>OY776117.1:26084300-28484300 GCA_963675035.1 Allygus modestus
TTCATCTTTCCCGCATGTTTAAGGTCACTCCAGTTGTTATTATTGTTCAATGCCACTTTTATTCATTTTGGATTTGACCACACTCTATGTAATTTTCATTCAGTGATTTATATTTTTTTAGTCACTGCTCTCAGGGAACCACATATTATGTACAGTTCGGGTCACAATGTTTGACGTCTGGTTAGCGTATGCTCTAGCCTCTATTTGGCTTATAACCGTTAGTGTTATAGTATACTTTTGTTCACAGAAAGCTAAATTACTTTATTTAGTTTTAAAACATTGGTTTTGATTATTTTCGTTATTGTCTGCTTTTATTTACAAGAAATTTTAGTTGTTTCTCGCTTTTTCCAGGCGCCAAGCACCGTGGCCAGAACTGTATACACTACTTTGATAGTTCACTGATTTATTATAAACACCTGTTACAGTTCAGGTCACAGAGCTTGACATATGATTAGCGTATGCTCTGGAATGACGTTTCGCCTCTATTTGGCTTAGTACCGTTAGTGGTTACAGTCTAATTTTGTCAACAGAAAACAAAAATCACTTACCGGTATTTATTTTTAAAATATTTGTTTTGGTTGTTTTTTAAGTCTACTTTTATTTACGAGAAATTTCAGTTGTTTCTCGCCTTTCCCAGGTTCTAAGCTCCGTGAACCGAACTGTATGATTCTGTTGTTTTTATTTGAGACTCCATAAGCCAAATTTTAATTTTTTTAACTTTTCAAATTCGTTTTTTAAATAATTAGATTTTTCCTGGGGGCACGACCTCTCTAGAACTTATTTTTAACCCATAAATTAGTTATTTCCAACCTTTCAAGGAAATCCTTGGAGCCGGTCTTGAGATCAGAGTTACAGTCAAGCAAGCAAGCATACAAGCAATCAAGCAATCAAACCTTACTCATATATTAGAGTATAGGATTATATTCAGTTTTCATAGTATTTGCATTAGTATTTTTATGATCTTAATTATGCACAAAATCTTAATACCGTAGATGCTGTGCTGGAATTACAATCACTTTCGCTTAAATTTTACTTAAAATAATGTTATTACTACTGAACTGTATTACTTCACTGCATAAAAGCTGTGTTTGAATAAACTGTAGTTCAATTTACATTATTTCCCTAGGTTAATCTTAAGGACAACAAGGCTCGTGCCGATCAGAACAATAGCATTCAAAATGAAAGAATTTAAGCACTGCTCCTACCTATACGAGAAATTTGTATGACAGGTCCATTGATGAGATCGGTTCAAAAATATTAAAAAAGTTATCTTAACCCTTTCGGGACCAGCGTAAAGCAACACCAAGTTTGGAGATATTTTAAAACAAAAGAATCAATGCTGCCTAAAAGAGACCAATGTAGCATGAAAGCCACACTCTTTTAGTTTAACAACCCGCCATTAGATGTCAGATATGTCAATACACAACTAACCTCCACATTTTTGTTTCGTCTGTGGCACAGGTATTGTGTAATCTCAAAATTTTCAATTTTCAACCTTTGTTTTCTGGACGTTTTATTAATATTTTATTCTTACAAAAGATTTCTGTATTCTCTATCTAATGAAGTTTGTTTTTATGTATAGTGAAAGTTGATTCAGTTTTATGTATTTTGTATAGTGACGAAAATAAGAGTGTGCCTTTTTTGCTACATTGGGCTGTTGTGAATTTGGGTTTTGCAGTTAAAATGGCATTGAGTTTAAATGTCTCTTATCTAGTAAGAGGCATTTAAACGCTAAAAACCATAAATATCAACCCCTTTTCATTTTCAGGCATTGTTTTTCAGTGTGGTATGAGGTTTTAAAATATCAAAGGACAAATGGTTTTAACATGCGATTACGGAAGATAATTGATTGAAGGAGGAATTAAAAAGTCGAATATGTATTTGTCTAATATAAGTACCGAGATTTTGAATTTAGATCATTTTATACATGGCCAATTTAAGAAAATGATATTAAGAGTACAATTAAATAAACTATCAAAAGTTAGTGATTGGTCATTAAAAAAGTGTCAACAATTTAATTTAATACTAATTTAAAAATAATGCAAATTTAAAAATGCTGGTTCATATGTAGAATTACAAAATTATATAAATCAAATAAAATGTTGTACTAATTACCAAACAAAGAAAATTAATTATTGTTTCATCCATGCAATTATAAGTGCATTTGAAAAATCCAATAAAACTGCTGAACAAACTTATCATTGTGAGACACACATAATTGGTTATATATTTATGAAGTTTGTAATACAAATTTGAACTAAGACAAACTTTTTTATCCTACAACTAACAAGTGTGGTATAAAAGCAACAACATGATTCTTCTAAAATTTAACCCAAATCTGCCGAAAGAGCCTGATGTTGCTTTTATGCTACAAATTATTTATTTTTAAACCTATGAGAGAAAAATTAAACAAACTGTTTTTTGTGCTTATTTAGGATGTAAGTAAGCAGAAAAAAGTGCACAATTATTTTTTCTTAAGTACATCATAACACGGTCCTGAAAGGAAACATCAATCGCCTTGGAGTGAAAAAAATTAGTCAAAACCCTTTATTTCGTGTATATTTTGTGTACTAGTTTTTTAAATTGGCTCTTTTTGTGGAAGAATATTACACACGAGTAAAATTAAATTAAGATTGTTTTTTATATGTAACGATTTACTCGGAAGCAGGGCAAACTTTACAGCATACTATTGGTAAGTTTTATTGGAAATTTGGTATTTTATTGGTAAGTATTATTATAAAAATTACGGTATAATATTTGTACGTTTTATTTAAAACATTACGAAATAATATTGGTATGTCAATAGAAACATTACGGACATTTGTCGTACGGAATATTTTTCAGCCGGTTTATAACTTACGTAAACGGATTTTACACTGTACTAAAAAAAATTAATGTTATTAAATAAATTATTACTTCATACAAGCGCTAATTATGTCTTGGGTGATTACACAAATGAAAATTTTTAAAACAAAACGCATACCTTTGAGTAAGAACATTGTTGCCCCTGCGATGCAAGGTGAGCGTTATTCCCCGTTTTAACTTTTTGCTCTTAAATGGAGACACTAAGAGGATATTTACATCCGAAAATATTTTAGAATTAAATAAACGCATTTGTAATTACAAGATCCCGGACCCAAATGCCCATAATGACCGGTTTTTCACCATTCCACGTGCATATTCCGCAAAAAGTGCGGCAGTCTTGGTTTCCAGTAAAATATAGCCGCCGCGACAATTATACCGATAGCTCGTGTTGAGCAAAACACCAAGCCAGAGCCGGATTCCTGCGGCCATTTTGTGTAATTTATGTTGACAAATAGTATAATGGTAGCGGGAGGAAGAGGCGACGCAAAAAGGGCGAATCTGCCTCCGAATTCAATTAACTCAATAATATAATTTACCCGGTGCAGTCGATCTTGGGACGCGTGGAAGGGCAAAAACCGTGTAATTGGGGGCGGTCACTTCGGGCCGTTCTTGCCTGCGATTATTTTCAAATCGATTGAAGGGCGTCAAAAAACGCGCAACGCAACGCGGCCGCCGGCATACCGGGGGTATCCTGGTCGGCCCATCCTTTAATTGGTTATTACGATTCTGCTTCGGTTAGTGACCGGAATGTTTTTTTCTTTGAGGAATTTTCTGTAGGAAATTTGCTTGCCGCTGTTTTTCTTAACATTTATCTGAAATCACCTTTAAATATTTTAAATAATTTATTTTTAAGATAATATCTGGAAGGTTTGAATTGAGGATAATGTTTTTGTTTTTCTACTTTTCCAGGAAACTTATAAAATTATAATTTAGTTTGTTTTCTGGTATAGTATTTAGATTTAGAGAATACCAGAAATATACCACAAATTGTGCCAACCAAACATGACGTTCTTAATGACCATTATTTCGTAGTGATATTAAAAGGATTAAACACAGAGTAGTTTTTAAGAGAATTTCAAGCTAACAGAAAACGTTAAAGCACATGTTCTTGCATAAGTATTTTTATAATACAAACTAGCTGGCCCGACAGCCGTTGTCATTGAATTTGTTTTATGTCAAATACTCGTTAATTTTCAAGATGAGCTCGTTCACTACGTTCACTCGCCTATTTTTATATATTGCTAACTTCGGCATCGAAAAAAGAGTTTGAGTTACCATTCATGTAGATTTGTTATTTCCGTAATGAACATATGTTTTTGCCTTTCAAGTATGTTTAGATATAATCCTTTTTAACAGCTGTTTGGTGTAACTAACTGAACATAGATCAAATCAATGGGAACATTTAAGGCCAGTGGGGCAGCGCCCTTAGGTCGGGTTGAAGATTTTATTTGATAAAAACCTTCTCCTGATATTAACAAACACAACAAAAAAAGAATTATTTAATTTGGTGCACTGATTGTCAAGTTTTGGCGTGACCAAGGGAAATAGGGATTCATTTTTAAATATTAAGAAGATAAAGCAATTACTTATTTCTTATATCTTTCTTTCTTAGATATTGTAAAATAATTTCTTACATAATATTAATGATTAGGTAACAATCGTAATTTCATAGTGCTACACGTACCAAACTATGCGTTTATGTGTACTATACGTGAGTTTTGGCAGTGTTGGTTTTATTTCAACGTATGTTTATTCAGAACGTGGAAAATAGCAATTGCAATAACTGAAATGACAGTTTACACAAGTTTAAACACCACTTAACGAAACAAATATTGTAACACATGTCAGTATTTCTCATGCAAGTGTGTAGCAACAGTCAAGATGCAAAAACGCAAGTTAAGTGCAACCCAGCATGTTTCAACATATTCATTTAGAACCGTCGGGTCAGCGGAGATAGTCCGCATCAATCATCGCAGGTAGACGATTACTCAAGTGTTTCATAAACCCTCGGAAGACAGACGGACAGGCGGACAGAGGCTCGTATTGGCCGAAATACCATGGGGAAAACTATCGAGGAAGGTCAGAATCCGACCTTTAGAGGTCGTGTTGGCTATGTGGCGAGGGAGAGGGACGTGGACGAATTGGCCTGTTGTGTATAGATTGTACAGTGTATTCAATAATTTATTTCACAGTATATTGTGTATCTGCATAAAAGGAATTAATTGTCTTTATTTGGTTGTAAACATTATATATAAAACTATTACCCTTACATATAAAGATTTTTTTTAATACATTTAAAATATTTTTGAGTAGTATTATGTACAGAAATATACAGTCATTAACTATATATACTGAAGGAGACATCTATATGGCCCAGCTGTTCCTTTTTTATTGCTAGCCAGAATTTGGAGAGGATATACTTTGAGTCACCGACAGTGTGTGCTGCTGTGAACTATTTATTTTAGTTATTTACGTTAATTTGCAAAAGATCTCCACACCAGAAAGCAAGTGATAATCTACTTGTATTTGCTTTCTGAAATCCAAAAGTTGCATTATCCCCTACCATAAGAGGATAAGTAATAGCAATGACTACATAAACTACAATATGTAGTCATTGGTAATAGTTGGCAGAAGTATACTTTGTTGGTGATTGGTGGAACTACGTCCTCTTTGAATCCTGGCACACACAAAAGTAGGGATAGCTTTTACAATGGTAATGAGAAGTCTACTTCAGTATCTACAGTCAATGGTAACATATTAGTGTTAATATATTTTGTAGTGTTGAGAGACTTGGTTTAGTTCATCCTGTTTCATTTTATTAAATAACACGTGAGAATTCAAACTAAATGTGATAGATTAGAATGTTTAATACCATTAATATTTATGTAATTGTGATTTTGCGGCATTTGTAAAGAAACTGTAATATACTAACTTAAAAAAATCAAAAGGTTTAAATTTTAAGGTGCAACAGGTAAGCAAGACATAAAAGTATCTCTTTAAAAAAATCCTTCATCAATGCTATTTTCGCGTAAAACCCTGAAAGTGTTAAACGTCTTCACATAATGATTTCTAGGTTTAATACAATACGCTGTCAAATTTACAAAAAATGTCTCTCTATTAAAAGATGTATTGTAATCAAACTTCATGCAGGGCCCGTTTATTATAACCAACTCCACACTTCTAAAAGTCCATTGTTTACAATAACGCTGTATTATTTCGAAATTGCAGCTTTTGCATTGAATATTCCGGTACACGTGAGTAGGCAAATTCAATGGCCAACACAGTTTTTCCCTTAGTTTTCGGTTGGGTGATTCAGCCATAAACATCCATATCCTGGTAGCATCTGTAGGCAAAGTAGGCAATAACAGGCAGAGGCAGACCCGTCATTACCCCGGCAACTGGTCATTATCAGGCTGTACCACTGGTATTGAGACATTATCACCCCGGCGGCGGCGGGGGCGTCACGCAACCACTGACCAGTGCATGGGAATATCGCCCATAAAAGGCCTACTTTGATATCTGTACTTTTGCTGTTTTATTAAGTATGTAATAAATCCCCGTAGCAGAAAACCTGCATACTCAGCGAATTTTCAATGCATATTAATTTATCTTAATACACCATAAAGCAACATACCAAGTTTCATCAATATACATTCATAAATAAACGATTTATGACATTTTAATTATTCTCCATAAGAATAAAATGGCGGATGAGTATGCAGGTTTGCTGAAATAAGGAACACTAAAAATGGGCTTTTATACAAATATCAATATAACTCAACTAGGTAAAGCCACATACCAAGTTCTATTAATTTATGTTCATAATTAAAGGAGATAACACGTTAATTATTCTCCATAAGAATAACATGGGGCTGAGTATGCAGGTTTGCTGCTACGGGGACTCTCGGCCAAAAAATGTTTTTTTGTGCAAATATCAATATACCACAATGAAATGAAGCAATATACCAAGTTTCGTCAGGATAAGTTGATAAATAAGCGAGATATACAATTTTTCTTATCCTCCATAAGAATAACATTGGACAACGTACTGTGTTTAGCACTTTCAATATCTCAGTAACCAATTGACGTAAAGCAATGATTAAAACATCAAATTGTGCGTATTTTTAAGCTGATTCCAATGGGGAAAATAAAATTTTACTTTTTCAAAGATTGTATGTAAAAAACCCAAACAAAAACATTTTTGGGGTACAAAACCCCCCCAAAATACAATTTCGGATAGGTCGATCTGTCTGGTTTTCGAACTTAAAGTCATAAATGCTGCTTTACACGTTTGTACCAAATTTCATCAAAATCGGACCTTTTTTACGAGAGTTATCGCACCCACGGACACACAAATATATATACACCATTTGTTTGAAACTGTATCTATATATATATATATATATATATATATATATATATATATATATAGATACAGTTTCAAACAAATGGTGTTTTTGGGGTCTGGGGACCTCAAAACGAAAAGATATCATGGTCCCGGGCCTAGGTCTTACCATGCCGACTACGGTAATAGCTTCTTCCCTATAGGGGAAATTCGCTAAAATGTGTGCCAAATACTATGCAACGTTCTAGAACATAGATATTTAGGTAGATAGACTTTTGAATATTTAGTTTTTTGTGAAAAATGCAGCAATCCAAAGAGTTACTGAGAACATACTAGGTTAATTTCCAAGTTTGCTTGAACACGTAGGGTTTTTATTTAAAAAAACCCCCTCCATAATGCCTGCATTGGCCTCTGGTGGATTTAATCCTATATATTAAACAAATTTTGCCAAAACTAAAGACAGCGACCCTGACCGTTCTACTGGACCGAAATACTTGATATATGTCTCATTTTTTTAACTACCTCTAGATGTGTCATCAGACATGGAAAAAAGATTTTGTTCACTTGGCTTTTCGTTACGCTTATTTTATTGTTTTTGCCAATTTTTAGAAAGAGAACAATTACAGTAATTCCGGCCGATTTACCCAACCGATTTTACTCCCACTTGGCTCATTTTGCTCATAAATATGTGTAGATTCATTTTGAGGCAACTGTGGGTAACTTCTTTGGGGTGACTTAGAGATATACTTATTACAATAACCTAAGTACACACGGGCCAAAGGTCTACGACAGCGAGTTTGACCAAAAGGTCAGGACCGATTTAGCTTATATATGTCTTATTTTATTTGTAACTACCTCTATATGTGTCATCAGACATTGAACAAAATTAATATCTGATTTTCTCTTTTCGATTAAATTCTAAAACATTAAAAATACTATCATTACAATTTTTATTTTGCATAGTGTATTCAAATTATAGAAATTAACATAAGTGTTTCCATAAAATTATATTTAAACCGCCTGATAATTATTATCAGCTGATTATTATTTGTTTTGAAGGTTACTATGGCATACTTTTATATATCAGCTGATAATTTAGCCATACAACAAAATATTTTCATCCCAATCTACTAATCTTTCATAATCTTCAGATTTATTAAAAACTAATAATTCAATATGAAGAACTGCTTATTATAAGCAAAGCAAGCAAGCGGCGCTTTGCGCTGTACGGGGGTACTCTAGTTAACTAAGTAAAGGTTTTGGCTGCATAACCCTCAAATAATCTGTTGAAAGACTAAAATTTTGGTAGAAAAACATATTTAGGTCAGAACGTCGTCGTTGAAAAATCACTGGTATTCATCTCTATGGATGTCGTCTTACCACCGCTCATCACATTTTGATGGTGGTCTTTCAGCTGCAATGGGAGCAGTTGAGGGAACAGCTAACTTTTGGAGTATCTAACTCCTCCTTCCTTAAGGTGAATTTTTCAAAGCCCGTCTCTCCTCCACATGGGGTTATCCGAAATCGTTGATTTATGGTTCATTTTAAAGAGAACAAAATCATAGCTAGTTCTTAGAGCAAAATTTCAATATCTTATTATATAATCACCAGTTTTTTTTTTGTCCGATGTCCGGATCAAAATTTCTCAGTAACCATAAGTGCCCCAATTACAAGATTTTAAACATAAATAGTTTGTAGGTCGTAGGGGTGCAGGAATATATTTAAAAGTTCATTATCTAAGGGTAAAATAATAATTAAAGTTCGAAATTTCGCCATTAAGAATAACAAGAAACATATGTTTTAATGCCACATTCGTCAGTTGGTTGTGATAAACACATACGTCTATCTATATATACGAATAAATTTTCCGGTTTAAGGAAACAGCTGATTTGTATAATGAAAAGTTCATAGCAGTAATTTACATCAACCATATGGTTTTCAGTTCTTTAATGGCCAGTATATTATAATTTTAAATGTTACTATATGTTTTAAAATTATATCTATAATATTAAAGAGTATTTAAAAAACCGGCTTCTATTAGTTCGTTGACATAATTAAACAGTAGACTATTTATGACAATTTAAGATTGAAACTGCAGAAATAAAAGAATTTTAAATAAATGTTAACACAAGAGGTAGTTGTTTTAGTAATTTATAGAAGAGTCGCAACTCAATAACTGTAGTATATTTATCCTCAAACAATCCAAATCAAACGCGTTATTGGTTTTAAAAATTTTTGACTATGCTCAACTATTGGTGATATATTACATTACTATTTACTGTTTACGTGAGTGTTCACATTTACCTATCAAACAACAAACACAATAGGACAAAGAGTTATTTATTAGTGAATTTACTATGGAAGAGTGAACTATTAGCATGACCCGCACGGTGAAACTTAAGCCCGGGACCACCATAGAAGTTCCTAACGTGACCCCTGAACACGTTTTAGGGTGTCGCTAAAAGCTTCATATATATATGTGTGTTCGCACTCTAGCGGTCGCAATCTTTGCCCGATTTACTTGAAATTTGGTAGGAACCTTCCCTTCTGTAAACAGTTGGACTAGTTCGTTGGACGAAACAATCAGACAATCTAACGCACTTTTTTGGGGATTTTAATTTTTCACATTTTGATTTTTTGAGCCCAAAAAGGGTCAGAAAATCCCCAAATTTAAAATTATTGTATATTAATTTATTGTACGTAAAATTCCAAAAATATTAAGCCCTCCCTCATCATTCTAGCACAAGTATATACCGAGTTATTAAAGAAAATGTTAAGTATGTACCGAGTTATTAAAGGAAATGTTGTCTCAACACAGTACGTTGTCTTATTGGAATTTTACACTGGAAAAAACTGTTTTTCATATCTTGATGTAGTTTTATCACCCCTAACCCCAACCCCAACACCAACTTGTTATCCTGACTGTACCTCTTCATAACCCTATATTGTACATCATTGCCATCCTAGTAGTCAATTTAAATATAACCAGGAGCATCAGAACAGCTAGAAATAACATTTTTCATTTTTCCAAAAAATTGTTACTAGCATTGTTTTAAACCATTTATCAGATTTGTTTAAAGTTTTTAATGCGGAAATTCACTTTCCTCACGTCAGCGTGCTGCGTGCGATCTCGTTCAATGATTCGGTAACACACCAATAATTTAGTTATTTGATTAACCACAAGTTTAGTTATTTGATTAAGTTCGTAGAAAGGTCGCAAACACCGAGCTCTAACCAAATATTGGAGTTAACCTACGTATCAAGGAACCTGCGCGTGCCGGCCGCCCGTTTCTGGTGAAGGTAATTATAATTATTTATAAAATAATTTCCAATAAATGAGGCTAGTGGAATAAGATAGTATTATTAGTTTGTAGTTATTATATTAATACAAAATTTCAATAATGAAACATAGCGCAACCTAACTATCGTAATAAGAATATGCCTTGCAATGTGTTTGAATTCGGTTTTTTGGGGTAGTGCAATCTTGATGACTACAAATTTAGGTAAGATATACATGCTTTATACGATATACATGTGTTGTATTACATATTATATGTGATGACCTGATACGTCATGCTGTAGCGTAAATTTATATATGGTGTATGATCAGCTGATTGAAATATAAATAAATCACTTTTATTTAAACGTCAAATCAATGTTATGTGAATGTATGTATCTACTACGGATAATGATATAGTAATTTTTGTTAGCGCTAACAGTGGTTAGCAACTAGCTCAGGTTTTACTGTTATTTTCTCACAAATTATCTACTCACTGTTCAAACTAGATAAGAACAGATTGTAAAGTTAAATAAAGTTATAAAAAAGGTACGAGCTGCTCCCCCGCAACGTTTTGCAGATATAATCCTTATAACAGCTGTTTATTGAATTAAGAAAAAACACGTTTGACATAAACCAAATAAAACTCTCCTCCATATGAATAACATGGGAACTTGGAAGTCCCGCGTGGGGTAGAGCCCTGGGGCCTAAATCAAAATTCTGGCTCGACAGTGAATTAGAACTTGAAATTATCTTTTAAATAAAAAAATTATCAAAATCGGTTAAGTATTAACTTCAGGAAGTGGGTGAACAAAAAGCAGGATTTTTTTAAATATGCAGACGAGTAGCTCCCCCGCAAAACTTTGCAGATATAATCCTTATAACAGCTGTTTATTGAATTAAGAAAAAATACATTTGACATAAACCAAATAAAACTCTCCTCCCTATGAATAAAATGAGAACTTGGAAGTCCCGTGGGACAATTCCTGGGGCCTAAATCGAAATTCTGGCTCGACAATAACTTAGAACTTAAAATTTTTAAATAAAAAAGAATCATCAAAATTGGTTAAGTATTAACTTCAGGAAGTGGGTGAACAAAAAGCAGGATTTTTTAAAATATGTAGATATAATTTTAATTCTAAACAGTGACTACAAGAAGTTTTAACGAAAAAACCAAATGACTGTGATGCTTAGTTCTTGATAACTCTTTTGGATTAGTAATTTATTAATTTTACAACGTGTTTCACTCTATTACTGGTGATATTTTTTAAAGAGTATACTGTTCTTTCCTTATTGCTAGAAATTGCAATTACTTTTTTGTTGTCTTTCTTCGTTTGGAATTTGTTGCTATAATTTCCAAAAATGCTTAAAGTATAAGTAGAGGTCAAAAGTGGTTTCAAATACTAATGGTACTTAACCGTTAAAGGTTATGGTAAGACTATTGTAAAACTTAAGTTAATTGCACGTCCGATTCGGAATAATTTGGACAAAGACACGAGTTCATTACGTCTACACATGTATTTACAAAACTGCAGTGCATAGTCGGGTATAAATCTGAGCCGATGAGTATTTCTAAACTCTACGATCTCAAGCTCAACCAATATAAACTATTCTGCAAAATCGAATGTTCTTTGGTTATACTAACCCATTTTAAAACTTTAATTATGATCTTATATTTTAGAATGGACATAATTATAGTTACGATATGTTATTTGCTACGTATGGTTTTTCATTTTAAAATTAAAAAGATCCTCGCTTCCAAAATCGATTGTGAAGGCAATATAAAGCCACCTTAAAACCTCCTTTGATTATTACGACACCCATGATTATTTTTTCAGAACTAGATAAATGACTTGATCGTTGTTGATTTATTGTTAATGTTAGTGATAATAATTGATGTTGATTTTTCAACGGGCATTACACTAGTCATAAATGGTTCACATATAAAAAAATTGAATGTTTTGGAATCTTTAAAGGAATTAAATAAGCCGAATTATTATTCGTAATGTCAAAATTTGTCTCACTGACATCGTTAGGTATTACTCCTCTTTAAACAATGTCGGATTATCCGTTTTGAAGAAGGACGGGCTTAGAAAATTGCATTGACCCTGGGGGAAGTAGATAGAAACTGAAAATCTTTCGTGACTGGAGCCCCCTCTTTAACAATTTTTACATATGCTTGTTTATTGACAACTAAAGTAAAATATTTTATGAATAACGAACATATATTTTAGTCCCAAGTTCGCCAATAGAGTATTTCATCCGATTTCCCATCTTTCTCCTGGCACGTTTCCACTTGAACCCGCGCCTACTACAATAGCCTCTGGATGTCCGGCGGATGCAAATACAGGCAAGTGGGTCTGCCTGTGTCATACGGGGATTTAGGGTCCATTGTGCGTCTGTAACTGCGCATGCGCTGTAACTCGGGGTGAAAACTGATGGTGATGAACTCAGTGAGAGCCGCATTTATGGGCTGGTAAATATCCGTTGACAGGTACGGCCACGTGATGGGAACAGGGTCAGATGTCTATGGGGTTTGTCTATGCTGTTATGGGGCTAAGCGTGTGGAATGCCGGTTGGTGGCTAGGAAGCTCCGCAGAGTATATAGGTTTAAATTGATTCCAAAACCTGGAATAAGGGTTTGTGGTCAATGGGTAGAGGTTTTAATGTTCTATTGTGTAAGTGCTAGTATAGTACCTCGGTCGTGGTTAGTATGTTCGTATGAGTGAACAGTTGCTTAGAGAAAGCATACGTTGTAAAACGAAAGTTCTAGTAGTCATTGATTGCACGACTACGACATTACATGAATAAAGTTATAATATAGTTATAATAAGGAGAATCCGGAAGTCAAATTTGTCTTACAGTAAAATCCCAAATTTGCAAGATGTGAATTAGAGCTTACAGTAAACAAAAATGTATTAAAGTTATATAATATAGTTGGAAATATAATTTAGTAGAGTTCAGTTTTTTATTACAAATATGTTTTACATTTGCAACGTCAAAGGACTGAGTTCTGTATAGCCGCACTTTGAATTTTATATTTAATCATGAGTCTATAATGTATACGTTTAATTATTTCTTGAAAATACCGATATGCGTCAACTTTGTGTTTCTCAATGCGACAGTGATAACCCAAACACGCGCATATTTAAAATCAAACAAAATGTTTCTTTATTGCAAAATATTATCTGCACTATTATGTGTCAGAATTATAATCATAGGAGAATACAAACATTTAAATCACCGTCACATAAAAATATGCCTTAACAGACAGCACTTAAAAATCAAGTATTCCTTAAGTATATTCATAAATTTAATAACTTTCATTCTGATGTAGTTGTAGAGGCCATTAAAAATACCCCTTAATTGAAAAATACCCACCCTCGTCACAGCAAACCTGCGTACTCAGCGGATTTCCAATGCATTTATATGTTTCTCACTCTTACATAAAGCCACTTACCAAGTTTGACAAAAATACATTCATAAATAAGTGATTTATAACATTTTATTTATTCCCCATAAGAATAACATTAGGATTGAGTAAGCAGGTTTTCAGCAACGAGGAAGATAAGAAATGAGTTTTTATACAATTATCAATATAACTGAACCAGGTGAAGCTACTTACCTAGTTTTATTAATTTATGTTCATAATTAAGGAAGATATAAAACTTTACTTATTCTCCATAAGAATAACATTAGGGCTGAATGTGCAGGTTAGCTGCTACGGGGACAACCAACAAAACCTTTAGTTTTTGTGCAAATACCAATATACCAGTTCAACGTGAAGACACATACCAAGTTTCATCAATATACATTCATAAATAATCGAGATATCAAATTTTATTTTTTCTCCATAAGGATAACATTGGACAACGTACTGTGTTTAGCACTTTGAATATCTCTTCAACGGTTGGACGTAGAATCACAATTTAAACACCAAAATGATTGTTCTGTAGAGCTGAAGTGATTGGTAAAAGCAAATGTGAAGTTTAAAGTAAAATTAACTGAGGAAAAGCCAAAAACCTTTTTCCCACAAGATTAATATGGGAGATTTATGAGCATGTTTTTTGGATATTTTCCGCAACCAATTAACCTAGGTTAATAATTCAAAATACCATATTATTTGTTTTTATAAGCTCTATAACATGGTCAAAACCAAAATTAAGTGTTTTAAAAATTTTATGATGAAAAATGCAAAAAACTGATTTTTGGAAAATTTAGAACCCCCATAAACCCCCCTTCCCATGGTCCGAATTTCTGGTTTTCGAACTTAAAGTCATAAATGTCACTTTATACATTTGAGCCAAATTTCATCGAAATCGGACGATTTTTACTCAAGTTATCGCATTCACGGACACACACACACACACACACACACACACACACACACACACACACACACACACACACACACACACACACACACACATATATATATATATATATATATATATATATATATATATATACACACACACATATATATATATATATATATATATATATATATATATATGTGTGTGTGTGTGTGTGTGTGTGTGTGTGTGTGTGTGTGTGTGTGTGTGTGTGTGTGTGTGTGTGTGTGTCCGTGAATGCGATAACTTGAGTAAAAATCGTCCGATTTCGATGAAATTTGGCTCAAATGTATAAAGTGACATTTATGACTTTAAGTTCGAAAACCAGAAATTCGGACCATGGGAAGGGGGGTTTATGGGGGTTCTAAATTTTCCAAAAATCAGTTTTTTGCATTTTTCATCATAAAATTTTTATGATGCACCGCGCACCGTGTCAGAAGTGAATGTGTTACCTCATAAAACAGCAGGACCAATTTATGGTACCATCAACTTTGATACTCACAATTTATATATATATATAAAAATATATATATAAAATCTTTCTTTTCTAAAAAAAAAAAGAAAAGAAAAAAAACTTATTATTATTTTCTTACTTACTTGATTATTTTTTTCTTTCTTTTTTATAAAATCTTTTTTTTTCTTTCTTTTTTGTTTTTTTTTGTATATATATATATACATATTTATATAAATTTGAACGAATGGTGTTTTTGGCATCTGGGGACCTCAAAACAAAAAGTTATCATGGTCTCGGGCTTAAGTCTTACCATGCCACCTACGGTAATAGCTTCTTCCCTATAGGGGAAATTCGCTAAAACCTGTCTTAAAAACAAGTATCATAGCGGGGGATGTTATACTTGTGTCTAAATCGCATTTTAAGTTGATAACGAGACACTACATTTTTTTAAATTTAATAACTTAGAAAATTAAGGTTATAAAATATATATGAAAAAGTATATAGCCCTTCTTTTATAAAAAATATGTATATGTTTCCATTTGTGTGAGATGAGCTACTAAACTAATAATAATTGAATTTTTCAGCAAATGAGGAGCTGCGCATGGTTTGTGCGTTTTTTTGGTGCATAGATATGATCTGCATAATTTGTAAGACATATTTTCCTGCTATACAATTAAATGAAGTTTTCATGTGTTTTGGTATTTTTGTGTTTCATGGGTTTTGGTTTTCATGTGTTTCATAAGAGAAAGCAATATTTATTGGGTGTAAACAGAAATAAGTATAGAATCAATTTATGAAATTCTGTTCTGTTATGTGAACAGGAAGGGGGCTCGTGCGGTATACTTTTCCGACTTTGTTGGAATCTTTGTATTTCCCTACCGGAGGGGCGAAGTGAATAGACCTCTTACGACAATTAGTTACAAAAATAAAAACAATATTTTGAATTATATTGACTCTTTACTATTTATGCCATCAAGATTTTTATATCTTGGCTCTCCTCCTAGTCTTCTTGAATCTCTGAGCTGTGACAATCTTTATGTCTAATTCTGTAAGCGAAATTTTTAAGTCAAAATTGTGAGAGTTTGGCAAATTGCAGGATGATGGGAGACTACTCAAATTAAACGTCTTTATCCCAGGGCCTCGGGAAAAATAGCAGCATTTCCAAAATGTTACCAGCAAACAAGAAATAACGTAAAACATCCCCCATTAGAAAAGCATGCATATTTAAAAACGTCGGCTTTGTTTACATTAAAAAATGTGATTAAGTGTGTAATTTGTTTACACACTGACATGTGTTCCTACTTAGGGCAAGGTTAGGGGCTATTGCCCCTTCAAGCCACTAGTTTGTTAATAACACTTAAGGGTGAAAAATATATAATGCCGTTTTTCGTAATTGGAACCCATTCTTAATAGTTTTATTTTAAGATCTAAATGTAAAATAACTGTGCTCTGGGCTGAAGTTTACAAACCTCTTAATGCTCTTTTACATATAACTAGTTAGTAGCTTCTCGGGTTAACATAAACCACCAAATTTCTTCCAACACCTGGCAGTTTTATGACTAACAAATTAAAATGATTTTAATCACTTCGACCTTCACTTACCGAGTCAAGTAAAATGAAAAATATAAAAGCTTTTTATTTAGTTTAAATCTGTGAAGAAAATGTAGACAATTAAACAAATTCCACAAGAAGGTGTCCCAAAAACAAATTTACAAACATACATTTTCGTTAAATCCTTTTAAAGACTAATGCGCTAATTCCATCGCACAGCAGTAGCGCGCGAGGTGGGAAAACCCCGAGAGATGCGGTAGATGCGGAGATGTAGATGTAGATGCAGATGCAAATGTAGATGAGTGGCGTAGGTCAAGTCCGATGCGTGCCGGCTGGCGTTCCCACACTGTGTGCTACTGTGCATTTGTATGGACCTGGAAATGTAATCTGTGAATTAAACTGTTCCTGTTGTTGAACTTATATAGCAAATCATGTTATTGTTTATGACCCACCAACTATTGAACCTATAGAGATTACACTGTGTAGGAAGATAAATAATGCACTAGAATTAAACATAGACTTTCCTCTAATCCGAAAATCGCTTAGCTGGCATTCACAGCTATGTTTACTAACACATGCATAATCTGGAATAATGGAACTGAAATTCATTAGAAAGATAGGTACGCGAGAATCTAACATAGACCCGTACTGAAATTATTTTTGGGCCACGTCCTATTGGCATTCAAAATAAATGTTTGGATTCATCAGTAATCCTTATGGAGTAATGATTTAATTTAAGCTCCATTTATGATAACCACAACTAGAAAATTGTATGATATATAAACCTTGATAATAATATACCTTTAAGCTGTATATATGTGAACGGTTCGAGCTATCGGGATTATTGATTTCTCTATAGAGCACTAATTATATGTTAACTAAACCATTCTCACCCATCAAAAAGACGGAGAAGTTAAATAAGAAGATCACCCGAAAAACATTACATATACAATACTACTGGGAGTTGGGATTATCCAGGGCCGTATATAGTTTGCGTAACATGATCCAAATATTCTGCAGCGGTTTCTATCTATTCGAGTATCCATCTGACATTTCAAGAGCTTACCAAACATTGGAAATCAAATTGTGATATGAACGAAATAGTCGCTTAAGATCTCTTTAAATTTATTCCGCAGGCGATCTAATAAAATAATAATAAACGGTATCAGGAAACTGACACATACTTTCTCCCTTTTAGTCCAACTTCAATGAATAAATTACTTTTTATTTACCAAATATAGAATTCAAAGCACGGTCGAATGTACAGAAAGTCTTGTAAAAAAGTTGTTTTAAAAAACATCCACCCAAATCCCTGCTTTGGAGGCACTACAGAATCCATTGCTACACTTGTGGTTTTAAGAGGGGAAATGTCCCCTATTCCCCCCCCAGGGATATTAAGGGGCAACATATTTCAAATTTCCACTGTTGGCCAATGCTAACTTGACAAGCATATCAAGTTTGAATGAAATTTATCAGTATATAAGAGAGAAATAGTAATTTTTGTATTCCCCATAAGAATAACATTGGACAACGTACTGCGTTTACCGCAAAATTAAAATTTCAATTTTCTCCGCAACCAGCAATCGTAGAATAGTAATTCAAAATACTAAATTATTTAGTTTTTTGAGCTCTTTTTAATGGTGAATAGTAATATTTTTTTATATTTATGTATTTAAAAAAAAATCCAAAAAACTGAATTTTTAATGATTTAAGTCCTGTAATTTCTGAACCCGCATTTTTACAGACATGCGGGTTGTGTAATTTTCTTGGAAAACTAAATTTCTACAAACGACTAAAGTTTAATCAAAATCGTTAGAGCCGTTTTTGAGAAATTTTGATTTTTCATGATTTTTGGTGGTTTTTGGGGGATAATTACCCTTAAAAATCAAAAATTCAAAAAAATGAAAAAAAGCCTGGAGATATCGTGGAGTAGTACCTACATACCAAATTTCATGAAAATCGGCCCATTGGTTAGGGCTCTAGCTCTGTACACATCCACACAGACACACACACACACACACACACACACACACACACACACACACACACACACACACACACACACACACACACACACACACACACACACACACACACACACACACACGGACACACACACACACACACACACACACACACAGACAGACATCACGTAAAAACCACTTTTTTGGGTTCAGGGAGCACCAAAACGAATATTTCCACTAACAACTCAAATTCGAAAATTGTGACGAAAACAATACTTTCTCCATATACTATGTATAGGGGGAGAAAGTAAAAATCTTCTTTCTGTACAAATACAGCACAACAAATTCAAAGGAAACTAAGATAGAAAACGACTAGATACTAATTAGTTAATCCAAGTAACATCGCAAATTTTAAATCTTTTTTAAGTGCAACTAAACGACTTAAAATAAGGTTACTTATGTAAACCTTAAATAAGGTAAACTTGTGCGCGTCAATCCACTGTTCTGAGGAAAAACTAGTGGAGATTTGTTTAAAACTAGTGGACGGCAAGGTATGCAACCTTATTTTCCAAGTCATATATCGCTCCAGGAGGCAAATAAAAATAAATAAAGTTACTATACGATATTATTTTTCCTCCCAGTATACAAATGTTACACATTATATTCCATACTTGAAATAAACAAACTGGGTTCTTGTTTTATTCGTTCTCAAGAGCAATAAATCATAAAATTTCGTGTTTCCATTGAAGAAAGACTATTTAAAACAATTTGGTCCTTTTCCAAGGTGCAGTTAACGTGATTTTAGTGAGGAACCATCTATTCCAGATTGATGAATGCACATACAAAATTCAACAATTAAAATTTGTACCGCAAGTTTCCATCTGGCTGCTGATTACCGGATCAAGTGGGAACCAAGTATAATGGTCGGAAGGCCCAGTTTAGCCGACAATTACTGCTAGAGTGCGCATAGCCGCGGTCAGCGTGGGAGGATCGCACGGCCCGGTCCTTACCCTTCCTGTGGCTCGCGGGGAGAGCACCTTAATGTTTTAATTAGTTTTTACTATGCGTCTAGAAAGTACGAGAGGCTTTGTAAGGGGAAAAATAACGGTAAACTTTAAAACATATGTAAAATAATATTTATATTCATGAAAATTTGTTTTATTTCTAAGTTGAGAGAATTTGTGATGTGTGATAACGGGAAAGTTACCACGTAAGCGGCTTTATGGGTGAAGTAGGTAGAAGCACCAAAGGTGGGGAATGGACTGGAGTGAGTACCATTTAAGGGTACATGCAGTTGGGGGGTATTTGGATGCATTAGCACGTCAATGAATGTACCAACAAGTGATGGGTGACTCCGGCGCCGGCGATCACTCCACGTCGGGTACAGCGACTGCTGAAACAAGACACACGTGAATTAGTCAACATAATTATTTAGAACTTTAATTGAGTGAAACTTTTAATATTGTACTGCTTTGCGACAACAGCTGAACCAAATCGAGAATGTTTGCAATTTTAGGAAATAGAAGAATATATTTTGAAGTTAGTATATAATAAAATACGTAAAGTCTTAAAACTAAAACTAAACTAATTTAAAAAGTACAAGCAACTTCATAATACAAAAACAAAGCATAAAAAAATTGTTATTATGCGTATGATTGTATTCGTTAAAGTAAACTTAATCATTTTGCGGTTACAAAGACAATTACAGCATAACTAACAGCCTTAGGATGCATATAAATGAAGAATTGTTGGCAAGAGTGAATTAAATTTTTAATTTTAATATTTCTTTCTGACCGTTCTCAAAATGTACACACAATTAACATATCTAGAGGCGTTTAAGAGGAAGTCGTAGTTTAAGTAAATATTATAAATTTACGGGTAAATTTTAGCACTCGTATATTCGTTTAATTTATTCATTAAACCGAATGCAACCATAAACCTTTGACGAAGACAAGTCACAATCCTACAAATGGATCGCTAGGATCACGTGGTTAATTGTCTTGACGAAGAACCTTGTTGAAATCATTAGTTGGTTTCCAGATTGTTTCCATTGTTAAGGATCGTTAATGAATTTATTTATTTTTAAAACTAGCTGTTACTAGCCCGTCAAAAAGACGGGCTTAAAACACGAATCAAATAGTTTTCATTAGTAATCAAATAAATGTAGTGGCTTTAAAATTGTTCTTTACAAATCTATAACTAAATATCTGTTAGTTATTTAAAACGATAATTTTGAAATGCATGTAATCAAATGGAAAATCACCGTGCGAAATTGTAAGATGCTATTGTAACAAAGCATATTGCATATTAAAATAATCATTAGAATGTGTCAAAGTTCTTTTTACGAAAGAAACTACGCCTGCAAAAAAATAGCCCAAAAGAAGAATTCGATGGTTTAGTTTAAACTTTGTTGTTAGTTTAGTTTTGGATATTGAATCAGATGCAGATTTATGCAACTTAAGCCAAATTCTGTTCTTTAACAACTGGAGTAAAATTGTATTAAATATTTAAATGTTTTTTCTTTGGACTCAAATATGCAATACAAATTTACCTAAGTGCTTTCCTTGTTTTTATAACCAAAAGATAAATACGGTCTACATATTTACCAACACTTAATTGTATTTCGTCTGCTGACATATAGACTATCTAAAGTAAGACCTTTAAAAAAACACAAAATTAGCTAAACTGAATATGTACTGTATGCACAGTATTCATACTAATAGTGGTATAGGTCCATAGTCCTTAGTTTTCTTATCCCCTTTATCACAATTTCTTACCAGAGTTTCATCTACCTTCACCCAATTTCATCCATTGTAGCAAAGAAGGTATATTATATAATGACTCTGTGAAATCAAACCGAATTTTGGACTTAAAAATTGTTTATTGAACTATACAAATTGCCTTAACTTTTACCTTCGCATTTTATCATCAACATAACAAATAACCATGCCCCCCTATTTACGTTTTGTTGAATCATGTATTTGTGTCTCTAATCATGGTTTTTCATACTCATATTCAAATAGCACTTTAGAGAGAATAATAGCTGTCATAATCGTAGTTTACAAAAATCTTTTGATTTTTCATATTTACACAAAACAATAGAAACTGCCTAAACTGCAACAACAACAAAGGCTACATTCCAGATGTGAACTGCTATAATGCCGCTTTATCGTAATAATTTCCGTGACCAATGATTAAACAAAAGAACAAATCTATCTTTAGTTATATTATCAGTAATAAAACACAATTATTACTGCATCATTAAAGGACACGAATTAGAAGTTTAAATAGAGAATATAGAATATGTATATTTTGAGAAATGTTACCTTAGCAATCTAGTTAATTCAGTTAGTCCTCTGTTAGACTCTGTGTCAGAGTGCATGCAATGTGTAGTTTGAGGTTAAGCTCAGGAAATATGTTTGGAATTACAAAAAGCTTGAGAAGACAGTTTTTAAATATAGGTTTTATTGTTTTTGTAGTATGTGAAATCAGTTTTAAAAAATCACCACGAAATCCTTCGGATGAATACTCAGTTGTATTTTAGCTTGGTTGACCCTTATAGCCCCAACTGATGATGGTCTTACGGGAACCGAAATCCGGATTTTAAGGACTACCTGAGTTAACTAGATTGCTAAGGTAAGATTTCTCAAAATATACATATATATCAAGCAATCTGAGGTATATAGTAAATGAATATAGAATACTTAAATCTGAATTTAATTACAATTATTTTTCCTGCTACTTTTATACAGTATTATAAACTCTATTTCTACTCAGCATATAATTTGTGTTGCATATTGCCTGCCAATTTCAATCCAAAAACCTAAATTTAATTAAGAATAGTTGTCTGCTTTGTTTACAAACACAACTTGCTAAATTTACTCAGCTGTCGTTTTGAATTTGGATGCATAGAAGGGAAAGTGAACACATGTTACGGTAAACAAAATTATTGATGAAACATTGCCAAAATAAAAACCGTGTTTTTGCCATTTACAAACTTATAACTAAATAAATGTAGGCTATCGTATTTTTTCACTATCCTGGGCCTAAGGGAAATCTTTTGACACCAACCTGGCCTCTCTACGTTTAGTAGTTTACTTGGAATAGGTGGTTACACGTTGCCTTGTAAACGCTATTTATATAGGATTATTAAAAAAATGATGATTGGTATTGGATGTTCAAAACCAATATATGTTTCACGCAAATCTAATTGAAATATATACCAGACAACATAATTCCCGTGCGAACCACGATTAGTACGTAGCTTTCTTACATACTAGTCTCACATTCGTTTTGTCTCCATGAAACCGATAACCGTTCACTGCATAGTTTTTAAAGGATTAACCATTTTAGCAAATAAATTATCTTAATACCTTACATCTAACGTGGGAAAATCACCAACCCCTCTAATCCCGCACTCGTAGTGCTGATAAATGACACGCAGTTTCCATCAGAATAAAAACAACGAACGGTAATTAATGCAGTGTCTAGCGAACACGTGTTCCACGCAGATTTCCACACCTGATCCGATACAGATGAAATCGCAGCGTGTAATTGATTATATCAGGTGGTCGATATAATCAGCTGGCCGGGCTATTAATTAATCGACTGACCTCGAACCGGCGAAATATCGAGTGTTGCGATAGCCACTTGATTACTCGGCTAAATGCAACTGCAGCCGGCCCGACCCGGATACGGGCCTGCGTTGTAAATCGGCAACATCAGTTGCGTAACAGGAACAGTTTCAGAGATAAACAAAGATATCGATTACTTCTGCAGGATGTTGGTTTTGAAACTAAATCAAATTTATAAGTTCCAACAGCCAATTTAAATTATTAATACAATTTAATATGTTGGCAACTCAACTTCCTATACTTAATACTCGTTCTGCTGGTTTGAGTTTTACAATTTTTGTATACACTGTTGTCTTAAAGTTATCTATATATAAAGCCAAACCTTACCAAGTCTGATACCCGTCGACCACATACTTGAATGAAAGGTCTCAGGGAAGGAATAGTTTGTTATACTCCTAAGCCTAGTAAAAGCGTTAAATCAATACAAAAACTCAAATAACTCTGCATAATATTATTGAGAGCACTAGAGTGTCGTGGTTCCTTATCCCTAAGTCCAACACTCAAACCTAACATATGAGACTAATCTACTGAGCTACAATCTTTAGTGAGTATATACCATTGCAAAGCAATATTGTAAAAACAAGTTTCACGACGTTTTGAGTTTTGGAATATGATCCCGTCTTCAGGTGAGAGAAATACCTAGAACATAACAAAATTTCACAAAATATTAAAGGCACAATCCAGACAAGGCTGGAAAACCCCACAAGCTAAAACAGAGGACTGTAAAAGCAATCAAAATGTTGACAGCTTTTACAGTTCTCTGTTTTATCTTTTTGTGTTTTTCTCTAAATTGTAAATTTGTAATTAAGAATCAAAAATAGTTTACTGACATCGCCTATACAATAATAGCATAGGCATTCGTCAATAAATTTTCTAAAGACATACATTAAACTTTAAATTACATTAACATTGTAACAACAACCAAACATTTTCCTTGTCCTTTAAAATTTCGTGGACACCGTTGTACTCTTTAGGGAGAGAAATTATCTGAGTTGTTTTCTGAACGTTCCCGTGGTATTGTGTTTTGGAGTTTTATTGTTGATTCGGATTGAGATTTTTCTCTATTCTCTATGTACCAACAACTTGATATATGATATACAATTGAGAAAGGTCCCGCATAGGCATAGCCTTTGCGCATAGCCAAATATTTAAAAGTCCATACGATTATAGAGAGCTTACCAGGGAAATGACTATTTATAAAATTGAATCTTGTATTGACTACTGGGAATAAGCAATTCCCATCAGAAAAGAAATACATTTAAGAATGCTAATTGGAGAAAGTCATCAAGTTGTTTCTCGTTAAAATCATTTGTCAATTTTCCATGGAATCCCAACACATTGTAGTGTCAAGCGCAAGTGAGATATCACCGAAGACCACAACTTGTCCAGTAACGCCGGAACCGATAGTACAGACCGCACGACCACAATGGGTGTGAAAGGTGCGGTCGTGCTCCGGAACAGAGTACGGAGTGGAGTGCGAGTACGGCCACGGAGTACGGGGGCGTTATCAGCTATGCTGGAGCGCTCATTGACTTGAATGGCGCACAATTATCACACGAGATGAGAAAGGTCGCCGACCCTCATTCACACAATACAATAAACGACCTTATGGTATAATTAATATGGTTTCCATTGCGCTCACTATTGCTTGCACGCGTTTAGCATAGGAATCACCCCAGCATGTGTGACACGTTACGGTTTGTTTTGAAAACGTTTATTAAACGGTTTGTTTTGAAAACGGTAACGGGAGGGTTCGTAGGGGTTTTACTGCTTTTGAGATTTTCGCTAAATTTGTGCAAGGTATATCGCTAGCAGCTAAAAACCTAATTGTTAGGCCCTAACTGTTTAAATTCGTTTATAAACTCTAATCAGGAACTAAGAACTGTTAAAAATGTTACAAAAGGAATATTTGTTTTCATTTAGGCTTCAATTCAAAGTTTAGATTGCAATAAACCTCTTTGTCTTTGTCATTTAGATATATAAAACAACTAGCTGTTACCCTCAACCTTCGCCTCGCGAATTATTTATAAAAACCATGATTGCTGAATTCTGAGGTTAGCTTGTGGAACTACTACAAATCAAGATCAGCTATTTGTATTTTCATCATCTCAAACAAAAATGAATGTCCATAAGAAATACATGGGAACTTTGAACCCCCGTGGGGCATAGCCCTATAGGATTTTCACAACTTTAATGCCTATATGTTACTCAGGACTATCTCTGCAAAATTTCATCTCAATCGGTCCAGTATTTTTCACGTGATGGAACTTCAGAGTTACGCACAAACATCCATACTTGCACATTTATAATATTAGTATGATTTGAAATCCCCAAAACATTCTAAACAAATCATCATCCTCCAAATTATGTACAAAGCTTATTGTAGCTACACTGTAAATTTCTAGTGATTTTAACGTTAGCGACTGGTTTTAATGACTTTTTGCGTCAAGGCGATAATCGCATTCAATTCAATTACTTTCTGTATCCTCTATTAGCTCAGGTTTTGATGCTTTTATAAAACATTATACCAAGATTTAGGGAAGGTGATGTTGGTATGATTTATAACATGTTCATAACTTGCAACTATGAAACCTCGCATCAATTGCTGGTTCGTTTGAACTTTTACATTTAAGGTTTTTCATACACTGCGGTATTAATCTAACTCACTGGAGGATGTTTATGGTCAAAATAAACCCCATACGTACGCCAGGAGGTTTTGGTCTTATATACTCATCACATTACCATGCACCACTCGGAATAGCTGACTGGGACCAAAGCTATTAAATTTAGTACATTTATTTATTCTCATGCTATAAAATAGACATAGTCCAACTAAACTGTAGCAGCATATTACAACTCAGAACAAACTAAATATGTGATAATACAAGAAAAATAGTCAATGAAATGTATTACATGACAAAAATACAATTTGCATTATATATTATTGAACCAATCAAGTTTTAAAATCTACAATACAAATGTATTATTTTAATACCCCCATCGCAGCAAACCTGCATACTCAGCGAATTTCCAATGAATATATAACATAACACATTAACACTTAACAGGATTCATAAGAAATATATTCACAAACAAGCGATATTAAAAATATTAATTATTCTCCATAAGAATAACATTGGGGATGAGTACGCAGGTATGCTGCAACAAGGAACACAAAATAATGGGTTTTTATGCAAATATCAATATAACTCATCTAAGTAAAGTCACATACCAAGTTTCATTCATATACATATAAAAGTAAGCGATATATAACATTTTAATTATTCTCCATAAGAATAACATGGGGACCGATTACCTAGGTTTGCTGCTACGGGAACCATACGTGAAAATTTGGTATTTGGTGGAAACAACGATAAACCCCAACCAGATGATGGCATATACCAAATGTTGTCAGTTTATGTTCATAAATAAGCGAGATATACAAATTTTATTTTTCTCCATAAGAATAACATTAGACAACGTACTGTGTTTAGCACTTTCAATATCTCAGGAACCAATTGACGTAGAGCAATGATCAAAATACCAAATTGTTTGTTTTTTAATGCTGAATTAAATGATAAAAAGTAAAAGTTGATTTAAATAAAAATTACATGTGGAAACCCCAAAAAAACAATTTTGGGGTACATAACCCCCCAAAAACCCCCCTTTGAATGGTGAGATTCGTCTGGTTTTCGAACTCGTTCAAATAAATGTTGCTTTACACATTTGTACTAAATTTCATTAAGATCGGACCTTTTTTACGAGAGTTATCGTGCTTACGGACACACACACACACACACACACACACACACACACACACACACACACACACACACACACATATATATATATATATACAAATTTGAACGAATGGTGTTTTTGGCATCTGGGGACCTCAAAATGAAAAGTTATCATGGTCTCGGGCTTAAGTCTTACCATGAGACCTACGGTAATAGCTTCTTCCCTATAGGGAAATTCGCTAAAAGGAGTAATCTTTCTAAAAAAAGGTATTAGTTTATGTTTGGAGACGGATTTACTTTTATACAGACTAAAGTTGGATCTGGGAGAATCTATCTCCCAGGAATATAACAATAGAGATAAGGGGTAAGAGAAACGTGTAGCCTAACTATTCAGTGAAATTAGTTTTATTGAGACAGGATTTATGGTAAGACCGAGGATTGTCACTGAAAACGTCGTCTTTGGTAGAACTCGTTACATTTAACATTATAATTTATGCTTTACCTTTATGCGTTCACATCATTATCAATACATGGGGGCCGACCTTTGCTAGAGGAAGGTTAGTCAATTTTTTTTTTAGATGTCGATGAGATAATTTTTCATCCACCAGTATTTGTAAGGCCACTCAAGTTGTTATTATAGCTCAATGTACCTTCAGCTAGGGTTTCGATTTGCACATTTCACTCATTTGATATGACCACTTCATCACTTTGAAATGTAATTTTCATTCAATGGTTTTACTCCCTGTTCTCAGGAAAGCATATGTTAATATTTAAACTTCATGAGGATTACTTTAACAGGTAAAATGAGGCTGCCAACCTCATTTTGATTATATGCTGTTAGTATTCTTTTGTTTTGATTGAGCTCCATAAGCCCCATTATATTTTTTTCCAAATTCGTTTTTTTACATTATTATTTTTTCCGAGGTAGAGTATTCTGAGGATGAGTCCTGTCTAGTACTTATTTGTATCCCAGAAATTAGTTTATTACAACATTTAAAGGCAATCGTTGAAACAGTTTTTGAAATCAGTGTTGCAAGCAAGTAACCAAGCAAATCTTACTCATAGAGTATAGGATATGTCAAATATGATTGCACTGACACATACTCCATATCGCTTCTCTTTAGTCTACATCGCTTCTCCAACATAACCACAGCTCATGCCCTAGCCTCTCCCCCACCTCCAACCTCCCCAGGCGTCACCCTCTCCCGGCCCATGCCTCACGCCCGTGGACGCTGGTCGCCGCGGCCCTCGCCCTGTCGTGACCGTCCCGTCAGGGGGATGCGGGCTCGCGCCGCCGGCGTGGGTTCTATCTCTGCATATCTCATCACGTACCGCAGTAATTGATATTATGAGAGATGTATGGAAATCCGCACTTCACGATCATAACGGCCTGTTGCATAACCGATCGGACGCGGGGCGACCTCCACTGCATGACCATGCGGGGACGCAGTTGTCGTTGTGGAAAACTGGGAGGTTGCTAACAGTTGTGACAGAGAGAATCAGCTTAGGAACACTTACCCTGCTAGACATTGTTCAAGAGTTACTCTAACGTGATGGTTATCAATGTGTATCAATTGATGCTTTAAACAGGTATTTCAAACAGAATATTTTAAGGTTATAAGTATACAAACCCCTGGCACACTCTGAAATGGCTTTAGGCTCTTAATATTACCAAATGGACCACGGATAAGCAAACAAGATATTGTGGGATTGTAGATGGTAAGCAAGCAGTAGATTAGGTAAGTTCAATACAAATGTGTAATATTTAGTTTTGAACTTAAACGTGTTCAAATGTGAGTGAAAAGGAAGAAATTTATTGCAGTAATTTATTCCAAAATTGTTTTTGATTGTAACTACAATCAAAATAATAATCACAAATGGATACTTACAATGCACATACGGTCTCTCCAACATATGACTCATAGCAATTGTTTTATGATCTTTTGATTAAAGTTATTACCTTGTTTAAAAGTTTAGGCTACTTATAAATCCATTTAACTATTTTAATTCGATTTAGATAGATCATAAACTGTGAATAAGATGACTTAAAGTCGCATCGTAGAATCGAACCTGCTAATTGTTAAACTTTTCTTATTTTAGTCTATTTCAGTATAACATTTTTCAGAGTACATTCTTAGTACATTTTTGAATACCTGTCGGTTATGCAGTAACAGCACGTTAAAAATCCAACAGTTTTGGTTATGTTTTAATCTACAATCAGTTAAACAGCCTATCTCTACAGTGGTGTCAATATCAGCTGACTGGTGTTCGTAGCCGCCTAACTAGGTGTTAGGGTGACCGAGGCACGACGGTGAAAGTGAAGCAGGCGAGGATGAGCGAACTCGCCCAAGGTGAATAGCTTTCAGACCGCTTACTATCACAATCCCAACCTCCGCGCCGGCCGATAGTTCACGTGGACCTTGGTGTCGGCTTGTAATTACAGCTGGGTTAGCCTATCCTTATGAATATATAAGTATACATAAATAAGATAATAAGATAAATAAGATCTGTATCTGGAAGTATCTTTGTGCAACTCACTCAGTGCTAATTTCTGACTGATCTTTACCAGCTTGGAATGTGCAGCTTTAAGATATTAAAGAACGTGGATAAAGAATGTGGAAAGGAAATTTGTTCAAGATTCCTTTTTACCATGGTTTCACCTCAATTGCATTCTGAAGGGAATACCTTGTTGGCCTACGAGGGTAAGACAATACCCCGTCGCAGGAGTCAAGGGATACTCTTAAAAAAAGAATGCGATGCTGAATACCTTTTCCACCCTTGTAAGTCCCTTTCCTTCCGGTTTCCTAAGCCTACATTTAAGGGGAGGCTCCAGTCATGACACATTTCGTGTTTCTACATGATTCTCCCACAAGACCAACGTTAATTTTCAAGTTCTGTTCCTCAAAGGATTATCAGAAATTGTTAATTTGTGGCTCATCTTAGAGAGCAACTAAAATGCCTAGTGAGCAGAATGTTGATACTACGAATAGTTAAAACACAATTAATTGAACGATTATTATTTGTAATATTAAAATTCTGTTCACTGAAATCGCTAGGCATTGTTAGTGAATTTCCTTTGGATTAGCATGACCCGCACGGTGAAACTTAAGCCCGGGACCGCCATAGAAGTTCCTAACATGACCCCCTGAACACGTTTTGGGGGGTCGTTCAAAATGTTATATATATATGTTGTATGGATATATATATGCAAATTTGTCTATATATATATATATATATATATATAGACATATATATATATATATATATATATATATATATATATATATGTGTGTGTATGCACTCTAGCGGTCACATTTTTTGTCCGATTGACTTCAAACTTGGTAGGGACGTTCCTTTCTATAATCTGTTGGACAAGTTCGTTGGGCAAAACAATCGGAAAACTCTAAACCCCTTTTTTGGGGATTGATCTTTCAAATTTCGAGTTTTTGGGCCCAAAAAGGGTCAGAAAAGTCCCAGATGTAAAATTAATGCTTGTAAAAATTGGGAATTAAAAAGGCGAAAGTTTTAAGCCCTCTCTCGTCATTCTAGCATAAATATTTACCGAGTTATTAAAGAAAATGTGTATCGGCTAAACACAGTACGTTGTCTTATGGGGGTTTTACACTAGAAAAGCCTGTTATTCCTTTGTTAGAGTGCTTTTATTATCCCCAGCAACCTCACGCCTACTTTCAAACCTGTCTGGACCTTCTTCTAACCTTATAATGCGCAAAATTGTATTCCCAGCTTTGCAAGTAAATTAAACCAGGAGTATGAGAACAGCCAAAAAATCAATGTTTTCAGATTTCAATAAAAATTGGACAAATGTATGTTTTTACACTGATTTTGATTTTTAAAAGTTTTTATGTGAAAATTCACTTCCCTCACGTCAGCGTGCTGCGTGCAAACTAGTTTTTTTTTCTTAAAAACTGACCATAAATTAACAATTTTGGATAACGCGTTGAGAAGGGACGGAATTTGAAAGTTAACATCAGTTTTATGGGAGAAGCAAGTAGAAGTAGGCGACTGGAGCCCCCTCTTGGGGATATCATAATTTATGTCCAACAAGTAATAGCGGCATTAAAGTTGTATGGGGTTTGGACATACTCTAAAAATTGGAAATAGTTTTTAGCTTTTGATTGCAGTTACCCGCTGTCTAGCCTCCAATTACAGGTCCGAGCGGGCGCTACAGTTGCACAGGGAGACAGACATTGGGTGGGGATCGGCTGCCGAGGATGAAGATTCTTCTAGTGGACATATTGTTTTAGTGAATTCCTCTGTGAAACATTCCTTACCCTTTTACACCACATCTCAAATCGCCCTTACAAATGAGTAAGCCGTCGACCGTCTGTCGCAACCGCAGCCTAGGCGTGTCCAGACTGTTCCTATTCACCGGGTAAGTTACAAGGTAGGCTGACCGGTTGCATTCCTTCACCTGATCAACTGGTGTTAATTGTTCCATCGATTGTTTCACAACTCGCCTGCGATATGGGACAACTCGTGAGCGCAGCTGTGGGGAGTCTGCGCGTGTGTGAGCGTGTGTGTGTGGTTGGCACTGCACAACCTGTACGTCAATCATGATCGCCCTGTACAACACTATGTTCAGCGTTCGACACTTAGATGTGAAAGGTTCAATAGCTTTGTAAACGTTGCAGTTTTCATTGAGCTCTGTGTTAAAGATTGCATTACCAGTTAGCTACGCATAATCTACTTATATAAAGCTAGACGGGTTCACTCACTCACTCACTCACTCACTCAATAACATAAACTATGAGGCACTTCCCGTAATCGAACCCCCCTCGACCCCATACTTGAATTAACGCTCTTGACGAGAAACTCCCAGAAAAATTACCAAAAGTTAACATTTTAGAGTTTTGGGGGCATTTTTGAGGCGGGGAAAATTCCACTTTTTCAATTTGCCCACTTTGAGCGTGTTTTGTACGGAAACGGTAAGAAATGGCAAAAAATGTAAAATACCAAAGTTGTAGAAAATTTAATTTCCAACTATCGATTTTCCGTCAGATTTCAGATCCGATCATCCGATTAGCCGCTATTCATCGGAGAAGAAGTAATTTTGAGTATTTTGGCCCATTTAAATGTGTACAGTTTTGGAAAGCCGTTTAATGAAAGCACACTATCATTGGCTAATACCACATGTTTTTATCAGCTGATTTGAAAAAAAACGCCCGTGTAGGCGATACTAATTTGGTCACATGAGGTTTATATAAATATCAGCTGTTACAAAACAAGGTGAGCACATTTTTGCCTACACGGGAGGTCCAATATCGCGAATATCGTTTGTTACGATATTGGAAAATGTAATCAACCGACTGTTTATTCTATCGAATGAATTTAGCCCAGTAGCCCAGTGTATATGTTGTCAGATGATTCAAGATCATGTGGTCACGGGTTTGAATCCTACTTTTGATGCTTACTTTTTGTGGCTGCAATTTATTTCTCTTTAATTTGACTTTTTTGTTTTTACAAATTCATTTATTTGTAATTATGTTGCACAAAGAACAGCCACTATACATCGCTCTGCGGAGTTTGGTTAGGTTAGGTTACTATAATTTTGCCGTGAACTCAAGTCTAATTTATTGTTTTTTTAAATCCATTTGTAGAACTCCAATTTAACATTGTAACCACAGCTTTTTATTTATATATGGTTGACTTTGATTGAGTGAGCACTTTACTTTTCGCTTTTATTCACCTCGAAACAACCATCGTAGTCGAGAGTTCATTCGATAAAACTAACAAGCAGCCGGTTGGTCAAATGTTTCGATATCGAACCGATATGGGACCGCCTGTGTAGGTGTTAATGTGCTCACCAAAGGTAATTCTTGTGTAGTTTTTTGTTTTGTTAATGAACTACAATAGTTGAGTTTGATTTAAACTTGAGTTGACTGAGGAACGCAAATGAGCGATGCGAACTCCAAAAGGGGGTTTGGGGGCGAAGCCCCCAACGGCGATAAGCCTAGTAGTATTATAACTCTGCTAGTTAGATTATATTTGCTTTTGTAATGCAGGTGACATACAACAATGTGTTGATATTCTTCTACTTTTTTCCTTGTAAGCGAACATAATTTATTGCACACAAGATAGCATATATTCTTCTATTCCAATGTTGCTGTTGAGGTTCCGATACACCCCACACGCCCAACATTTATTTATATAATTATGTATATTTTCGAAATTCACTCAAAAACCCTAACTGTTTATCATGTCTTCCTTTAATTTTACATTGAAAAACATTTAAGACTAAAGTGTTTAAAAAATAGAAATATGATATTACGTTTCAAATTGTTTTACTTTATCGGTAAACATTTGCGTTAAATCCCGATCCTCCTGAGAGAGTAAATATGTTGTAATTCAGATTTTTAGAGTACACAAATTATTATCACAAATTATATTTACAATATCCATGAGAATAGACATAAAATTATATTACTAGTTTATTTTTAGAATTTGGAGAAAAATAAATAAGTTTTATTTGATTTTGTGTTACGTTAACAAACTTGAATTGTTATAATCTAACAGTTGTCTTGTTTTTTCATAGTTTTCAAGGCAACGGACTCCTGTCGGGGGTTTGACTCCCGGTCCTGGCATGTTAATTTTATCAGTATACTGTACAACTCGTACTGTAATGACTCTCGCAGTGCTTTGCTAGATATGTTCCATGCACAGATTTATAGTTTATGTGGACGGGGAAAAACAAAAAGAGGCTCCCTAATAAAAAAAACTTCATAGATCTAGTATGAATCATAACCTCCTAATACATATATCATGTAATATACATACCAAGTAAACGCGCACGTAATAAATATCGCTTGTTTCCAAGGCGTTACGGTAAAATTGGCAAGGTGGCAACACCCTTTCTGCGTGAATATTGTACGATGTAAAGTATTATACAACAGAAGAACACCAGTGCCCATTAACCTCACCCATGAATCGTCTTAGATAACCTCGCACGTAATATATATCGGGAGTATCCAAGCCACGACGGTAAAATTGGCAACGTGGTAACACCCTTTCGGCGTGAATATTATACAATGTAAAGTATTATACAACAGAAGAACACCAGTGCCCATTAACCTCACCCATGAATCGTCTTAGATAACCTCGCACGTAATATATATCGGGTGTATCCAAGCCGTGACGGTAAAATTGGCAACGTGGCAACACCCTTTCTGCGTGAATATTGTACCATATAAAGTATGATACAACAGAAGAACACCAGTGCCCATTAACCTCACCCATGAATCGTCTTAGATAACCTCGCACGTAATATATATCGGGTGTATCCAAGCCTCGACGGTAAAATTGGCAACGTGGCAACACCCTTTCTGCGTGAATATTATACAATGTAAAGTATTATACAACAGAAGAACACCAGAGCCCATTAACCTCACACATGAATCGTCTTAGATAACCTCGCACGTAATATATATCGGGTGTATCCAAGCCACGACGGTAAAAATTGGCAACGTGGCAACACCCTTTCTGCGTGAATATTGTACAATGTAAAGTATTATACAACAGAAGAACACCAGTGCCGATTAACCTCACCCATGAATCGTCTTAGATAACCTCGCACGTAATATATATCGGGTGTATCCAAGCCGCGACGGTAAAATTGGCAACGTGGCAACATCCTTTCTGCGTGAATATTATACAATGTAAAGTAGTATACAACAGAAGAACACCAGTGCCCATTAACCTCACACATGAATCGTCTTAGATAACCTCGCACGTAATATATATCGGGTGTATCCAAGCAACGACGGTAAAATTGGCAACGTGGCAACACCCTTTCTGCGTGAATATTGTACAATGTAAAGTATTATACAACAGAAGAACACCAGTGCCGATTAACCTCACCCATGAATAGTCTTAGATACCTCGCACGTAATATATATCGGGTGTATCCAAGCCGTGACGGTAAAATTGGCAACGTGGCAACACCCTTTCTGCGTGAATATTATACAATGTAAAGTAGTATACAACAGAAGAGCACACCAGAGCCCATTAACCTCACACATGAATCGTCTTAGATAACATCGCACGTAATATATATCGGGTGTATCCAAGCCGCGACGGTAAAATTGGCAACGTGGCAACACCCTTTCTGCGTGAATATTATACAATGTAAAGTAGTATACAACAGAAGAACACCAGAGCCCATTAACTTCACACATGAATCGTCTTAGATAACCTCGCACGTAATATATATCGGGTGTATCCAAGCCGCGACGGTAAAATTGGCAACGTGGCAACATCCTTTCTGCGTGAATATAATACAATGTAAAGTAGTATACAACAGAAGAACACCAGTGCCCATTAACCTCACACATGAATCGTCTTAGATAACCTCGCACGTAATATATATCGGGTGTATCCAAGCCGCAATGGTAAAATTGGCAACGTGGCAACACCCTTTCTGCGTGAATATTATACAATGTAAAGTATTATACAACAGAAGAACACCAGTATCCATTAACCTCACCCATGAATCGTCTTAGATAACCTCGGACGTAATATATATCGAGTGTATCCAAGCCGTGACGGTAAAATTGGCAACGTAGCAACACCCTTTCTGCGTGAATATTGTACAATGTAAAGTATTATACAACAAAAGAACACCAGTGCCCATTACCCTCACCCATGAATCGTCTCAGATAACCTCGCACGTAATATATATCGGGTGTATCCAAGCCGTGACGGTAAAATTGGCAACGTGGCAAGACCCTTTCTGCGTGAATATTATACAATGTAAAGTAGTATACAACAGAAGAACACCAGAGCCCATTAACCTCACACATGAATCGTCTTAGATAACCTCGCACGTAATATATATCGGGTGTATCCAAGCCGCGACGGTAAAATTGGCAACGTGGCAACACCCTTTCTGCATGAATATTATACAATGTAAAGTAGTATACAACAGAAGAACACCAGAGCCCATTAACTTCACTCATGAATCGTCTTAGATAACCTCGCACGTAATATATATCGGGTGTATCCAAGCCGCGACGGGAAAATTGGCAACGTGGCAACACCCGTTCTGCGTGAATATTATACAATGTAAAGTATTATACAACAGAAGAACACCAGTACCCATTAACCTCACCCATGAATCGTCTTAGATAACCTCGGACGTAATATATATCGAGTGTATCCAAGCCGTGACGGTAAAATTGGCAACTTAGCAACACCCTTTCTGCGTGAATATTGTACAATGTAAAGTATTATACAACAAAAGAACACCAGTGCCCATTACCCTCACCCATGAATCGTCTTAGATAACCTCGCACGTAATATATATCGGGTGTATCCAAGCCGCGACGGTAAAATTGGCAACGTGGCAACACCCTGTCTGCGTGACTATTATACTATGTGAACTAGTATACTACAGAATACCATTACCCACTGCCGTGCATCGTTGCCAAATCTCGTCTCTGACCACGCGCCGTACATCCATCACTCGCCTCGGCATTCCTCGATGGATGACTCGCAGTTCCTCCTACACCGTGTAACACTTCTGATGGTCACTAAGGTCGCTAACGGTTGTCTTCCACCGGCCATCCATCAATCCCCTTCAGCAATCATCAGGACAACGTCTAATATCTCGTTGGAAATTCAATTCGCCTAGCGGCATTTTCACTAGACGCATCAGGCCATGTGTTCCATAGAAAGTTTCAGTCGTATGGCTGGACAATCACGAAAATAGAATAACAAGTTTGTTAAGTAATTAATTGTTTTATCTACTTGCTGGCTGTCAATTAAAAACAGAACAGTTTTAATTCTTGTATGTTTTCCGTTTTTATAATTTAAATACAAAGTGGTAATGTTTTGTAAAAATAAACTACATAATAGGTTTGAAAAGCTTTTATTATTTCGGTAAGACCTATTAATAGGCTACCACATGATATTATAACCTCAGTTTTAATCATCGTGCTCAAGACTATATACCGTTTAATACGGTACTATGTCTGCAATAAAATGAGTAAAACTCCTTTTGAAATAAGAAAATTTAATATGAATGTTTTGTTTAAGTAATGTGGTAACATTTTTAACTGCTCAAGCTTTTAGTAACATTGATAACTTTATTGATAGTAACTGGAAGAAAGATATTCTCTATATTAAGTTAATTTATCATGCAAATAGGTACTTTTTATCTAACAGATCTATATGGTATTAATATACACCAAGTTATGTATAAGAAGGAGAGTTATGTTTACATATTTAATGTTTTCTCAGTTATTATTGTTATCTCAGTATACTACGTATTCTATGGAATATATTTTAGCAATAAATTCTGACTCTGATTTGTATACTTTATGGGTATTTGAATATTTGTCATTCTTAATTATTCTTAACTATCTGTTACCCGTGCGAGAAATTAAAACACATTAAAAATATCAACCTGACCAGCCATATCATTGTTACTTCATATGACTTCCTTTGCCTTAACTGACAAAAAACTACAGCTCTGGTAATGCTAAAAATGATATATCCCTTTTGAGTCCTTTTATAAAAGATTTTCAATTGAACCAAGAGGACCTGTGAGGTGGAGCTCTAAGGTTGGATGTGGAAGTCTACATGTTAATGTGATATGTAAGCTATGTTCATGCAAAATTTTAGCTCAATCGGTCCAGTAGTTTATGCATGATAGAACGCAAAATAGCCATACATACAAACTTTCACATTTATGAAATATTACAACTAATAAGTAGGATTCAATTTTTATTTTTATTTAATGTCAAACTATTGTAGCAATATAATATAAATCTCACCACCATGACCATAAAATCCTTAAAATAAAATAAATATTGTTTTTAATTAGGTTATCTTACATTAGGATAGTCTGTATACGACATTCTCTATTTACATTTATTATTAACAGGTATTTTTTAATGTTTAGATTGTACAAATTGTACACCTGAGCCGAGATTATTTGGTTAGTTCAAGTAACATAATAATTTTGCAAGCAATTGAAGGTAATATCATCCACAAACGTTTTTAATAATGTTTTTGATAACTTAGAAGTGTAATTTATCTGAGATAAAGACTAATGATAGTTTAGTTTATTTTGTGTTAGATCATTGCAATAATTCGTAGAATAATCAGGATTACATAGACATTTTTTTCAACCATGTATCTTTTGTTATGTGTTTTCTGACAGTAAGCCTTTCCTACTGCCGTAATAAATTTCACAGTAATTATATGACCAGAGAGGTTGTGATGACATTTACAGGGAGAAAGTTGTGTTTCCTTTGGCTTTTACTTCTTTCACTGCATTTTGGTTTGGAATTACAAAATAGAATACACATCACTTTGTAACCTCATCTGGACCGACATAACAAATAAAAAATCTAATAACACAACTTTAAAGTTCAAATCAAGACACATACATCCATGTGAATCATAATGAGTGATTATTGGCTGTAACGAACCGATACGATTGCTTTCATTTCCCTATTAAGTAAAAAGTTTTAATTTCGAAATCCCACTTGATAAAAGTTAAGTAATTATATAAATACCACGATTATCTAATTGTGTTTAGACTATAATTTTCAAGGCATAGGTTTGTAAGAATTTAAATATAGTACACCTGAAAAACGGGAGAAATATTTAACCCCAGAAACTGAACTAGTGTTTTTTTGTTGTTGTTTTTTTCACGCTGACTTTTATAAATTGCAGTACATACACCAAATGTATTTTCTAATGCGTAAAGTTTACAAAAGTGGCATTACTCATCGATTTATTTCATATAGTACATAGATACGTATAAACTATTTACTAATATCTTCTTATATAATTTCGTAAGTAAGAAAATGGTAAATTTCTGTCTTTTCGCAGAATTCCGAAGCTATCGTACGACTTAGAAGGAAACTTGGAACATTCAATGAAGATTACGTGGGAAAGATCTCCATGGAAGTCCAATTTTGATTTGTCTCCATTATTTTTCATTATAAAAGTTAAATTCCTTTACTCCAGCAATTTCAAAATTTTAAAATCAACTAATGATCAGCAGTAATTATTCATGATATTTCTGTTATATATCCAGGTATGTAATGTAAACATTAGTATTAGTTTAATATCCAGTAAACAGCACATCCAATAAAACTTATTAAACAGTAGGTTAGGGATTATTAGCGTCTACAATCCACTAGTATACCTTTATTTTTCCTAAGAAAACTATGATGTTACCATTACATGTATTTTTTGCGAATAAAACGTAATTGTATGTATGTATGTATGTATAATTTACTTAAAAGGCAGTTATCGCTACAAATCTCAACAAATCAAATCAGAATAAAACATGAAGTAGACCAAACAGCGTGCAACAACTTGCACAAAACGCTTCTATCAACATTGAATCTCCTATAAATCAAGACCTGCCAACCACACATCATCTTTCACAGGCTTACATGAACCGATCGCTACCTGATCTCCAGATCTGCCGGAGTTCCCACGACTCAGGGACTAATGGAGCAGGACAATACTGCCCGGTGACACAAGGCGGACGCGGTCGCAGGGGCAGCGGTGCGCCGGTGCAGCGCCCACTTACAGATAATGAGATGATCTGATCTTCCTCAACCTGACCTTATATAAACACCAGTGCTTTGTTTGGTCTGACCATGCGTCTTCGGCGGTGAAAAATGACGGGATCAAAGACCCGGAGCTGCAGCGCGCAGAACGGCCTGATTGCTGGCATCTTGGAATCAAAGATAATTTGAGATTAGGTACTGTGGAAAGTTAAAAAGAGGATGTTGTTCCGAAACTTGTTCATTTTGTTTTATATTGTGGTAACATTTGGTCGAATCACTAGCGTTGAACATCTATTTAATTAAAACACTCATAACAATCAATTTCATCCGATCTTAAGTTCGCCAGATCGATCCTGAGCCAAATCTTGTAAATTTTGTGAAGGTTCGATACTGGATCCAGCTGCCATTGGTCATTGGGCTATTAATTAATGAGCCTGGCTAAATAATAAGTCGGTCTTAGTCAGTAACACGGCTACACAAGACATCTCACCCATTCTACACTCACCATTCATTCATATTCGCCTTAAAATACGCCTTAGTTGCGTCGGCGTCTTCGACAATGATTTAATGATAAGATGATCCAAATCTTTTTTAAGTTATCCAAGTTAATTCATAGTTTTAAAAATAAAATAAAAATCCTTATAATATGTACAATTATAAACTAAAATATTAGTTCCTGGTTGCGTGCAGGTCTAGAATATTAAAGCTTATTTATTTTGTTCACCTCTACAACGTTACTGACCACCTTTAAGCAATAATACGGATTGTTAGAGCGTATTTATGTTTTATTTTACCATCGTAAAATAGTTTAAAAGTGTCTTAACATGAAATTTTATTTCAAATTTGGGTGATTAATTGGCGTTATGATCAAGATGAAGGACTTCGGTACTTGGCGGCTGCGGTATGTCAAAGATTCGAATCCTTTACCTGGCAAGTATAATCGTTATAACTTACAGACCAACTTGTATGAATGGCTCACCCCTTGCCCTCCTGGATATGATCCATGCACAGGCCTTCAGTCTATGTGGACTGTCAAAGTAAGGAACAAAATTGACTCCCAACCTTTAAAAACAATATGAAAACCGAGTCACAAATAAAATTAGTACAATTTATTTCCCTATGTACCACCAAATCACTTAAAGAAATTTTATAATTTTCTCAATAAGACTTTTTTACAGCTTATTCTTTATTAATAAATCTTCTGCGTAGTTCTAATGTTATTTAATCCAACGCGCATGCGTCAAGACAGCGCAGGGTCCAGAGCGGCGTGGCCAGCCAGAGATGCCAACTTTACGAGGCTGTAACGCGCTATGACGCGCACTGTTATTTTTATGCTGTTCTCACGACGGGCGAATATTTACTCGCAATAATTGCTTCATTGAAAAGGTCAGTCGACCGCTGACCACAGCCGGATGGCCGCGCTTGGCGGAGCCGAACACGGACGCGCTACAGATGATGAACACGACACTACAGCTGGCCGGACGACCCGCGCCGGCATAACTGGACTATCCGGGAAAATGTTCCGGAGTATAAATAAGTTTTTATTTTATTATCTGTATCTATTCTATTTCTACACGGTAGAAAATAATGATAGATAATGTCCTCTTGTTGGTTTTAGCGAATTTACCCTATAGGGAAAAAACTATTACCGTAGTCGGCATGGTAAGACCTAGGCCCGGGACCATGATAACTTTTCGTTTTGAGGTCCCCAGATGCCAAAAACACTATTCGTTCAAACTTATATATATGTATATATAAATAAATAAATATATATATATATATATATATATATGTGTGTGTGTGTGTGTGTCCGTGAATGCGATAACTTGAGTAAAATAACGTCCGATTTCGATGAAATTTGACTCAAATGTGTAAAATGACATTCATGACTTTAAGTTCGAAAACCAGAAAAATTGGACCATGAGAAGGGGGGTTTATGGGGATTTTAAATTTTCAAAAAATCAGTTTTTTGCATTTTTCACCCTAAAAATTTTAAAAAACTTAATTTTGGTTTGGACCATGTTATAGAGCTTAAAAAACAAATAATATGGTTTTGAATTATTAACCTAGGTTAAGTGGCTGCGGAGCAAACCCAAAAAACCTACTCATAAAATCTCCCATGTTAATCTTATGGGAAAAAGGTTTTTGGCTTTTCCTCAGTTTATTTTAATGTAAACTTCACATTTGCTTTTACCAATCAACTCAGCTCCACAAAACAATCATTTTGGTGTTTAAATTGTGATTCTACGTCCAACCGTTGCAAAGATATTCAAAGTGCTAAACACAGTACGTTGTCCAATGATATCCTTATGGAGAATAAATAAAATTTGATATCTCCATTATTAATGAATGTATATTGATGAATCTTGGCACTTGGGGTCTCGTAGTACTGGTATATTGATATTTGCACAAAAAATTGATTTTTTGTTGATTATCCCCGTAGCAGCGAACGTGCGTACTCAGCCCCCATCTTATTCTTATGGAGAATAAGTAAAATGTAATGACTCCCTTAATTATGAACATAAATTAATAAAACTTGGTATGTGGCTTCACCTTGTTGATTTATATTGATATTTGCATAAAAACCCATTTTTTAGTTCCTTGTTGCAGCAAACCTGCTTACTCAGCTCCCATGTTATTCTTATAGAGAATAATTAAAATGTTATATAGTGCTTACTTATGATTGAATATTGATTAAACTTGGTATGTGGCTTCACCTAGTTAAATTATATTTATATTTGCATAAAAACCAATTGTTTGTGTTCCTTGTTTCAGCAAACCTATGTACTCATCACCAATGCTATTCTTATGGAGAATAATTAAAATTGTATATATCGCTTATACATATGAATATATTTTTATGAAAATTGGTATGCAGCTTTATATGGTATTAAGACATATATTATGCATTGGAAATTCGCTGAGTACGCAGGTTTGCTGCGACGGGGGTATTATCTGTATCTATTCTATTTCCACACGGTAGAAAATAATGATAGATAATGTCCTCTTGTTGGTTTTTGTACTTAGAAGAATTTTGAGTCTCTAAACACGACTCATACCGCGATTCTGTCTACCGTCCCAAAACTGCAAATCCAGACTTAAACCTTTAATCCAGCTCAATGAAAGTAGGAATGTTAATTTTGCTTGATTCTGAACAAAAGTGGCTTTAGCAAACGAGTGACTCGCGCACAATCACCGGGTCGTCTTTATAATTGAGTTTTTCAGTTGAAGGTTTATTATATGTTTCAACTTTATGTTTTGAGCACTTATTTGTTCAAAATAGTAAATGTGTATTAAGATAAATACAAGTATAATTTACTTTTAGCGAATTTCCCCTACAGGGAAGAAGCTATTACCGTAGGTCTCATGGTAAGACTTAAGCCCGAGACCATGATAACTTTTTGTTTTGAGGTCCCCAGATGCCAAAAACACTATTCATTCAAATTTTTATATATGTATATATATGTGTCCGTTAACACGATAACTTGAGTAAAAAACGTCCGATTTTGATGAAATTTGGCTCAAATGTGTAAAATAACATTCATGACTTTAAGTTCGAAAACCAGAAAAATCGGGCCATGGGAAGAGGGTTTTATGGGGGTTTTAAATTTTCCAAAATTCGGTTTTTTGCATTTTTTACCCAACAATTTTTAAAAAACTTAATTTTGGTTTTGACCATGTTATAGAGCTTACAAAAACAGATAATTTAGTATTTTTAATTATTAACCTAGGTTAAGTGGTTACGGAGAAAATCCAAAAAAACCTACTTATAAAATCTCCCATGTTAATCTTATGGGAAAAAGGTTTTTGGCTTTTCCTCAGTTTATTTAAATGTAAACTTCACATTTGCTTTTACCAATCTGTTCAGTTCCACAAAACAATCATTTTGGTGTTTAAATTGTGATTCTACGCCCAACCGTTGCAGAGATATTCAAAGTGCTAAACACAGTACGTTGTCCAATGTTATCCTTATGGAGAATAAATAAAATTTGATATCTCGATTATTTATGAATGTATATTGATGAAACTTGGTATGTGGCTTCACGTAGTACTGGTATATTGGTATTTGCACAAAAAATGGATTTTTTGTTGATTATTCCCGTAGCAGCAAACCTGCGAACTCAGCCCCCATGTTATTCTTATGGAGAATAAGTAAAATGTAATGACTCCCTTAATTATGAACATAAATTAATAAAACTTGGTATGTAGCTTCACTTGGTTGAGTTATATTCATAATTAAATAAAAACCCATTTTTCTGTTCCTTGTTGCAGCAAACCTGCTTACTCAGCCCCCATGTTATTCTTATGGAGAATAACTAACTAGAATGTTATATATCGCTTATTTATGATTGAATATTGATGAAACTTAGTATGTGGCTTCGCCTAGTTAAATTATATTTATATTTCCATAAAAACCAATTGTTTCTGTTCCTTATTTCAGCAAACCTACGTACTCATTACCAATGTTATTCTTATGGAGAATAATTAAAATCGCTTATATGTGAATATATTTTTATGAAACTTGGTTTGCAGGTTTATTTGGTATTAGGACATATATTATGCATTGGAAATTCGCTGAGTACGCAGGTTTGCTGCGACGGGGGTATTTTAATATCCCATTGACACTTAGTCCATGCAGTGAATATTGACGGGAAACAACGGTTGGTAAACACTCGATAGCATTTAATATAGACGTTACCATTGTGCAAATGCCTGTACATTTTGTTGGCACTTCCAGAAGGTCGCCTTTGTCTAAATTAGACATGAAAAGCAAATTGGGGTTTTAATGGGTTACAAAATTAATCTGAAGCACAGCTACATTTGAATTAGTGGTTTACCAATTAACCGTTTTGGATATTCAGAGGTAACTTTCAAGAGGAAGAACATTGCTCTGAAGAGATAGACACCGAAAAAGTAGTTTGAAAGGTGCACATTGAACATCCTACCCTGCTCCGCGGATTCTCTAGACACCCACCACACGCAAAATTACAAGTAACCTCTTATTCTTTCTAGAGGAAGAACATTGCTCTGTAGAATTAGAAACCATCAAAATACATCCTGACCTGCTCTACGGCACCACTAGACACCCACCACACGCAAAATTACAAGTAACCTCTTATTCTTTCTAGAGGAAGAACATTGCTCTGAAGAATTAGAAACCATCAAAATACATCCTGACCTGCTCTACGGCACCACTAGACACCCACCACAAGCAACATTACAAGTTACCTCTTATTCTTTCTAGAGGAAGAACATTGCTCTGAAGAATTAGAAACCATCAAAATACATCCTGACCTGCTCTACGGCACCACTAGACACCCACCACAAGCAACATTACAAGTTACCTCTTATTCTTTCTAGAGGAAGAACATTGCTCTGAAGAATTAGAAACCATCAAAATACATCCTGACCTGCTCTACGGCACCACTAGACACCCACTACACGCAAAATTACAAGTAACCTCTTATTCTTTCTAGAGGAAGAACATTGCTCTGAAGAATTAGAAACCATCAAAATACATCCTGACCTGCTCTACGGCACCACTAGACACCCACTACACGCAAAATTACAAGTAACCTCTTATTCTTTCTAGAGGAAGAACATTGCTCTGAAGAATTAGAAACCATCAAAATACATCCTGACCTGCTCTACGGCACCACTAGACACCCACCACACGCAAAATTACAAGTAACCTCTTATTCTCTCTAGAGGAAGAACATTGCTCTGAAGAATTAGAAACCATCAAAATACATCCTGACCTGCTCTTCGGCACCAATAGACACCCACCACACGCAACATTACAAGTTACCTCTTATTCTTTCTAGAGGAAGAACATTGCTCTGAAGAATTAGAAACCATCAAAATACATCCTGACCTGCTCTTCGGCACCAATAGACACCCACTACACGCAACATTACAAGTTACCTCTTATTCTTTCTAGAGGAAGAACATTGCTCTGAAGAATTAGAAACCATCAAAATACATCCTGACCTGCTCCGCGGATTCTCTAGACACCCACCACACGCAACATTACAAGTTACCTCTTATTCTTTCTAGAGGAAGAACATTGCTCTGAAGAATTAGAAACCATCAAAATACATCCTGACCTGCTCTTCGGCACCAATAGACACCCACTACACGCAACATTACAAGTTACCTCTTATTCTTTCTAGAGGAAGAACATTGTTCTGAAGAATTAGAAACCATCAAAATACATCCTGACCTGCTCTACGGCCCCACTAGACACCCACTACACGCAACATTACAAGTTCCTCTTATTCTTTCTAGAGGAAGGACGTTGTTCTGAAGAGCTAGGCACCAACAAGAGACATCCTAACTTACTCCTTGGCCTTACTAGTCACCCACCACACTCAACATTACAAGTTGCCTCTGATTCTCCTCTGTGTCGACACTCTCCCCGTCGCCGCCTGTCTCAGCGGTCGCCATATATCCCAGCCGGTATGCGGTCTGCCCCGGGCGCCCTGACCACGGGGTATTGCTGGTTAATATTTCGCGCCAAACAACGCCGTATTAATTAGCGAACACAATGGCGCCTTTGTGCAGTGACGACCCGCACCTAGCGGAGAAACTACGGAACTGAGCCAGGGGTCAGGCCCTACACGGGCATGCGCCTTTGGTCTCGGTGTCCATTGTGTTCAAAGTGTGTCTGGAGACATATTGCTCGGAGGACTCTATTACGAGACCCCTACTAGGGCATTTCAGAGTAATGACGTTTTCTTGAGTTCGATCTATTGTAAATTATACCTCTTCAGCCCATCAATACGCTTTATCGCATTTCTTCGTTGTTAATATTCAAGTAAGTGTCAAGCGTGTTGATTAAATATCACTGACATCTTCAACAAATCGCTGAAACGCCAGCTATTTCGTTACATATCATGTATGGACTGAAGTACTGAAGTGTGTAATATACTGCCGATTCTATCAAACCGGCAACAATACTTAATATAAGTACTAGTACTTAATTAGTTTTAAACCTTTAAGAGTATCCCATAAATTCCTTTGATAGTCTGCAAATAGATTTAAATAATTGCCACTAAAGTGTGGAATCTGAAACCCCCACTTCGTGTATTCCTTGACTTTTCAAAATCCTTAGAGTTAGTAATATGCTTCTGCACAAATTGAAACGACACGGAATTCCAGATGTGTCACATCTTTTGCCAAAATGATTGTGTATGAAGGATCCTAAACTATCCAAATCTTCAGTCAGGGCGCCAAATAAAAACTGCTTCAATATGGTGAGCTTCAGGGATCAATTTCTATCCTTTCGCACATTTTGATCTACATGGAAGACTTTGGCACATCGCTAAAACAGTGGTAAAGAATTCCAATTATATGAATCTGTGTATGAACAGTGAATGAACAGAATTCACGAAATTCAAACTATATCAAACTTAAATTTTACTTGCAATGCTTTAAAAAATCAATCTTAAATCAAATACATAGATATAAAATGACATACATTTTTGTACAACGAAAATTGAGTCTGGTATAAGGGTTAAATTAGACGACAATTTTCTCGAAGACGTCTAATCCCCAAGATTATTGAATTTAACTCAATAGAGCAAAGAGAGTTTTTGCCACATGACTAGGAGACCACCGATTATGAATGAGATCAGAATCTTTGCTGCCGAAAATACGATACAATTGACAAATGAATTGAACGTTTATGTATTTGTATGTTTGAATGGCTAAGAGAGTGATATTTTTCAGTGGTTCAGGGAGTGCAGCATCTTTTGTTGGTCGTTAATGTAGTAGTGTGTAGTGTCTATATAGTAATTCTGACACACTTTTATTAAAATTTTGGATTCTCATTAAAGACCATCTAGTTCTAAGTTCTAAGGCTACCCTGTCGGCCATATTGGTTTTATCGCCCATTAGAATAATGTTAAGTTCAGACCCCCATTTTTTGCTTATCTCTTGAGATAAAATGTTGATTTTGGTGTCAATTGAAAGATATTCTTATCACGGGTGATTATTGTGGAAGATATTTTGAAAATGAATTATAATATTTCATAACAATTTAATTATTTTTTAAGTTTGAAAATTTTTTCTGCTAATCTGTAACAATTATACGAGTTTTTACTCGCAAAAATGACTCTTTACTTTATTTTGAGTAGTCAACAAAAATTACCTAAATCAGATTGAAGATAAAATAAAAATATGGGTACTAAAATGTGGTCGTAGCTGTGGAGCGCGCTGGTGCCGCCTACGAACTTGCCGTTAGAGGGAGCGTGCCCTTCAAGGGCTTTCTTCAAGGGCTGGGATAGGATGAATATCTAAATGTGTAAACCAATTTTTTGGTATTACAGTATTGTACTACCTTAGGGCCTTTTGAGGTTTTCGGATCTAGTGACAAAACCCTGAGCTCTCCATGAAGCGACTTGGTTCAATTACTCCCTAATTTAAGGGTAACTCAGTATCAGCAGAAATAAACTTGCGACCTGTTACTGTATGTTGGCGAGATTCAACAGAAATAGGATGACAATCAGGAGAAAGATGTTCAGTCGGCCATACATTTTGAAGCCGATACATATATAGAGACTGGTGACTGATCTTAGCCTCGATAAAATCTCATTTAGAATGGCGACTAAGTGCCCCCCACATGCACTACCCCATCCAACCTCTTATCACATAACAACAAATACAATGTAAAATGCATAACACTGCATTCACATATGTGTTATCAGTAACTTTTAAAATAACTTTAGATTCATTTATAGTTTTAGATTACCTCATATGAAGTCATTGATACTTGGCTGACTTTAGAGGGATTTCATTTCATTGAACTCATTAAAAGGATAACTTTATGTTAAGGTCATTTGCTAATTCGGTGCGGAACTCGTAGTACTAGCCTTGTCAATTGCCATTGAAACTTATTGGGTTAATCGCTTTTGAAATAACAGAACATGACGGACAAAGTATCTGACCTAAGATTGCTGAAGCTGTATGCTTTATTTTTTAGGATGAACTATCCATTTGAGACGGAGATCAAATTACTAACATCAAGCTCTTTTCCCGATACGGTTTGCTGAATTTCCCATACCGCCGTCGCAGGGAGGTTCCCAGAGTAGCACGGCAGCGGCAGGCCGCGGTACAGCCGATGACAAACTACAGCGTTCGACAGCTCACGGTTTACACGAGCGTGAGCGCGACGCGACGTCGACGTCGACGTGTGTTGCCCAACGTGATCCGCACCGCACGTCCGTGTGACGTACGCCGCCACAACATCTCGGTTACTCACGTTTGTCCTCTCGTGGAGGGAGAAAGTGAGTCGGGATATTGTAAACCACTTGATCCTCGCTGGCTCGATATCGGCCTGTCGTGCCCTCCCCCCCTCCACGGCCGCTTTGACACCGCTCAATGGCTGAGACTAATTGTGAGCCAAAGAAAGTAGTCACGCCCGATTTGTCTGGATTCAATGAGTATAATCATGCACGATTATGTGCTCGCTGACCGCCCTAGCCTCTTCGCCTTCCGGTGGTGGGAACGGCCCGGTCGAGAGGCGACTTGACCCGGTCGTGATAACCGCAACCAGGTCAGGGCTCGAGAACGTCCCTCTTTTATCAAGAGTTTGCTCTCGTCTTGGCACCTAGAAGGCCTTGGATCGAGCGAGATGGCACTGGCTACTCCGCGCCACTTTTCCTCATTTAAAATGTTTCGACTTAAAGAAAATATATTCAGTCTTATTACGTGAAATACATGCAAAAGGGACGTGAAGTTTAAGTCATGCGTTTTTAACAGTTATGAAAATAATATAGTGCATATTATTTTTTGAGGGTGTTATTTTTTGGTAGGCATTACCTCCCCTAATAATTCATCATAACCAATAATTGAGCCACTATTTTGAAGACCACCGATAAATTAGAAAAGTAAAAAAACAGTTCAAACCCAATAAATGCCGAAGATATAAACACCAAAATCAGAATACATATTCATACAACACTGTCATCAGAGTCATGCTCAACAGCAATAATATGTGACATCACATATAAAAGATTGCGTAATTACATCACATCTAAGAGATTGCGTAATGTAAGTACAAAATTGTCAGTAGAAAATATAAGTAGAATTTTTAGTGATAAACTTTTAGGATGAACAAATATTTGTGGCTGAAATATATTTTTGTACATACACTTTTGGTTTTTGATATAGAAGTCCAATAGAAGCTTTGCGGATTTGAATAGTATGTTTTACCAACCAAGTTGTGAATTGGAAACAAACAATTTTTAGTTGTGTGTTAAATTACAAAACTGAGAAATTTAAAAACAATTACCACCCCTTTTAATTACCTTAAAATTTTGGAAATAATATTTTGAAACTTAATTTGGAAAATAATTCAAACCGTTTCATTAATAGAACAAATTTTGATAGCGAAGTATTTCTGGTTTCGTTACTAGTACAATATAATTTTCACTCAGTGCGAATGAAAATTTATTATATCTATCATATAGAGTCAAACCTTTGAGAACACCACTACTCTGACTTTCGTGAATCATATATTTGAATGAAAGGTCTTGGCAAGAAAATTGAAGTGAACGAATCAGTATTTGTATTCAACCTCTCATAAGGCTATGAATCCTACACATTTATAAAATGAAGGTGGTGTCTGTCTGCCGACTGTGTCGTACGATCCGTTTTAACGTAAAAACTACACAACCAATCGAGCTGAAAATTGTCATGTAGGTAGATGTGCTTTATATAGGCCTATCCCATCTTGGTAATACCTTAGGGCTCCCTAGTGGTCCTTAAAGTTGCAATGTTATTCTAATGGACAATAGGTTTAATTTATCAGATAACTAGCTGACGTACCCGTTATTCGCACAGGGGCTTTCTCTACCCGTTCTTTAGTCAATGCAATTTGGATTTTAGTTAGTTTGAAACAGCTGTTATTGCGTCTGCTCTTTAAGCTGTCAAATGGAAGTATCCACAGCTGTTCGCATTACAGTTTCTGAATGTTTACTTTATTCTGAAATGTAAACATTGAAACTTAGGACGTTCACAGGGCGTAGCCCGAGGGGATTTTAAGGAAGTGAATAGGCCTATTTGTTGCATGGGTTCAAGAACTACCTATGTGTAAGGTTTCAGCCCAGTCGGTTCAGTAGTTTTTGCGTTCACCCGGAACATCAGACAGACAGACAGACAGACAGACAGACAGACAGACAGACAGACAAACCGACAGAAACCACCTCTTCTTTATAATATCATAGATTACTTAAACAGATGTAGTTTCAATAGGAATTTTAGTCAGCTGTGCGAAGCATTTAATAAAATGTTAGAATTTTTGTTTCAGCTAGTATTCAATAGTGCTGAGTTAAAGAACATTTTAAAATAATGGCGTTTGATCAGCTGTGTGATCAGCTGTTTGATCAGCTGTGTGATCTGATTTAATCATAAACTGAAATCAGGTAAACAAGCGAAGCTGATGGGAAAAAACTAGTTTCCCTACACAAACTAGCAAAGAAAGTCTACAATTAATTCAACAATCACGTAAACAAACTAATTGGATCCGTGGTAATTCATATCCAAGAGAAAACTGCATCGTGCATGTTCAATAGCACTCAGCCACTTGTGTAAAAGCAACAGTAAAGCATTATTAATATACCGTTCCCAACGAAGCGCCTCGTCTTTTATTATCTCCGATGAAACAAAGAAGGCGGCGAACGCAATACAATCAACAAGCCATCAACAATCAACATCAGCACAGCCCCGGGCCCGCGTCCCAATCAACCAATCAACACACGTTTCACGCTCCCTCTCAATTACCTTACATAACGGAGCAATTGATATCTGGAGAGGTATCTTGCACTCATCGCGAGTAGCGAGCTTGCAGCACTACGTAACTTAGAGTAATTGATAATTACTAATGTATTTAAAAACCTTTTTCGTTAGTATGTGTTTTAAGGGTGACTGTAATTGCTCTTGAACAAGTATAAATTCTCACTATTTGTAAGTAATTGACTTTTAAGAAACTATTTATTGTATAGTACGTGTTTTAAAGTACAAACACCTAAATTTAACCCACCTATTGCAGAATGTGTAGAAGCTATTACAGAATGTGTAGAAGCTATTACAGAATGTGTAGAAGCTATTACAGAATGTTAGGGACATTGACTACAATAATCATCTTATCTAAAACATCAGGTGATGTTTGTGAACGGGCTACCGGCGAAATAATTGTTAGTTTTAAATCATGGTTGAAATATTATTTGAAAGCCCTTGGTGTTTAGATGTGACTTTGGGGGGTTTGGAAGACGTCCACCTTCAGGGCTCTGCCCCCTGGGGCTTTCAAAGCCCAATGTTAATCTTATGTGAGAGTATAAATAAATGCAATTGAACATGTAATAGCAGCTGTTGACACGAACAATCATTACAAAAGGAAGATCAGCTGATTTAATCAAATTTCTGGCATACTATCTCTCAATGTAAACTAACAATACGGTATATGAGGTGGATATTAAAAAATGTAAAAACAATTTGACCGAATTCGAGCAGCTCGATTTGCTAGTTCGTATAAATATTCTAAATCTGAAGTCCAAGATGTTTATATTTTAGTTCATCCGTGTCTGAAGTAAATCATCCACAATAGTTGCAAATCAGTGAGCTCAATGCATCTAGAGTTATCACCCGGTGAAAAAGTGGAATCTCACTATTTTTTGTGTATCAAACCACATAGAACGATGATTTCTAGCACAAATATAATCAAAAATATTGTTGACCTAAAGTTCTGTTTTAAAAGATGATATTTATTTTTCTTCCTTGTGTTATATACTCGTAAACAGATTAAATTATTTATTCTTAAAAAGTTCAAATTATTTAATTTTAAATTATTTAAATAAAATCTATGTTATTTACAAACACTTTATCATTATTTTTCGTATGGATGACGAATCATTTTACATTCAGTGGTGAGTAGGGTTGCCTAGGTGACGGAGGTAATATTGGGGAAACCATGTAGGCCACCATGTAGGCTTTACTTCATTTTCTTGGGGATTAACATATGCTTGCACACCCTACAAGCTCGTTGTTTTACTCATATTTCCTGGACCCTCCACACTACCAGTTTCACTTCTTGCTCCAAGCGTCTCTTCTACCCGGTACCCGGCACAGCGCGGTGTTTGACCACGGGATTGGCTGTTCGCGCGGCCCCCGGCTGAGGCTAGAGCTCCGTCCGCACGACCCCCTCGCACGACCTCCATTGATTGTTTTAATTGATACCGACGGCTAAGTAGGAAGAAGTGGCGAACTGTTGATGTTGCTGTCAGCCTTTCAGTCGTAGCTCTCTCCGTCGCCAGGTGGGGGTGGGAACGGGACGCTATAATCGTGGCCCACCGCGTAATCGTTTGTTATTATGTTGTGCGATTCGTTTCACTATCCGCTAGTGTCAATGGAAACTATCGTGAATGATATTGCGGATAATCACAAGAGCCAATTGATAAATCCGTGTCTTTATCTCAACGACGTGCCCTTAAAAAAAAATATTGATACAGATCTAAATGTTATTGAATTGTGTGACGCGTACTTGGTCGCAATAAACAGACTTGTCGATTATTTTCTCTTGCTCTATCATGTAAAGTCAAACTTCATTTAGGTAGGAGAAATGCTTTATGCACGAATCAAAACGAGCAGTGTGGGACTGTCCCACCTTAACGGCAAGGGTTACCCAATTTAAACCCCTACGGACCCACGAAACCCTAGGCTTATACACGCATTCTTTACGCGTGCTTGGTAGGTCTGATGGAGAACCACTACCAGTTCAGTTAAGACACCTTTCCTATTTTTGTCACTGGTAACTGCACACACCTCACCACTTCTCCCCAGACTCTAGCATGGCTTCAACGATGATCCCGGAGTGAAGTCCCCGATCGTAGAAGCCAGCGTACTACACATCGAAGAAGCTTTTCCCTACAACACACTTGCATTTGAAAAGCATAAGTCATCGCTAAGAAGGAAGGTGTCCTTTCGTTTCTGTGAGAGCAGGTAGGTGGAACTCCGGCCATGACGAGTACAGCATACTCAGACACAGTTCTATAGTTGCGGGTGATTCACATCGCGCCTTGGCGCTGCACAGGCAAATCAGACAGTCTGTACTTTTTTGCCGAGAAGGCACAAGCACATGTCTCTGCCCCTCCACAACCTCCACAAGTACATGACCACAGACTAAGCTGACATTTTAACATCATCTATTCGTTGCAAGAAATCAATCTGAATCATAGTAAATCAATCATCAGTTGTCAAGTCACTTTCCTTGAATAAAGCTATTCTACAAACTAACAATGTACATCAAAAGTCAATTTATGACTGAACAACTCAGACTGGTGGTAGTTGAACATATACTAAACCAAGCACCCACTATCAACTTGCATTATTTAACTGCAAGAAAAAAATCCTTTCAAATTTAAATTTTAAACTGTGAAATGAAAGCATCAAAATTCCAATAACAATAAATTTTAATTGACTAGGCCTTCCGATATCAAAGATACCATCTTCAGGTATCCTTTCAAATTATTAAGTACTAGCATTGACGGCCGCTATCGCGACCCCAGGAATAATCAGCTATTTCAGGAACAAAGCTTGTAGAAATAGAGATCCACAGCTGAATACTCCCGGCTCCGCTAATATATGCTAAAATGGTCTAAAAACATAAAGCTTTAATCTACCGTAACTCAAATAAGGTTTTTTTTTCAAGAAAAACAAACGACACTTGCAGCTTCCCCGACCTCGATTACCCATCAAAAATATCGTTTCGTAGCTTGGGAGCCATTATAGCTCGAGAAACAGCCGTGGACGGACGGACACACGGAGCCACAGACAAATGCGAATTATAGTGTTGATTCATGTCAACAGCAGCAAATGACTGAAGATGACTCGTAGTTGGGTCGAAACCGGTTCCACTAGAAAAGAATAAATGGTAGTTCCATAAGCTGCTAAAAGTAGGTGAGTCTAAATAGGTGTCAAAGCTTCTAAAGATAATATTATTTTCAAAGTTTTGTCTACACCCTATTCATACTCATTATTAAAAACCAGCGCAAATACAAAATATCCTGGTTAAATTAAATACCATAAATTATCATTTTTAGGATAAATGTATTTGAAATTTGAGAAATTGCTGTTCATAATTGATGAAAAATAGGCTAAAAGGACAACTAGTTGATAACAGATAAAAATAACAAAAATTAATACCACTCCGTGAATTTCATTGGCAAGACTTCAAAATTGATTACCCATCAATCTTAAGGCAAATGGGTAATCCGGAGTCAAATATGGGTGTATACGGTTGGCGGCATGGAATGAGGCAAGACAAACGCAGCCTCGGCCAGTTTACTGCCGCTGGTACATTGTCGATTATACAAGGGCTATGTACCCGGTGTTAGTTATTCTACTGAGGCGGCTCGACAGTGAGTTTATCAATTACATGGCGGAGGGCCGTTCGCCGGTTACGAGCGCTCCTGGCGGCACGGCGCATGAAGATCAATTAGTGGCGATTTGCATACTGACCGGTCATTGTTTGTTCGAGAAGTGAAGTATCTTTTGTTGATAGAAAACTAACCGCTATTTTAAATTATTAGTGATTTAGGAAAATCGTTGGAATGTTTTTGATTGTTGGAATCTAACTTGGCAGAGTGGTCAAGGCGATGGACTAATTCCGTGGCAGCGGCCCTGTCCTGGGTTTGAATCCCAGTACTGGCATTTAAATTGTATAAGTACTTTATAAGTCGTACTGTAACGGCTCGCTCTTGCTTTGCTGTATACGTTACACGCACAGATCTGCATTATATGTAGATGAGCAAAGTAAATCATTAAGGGGCTGTCAACTTATCAAAAAAATTAAACTCTTCCAAGGAATGAACGGTAACAGAAAATGTTCATCCTTCTAAATCATAGCACTGCAGTTTATTTTGATATATTTATAACGCATTAAAATTCCGGGAACTTTCAAATCGAACGATTTAGTCCAACAAATCGTATTTGTCGTATAACACCTTGATTTCAGGTTTTAAAGTCGGAGACTCGATGACTCTTAACCTCTGTTTGGTCCCAGGACTACCTTAAAACTGGGCTATACCAGTTTTGAGGCTGACATTGGGTACAGCAAATGAAGTTGCCATTAAATATGGTACGTCTTTTGGCTGTCCATTATGACAAACTTCCCTTTCACCTTTGGTCCCTCCATCTGCAGCGGCTAGGGACAGAATCTCCGGGTTTGGTCCCCTCCTGCCAACCTGAGAATGAATGGTCCCTGGCTGTTGTATATGGATACCCTGTCAGTTGAGTTGACCAGTTGGAGGGCAAAACGAGGGTCCCTGTTTGAGAGCCTCATCCCAGCTGTCACAGAGGCACGGGAGTTGGCCCTCTGAAGGGTCTATTTGGCTGCCGTCCCTTCCCACCCTTTCCTTTCCTGCTATATCCTATCTTTCCGGTAGCCTGAGCAATATTCCCGCTTGTGGAAGATGTGACTAGCAGCTATGCTGGGGTTTCCTAATCCGCAAAAAACAACAACAACAACCTGGTTGGAGACGGGTACCAAGAGAGGGAGGAATACTAGAGCTTATCTTAAACCATATCTCAAACTCAAAAAAAAAACTGTCGGAAATTGCATACTCAATGCTTAATTTCCGTTACAATCATCCTTTTCATTCTGGAATGCCAGAAAATAAAGGAATTCCCTATAAGACCTCCTTTGGATGAGTTATTTATGGGAGGTCTAAAAATTAATTTATAAATGGCCAATAAATACTTATGTAATTTAAAACTTCTATGTACTTCTTCTTCCCCTTACATGTAATAACTAGCCATTTCCTTTTTTGATATTGCTATATACATTATTGCTAGTTTATTTATCCTAATCATCTTTTTCTATATCTGCCATAAGAGAGCGTTTCGATTCATTCCTTTCATGCTCATTAATTTTTAAGACTTATTCCTCGGGTTGTTAACAAATTCGTTTGTTACACGGAGTACGCAAATTTGTGAATGGCAGAAGTTAGGTTACTCCTTCAACTGTATCGTAAACTTTTCCCACCTCTATCTTGATATTTAATATTCCTGGAAACCAGCGATAGGACTCCTCACACAAACGAAAGTAGTAAATCATTCCAAATTAAAAGTACTCTAATTGAGACCTCCGCCTCCCAGGCCAGGGCTGCGCCCAGTGGTGAGGTAGCAACTCCATGGCGGTACAGTCCCGAGCTGCAGTCGGAGTTCCCACCACTCTCACCCGTAATTGGCTTCTTCTCTCTCATTTACCTCACTTTCCGCTTACCAAACCGAACTCCACAGCTGATTACTGAACAGCTGTTTACACTGCGTTCAGATCAGCTGATACGCATTGTTGAGCAGCTGATTGATATCGGAATTGCGATCATGGTTGATGGTTTGTAACGCGGTGAATAAATAAACAGTGTGTTTACGGGTATGTTATTTAGTTAAGAGCCAATTTCCGGTTGTACTAGAAATAAATCGGAATAGAGCAAGGTGGAGTGTTAAATAATTTAAATCCAAGTAGGTGAACATGTAACCTATCGGCCTAGCATGTGTTCACTGCGTTCAGGTCTTGTGTATAAACTAACATTAGGAAAGCTGATCGCTGTCAAGTAACTGCCGGTAATTAGGATACTTCTGTTAAAATAAATGTTTGGAATTAATTAATTCTCATTATTTTTAGTCTTCCTAATGTTTATAACATTTTATTAGGTTTTTCGTTTGAGTAACATCTTAATATATAAAAATGAATCCCCATTTCCCTTGGTCACGCCTTAACTTGAGAATGAGTGCACCAAATTTAATAATTTTTTTGTGTGTGATCGTTAATGACAGGTCAAGGTTTTAATAAAAGAACATTTTTAATCTGACCTAAGGGATCTCTGTCCCACTGGCCTTCAAAGTTCCCATTGATTTGATCAAAGTTCAGTTAGTTACACCAAACAGCTGTTAACAAGGATTATATCTAAACATACTTGGAAGGCATAACCATATGTTCATTACGGAAATAACAAATCTTCTTAAATGACAACTCAAACTCTTTTTTTCGATGCCGAAGTTATCACTATATACAAATTAGCAAGCACATAGCGAACGAGCTCATCATAAAAATTAACGACATAAAACAAATTCAATGACATTAGGACAGGACAACGCCTGTCGGGCCAGCTAGTTGAATATATAAAGAGACAAATAATCAGAGATGTGCACGCTTCCACGGTCCTTATCGCAAGATGCAATGTCGCCGTGTAGTCAAATCGTATTTGATGTCTTCTGCTGACGTTTCGGAGTGTAATGATTCTCCGTCTTCAGGGCGACATCTTATGTGGTTGCTGTACACTCATATATGTATTTATACATTTTAATTTATAAAATAATTATTGCATACAAACTGCAAGATTTAACTTTTTATTTCGGAATCTTGTCTGGTACCAGACTTACTTGACGTAAAATTACATTCAGCAAATGGTCCATACAGGACGTAAATAACTTGTCTAACGTTATTAAATTTAGTAACTTATATCTCTGTTTTCTTATAAAAATCAATTTAAAATTGAGGAATGGAAATAGTGTCAAAAGGTGTTAAGTACCTGCATCTTCCTTGTGATTATTGTTACAAAGGATTCGAGGGAGATAGGGTATTTTACTCTTTATTCCCTCTTCAACGTTATTCATAAAACTAAATCATTGTGAAAGAAGTGGAAATAGTGTTAAAATTGATAAGAACGCCCCGACGTACAGAAATACCGTTTAAGCAAGAAAAAACTGTACGTAGTCGCGGTGACCGCGTTTCCAGGATCACGAGTGATAACAGTTATCACAGGTGTGTGACCTCAGTACAGCGACCTCCGTAATTGGCCACCACACCGCCAGGTATCGTTGGGTACGCGGTAATTGCGCGCAGTTGACGCAATTAGGTTTGTCGCCTGTCGTCGTGGTCACAGGGCTCTGCCGAGGGCAACCTACAACCACTGTACAACCGCTGTTCGCCAGGGGGTAAACCATAGTAGCAAATTAGCAAACTCCACAAGATTTTAATTTTGGAACTCGTAATACTGGTCAATTCATAATTTGTTGATATTTTAAGACGTAAGTAGGGTTCACTCGATACCTGGAGGAGTTTGTTTACCTTCCAATACGTTTTTTAAGCGCGATAAGCGAAAGGTAAAGTCAGTAACCAATATTAAATCTATAAGATTATAGATATTTTCTAAAAAGATCTACCGAGAGTCCTCTCGAAATTTATAAATGTGCTATTTAAACTACCCGCGAAGGCTATTTTACCACTGGTTTACCGTCATTTGCGGAGTTAGGACAGAGCGCTGTATATTTAGTTAAGTATACCATTTTATACTGTGTATACCAGTGTGGTTTGATAAATAGAACACCAGCAGGGCAGTAGAGCAAACCAAATATGCTCGCCATGAAGATAAGGATGTGGATAAACACTTCAAATATATAATAAACTTACAAATTGTTTAAGCGGACTGGTTAGGAGTTCAACGATAAAGTACACATTAAACAATATCTTTGAATGGTTCATCCTTATAACGTTTACACTAAATAGCTTGCGTCATATTCGCAACTATGTGGTTGAAATAGTGTCAACAGCTTGGATTAAACTACGATTACTTCTTATTGAAGAAGCTGTTTTTAACCACATTAATAGCTTAATACGATTTATAACCAGATAGTTTAACCATGGTTTAACAAACTGAAAAAAATAATTAAGAAGATTGCTATAATCTACTTATACACACCTATTTACATAAATATCTAGCTGCCAAGATAAAAAGCACCCAGAAAATTGAAAGACTAGAACCCAGTGTCTACTGCCCTATGACGCAACATGGGCTATCATATGACCAGGTGACGGCAATATGACAATTAGAGAGTTAAACGCTGAGGCAAATGGCCGCTGAAGGATTGGTGACTTGTGGTAATTGGCAGCGACTGAGCCCTGACCACGGCGCGGGAGAAAGCATTGTGAGAACGGTGAGAAGGTACCGTGTTAACCGGCCGTTCCGTCCTACGGTGGGGTAATACTGTATTTTAATTCCTCAGTGGTTCAATTAATTTGTTTCTAAGATCTAGCGCGTTCTGACCAAAATATTCATTAGGAGGTGACTCCATTCAGGAAACATTTGGCGTTCCTATCTGCTTCCCCCTTAAGTCTAATGTTAACTTTTAAAGCCCTCTCTTCTTGACGGATTATCCGATATAGCTAATATGTGGATCATTAAAAAAAATCACAAAAATGCCTTACGATTTAATTGGCAAAATTATGATAGCACAAAATATTAATCGTCGAATAAAATGCTATAGTATTTCATATTTAAGATTTTTTTACGGGTGCACTATTTGTGATATCGACATCGTACTCAATGAATTTTCTGTGTAAATTATAGATCTTTAAAATTAACCATAAATCAACGATTTCGGATAATACGTTTAGGATGGACGGGCCTTGTAAGTCAACTTTGGCCTTAAGGAAGAAACAGGAAGAAACGCGAATTTTTGCGTGACTGGAGTCCCCCCTTAACAGTGTGAGTTGATTTAACATCGTCCCACCTTACGGCCCCGTGTGTGATGGCATCCGATATTTGTGAACGATATTTGTGGGCCTTTGCAACCCTACCAAATTCAACATTTGGAAACCTCAATCGCATCAACTCAAGTAAAGCTGCGTTTACACTATGTAACAAAACACTGTTAAATAACAATGTTGTATAACCTTCCACTAAGGAATGCAGTTTCTCAACAATTATCAACAATTAAGGAGTTTTATTTAAAAATTGTATACAACAAAATAAAATAATAAACGTATAATTCTTAAACAAATAATTACTATTGATTTTATTTTGTTTACGTCATAGACAAACGCTAAAAACTTCATAATTTCCATTTATCACCACACACTATCTGAAGAGAGGTGGTACTAGCCACATGGGGTGAACACTGTTCAATCTACTGCCAAAGTTCCTTATGGGAACAAGAGATGAGAAGCTGTAAGAAAGATAGTCGACAATGGCTCTTAGAGAAGAGTTTCTCAAATGGAGAATCTTAATTTTAAGATACTGAATCTTAAATCTGTTCCAATCATCTATAAGTGTTGATTGTGTATGTACACAGTTGACGTTTACGTTAAGCCCATAACTTCCCTTTTGTAGACCTTATAGCCAAACAAGCTGTTTACATTCACCTTGTTTTAGCGAATTTCCCCTATAGGGAAGAAGCTATTACCGTAGTCGGCATGGTAAGACCTAGGCCCGGGACCATGATAACTTTTCGTTTTGTGGTCCCCAGACCCCAAAAACACCATTCGTTCGAAACTGTATATATATATATATATATATATATATGTGTCCGTGAGCACGATAACTCTCGTAAAAATTATCCGATTTTGATGAAATTTGGTATAAACGTGTAAAGCAGCATTTATGACTTTAAGTTCGAAAACCAGCCAGATCGCTTTATCCGAAGGGGTATTTTGGGGGGGTTTTGTACCCCAAAAATGGGTTTTTTGAATTTTTTACATATAATTTTGGAAATAGTCAAATTTTAGTTTTTACCATTGGATTCAGCTTAAACAAACACACAATTTGGTATTTTGATCATTTCTCTACGTCAATTGGTTACCGAGATATTGAAAGTGCTAAACACAGTACGTTGTCTAATGTTATTCTTATGGAGGAAAAGACAAATTTTATATCTCGCTTATTTATGAACGTATACTGACAAAACTTGGTATACGACTTCATCTAGTTGTGGACCATTGATATTTGCTCAAAAAAACAATTTTTTGCCAAAGGCTCCCGTAGCAGCAAACCTGCGTACTCAGCCCCATGTTATTCTTATGGAGAATAAGTAACGTGTTATCTCCCTTAATTATGAAAATAAATTAATGAAATTTGGCATGTGGCTTTACCTAAATGAGTTATATTGATATTTGTATAAAACCCCATTTTTTGTTTTCCTTTCTTCAGCAAACCTGCATACTCAGCCGCCATGTTATTCTTATGGAGAATAATTAAAATGTCACAAATAGTTTATTTATGAATGTATATTGATGAAACTTGGTATGTGGCTTTATGTGGTATTAAGATACATATATATGCATTGGAAATTCGCTGAGTACGCAGGTTTGCTGCTACGGGGGTATTATATTTAAGATCAAATACCAAAACGACTTTTAATTACGGGACAGATGTCCATCGCTTGACAGGTTTAAATCCTCGAGCACCCGATCAGTGAAAGGAAGATAGAAACAGGCATCTAGTTACTAGTTGGGAAGGTGTGATCGCGGGAGGAAGTAGTAGATCGGGTAAATTGGCAGCCGCACACCCCCACAATCCCGCACCTAATGACGCCCCATGTAGGGCCGGGTCCTCCCACAGGCGCAACTGGGGCAGCGAGGGGCAGCGGTCGTGAGCGCATCCTCACGACCCGACCCCGCCAGATACAAATGTCAAACGGCACAAATATATTAACTACGTGCATTTCAATGAGGCATCTGGAGCATGCGTTTCCGTGTACGAGTGGCAGGCATGCGCGGCTCGCTCATGCCCCATGCGCCATGCGCCATGCTCCCAGCTCATGCCCACGGTCCGAGACCACGAGGGGGCTGGAGGAATAGTGTTACTACCTCACGAGCGAAGGAGCTCGGCCGGGAGGATGCTCCCCAAAATGTATGGGAAATAATAGTAGAAAAGTTGCAGACAACGCACAGGGTGGCAGTGCTGACATTTTACTTTAAAACTGATTTGACTGCGACACAATCAAATGCCTTGATGGTCGGTTAAAGAATGAATCATTGACTCGGGCAATTTTTGTTGATTTAAAACCACCACCTGGTTGCATTTTATGTCTCCAAGCAAATTGTTGTAAATTGTTTAAAAAAACATGCTATTGACAATTCGAAACCTACAGACAAGCTTGAATATTTCAACCAAGCCACTAGAACTTTCTATCGCATTTTCCATAGCTTCAAGAAGAAACAGTTTTAAACGTTGTAATGGCTTTGTGTACTATTATTCGTGACATAGCAGAGTGAGTTAAAAAGGGCCAAAGCGCCTTATAGCAGCCACAGTGGAACAGGGTAATAACCAAGGTTCGTAGAGCTTTCAGACCAGGTGTGCTTATTTACATAAGAGCAATGTTCGCAGCAAAGATGTCTTACGAGGTCGTCCACCTGATTCATAAATCAACAACATACCATAAAGTGTTGCCAACCTTAAGGGTAAAATAATGGTACAGCTGTTTTTAAATTGTCACTGGACATGCAGAATTAAAATTTAAACCCTTAATCCATTAAATCTAATAATACAAATAAATCAAAACAATAACTTAGTTTCATAAAATAACAGCTTATCATAGAATTTAAGCAGTTAAACAATGTTAATTCTAATTACACTGATGAGGAAAATATGGTACTCGTACGATAAATATCGTGTTTCCAGCAACACTGCAGATTGGATTGGCGATCACGTGACCTACCAGCTGTTTTTACGAGGTCTCTTCTGGTAAAATAGAAAACCTTAAATAGATCGACTCAGCACACCTTGTCTGAAAGCTCTACGAACCTTTGGTAATAACTATCCGCTGGAATCTCGCCATTCCACGGCACCAATACCCTGCACACCCCCAAAGAATGTAAAACATTGGCATTTTCTCTTCGGCGTACCATGTCATGTTAACATTAAAAGAAATGAAATTCTAGTACATAAATTAACCCGTATTTAAATTTCAGTCCCACTCGATAAAACATACAACCTCTCTTATCAGCTCAGCATACAAGGCAATAAAAACAAGTAGCGACGACCACCATTTGGTCGATATGTCTGTTGGTGGGTGTCGTGTTTGGCGGCAATTCCGTGGTCACGTGACTGATCAGCTGGGACATATCAGCTGATTGTATCACACCCTTACAACCCTCTTCACACAGCTTGCATATGAGTTGACTTTTAGATTGGAAGATGTATCTAATCTCTCCCAAATATGCCTAGTTTTCATTAGTCCTTCCGATACAGGTTGCAACCCACTCGCTAAAATTTACCTTTCCTCTTTGTTGTTGAGGCACTGCAGTGTTGTGATCTAGAAAAGCAAATTGTCATATTATTCTTCCTTGGGTCCCATTTACTGTATCTTTAAATACAAGTATCTGGGGTGCCGAGCTTTACTCGGGGAAGGCCGGTTTGTTTTTTTAGATGACTTGGAGTAATATTTCACCACTTCCCCCAACTGATTATAAGATTGTTATAACTCAATTGCCTCTTTTCTGCATTTTTAGGGTCACTCCAGTTGTTATTTATAGCTCAATGTCCCTTTGCTTTATTTCGGGTATGACCACTTTATATGTGCAATCTTCTCTCAATAGTTTTAGTCAATGCTCTCAGGAAACCACATGTTAACAATTTAATTAATTTTTTGTTTTACATTATTTGATTTTTCCTGGGGATGAGTCCTGTCTAGGATTTATTTTTATCCCAAAAAATAGTTAATTCCAACAGTTGAAGGAAATCGTTGGTGCCGTTTTTGAGATCATAGAGTTGCAAGCAAGCAAACAAGCAAGCACGCACGCACGCACGCAAACCTTACTTATATTAGAGTATAGGATAGGATTTGATGGAAGAATCTCTTTTTTATTCTAGTTCTTACAATTTTCGCTAACGCGATGTAGATTATGATTAAGTTAATCTGTAAATATGTTACAAACTACTGTGCAGTGTTAAATATATTGAAATTATATCAAGGCATACACAATGATCACAATTATACTGTGAAGTTTTCAATATCACAGATGGTTAACCCAAAACAAATGTCACAAAATTGTATATTTTTGGATTGTTTAACGATTAATGTTTTTGAAATCAAAATTCTGTTCAATGAAATCACTAGGCAATTTTTCATCCATAAAATAAGCCATAAGTGGACAATTTTATATAATCCGTTAAGGAGGGAAGGAATTTGAAAGTGGACATTGGTCTTTGGAAGAAACAGCTATAGAATGAGAGGACTTGAGCCCCCTCTTAACATGTTATTTGTCACTGGTTAATTAATAGACATGAGATCAAGTTGCATAGAACCTATTAGAAAGAGGCTGCTTCCAGGCAATAAACCACCACTTACATAGCATTCCCCCGGCACGCTGACCCGGTTCCCTGACAGTCTGCCTGATCTGGGGACGTGGGATGTCCGGTAAGTGAGCAGTCTCCAGGCCTAGTGACCGTTATTAGCTAGATGGTATCTGAGACCTCCATTACCGCGACAGACAGCATTGCTATTGGTATTGAGACTATTGCCAGAGCCTGTATGATCGTGATGACTCCCAATATGGGCAGCTACTTTATACCGATGCTATCTTCTCGGGTTTGTGAACGCGTTCGCGCTTGACATTTCTCCTCCGCAGTTGTTCGCCTGCAAATATGTAGCTTCTTGTGTTTCTGAATAAACAGAGTTTCTTGTCCAACTTTATCGATTAGTAATTAGATCAACGACTTGTGAACAGTTTGGTAGGATTTTAGGTGAAAACCCGATTAGGAGTACCTAAGTCTCGTTAATCAAAATGTATGAACATGGTTGTAATTAGGAGAACGTATAGTCAAGCTACTTTAGTAATAAAATTGCAAAACTAACTAATCGATAATATGCTTTTATTTTATTAAAAATGTAAAAAAGAGTGTTTTGAAAATCATACCAAATATTTTATAAATTTAATGAAACAATCAATAAATTATTTTAATGAATGAACGCTGTTTAGTTTATACTAAACATAAAATACACCCGTCGCAGCAAACCTGCATACTCAGCGAATTTCCAATGAATATATAACATAACACTTAACAGGATTCATAAGAAATGTATTCACAAACAAGCGGTATTTAAAATATTAATTATTCTCCATAAGAATAACATTGGGGATGAGTACGCAGGTTTGCTGCAACAAGGCACACAAAATAATGGGTTTTTATGCAAATATCAATAGAACTCATCTTAGTGAAGTCACATACCAAGTTTCATCCATATACATTCATAAATAAGCGATATATAACATTTTAAGTATTTTCCATAAGAATAACATGGGGACCAAGTACCTAGGTTTGCTGCTACAGGAACCATAGGCGAAAAATTGTTTTTTTGTGCAAACAACAATAAACCATGACCAGATCAAGCCATATACCAAATTTTGCCAGTTTATGTTCATAAATAAGCGAGATATACAATTTTTCTTTTTCTCCATAACAATAACATTAGACAACGTACTGTGTTTAGCACTTTCAATATCTCGGTAACCAATTGACGTAGAGCAATGATAAAAATACCAAATTGTTTGTTTTTTAAGCTGAATTCAATGGTATAAATTAAAATTTGATTTAAATTAAAATTACATGTGAAAACCCCAAAAAACACATTTTTGGGGTACAAAACCCCCCAAAAACCCCCCTTCGGATGGTGCGATTCATCTGGTTTTCGAACTTGTTCAAATAAATGGTACTTTACACATTTGTACCAAATTTCATTAAGATCGGACCTTTTTTACGAGAGTTATCGTGCTTACGGACACATATCTATCTATCTTCTATCTATCTATAATATTATAAAGAAGAGGTGGTTTCTGTCTGTCTGTCTGTCTGTCTGTCTGTCTGTCTGTCTGATGTTCCGGGTGAACGCAAAAACTACTTAACCGACTGGGCTGAAACTTTACACAAAGGTATATCTTGTACCCATGCAACACATAGGCCTATTCACTTCCTTAAAATCCCCTCGGGCTACGCCCCGTGAACGTTCTAAGTTTCAATGTTTACATTTCATAAGAAAGTAAACATTCAGAAACTGTAATGCGAACAGCTGAGGGCACTTACATTTGACAGCTTAAAGAGCAGAAGCAAGAACAACAGCTGTTTCAAGCTAAATAAAATGAAATTTACATTGACTATAGAACGGGTAAGGAAAACCCCTGTGCGAAGAACGTGTACATCAAGTATATATATATATATATATTTATTTCAATATACCGTATAATTAATCTATATAAATAAAATTAGAGTTTTGTCTGTACATTGCTTGGAATTATGAAATTCTTGCATATTTTCACGTTTTACACCCTAGGGAAACCAAAACCAATCTTATCTCAACTTATGTCTGTCTGTCTGCCGGTAACGCTCAAGGACGGGGTTTTGATCGCTTTTCACTGGAAAACGGGTGCAGTGACATTAATGAACCATTGTTTCTTTGTTCTATATATGCGTGAGAAGGTTTTAGGGCACTATAAACTGGCATACGCCTTTTTTTTAAATAATGGCGGCCGCTCAAAAACGTGATTTTGTGCGGTTTTGGTCATGTTTTGTTCGCTTTTCACAGAAAAAAGGGTGCACCGATTTTTATGCAACTTTGTATATGTTCTATATGTGCATTAGAAGGTTTTAGGCTAGTTGGATTGTTTTAAATTACCTTAGGACACTGCCCCATAGGGTTTTAAAGATCCTATGCTATTCTTATGGACAAAGCATTTATTTATATTGAACCAGATGATGGCATAGTTATTCTATAAATAGGTTTTTTAGTTCTTTTTTAAAACGTTGAGTGAAGATTGGTAATAAACAACATAAGTGGATATATGATCTAAATCTATATTTGTCAGACTCATGCACTCACTGACATAGTGATCACTTTATCTAAGCAACGACAATGTCTATTAAGATAAAATTTTGGATGGTGGTTCCCCTTATGCTGCAGTATCACAATAAGAATACGTTTAAAAAAGTCCTATAGGGTTCTTCGCTAATTTACTTTTATGGCAATTGTATGAGTATTAGTACTTTCTGGACCTTTGTAAGTTACATTTCGGTAGGAACATAACTAATTCATCAGAAAAAACGCAGCCTATTCCTGTTATGAAAATGTTTAAGGGCTTCGCCCCCCGGAATTTCAAAATACAATATTTTAACAATCTTGCACATACTCTTGGACTGATGGATCTGAAATTCTGTAGGAATGTATAGCTGATAGCTCAGTGCAGACATTTACCTACTCCAGATACAAATATACTCAAGGACTCTGGCCCAATGGCCTTTTATATAAGCGCGTTAGTCATTACACACCAACTACTCTACCAGTAGAGCTGAAATTTGATGCCTTAAAGGAAATAAGAAACAACATCATGGGGAGTCACGGTGTTGTTCTCTGGAGATCTCACACAGACCCTTTGTCGTAAGTGAGATATGAGTGGACGAGTCTACGCCTCTCTAAAAATATATTTTATGTAGCCGACCACTGATCGTCTGAACTTAACAGTAAAATGAAAATGTATTTTTGAGAAGATTAAGGGGTTGATCAGTTTTATTATGCGCTTTTAAAAGTTGAGATTGGGACATTGAAAAACAAATTAAGGTCTCAGAAACGGCTATCCTTCACTCGGCACTATCGATGAATCACAAGATTTATTGATTGACAGTTTGTTACACTGAGGTTCATAAACAGTTTAATCTGGAAAGTGCCTGGCTCTGTGATTGTGCCATCCTCACGTCCACCAATGAACAAGCAACGGAGATCAACACAAATGTAGGTCTATTCCAAAGGGAGGAACGAACATATACAATATTTAATACCGTTCATTTAACCATGACCACTGTTAGAACCGTTCGTATATATTTATTTACATTTATTTAAATAAAATCAAGTAGTCATATGTTTTTAAAACATATGATTTTTCCAAGTTTAAATTGCTTATTTACAATTATAATGAAAACAGGACCTGGCAAGAATGGTGATTTGTCAATGTTTTTAAAGTTTAATGTTTTGTTACATTACTATTAATTTATTGGAATGTAAAGATTAATGTATCAAAGTATTTAAAATGTTAAATTAAATAGGGTTAATATTTTGTTGTACTTGAGTTATTTTATTTCTAAAATCGAATCCAAAGTGTTAGTGTACCGATTTGGAGTAGCAAAAACCACACCGTTCACTACCCGACAGAGTTCCTCGACTTGGCAACAGTACCCGAACTATCTGCCATAGTATATTTCGTTAACTTTAATTTATTTATAATTTAAAAGTGTAAAATGTAATTTTAATATTGTAAAATTATGTGGGTTTTTAATATTTTTAGTTAATCTGCCATTTATAAACAACCCTTACGAAGGACGGGTACATCAGCTAGTATATATATATATAAATAAATATATATATATATATATATATATATATATATATATATATATACATATATAAAAATTTGAACGAATGGTGTTTTTGGCATCTGGGGACCTCAAAATGAAAAGTTATCATGGTCTCGGGCTTAAGTCTTACCATGAGACCTACGGTAATAGCTTCTTCCCTATAGGGGAAATTCGCTAAAAGAATGCCGGTGATAGATTGATAGATGAGTCATTTAGAGTTTTGCGCTTTATAAATTTCTCGTCAAACTTTTAACCTAGCGATTCAAAGAGTTGTTTTATCAGGATGTGAATATCGCAATATATATTTCAGTAGATATTGCAAAATATATAACATTAGGTATTGGAAATTACAGTAAATATTGCTAATATTGTAGAACTTTTTATTTTACTCATTCTACAAAATTAATTCAAGAAGTTCAAGTGATATTCCTCTATAACATTGTTCCTGAAGAGGTTTTATATTTCGTAAACGTAAATCGTATGCATCAGTTCCGAAACGGAGCAATAAACTAGAGTTTCTCAAAATAACTCTAACGACAGGGATGCGAGGTTTTTATACTATGCTAATGTGTCTTTCATTGGTAAAACTCAATAAATCGAGTAATATAATAATTACAAAAAAACTAAGCAGGCCGAATGGGTGAAGCTTGGCTTTAAATAAAGTATTCTACCCAAAACGAAGTCATGAGCACGTAACAGATATTATATCGTTGAACTCGAGGATATAGGTAGGATATTGTACAATATTGATTTATAGAACATCCAAATTGACCTTGCAAGTGCTAGGAGAAACGCTGAATTCAGTACAGTATGTAGTACGATGGATATATTATGGAACCAGATAAAATACTGAGCATATGGGTAATCCACCGGCTTAACAACGGAGACAGACGAGGGGAGGACAAAGAGCGGTAATGAGGACGGAGGTGTAGAGGACCGTCACGCCGGTGGCGACGACGACGGAGGAGCGACGGCCGGCAACTGACCCATGACCGTCATGTGTCCAGGCGTCCGCGTCAGACGGGAGGCGGAGACAGGGCAGCGGCAGGAGGCGGTTATGACGAGCGGCACAGAGAGGAAACAGAAGAGAACCCGAGTGCAAGGACACTTAGGCAGGAAGAGTCACTTGATCACGGTAGTACCTGGGGGACCGAGCTTTGCTCTGGGAAGGTCAGACAGTTTGTTTAAATGACTTGGAGAAATTTTTCACCACGTTCCCCTACTATCGAGCAAATTTGAGTAGCTCATTTTCCTATTTGATGTATTTTTAAGTTCACTCCAATTGTTACTATAGCTCACTCAGGTAGTATTTTGATTGTATATACACATTAATTTATTTTGGATATGACCACTCTATATGTAATCTTCATTCAATTGTAGTAGCCGTTTTTGAGATCAGAGTAGCAAACAACTAATCAAGCAAACCTTACTCGTACAGTATTAGAGTATATGATCATACGCTGACCCAACTAGAAGGCGTATTTTAATGCAATATGAACGACCGATAACTTTAGAATGAATGAGATAGTTTGGGTAGCCTTCCTAATGACTAAGACCAGCTGATTATTTTAGCCAGGTTTATTAATTAATAGCCCAATGACAATGACAGCTGAATTCAGTATCGAATCTTCAGTGCGCACGATTTTGCTCAGGATCGATCTGGCGAACTTCAGATTACGAAGCGAGCGAGCTACCCACTGTGCTGACCAGCCACTTATAATAATTGTTTCGGGCTTAATGGTTTATGCTCAAAACATTTGAGATTTGAAGTGTTGATGATGATTTTTTAATAAACCCGTTTTAATTTTACACTGCAATGTTAAACGTTGATTATATTATTCATTCATAACTATCCCCATTTGTTACACAAACGTATATTTTACCTGTCACTATATAAAACATTACAACAGTTTCAGAGGATCGCAACTAAGTGGCACCGAAACGTTTAGGTAAAAAAACCTGTAAGTAAGAATGAAACTGTTATAAGTGTTATTAATTACAGCATTTTATCATATTATTTAATACAACTTAAAACACATGTAAACAAATAACACCACATCGATAAAGCTCCAAATCACTTGGGAACAGAATCTTAATTGATACGGTAAAACCTGTAATCCCCTAATTTGTAAAGGGGTAATATTTAACGGTTTCGTTATAAAGGCAACAAGTTAAAAAAAATGCATATCAACTTTTGATGGTACATGTGAAATTTGGTAATGCATTAAAATTATTTTTTTGTATCTTCGTCAATGATAAAGGTGCAGAATCAAACGAAATATGATTCAGATAAAACTTCATTGACTCCAATGTAACGTGGGTAACGTGAATACTTGAAGTAATAGGTCACGTGCCTTATCTGTGGTATCCTGAATCACTAGTAGATGAGTAGTTTCCGGAGTGATAAAACATTTTCAAATCTACTCGTTGACTTTATTAACGAGAAGCACACGGACACACAACCCAAAAACATGTATTACGTTTAGAGTGGGCGAACAAGAACAAATCCAAACTCAACCTATTAATATTATAGATTTACCTTCTGACGATCCTTTTTTTGGGTTGATACGACGCGTCAACAAAGTGGCATCATCATGGCGTGGCGGTACACCCGCGCATCAACGTTTCGTCATAGTTTCAACCTATTACTTCAAGTCGATTTTCAATACAGGAGGAAAATCATTAAAATAATTACTGAATAGTTTTTAACCAAACAATACTAATATTTTTCCCCTGGAAAAAGTAGACTAGATCACGCTGGATAATGTCCTCGGGGTTAGCCAATCGTTTAACGACCAAGGGCCGGTCCTGCTGGCACATGAACACCGGAGATCAGCATAGCCCTAGGCCCTTACACACGACAGGGCCATAAAACACGTAATGGATATTGACAGTGGCACATGGCACCATCTATGTGGACCAGCACTTTCGTTTAGTTAAACAAATCGAAGTCTACTAATATTATGTATCCGAAGGTAGATTTGTCTGTTTAGTCACCCTGTCGCACACAAAAATACTGGATGGATTGATCAAGAATAAACCGAATTATACTGAGAATTACTCCCGTCTCGAAAAAGGTTCCCGCCATTGTCGTAAAACTAATGTTAATCCTAGGGACATTCATGGTTGTTGAATCATATATTTACTTAAACACACCAGATGACATACGTTAATTTTTCAAATAAGCTCAACAGGTTTATAAAACAATGCAGCAAAGAAAGTGAAATAAAATCGAATGCCATTAACTGTCTAAATGTTTAATTAAATGTAAACACTTCATAAGAATTCAAACTGATTGTTTAATTTATCATCAAAGTTGTTTGTGAACTTTCCACCTTACTGAGTATTTCAACAACTTAAATGTTTGATAATTTTAATTAGTTTTTAACTTATTTAAACCTTGTTCATGTTAAATTTAATTTGTTAATTTAGTAAATAAAAATACGGAGTAAATTATTACATGTTTAAGTGTTGTATACATAAAACAGATCATAAATATCTTGTCCGTACAAAGAGGTAGTTAAGTTTAATAAAGAAAAACAATAAGGATATGTTAACATAATACTGCTAGGATATAATTTAAGCGTCACTACATAATTTAGATTACTGCAACACTACAATATTATTGTTGGGAAGTGTACGAGCGCGGGTGTGCGTGAGAGTGTACGCACATTAATTACACAGGCGCAGTGTACGGCAAGTGGACCGGTCGCCCCATTAGAGGACAAGTGTCGTGTCTATTTAGTAGTGCTGTCGCTGGCCAATGCTTCTGGTATTCATTCAACTAGTTTGCTTTGTAAAGGACTCTAAACACAAAACAGCCGCGAGCGCAACTTAACCAGCGCACATTCCAGTGCTGTTATGGCCAGCGGTCGAATGATTAGTGGGACCAGTGTAATAAAATATTACGGCTTCATGTCTCTCGCATAATGCAGTGTTCAAATTGGAATATTTTCTCATTGAAACTACAATAGATAATATCATTCATTGTATTATTAGGCAAGTACAAAACTGTCCCCCCTTTTTTCAGAGTGTATGAATCGTAGGGGAAATTCACCCATACCGTTAGAAAGGTACTGTTGTACAGATGTGTAGAAACTAGAGTAATTTGTTGAAAAAACTATCTTACATTAAAACGAAAGAATTGAGATTGGTAGAATATTTTGTGGAACCTCGTTAAAAATTGCCTAATATATATATTTTGAGTGGAAATACCTATGAAATTACTTTTGGAAGAATAGCAATATTACGTTTGCCTAAATTAAAACATACCGTAGCATGTCTTCCAAATTAAATGATTTTACATTTTATACAAATTTTATAATTTATATAAAAACTTGTTGTCCAATTTGAAATCCTTAAACATCCCTGAGTATAGATATATTTTTGGTATACTTCATTAAAACAACAAAAAACCGTAAATTGCAATATTTTCCCCTTTTTTCCGCAAGCGGTACAATTGTATTTTCACTGTATGTGAGGATGCCCGTATAATCACCATGTATGAGCCAGTACGTTAGACGGATCGGATTGCTAATGGGTTTATAACGACTGCCAGCCCCCGACTGCGAGTAAGGTTTTGTTTTATACAAACCAACTCAGTTTTTGCCCCGGTTTTTCAGTGCCATGCCGCTGCGGCAACCCGAGACTCTTACGCGGTTTTTCTATCAACCATGATCTAGAACTTGACCCACTTTTTGCCCGTTGTTTTTGTTTTTGCTGCCGAATCTTCCAACGGTAGGCTTGCGTAATTGAATCTCCCGTCTGAACAGGTCGGCCGTTTAGTTGCAGTGCAATCAATGCAATTTCCACTATAATAGAACAGGAGAAGATTCTTAAAAATCGAGGCTGATTTTTTAAATTTTTTAAACTCCCGTCACTAAAAGTCAATAGGCCTGTGCGGCGATCTAAAGACAGCGAGACGCCGATAATGGAAGTAGTCACATGGGCAAGCTATCGATATGTGTATACATATCGATGGGGCAAGGCAGAGGTGAAAAAGTATCATATCAGTCAGCCAGGATCGGACCTATGCTTCAGCTACCGTGTCCGGTTAATCTATTTCCACCTCAATAAATCAATTTCAAATATTTTTATAATATAAAACGAGTACTAAATTCAGTTAAACCCCCCAAATGTTGTTCAACGCTGGACATTACTGAAAGTTATTATAGAGCTTATAGTTTAACATATTGTTAGTATTGAACATAAGAACAGACAAATAAACTAAAATAGAATTATATATCAAATAAAACTGCTGCAAGTATACAATGATTAATATAATATTATTTTAGTACTAGTGTTTATTATGTGTGTATTATACACTGTATTTCGGTTTGTTAAATAACATTATAGACATTGATAAACAGCGTTTATTTCTCAGCGTGTTAGGAGGTGTTGTCGCAAAAGTTGTAATCATTAATTTTGACCCAGTTACTGTAAAATTATTACATACATGTGGCGATTAATATACAAATATATGGTCACACTGGTGCATTATCGGGCTCAATAAGCGATATATTATATATTTATTTATCAAAATATTGCCTAAAAATATATGAACAAATGTTAGCTACGAATTGGGAGGTTTCTTTTTGCAAATTGCTTGTCATTAAAATGCAATTTCATTAGTACATTAAAAAAGCGAAAATTTTCTAAACTGCAATCGCCATAAACAATCGGTAATTTCCCCTCAGTACACTAATTGTCCCTTGTCTCTAAATGGCATGTAATTTATCAGCCATGACCCTTCAACGGGCGTTTTTTACCCTCGTTGTCCCTTCCCATGCGTGGCCACCGAGTGATAATAAGCCTCATGGAATCAGTGGCCAAAAACTGCCCCGACGGGTCGATTATGCGAGTTGTCCCCTAAAAAACTGAGGGTAGTGTTTGTTTTTTCACACGCGGGATTCAGTGGACGTTTTTCACAATGGGCTGCGAGAGAGGTGCGTTTTATAGGGCCGGTAACCGTTTTTTGTTTGCATCTGAAAGGATGATTAATACCCGACGGAGCTCTCGCGGCCGCGACGGTCAGGGGCGAATCCTTCCGCTTCCGGGTCCCCAGGCCGGCGGTTTCCCGCGCTTTTGCGACGGGAGATACGCGTGCGTTTGCTAGAAGTAGTCCCTGTTGAAAAATTAGTTGTTATAAGTACTTGATTAAACAGTAACTAACTAGAACATTTATAATCAATGTTCTTTTGATTTAAATTAATATGAATTGAGTTGCAAAGGTAATATGGATACGGAGTAATGTTAGACCACATGAAAACTGCAAGAACATTGTTGCAAGCTGCTTGGGAGGTTAAACAGTTAACTAAACACACTTCTAAACTGATCTCGTGGGATATCTTAAGTACGATTCTTCATACCCCCTTTTCAATCAAATGATTTATTTAATGATATATTTATAGTTTATAATGTTACTTGATTGCTGCATAATGCAATTGGTATTGTTGATTTGATTCTACCCTTTACATTTTCCCTAAAAGACTAAAGAGTACCGGTTCATTCAAATATTGTAAAAGTTGGTAGTTGTACTATAAAATCCCTTTATAGGAAAGAGTTTTCACAGATGCAACCAAAGATTTAATACTACATTTCAATAAGGCAACAAGACCATGGACAACCAACTTTAGTTTAATTGGAGAATAAGATAGAAATGCGAAATATTTCTAGACTATTTTATATTGCCCAGTTGAGAAATTTGGCACTGGTGATCGGATCATATTACAGTACCTGGGGGCCGATGCTCGGGGAAGGCCAGTCAGTTTGTTTAGATGACTGGGAGTAATATTTCACCACTTCCCCCATCAGATTATCGTATTTTTGTAACTCATTTTCCTCTTTTCTGCATTTTGAAGGTCACTCCAGTTGTTATTTATAGCTCAATGTCCCTTTGAACTATTTAGGATATGACCTCTCTATATATACAATTTTCATTCAACAGTTTTAATCACTGCTCTCAAGAAACCACATATTAACAGTTATAAACAACACGAGTATTACTTTGACAGTTCCTTGATTGATTATGAACAGCTGTAATAATTCTTTTGTTTTGATTATAAACTCCATAAGCCCAATCTTAATATTTTTAACTTATCACTTTAGTTTTTTTACATTATTTGATTTTTCCTGGGTATGAGACGTGTCTATAACTTACTTTTATCACAGAAATTACTTATTTCCATCATTTGAAGGACATCTTTGGTGCAGTTTTTGAGACCAGAGTTACAAGCAAGCACGGCCGGACGCACGCAAACCTTACTCATAATAGAGTATAGGATTACACGATACACTTTACTTACACTTCTTGAATTATTTGCATTGTGCAATAACCCCTTTATAGAAATCAATCCGTTAATTATGACCGTTAGGTTTTTCCATTTTTTTCACTTTTAATGGTTCGCCTAAACTAATGTAAACTGAAAACGTTTTGGTAATTTTTAGCGTTAAATCGTTAACCAATTTAAGCTTACCATTTACCGATCAATCAGACGACCAACAATAGCGAATTACAACCCTTCATCGGAGCGTTTCGCATCGGGACGTGCGGTGTTGGTCTAATTGATATAAAAACTGGCTCGCGGGGTGTGGGCGCCTCCCCCGAGAAGTGACAAAAAACTGCGATGAAAACCAAAACTAAAGGATTACGCGTGTAATCTAGATTAATAGAGATATCTGGACGCGGCGTGGGTGTGAGTGTAAGGCGACCAAATTGATTCGACGATCTGGCGGAAGCGCGAAGCTCGGGGACCGTTTCCGGCGGAGGACAGATGCCCTCGTGACGCCGGCCGAACAATAAACAAAATAAAAACAATCGGCCTAATGAACAAAACACGGCGAGACAAAGCCCTTTGACGTCAAAAAACCGAATTTCACGTCACGTCACCGAATGTGCGCGTTAATTTGAATAAATTTATCACGATTTTTTCACCGAATACATCACTCGCTAACAGATTGGTTGATTTTTTTGTTTTTATTTGTGTTTTTGTAACAACAGTGTAAAAAGTTGAAACAATAGTGCGGGGTGGGATTCGCCCCCTGGGTCTGTGACCGGGAGTTTTTGCGTTGTCGCTCCGTCCACCGGCGCTACAGTACAGCTATAACGCGCGGCCATTGTTGATTATGGCTTTTGTTTAATGAGAATGGCGCGGTATTGAATTATACGCCAATAAATATTGACTGACAAGCCGCTGTGGGATGTAAGCCATAACGGGGTTGTTTATGGTGTTAATATGGTATTCGGTGCTTAAACTGCCATGAATAACCAGAGGTGATGAATTGTTCAAACCTCTTATTAGTATACAACTGGTTATAACTTTATTGCATCGAACTCTATCTACAATATTTCAACAAAAATAGAACTAAGGTAACTTTAATTTGTTGATCATTTTTTACCCCTTACATTTTCAATTTTTTATGGAAAAAGTGAAAATGTCATTAGAAATGAATTTTTCATTAGTACACATTTTACCCTAGCAATAGTAAAACAAAAGTTGGTGTTTCCAAAATAATATTTAATTATTATTTACAATTTAGCATAACTTTTCTTTTGTTTTAGGATAAGCAACATGTTATATTTGTCAATGATACCATATAGTTTTTTTATGACAGTAAATTATTTTGAATTTGAGTCATAAATCACCATAAATTAACAATTACTTTATCAGTTAATTTAATAACTGACTCAAAGCATACAAGGACTCGTTTTCAACCTTCATCGAAAGTTAAAAGATATAATATTTTATTCAGAGAAAGATTTGCTACGTTATAATATTTCTTAAAACTGGATAGTATTGTTTTATCTCTTTCTTAAAAACAAACCTGAATAGGTAAAATACTCCCGTTGCAGCAATCCTGCATACTCATCGAATTGCAAATGGTACTTCACTAAGTCATGAAGCCACTTACCGACTTTCTTTCAAGCATATTCATAAATAAGAAAGATATGATATTTTAATTATTCTCCATAAGAAAACCGTTAAAAACAATATGCAGGTTTGCTGCATCAAGGACCACAACAATCTGGTTGTTATGCAAATACCAATGGATCACCACTAGATGAAGCAACATTAATTTATGTTCATAAACAAGCAAGATATCACATGTCCTTTTTTCTCCTTAAGAATAACAATATAGCTGCTGATTACGCAGGTTTGCTGCCATGGCGACAACACAAAATTGGTTTTGTATGTAAATAATAGTAAACCCGAACTATATGAATCCACATACCAAGTTTCATTAATATATGTTCATTAATAAGCGAGATATAAAATTGTAATTATTCTCCATAAGGTTAACATTGGACAACATACTGTGTTTAGCACTTTAAATATCTCGGTAACCAACTGACGTAGAGCGATGATCAAAATGCCGAATTGTTTGTTTATTTAAGCTGAATTTAATGGTGTAAATGAATTTGTTGGTTAAAAAATAAACATGTAAAAAGTTCAAAAAACCCATTTTTGGGGTACAAAACCCCCCTTAAAATGGTGTGATCCGTCTGGTTTTCGAACTCATGAAAATAGATGCTGCCTTACTCGATTATACCAAATTTCATCAAGATCGGACCACTTTTACAAACGTTATCGAGCCTACGGACACACACACACACAAACACACACACACACACACACACACACACACACACACACACACACACACACACACACACACACACACACACACACACACACACACACACACAGACACACACACACACACACACACACACACACACACACACACACACAGACACACACACACACACACACACACACACACACACACACACACACACACATTTATATATATCAACTTAAATACGTATATATATATTTATAAATTTGAATGAATGGTGTTTTTGCCATCTGGGGGCCTCAAAACGAAAAGTTATCATGGTCCCGGGCCTAGGTCTTTCCATGCCTATGGTAATAGCTTCTTCCCTATAGGGGAAATTCGCTGAAATAGTTTAAGAGAGAATAACGTATTAAACTAAGCATATGTAATCAATTTGAAAACTTACGAGCTCCGGTCACCTGCTTCTCCCCAATGTTAACTTTCAATCCCTGCCCTCCTCAACGGATTATCAGAAATTGTTGATTGACGGCTCATCTTATAAAGCGTAAAAATGCTTAGCGATTTCAATAAACATAATTGTAATACGACAAATAGTTAAGCCATAACAAAAATCGAAATTCAAAATATGGCGTGAATCAACAATTTCTTATAATCCGTTAAGGAGGGACGGGATCTTAAAGTTAACATTAGCCTTATTTGAGAAGCAGGTAGATACGCAAAATGTTACGTGACTGGAGCCCCCTCTTAAAAACTTAAATACTAATATATCAAATCTGCTCCGAATACACTACACGCAAATAACTCAGTCAAGTGCGATATTCTCGATTAGCACTCAGCGAGAGATGGGAGGGGGAGGGGGGTGGATGAGGTCAGCGGGGAGAGTTGGTGTGAAGTGATGATGACATGACAGGAACCGGACACGACCAATATGCCGGACAAACTGCCACTTCCTCTGGGTGTCAATTGTCCGGGTCATAACACCGCAGTGGGGCATGTAAATGTGTCAACATTCGCACTCGCGGATCGCTGGAGTAGCTCAGGGCTCAGTCGTTGGACCAGTGTTGTTCTCACGTAGTATAGAGAGGCACATACTTGAGCATCGGCGTAGGGGATACTCGTTGGCTTTTTACTATCTCCAAATTCGTTAATAGTTACAAACGCATTCAGTTCCCCGAGATCGAGCAAATATTTATGTTTTCAAATTATCCAGCTAACACTGTCAGTTATTTAAATAATTAATTAGTTAGTTAGCCATTCGTTTATATTGTGATAGAATTCCAGAAGTTGTAAAACAGCTGGTCTTGTTTGTGAACTGTGTTTTTTTTACTATCAACAGCTTTTAAATGGTCAATAAAATTGATTTATATTCTACCATAAGATTAACATTAGAACTTTGAAATCCCAAGACACTATGCTCTGAAGATGAATGTTTTCCAAAACCCCAAAAGGCACATCTAGACGGCTTTAAAGTAACACATACACAATCATTCAAGACCTATGTGATAGTTTTAGCGAATTTCCCCTATAGGGAAGAAGCTATTACCGTAGTCGGCATGGTAAGACCTAGGCCCGGGACCATGATAACTTTTCGTTTTGAGGTCCCCAGACCCCAAAAACACCATTCGTTCGATACTGTATATATATATATATATCTATATATATATATATATATATATATGTGTGTCCGTGAGCACGATAACTCTCGTAAAAATGATCCGATTTTGACGAAATTTGGTAGAAATATGTAAAGCAGCATTTATGACTTTAAGTTCGAAAACCAGACAGATCGACCTATCCGAAGGGGTATTTTGGGGGGGTTTTGTACCCCAAAAATGGGTTTTTTGAATTTTTTACATATAATTTTTGAAAAAGTCAAATTTTAGTTTTAACCATTGGATTCAGCTTAAAAAAACACACAATTTGGTATTTCGATCATTCCTCTACGTCAATTGGTTACCGAGATATTGAAAGTGCTAAACACAGTACGTTGTCTAATGTTATTCTTAGGGAGGAAAAGAAAATTTTTTTATCTCGCTTATTTATGAACATATACTGACGAAACTTGGTATACAGCTTCATCTAGTTGAGGTCTATTGATATTTGCTCCAAAAAATTGTTTTCGCATAACCCTCTCGTAGCAGCAAACCTGCGTACTCAGCCCCCATGTTATTCTTATGGATAATAATTAAATGCTCTGTCTCCCTTAATTATGAACATAAATGAATAAAAACTGGTATACGACTTCACCTAGTTGAGTTATATTGATATTAGCATAAAAACCCATTTTTTGTGTTTCTTGTTGCAACAAACCTGCGTACTCAGCCCTAATGTTATTCTTATGGAGAATAATTAAAATTGTATATATCGCTTATTTGTGAATATATTTTTATGAAACTTGGTAAGTGGCTTTATGTAGTATTAAGACATTTATATCTCCATTGGAAATTCGCTGAGTATGCAGGTTTGCTGCGACGGGGGTATTCCTAGTAGCCTGGTCTCAGATATTGGCGTGTTATTTTAGTTAATAAATAGTGAAGAGAGTAGAAACCACCATTGCGGTTTATTGAATATTTATACCTCGCCATTTCCCTCGAGATTAAAGCGATACTATACCAACATTCTATGAACCAAGGTTTGAGTATTCGATTAACCTGTGAGTTATTATAATAACAGCTATTATATTTTTGGAATCTTTTGATATATTCTACGATCTATCTAAGGCACTTTCGATATATTCTACAAGTATAGCCTTATACATTATCGATGGTTAGAACTATAATACAGGGTTTATCACTTTAGGAGATTCAAAGAGATTACAGACAAACTACTTGAACTATAAGGATAAAACCAAATTATTCCCCAATAAACTGACCCCGAATAATAACGTAACAATATATTTTTTAACACAGGTTTACCAAAAATCTGAGGGTCACTATTGTGGATCTCAAAATGTTAAAATGTAAACATATGTCATGCTGTGCATCACATTAAACCCCTATAATAGACGAGCACTTTGGCTAAATCAGAACTCCATTATCTCTATCCATTTCAAATTGGCTGCCACTTTTGTGAAAGAATAATACTTTATAAACCGCGAGACATGTACATTTTTATTTTTAAAATTGTTACGTTATTCCTTGGATACGAGATGGTTTTATTTTGTTCGTCTGTCGTATGTTTTAAACATCTTAAATGATTCACCAAGTATAATCAATGGGTCTCAATTGTTCAGGAACAACAAACGTAATACGCATGAGGTGGAGTAGCAAATCAATTTTGAACATCGGATTTCACATTGTAGGGAAACATTTAAGCAAGCGAAGCGAATTAATCTGTTCTCTTTAAGGATTTCATTTGCACGCATGTGAATAGATATTCGAAACCACATGCAAATTTACCACCCATTTCCAATATTAAACCGTTTGGGCTATAAATTCATTATTTTTCCCGATTGAAGTGGAGGTACTAACCACCACGATTACGCGATTGATGGAATGCGTATTTACTAATTTATATGCTTCATCTTGTTATGTCCTTCCTCTGTAAAGTTTGCTGAACATACCTTTATTTTCTGTAGACCAAAACAGCAAACACAGAGTAACATAAATACAAAAAAAAAACACATTTATACTAAACTGGGACATACAGGAGGGTACCAATAACATGTTTTAGAACTGAATAAAATGGCAATAGCACCCGAAAGATTCTGACACAATCATAATATAAAATAATACAGCAATAATATATTTTATATTATTTGGTATCAGTGTCAAAATCGTTAAACGGCTAAAATGTTTGTTTTCAAACAGTTGGCCAAATATAAGACGTTCTAATAAAAAGTACTTTACCATAATTAACAATTTCGTTTTGATACAGATATTTAAGCCTGGATTCTCATTTTGCAACTTTATGGAATAAGGGTAGGTATAAATAAAAAATAAACACAAAATATATTTAAGAATTATGGAACGACTGAATGAGCGTATTATAATTATTTAGTGGTTGTAAGATTAGCTTCGATTGAATGAGCATTATAATTACTGTGTAGAATTAATGTTAATAATTAATGTTATAATTAATGTTTATAAGATTAACTTTCACATTCAACTAGCATCACAATGTTTGTTATTTTTTAGGAGAAATCTGAAAGTCTTTTGAGGTATTCTCTTTGTAAAATAATTAACTGATTGTCTGCTTGATTAGGAAGGTCGCGTGTGTCCTGGTAATCTAGATATCCTGGCTGTAATGTCTGGGCCGTGGCATTAAAACAGGACCATTAAACTAAAATAGGATAAATAGTTGGGCTTGACTAATTAACCAAGTGAAAAACATAAATTTAATTGTAAAAAGAACAAAGAGCTTATAAATAATTACACATAAAGCCTTTATAATATTAATCCGATTTGTAAACGTAAACATGTTTTGTTTTTCAAATATTCGCATTTACATTTTTGTAAAATGAAATTAGTATAATAATAGGAGTTGACAGACAATTACCATGAACGCTGCTTGTAGCGTACAGTCATGGTACAGTGTAGCCTACGTATGGAGCTGACTTGATTGCTATCTAGTAAACACGTGTGTGAATGGAAAGTTAGCCTTACCACAATCCTTCCCTAGTTATGCAATTGCACAAAGTGGTTTGATTGCAAGATTTTATAACAGCTGATCTCAAAACACCATACAACTTTACTGTTAGTTTCTTGGTTGACTGTCTCAGGAAACAGTGTGTGAAGAGTGGAGGGAGTACCTTTCCCTTCAATCCTTTGTTTACTGGCTATCTATCAAGTCTCTTCTCTAGAGTACGTGAGTCTGCGTTCAATTATATTCTCTATTAAATCCCATTAAAAGAAAATGAGCTTCAAAACCCTGCAAAATGAAGAGATAATTGTTATTACTATTAAATTATAAGGATAGCAGGCGCCCCTTATGGAGAGGTGACCTTTAATAATACAGGTCACACCGTAGTTGCTCAAATGGCTGTCCGGTCGAATTAACACTTAAGATTAATTACGTATTATGCATCTAATAAAGTTGTTTAGACGCCTTAGAAGCTCATGTTATATCATATCCCATAATGAATATCGGACGTTATTGGAACGTTGTTTCTGTTAAGTAATGTCTCATTATTTTTATGGTCACTTTGAACTATGGACTCTATCATGGCTCTCTTCGAATTCAAAATATGTAATCAAATAATCCGGGTAAGAATTATGTAAATTTGTTTTCACTCAATGTTTTCTTTTAGATAGGAATTTTTAAAATATAAAAAGTGTTTTACTCGCTCATCTACTTAAACCTAAATAAAGTTCAAAATCATCATTCAATATAATATCCAACGGTTCAATTTCCTGATAGCTAATTTTCAGTTGTCGAGATATTTTAACACAAACGGTCTATTAGGAAATATTTTTAGTAAGCAACATTTGACGAGAGGAGAATATTTAAGGGTTAGTCTGATTGATATGTTTTGATTCTCTGTTTGTATTGTAAATAAGGTATTTTAGAGGCATCAAATAAAGGTTTAGTTAAAACGAATAAAAGTATTACGTATGTTGTGGTAGAGTAAAGGTTTTGAAGCACTTAATGCACACAGATTACAAATAGCACAGACTTTAGAACATATTAAATTGAAGCCAAAAATCCTCAGCTACTTGTGTGGTGCGTGTCCTAAGGTAAATTTGAAGGTGAAAGGCTCGTAAGTAATTTTAAATTTAAAATTATTTTACTTGGACATTTCCACAAAATTGGGAATCGGCATCAGTTAAACATTTGTTAACTACCTTCATCCATCAATTCTCAAAAGATATGGTCCCACAAAAACATAATGGAATAAAATATCAGTAAATTATGCGAATCCCGCTACCGAATTCTGTAGTTTGACAAATTCCGTGGAAAATGAATCCACCGATCATAAACACGAATATAAAGGAAGTGTGGATAAATAAATGTACATAAAATTCAATTAATTCCCATATAATAAATCAGAAGGACCGTGAAAAATGGGCGTTTTAGGGAACCGGTTGGGATGCCAGATTACAGCGGGGTCGCGACAAATTATGTGGTCAGGGCCCAAAATATGTCCTCGGTGGTGATTTGGGGTCCGGGAGCCGCAGCCGGTACTGTATCAGTCTTTGTCGTCTGCTGAGGCCTTATCAGCTCCCCCGCTGGGACTTGTGGAGAATGGCTTTAGACTTGGCACTCAATTTTGGCCGATGAAGTGCGCCTTTCACACAACCTTGCAGATTTGCCAGTCTTGTTTTGTCTCCTAGAGATTTCTTCGATATTTTATTTTTCCAGTATACCTTATTAGAACGTCTAAAAGAAATGCCAAATCCACCGTAAATAATCGACAGAATGTGAATATGAATTCTAATTGTCACGCCAATATGTTGAGTGCATATAAATGTTGACGCATTTGGTTTATAAATATGGCAGAGCCACAAAAGTTAAGTCTTCTGAAATTGTAATTTCTTGCAGGCCACCAAAGCCAATGAAACCTTTTTGAGGAATTGCTCTCGGATGGCTTTCAAATTGTATGCCACAATGTTGATCTCCGTACCTTTCCAGGCATTCTGCGGTCTCTTTAATTTAAATTTATATTGAAATTAAGATGCATTTCGTATAGAAAAATTATGATTTTGGTGATTGCAGCAAAAATATATATACGAGGTCGATGTAAATCAGAAAGTTGTTAGGATTTACCAGACCTTTCAGCTGGTATGATTTTGAAATACAGAACTATTTGAATTTCTTTGAACTTGGGCTTATAAAATTAATGTTTTTAAACAAATTGTTAAATACCACCGTGTATTATATTAGAGAAAAGCTGATTTTATTTGGAATAAAATATTTGAATCGGGAAATTATATATCTAATGGCTTATAAAATACAAGGTGTTCTGTTACTGACAACGTTTTTCACAAAAATGACCGCCAACTTGAAACGCAAGTCAGTTCTGATTCCGCCAAAATCATTGTCTATTATAGTGCTTTAAAATTATGTACATTATACTATGGTATATGTTTACTTTTGAGGATTTGAAAAAAACTGGGACCCTCAATTTTTAGATCACACTGTATTTTTAAAAGTTAAAAATAGTTTTAATAGGTTCTTTCCGATCTAAAAACACATCGTATAACTGTTATTTTCTGAATTGTTCAATATATCCACCTTACTTTTCCACTCGCTAAAGTAATAAACAGCTGATTATTGATTGGGCCAAGCTAACTGCCTCGTGGTTTATAATCTCAATTTTTTTTAATTCAACCAAAATGGATGAAAGTGAATTTTTGTTTGTTGTGTTGTTTCCAAAATGTTTGTAGGAAATATCGTGTTTGTAATTTTAGTGTTGTCTTTATCGTTTTCATAGAATTTCAGAACAGTTTTAACAAGCGATAAAGGCTTTATTTACACTCTTAATTCATAAATAACTATTTCATCCTTTTTGCTACGTAAGGGACAGACTCATATTGTTCCAGTAAGCCATTCTGACCCTACGACCCCAGTGACAGGTGGTTGTGTTCCTCCATGTCCGTCTGTCACGTGACCATCCGTCTCCCTTTCACCGGACCGTGGACTGGGGACTGGAGCGTCTTCCCATCCTTGTCCCGGTAACTCACATCCATCTTCATCGACCAGTCCCCGGGGGCAGCTACATCGATACCTGATACATATAAGTAAGCCAATTGTTGGCATATAGTAAAACAGACTATTTGTCTTGATTAGTTATTTCTTGAATCTCCTATAGATACAACTGCTAGAACAGTTCCGGGGGTGATTATTTTTATAGTTCGAATATATTGTGTTTGTAATAACTGGAATTTTCACTTTAGAAATAAGAAAATAGGACTATTTTTAATTTTAGCGAATTTCCCCTATAGGGTAGGGAAGAAGCTATTACCATTGACTATAAATACTGCTATTACCGTAGTCGGCATGGTAAGACCTACGCCCGGGACCATGATAACTTTTCGTTTTGAGGTCCCCAAACCCCAAAAACACCATTTGTTCGAAACTGTATGTATATATATATATATATATATATATATATATATATATATGTGTGTGTGTGTGTTTGTGTGTGTGTATGTGTCCGTGAGCACGATAACCCTCGTAAAAATGATCCGATTTTAATGAAATTTTGTATAAACGTGTAAAGCAACATTTATGACTTTAAGTTCGAAAACCAGCCAGATCGCTCCATCCGAAGGGGTATTTTGGGGGGGGGGGTTGTACCCCAAAAATGTTTTTTTTTTTACTTTTTACATATCATTTTTGAAAACAAATATTAGTTTTTACCATTGGATTCAGCTTAAAAAACACGCAATTTGGTATTTTGATCATTCCTCTACGTCAATTGGTTACCGAGGTATTGAAAGTGCTAAACACAGTACGTTATCTAATGTTATTCTTATGGAGGAAAAGACAAATTTTATATCTCGCTTATTTATGAACGCATACTGACGAAACTTGGTATACGGCTTCATCTGGTTGTGGTCTATTAATATTTGCTAAAAAAAACAATTTTTTGCCAAAGGCTCCCGTAGCAGCAAACCTGCGTACTCAGGCCCCATGTTATTCTTATCGAGAATAATTAAATGCTATGTCTCTCTTGCTTATGACCATAAATGAATAAACCTTGTATACGACTTCACCTAGTTAATTTCTATTGATATTAGCGTAAAAAGCCATTTATTGAGTTCCTTGTTGCAGCAAACCTGCGTACTCAGCCCCAATGTTATTCTTATGGAGAATAATTAAAATTGCATATATGGCTTAGTTGTGAATATATGTTTATGAAACTTGGTAAGTGGATTTATGTAGTATTAAGGGCTTTATATCTCCATTGGAAATTCGCTGAGTATGCAGGTTTGCTGCAACGGGGGTATATTTTCTTACATGTTTTCCTAAAAGCATAATTATTTAGCTGGTAAGCCCTAAGTGAAGTATTGACGTCGCTGGAAATCAATAATATTGAACAGTAAATAACAACACTTATAATCCTACAACCTAATACAACGCAGTTACATAGCTGTGTGTTTCTCGCTTCTTCTTGCACCAGCCAAGGGAACATTCAGCTGAAACTTGAAAGGAACGTTACTAATACACTCAACTAACACCTCGACTGATTAATGTTTAGAGGTTTCTTTGAGGCTCTGCCTCATTGGGTTTCAAAATCACAAAGGGTCAAAATATTACTTAAATAAAAGTTATTTATTCCAGATTCACTTCATAATGCAGCACGCACAACTGTTGTAATCCTAGAGGCGGGGTTACTACAACCTTTAATATTCCTACATTCAGTATAGAATTTTCCATTTCTGCAAAATACTCTATGAAAAAAAGCATTATGGTTTCATGACACAATTGTATTTTTTAACATTGTTTGGTATCCAAAAGATTGTCTTACGATTAATTTGCATTCAGTATTATATTTCTGTAAGAACTAAAATATTAATTTCTCCGACACTTGTAGCTATGATTAGGTTGAAAAATACTTTACAATACACCATTTGAAGTCAAAATGTTCTCGGCACTTACAACCTTTATAACACATTTTTCAAATACCTGTAATGCTGTATGTTATTGGGGAAGAGGTTAATTCAAAGCGTACTAAAAAAACTGATTTATTTAACACATAATATCGAGTTTTTCACAGATCATTCTTATGTTTAACAAGACGGCTCATCACATTCATCTCCCAGCTGGGCACTAGCCCAATGTTTGTTTTGTCTCCGGTATTCAAATGAACGCATCATGGCGAGTAAAATAGAGAGGGGGAGAGAGGGCAGTAATTGACTGGCGACAAGGTGAAAGGTCAAACAGCTGATTCTAAGGAGGAATAAATTCTGCCAAACACCCGCCGCGCTCGGACCTTCTCTCAGGTGACAAGCTTTCAATAATACTCGAACTTCATGGCAGTTTGCGCGACACCAAACGTGATATTTTGAATTTCAAACAGGCCGATGCACTCAAGTTGTAATTTGATGTGTTTCAAATTCACCGTGCACGACACAGTTGATGGGGAATTTAAAATGCATATGCTACCTGACTTTTATGTATGTAACTCAAAGTGTCGGAGCTTGTTTAACTCGTGTTATTCAGCCCGCTGCTACTCACCATATTTGATGTAAAATATTTGCTAAATTTGTCAATATCAACTCGTTGATTTAACATCATTATGGAGAATAACGTATCTTTATATATAATTCTGTAAGCGAAATTTTAAAGTTAAAAAAATCTTTGGGGGTTTGACAAATCGCAGGATGATGGGAGAGGGTTGAAACCAAAGGTTTTGATCCCAGGGACTCAGGAAAAATAGCAGTATTTCTAAAATGTTACCAGCAAACAAGAAAAAACGTAAAATATTCCCCATAAGAAAAGCATGGGGATTTAAACACGTCTGCTGTGTTTACATTAAAACATCTAATTAAGTTTCTACCTTGATTACAAACTCGAACTGGCATGTGTTTAATTTCCTCAGCATATAAAGAGTAAAAGAAGTCAGAAGAGGCAGAGTGTTGGGGCAAGGTGGTATTTACATCATGGTTAGGGGCTATGTTTGGGGCTATGTTGTTAGGGGCTTCAAGCCACTAGTTAGTAGAAATTCCCTTTCGTAAATGAACTTTTCAAATATAGGTTTAGTCTCCATGAAATCATTATTATTACAATAATAAAACACCATTATGAGATATAAATGATAAAGTATCATTTAATTTACAATTTTGTATCTTACTATTATTATAAAGCTGAAGGTTGGTGGGTTTTTTCTTTGGGACTCAATCACGCTCCAGTTACTGAACCGATTGAGCTGATATTTGGGAGGAAGATAGCTAATATCCTCGAGTAACAAATAGGCTTATTCACGTTTTAAAATTAATTTGTTTCTGAAGATGGAGAGTAATGTTAATATAAGTGCCAGAGGGTGTATCGTGTTAAAGTATGGGCAATCAATAAATATATTATGAACATTGTTCATCATAAAGTGTATTTTCTCATTCGCCTCTCCCACTGAGGCTGGCGAATTCGCTCTCATTGTGTACGAGTTAAGTGGCGTCCTATTCTAAAATTCTAAAAGATATCTATCTAAATCTTGCATAAACCTCGCAAATGATTCATTCCATGGCCTATTTTGATTCAGAGCTCCTTACTGCCAAAAATTGTAGGATATAATATTGGAAAATAAGAAGAAAGTTATATTTTATAAAGAATTATACGTTAAATGCTGTTGTTTCACACTATGTACCACAAAACAAACGAATATAATTCAAAAGTACTTTACCTACTTTCAAAACAACTTGTAACAATCAGGCCCGTTTACAAATGTGTGAAACCCCCCAAACCGATGCAAATTGCAAGTTCGAACGTGGGCGAGCGTTGGTTTATGTCGACTGCATTTTTGGCACAGTCGTAAATCCAAGGTGATAGCGGGGTCTGGGTCAACCAAGTGTTTCTGAATGTCTTGTGTAGCCAATCACTGTTTGGATAACAGTGCTTGAGTGATCTGTGGCCAGGGATACCGCAAGGGAGACTGCTGGCAACAGCGCTGTTCATTTGTTGGTTTTAATTAACGAAGTGACTACATACACGTCGAATGTAAAGGCAAATTCACATCGCTACCGCTTAGGTTAGGTTACGTTACGTTAGGTTAGGTTAGGTTACGTTACGTTAGGATAGGTTAGGAGGTTTTCTGGCTCTCAATCTGTTTTAAAAATCACAGGAAAAGTAACGTACGGTGCATAATTTGGAACGGACGTGAACAGTAGCGGCTCACGTCGGACGTGTACGTAGCCTCTGCCTTTAATTAATCAGGAGATGAATGTTAATATTAGGATTGCCGATGGATTACTCACTGCATTTGAATACTATAAATATTGGTTTATATTCTAATTAAACATTATTTGTTGCTGATTTAAAAGAATGAAAAAATTTATTTTAAACAGTAAGTTTACAATCTTGATTAAATATAAGTAGCACATCAATTTTCAGAAAATTGAAAACAATATTTTTTGTTTGGTTTTTACAGAAAACTATTTGTAATCACTACGAGAACATAGGAAATGCCAATAACCTGACTTCCTTTTTAAACGAATAATTTTGTAGCTTGCAACCCCTTCAAGCGTAAATCATCGCCACCAATCGCCAGCGTCATTCAGTTTTTACGATCTTTTATTGCTTGTGTCGTATTTAATATTTACTACCGTCCTTACAATTGTCAGTTCTTCTATTAGTCTCTGTATGTAAGGAAATTAATTATGATTTAAATTTTGTTTATTGAATTCAATCTAAATTTAATATTACGTAATTTCCCATCGATAATAGTTTTTCAATTAAATCTAATAATAAGATGATTATTAGAGGCATTCTTCCACACAGGCTAGTAAGCCTACGTAAGGATTATTATTTCTTAGCATAAATAATGTGTTCAATTAATTGTTATTAGTAACTTTTTTTATTATTTATGCCATTATATAAATAATTGTTACTAATTGCCTGTCGCGGCTTCGCTCGCGATCACAACGTAATATTATATTGACATTCCCGTATAAATATTGTGTTACCGTTCCAAAGCCAACATGACCAGCTGATTAACTGTGTTTACTCTATCCATCTGATTGCTTAAAACTTTTAGTTTTTTTCCAATGTTAAGCTTGTGGGAAAAACTCAAATTTAAGGGGCTCCAGGGCCTCACTCACAAATGATTTCTCTATAAAAAGTTTACTGCACAACTTCACGTTAGGATCTTTCGAATGACACCAAAAACATGAAAATCGGTTCAGTAGTTTAGGAGTGATTGTCCCAAAAAACCTGCTCGCCTATTAAATGTAATATATTTAATATGGATTAGATGTAATACTTTTGGAAATAAAGATACTTTTGATTTAGCTTACAAACAGAAAATTTTATCTTTAGTAATTTACTGTCAGGTATAACTAAAGTAATTTTAGTGTGTTTCCAACTCTGAGTACCCAACGCATTTTCCAAACAGCCACTCTCTCCTACATCGTCCACCCCGACGCGGCGAGCAATAATCACAAAACATCTGCGGCCCGGGACAGATCCACGTAATTTGCCCCATTGTCGGCCGTTTGTTAAGGGTGGCTTTTAACCGTATTTTCTGACCTAAACGCGACGCGCGGGGGACAAAATAAAAGCTCCTGCATAATGAGTCGGTGGACGGGCACGGAGCGCGTGGCGGCATTGACCAAACAACGGGCAATCGTATAAATGATTTTTAGCCTAATGCCGCCGCGTAAGAGAATACAGGGGCGGATGGGGAGGGGGAGCGCGTCACACGGGCTGGTTGTTATAGTTATATTGACCAAAAAGCGGACAATGCCGCTGTCCGATCTGGACAAGCGCATAATGGGCTAGAGGGGCGGCGGACCTCCAAATTTGAACTCATCCCACTTTATGGGATAAACGTCGTTTGTTACAACTGATGCGGCTTTAGACTATTTTTGATTGGATTTATACAACTTTTATGACACAAGCAGATGTTTTTTATGTATATTATTTATTTACCAATTATTATTTTACATGTTCTAAAATTGTCAATTTTAAAGTAATACCTGTAGGAGGGTTGGTTGTTAAGAAACGCTTTAAAAGCACAGTTACTTTAACTGGTCGAAGTAGACTTCAAACTCAGAAATAGTTTAAAGTTTCACGGGCATCGCGAATAATAAAATGTCAGCTTTCGAAGGTGGATTGAGCAGGAAAAATCTAGACTCTTAAGTACTAAGCCCTCACAACGTAAGGCAGCAATTCTGTGTTCAGAAATACTATTAGCTAAACAGTATTTAACTGGAAGTAACTAAATTGAATACTACAAGTTTCGTTTTATTATAAAAATGATGGTACATACTGGAACATGGGTTTGTTCAGTACTTAGCAGTTTTTTGTGAAAGCTAAAATTATCTAAACTATAATACCAATGATATCATTTACGATGTAAATGGAGTAATCTAATACAAAATGTATTAAACCTTTAATCACGCGATTGATGTTTGAGAACACATACAAAGCAGATTTGTTATGGGTAAACTATTTGTGAAATGGAAATTCTACCCATTAAAATCGCTCAGTGTTTTTTTTTATCATTTTGTTTTTAAATTGAACCATAAACCATCGGTTTCGGATGATCCAATGAAGAGTAACGGGCTTTGAAAGTTACCATTGGTCTTAGGAGAGAATCAGGTAGACACAGAGGACTACCCCTCTTAACCTTTTAGTCTATCACACCCCATGTATCGGACGATAGAAGTCTCAGTATTTTCTAAATCCTGTCAAAACATACATCTTTTCAGTGACCAAACCAACACAAACTCTGCGTCCCGTGAGTCCACAACGGAGAGATTTACAGCCGGTGCTCCCGACCAACAAAGCAGTTTATTGGCGGTTTCATCTGGTTTAAGGTCCGATTCCGGAGGATTGTTCAGCAGTATTGACCGGCCATTGGTTGATCCCCAGCCCCATTGGTCCCCGCACGCCCCCGGCCACCCACAGATAAGCTGATTAGTGAAATATCGCACAGTAACTTATCCGGGCCGCGATTCGCCCCTGATACATTTATGCGGAGAACGCTTCCTTCTATTTGTCTTTTCCTTTCGATTTGGTGAATTCCCAATTTTCATCTGCAATGCCAGTATCTGATTTGAAAGGCTTAGAGGTTATTACTAATGTAAGCTGACTTGATGGCCAAATATTAAAGAAAGGGTTGAGGGGTAAGTCACTCTATTCACTTTTCATACAGTTTAGTAAAACGCCAATTAAAAACAATCAATGAAACGTAGTAATGTCTATCGATCAACTGTGATAACACTTTGCAGTAAAAAACAAACTAAACAACTTGCCCAATGGTATAAGTTAGAAATGATTGTAATGGGGGTGTTTCCCTTGCCCTTTTGTTTACTAGCCGGTCATCAACTCACCTCTATAGAGTATATTTGCATATAATAGAAGAATCATATATACCCCCGTCGCAGCAAACCTGTGTACTCAGCGAATTTCCAATGCATGCATGTTTCTCACTACCACAAAAAGCCACTTACCAAGTTTCATAAAAATACATAAATAAATAAGTGATCTAAAGCATTTTATGTTTTTTGGCTGAGTACGCAGGTTTGCTGCAACGAGGAAGATGTGTTTTTTGCAATTATCAATATAACTCAACCTGGTGAAGCTACATACTAAGTTTTATTAATTTATGTTCATAATTAAGGGAGATATAAAACTTTACTTATTCTCCTTAAGAATAACACTAGGGCTGAGTATGCAGGTTTGCTGCTACTGGGATAATAAAAAAAATCTATTTTTTGTGCAAATATCAATATACCAACAGTACTTGAAGCCACAAACCAAGTTTCATCAATATACATTCATAAATAATGGAGATATCAAATTTTATTTATCCTCTATAAGGATAACATTGGACAACGTACTGTGTTTAGCACTTTGAATATCTCTGCAACGGTTGGACGTAGAATCACAATTTAAACACCAAAATGATTGTTTTGTGGAACTAAACTGATTGGTAAAAGCAAATGTGAAGTTTACATTAAAATTAACTGAGGAAAAGCAAAAACATTTTTCCCATAAGATTAATATGAGAGATTTTATGAGCAGTTTTTTTTTTTATTTTCTCCGCAACCACTTAACCTAGGTTAATAATTTAAAATACTATATTGTTTTTTTTTGAAGCTCTATAACATGGTCCAAACCAAAATTAAGTGTTTTAAGAATTGTAGGGTAAAAAATGAAAGAACTGATTTTTGGAAAATTTAAAACCCCCATAAACTCCCCTTCCCATAGTCCAATTTTTCTGGTTTTCGAACTTTAAGTCATAAATGTCACTTTACACATTTGAGCCAAATTTCCTCAAAATCGGACGTTTTGTACTCAAGTTATCGCATTTACGGACACACACACACACACACACACACACACACACACACACACACACACACACACACACACACACACATATATATTATATATATTTATATTTGAACGAATAGTGGTTTTGCCATTTGGGGACCTTAAAACAAAAAGTTGACATGGTCTCGGGCTTTCCATGAGACCTACGGTAATAGCTTCTTCCCTACAGAGTAAATTCGCTAATACATAGAAAATAGAAAATGCACCTCCTGAGATTATTTCAAACTGTCCCAGCTGTAGGTAGGCTTAAAGATAATGGCGTTAGTTGTTTACAACTGGCTACTTATGGGTGTAAGCGATATTTAAAAAGCTGTTAGTTTAAACGAAATTTCCATCTTTGTTTTCTTAAAATGTGTATAATACCAATGAATACAAACCCTATAAGAAGAACACAGCTTACGGGGAATAGCCATCCAAAAAATCCAGGTCAAAATCTGTAGTTCTGAATGTGGACATTAGGCAGCTCTAATTGTAATTATGGTTCCGCCTTGAGTGCGAGTGAGAGGGATGCCACCCTCACATCGGCTCTCTCTCTCGCTCTCATACGGCAAAACGTGACACTAGCGCTGTTTAGCGCAACTACACTTTTTGACCTGCAATTTTGGCTGACATTTTTAACCAATTTGTGTGCTTATTATAAGGTCTGTATTCATTGATAATACTGTATATCTTAAAATCCTCATAACATGTTTGCGGTTCATTCCGATTGACACTATATTATTTACTCAGTGGTATCTAAAATCATAATGATTTTGGTAATGAATACCAAAAAAATGAATATCTTATAACGAGTTAACTATATAACTAACTATTGGCGTCACGGATATCGTCATTAAACTTACAATTCATGTTGAGTAAATTTGTACAAATAAATATAACGGGGACGTTTTAATGAACACAAATAATTCAAAGCAATGATACAGATTCAGTAGTACTTACATACCATCTTAAAAACTTTATGATGTTCGAGGTTCTTAGGATATAAAGTTCTGTATAAGTTGTAATAATATTTTCCCTGTGAACCACGTTTGTTGTAAATACAACTTTTTCAGTTTTCATTAAATATTACAACTTTCCAATTTTCTTCATCGTAAATTCTTAAATTTTGTTTTCCTTTAGTCCGTTAGAGCTACATACAGTTGGCCATAACAGAATACTGGTTCCTTCAACAAATTCCCAACCGGATTAAAAGACTGGCCTTGGAACTTATTGATGGTTATTGCAAATACCCCCGTCGCAGCAAACCTGCGTACTCAGAGAATTTCCAATGCATATATATGTGACTCACTACTACATAGAGCTATTTACCAAGTTTCACAAAATACATCCATAAATAAGTGATATATAGCATTTTATTTATTCTCCATAAGAATAACATTAGGGTTGAGGACGCAGGTTTGCTGCAACGAGGAAGATAAGTAATGTGTTTTTTTGCAATTATCAATACAACTGAACCAGGTGAAGCTACATACCAAGTTCTCTTAATTTAGGTTCATAATTAAGGGAGATATACAACTTTACTTATTCTCCATATGAATAACATGGGGCCGAGTATGCAGGTATGCTGCTACAGGGACTATCAACAAAAAACTTGTATACAACAACTATTTGAAGCCACATACCAAGTTTCATCAATATACATTCATAAATAATCGAAATATAGAATTTGATTTATTCTCCATAAGGATAACATTGGACAACGTACTGTGTTTAGCACTTTGAATATCTCTGCAACGGTTGAACGTAGAACAACCATTAAAACACCAAAATGTTTGTTTTGTTGAGCTAAACACATTAATAAACAGGAATGTGAAGTTTTTAGTAACACTATCTGAGAAAAATCTAAAAACCTTTTTCCCATAAGATTAACATGGGACACGTTTTTTTTGGATTTTCTCCGCAACGACTTAACCTAGGTTAATGATTCAAAATACTAAATTATTTTTTTTAAGCTCTATAAAATGGCTATAACCTAAATTGAGTGTTTTTAACATTTTGGGGTCAAATTTGCAAAAAAATTTTTGGAAAATTGTAAACCCCATAAAACCCCCTTCCCATAGTGCGATCGACCTGGTTTTCAAACTTAAAGTCATAAATGCTACTCTCCACATTTGTGCCAAATTTCATCAAAATCGGGTGTTTCTTTCAAAAGTTATCGCGGTAACGGACACACACACACACATATATATAAATAAATATATATATATATATATATATATATATATATATATATATATATATATATACATATATATAAATTTGAACGAATAGTGTTTTTGGCATCTGGGAACCTCAAAACGAAAAGTTATCATGGTCTCGGGCTTAAGTCTTACCATGCCACCTACGGTAATAGCTGCTTCCCTATAGGGGAAATTCGCTAAAACCCAAATCATGCGAAATTATTGTTATTTTAAATGGCAAATCTGTTTCTATAGGTGCTGTCTTGGGGAAAATTCTTCTTTTTTGTGTGGTTCAGCTAAAATTTCATTTTACTTCAATGTTTTAAATACCTTAATTATAATGAGTATTGTATTATAATAATCTTTTAGAGGCCTTTATTTGTATCAGTACATCTTATTTGCATGTCTATAGCCCAATGACCAGTGTCAATTCATGGTAGTGTGTCCGAGGTTGTTTGAGAACTTAAATATTCATCTAACTCCGTGGTGATCAATAGTCACACGAGTAATTTTATCGGGAATTAACTTCTTATAATAGACTAATTAATTCTTCAATTGTTCAGTATGATACACAAAGTTGATTTATCAAATTTAACATAGCTGAATAAATAAAATGCAGAATCATCATAATGCATATAGAACAAATCTAAATTACACGCTGACCATTTAAACCAGAAAACTTTATGTTTGATATAAATTACTGTGGAATTTTCACTACACCAATCACTGTTTCTTTTAAAATATTGAAAATATATTCGTAAATATTGAGACACGGTTTTGCTTCATTGCAAAACCGCAACTAACTAACTAATCGCACCCGCATATAATCTTAAAGCGCTTGATTGTTAACCATCTCTCTCCATGAGCATAACTTTGTACTCCCAAAGTTTCGAATAAATTGCAAATCGAACGATCGGATAAAGTTTGGAACTTTATCTCAAATTACTCACAAGACTACACCATCAAATAGCCGATTCCAAAGCGAAGCTATGATGGTGTCAAAATGTAAACAACTTGAATCATTTAAGATTTTCAGAAAATTAAGTGACCAAAAAAATAAAAGCGGCGGAAAAGAATAGCACAGTGGGCGGCTGTATTGAACTTTACCCGAGGTATGCCGTGATCTTGGACGGTGGTCTTTGAGTTGTGCAAATGACTGTACGTGGGAACAGATCAGAGATAGGGGCTTGCTCTCCTTCACCTGTTCATGCTAAATGCTGCCTAAACACCGACATATAGCCGATAATAGCCGTTGTAAAATGCGATTGCCCCACTGGGTTTCTGTAGTTTCGTATTGCAATCCACTATTTACTTTGTACTAAAAACTCTGAATACCTATTTTAATGTTTATAAAGATAAAAGTGAAGTGGTATTGTCGAAAGTATGCACTACTTGTACTATCTTTACACAGTTATTCTTAAAATAAGAAAATGCGTTTCCATCTATAATAGATTTACAGAATGTACTTAATATCAGCGAAAATCTTTTTTGAAATATCGGGCCTTATCATTCTTTTATTTTTATCTTTTTTTGCAATTACACACTATTGACCAGTAAACTAGTATACTATATATATATATATATACTATTATACTATAACCTGACTTGATTATTCTATTTTACTTTTAAGATCTTGATTTGCGTTTCTGATTCAAAGTTTGATGAATTCAAGCATAAGGGCGAGTGCAGGCCAAACTTATAACACTTTGGCCTAACACCGAAAAACACCGAAAATGTTTAGTATTTCCTCTAAGAAATTTATCCCGTGTAGTCAAAGTAACAAAAATAGTCCATGAAGACATGTTTGCATTCCACTGCAACTTTCAGTGCACAACAAGTTTCGAAAAGTGTTTAGGTAATTCTCGACTGCAAAATAGCAGACATAAACCAGAATGAAGCTTAAGTTCAGAGTGTTTTAAAACCACTAAAACCTCCTACTTTTACTGTCACCTATATCTTACATGCACTTGCCGTCACTTGACGAGTGTGGACGTACATGCGCCGGAGTGCGACACCTAATTCAACGAAACATGAATAAAAGATGGACCGATCACCGAAGACACTAAACCCGGCGAGTTTTACAGGGAGCGAAGGTCGAAAGTTCAAGCTTCGCCCATAGATCCGTATACTCCGTCTCATAAATATCGCTTATTAGAGGCCAAAATATTTGGCCGCCGGCGCGTGTGCGGTGTCGTTCGCTTTTCGGTTTCAATTTAACCCCCCCCCCCGTGTGAGGGGGCGATGTAGCGGCGGCTGACCCTTGCTAGCCAGAGCTTGGGGTCAACACTTTCGTTTTTGGTCCTCCGGGCCGGATATCTCTCCAGTTTATGACTCGGCGTGTTTTTTATGCACCTTGTACCTTCTGCGATCGTTTCTCCAACTTGTTCTAGCCGAGAAGGATTGAATCATGTGACGCAATGTTGTTGCCTCACGGGGAGAGTTTTATACCACGTGTTCCTAGTTAAATAGTATATGTGGAATATTCAATAATATGTATTGACTAAGAGAGGAAATTTCAACAGTTTACCTACTATATTTTTGTGTAACTTATAGTTGTGACTTCCAGTTTAACTTTAGAGTTGACTGAGACTTAAAACTTGTTCAGAGTGAACAAATATATGAAAATATGGTTGCTAAATATTAGATTGAACTTAAAATACACTTACCATCGTTTTAAAATGTTATGAAACGTATCATCATCTCATAGTTTTCAACAGTTCCTTTGAGTGGCACTCTTCTTCGTGTCCTTTTCCTATTTACAAAGTGCAACAGTAAAAGTTTTACTCCCACTGTATTTTACACCCTAAGACAGTTAGTAGTAACACTTGATGCTTCGTTAGTTTATAGACGGTTCCCGATCGTGTAGCCGGAGTACAACACAGCACGAGGCGAGCATACAGGTGGTGGTGTCGTGTCTTGTCGACCTTGAGTCGGTGATGTTCCGTCGGGTAACGGGGTCTGTCGTATCCTGGTGGGTAGCAAGGACGAAGCTTCGGACCCTCCATGTTCCGGGATCTGGAGCGTACGCGGTTCTGCTGAACTGAGTCGTATTTACAGTGTTTGAAGATCAGTGTTGGAAATGCGAAAGTAGGCTTCGTTTTAGATTAAGTAAATTAATACGGTTTACATTAGTATGACTCGTAAACCCGACTAGCTCGTAATGACTCAGCTAGTCCTTAAACTTCTCGTGTAGGTACAAAGTTTGAATTGTAACGTCCATCGAGGTGAACAACAAAATTAGTTACGACTTAGGAATTCAACACTCCGATCTGCTGGCTTCCTACATTTAATATTAGTCGTATGGACTGTCTGATCAATTGAATCACGAATAATTAGACAAATGTACTCAAAAATTTCCTAAGAGTTCAGCATATAACGTGTGGTAAAATAACAAAAGGTGAATGACATAACAAATTCTCCTTTGTTAATGACGAATGAGACTAGGGAATTCACGCATGATGTCAATTTAGTACACATGTCGTTACAGTTGTGTTGCTGTTGTTCATTACAGTTTTGTATGTGAGTGAGAAGGCTCGTTGGAATTACTAATTTGTTATCACTACTATCATACAGATAAGGTGGTATCTGTTTATCTGTTCCATTACGCCAAAACCACTGGACCAATCCTGCTGGAATTTTGCGCAAATGTAGTCTATGTACCGAGAAGTGTCATAGGCCTATTGCCGTTTAGAAATATTTTCAGGGCTCTGCCCCACGGGACTTCCAAGTTCCAATGTTATTCATATGGAGGAGAGTTTTATTCGGTTTATGTTATATGTGTGTTTTCCTAATTCAATTAATTTAAACGAGTTCGCACGCAGCACGCTGACGTGAGGGAAGTGTTTGGTCAATACACATTTTCTTCTATAACTTGGTAAATAGTTATGCTAGAATGACGGAAGGGAGCTTAAAAGTTTCGCCTCACTAATTCCCATCTTTATACATGGATTAATTTTACATCCGGGGCTTTTATGACCCTTTTTGGCCAAAAAAACTCAAAATTTGAAAGATTAATCCCCAAAAAAGGGGTTTAGAGTTTTTCGATTGTTTTGCCCAACGAACTTGTCCAACTGATTACAGAGAGGAATGTCCCTACCAAATTTGAAGTAAATCGGACAAAAAATGCGACCGCTAGAGTGCAAACACATATATATATATATATATATATATATATGTGTCTATATATACATATATATATATAAAATTTTGAACGACCCCCCAAAACGTGTTCAGGGGGTCATGTTAGGAACTTCTATGGTGGTCCCGGGCTTAAGTTTCACCGTGCGGGTCATGCTAATAGTTCACTTTCCATAGGAAATGCACTAATAAACAGCTGTTATAAGGAGTATATCTAACTACAGACTGTCATTTTTTTGTTTACAATTTTTCTACTCTGAATTTTCACCCTGTTGCAAAGCACGGGTTTAGCAGTTAGTAGTTTAAATAAAAATGCAGTACTGATAAAAGTAGTAGTACATCAATTTTTTCAAAGCTGATGGTTGTGCATATAATTTAAAGTTTTTGAAAACAAACTTAAAATGTGTGTGTCATCTTAAACACAACAAATACAACTTATACAAATTGAAATCAAATTTGTAAAAATGGAAACCCAAAATTTAAATTCAGGCTTCAATATTCCCTACTTCTCAAATTGCTTTTCTAAAAAAAAGAATCATTAAAATCCGTCAAGTGGTTTTCTCAGAATCGTTCCAAAAACACCAGTTTCTTTTAATATAAAGGTTAATTTTGTAAATTATTTTAAACAAGAGAAAATATTTACTGGAGCAACTCTTCAAGCAGTTTTCTCAGATCAGTAAGATTCCCTAGACAATTGTCATTGGCAATAATAAGACTTAGCACTAAACAAAATTGTCCGATTTCGTTTCGCATGTATCTGAAACAATCAAATCCTTTGAAAATAGTTACAAATTTACCAAATTTCAGTGATTTATTTAACACTTAATAATGAAATATCATCCACTTCAAGGGATATCGTATATGGAATTTTGCAAAAGAGATAAAAACGTGTAGAATAAACTGTAGATGTCCACGGGGCCTATTCTGAGGGAGACAAAGCTTCATCCCTCGCTCCCCTCATCCGCGCTTCGGGCTATTATTCGAAAAATTATGAATAAAATCAAGAATAGGAAACATTACACCCCAAAAACGCGTAATGCCATTCTTTGTCCGGCGGAAATGTGAATAATTGAAGAGAGCCCCTCGCGCCGTCGGGGAAAAAACAACAAAGAATGACCTGTGACCCGGCGACCAGATGGACGATATATCAGAAATGCTCGCTAATACTGATGGCTGATGGTCATCTGCTGGCATCAGTAGGCGAGACCGCGTGGAACTGTGATCAAGGAAAATTGTAATACGTTTAGTTTTAGGAAAATGTGAAAAACGGCAATCTAATTTCAACACACTTTCGGCCAAACGAGAAAAATACAGGCATCATGTTCAAAGTTAGAAAATTTTTTTCTGTGAAAGTTTCATACGACGTTTTATTATTCAACATTGAACTGAAAATAGATATGACTTTTAATGTGACGAATTATTTTAGTGCTCTGTAAACACAAAAACACGAACAACTGCTTTAAACCAAACTATTATAATTCATTTAATCGAAATTTGATATTTTCAACACTACGAGATGATTATGCTATCTCATTCAAATTGAATAACTGGTTTCCCTTAATTGAAGTAATTGATAAATGGAAGAATAGATCTGTCACAAGAGGGATTTGGTGACGTTCTAGTTGGAGATGGACTTAACTAATCAATAACACCTACAAATCATATTTTTATTAGTCAATCTGAGGTATTTTTGTGATTTTTAGTTGTTATTTTAGGTGAATAACGATAAAACCCTATCAAAATGGCATGGATAAATTGAATATAATTACTACAAATTTACGGTTTTATACAAAAACTCACCGGTGTCCTGTTTTCCGCACTGATTCATCTCGTAAGCATAGGGTCATATTTAAAAAGAAAATTACAGTATTATCAGCTAACTAAAATAACTCCATCTAAAGATTAACAATGGCAATTTTGAAGTCCATGGGGTGGAGCCTGAAAGAAGGATGTTTTAAAATCCATAGAAGGCACATCTAGAGAGTAAAAGCTGTTGATTGATACAACAAATATAGGCAACATAATAGTTTTAGACCACTTATATCGCCGAACAAAAATCAAGAACTTCTTGTAGGAATATAGATGTTCCTAAATCAGATAAATCTCATTAAAATGATCTTAATTATTAGTATGGTTTAATATTTCGATAAACCATATACACCAAATACAAATGGATGAGAACGTTTTCACTTTCTTCCTGATGTTTGGCAAGATTAAGATTAATCACCGACTAATGTCCTATTAAAAAAGGTCACCTAGCTTTAAGTGGCGGAATGAAATGATTTTCTTATGATATAATAGTTTATCACATTTATTGGTAATTAAAATGGCTTTTAAATCATAAAAACCCTACTGAAACTGCACAGGAAGAGAATCTGTTGATGAATATCGCCTTAAAATAAATTTTCTTTGAGAGTTTATTTTTAAAATAAGAAATTTAACTACGACCCTTTAGTGCTTTGCACGTTATTAATTTTATCTAATATATTTGTACATTTCCGATGTACATAATGACCACACTTCAGAATAAAATGAAATACCCTCGTCGCAGAAAACCTGCATACTCAGCGAATTTACAATGAATATATATGTCTTTATTAGACATCAAGCCACTTAGCTCTTACACTTATTTCTATATTCATTAGAAATGCATTCACGAATAAGCGATATTTAAAATATTACGTATTCTTCATACGAATAACATTGGAGATGAGTACGCAGGTTTGCTGCAACAAGGAAGAAAAATAATAGGTTTTTATGCAAATATCAATAGAACTCATCTAGGTGAAGTCACATACCAATTTTCATCTATATACATACATAATTAAGCGATGAATAACATTTTAATTATTCCCTATAAGAATAACTTGGGGGCTGAGTAAGCAGGTGCGCTTCAACAAGGGGGAAAAATATGGGTTTTCATTTAAATATCATTATAACTCAACTAGCTGAAGCCACATACCAAGTTTCATCAGTATACATTCATAAATTAGCGATATATACCAATTTGATTACTCTCCATAAGAATAACATGGGGGATGAGTATGAAGGTTTGCTGCAACAAGGAACACAAAATAATGGGTTTTCATGCAAATATAAATACAACTCATCTTAGTGAAGTCACATACCAAGTTTCATCGATATACATTCATAAATAAGCGATACATAACGTTTGAATTATTTTACATAGGAATAACATGGGGACCAAGTACCTAGGTTTGCTGCTACGGGAACCATATGCGAAATTTTTATTTTTGTGCAAACTACAATAAACCACAACCAGATGAAGCCATGTACCAAACTCCTGCAGTTTATGTTCATAAATAAGTGAGATATACAATTTTTCTTTTTCTCCATGAGAGTAACATTAGACGGTGTACTGTGTTTAGCACTTTCTATATCTCAGTAACCAATTGACGTAGACCAATGATCAAAGTACCAAATTGTTTTGTTCTTTTATGCTGAAGTCAATGGTAAAAACTAAAATTTCAATTAAATAAAAATTACATGTGGAAACCCCAAAAAAAACATTGTTGGGGTACAAAACACCCCAAAAACCCCCCTTCGGATGGCGCGATTCGTCTGGTTTTCGAACTCGTTCAAATAAATGGTACTTTACACCTTTGTATCAAATTTCGTTAAGATCGGACCTTTTTTACGAGAGTTATCTTGCTTACGGACACATATATATATAGGGGAAATTCGCTAAAAAGATCTTAAAAATAAACTCGTTGTATACATGTTTGGGTACTACATCAAAAGATGCCAAATCATACTAATGCAAAATCAGAAACTTTGCTCTCCAAAATAACACTCCGGAACAACATCTAGTGGGTCGTATATTAAATTCTGCACGCTCCTGATTTTACGCACCTTGCCGCCCCAAAATCCGTCTGAGACGCGGCATCTGTCGCCCCCCCCGGACATCCTGCCCAGACTGACCACTTGACACGCGGGATAAAGGTCCGTGGGAAACGCGGCGGTTCCGCCAAATTTGGCAGTTATTACGTGCATATTAACGGATATTTACTCAGCGGTCAAAGAAACCGTGGACAGTCCCTTTGAGGGCAAAAAGAGACAGTCACCTTGACCTTAAGCGAGCTCTTATTTATTTTGAGGGGAGAAGATCGCTTTTTGAGATATTCCCTAATACGCGAAATTCAGAAGAGGGAGATTATGCAAAAGGGAGCGTAGTTTTGTTAAAGACCAAATTTTCGTTGCATCACCATATTCAAATAGTTGGTACTGTTTAATAAGTAATACTAATTGACTTTTAAAGTTTAAGTTCTAGTCTTTATTTATTTGTTGTAATTTGAATTACATTAAAACATTCCATGAGTATTGCGCTTCAACAACAACAAAACAAGGGTTTTATTTACGTGACTTATTTTGTGCATACCGACACATTTGATCGTCCATTTGATAAATTAGGACGAAGTTCAAATGTTCGTTTACCAGAGAAAGACATATACTATTAAGCATATTTTCATACACAGGGTGTTTCCCTACTCTCGGCGGAAACTTCAAAAGAAAATACATAGGTTGTTCTGAGTATACATAGGGCTTAATTTGTTCCGTGTCCTGTATAGGTACTTATGTGTTCTTCAATAAGTACATCGTTAGACACCGTTTGGGGTACTGACTTGAACTTTGGCACGTTCATTATACTTGGCTAAGGTAAATTTTGTTTAAATTGACGTTTCCACATTTGACTGTTCAAAATGACGGCTATTTCAATTTTTAAATCATAATGTCTTGAAAATGGCAATTGAAAACAATAAACTAAGTATAAGAAAGTTTAGGCTTTTAACACAAAAATAAAGATTGTTGGGATCACTTAACTTATGTCTGAAATTTTTAAATTTGAAGGAGAATAATCATGCGAATTGTGTTAAAATCAACCAAAAATTACCATGAATTTATATCGAGAAATTTCAATTAGTCAGCTATGGATGCTTACCATCAGTGCAGTATATTATAAGTTATGTTTTCTGTGTTCGTACAAGCTATAAGCTTCAATTAATAATTATAATCCCAGCCTCTTTAGCTCAGTGGCAGAGCGCTGGTCTTGTAAACCAGCGGTCGTGAGTTCGATCCTCACAGGAGGCAACAGATATTTTGTTAATTTGAGCATTTAACAGGGAAGAGTTTGTATCTAATGTAATATTGGTTTTAATACCGACATAGATATTCTTTGAAGTAATAGGTCTAATATTTTATACGATTGTTTAAAATTAATTTGTATTGCCATTCATAGTTTGGCGTAAAATATGTATTTCGCTTTAACTTCTTTATTTCTTTAGTTAGTGTTTTCAACTAAGAACATGTGTCTTGCAGGGAAAACATTTTAAACTCTAGACGACGACATTGCGTGTGTAGTTTATTTGGCCTAGAATATGTGATAACGGGACAACAGTCTCGAAAATATTAATTTAAAAAAGTGAATTATTTAACCTCAAACAACTTACAACAACGTTTGCTCTCTTTGCTGTAATATTTGATGAAACTATTGATGACTGCAAAACATGGGCTGATTCCTTTTTGGAAATAGTTTATCCGTACATATTTCCGCATCCGAAATGCCGAAGCATCTGCCAGTATTTACCCCGAAACCACCCCAACTCGGAAAAATAAACAAATCACCCTGAGTATTATGTAACAGATTTCACATGTTGCCATTTTTTGTGGAGCAACCACATTGGGGTCTACCCCTGGTCTACCCCTCTGGCGTTCGATTCGCCCCAAAAATGAAATCGAGCTTAATGTAACAAGAACACCGAAGGTCAGTCAGACCATCCTGCGTTGAAAGGTTTTTATGTTGACAACTAAATCTAAATTCTACTCATCATTAGTTTTTATTTACCTCAGTTGTCGATAATCTCCCATGATGATAATCTCTCTTATTGGTAATATGTCTTTATTTTTTGCGTTTGAGCGTGGAGAGTAAAAGTGCATTAACTTAAAAATATCTAGTTGAACGGTCGAGTTGATTAGGTTTATTCGACTTTACATGTGACTGACAGACAGCAAGATCACTGAGGAACTATAATTCGCTTACTGAATTGCCTTCCCTAACCATGCAACGGTGAATTAACTTGGCTTAATTTTAGTGAATTTCCTTTGGAAAGTGAACTATTAGTATGAACCGCACGGTGAAACTTAAGCCCGGGACCACCATAGAAGTTCTTAACGTGACCCTCAGAACACGTTTTGAGGGATCGTTCAAAATTATATATATATATATATGTGTGTGTGTGTGTGTGTGTGTGTGTGTGTGTGTGTGTGTGTGTGTGTGTGTGTGTGTGTGTGTGTTTGCACTCTAGCGGTCGCATTTTTATCCGATTTACTTCCAATTTGGTAGGGACGTTCCTTTCTGAAATCAGTTGGATAAGTTTGTTGGACAAAACAATCGGAAAACTCTAAACTCCTTTTTTGGGGATTAATCTTTCAAATTTCGGGGTTTTGGGCCCAAAAAGTGTCAGAAAAGCCCCGGATGTACAATTAATGCATAGGAAAAGATGGGAATTAGTGAGGCGAAAATTTTAAGCCCTCTCCCGTCATTCTAGCATAAATATTTACCGATTTATTAAAGAAAACACTGTACGTTGTCTAATGGGGGTTTACATTAGAAAAGCCTGATATTCTTTTGTTAGAATCCTTTTATCATCCCCATCAACTCACGCCTACTTTAAAGCCTGCCTGGACCCTCTCCTAGCATTATAATGCGCAAAATTGTATTCCCAGCTTTGCAGGTAAATGAAACCAGGAGCATCAGAACAGCCAAAAAATCAATGTTTTCAGATTTCAATAACAATTGGAATACATGTATGTTTTTACACAGATTTTGAGTTTTAAAAGTTTTTATGCGGAAATTCACTTTCCTCACGTCAGCGTGCTGCGTGCGAACTCATTTTATTTTTTTTGTTGAGTGCGAATTCCTCCTCTAATTTGAACTTTTCTTTCATAAAATTGTAGTTAACTTTACAATGTTTCGCTTGATGGACATTTTGCTACTAAATGTATAAACTAATTTGGTACCAAAATTCTAAAATTCATTCGTTTAAGATACAAATATATTACTCATATAAGTAACATTTAAAATTAAAATGCCTGATCTACATTACAACAAAATTATTATATCTGCCAAAGTTTTAATCATTTAGTTATTGAGTACATCAGTAACTGAACTAAGTTCAAAAATAAACACGTTCGAGAAAATTGTCATTAACATATAACAAAACCGACACAACAGAAGTCTTTTGGAGTGATGATTTTGCTTTAAAGATATATCTCCTATTACTATTTATGTGTTTGTTTAGTTAAAATAAGTTTCATTTCTGTCAACTCAAGCTGAGCATGAAACTTTATACTTCTTGAAACTTCATAAAGTGTAATACAGTACCGAGAATTGATTATAATATACATAATAAAGACTATTGAATGAGGATTTACTGTGGGCCTACATACGATTATTTTAGCGTGCTAGGAATTTTGTTTATTAATCCCAGCATGCAACACGCTGAAGAAGGAATTCCAGAGTGCGGAAGTTCTGACGTATGCGAGGGGTGACTATGATGCATGGCGACGAGGTCTGACCGGCCCTGGCCTCCTAGACTTAGTAGTTTTGAGCGACTTTTCGTCAAAGGTCTTAATCCTCAAGCCTCGCAACGTTCTGAAAATCGAAATGCAATTTAAAAACGAAACTTGCATTTCGTTTATCTCTACTTGCAAAAGTATTAAACATAATTTTTAATAAGTGCCAATAATTATAAAACATCTGCTTCGTCCATTTTTTTTTTTTTCTTAAAAAGAAAACTTGCTTCCATCACATTTAGTTCCTCCCAATAATTTTCTAATTCGCTTTCATCTTTATCCTCTTCGCCAGTTACATCTTATATATAAATAAAATTAGAGTTTTTTCTGGTCATTGCTTTGAATTATGAAATTGTTGCATATTTTTACGTTTCATACCATAGGAAAGCAGAAACGCGTCTTATCTCAATTTCTGTCTGTCTGTCGGTGACGCTCAAGAACGGGTTTTTGTTCGCTTTTCAAGGGAAAACGGGTCCACTGACATCGATGAAACTTTGATTCTTTATTCTGTACATGCGTGAGAAAGTCACTTTAAACCGGCATACGCTTTTTGGAAAAATAATGGCGGCCGCTCAGAAACGTGATTTCGTGCGAATTTTGACACGTTTTGTTCGCTTTTCATAGGAAACGGGTGCACTGATTTCGATGAAACTTTTTTTATATGTTCTATATGTGCGTTAGAAGGTTTTAGGTTAATTATATTTTTGGAAATCACCTTAGGAATGTGCCCTAAGGGGTTTTAAAGATCCTATGTTATTCTTATGGACAAAATATTTATTTATATTGAACCAGATGATGACTTTATTAACAATTAACTATTAACCATTAAACAATATTAACTGTTAACAAAAACAAACCATTAAATCAGCTTCTATAACTTAAAATATTGCAAACAGCAGCTTATTATAATGGAAATAAAAAACCTACTTAAATAGCAAATCTCATAATGGAAATAAAAAACCTACTTGAATGGCAACTCAAACTCTTTTTTCGTTAGGCGAGAGTAGGGGGTATTGGGGAACTCTGCGCACTCCCATCCCCCCCGATCATAATGACCCCCCACGATTTTATATTTTTGCTCCCCCCCCCGGATTTTATAATTTTTTGCCCCCACACCCCGATTTTATAGTTTTGCTCCCTCCCCGATTTTTATTCACCCCCCGAATTTATATTTTGCTCCCCCTCCGATTTTATATTCCCCCCCCCACCTCACCGATATTTTTTTCCAATTTGAGACACCACGTCTCAGCATTACAGTTCCAGGAATTCTCGACGACCTTGAGCGCACGGGTCACTCCCTTAACCAACTTCCCCCACCACATCCTCCCACCACCACTCCATCAACATTCTACCATAACAGCTTTTATCTAAACATACTTTAAAGGCATAAATATATGTTCATATTGAAAATAAAAAAACTACTTGAATGGCAACTCAAACTCTTTTTTCCAGAGGGGAGAGTAGGGGGTATTGGGGAAATCTGTGCGCTCCTCCCCCGATCTTAATGACCCCCCACGATTTTATATTTTTTGCCCCCCCTCTTCGATTTTTATTTTTATTTTATGTCCCCCATTTTATTTTTTTGTCCCCCCCTCCCTCCCTCCCCGATATATTTTTATTTGTTTCTATACTTGAGTTCTTTTATTTCGAAAAGCGAATCCAAAGTGTTACGTGTACCGATTTGGACCCACAAACCACACGCCGTTTACTACCCGACAGAGTTCCTCGACTTAGCAACAGTACCTGGACTATCTGCCAGTATATTTCGTTAACTTTGATTTAATTGCACATTAAACGTGTAAAATGTAATTTTAATATTTTAAAATCATGTGGATTGTTATTTGCTTTAGTTAATGTTCCATTTATATATAACCAGTACGAAGGACGGGTACACAGCTAGTAGAATATAAATTAGCCTATGTGTAAAGTCTTGCGGTTGAGTATTCTTCTGTTTCATCAAAACCATTTAGTGAAAAGCATTGTACTGTGATTATCTCTAAATAAATAATCTAAATTCGGACACAAATAACCGTCGTAACCGTCATAAACTATTCAATATATTTCAATTGAACTTGTTTCAAATTAAAACTTTTGGATGTAATAACAATCTAAAACACTAAAGGTTTAATCCCCAAACGAGCTATTGGAAATATTTTCATAAATAACCTTAGCCTCCACGTGAAGAGACACAAAGTAGGAATACCCAGTTTGTGTCAGAATGGTTATAAACACAATTTAAACCATTTCATAAATGCTTTGTTATAGTGCGATTTTTGAAGAACCTGTTCCTTGTTCAACATTCTACAATCACTTCTGTAGATTACATGGGGTTGTATCTGCAACCGTAAATTTATAAATTTCTCATCATTAGTGTGCTCTTTAGTTCTGTATATTTTTTAAGTAAATATCATATAACAAAATAGGGGATACTTATTCGTTTATAATGCATTGTTGTTGATGAAGAGCTGATGTTGGTATTTAAGAGACTATTGCGGTAATTTTCCATCACCGATTATAAAAAACAAGATTCACGACATTTCGGTATCTGGAATGACTGTCTCGCCTGAGCACCCTCGCTGTTCGATTGTGCCGTAGTTTTCTCTCGTTCCTGGGTTTAACTTCTGTGTTTTTTTGTACTGCTTCTACAGTCCTTTATTTTAATATTTCTGTTATTATTCAATTATTGCCTTGTTGTGCCACTTATGTGTTATGCATTCTTCTCACCTGAGGACCAGATCGGATTCAATTCAAAAACTCAAATTCAAAAATGTTCAAAATCCAACATGAGAGAGAAAATAGCATATAAGCCATAGACTTTTAAGAAATTTGATACTTTTCTTTACAGAAAACATTGGAAGGTCACTACAAATGGCAGCCGGTGAAAGGTCCTGTAAGAGGACAGTTCACACGGTCACGCTCCTCCTAAACGCCGGGCGTCGTGCCGACCAAAGGCCATCGAGCTGACCGCCGTTATGCTAATCCCCTGCTTTTAAATCGCACATTGAATATTCGGGACTCGATAAACTATTGGCTGTCGAAGAAAATAGGGAACTATTTTAGGCAAAGCATTCGCAATAGTATTAACAAAAGATATTTCAATAGTTTAACTCATCATCTGTATGCATAATCGCTGACAGACAAAATACCCAAGTAGGTAAATAGTACTTGGGGTATCTCAAGGACAGTTGAAGAACGCGTCTGGAGAGAGACGCGAGGAAGATTTTGCAGTGGAGGACTATAATGTCCTAAGTTATGGGATATATCTGTTAATCCCTCGTAGGCGCGAGTGGCTAGAACCCTGTATATTTATACACAGCCTAACCACTTTCAAAGACACCGACAAAACAGTAACTGCACGTTTTAGGGTGAACTAGAATTATTGCCCGGGCAGCTTGCGCATTGAAATTGAAACACCTGTTTTGAATTACTGTAGTTGAACTTGTCGCTGATAGATGGTGCGAACAGTACGTTGACAAATAAAAATGTGATAAATGCCCATTAAATTATCATTCAGTAGTTTTTATTACTCATCCATTCCAAGTGAAACAACCCATGTAATACGTATTTTGATACATGAATCTAGATAATAAAGTGTAGCAAAATAGATGTTTACAAAAGGAAAGAAATTGAGGCGGACGATTGCCTCTTCTGAAAAGCTTTGGAATAATTTATTCCATAATTCATTGAAGCCAACATTGATGGGTTCTCTTCCTTCCCGAAACAACATTTAAAACCTAATATAAAATTACATACTAACTATACATACTAACAAAAAACATCATTCCTTTGGTAACTGTACGGCCAGGTAATGACGTTTTCCTTCAGTTCGCACAAAGCTTTACCTATTCATCAGTTTGGACTGGAACTCGGTTGACCATGCAATAGGACCAACATTTCCCATTTCGGCGCACTGCCGTCGACATCTGCGTTAGGTCCAGTTTATTGCGGGGACCAATCTGACCCGAGGATCGCAGCAGAACATGACGCTTATTTTACGTCGATAAAATATCCTCGGCTTAAGATTTTCTCTTTTGTTTTGTTCAGTTGAAGTATATATTCCCGCAGATATCTGGTTTTGTCAAGGACCGTGTCGAAACTGAGGACAAACATTTTTTTAAATCATCTGGCAAACGGATTATTGAGGGAAATATGTTTTCCTAATGTACGTGAAGCTGAAATAATATTGTGATGCTTGTGTTTAAATGTAAACAAGTAGTAGACGATGAGGTGGATAAATGCATTTAAATGATGGCAGTTTATAATTATTTCTCATCTCCCAAAGTATAATCAGTTTCCAAACAGAACAGTTAAAAAAGTCTGATTATTACTTAACTAAATAATAGTAAATTAATTTGACTAGAATCTCTCCGACAAAATATCTCTAATATGGTCTTTAAAAAAACCGGTTTTGTGATTATTTCCTGGCGATCCTAAGGAATTCTTGACAATGGTTTCAGTCTAATCGAATCATATCTTCCCAATGTGACGTCAATGGGTACTTATCAGGACAATTGAGCAAGCAGTAAGGAAAAGTTATAACCTAAATCGCTGATGACCTAGATTACCTGAAATACCTGTATACCTCCTATACATATGCTTTGGAATTTTTCTTCATTTATCTCTTTTAAACATTGTTCCTCTTGTGGGCAAGCTACAATTATTTAAGCGTTGTATGGGGAATTATCTTTTAGTTTTGATTCAAAATGGTTTCTAGCAAAAAAGCACTTTTGGACAGCAAAATAATCAAATTCAATTAAATACGTTAAACTAACTACCTGAACATCCCTGTCTGTTATTTAACAGCATTCGGTGAGTCAATGCATTTTGTATTACATTGTATTTGCCGTAGGTGTTAACGTTCAATTGAGTTTTATTGAGATACAGCCCAAAGGTTAAGTATTACCCTTTATAGTTTAATATGTGTATCCTACACTGTACCAAACTCGGCCTAATTTCTCCGAGTGCTTTTACAGCCCTGATGATCCCGGTTCTGGCCGTTCCCAGGCGTGCGACTCCTATTCACGCCTGATGACTCCATTACTGCTTGTCCAATTTATGGTGGCCTGTTGCCTCACGAGGCCAGGACCGTGCTGCATAAATTGCACATAGGTTCTGCACCAGGACTTACCTTACCACGAGCACGGGGCAAGTGTAACGTGTTGTGTTAGGTAAGGTACCGCACGGCGTCCGTTATCTAACATGATCAGTGTCCGGTTGTTTAACGCATTTCAGAGTTATCTTTCAGAAAATTATACAAAGACCTAGTTAATATGATTACAAAGTGTGGTTATCAGAGTTGAGGTAGTAAAAGAAATAAACCCAAGTAAAGCGAATTAGTAGTGACAAACCACAGACAATTAATGATTAGCAACAGAATAAGAAAAAAACCTGTATTTATTTTATCACAACCAACGTAAACCTGTTAAGGGAATCTAATAACTGATCAAACTGATTAACTTTATCGATAATTAACTGATGATTCAGCTTATTAGGCCTAATTATAAAATACTACTTTTCCCAACAGCTTCGCTTGTTCACCTGACAGTCAAATAAAATCACATAGCTGATTAAATTCCAATATTTATAAATTTTTAAAATTTAATTTAATAACACTTTAGGAGATGACTTATCAAAAATATATATTTCCTCTGTCTTTCTCCACAAGTTTTTCCATTCATATTTTCAGTTCATACAGTTCACTAGTGTCCGACTTGAAGTTTCGTCAAAAGTTCCGGGGACGGTTTGACTTTATATATAAAAAAACATAACAAGGTTCACTATAAAGTAGTAACATTAACAGTTTAGCTACAATTTTGTTCTATCGATATTATTTTGTTTATTATTATACTTACGTACACAACTATACTGTTACTTTGGTATTTACACTATTGATATGTACATAATATTACAAAACGCAATAATATTATAAACGCAATATTCATCTGTTACAGTGATATTACAAGCACGAAAATACACTAACACTTGATGAGTATGCCACAGAAAAACTGGATGGGCAATCCAATAACAAAAAGAAAATTAATGCCAATAAGAGACATACTAAGTACATTAACATAACAAACAAAGCAAATACCCACAACAATACTTTCTGAAACACACTTAATATGCGTTTTATTTAGTCATCAATAAAAGTATAACCACACCCAGGAAGACAAGAGATATGCGAGCGAATTATTACTAATCATTCATTTATTAAATGGCAAGTATATATATACAGAGTGTCTCAAAAGCCGACCACCAATCTTTTTATTAGGTCTATTTCCTACAAAAATGGCATGCATGTTTATATCATATCCTTCACAGTTTACGAGCTATTGACGTTTTAAATATTTTTTTATAATCTACATATTGAAATCTCATCAATAATTTTTAGGCAATAAATATGAAGGTAGGACCGTAAAACTTTTACAGCGTATAAAAATAAACAGTAATTATAAAAAACTGCAGCTTCTAGGATATTAATCGATTTAAAAAACAAAATAACGCAATTGTTTTAACCATAACTTTTTACTTTTAAATTAATGGCTAATTTCAGGAAAAGTGTATTAATTTAAAAACGTCACCGTTACTGAAATTAATTAAATAAATATGTTAATATCTTATGACTATTAATATCTGCAATAAATGGGAAAGCTTTTAAGATATAGGAATTCTAAGGCAGAAACTGTAAACGGAAACACTTGGTTTGAAGTAAAAAGTTTGTTTTAAATGTAAAATTGTAATTAAAATTGCTTCAATTTGTGTTTTTTATTTTATTAAACTCCTAAATCTGCATGTTTCATAAATACGGTTTGTATACAGTGTAGTAACTGTTATGGTCCTACGTGTATATTTTATTGCCTAGAAATACAATTTTTAAGATTGCAATATACAGATTTAAAAGCATATTTAAAACATCAATAGCTCGTTAATTATGAAGCATATGAAAAAAACATGACATATTTTGTTGGAAGTAGTTCGTATAACAATCCTGTGAGGTTTGGTTGTCGAATTTTGAGACACTCTGTATATCTTTATATATAATTCACCAAGCGAAATATATAATTTAAAATTGTGGTAGATCGGCAAATCGCAGGATGATGGGAGACAGCTCAAATTAAAGGCCTTGATCCCAGGGACTCGGAATGAAAAGCAGTATTTCTAAAAATTTACCAGCAAGCTAGAAATAACGTAAAACATCCCCTACAAGAAAAGCATGGGGATTAAAAAATGTCTGCTTTGTTTACATTAGAACACGAGGTTACGTGTATAATTTCTTTGCTAACTGACATGTGTTAGATACTGATAACTGATATTGTTTTATTTTCCTTAGCATGTAAAGAGTAAACAAATCAGTGAGGCAGAGTATTCGAGCAAGGTTATTATAGGAGCCTTCAAGCCACTAGTAATATATAATTCTGTACGCGAAACATGTAAGTCAAAACTAGTAGCCCGTCGCGGCTTCGCTCGCAAACACAGTACAATGTTATGTTTGAGAAGTTAGTTACATTTGTTAAAACACCTGGGGGACCGAGCGTTGCTCGAAATGCTAGTCAGTTTGATCAAAACGCCTAGAGTACTTATAATCATGATTCCTCTCCAGATTTTCTTTGCTTATTTGCTCGTTTCTTTTGATTTTGAATATGTCCACTTTATATTCAACATTCAGTTTTAATCGTTCTTGCAATTTATTCATAACCTAATCTAGTATATTTAAAGTTGTATATAGATTGGTTTCAATCACTATTCCCACAAAAATCCAATGATACTTTACAAAGTGAGGGTTATTTTTACAATCAAATAATTTCTTTTGAACAGATGTTATGATTATTACGTTTTTATTTACAAATCGTTCGTTCGTTTCGTGAGGTTCCAGTGAGCGGGAAAGTCCCTGGCCCACTGTGGCTGTTTTAGGGCGCTTGGGCCCTCTTCAGCCGTATTTACAAATCATAACCATAACCCTAATGTTAGTTTTTCGAATAATTTACAGTAAAAAACTATATTTTTCCAGGAATGAGGTCTGATTAGAACACATTTATTAACTCATAAATTCGATGATTCCAACATTTGGAGAGCCCTAAAGTAAATCATTTTTCGAGTAGAAGTAGACAAAGGTTTTATTCTGATGTGTTTACTATCCTCCTAACAAATGTATGCTCAATCGGTCCAGTTAATGAATAAAGTAAGTGATTATTTCATTAAAACTGTAATTACCGACGCAGCAGATAAGTTCCAAAGTATATACGGGATGGAAAGAATAGGCCTGTTTCTGATTATAGTACATTGTCTGCTGTCTTTCTACAAACACTTGGCTCAATCAGCTGAGTATGATTAACATGGAAATGTTGAAGGTTTTTTGGACCGAGCCTCATTGGAACGGGAATAAGATCATAACTGGTGTTTAGGTTTGGACCCATTTTATTCCAAGTATCTGCTCAATAACTCCTGTAGTTTGTTGGACTTATTGACAGTGGACTTAAAAACGCATAAAATATTCAGTATCATAATCACAATGACTACCTAGACGAACTGACCTTTAAATACCTTGCTTCAAGGGCTTATGTGTTCCGTAAGCAATGTTTCATTGCCGTGACGTTATTTTATAATGTTTAGTATCCCTTTGTATAGTAGTAATGCAGATGACGTATTTCATCCGCTCTATGATAAAAGATAAGTAGCAGACTAAATGTTCATTAGAACAAATATTGTACATTCTGTTGTGAAAAGTTAGGTAACCTGTACCCTTAAGATCTACTTTGGAGCAGTTCTGGACAAAGAGGGGCATAACCCTAATGACGCACTATGATTTAAAGCAGACAAAAGGTTTTTTTTCCTCCAAACGAAATTAGGCAACATGTGTTATTTCATTCAGTACAGTCTTTTACTGTAATACGCGGAATGAATCTGGCTCATAAACCAACATAAGGATAAATAAATGTTAACAAAAATGTATATATCTCAGCTGCATACATTTCACTGCTCAACGCGATCTAAAAAATAAACTTATTTTATTTATATTAATTATAAATAAAATGTTATTATTATTTATATAAATACATTCCTTACCTGTAACATCTGGTATTGCTAATAACCTGTCCATAATGTATTAACAGCTGCTATTCAAATCATATTATTCCCCATGTTAGTCGTATGGGCAAAAAAAGAACATTGAGGACGGTCTGTGCCCTTCAGATTTAAATGATCGAAAAATTAAAACCGTTATGCACAACTACGAATCAGGACGAATATTTTGGTAACTCAATCATTAAAATCGGTTTAGAAATAAAGGAGGAGTTCTCTTTAAAAAATCGACTTAGCGTACTAATATATAATAATTACATTATAATCGGCAGACTAACTAAATCAAATATAACTCTATAAGATTAACATTGGAACTTTGAAAGCCTGCAGGGCGAAGCTCTGAAGGTGTAGGTTTGTAAAATCCTCAAAAAGCTCATCTACAGAATAAGAGCTTTTCATTGATACCAAACATGCATACACAATAATAGATTTAGGGCCATAAAATTGCCGAACAAAAATTAAAAAAAATGTTTAGCGAATTTCCCCTATAGGGAAGAAGCTATTACCGTAGTCGGCATGATAAGACCTAGGCCCGGGACCATGATATCTTTTCGTTTTGAGGTCCCCAGACCCCAAAAACACCATTCGTTCGAAACTGTATATATGTATATATATATATATATATATATATATATATATATATATATGTGTGTGTGTGTGTGTGTGTGTGTGTGTGTGTGTCCGTGAGCACGATAACTCTCGTAAAAATTATCCGACTTTGATGAAATTTTGTATAAACGTGTAAAGCAACATTTATGACTTTAAGTTCGAAAACCAGCCAGATCACTCTATCCGAAGGGGTATTTTGGGGGGGTTTTGTACCCCAAAAATGGGTTTTTCGAATTTTTTACATATAATTTTGGAAATAGTCAAATTTTATTTTTGCCCATTGGATTCAGCTTAAAAAACACACAATTTAGTATTTTGATAATTTCTCTACGTATATTGGTTACCGAGATATTGAAAGTGCTAAACACAGTACGTTGTCTAATGTTATTCTTATGGAGAAAAATAAAAATTTCATATCTCGCTTATTTATGAACCTATACTGACGAAACTTGGTATACGGCTTCATCTGGTTGTGGACCATTGATATTTGCTCAAAAAGACACTTTTTTACCCAAGGCTCCCGTAGCAGCAAACCTGCGTACTCAGCCCCATGTTATTCTTATGGAGAATAAGTAACGTGTTATCTGCCTTCATTATGAAAATAAATTAATGAAATTTGGTATGTGGCTTTACCTACATGAGTTATATTGATATTTGTATAAAACCCCATTTTTTGTGTTCCTTGCTTCAGCAAACCTGCATACTCAGCTGCCATGTTATTCTTATGGAGAATAATTAAAATGTCATAAATCGTTTATTTATGAATGTATATTGATGAAACTTGGTATGTGGCTTTATGTGGTATTGAGATACATATATATGCATTGGAAATTCGCTGAGTATGCAGGTTTGCTGCTACGGAGGTATAATAATATATATTGTGGTAAGTTGGGAAATTGCATGATGATGGAAGACGGCTCAAATTGAAGATCTTGATCCCGAGGACTCGGGAAAAATAGCAGTATTTCCAAAATGTTACCAGCAAACGATAAACAACGTAAAACATCACCCATACAAAACATGGGGATTTAGTAACGTCTGCTTTGTTTACATTAAAACATGTGATTAAGTGTCTCCTTTGTTTACGAACGATATAATTTTATTTTCCTCAGCATGTAAATAGTCAAACAATCAGATGAGGCAGAGTCTTAGAGCAAGGTTAGGGGCTATGGATCCTTCAACCCACTATTTTAATATAATGAGTCAACCAGGAGATAAGGAGACAAATAATGATATCAAATACTGTAATAATTATTAAAACATCAAATCACAGGCAGTAACTAATTCATTAACTGAATTGATTTCGATTAAACTTGAAATAAGTTTTCTTGAGACTTTGTGCTTGGTATAGTTTGTTTACAAATATTACTACTGTTACAGGAATTTTACGTTTTTTTGTATTTGATATCTCAGATCTGCAGAATCTTACGAACCGACTGAGCTGAAATTTTACATGATGTAAGCTCAAATGAATGTGCTACACATAGACATATTAGCATTTCAAAAATCCCTAGAGCTTAAAACATTTGTCTACAAAAATCAAAGATATTTTTGTTTCGAAGATATTTAAGAGCCTAATTTAAATAACATAAACGACTACAGTGGAAAATATTTATTTCTTAATTAAATCCTAGGCAATTATTTTATCCATTTAGAGAAAACAACGCATGTTTTGCAATAGTTTAAACTAGCTTTGGCCCAACACTTTTGATTGTTCACCTGATTTCAGTTGTACAGTTATTCAAGTCACACAGCTTTAGCAAAGTTTCTATAACAATTTTGACAAAGGCAAAATGGTTTGTCGATCGACAGAGAAAATAAAATTTGCGTTTTCCTTAACCTCCTACTAACGTATATGACATAAATAAATTAGGATAAACATATTGGTATTCCTTTTATAATTGACTTAATATAATTTGATTTATTCAGATTCGCTATATAACGTTTATTATTCAGAAAAGTACGTTTATTACACCTTCTAAATATATATTCTCGTTTTTGAGCAATTTGAGCTTATCCTCATACTAAATGCAATTCAATCGGAAATTAGGTGGGTAAAAATTTCCAAGAGTTGTGTTCCCATTGGCTGTCTGGGTCAGGAGACAACGAATTCAACATTGTATTTATTTGTTTGGCTCTATATAGAAAGACATAAAGGAGTGTACGGGGAGTTACAATAATCAACTGCACTCTGGCCGTTCAGAGATGGCGTGATTAGCGAGGTTAGTTACCCTTCGTTCTCGCACGCACAGGGACGGTCCGCCAGACGATGGATGGCTAGGGCCAGTCTACCTGCCACCCGCCATCCTACCTGTCGACTCCTAGCAAGACGCCTACTGTGCTAGTAAACTGTTTTTACAAATTCTGTAAACGTTCTGTTACGATTATATTATCAGCATGCAACAAAATTCTAAGAGAAATTAGTCCAAACTTTACCATATTACTGTAATATAATAAGTAATTGTGTATTATATAGTTGTATGTTTACACCGTTTATGACAAATCAGTTGACCGTTATCCTCGGCAGTAATAAGGTCGAGTTTGGAATTAGCACAATAATCCGGAAAGCGCCAGGCCAGACTGTAATTCCTTCCTGCTCTGGTGCTCCCACTGGTCGCTGTCTTTAACGGCGGCACTCGAATACGGCACCAAATCTGACCCTCATTAAGAGTATAACCAGGCGTTATTAATTCCACGCGTTAATACGGCACCAAGGCAATTTACAGGTAGAGTAGAGAGGTCCCCCCTCCACAACCCCATATATACTCCCCTCATTCTCTACTCCCCCACAACTATTTCAGTCCCATCTGCCTCTAACTCTCTGTGTATTAAAGCTCTGGTTTAACCTACGAAGACAGACTAATAATAAAACAAACACGCCTTTTAAAAAGCAAAATCGAAAATATTCCCGCACACTCAAACTTCGATAGGTCCACAAGCTTACTTATGGGGGTCAACAGTTTAAAATTAAAAGAAAACGTGGAATTCCTCATTAAATACATTTAAAGCCAACCTTATAGGATTAAGGTAACATTTAAAAAATATTAATAGAGACTATAGTTGTTATCAGTATGGTTTTAATAGTAGGTCCTACAATGCGACAAAACCTCCCATAACTTACATTCGTCTAAGTCTAAGGCACCGCCCTTCAGTTCGCCAATGCTTGGTTGTAAAACTTATAGAAGAATAGTAATAAATTAACTAAATTTTAACAGCTATTGCATGTACAGTACATGATGTTTTTGAAGTTTTAGCGAATTTCCCCTGTAGGGAAGAAGCTATTACCGTAGGTCTCATGGTAAGACTTAAGCCCGAGACCATGATAACTTTTCATTTTGAGGTCCCCAGATGCCAAAAACACCATTCGTTCAAATTTTTATATATTGATAAAAATAATAACTCAACTAAAAAAAAGCACGATAACTCTCGTAAAAAAAGTCCGATCTTAATAAAATTTGGTACAAATATGTAAAGTACCATTTATTTGAACGAGTTCGAAAACCAGATAAATCGCACAATCCGAAGGGGGGTTTTGGGGGGGTTTTGTACCCTAAAAATGGTTTTTTTGGGGTTTTCACATGTTATTTTTATTTTATCAAATTTTAATTTATACCATTGAATTCAGCTTAAAAAAATTTTGGTATTTTGATCGTTGCTCTACGTCAGTTTGTTACTGAGATATTACAAGTGCTAAACACAGTACGTTGTCCAATGTCATTCTTATGGAGAAAAAGACAAATTTTATATCTCGGTTATTTATGAACATAAATTGACGAAACTTGGTATATCGCTTCATCTGGTTGTGGTTTGTTGATGTTTGAACAAAAAAACAATTTTTCACCTATGGTTCCCGAAGCAGCAAACCTAGGTACACGGTCCCCATGTTATTCTTATGGAGAATAATAAAAATGTTATATATCGCTTATTTATGAATTCATATGGATGAAACTTGGTATGTGACTTGACTTAGATGAGTTCTATTGATATATGTATAAAAATCGATTATTTTTTGTCCCTTTTTGCAGCAAACCTGCGTACTCATCCCTAAAGTTATTCGTATGGAGAATAATGAATATTTTAAATATCGCTTATTTATGAATATATTTCTTATGAATTCTGGTAAGAGGCTTAATGTAATATTAAGATATATATATTCATTGGAAATTCGCTGAGTACGCAGGTTTGTTGCGACGGAGGTATTTTAAAGTTGGCATATCACACTATTGATTGTGGAACAAGTTTTTCCTCCAATCTTGTATAGATAAGAAATCAATTTTTATCCTCCGCAACAAACTGTTTATCGTGAATAAAATAAAACCTTGTCGCTCCTAGTTTATTACAAATCCGGCGAGGTCGTAGAGAGAGTAGTTAGTGAGAGGGAGAGAGTGAAGGAAGAGGGGTGTAAGTGGAATGGGTAAGAGGGGTGGTTGGTGCCGGTAAGTGTGTGTCATGGCGGCCGGTAAAGGGTTCGGTGCCGTGTTAATGTGTTTGTTTATAACATTTAAGGGTTGGTGCCGTATTCGTGAACCCCGTCTTTAACACACTCTAGTGGATAATAGCTGAATGTATGAACAGTAGAACTATTCGGTTGCATACACGTCAAATTTAAACACTTCATACACTAGTTTAACAAAATAATCTATTTGTTCCTTGTAACAATAAATGTTAGCGAATGTACCAGTAGTGGCACTGCGGGTGGCGGGTGGTGGGAAGGGGGAGTCGGACCGGTCCTATAAAGCAGCACTATCGCGCAGTAGCATTGTACAATTACGCGAACAAGGTCCGCTAATTCTCGTGCCACAATTAAAGGGGGGCCTCGTGCACGCGGTCCGGCCGTGCCGTGCTGCTACCGAGATGCCAGATTTCAATTAGACGTTATTTCGCCGAGATAACCTCAGTTTCCAATTAAGCTAGGAGGAGCGGAGGGCGGCGTGCGGGTCGTGCGGGTCTGGGAGTCACCTGTCCGGGGAAAGTCTGGGGACCACGACACGGGTCTCGTCTGTCGCCCGCGCCCGCCCGTGGTCGTGGTCGTGGTCGTGGGAAGGCAGGAAGCCGTGGTGGAGTTCCGGGGTACGAGTCTGTTTGGAGTGAAGGACCTCGGGATTCTGATGAGCTTAGAAACACTCAAACGGGCCGCAAAAGCAAAAACATTTCGAAAACGCTAAAAAGGGGAGGGTTTAATGACCGAAACTCAAAACAAATCTGAACGTCTACGGTTAGTGGCTGAGCGGCTAGCTTGACGGTTAGTGTTTTGGACCAGCGTCAGTGCATGAGGTCACGGGTTTGATTCCTGGGGCACCAACGTAACTTTGAGAGGTTTTGACCGTTGTCTTATAACGACGTTCAAATGCAAAATGTCACTGAAGACAAGAAGAACAACTAAGTTTCTTTGCTCAGCTGTCGAACTTCCACATTTAACCGCCGGCACTAGAGGATCCTTCCAAAACTACCACAGGAATTGGTTGTGGGCGATATTAGGAGGCTAACTTCTAAAAGTCTACGGAAGTAGTTGTATATCTGTTCAGCTTGGCATTTGTTATCAAACAATGCTTCAGCATTTGATAATCCTACTGGTAAAAGTAGGCTAGCGAATGCCTAATTTAAGAGCAGCGTTGAGTCTTATGAAAACCTTGAAAAAAGTTAATTCCGATCCTTAAGAAAGGCGATTCACTAAAAGCATGCAACTTCCACCCAATCCTTCTTTAACCAAAATGCTCTATTACTGGTTTTCAATATTATGTTCGTGTTCAGAGAGTACCACATCATGTTCTGCAGAGATCACTTAGGTTTTAGGCAACATGGATGGACTGGACGCAGGCAACCGTCTCCCCACTGAACATTGAACGGCGTACTTACAACATTGAATGCCGAGCCCCAATAATTCAAAGCTTTGGAATGGAATTGACGACAATATATTCAGTCTCACTTTGCTGGCAGAGAAAACGTTCAGATTCCGATCCAGTTTTAAAAGGTTATTGTCAAGTATGGAATACCTCAGAGGTCAATACTTGGAGCTTTCTTCTCTTTGCGTGAAAAAAACACATTGGCGTTATTTTCTGACAAATTGGTTTATATAATAAACGGTAACAGGAAACCGACACATACTTTCTCCCTTTTAGCCCAACTTTAATGAATAAATTACTTTTTATTTACTAAATATAAATACAAAGCACGGCCGAATGTTCAGAAAATCTTGTAAACAAGTTGTTTTCAAAAATATCCACCCAAATCTCTGTTTAAGAGGCATTACAGAATCCATCGCTGTACACGTGGTTTTAAGAGGGGAAATGCCCCCTATTCCCCCCCTCAGAGTTATTAAGGGGCAACATATTTCAAATTTCCTCTATTGGTCAATGCTAACTTGACAAGCATATCAAGTTTAAACGAAACTGATCAAGAAATAAGAGAGAAATAGTAATTTTTTATTCACCATAAGAATAACATTCGACAACGTACTGCGTTTACCGCAAAATGAAAATCTAAATTTTCTCCGCAACCAGTAATCGTAGAATAGTAATTCAAGATACTAAATTATTTAGTTTTTTTAGCTCTTTTTAATGGTTTATAGTAATATTTTATATATATATTTTTTAATTAAAAAACCAAAAAAAGAATTGTTGATATTTTAAGTCTTTATTTTCTGAACCCGAATTTTTACAGAAATGCGGGTGGTGTAATTTTGTTGGAAACCTAAAGCTCTACAAACCACTTAAGTTTAATCAAAATCGTTAGAGCCGTTTTTGAGAAATTTGGATTTTTCATGTTTTTGGAGATTTTTGGGGGGTAATTACCCTTAAAAATAAAAAATTAAAAAAGGAAAAATGCCTGGAGATATCAAGTATTAGTACCTACACACCAAATTTCATAAAAATCGGACCATTGGTTAGGGCTCTAGCTCTGTTTACATCCACACACACACACACACACACACACACACACACACACACACACACACACACACACGCGCGCACGCACGCACGCACGCACGCACGCACACACACACGCGCGCGCACGCACACGCACACACACACACACACACACACACACACACACACACACACACACACACACACACACACACACACACACAGACATACATCGCGTAAAAACCACTTTTTTGGGTTCAGGGAGCACCAAAACGAATATTTCCACTAACAACTCAAATCCGAAAATTTTGTCGAAAACAATGCTTTCTCCATATACTATGTATAAGGGGAGAAAGTGAAAATCATTCATTTTAAAGAAAAAGGAAACGTTTATCGTAAAAAAACCTATTGTGTGTGCTATTTGAGACGAGATGAGCCAGTTAAGGACATAACTGAAATAGCCAATGAATAGTCATTAAACAGGCGACCAGGTCATTACTTCCTAGTTAATCTCCATCGAGGCCTTAATTGGCTTTATCAACTTCATAGTAATTATGTCATCAGAGGTTCAGCCTATATTGGTTTATCGCAATATAACCCTGACAAGATTTTAAAAACCAAGCGTAAAATTATCAATGCTTCGCCTTCTAAATCCCCGTTTATCACAATACGACGGGGAGAGATTCTCAAAAGAGGACTCTTTGTTTGTTCCACCTTCAAAACAATCGTCGAGTAAAACCACAGTGAAACAATTATAATGATAAAGAATTGATAAAGTACCCACTGCATTTAATCGTAATTCCTTCAGATCCATCTAAAGCAAATTTAAGGAACTTGCTTACATATGTGTTAATATTATTATTTCTTTGTGCTTAAAACACCATTCAACTGTAATAATACTAGCTGTAAGACTACGCATAAAGTAAAAATAGTTTACCTTTAACATAAACTGAACGATTTATTTAAGTGAACAATTTTTACCAAAAGTGTCCACTACATCTACTACATGCAACACTCTAAAAAATCAACTAATGTATGGTTAGGACTCTTAGTAAACCTATTTTCCCACGTATAACACACTAGCTACTGCTACCCGCGGCTTCACTCGCAACGGATTAAAACACATTAAAAATATTAAACTAAATTGTCTATAAAGCATTTGATTTCTACATATTCAGTAATTGTATTTACTTTTAATCACTATAATAGCCACTGAAATATAAACCTGACTATTAAAATTTTCAAAGTTTTAAAAGTGTATTGAGTTGCTAGTCATTAATAGTCCAAGTATATTGCATCTACTACAATACAGTGACCTTGGTGAGAGGACCGTGTATAGTGTATAGTAATATCTTGTGTCCAGGACAAGGAAACTATCAGACGACAACTAGTCTTTGTCTACAACATGCCTCACAAGCCACCTAATTGTCCAAGTATTACATCTACTACAATACAGTGACCTTGGTGAGGAGACCGTGTATTGTGTATAGTAATATCGTGTGTCCAGGACAAGGAAACAATCAGACGACAACTAGTCTTAGTGCTTGTCTACAACACGCCTCACAAGCCACCTAATTGTCCAAGTATTACATCTACTACAATACAGTGACCTTGGTGAGGAGACCGTGTATTGTGTATAGTAATATCGTGTGTCCAGGACAAGGAAACTATCAGACGACAACTAATCTTTGTCTACAACACGCCTCACAAGCCACCTAATTGTCCAAGTATTACATCTACTACAATACAGTGACCTTGGTGAGGAGACCGTGTATAGTGTATAGTAATATCGTGTGTCCAGGACAAGGAAACTATCAGACGACAACTAATCTTTGTCTACAACACGCCTCACAAGCCACCTAATTGTCCAAGTATTACATCTACTACAATACAGTGACCTTGGTGAGGAGACCGTGTATAGTGTATAGTAATATCGTGTGTCCAGGACAAGGAAACAATCAGACGACAACTAGTCTTAGTGCTTGTCTACAACACGCCTCACAAGCAAACTAATTGACCAAGTATTACATCTATTACAATACAGTGACCGTGGAGGGGACCGTGTATAGTATATAGTGATATCGTGTGCCCAGGACTAGGACACTATCAGACGACAAAGAGTCTTAGTGCTTGTCAACAACACGCCTCACAAACCACCTAATTGTCCAAGTATTACATCTATTACAATACAGTGACCGTGGAGGGGACCGTGTATAGTATATAGTGGTATCGTGTGTCCAGGACAAGGACACTATCAGAGACAACTAGTCGTAGTGCTTGTCTACAACACGCCTCACAAGCCACCTAATTGTCCAAGTATTACATCTATTACAATACAGTGACCGTGGAGGGGACCGAGTATAGTATATAGCGGTATCGTGTGTCCAGGACGAGGACACTATCAGACGACAACTAGTCTTAGTGCTTGTCTACAACACGCCTCATAAGCCACATAATTGTCCAAGTATTACATCTATTACAATACAGTGACCGTGGAGGAGACCGTGTATAGTATATAGTGGTATCGTGTGTCCAGGACAAGGACACTATCAAACGACAACTAGTCTTAGTGCTTGTCTACAACACGCCTCACAAGCCAGCTAATTGTCCAAGTATTACATCTATTACAATACAGTGACCGTGGAGGGGACCGTGTATAGTATATAGTGGTATCGTGTGTCCAGGACAAGGACACTATCAGAGACAACTAGTCGTAGTGCTTGTCAACAACACGCCTCACAAACCACCTAATTGTCCAAGTATTACATCTATTACAATACAGTGACCGTGGAGGGGACCGTGTATAGTATATAGTGGTATCGTGTGTCCAGGACAAGGACACTATCAGAGACAACTAGTCGTAGTGCTTGTCTACAACACGCCTCACAAGCCAGCTAATTGTCCAAGTATTACATCTATTACAATACAGTGACCGTGGAGGGGACCGTGTATAGTATATAGTGGTATCGTGTGTCCAGGACAAGGACACTATCAGAGACAACTAGTCGTAGTGCTTGTCAACAACACGCCTCACAAACCACCTAATTGTCCAAGTATTACATCTATTACAATACAGTGACCGTGGAGGGGACCGTGTATAGTATATAGTGGTATCGTGTGTCCAGGACAAGGACACTATCAGAGACAACTAGTCGTAGTGCTTGTCTACAACACGCCTCACAAGCCACCTAATTGTCCAAGTATTACATCTATTACAATACAGTGACCGTGGAGGGGACCGAGTATAGTATATAGTGGTATCGTGTGTCCAGGACGAGGACACTATCAGACGACAACTAGTCTTAGTGCTTGTCTACAACACGCCTCATAAGCCACATAATTGTCCAAGTATTACATCTATTACAATACAGTGACCGTGGAGGAGACCGTGTATAGTATATAGTAGTATCGTGTGTCCAGGACAAGGACACTATCAAACGACAACTAGTCTTAGTGCTTGTCTACAACACGCCTCATAAGCCACATAATTGTCCAAGTATTACATCTATTACAATACAGTGACCGTGGAGGAGACCGTGTATAGTATATAGTGGTATCGTGTGTCCAGGACAAGGACACTATCAAACGACAACTAGTCTTAGTGCTTGTCTACAACACGCCTCACAAGCCAGCTAATTGTCCAAGTATTACATCTATTACAATACAGTGACCGTGGAGGGGACCGTGTATAGTATATAGTGGTATCGTGTGTCCAGGACAAGGACACTATCAGAGACAACTAGTCGTAGTGCTTGTCAACAACACGCCTCACAAACCACCTAATTGTCCAAGTATTACATCTATTACAATACAGTGACCGTGGAGGGGACCGTGTATAGTATATAGTGGTATCGTGTGTCCAGGACAAGGACACTATCAGAGACAACTAGTCGTAGTGCTTGTCTACAACACGCCTCACAAGCCACCTAATTGTCCAAGTATTACATCTATTACAATACAGTGACCGTGGAGGGGACCGAGTATAGTATATAGCGGTATCGTGTGTCCAGGACGAGGACACTATCAGACGACAACTAGTCTTAGTGCTTGTCTACAACACGCCTCACAAGCCAGCTAATTGGCCATACATTGACAATATCATTGAAGTATACATTTTGTTATTGTCATCTCAAATTCGATTGTTGCAACATTTCTTATCCGTGTGTGCCTTGGTCATTATTGATATTGTGTAACAAATAATTGTAATGCTATGCGAATGTATGGGTAAACTTAGAAGTCCGTGAGTTGGACCATAGATTAAGAATACCACAAGGAGTGTGTTTAATCTATGGTTGGACGTAGTCATAGTGGCGCAGTGCCTGATGTAGTTCGTGGCTTGCCGCCCTTTCTCTGTAGCGTACTCGTCTTGTCGCTAGTACGGATGAATGACAAATGCATTATGACTGCTTTGAGGAACTGCAGTGTGAGGGACTGCAAGCGTTATACATTAGTCTCTGATTACTACCTTTAACTTTAAAAGGGCGGCACACCGTCATTGTCATCCATTCTCGTCAAAATGTTCCCCGTTTCAACATTTCTTTTGTAAACAACTTATTTTCTGTAAATTTGCCGCCCCTAAAAACTTGCCGCCCTGGGCTACAGCCCCTATAGCCCCCCCCCCCCCTAAATCCGCCACTGTCGGCCCCCAGGTACTGTAGTGTTAAAACGGATATGAGAAGGGTGTTACCACTCCAGTAGTCAGTAGTATTTTTTATTTACATTAGTCCTAAATTATCTGTTCTTGCCGTTGTGGAGTTATAACGGATAAGGGAATGGTGTTACCATTCCATTAGTAAAATGTTTGGTTTATTAATTATCTGTTCTTGCTGTTGTGGAGTTAAAACGGATAATAGAAGAGTATTACCAATTCAGTACCTGCCTACATATCTTTAAAAATTCAGTCTTCGTTCATCGTCTTACGGGAAGAATGAGCGTACACCTAGTATATAGTGGTATCGTGTGTCCAGGACAAGGACACTATCAGACGACAACTAGTCTTAGTGCTTGTCTATAACACGCCTCACAAGCTAGCTAATTGGCCAAGTATTACATCTATTACAATACAGTGACCGTGGAAGGGACCGTGTATAGTGTAAAGTGGTATCGTGTGTCCAGGACAAGGACACTATCAGACGACAACTAGTCTTAGTGCTTGTCTATAACACGCCTCACAAGCTAGCTAATTGGCCAAGTATTACATCTATTACAATACAGTGACCGTGGAAGGGATCGTGTATAGTGTAAAGTGGTATCGTGTGTCCAGGACAAGGACACTATCAGACGACAACTAGTCTTAGTGCTTGTCTATAACACGCCTCACAAGCTAGCTAATTGGCCAAGTATTACATCTATTACAATACAGTGACCGTGGAAGGGACCGTGTATAGTGTAAAGTGGTATCGTGTGTCCAGGACAAGGACACTATCTGACGACAAGTATTTGTCTACAACGCGCCTCACAATCCACCTAATTGTCCAAGTATTACATCTATGACAATACAGTGACCGTGGAGGGGACCGTGTATAGTGTATAGTGGTATAGTGGTGTGTCCAGGACAAGGACACTATCAGACGACGATTAGTCTTAGTGCTTGTCTAAAACACGCCTCACGAGCCAGCTAATTGTCCAAGTATTGCATCCACTACAATACAGTGACCGTGGAGGGGACCGTGTATAGTGTATAGTGGTATCGTGTGTCCAGGGCAGGGACACTATCAGACGACAACTAGTCTTAGTGCTTGTCTACAACACACCCCACAATCCAGCTAATTGTCCAAGTATTGCATCTACTACAATATACTGACTGTGGAAGGGACCGTGTTTAGTGTAAAGTGGTATCGTGTGTCCAGGACACGGACACTATCAGACGAAAATTTGTCTTAGTGCTTGTCTAAAACACGCCTCACGAGCCAGCTAATTGTGCAAGTATTGCATCCACTACAATACAGTGACCGTGGAGGGTACCGTGTATAGTGTATAGTGGTATCGTGTGTCCAGGACAAGGACACTATCAGACGACTATTAGTCTTAGTGCTTGTCTAAAACACGCCTCACGAGCCAGCTAATTGTGCAAGTATTGCATCCACTACAATACAGTGACCGTGGAGGAGACCGAGTATAGTGTATAGTGGTATCGTGTGTCCAGGACAAGGACACTATCAGACGACAACTAATCTTAGTACTTGTCTATAACACGTCTCACCAGCCAGCTAATTGTCCAAGTACTGCATCTACTACAATACAGTGACCGTTCATCTACTACCGTGACCGTTTACTTCGTACTTATCCACTAGTGACCGTGGAGGGGACCGAGTATAGTGTATAGTGGTATCGTGTGTCCAGGACACGGACACTATCAGACGACAACTAGTCTTAGTGCTTGTCTACAGCACGCCTCACGAGCCAGCTAATTGTCTAATGAGTTTATACGCTCAGATTTACAAATTCAGCGGCGCATTCACCTGTCATCGATCCTATCTCAGGGATTAATTGACATCGGACTGCTGGGAACTAACTAGTAACCTCCTCCTGCTCCTATCTAGTGTCCTCATTAATTTCGCTCCCGTTTTGACATGTTACTGTTCTTTACAGCTGTGTGTTTTTTTAATACCAACCGACTTTACTACGAGGCTAATTCGTAAAAATATGAGGTAATATTTGTGTGCTGGAAACCTACTTGCCGTATTTCAATAATTTTTTTCAATCAAACTTATCGTGAAATAAGGCTTTCATTGTGTCGAAGTCTGTGGAAGGCTTTAAAATTAATAATAAGTCCTCGAACTACAAACTTGACAAATTTAATCATTTTAATCCAGCTGAAGTAACTGGTAAATTGATCTACCTCTTATAACAATGTATTTACTCCAGGACAAAATTGGTAATTGACTGACTTGGATTCGATGTTTTTACTTTTCTTTTCATAATGAGACCAAACAACCGTAGATCTAGTTTTATTGACTTACGCTATTTACTTAATTCTGTATAACCATTCATACTCTTAGGAGATAACTCTGCTTCAAACGATAATCCAAATGGAGACTTTGTGTCCCTCTATTTTTTTACCGCTTCAAAAATGCAATATCTCCAAAACTTAGAAGAAAAATGTATCAAGAGTAAACAAATATGCTTTGAAATTACAAAATAAATACATATGCTATTGAAATAAACGGTATAATAATTTGACATGTACATTCTTCCTTTCACTCTCTTTCAACCAATACGTTTCTTTATTTTTACCATATGTAGAATAAAAAGTACGCGACCTTTACAGAAACATTCTAGTAAACAATTTTGTAACCTATTTCAAGTATCATCTAACGGTCAATATTAACTCATCCCCCCCTCCAATACAGTAAATCGAAAATTGGAAATATTTAGATACCTGCGTTTCAAATTTCATCAATATCTGACGAGTGGTTGATCTCTATGTCTGATACACATCCAGACGAACACACAGACAGACATCACCTTGTAAACAGCTTCTATTAGTTTTCGGAAGAGTCGAAACAGATATTTCCAACACAAAGTCCATTTCGAACATTTTTACGAATATATTTTCTCCATATACTATGTATTTGGGGAGAAAGTAAAAAAATGTCTTAACTTTACACCATGATTAGTACATGTGGGTTGGCCTGACCTTCAAACATAAATCACCAAGTCTTTGTATAAGACGGCGACGCAACTAGGGCGTATTTTAAGACGAATGTGAATTAATTTTGAACGTATATTGGGTGATATGCCTTGTGTAGTCATGTTACTGACTACGACCGACTGATTCTTTATCCAGGATTATTAATTGATAGTCCAATGACCAATGACAGCTACTCTTCTAGACTTTAGAGCGGACCTAAAACATGGTGCACTTGTCAAGTTGTCTTTTACTTTTGCTTTTGGTTATGAAGATCCCAACCTGCTTTCACACTTGTATACAATCCCAAAAAAGCCGGTTCAGACGGACCAGATTACACAGCGATCGCCCGGCTACCCATCACACTGGGACATGAATCACCGCCCACGATCAGCTGATCAGCTGATGATCGCGAGTAAACAACCCGCGGTACGAGCCGCAAATTATACGGTGTAAGTTCCGTAATAGCGTCTTACCGCGACCGGCTCCCGGGAACGCCGATCTGGTGTGGCTAACTGATGATCATGTTTATGTTTATGTGGCACTAAGAGATCAGCTGGAAAATTTAGATTGTTTTCATATTAAATAAACGGTATCAGAAAACCGACACATACTTTCTCCCTTTTAGCCCAACTTTAATAAATAAATTACTTTTTATTTACTAAATATATAATAAAAAGCACGGTGGAATGTACAGAAAATCTTGGAAACAAGTTGTTTTCAAAAATATTTACCCAAATCCCTGTTTAGAAGCCACTACAGAATCTATCGCTATACACGTGGTTTTAACAGGGGAAATACCCCTATTCCCCCCCTCAGGGTTATTAAGGGGAAACATATTTCAAATTTTCTCTGTTGGTCAATGCTAACTTGACAAGCATATCAAGTTTGAACGAAACTGACCAATAAATAATAGAGAAATAGTAATTTTGTATTCCCCATAAGAATAACATTAGACAACGTACTGCGTTAACCGTAAAATGAAACTTTAAATTTTCTCCGCAATCAGTAATTGTAGAATAGTAATTCAGAACACTAAATTGTTTAGTTGTTTAAGCTCTTTTTAATGGTGAATAGTAATATTTTTTATATTTAGGTTTTTTATGAAAATACAAAAAACAGAATTTTTTGTATTTTAAGACTTGTATTTTCTGAACCCGAATTATTACAGAAATGAGGGTGGTGTCATTTTTTTGGAAAACTAAAGTTCTACAAACCACTAAAGTTTAATCAAAATCGTTAGAGCTGTTTTTGAGAAATCTTGATTTTTCCTTTTTTTGGTGGTTTTTGGGGGATAATTACCCTTAAAAATCGAAAATTAAAAAAAATTAAAAAAAGCCTGGAGATATCGTGGATTAGCACCTACATACCAAATTTCATAAAAATCAGACCATTGGTTAGGGCTCTAGGTCTGTACACATCCAAACAGACAGACAGACATCACGTAAAAATCACTTTTTTGGGTTCAGGAAGCACCAAAACGAATATTTCCGCTAACAACTTAAATTCGAAAATTTTGACGAAAACATACTTTCTCCATATACTACGTATAAGTGGGTGAAATTAAAAAATGTTTGCAAAAGCTAATTGTTTTACTGGCGTATATTTTAATCAGTAACAAACTAATGAGTGGGCTCCAGTCGCGACACATTTACCGTTCCCACCTGCTTCCCCCCTGAGGCCAATGTTAACATTTAAAGCCCGTCCCTCCTCATGGTTCATTTTAATAAGCAACAAAGTATCTAGTGATTTCAGTGAGCGATAATACAAATAATAGTCGTTCAATAACATTTCAAAAAATTTATATTTAGGAGTTTCATCAATGCACTATTTGTGATATCAAAAATGTGTTCACTGAAATCGCTTGATGTATTTTTCTTTTAAAAGTGTACCATAAACCAACGATTTTGAGTAAACCGTTGAGGAGGGACTTTGAAAATTAACATTGACCTTTAGGGAGAAACAGGTACGAACACGGATTTTAAAATGTCTGAAGCCCCTCTTAAAGAATAATATGACGTGCGATATCTCCATGACCACATGAACAGCAACTATTCAACATTCACATAATAATAGAACCTTACATAAATAAATCACTAACCAGTTTTTTTTATGAATGTCCCAGATAATTCAGGTACTAAAGAGAAACTTTATGTCCGTGTATAATAAGTTAGCCTACATGCTTATTTATTAAAATTAGTCAAACAATCTAAACTAAGATTCAGGTAGTTCTTCGCAATTATTCTAAATAACGCCTTCATCGAAAGAACGCAAAGTGAGTTCTGTACCTAAATTGCATATCTTACCCCTTTCAAGATCTCGCTGTTGTTCGCCTCTACTTTGTAATGGAGGAACGAGTCCTGATGGGGCAAGTTTTTACTTCGGCAACCAAGATTTTTAAGATTTATTTTAATATTTTCTGAAATATTTAGGAAAACTAAAACTATTTTTGAAATAAAATAGAAAATTTCACCAAGGATCTTTTTTGTCAGGCCAACTACGATTTACTTTAAAACATATTTTGATCACTGAGAAGTCAAATTAAAGGGATTTTACTCTTACTGATTCGAAAGAAAATGATTTTTCCCCGCTTGAATTTGGCACATATATCTTTTACTAGTCGTTTCCAGGTAATAATATTAACTACATTTCAACATGATTTAATAATTTAAATTACCTTTTATTTTGTCCCTACAATCAGTGAAAGAAGAAATTAAAAATACAAATTTTAAAAACTCAACATTGTTTTAATAGAGGTTTTAACAGAATACTGGCAACAGTCAGAATTTTCAGCGCACTTTTGACACATTAAAGAAGAAATTCTTCCCACACTATGTTTTAATGAACACTCTATTGTCTTTAGCAAGATGTCCTTGGTTTCTTCGTTCCTTAGGCCTAACGTCTATTTTTAGTTGATCAAAAGCACGGCATCTTGACATTGCTACATACAATGAATGCCCCATGTTGAAAGCAGGGCTTTGGTAGAAAAATAAAAATATCTATGAAAATGTTAAAACACTTCTACAGAGAAATCCCTTTAATTTGACACCTCAATCATCAAAATCGGTTCATAAATAAAAGAGTTTTGATGTACACAAGAAATTCCTTAGGGAATTAGTATAATAGATTTTCAGGCTTTTAAGTAGATAGCTGTAATACGAAATATTTCAACTACAAAAATAACAAACACTAGACAACACTAATATGGTATTTCATTGTAATACCAAGTGATTACTGTAGCATAGTTCTTATATTGCCAATCGGTATTTCATAAAACATTGAAACATTTTTAAACCTTAATGAACAATTATTTTATAAAAGGTTCTGCTCATTGGGATTTATTTATATTTATTTTTAGTCTATGTTTGCTTTTTAGAGTTTGAAAAAAATATTTCGTATCATTTTCTGAGGAGGCAAACAGGACATAGAATCTTTTTTCACTAACTACATTGAGAATGATATTAGAGGATTTATTATAAATTATATAACTATACAATATCTATCCATTGAGTTTTTTAACCCACGAAATTTTTAGAAACATAGCTCTCATTGAAAAAGCAGATTGAAACGCGAATTGTTTTATGAGCGTAGCTTTATTTTGAAAAATAGATTTCTTAAAATATCAATGTAGTTTTGCCATGTACTTACCACAAAACATTATTTTCTTTTTAGTAATTAACGCAGTGATACATTTGCCGAACCCACTAACAGTCGCTCTCACATTTTGTCCAATTCACACAATCATAATGGAATTACCCATGACTTACACGTGCGCTTAAACAAGGGACGGAGGAGAACATTTATAATATTGTCTTTACGTTTTAATTTCTTTGATTCACATATTTCCAAGGCCCTTTGAAGGGAAAAAGTAGCCAATTAGCTGAAAGGTTCTGAGACTTGCGGCACCCCCGGCGCTTCGCTACATTTCATAGATTGACCGATGCTATGTGTCCCGCTGCCCTAAGCCTAGGATTAACACGGGATGTAAGTCGCCCCCTCCCCCTCCCCCTCCCCCTACCCACTCCGCTCATCAGCTGAGTATCTCTTTCTTCTTTCGTGACGATAATTCTTCAAACATTTCATTTCATAAACATACCTACCGGCTACGTTTGGTGGGAGATTTCGAATATTTCGCCTTCAATGTGGACATATTCCTTGGTTAGGGTTACTACAAATTTTGATGTAACTATTATTTGTATAAATAGGTTGCACGCCATTAATGTAAGTTTTATAGTTTTTCTTTTATATTTTGGATTGCTTAACCATTGATATGTAGATTAATAACAGTAACTCTGAGTTTTAGTGGTAATATTTTGATTGGGTTATACTTCTGGTGTGTATATTACGTCTCGTCAATGGAGGAGAAGTTGTTTGATGTAAAACAACAGATTGAGGAATCGCATCATTTTTTGTGATAATTCTTCATTATCAGGCTGATATGATTCCAGTTCTCCAACGTCTGCGCGTAGTATAATGTTGCAACGCACTATCATGATTTTGCTCGATCTTAGTATTGATTCTATGCGAGAGATGGCTCTTATCAAAATTACGAGTTAATTAAATGATTTAAAATTGAACTAAGTGTTAGACATGAAAATCGCTAACGCGTAATTTCAAATAATTTAGAACTAAAATAGTAATAAACGGTATCAGGAAACTGACACATACTTTCTCCCTTTAGCCCAACTTTAATGAATAAATTACTTTTTATTTACTAAATATAGAATACAAGCACGGTCGAATGTACAGAAAATCTTGTAAACAAGTTGTTTTAAAAAACATCCAACCAAATCCCTGCTTTGGAGGCACTACAGAATCCATTGCTACACTCGTGGTTTTAAGAGGGCAAATGCCCCCTATTCCCCCCCCCAGGGTTATTAAGGGGCAACATATTTTGAATTTCCTCTGTTGGTCAATACTAACTTGACAAGCATATCAAGTTTGAATGAAATTGATCAGTAAATAAGAGAGAAATAGTAATTTTTGTATTCCCCATAAGAATAACATGGGTACAACGTACTGCGTTTACCGCAAAATGAAAATTTCAATTTTCTCCTAAACCAGCAATCGTAGAATAGTAATTCAAAATACTAAATTATTTAGTTTTTTGAGCTCTTTTTAATGGTGAATAGTAATATTTTTTTATGTTCATGTATTTTTATGAAAAATCCAAAAAAACAGAATTTTTGATGTTTTAAGTCCTGTAATTTCTGAACCCGAATTTTTACAGGAATTCGGGTGGTGCGATTTTGTTGGAAAACTGAAGTTATACAAACGACTAAAGTTTAATCAAAATCGTTAGAACAGTTTTTGAGAAGTTTGGATTTTTCATGTTTTTTGGCGGTTTTGGGGGGATACTTACCATTAAAAATCAAAAATTCAAAAAATGAAAAAAAGCCTGGATATATCGTGGATTAGTACCTACAGGCCAAATTTCATAAAAATCGGCCCATTGGTTAAGGCTCTAGCTCTGTACACATCCACACACACACACACACACACACACACACACACACACACACACACACACACACACACACACACACACACACACACACACACACACACACACACACACACACACACACACACACACACACACACACACACACACACACACACAGACAGACAGACATCACGTAAAAACTTTTTTGGGTTCAGGGAGCACCAAAACGAATATTTCCACTAACAACTCAAATTCGAAAATGTTGACGAAAACAATACTTTCTCCATATACTATGTATAAGGGGAGAAAGTAAAAATGATTGTTTTATTGTTAGGCCTTTTGAAATAATGCGTTTTACAATTATGAATTGTTTGAATTTTCGTCTACTAACTGAGATAAATCATCAAAGGTTGAAATATTCTCTTCAATAACGTTTTATTTCCGAAATTTCAATGGCCTCAGCGATGTGTTTACCAGTGTTACACCTGACCAGTGACTTATCCTTGGACTTTAAAACAAATTCAAGATTTAATTTGTATAACACAGGTAAATATTATTTTCTTGCAATATATAAATAATTCCAATTGTTTGTTGATATAACTACAAGTATTAAATACAAACTCATAGAAGGGTTTTTTATTTTGACATTTACTGACTGGTTTTATTCTTTTTATTACATTTCGCAGTTAAACTGTATTTAAAGTTTAGCTCGACGAGTGAAACCTTTCATGGGAATTGTTATGGGATTGTTTTAGGTTAAGTACCGGGAGCACGTGGAAGGTGCTATGCTCGGTGGTATTTTATTACTTTTCGTGGGTTAAAAAACTCAATGGATAGATATTGTATAATTATATAATTTATAATAAATCCTCTATTATCATTCTCAATGTAGTTAGTGAAATCTCTATTTTATGTCAGTTTAAATATTCCTGGAGTAGATTGACACTACGCCCCTCTCCATCACTACCATTAAGAGCTGATTTGTTTTGCTCAATTTCCTCTTTTCCGCATAGTTTATGATTGTTTTGCTTTAATTTGGAACTCCGTAAGCCCAATGTGAAAATTTATAACTTTCAAATGAGTTTTTTTACGAAATACGAGTTTTCCTGAGGTTTAGATTTTCAATAATCACAATTTTTAGGTCCAAAAGCCCCTAATTCTAAATTTTAACCAAAATATTTAAGCTGTATTCCGAGATAAAATTTGCAAACAAACCAACAAATCAACAGACGTTTTTCGTATATGATAGGGTTCTTGTTCTTGTATCCTTACTAAAGGTAGATGTCAACTTTAGGGAATAGGTTGGTTAAGTAAAATTATCTTAATGATACCACATATTGAAACCGAAAATCCATATAGAAAATAATGAATGTATTTTTATTCATAATATAGTCCCCTTGCTATGATATTAGAATTATCTTCTCATTAATTTGGAAGAATGCATAATTGTCTGTAATGCAAATTTAAAAAAATACAAAACTGCAAAATCTTTTTATAATTTATTTACTGCAAACGGACGGTGCGACGGGCGTCGCGACGCGGCGCTGACGGCGACGGTGGCACAGTTCCGACGATCGATCCTTGTTTAGTCGATGTCTGATGTAATTAATGATCCAACGACAGAGGGCGAGACAAAGCCCACAACAAATGGGGTTTCTTATCTAGTTAGTATCTCGCGGCCGGACTCTCATATTTGGCCGACAAATCGTGCAGCATCGCAGTGTCTGATAGCAGCTTTGTTCCGGTGTCAATAAAGACCACAGTCGCGCGACTACACTCTTTGTGCCCGGCAACACTATCTTTATTGAAATTGATGATTGTGTTCAAAACTATAGATGTTGTTTTGGTGGCAAGGTGTCTGGTAGGATTGGGGGTTAAGCTTTGGGCACGGAAGGTAAATCCCGTATAAATTTAATATTTTCCACACCTTTGGTAATGTGATATTGCAAAAATCGTTTTGACCCAAATTTTTTGGGGGCATCAGTTTATTTCCGAGGTTGTAAACTTAGCGTCGAGCGAAATCGGCTGATAGGCTGAAGTTGGCTCTTACTTCTTTGTTTATTTAATGGCATTTTCACAGTTGAACGTTTTGTAACGGTGGTGCGAAAACAAATATGTGCCAGGTAAAATATATGTGAGTTTATTAGACCTATTATTTAATTATTATCATTTAACTCATTCCTGGGCAGATAGGAACTGCACCTAAGTTAACAGAATAATTGTATAGGCATAATCTTGTTCAAGTTGTTAGGAAAGAGGTTAAAATGTATACCATTTTTCTAAAGTCTGACCAAACTCAGAGAAAGTTTGAAGGTGAATCAATTTCTGGTCAAACCATGCAACCTCTACATACATTGTACGATGTACAATGCCTGTCAGCTAGCCTGTTAGTTACTTCAAGGGGAAGAGAATAAATATATGATCATTTTATTGGTTGACTTTAAAAGTTGTTATGGTAAGAAACATTCAAGAAAAAAACTACACTTAAAGTAGAAAGAAGAAGAAATACTTTGTTTAAAATTCATTATTGGTGATGGTGAGTTTATTTTGTTTAAGATGGTAAATGGTAATCAATGATGGAAACTGTCCGCAATAATATCTTAAACAACAAGAAGAAATAGTTTTGACCATCTTTAGTTCTTATAAGAGGCTTGGGTCAGATAAAAATCCCTGTTTCAAAAGGATTGAATAAAAATTACTGTTTATTTACAGTATTTTGGAGTTTTAGTATCATGTGTTTAGTTTGCATTAAAGCTGTTTAGGGGGCTAAACAACAATTGTACACTGCTTTCGAAGTAGTGCATTTTCCGAGTATTGTTTTTCTGAGTCGAGCACTGAAACTACGTACTTTTTCTGAGTACTACCTTTTTGAGTTCTTTCTTTATTTTTATAAAAACACAACGCTCCGCATAGAAAATGTGATGTTATTCCATCTCAGAAGCGAGGTCCACAACTCAAGTGTATTGCTTACGTTTCTTAATGTCCAACAACACAAAGCATACTCAACTCTCGCGATGAAGCTGCCCAGTCTACGCTCTCTAATGTCACCAAGCACCAATGCACGTGCTAGTCATGACAGCTGATAGTGTTGCGACGCTTCAGAATAAGGTGATTAGAATCTCTGTTCTCGCGTCTTCTGTCCCCATGCACTATTATTATTTTTAAAGATTAAAACGTGATCAAACTCAAGAAGCCATCGCCATCTCTTGAACCTACGTTCGCTTGTGCCCTTGCTCGTGTTCTCCACTTGTCCCCGGTCTCTCGGCCCCTCGCATGAAGACTCCACGGTGTTATTTACTACCTCTGGTGCCAATTTGCAGCACACGGTCGCGGCTCACGACTGCTCGTGTAGCAGATCGTCTCGGACCACCGTCCACGTGACTGCTCTGGTAATTGTCCAGCAGTTTAATTGTCGCTTGATCTCACCAGTGACAACGTAGTAGGTACTAGAGTAGAAAGATGTTCTGATAATATCTACTAAGTAGTGGGTAGTTAACTCGTAAGTGAGTACACCACAGAGGCAGCTTTTCACGTTGCGTTGGGTGTCCAGTGAGCGCAAGTAGTGGGGGAGTGTTTCACAAGAAGTTCAATGTGTCCCTTTAGTGGTGTATTGGGGTCCAGCATCGTTTTCACGTTGCGTTGGGTGTCCAGTGAGGGCAAGTAGTGGGGGAGTGTTTCACAAGAAGTTCAATGTGTCCCTTTAGTGGTGTATTGGGGTCCAGCATCGTTTTCACGTTGCGTTGGGTGTCCAGTGAGCGCAAGTAGTGGGGGAGTGTTTCACAAGAAGTTCAATGTGTCCCTTTAGTGGTGTATTGGGGTCCAGCATCGTTTTCACGTTGCGTTGGGTGTCCAGTGAGCGCAAGTAGTGGGGGAGTGTTTCACAAGAAGTTCAATGTGTCCCTTTAGTGGTGTATTGGGGTCCAGCATCGTTTTCACGGGAGCTTCTTCTAACTGTTCTTTCTTTGTGCCATCGAAGATCAAGAGAACGTTGTTGATGGTCGTTGTCGAAGTCCCACGATTATAATTTGCTTTGTCAGGATTTCAAGTATTAAGCTAGGCAATCCTACGACGAGATATCCATTTAGTATTTTAACATTCTATATAAGTTTCTTTCTTACGGTCTGGACCGAATTGGCAAGAAATAGCAAATGCACAAAGCGAATTTGTTCAACAGTGATGACAAACTAAATTATGACTTCTAATCTGGTCCATTCGGAGCCCCTTTTCCACAAGTCCCATGAAGGGCCAGCGGCACGGCGCGGCGGATGTGAAAGCAACAGACCCCAGCTGCTGTTATCTTATCGAGTGACCGGCCGCTGGACAAACAGGCAAACAGGCGAGATGATAACGCTTATCGCATCCTGGGATTGATCCGAGCACTCGCCGCTCAGATATCAAACCTTACCTCACAGTATGATATCAAACTTCACACCTGGGATTTTACTTTCGTAATTTATTGTTGAACAGATCTGCCTCCCAAATTACAAGGACAATCTCTTTTGGCATTATAAGTTTTTATTTTGAGTGACGTATCCTTTTCTCTCGGTTAGCCTTTTTTAACATTATAGTTTTTTGATTAAGGATAATATATGATATTTTGTATGAGACCAACATCTAGAGGTCTCGCCTAGGGTAAAAAGGTGAAGCCTACATGCTGACCACCATTTTTCCCTAACCAATCAAATCCTATCTTCACAAATTAAATATTTGTCAGCTGACAAATAAAACTTGTCAAGAGAAGATTTGATTGTTTATCATGTTGGTTACCGTGGGAGCAGAGTTAATAGAAGGGTAAAATGGCGGTCGACCATGTAGGCTACATTTTTTTAAACAAGACAATACCTCTAGATTATTGACCTCGTTTTTTGAGACCGAAAGTACATTATCATTCGCCTTTGCCTACAACTGGAGGCATTTCCGCTTTTCCCAAACTAGCAGCAATCAAGTCACCAGTCACTGTTTGTTTCTTTGCAACATCATCGGGCGATCATAGTCTGTTTGTAGCTATATTTTACGTGAAATATTATATAACAATAACAAACTTGGGTGAACTATAACGAATAACTTCTATAAACCAACTATGATGTTCATTAACGAGTTCTAAAACCCTAAACATGCCCAATGTTTGCCTCGCGGCTCCAAAACTGAGATGTGGTGATAATGAAGTAAACACACAGACAGTGACTGGTTACTTAATTGCCGCTAGTTGGAGGAAGTCCCGCTAGCAGCGCTGCTGTCGCCACTATCGTGACTCCCACTAATATAACCGCCAAATTTCATTAACATCAAATTGGCGGGAGAAACTCGCCCGATCGTGGTGGCCGACAGCGTTTTGCGTTTAAATACAATGTATAATTTCTCGACACCGTTATCGACGCGCGTTGAGCCTCGGCGGCGTTGTGGCGGCGTGGGCGACGGACGTTCTGCGCCGCGACGCGGTTTAACAACGCAAATAGATGTTTAAGTTCGTGGCAACAGGATATTAGGGTTGGGGTAAATGATCGGGGATTGTTAGAAATGGCGGAGTGACTAATTGATACTGAAACTGATTAACGTTAGCTGCCGAGCCCAAAATACCACATGGTTTGGGGAAAAATTAAGTTAAATTGCAAACCTCACTGGGCTCTTGTTAAGAATCCTCTGAGTGGAGTTGTCACTCGTACAGGGAATGGAAATGCCTAGAACAGTATAAGTCATATGGAGTCTGAAGTTTACATAACTGTGTTAGAATTTAATATCTTTATATATAACTAGTAGATTGTGTACCCGTCCTTCGTACAGGTAACAGCTGTAATAAAAACAAATGTATCAGTTGTTGGAAATTAAATAACTTTAAGTGTGTGTTAAACTCATCCCATTTCTTTATATTTGTGCCCTGAGGGAAAATGTTATCAAAATACTTATATTTTCCTCCGATTTGCTCACCGAGACCTTTCATTCAAGTATGGGGTTGATGGGTGTCAGACTTATCTCAATGTTCCTGGGTAAATGAGGCTGTATATATAGATTTTGTAAGCGAAAGTCAAAATTGTTGGAGTTTGGCAAATCGCGGGATGATGGGAGACGGCTCAAGTTAAAGGTCTTGATTCCAGGGATTCGGGAAAAATAGCAGTATTTCTAAAATTTTACCAGCAAACAAAAAATGACGTAAAACATCCCCCATAAGAAAAGCATGGGGATTTAAAACCATCTGCTTAGTTTAAATAAAAACATGAGATTGCGTGTCTATTTTGTTTGCAAACTGACATGTGTTCCCACTTATATAATTTTATTTACCTTTTGACGTTGACGATGCCCATGCAGTATTTGTTTATGGCAAATACAAATCTTGAATCTTGAATCTTGAATCAGCATGTAAATAGTAAAAAAAATCAGTTGAGGCAGAATATTAGAGCTAGGTTATCGGGGCTGTGGTCCATTCAAGCTACTTTATAATTGAAGTGACATGTTTATCTATTAAAGCTGTTTCAGTTCAGAAAATGAGTCATTAGTTGAACATGTTTTTGAAAAAGTATTTGGTATACATAAAGTTATACTCACTAGGTGACCTTTTAAGTATAAACCTGAAGGAAAACTGTTCAGGAGGCTCGCTTGTGTAATTATTGAATAGTAAAGATTCATAATTTTTTAGTTTCAAACCCTCTTAAACTCGAGCTAAAATAATTATATTTTGGTTTTACGGGTGAAATACTTCACAAAAGGGATAAAAAATGATTTTGAAGGCCGGGAAAAAGGTTAAAACACGTTTAAAAATAAATTTACCAACGCTAAATATGATAATTAGGGTAGGCTGCCGTGACGGCCGAAAGTCAAAATGGGATTTTAGTGGATGAATCACGGTAGGGGTAGGGGGTGGGCAGTGGCAGTGTCGGTGGCCGGTGCCAGCCCGTGCCCTGTACTCGCTGTCCGATACTCTCCACTGTCTGATTTGTGGACAATTACTGCCCCCCCCCCAGGTAGCGTGTGTACCCCCCCCCCTGGGCATACTCACCTTGCAATGCTGGGGGACGGGTCCGGTACGCCACATAGTATTTACATAGTACGCAAACGAATTACTTTTGCTTGAATTTTACGTTAGAATTTCAGACTTCATTTATTTTTTTCGGAACCCTAAAACAAAAAAACTGGCGTGTAAACAGTCAAATTTAGTTTTCAGATTTGTACCTACATTAAGATATACAAAAGTGATCGAGTATTTTTCCAAATCCTTGAGCGAAATAGATTTAATTATTTTTAAGAAAAATGAGATATGGAGGTATTTGATTAAAATTGTACTGTGGGAGGAATTTAGACATGGGTTAAATCTGTTGAATGACTAACCTCACTCTTTAAAACACATTACTAACATTGTTTATTCTATTTTAAAGACTTGCTTAAGTGTTTATTTACGATACAGTTATTTTATGTTTCCCAATATTTAATACTTAATAATGTTTTCTTTTAAAAGAGTGGGATCTAAGAAACTACTGGACTTTTTTATTTTTAGCGAATCTCCCCTATAGGGAATAAGTTATTTCCAAGGTAAGACCTAGGCCCGGGACCATGATAACTATTCGTTTTGAAGCCCCCAGATGCCAAAAACACCATCCGTTCAAAACTGTATATATATATATATATATATATATATATATATATATATATATATATATACACATATATATAATCATTTATATATATATATATGTGTGTGTGTGTGTGTGTGTGTGTGTGTGTGTGTGTGTGTGTGTGTGTGTGTGTGTCCGTGGGTGCGATAACTCTCGCAAAAATGGTCCGATTTTGATGAAATTTGGTACAAACATGTAAAGCAACATTTATAACTTTAATTTTGAAAACTAGCCAGATCGCTTCATCAATAAGGTTTTTTTGGGGGGTGGGGGGTTTGTCCTCGAAAAAAGTATTTTTTGAGTTTTTTACATATATAGTCAATGATATTATGTTGTAGTTTGTCAAATTTTATTTTTCACCATTGAATTCAGTTTAAAACCAAAAGATTTGCTGTTTTGATCATTGCTCTACGTCTATTAGTTACAGAGATATTGAAAGTGCTAAACACAGTACGTTGTCCAATGTTATTCTTATGGATAAGAAAAATTGTATATCTCGCTTATTTATTAACTTAACCTGACGAAACTTGCTATAATGCTTCATTTTGTTGAGTTATATTGATATTTACACAAAAAACTACTTTTTTGCTGATAGTTCCCGTAGCAGCAAACCTACATACTCAACCCCATGTTATTCTTATGGAGAATAAGTAAAATGTTATCTCTGTTGACTATTAACATAAATTCATAAAACTTGGTATGTGATTCTACCTAGTTGAGTTAAATGAATATTTATATATAAAAAAACTTTTTGTGGGATATCTAGGGAGGTAAGGGCTTCAACTCTGGGAGCTATGGTCAGGGGTGGATACCTGCCTCCTGAGGAGCTCGTCGATATGCAGTTTTTCAGGCTCTTAAACCTGGAGGAGTACTGAAACCTCCTAATTTATTTTTTGGGGGTGCGCAATAAGCCCAGTGTGGCTGATGTGCCTTGGGACCCATGTCCGCCCCTTCTGATGATGATGATGTATAAGAACCCATTTTTGTGTTCCCTGTTTCCGCAAACCTGCATACTCAGCAGAATAGATGTTATTCTTTTGAAGAATAATTAAAATGTCATAAATCGTTTATTTATAAACGTATATATTGGGTGAAACTTGGTATGTAGCTTTATGTTGTGTTACGATACATATGTATGCATTGTAAATTCGCTAAGTACAGTTTGCTGCTACGGGGTATTTTATGTTTGATGTGTAGTCCAAAACTGTTTAGATTATACGAAATTTTTTATAATTTGCATTCGTCTCTGGGGCTGTTGCAACCCCCAGCCTTTCAAAGGTTCAATGTGAATCTTATGGGAGAAAAGAAATCAATTGAACAGCTGTCAACATGTCTACATAGTCTCAATCAAACTGTCTAGGGAACTAGAAAAATGCGAAGTTTTACTCCATGTTAAATGCCTTAAGAGAATTTGAATTCGTTTTTTATGACTATTTAATGGCATAATATAAAAAACGAAAAAAAAATAAAACATGAACAAATGAAAACAAATAATTATCTTTCATTTAGTACAGACTGTATGTAGGCCCTAATTCGGTCCTGTGTAAGTTTCAAACGAACGGTCTATAAATAATTCATGTTTACTTAATTGTAAGGATAATATTAATTTATTATATTACTTTAAAAGTTAATATAATTATTTCCTGTTAAAAAAGTTCACGATTTATAAGATAAACTGTTTTATAATTTTAAAAATTTTAATTCTTTGAAATATAATTAGTATAAAGATAAAGGGAGAAAGTACAGTAGTGAGTGATTCACCAGTTAAAACCATTCGCTCATAAAAACCCACAACAGCAAAAAACAAGGAGAGAACTACATTTAACATAATAAGTAGACTGTTTCACAGAGGTATGCTCTTAAAGAAACAATTTGCAAGAAATACGAAGTCGCCAAGTGGCGTTAAAAAGAAGTTATGAATGCATAATGAGGCAGGCTATATATCTCAATAAGACTGACAGCGCGCTCGCACGGAGAACGGCGGAACTACGTGCGTCACGCGCCTAGCACAGCACGTCGTCATCTCCTCTGTTACAATACAATTGAATGAACTGCAGTAATTAATGGTTACGATGTCACTTTAGTTTTTCTGGGAAACGGTTACATTGTTTGTTTATGGAGGTTGTTGCGCTGCTATGAAAACCTATCGAGCTCCATACGAGAATTAATCACTGCATATCCGGTTCCCGTAAAGTACGTTCAGTAATCAGTTTATTACTGTATAAGACGCCGACGCCACTACGTATTTTAAGGCGAATATGAATGAATGATGAGTGTAGAGTGGGTGGGACGCCTTGTGTTGCCTTGTTACTGACTAAGACCAACTGATTCCTTAGCCAGGATTATTAATCAGCCCAATGGCAGCGAGCATAGCATACAATAAAGTGGACACGTCCCTCTACCCAAGCATTGCTTTGTTTCGTTGCAAGTGAGGCTATTTTATGACATATTGATTTGTCATAAAACAGCAAAATCTACCAGCCGCTCAATCCGTCATACATTACCGAAGTATATTTGATGATGATGATGGTATAGAGTCGATTAATATTTTTGAAATGCAATATACAATTCAGAATCAGAATCAAATATCTTTATTGCAACAGTTCATGCACCGAACAATTGCGTCATAAAACTAACAAAAGGGAAACCTTTTAAACTAAATCGTCTTCTAAATTTTCAACACAATATGTATGTCACCACAATTTCTAAAAATCATTTATCAACTAAGAGGTGATTGATCACCTTTCCGAAACTATGTCTATCATTAACAACAGGTAGATGCTCAATTATTTATTCTTAATAGCATCAGGTAATGCAAGGAAATGTGTCATACTGTTGTATATGTATTTTTGTTTAAAGGACGTCTTATAGCAATAATGTTGGAATAATTCTTTATCCTAAGATTGTAACGAGGTTGTGGAGTTTATTGCTGTAAGAGGTTAGTGTACTTAGATTGTAAATTGAGAAAATTGTAAAGATTTTATTATTTTTGAAAATGGATTTACACTGAATCTTTAAATTTAGAAAATTTAGGTTTATGATTGTGTATTCGGCAGTTTTTAAATACATCTAGGCCTAATTGGTTTATTACAGTTACATTTTATATGAATGTCTTGGAAAAAGTAGTCAGCAGACTTTTTTGGTCAGGTGAGTTTCGTCTGTGAAAACGTTATTTACAAATAATCAAATTTTGCTAATATAACGTAAAATAAATTTTTGTAATGGACAATTTATATAATACCAGGGTGTCAGGGGAAGTAGCTGATTTTCCGGAGGAACAGTTTAGTCATGCAACCATTGGGGTTTTTAACCTAGGTTACAGCCTAGGTTTTCAACCTACGTTACAGCCTATTATTTCTAAATCCTCTTTTTTGTAGGAACCATGTTCTCTCTTCATACAAAACCAGTATAAAGGTATCATTCGAAAGCTGAGATCCCTCACTATTGACGAATGGTAATTTAGAAGGTATTTACAACAGAATTAATTCTATGGGCGATTCTCATTACTGGTTTGTCAACATTTATGGATTGTTCTGGTACCTACTTTCAGCGACCAGTTCAACTAACTCAAAATAGGTTTCAACGAGTTTATGAATGAGATTTTCAAGTGTAGATTTTGGATACAGTTGTTCTAATTCGTAAGCTGTGCATGGGCCATCCATATAGATCAAATTTAAAAATTTTTTGAAACATTATGTTATTACAGTTTTATAAGTCTGTTTAAATTTCATTGATGGAAATAGTCAGATTATGTTATTTTGTTGTTGTTGTTTTGGATTGGTATTGGTTTGTTGATTTGTATTTTGACTGCTTTCACAGTTCTCCGTTTTCGTTTTTTTTTTGTGATTTGGATTGTGCCACTAATTTTGATGTGTTCTAGGCATTCTTCTCGTCTGAAGATAGGGTCGGATTCCATATTTCGAAACCTCGTAAAACTTGTTTTTCTCAATAGCTAATGTCAAATACTAATACTAATGTATAAATAACAGTTATAGACTTTTATTATAGAACGATCTATAACGAATACGCCTTTTTACTAGTTTTAAACTCGACACCTCTCTTGGAACGAAGCCATCCATCGATCTCCGCCGGGGGATGAAGGGTTGTAAATGATGGCCCATAAAGACGAAGAAGCGCAGACCGAGGGGCAGGAAGCGGCTCGTACACAGACCATCGGGGTCCACAAATAAATAACGGAGTGGGGGTGAGTTAGAGGCGACTGTCCGCTAGACACAACACGCCAGGGGGTGGTGGAGGGGTCGAGAACCTCGGCATTGCAGAAGGCGGTTTTGTCGTTAAGTGAAACTGGGTAAAAAATTAAGTAACTAAAATGTAAAAACATTACCCTAATTTGTAGCATTGCATTGTTAAGGTCATATGAGTATGGAAAAGTAGGAACGGTCTGTTTAGTAAGTTCAGACGCGAAGGGTATCGATAACGGCATGAGGACGGAATATAGTCTAGTGAATAAAAGTATTAATAAAAAATCCCATGGACTTTAAAAACAAAAACGTTTACCAGCCTCCGGTCGTTTAATGAAGACTCTCAAGTAAAGGCTGACAAAATAAACGACCCTTACTAAACCCGAGATATTGATATTGATACCGGAATATTGATATTGGGAACCCAGATGATACAATTACCATTGCTGCTATAACCCAAATAATGCTGAAAAGACTAACATTTACTAGGTGTAAATACAAATGTATATTATCTTTTGACAATATAAATTAAGAGGGGGCTCCAGTCACGTAACACTTCGCGTTTCTACCTGCTTCTCCAACTAAGCCAGTGTCAAATTTAAAATCCCGTCCCTGTATAGCTGATTTTTCGAAAATTCGTTGTTCCTGGTTAATTTTAATGGGTAAAAAATATCGATTTCAGTGAGCAGAATTTTGATATCCTTACTAATACATAAAAATGAGATGGTGTGTGTCTGTCTGTTTGTCTGATTTTTGTTCCTCAATCACTAAAAAAATACCGAACCGATTATCATGAAGATTTACAGGAACTTTCCTTATATACCAAATAAACACAAAGGCCTATTTTCGTTTTAAAAAGTACTCAGGGCTCTGCCCCACGGGACTTCCGATTGTAGGACTGAAGATCCCAGGGTATCCCGATCAAGGGTCGGTCGTAAAATATTTTGGCGATGCATCCCTTTCTTATTAAAATGATGGTCACCCCGACACAGGTTCGCCTTTGGGGGACCTAATTTCTGTTTAGGTACTTTGTTTACTTATTAACTAGCACTTAATTATCTTTGTTTTGTTAGGTTAAGACTCTATGTTGAATCATTTTGTTGTTTATTGATTTGTTATTTATTTATGTAATAAGTGAATTCAATGTTATGTTATGTACTTGAATAGAAATAAATACTTTCCTCCTTTCTTTCTTTCTTTCTTTCTTTGACTCAGGGTCCCCTCCCTAGCCCTGGGATCTTCTGTCAAGCCTCTAAAAACAGGTATACGGCACTCGGGCCTCCGCCTCTACCTACCAGGGGGGGGGGCCGCTGGGCCTAGCTTCTCGCCGGCCCTGTCTATCTCCTCCTTTGTAATTAGTTTCACGCTCACAGTCGTGTTATACGATTTGTATTGAAAATCTTAGACTAAAACATTATGTTTTTCTATTAAACTTATCGAACACATGTTAAAACAGACAACAACAAAATAAGTAGGTTATGTATTATTTTTATAGCAAACAGACTATGATTAAATTTATATAGAGTATAACTTTATATAACCGCACTAAATCAAAACTGAATAAAATGGAACAAAATTTGTTTTCACTCTATTTAGTAAAGTCAATACTACATTATTTTATTGTTTTTTATAAATGTGCTTTTTCTACGAAAATCACTCTTATAGTTCGCTTTATACTTGAATAATATTTATCACGTCAAAAACCTGCTATCCAGTGAACGTATCATTGTAATATTATTAATATACTACAGCTAACGTGCAAATGTGCATTTTGTTTTTTAATAACATCCTCAGTCAACATTTATAAAAACAGGACAAATAATTAACTACAAAATAAGAATAAATAATTCTTTATTGAGAAATAGAAAGATTCAGAAAACTGTTACAAATTGAAATGGCTAATTTAAAAAGCTATAACTGATGGTTTAAATTGTTTGTTTATTTGTCGCATTTAGTGGAGAGTTCTATTTGGTTTATGTCACATATGCATTTTCTTCATCCAATTAAATTAAATAAACAGCTGTTACTAGGATTGTATCTAACTACAGACTGTCATTGTTTTGTTTACTATTTAACTATTTACTATTCTCGCTTCTGAACACGGGATGCGCAACCTGCGCATAGAACACTCTAGTAATATATAAATGTACTAGATGTTACCCGTGGCTTCACTCGTGAACAATTAAACCACTTACAAATATTAACCTGACCAGCACTATAAAATCTTTGTTTACGTTATCAGGTCTTTATGTTAATGTGATATATAAGCTCATGCGCAATGTTACCTTAATAGGTTCAGTCGTGTTTGGGTGCGATGAATCATCCATCTATACATACATCCAAACTGTCACATTTAGAATATTAGTATGATATATTTTTGATATCTATGAAAATATAAGGGAAAATCTATCATTACTGCAGTCAAAAAGAGCAAGTTTTTTACTCACATAGAAAAATACCCCCGTAGCAGCAAACCTGCGTACTCAGCGAATTTCCAATGCATATATATGTATCTTAATACCACATAAAGCCACATACCAAGTTTCATCAATATACATTCATAAATAAACGATTTGTGACTTTTTAATTATTCTCCATAAGAATAACATGGCGGCTGAGTATGCAGGTTTGCTGAAAGAAGGAAAACAAAAAATGGGGTTTTATACAAATATCAATATAACTCATTTAGGTAAAGCCACATACCAAATTTAATTAATTTATTTTCATAATTAAGGGAGATAACACGTTACTTATTCTCCATAAGAATAACATGGGGCTAAGTACGCAGGTTTGCTGCTACGGGAGCCTTTAGCAAAAAATTGTTTTTTGAGCAAATATCAATGGTCCACAACCAGATGAAGCCGTATACCAAGTTTTGTCAGTATACGTTCATAAATAAGCGAGATATAAAATTGTTCTTTTCCTCCATAAGAATAACATTAGACAACGTACTGTGTTTAGCACTTTCAATATCTCGGTAACCAATTGACGTAGAGAAATGATCTAAATACCAAATTGTGTGTTTTTTATGCTGAATCCAATGGTAAAAACTAAAATTTGACTATTTCCAAAATTATATGTAACAAATTTAAAAACCCATTTTTGGGGTACAAAACCCCCCCAAAATACCCCTTCAGATAAAGCGATCTGGCTAGTTTTCGAACTTAAAGTCATAAATGTTGCTTTACACGTTTATACCAAATTTAATCAAAATCGGATAATTTTTACGAGAGTTATCGTGCTCACGGACACATATATATATATATATATATATATAAGACTTAGGCCCGGGACCATGATAATATATATATATATATATATATATATATATATATATATATATATATATATATATTCAGTTTCGAAAGAATGGTGTTTTTGGGTCTGGGGACCTCAAAACGAAAAGTTATCATGGTCCCGGGCCTAAGTCTTACCATACCGACTATGGTAATAGCTTCTTCCCTATATAGGGGAAATTCGCTAACAAAGAGTAGTTACCCACATAAGGAAATAATGGAGATTGAAGTAGATTTTAGCGAATTTCCCTTATAGCGAAGAAGCTATTACCGTAGTCGGCATGGTAAGACCTAGGCCCGGGACCATGATAACTTTTCGTTTGGAGGTCCCTAGACCCCAAAAACACTATTCGTTCGAAACTATATATATATATATGTGTGTGTGTGTGTGTGTGTGTGTGTGTGTGTGTGTGTGTCCGTGAGCACGATAACTCTCGTAAAAATTATCCGATTTTGATTAAATTTGGTATAAACGTGTAAAGCAACATTTATGACTTTAAGTTCGAAAACCAGCCAGATCACTCTATCCGAAGAGGTATTTTTGGGGGGTTTTGTACCCCAAAAATGGGTTTTTCGAATTTTGTACATATAATTTTGGAAATAGTCAAATTTTAGTTTTCCCATTGGATTGGGCTTAAAAAAACACACAATTTGGTATTTTGATCATTTCTCTACGTCAATTGGTTACCGAGATATTGAAAGTGCTAAACACAGTACGTTGTCTAATGTTATTCTTATGGAGGATAATAAAAATTTTATATCTCGCTTATTTATGAACGTATACTGACGAATCTTGGTATACGACTTCATCTGGATGTGGACCATTGATATTTGCTCAAAAAAACAATTTTTTACCAATGGCTCCCGTAGCAGCAAACCTGCGTACTCAGCCCCATCTTATTCTTATGGAGAATAAGTAACGTGTTATCTCCCTGTTATTATGAAAATAAATTAATGAAATTTGGTATGTGGCTTTACCTACATGAGTTGTATTGATATTTGTATAAAACCCCATTTTTTGTACTCCTTGCTTCAGCAAACCTGCATACTCAGCCGCCATGTTATTCTTATGGAGAATAATTAAAATGTCATAAATCGTTTATTTATGAATGTATATTGATGAAACTTGGTATGTGGCTTTATGTGGTATTAAGATACATATATATGCATTGGAAATTCGCTGAGTACGCAGGTTTGCTGCTACGGGGTATTTTGTATTTTTGTATTGTTTTGTACTGAAATACAGGGTAGGAACTACAACCATTGGTTAATATTTTATTTTAAATTACTGCAAAATGTAAGTGACCTATGGTGTGAGGTGTTATTGGTGCCCCTTGTCAGCCTCATCAAACTCGATGACAATCCCAAGAGCGAGGCTTGACTCAGGATCCCAGCTCGACCCTCATTAGTGCTGGGACCTTCGGTCAAGGCTCGCCAAAACAGGTAAATAATTATCAGGTCAATTTTAACCCTGGGATCTTCAGTCCGTCTACCGGGACTTCCAAGTTCCCTTGTATTCCTTATGGGCATTCATTTTTGATTGTTCTGATGAAAATACAAACAGCTGATCTTGATTCGTAGTAGTTCCACGGGCTAACCACAGAATGCAGCACATACAACTGCTTAGTTATTCTACTCGGAATTATTATTATTTTCCCCGTTGCGAAGCACGGGATTAGCAGCTATAGTTACAAATAGTTAAACCATTACAAAATTGTAGATATTGAGTATTTTTGAGTATTATTGTGATACAGTATACAAATTCTACTCTCTTAAATCCATTGAGAATATGGTTTTGTTATTTTATAAAATAACCCATAAATCAACAAATTCTGATAATCCACTAAAATGGGATGGGAACATTGATGTTATGCGAGAAGCATCAGATAGAAGCAGGTCCCTGGAGTCCCCTCATGTACTTGACAGACCTATAAGTGTTATGTATCCAAACTCATTGGGAGTTGTGAGTAATAGAGCCACAACTGAACAGAACCACTGAACTGAACAGTTACCAATTTCGCACATGAAAACTAAAGATATGGGTATGGGTATAAAGGGGGAAGGCGCGATGGGCTTTATAGCAACATCACTAACTTGCAAAAAGGCAGGAAATAAATTACAACGAAAGGAGCTGGATCAATCACCCAGAGACTTATCCTCCCCAGGAGCGCAGCGAGGGGCAGCGGCAGTTTCTTTCGGCCACTGAAAAACTCTCTTTTTACCCCGCCACTGCTAACGGACCGGCGGGGATTAGATTCCTTCAGCTCCCGTGATTTACTTGAACCTGTCCGATCCGCTTTTTGTCCCTTGGGAAGTGCGAAGCAGATATTTTGTCCTCTTCTGTCAGTTTCCAGATTGTTGAGTTCGTCATATCCCGACCCCCTGGGCCCGGCTGTCGTCGCTTGCGTGAACCACACTCGGACGTGACCACAGGAGGCCTTTGTCACATGATATCATTGAGGAAAGTGTGATTTGTGGCTGGGATCCAGTTTCGGAGAGGGTTTTCGGTGTATTCCTTCAAAAATGATTTCTTAGTATTTTGATTGGGTTTGCCCAAATTAGATATTACCATTGATTTTGAATACAGCATATATATCCCAAGACTGGTTAATTTTTGAAGCCAGGAAAATGGACGAGCTGGTCCACTAATCAGACAACTACATCAGTTGCGTATGAAACCAAAATAACATACCCGTTTTTCATACAAAAAGAATCCCTTTAAATCGCCTGTAAAATCCCTTTTTATCCCACTTTTAATCTGAGATCATTCATATGTTTTCCGCCAAATTGCAGAATCAAATAGTGTTCTATTTAATTTTACCAGCTGTTCTCTCTTAATTGTACAGTATATAAAGTAAAAAGTGAACCCTAATTGCTGACTGCCATCAAGGTTCGTAGAGCTTTCAGACCAGGTGTGCTTATTTACTTAAGAGCAATGTTCGCAGCAAAGATATCTTACGAGGTCGTCCAGCTGATTCATAAATCAACAACATACCATAAAGTGTAGCCAACCTTAAGGGTATAATAATGGTACAGCTATTTTTAAATTGTCACTGGACAGGCAGAAAGAACATTTAAACCCTTAATCGATTAATCTAATAATACAAATAAATCAAAACAATATATTAGTTTCATCAAATAACAGCTGATCATATAATGTAAGCAGTTAAACAATGTTAATTATAACTAAACTGATGAGGAAAATATGGTTCTCGTACGATAAATATCGTGTTTCAAGCAACACTGCAGATTGGATTGGTGATCACGTGACCTTCCAGCTGTTTTACGAGGTCTCTTCCGGCAAAGTAGAAAACCTTAAATAGATCGACTCAGCACACCGTGTCTGAAAGCTCTACGAACCTTGGACCGCCATTTCCATCAATTAACCAATCAACTCCTCTCTTTACAAGTTAAATGTAGTCAGCTGAAAAACATGTGAAGAGAGGATTTGATTGGTTACCAGTTACCATGTTGGTTGCCATGGGAGCAGAGTTGACAGAAGGGTAAAATGGCGGTCGTCCATGTATTAGGCTACATTTTTGTTCACACGGGACGAGACCTCTATATATATATATAACCTCGTTGATCCTAACTTGGAACTTTAGTTTAATCTATATCCTTAAGAGAGGTTGTATCTCAAAACTAATATTTGTCTTCCAATTTTTTCACCGAGATCTTTCATTCAAGTACGGTTCATGTTCATTCAAGTACGGTTCATGTTCATTCAAGTACGGTTCATGTTCATTCAAGTACGGTTCATGTTCATTCAAGTACGGTTCATGTTCATTCAAGTACGGAAGTTCATGGTTTACGGTTGAAAGTATAAATCTTCCTGGGACGGTTTAACTTTAAATGTAGATTAGTTTGAAAAGGAGTGCATGAAAGCGAGTAACATCTTAATAAATAATGATTTAACTGTCCTATAATTCATGTAGAGCAACTTTCAACCATCAAAATGTATCATATCTAAGAAGAAACTTTATATGTCACATCATAATTAATAATAATATTTTTCTTCAGATATTTTGTATATGGAATCGACAATGCTTACAAATAAATGTTACACAATACACAATTACTAGAGAAAATAGATTACATAAAACTACTTTAAGTGGGAGTGAGTTTTATTCAATACAAACCATTTTCCATGTACTCAAAGCAAGGGAAAAAGTAAAAGGCATAAAGGGGACAATGGTAGGACTCAAATAAGGGCCGGAGAAGCAGCTTCATCACGGGAAACGGCGCCCTTAAGGGCCTCAGAATGTTTAATAATGGGCGCCTGGGGGTGTTTGGGGCTTGTGGTACATGCCGGCGCAGCGTCGCGGCGCAGAATGGCAGCGTCGGGACGCTGAAGGGGCATAACTACTCAGCACTACTGCCTACCTGTTAGGCAAATTGCTGCGAGCAAACATGTTTATCTGCTTAATGCAGAATTGTTATGCTTGGCCACGACATTGACGAACAATAGGTAAGGATGGACAGGCAGGGAGTTTAGCGAGCAATAGAATATACGATACACGAATATAATTTAAGTTTTCAACACTATTATACTGTATTTTATATGAGTTATACATTGTTATTCAAACGACTAAATTAAGTTTTGTTTTTTAGTAGATTAGAATATAAGTTTGATAACAGACACGTTATCAAGTGAAATTCAAAGTTTTATGTTGTTCCAGCATGCAAGAACGATTATTCTCGGTAATATTTATATTAACTTGTAGTTAAAACAGTTGTAGCAGACGTTCATTCATAGAAATACCTCAGAGGAAAAACTTGAAACAGACGTAAAATTTACGGACTACACTTATACGATTATTCTAACCATAAATGTGAAATTTAATTGTAAACTAAGTAAACAAGCTTGTAAATAAATAGAAATAACATTTTTTAACATGTACATTTTTTCAGTTTTAATATAAATAAAAAGTACAATACAAATGTCCATACGTCTTAAGTGTACAACAAAACAAAAAATACTATTAGTGTTCTCATTCAGGGAAACACCTTAAGTGTTTACTTCGGATTTGTTAGCGAGAGTCAGTTTATTTTCGTAGGACTAATGTATTAGGCTACATTTGTGTTTACTTGGGACGAGACCTCTAAATATATAAGCTCGTTGATCCTAACTTGGTACTTTAGTTTAATCTATATCCTTAAGAGAGGTTGTATCTCAAAAGAGAGACGTATCTTTATGACCTTTAATTTGAGCTACATCTCGACCTATGCTGTCATTTAAGATTTCATTCTTACTCCTCGTTGCCCTTCTCCCTGATGTGAGAAAAAACTCATAGTTGCTTTAAAAAGGAGATTTTTATCAGTAGTGCTTACATACTAAGTTGTATTGCTTGACTTTAATGGCTAAAAATATTAAACCGTTCCAGGTCTTTTCTTCCACACTGTATCTCATTTTACATTAAAGGCATAGCTGAAAGGGGTAAAAAGGGAGCAAAAAATATAATTTTTGTTGCTCATGTTGCAAAATAATATTTATATGGTAATTATTTAACTACAAAACATTGCTAAAAAAACTAGGGTCTCGTAATTTTTCTGCTAGATAGGATGGATTTTTGATTTTTAGTGGTTATCTCAAATGGTCTTCTATCTACTTTCTTAAATAAACTGTCTGTCGCTAACAAATCTGAAGTAAAACTTAAGATGTGTTTCCGTGAATGAGAACACTATTAGCATGACATCTCAATTAAACCGTTCCAGGACTGTACCAACCACACTGTATGTTTTCTATTCTTTCATTGTATGACTTGTGATTATGTTTAAAATCCGTAAGTCCGTAAATCCGTAAGCCAGCTTCAAAGTAGTTCCAACTTATTAGTGTTTTATACAACACTAGTAGCTTGTAGAGGATGTGACCTCTATCCTTCTGCTTACATTTTCTTGGATACATTACAATACAATGTTGAATGTCTAAGATTTAGTGGTCCCATGTTGTGTTGCTTTATTTGTCTATGCTAGGGTCTTCCAACATTGACATTTAAATTACCTGGGTGATGGGAATGATTAATTTATGTTAAATTTTTTTAAATGAATGTTGTGAGTGTAGCAAAGATTTGAATAATTTTAAATGGAGTATTTTATTGGATGTACTGTTTTTTTATTCGGGAGATAAATCAATACTCACGTTGGCATTTCACACACGATTATACAACAGAAATAAAATAATTATAGCTGATCATTATTTAATTTTATAGTTTTAACAATTGTTGTTGTATTTTAAGGACATTTTGATGGAAAAAGAGTACAAACAAAACTCGGGCTCCCTTGGGGTTTTCGCCATCTAATTTTCAAAGTTTCATTTTTCTAGGTGGTCCGGTAGTTTCAGAAACCTGCGCAGACACAAATTATCCATTTTATCTTATATTTTGCTGACGCCTTTAAATATCAAGGTTGCATAGCATTGAAAAAAAATCACGATAGTCTCACGTATTTCTAGTTCTATTTTAACTGCCAGGACTCTGCTCTAGACCCGCAGCTGTCCCCAGGCTCGCAGCCTCCTCCGCCGGCCCTGGGCGAGGAGCGGATTGCAAGGGTGGCGATCGCTTTGTGTTTTTTGCCCGGGTCCGATAAAGAAGTCGATGAAAGGGCGGTCATATCGGCTCAGGACTTAGGCTCTTCTCGGGAGAAAAGGGTCAAATTTCTCCCTTTAAGGGGTAGTTAGGCGTGGATAGGGCTTTCGGATAAAGAATGTCCCTATTGGCACATTATTAAACGAGGCTCGCAAAAAAACGGTTTGATGTGACAGAACGCGGGTGACAGGGCCACAAAGGTGACGCGGACATTGTAGGCCAGATGGGCCGTGGGTGACAGCTATGACGGCCACTGGACTCGTCTGCGGTGGTGTCGTTCTGTTGCGACTTGCCCGGAGCTTGTTGTCGAGATTTTGACAAGGATAACGACATGAACGTATTAGACAGCATGAATGGACCCTGCTTATATTTTGACCTTACTCAAAAGACGAATTCCATGTTGGAACATCATAGAAGTCAAAACTAGAAAATGTTCGACTCGGAGTTTCACTATAACTATATTTATAATTTGTATATACTTTTCAGTGTCGAGGTATATCGGAAATAAAAGTACAAATATTTTGATTGCTTTTCAAAGAATCCCGTAATTTGGATCTTGGTTACTTCCAACTTGTACAATTTAGTCTACTTAAATACTTTCGTGTTAAAATATAGCTCAAACTATATCGATAGCTACCCTCACATTTTAATGCTATACAATGTCTATACCATGTCTATGTCATTTTACGTTTTATCCCTTAAAATAAGTCATTTTAATTTCAAAATTACACGGTTTTCTGATATTCATTCAAACATTTACTAAACGTTAATAGATATTCTGGGTTCAATGCACAATACAAAGTTTCAATTCTTCACCTCAACATTTGTTATCCTTTTTCAAACGTTGAAGTAACAAACATGGAGCAAAAGTATATAAATCGAAAGGACCCTTTACGTGTTAGATCTTGGTAACTTTTACCTAGGAATTTCGATATAGAGAGTAGTAATACATTATGGAAGGCAGTCCAAGTCATATTGTTTTGGAAATCCTTGAATTGAACCATGACCCTTCCCCATATTTCAGAACTTTTTCAGTATAGCTAGTGAAATATATAATTTTCTTTAATAAATTCAAACAGCAAAGACGTTCTACTTACGTCTTCAATGAATAATAAATACTTCACCCCAAACATCAACCCTGAGAAAAAAATACCACCGTCGCAGCAAACCTGCGCACTCAGCGAATTTCCGATGCACATTTTTGTCTTAATACTACATAAAGCCGCTTACCAAGTTTCATAAAAATATATTAACAAATAAGCGATATTTTAATTATTCTACATAAGAAAAACATTGGGGATGAGTATGTAGGTTTGCTTACACAAGGAACACAAACCTTGATTTTGATTTTGATGCAAATATCAATACAATTCAACTAGGCCACATACCAAGATTTATCAATATTTATTCATGGTTAAGCGATATATAACATTTGAATCACTCTCCATAAGAATAACATGGGGGCTGAGTAAGCAGGTTTGCTGCAAAATGAACGAAAAATATAGGTTTTCATTCAATATAATGGGCAAATATCAATATAGCTCAACTAAGTGAAGCCACATACCAAGTTTCATCAATCTACATTCATAAACAAGCGATGTATACCATATTTTAATTGTTCTCCATAAGAATAACATGGGGGATGAGTACGCAGGTTTGCTGCAACAAGGAGCACAACAAATTGGTTTTTATACAAGTATCAGTTTAACTCAACAAGAGGTGAAACTACATACCAAATTTTATTGTCATAATTAAGGGAGACATAAGATTTGACTTATTCTCCCGAAGAATAACATGGGGGCTGAGTAATCAGGTTTGCTGCTACAGGAAGTATCGGTAAAAAATTTTTTCGTGCAAATAAGAATAGACCACAACCAGATGAAGCCACATACCAAGTTTCATTAATATTTGTTCATTAATAAGCGATATATAAGATTTTACTTATTCTCCATAAAATTAACATTGGACAACGTACTTTGTTTAGCATTTTTAATATCTCGGTAACAAATTAACGTAGAGCGATGATCAAAATACCAAATTGCTTGTTTTTTAAGGTAAAAATTTAATAATCTAAACAAAAGTTTGGGTTTAACAATAATTACATGTAACAAGTTCAAAAACCAATTTTTGGGGTACAAAACCCCCTTTAAAACAGAGCGACCTGTCTGGTTGTCGAACTCATGAGATCCTGCCTTACACGTTTGTACCAAATTTCATCAAGATCGGACCATTTTTACGAAAGTTATCGTGCCTACGGACACATATATATATATATATATATATATGAATTTGAACGAACGGTGTTTTTGGCATCTGGGGGGCCTCAAAACGAAAAGTTATCATGGTTTCGGGCTTAAGTCTTACCATTGACTATAGATACTGAAGAAGATACTTCAGGAACATTATGATACTTCATGAGACCTACGGTAATAGCTTCTTCCCTGTAGGGGAAATTAGCTAAAAACTGTCAACTGTCACTGACCAAGAATACATTGTTTGCCATCAGGACACAGTGTAGTGAATATTTTTTCTTTATACGTATTTAAAATGACTTAATCATGGTCCTAGCTTAATTTACTTGATACCAGATTAAATTACAAATAATTTCTTCCATGTACATGATTTTGAGGGAAATAAACTAATTTTTGTATAATGTGTAATACTAATGCTTTATGGTAGAGACGGTTATAGGACCACACAGTCCAGGGTGTGAGGGGTGTTTTATGATATGGAGGGGGGAGGGGCTCTCACAGCTGGGTCCTACGTGTCCTGCTCCTGTTTCACGCCATTCACTGCCCGCAGGACCTTTGTCTTAGTGACCAGGATGTGGGCCCAGCTCGGTGTCCTTCGTCCTGCCGCACAAAGCTGCTGTCCGAATATTCTATAGGTCCTGCAGGATGCAGTGCAGGGGTGGCGGTCGAGCGGTCCGTTGAGAGGACATTATTAGATGTGCCCAGAAATACTGAGCAGTACGAACATTATTTCCTGGAAAGATAGCGTTGTAATTCAAACTTGCAATGTATATACTTTATTAATAATACCATTGACTATAAATACTGAAGTAGACTTCTCATTGCCATTGTAAAATGTATCCCTAGTTTTGTGTGTGCCAGGATTGAAAGAGGTCGTAGTTTGCAATAATCACCAACAGAATATACTGTGTCAACTATTACTTATCCTCTCAAGGAGGGGATAATACAACAGTTGGTGTGTCAGGAAGCAAACATAAGTTGATTATCACTTGCTTTCTGGGGTGGAGATATTTTTAAAGTTAACGTAAATAACTAAAATAAATAGTTGACAGCAGCACAATCCGTCGGTGACCTAATCAAACTACTTTAATTTTAAATTCTGGCTTACACTAAAAGTGGGACAGCTGGAACATATGGTTTGAATGTTTCCTTCAGTATTTATAGTCAATGACAATACACACTCAAGCTATATGTGAGCAGCTATTAGCTTAAGTCAGCTGATCTTGTTCCTGTACTGTGTGTTGTTCAACAGCAATAAAATGTTCAACTAAATTGGTTTCTATTCTACCATAAGATTAAATTGGAACTTTGAAATCCCATTGAGTGGAACTGTCTTTCATATTTCGAACCCCCAAAAGGCACATCTAGACTTTAAGGGGTTTCAAATAACATACAAACAAACATTTAAGACACGACTGTTTTGCCTGTAGCATTATCATAAAAATCGCCTATTCTTTTAATAAATGAACAACCGAATTCAGTTATTCAGATTCGATCAAATAATATTCTCTTTCGATTATTCAGCTTATGATTATGAAGTTTATGATTTCATAAGTCAGAGTAAAACAGCTGATCTTACTTCTCTACTGTTATTTGTTCGGATTGACAGTTGTTATTTTTTTTTTTTGTTTTGCCATAAGATTAAATTTGGAGCTTTGAAAGCCTGTGACGCAAAGCCCTGAAGGTGGATGTTTTCCAAAACCCCATATAAATGTTAAGGGCTCTTAAATAACACATAAACAATCATTTAATAGTTTCGCCAGTATCCTGCGGGTCACAAAATCGGCTTCTTCCTTTAATAAATAGATTAATTATGCACCAATTAACCTTTGGTAAGAACTCATTTATTTAAAAATATTATTTTAATTGGCAATTTTAAAATTTAGTTGAATCATATAAATACTTATTTTAATAAGTATTAAAGTTAAGCAAGTTGTGGAAGGACATTTTTTGAAATCCTAAAGCCAAATATTAGTAGGGTCTATATTTTAATTTGAAAAAAATACACTGTCACCAAAGACCGAATTTCTAAATGTTGGGAATCTGTTATATTTCGCTGGTAGACATATTTTAAGGTTAAAAGCAAAGATTGAAATTGTGACGTCAATGGTGAAAATCTATAATATCCAAAACTTATTGTTAAAATGATTCTACCAACATGAAATGACCATAAGTGACTCCATCTTGGATGTCCGAGATTAGTGAAGGAATAGGGCATCTGATGGAGACCCAATATAAATAAACCACATTTCAAAATAATTAACCTTTAACCAGTATAAGATAACGAGCTTATTATGACGTTATTGATGACTGTATAACATCGTACCCATTGATGATTCCGTTATTTTATGATGTCACAACTTGTTTTCAGTTTCGTCACAATTTAAAAGAATTATATTACCAATTGTTAAATTAAATAAATAATTTATCACAATGATATTCGTTGTAATGATAACGGGATGTAAACAAAAAAGTCTTACAACACTTAAAAATATATTTACCCTTGCACTGTATTCATAAACGATACGGTAATTACATAACAAACGGTAAATCGATTTCATCATTCGTCATTAGGCCCAATGAAGGAGTCCTCTTCTTCAGGTGTTGGGCCTGATGATCGGCGTGACCGTTCGAAATCGATTGCTTTTTATTATCTTTTATGTGTATTTACCGTCCCAATTTTTAAAGAGTAAATTTATTTAGAAGTTTAGGAAGACTGATTTTATTTACATCCTAGTTGTTAAATTGTAAACACCTCCCTTTTTAGGCTTTTTGCGAATTTCCTAAACAAAGCCGATAATCAACTTTGGTATGGGAGTCAAGCTTTCGATGTAACCTATCAATATCTTGGATCATATAAATGTAGTGTAATAGTTTTAAAGCATGATACAACAATCGATCAAATTTTATTTAGTTAAGTTACACAGATTTTGTATTTAATATTGCAACTTGGTTTATGATTTGTTTTATGTATGTACAAAGAACACAGTGTCATACAAACATGGACAGCCTGTATATCGTTGAGGTATAACTTAAAAAAAGGTAATATACTTTAAACATTTTACTACTCATACTACTTTTTAAAATTCAAAACTTATTTATTTACGGATGACAAATTAGGCTCCGCACTAATCTGTCTCCTGGGAGTCATACACGGCTTTTATTAGCGCCTGCTTGTGTTCGCAGGCAGCCCGGCGACACTCGTGTGTTGCGTGAGGCCTACCAGCACTCCCCAGGCGCTGCGAGGGCGTCTTGATAACTACTTGTGAATTAGTCCCTCGCAAGTGTTTTGTCCTGTTAAAACCAGACTATTACGGCAGACATTAATTAAATAAATGGTATAAAAAAACTTACATATTTTTGATCCATTTTTCTTTCTATTTTAATCAATTAATTCATTTATATTTATTAAATTAAGAATATACCCTATAGTACGATAAAATGTATATAACATCTAGTAAAATTCATTTTTCTTGTCAGAATTGTTCACCTGAACTGTTGGAGGCAACACAATCATTTGCTTCACACAGTGGTTTCAAGAGGAAAAGTCACCCTCCAGGGTTAGGTGGCAACATGTTCCGAATATCATCTATTGGTCAGTGTTATCTGAACCTATATACCAAGTTTTTTTTCTGAATGTATTAGTTAACAAAAAGGAAATTAAATATATAAACCATCCATAAGAATAACGTTGGACCGTTGTATTTCCATAAATAACTTAAATTTGAAAATTTCGACAAAAATAAAACTGTCTTCATATACCGTAATAGGGTAAGAAATAAAAAGATATATAAACATGAATATCGATTGAAATTTAACCACTAAAGTTAGCACAACATCCATGTAAAACCCGTTGTGGAATATTTTAATTTATGTTCGTATACATATACACATTAATTACGTATGGTTACTGGTCTGCGTATTGTTTCGTAAATCATGTTTTACCCACATCTCTACATTACCCCATTGACGCCATCATTTTCACCGAAGTGCCTTTTTTGCTATATCTAAAACACATTTTTGATGCTCGAAGTTCTGAAAGAAGCAGATAACATCAAGAGAATCCAAAAATAAAGTCCCCGTCCTGTCCAACATTATAGGAAGAGTTCGGCATTCCAGGGCTGGCTTAAGGTCCATTAACAACAGTAATGAGCGGCCTAGGAGCTGGAATAGCGGCGTAGTCTAGTCACCCCCGCGACGTGGAGGGTGGTTGTGGGCTGGGCTGCGACGAGGATATATATACTGCGGCCGACGACCTCGCTATATATACACATCTATTGTCCTCACTCAACTGGTGTAGCTGTGGACTGGACCAAGGATTTATATAGGTATTACTAGAGGCAACACTGATGAAAAAAACTGCGAGCCGTTCTTTCCAAATTTTGGTGAGGCAAAGAACTACTCGCTGAAATCGAACGATTCGACAAAGTGAATCAAACAAGTACCTATCCATGATTTGGAACTCAATAAACTTGTATTTGTTAATTTCCTCATAATTAATCATGTTTCACGGAAAGATTAGTTACATAAATCAAACGAAAAAATGAAGTGAGCATAATGTCGATACCAGAAATATTAATCCATGTAAATAAAATTAGAGTTTTGTCTGTACATTGCTTGGAATTATGAAATGTTTGCATATTTTCACGTTTTACACCTTAGGGAAGCCAAAACGTGTCTTTATATTTTTCTGTCTGTCTGTCTGTCTGTCTGTCTCTCGGTCCGTCTGTCGATAACGCTCAAGGACGGTTTTTTGTTCGATTTCCACGGGAAAACGTGTGCACTGACTTTGATGAAGCTTTGTTTCTTTGTTCTATACATGCGTGAAAAGATTTTAGGCCACTTTAAACTGGCGTACGTCTTTTGGAAAATGAATGGCGGAAGCTCAAAAACGTGATTTCGTGCGGTTTTGTTCATGTTTTGTTCGCTTTTCACAGGGAAACGAGTGCACTTTCTATGTCCTTTATGTGCGTTAGTAGGTTTTAGGCTAATTGGATTTTATGAAATCACCTTAGGACTCTGCCCCACGGGGCTTTAAAATCCTGTGTTATGTTATTCTTATGGACATAGCATTTATTTATAATGAGCCAGATGATGACTTAAGAATAGTTATTCTATAAACAGATTTTGTAGTTATTATTTAAAACGATGAGTGACGATTGGTAATAAATAACATAAGTATACAGAGTGGCCATATGATCTAAATCTATATTTGACAGACTCCTGCACTCACAGAAATAGTGATCACTTTATCTAAAAACCGACAATGTCTATGAAGTTGAAATTTGCATGGTGGTTCCCCTTACGCTGCAGATGTACAATAAGAATACGTTTGAAAAAGTCCTTTAGGGCTCTACCATAATTTACTTTTATGGCAATCTTATGAGTATGAGTATTTATTGGACCATTGTAAGTTGAAATTCGGTAGGAACATAACTAATACAACAGAACAAAACGTAAGCTTATTCCCGTTACGAAAATGTTTAAGGGCTTCGCCCTCTGGAATTTATAAATACGATCTTTTAACAACCTTGCACATACTTCTGGACTGATGGATAGGACATTCGGTAGGAATGTAGCTGTTAGCTCAATGCAGACATTTACCTACTCCAGACACAAATATACTCAAGGACTTTGGCCCACTGGCCTTTAATATAAGCGTGTTAATCATCACACACCAACTACTCAACCAATAGTGCTGAAATTTGGTACCTTAAAGGACATTAGAAAGAACATAACTATAATGGGTAGTCACGGTGTTGTTCTCTGTAGATTTCACACAGACCCTTTGTCGTGCGTGAGATATGGGTAGACGAGATCTACGCCTGTACAAAAAGGTATTTTATGTAGCCGACTACTGAGCGTCTGAACTTATAGTAAATATGAAAATGTATTTTGGAGAGGATTAAGGGGTTGAGGAGTTCTCTGATGCCCTTTTAAAATTTGAGAACAGAACATTAAAAAACAAATTTAGTCTCATAAAAATCTCTCTTTCACTCTGCCCAATCGTTGAGTCGCGGGATTTAATGATCAACAGTTTTTTTTACCGAGGTTCAAAAACAGTTTAATTTGGCAAGTGCCTAGCTCTATGATTGTGCCATCCTTAGTCCACCATTTACCAAGCAACGAAGATAAACACAAAGGTAGATCTCTTCCAAAGCGAGGATCGAACATATACATGTTCTTTTAGCCATGACCACGCCGCCGCCGGCGCCGTTCACTACCCGACAGAGTTCCTTGACTTAGCAACTGTACCCGAACTATCTGTCAGTATATTTCGTTAACTTTTACTAGTACTTTGGTATTATACGGATGCCACCCTTATACAGCGCGCTGCGGCAGTTATGTTAGGATGGGTTATCATAAAAATGATTGTAGAACTTTCCTTGTTTTGTTACGAATCGAATGATACCTGATGAGTCATACTTCAGGCCGCCAAACCCCCTCCAAATAGGCCAAGGTCATGTCGTTGACCGGAGCGCGCGCATCACCTGTCACCGCCTGTATCTGGGTCAGTGTCATGAGTGATTTATTGCCGTCACTACGTTACATTTGTTTTCATAATGAGTGACGTTCTTCTGGTGTGGGATTTACCTCGAAATGCAGAGGAAACCGTACGTATTTTTATGATAACCCATCCTAACATAACTGCCGCAGCGCACTGTATATTTGGCGGAGTACATGTGGCGATCGGGTGTGGCTGCTAGCGGCGGCGACGCATTCAACACGATCCTAGCGGACATCGCTGTCTTTTGGGAGGCACAACACAAAGACCGCTCATCAGAATGATGTAAAATTTGTACAGTAAGTCAATAAAAGTACGTTTTTTCGAATTATGTAGTTATCCTTTGTATCCGGTAAAAATTTAACCTCCAAAAATAGTGGCATCCGTATAATACCAAAGTACCCTTTTACTTAATAGTACATTAAACATGTAAAATTTAATTAAAATATTGTAAAATTATATGGGTTCTTGTTTTCTACGATTAATCTATTATACACACAACCCGTACGAAGAACGGGTACACAGCTAGTCGTTCTATAAAATTACAAAATATTAAATTTTTCAGTTTTTTATGAATGAACTATTCTACTCACTGAAATCTCTAGCTTCTTGTTTTTGCTGGGACACAAATCAACGATATCTGATAACCTGTCGAGGAGAGGCGGGCTTTGAAAGTTATCATTGGCTTTGTGGCCTCAAAGCAGGTAAAAACGCGAATTATTGCGTGACTGGGGCCTCCTCTTATGTAGTTTATACACAAACTACCAAACAACTAAAGCTACCTATAACGTTTATCTACTCACGTTTGAAACTAAACGCGAAAATAAATTATCTGTTATATATTACAGACAATTGTGAGATGATGGATAAAAGAAATGGATATTTATTAGCAATTTAAACTACATATTTCACACTTCTTCGTCACATCTACCAATAGACAATGTGTGAATTTCTCAAATAACAAATCTATTAGTTATTTGTAATTTTATTTAAAGAAATCGTGTACTATTTTTCCATGGATTTAAAGACTGCATGGATTAGATAGCACTAAATAGAAGCTTGCGGCTTGTCCAGCAACCAAGAAATCAATTACCTGGATGTTCGTCGTCGTTCCATCTGCAAGGTTCATTAAGTTCATCATGTAGGTTCATTATGTCAATTGTAAGGTTCTCTACCGTTCTAGGTTAATTGCTAGCGCTTGGCAATCGGATTTTTGTAAAAGTATTTTAAGTTAAAACTTTATTGAAGGGCACTATGTTAATCTAAAGATAAAGTACATAGTTTTTTAGCTGTATTTAATAATTTTTGCCCAATTGTTCCTTTGTATCTAAATTAAGTGAGTTGTCGAAATAGGAGTCCAAAACGAAGAACCGTTTTGGTTTTATCTTTAAATGAGACAGAAATTATAAGCAACTCGACCCAGGAATGGGAGGTTCGTGCTCGGACAGAATGGTCAATACTGCAGAGGGTGTGAGGGAGGGTGGCGGTGCCAGGAACAGCTGACCCCTGGGCAGTACCAGTCCGCGCCACTCCCCCCCACACAACATTCACCTGCACATAGCAACACTTCCGTGTACGTCCGCACAATCAATACACGAAGCCGCCAACTCCCAGGCTAATAGTTTCATGTGATCGCTCCCTCCCCCTATGGAAAAAGTGTTGTCTTCGTCAACATTGTCGATGTTGGGTTATCGGTGAAAGTATTCGTGTTGATAACACACCAACTACCCAAAAAAGTCAAAAGACCTCCACCCAAAAAAGTAGGTTTTGAAATTGTGTTTGTTTATTAGTTTAAATGTGACCTAGGGACCACGCTCGCCGATTGTGGCCTGATTAGAAAGAAGGTTGGTATGCAAGTGTCCTAAAAGATGAAGGTTTACTACAAATCTATACTTTCGATGGTTTTTGTGGTTCAAGTGCTAACATTTGGGCTCACAAGTTATATACGTTTAAAAATGTAATCAACTACTTCGATTGAAATGTAACAGCGCTTCTAACAGTTGTTGTTTTGTTTTCGTCTTGATGAATGAGGAAGAAGATTTAGTTCTCCACGACCTAAAGTGATGGGAAACATATAGGACGAATGAGCGAAGCACTTTCCATCTGTAAAATACTGTTGCATTTGGTTTACAAGTACTCGTAGTGTTAACAGAATAATCAGACAGTACATGTAGCGGTTTTTCTGCTCTGTTAAGAGCAGTTAGTTCATACAGAAGGTATACACAGTTTTATTAGTGAATTTCCTTTGGAAAGTGAACTATTAGCATGACCCGCACGGTGAAACTTAAGCCCGGGACCACCATAGAAGTTCCTAACGTGACCCCCTGAACACGTTTTGGGGGGTCGTTCAAAATGTTATATATATATATATATATATATATATATATATATATATATATATATATGTGTGTGTGTCATATATATGGGTTTGTTTTGATATATATGGTATATATATGTGTATGCACTCTAGCGGTCGCATTTTTTGTCCGATTTACTTCAAATTTGGTAGGGACGTTCCTTTCTATAATCTGTTGGACAAGTTCGTTGGTCAAAAAATCGGAAAACTCTAAACCCATTTTTTGGAGATTAATCTTTCAAATTTCGAGTGTTTTGGCCCAAAAAGGGTCAGAAAAGCCCCAGATGTAAAATTAATGCATGTAAAAAGATGGGAATTAGAAAGGCGAAAGTTGTAAGCACTCTCTCGTCATCCTAGCATAAATATTTACCGAGTTATTAAAGAAAATGTGTATCGGCTAAACACAGTACGTTGTCTTATGGGGGTTTTACACTAGAAAAGCCTGTTATTCTTTTGTTAGAGTACTTTTATTACCCCCAGCAACCTCACGCCTACTTTCAAGCCTGACTGGACCTTCTGCTAACCTTATAATGCGCAAAATTGTATTCCCAGCTTTGCAAGTAAATGAATCCAGGAGTATCAGAACAGCCAAAAAATCAATGTCTTCAGATTTCGATAAAAATTGGACAAATGTATGTTTTTACACTGATTTTGAGTTTTAAAAGTTTTTATGTGGAAATTCACTTCCCTCACGTCAGCGTGCTGCGTGCAAACTCGTTTTTCCTCAGTTCCTCAACAGCTGTCCAGTTCAAACATGTTCTTAGCATATTTTCATAACTTAAAAGGATAAAATAAAAATAATGAGTTAAAGAAATTTATTTTAGAAATATAGATAAAAATCACAGTTTCCACCAAAAAGTATGTTTAAGAATTCGACAAATTCATTGACCATTTTTCGGTTGTTTTGGAGAGCGCAATCACTTTCAAACGTGATATTTTTATGGAATAGAATAGCTGGAATGTCTCAAAATCCGTCATGTAATTCTAAAACTCGTATTTAATTCATTGTATTTATATAAATAAATACATTTCGTTATTTTCCATAAGAATCATGTATTTCATTAATGGCATTGTAATTTTACAGCAAGAATAAGCAAAGCCATAATTATGAATAGACAACAATTCATCAGTTTTACAGTCGAGTAGTACAAAGTATATGGTTAAAATAATGTCATTGTTTATAAAGACGTTCAAATAAAAATGCCTATAAATGTTGAAAAATATGCTCTTCAAAAAGGTACACCAAACGTACCTGATTCTAAAAAAATACCCTATATAGCCAATACCCAGTACTTTCGAATCTTGTCCCTCATTAACAGATTAAACAAATTTATGATTTAAGGTTCACTTTATAGATAACAAGAAATACCTAGTAATTCCACAGAGTAGAATTTCAATATCACAAAAATAATAATCGTGCCATGAAAATTCAAAATGTTCAATATTTGCGATATTTGTTATGGTTTGACTATTTGTGATATCAACGTTTTGCTCACTGGAATCGCTAGATATTTTTTGTTGTTGTTCTTTTAAAAGATCCATAATATTGAACTAGTTAGAATGAAACGTTGTCGAGGGGCGGGATTTGAAAGATAACATTGGCGTTATAGGAGAATCAGGTAGAAAAGTGGAAGATTTGATGACTGAAGCTGAAACCCACTCCTCAATGTGTCTACGACTGGGTAGGAACTCCAGGAACTCTATTCATTAGATGTGGTAGTTTTGCGGAAGTTTCTCTATCAAGATTATAGTTTTAAAATGTATATAGGACTGTGACTATTGATTTTCGCAAAAAGCACGTGGTCAAATTTGGCATTCAAATCCCGCCCCACTGACTCTTCGCGCGCCCAAATCTCTGACCCCGGTCTACACGGTTCTAGAAAGTTCGGCTGTCCGCAATAAAGTTTACAGCTTGGAGCCCAATATTAGCTTTCAGTGGGATCGATGGGGCTGCGGTGCCCTGTGGGAGGGGGCAGGGGTCAGAGGTCAGGCAGGTACATCACACTGCGGTCACGGCCCGGCCTGTCCATCATCGATATCACCTATAGATGAGTTCGTTTAACTTGGTGCCTGGCCCTAATCTAGCTGCATGATATTAGCCACAAGTAAGAAGGGTCCCATTCTATGCAGGTACATGTACACTTACTACGTTTTATAGGAGATCAATTGGTCATTGGGCTATTAGTTAACCCTTATTTCAGTGTTAATCCTGGCTAAAGAATCAGTCGGTCTTACTAACAAGGCTACACAAGGCATCTCACCCATTCTCTACTTATATTCGCCTTATAGTACGCCCTAGTTTCATCGGTGTTTCACACAGAGATTAAGATCACCTGATATCGTTCCTCGTGTAAAAGGGATTTGGTTTTCAAATCCATGTGCATTATTAACGGGAGGGCCGAAATTAAAATTGCGCATCAACTTTCACACCTACGAAATAAACTTTCTTCGAATGATTTTAATATGAAATTTTATATTTGTTGATATTTTTGTGAGAATTTATGAAGAACATTTGTGCTATGGCCGTATTCTTCTTTTAGGGAACAACAACTATCGCGAGATAACAATTAACATCGATAATGTCGTGAGAAGCTATTTGTTTGTTTAGACTGGAGTCCCCCTTAAGACCCCTTAGAGAGTATAAAGAAGATGAACAGAATATTAAGTTTGCTTATAACGAATGATTTTTGCGTGAAATAAATACATAGCAAACCCCTGTTTATTAAACAGTAATCACCAATCTGCATATACCGGGTGTCCCACGTAAGGTGTCTCAAATTGATTACGGAAAAACGGCTTAACGTACAAGGATGAAATAAAATTATTTCCCGCTAAATCGACCCCAAGGAATAACGTAAAAATATTTTTAACTTTTTTCCCATACAGGGTGTGCCAAAAACTGAGGGTCACTAGTTCGAATCTCGGAATTTTCAAATGTAAACATATGTCATATTATACATCATTTTAAAGGTATTTAATAGTCAAACATTTTGGCGAAAACAGAAATTAATTATCTTTTTCCGTTTCAAAATGGCGGCAGTTTTTTGGGGAAAAATCAATATGTTTTTAATACTCTGTGTTTCCTATACCACTGCACATAGCCCTTCTCCGGTTGAATTTTCTTACTAGTTATGAAATTAGCTTTACGGTGATATGCTACAAGTAACGGTTTTTTGAAATAATAAAAATTCCAAAAAAATTAATTTTTGAAAATTTGCAAATGCCCATTGTTCAAAATTTCCAAATAGCAACATATGTCAAGTGGCAGATCATTTTATAGGTTTTTTAATTCTTAACAACTTTCTAATTTACACTTACTTTGTATCTCTTTTAGTTTTTGTGTAAATAACAAAAAACCTAATTTTCCTATATCAAATGCATGTTACTTGGGTTTAACACTAAATGAAATGGGGCCATGATCAGCTGTTCAGTGTTAAACCCAAATAACATGCATTTGATATAGGAAAATTAGGTTTTTTGTTATTTACGCAAAAACTAAAAGAGATACGAAGTAAGTGTAAATTAGAAAGTTGTTAAAAATTAAAAGACCTATAAAATGATGTGCCACTTGACATATGTTGCTATTTGGAAATTTTTAACAATGGGCATTTGAAAATTTTCAAAAATCAATATTTTTGGAATTTTTATTATTTCAAAAAACCGTTACTTGTAGCATATCACAGTAAAGCTAATTTCATAACGAGTAAGAAAATTCAACCGGAGAAGGGCTATGTGCATTGGTATAGGAAACACAGAGTATTAAAAACATATTGATTTTCCCAAAAAAAACTGCCGCCATTTTGAAACGGAAAAAGATAATTAATTTCTGTTTTCGCCAAAATGTTTGTCTATTAAGTACCTTTAAAATGATGTATAACATGACATATGTTTACATTTGAAATTTCCGAGATTCGAACTAGTGACCCTCAGTTTTTGGCACACCCTGTATGGGAAAAAAGTTAAAGATATTTTTACGTTATTCCTTGGGGTCGATTTAGCTGGAAATAATTTTATTTCATCCTTGTACGTTAAGCCGTTTTTCCGTAATCAATTTGAGACACCTTACGTGGGACACCCGGTATATTGTACTACCTATCTCAAGTAAATGTTTATGATGTTAACCTTTATAGTAGGTGAAAAACAATTTAATTTTTATTACGTGACAAATTTATTTCAGGAAAGACTAAGTAACTGCACGAATATTACCACAGAGAAGAATCAATCAGAGTTGTCTTACGGAGGAACTTTGTCTATACCAATATAATACAGAGGGGAAGCAGCGGGCATTCTGTCCGGCAACGGTACATTGTACATTGTACACAGAAGACGGACGCCCTGTAAGGCGCCATAACACTTTCAACGAGGGAATAATCTCAAAACTCATTCCGATATTTAATTACAGAAATAATTCATCTATTGAATGACTGGCTACACAATACAGCGAGAACACATTGGGCAAACGCTCCGTTTTGTAACGGCAGAGTAGAATCACAGTTAAGGAAACATTTGGCCAGCTTATTAGTGAAATTCCTATGGAAAGTGAACTATTAGCATGACCCGCACGGTGAAATTTAAGCCCGGGACCACCATAGAAGTTCCTAATGTGACCCCCTGAACACGTTTTGGGGGTTCGTTCAAAATTTGATATATATAGACATATATATATATATATATATATATATATATATATATATATATATATATATATATATATATATATATGTGTGTGTGTGTGTGTATGAACTCTAGCGGTCGCATTTTTTGTCCGATATACTTCAAATTTGGTAGGGACATTCCTTTTTGTAATCAGTTGGACAAGTTCGTTGGGCAAAACAATCGGAAAACTCTAAACCCCTTTTTTGGGGATTTTAAATTTAGAGATTTGAGTTTTTGGGCCCAAAAAGGGTCAGAAAATCCCCGGATGTACAATTAACGAATGAAAAACGGTGGGAATTAGTGTGGCAAAACTTTTAAGCCCTCTCTCGTCATTATACCATATATACTTACCGAGTTATTAAAGAAAATGTGTATTGACCAAACACAGTACGTTGTCTTATGGGGGTTTTACACTAGAAAAGCCTGTTATTCATTTGTTGGTGTACTTTTATCATCCCCAACAATCTCACGCCTACTTTAAAGCCTGACTGGACCTTCTCCTAACCTTAAAATGCGCAAAATTGTATTCCCAGCATTGCAGGTAAATAGAACCAGGAGCATCAAAACAGCCAAAAAATCAATATTTTCAGATTTGATTAAAAATTGGAATAATTGTATGTTTTTAACTGATTTTGAGTTTTTATAGTTTTTTATGTGGAAATTCACTTCCCTCACGTCAGCGTGCTGCGTGCGAACTCGTTAAAATATAATGTTGCTGTTTTGCCCCCTCCCCCGAAATGTAAGCTAGCAAATAAATACTATTTGGAATAGAGAACATTCACTAGTACTGTAATGTGTTAACTCATGCAGTGGTTGAAAAATAGGTTGAACAAAGACTTGTATTGGGATGTGTTTATTTGAAAGTAAAACTTAAATTAAATTAGACTCATTCTTGATATGTACTGCTACGTAATTTTTGCATTTCCCAAATATGTTGTATGATATAAAATCGTCTACTATCTAAATTCAGACAAATCTCAGTTACCTGCAAGATAGGCCATGGGCAACACCGCTGTGTTTAGCGGTTGCCTAGGAGCGCCTGCCCACCTGGTCTGGTAGTTGTTGGGGTCTCCGCTAGGTAGTGCCACGCACCGGCAATGTCAAACACTGGGAAAACCAAAAAATCTGTTTAAAATGTGTTTTGTGAATTCAGATGCAAACAAACCTAGGTTTTGTGTTACCGGATTATTTCAATGCTTATTTTTAGCCTTTTCTTATTTAGAAACCTTCATTTCAACCTAGGGGCCATACACATATTACGTAACGCACTTAAGGAGGGGTATGGCTTTTCGTTATGCTGCGTTGTGTGAGGGGGGGTTGGCGCAACGCAACGTTGCGTAACTCACACATTTTAACACTAAGATCGGGCACACTCCCTTATCTGTTGATAATGTTAAATCGTTAAAAAATGTAACTGTTTTTATTTATCTGACGAATTTAGTTTTGTGATCTCTCAAAAGTACCTTTTTCAATATCAATTACGCATTTATTTATTATTTTTATCAACATTCTTTTTATTTGTAATAGTTTTTAATTCAATGTTTTTTCAACCTTTAACGTTTACAAATTGTATTTGACTGTTTGGTTCTTATTAATATAACATGTTATATTTATCGGACGACTTTAGTTTTATGATCCCTCAAAATATCTTTTTAGTATTAACTACTCGTTTATTTTGTTTATTACTCGACAACTGTTTCCATAAAGTTGTGTTGTATTTGTATTAGTTATAAATCGAATTTGTTAAGTTTTAGCTGAGATAATTTATTTTGTTGTTTATTTTATTAGTAACAGTCTTGTAAGTTTGTATCAATTTTGCTTGGAAAAAAGTTATTAACAAATGGTATTAAAAGAATGACATTAAATGTTTAATGATTTATTTAAATCCATATTCCAAATTGCTAGTAAAACTATGTTTAGTAAGTCTAAGTTGTTTGTGTATACCAATATAATAGTGCAGAGGGGACGCAGCGGGCATTCTGTCCTGCAACGGTACATTGTCACAGAATCGTAAGTCTACTACGATTAGGTTCCCTAACACATTGGGGGGGGGATGCTCAAACGTTACGGTGTGTTACAAGGTGAAGGATGGGGGGTTTGAAATGACGAAAAATTCGTTACGTAATATGTGTATGGCCCCCTACCCTCAATTCATTGATTGATCGAATTGTGTGGAACCGTTCAGGTGAAAATAAATATTTCGAGTAGGGAAACAAGGATAGTTGAAGAGGGGGATTCAGCCTCGAAACTTTTTGCGTTTTTAGCCTGCTTCTCCCATAAGGTCAAGGTTAACTTTAAAAGCCCCTCTATGCTCAACGGTCTATCCGAAACCGTCGATTTGCTCATGTAAAGAGCAAACGAGATCGCATGCAGCACGCTGACGTGAGGGAAGTGAGTTTCCACATTAAAACCTTTAAAAGATCTAATAAAGGGTTTAAAACAACTCTGGTAACATTTTTGTGTAAAATTGAAAAATGTTATTTTTTGGCTGTACTGATTCTCCTGGTTATAATCAAATCGACTATTAGGATGACAATGTTGTACATTATCAGGTTAGGACGAGGTATAGTGAGGATAATAAATTGGTATAGGAGTATTAGGGTTATAAAACTACATCAAGATATGAAAAACAGCCTTTTCCAGTATAAAATCCCCGTAAGACAACGTACTGTGTAAAGACAATTAAAATTTTCTTTAATAACTCGGTAAATACTTGTGCTATATTGATGAGGGAGGGCTTAAAATTTTATAATGATACATTCTGGGCTGTTCTGACCCTTTTTGGGCCCAAAAACTCAAAATTTGAAAAATTAAAATCTCCAAAAGGGTGTTAGAGTCATCCGATTGTTATGCCCAACGAACTTATCCAACTGTTTACAGAAGGGAAGGTTCCTACCACACACACACACACACACACACACACACACACACACACACACACACACACACACACACACACACACACACACACACACACACACATATTTATATATATAAAGTTTTTAGTGACCCCCAAAACGTGTTCAGGGGGTGACGTTAGGAACTTCTAGGGTGGTCCCGCGCTAAGTTTCACCGTGCTAATAGGGTCATGCTAGTAGTTCACTTTTCCATAGGAAATTCCCTAACAAAATTACTTAGCAATCTCAGTGCGGAAAATTTCGGTATCATAAATAATTTGCGTTAACAAAGTTACAAAATATGTAATATTTACGATTTTTTCTGGGTAGACTATTTGCCATATCAAAATTCCGCTAACTGAAATGGCTAGATATTTGTTTACTCTTTCAAACGGACGATACATCTATTTAGGATTATCCAGTAAGAAGGGGCAGGCTTTGAAAGTTGACACTAGTCTTATGGGAGAAGCTCGTAGACGAAGAGGACTGGAGCCCCCTCTTTAAAAACTTGTCAGTTATTTTGAAATAACTCATGGTTATTTCAAAAAATGTCCGAAATATCTTGCGTCTTAGATAAGTCAGGTAATTACTTTGCTACCTTCAAATTTAAAACTCTTTTAATCTAGACCCACTCGAAGTTCTTTTTGGAATCGCGATTCTTCTTGGAGATTTGCCACTTTTTAAATCGAGGATAAATCAGAAGAAATACGTTTTAAACTAATAAAATAAACCTCGCCTAAAGGAAGAGAATCTCTCATTACAAGCAGGGTGGGGATAATATCCGCGGCTGTTACAATATTAACACACCATAATCCCACAATTTCCGGCGGAACGGGATACGCTCTAGCGGAAACTTGGGGTTTGATCACCGCGGTAGAAAATTAAATTTTAAAGTTTATCGGACTTTCTAAGATAACAGTAATATCGTGTAGTTTCTCTGTTTTTCATGGTGATCAAAAGACATTTAAATTGTGTATGTAAATCATCTGAACTTAGGTTAATAGGTTAGTAATAATTTGTTGTTTAAAATATGGAGTTTTTTTTCCTAAAATTAAACCTTATGATGAGGCTCTAGTCCTACTTATACCTGCTTCTCCTCTAACACCAATGTTAAGTTTTAAATTCCGATCCTCCTCAAGGGATTATCCAAAATTATTGATTTACGGCTCATTTTATGGATCTATAATTTATCTAGCGATTTCAGTGGACAGAATATAAAAATAGTTAACCTGTTACAAAATTGCAAATATTGAATAGTTTGGAATTTCGTTTATAGTTATTTATTTCAACATTTTGCTCACTGAAATTGCTATGTATTGTTTTGCTCTTTAAATGAGCCAAGAATCATCGATTTTGAATAATCCGTTGAGGAAGGTACTAAGAGGGAAGGTTTGAGGAAGGTTGGGGGTTTGAGATTTAAAATTGGCCTAATGAGAAAAGCAGGGAGAAACGTAAAAGTTTACGTGACTGGAGCCCCTTCTTGATGGGGCACTTTGCCTCGGAGACACGTCCAAAAATTACAAATACCTAAAAATGAAAACAGTTAAAGAGTAAAATATGCTTCGTCGCAGCAAACCTGCGTACTCAGCGAAGGTTATCGTACCCACAGACACAATAAATACAATTTTATCGCATGGTGTTTTTGGCGGCATCTGACAACCTCAGAACATAAGGTTATATCATGTTCCAAGGCCTAGGTATTGCCATGCCAACTACGGTAGTACCATCTTCTCCATAGGGGAAATTCGTTAAACAAATCCATTACCTAGTGGGCTTACGTTTAAAATGTCTTTAATCGATTTCGTGTAAAACACAAATCAGAAATATGACAAAACATTATGTTTTCAAGGTAAATTTATGTAAAATACAGAGCAATTACTTACTTATTCTTTGTCATTAGATGGCGTTTGGAGATTAAAATTTCAGATTTTTCTAAAAAAGTTTAGACCTTAATTTAAGTCCTATAACCTCAAATTCCAAGTTCTTTTTCACTCGTTCTTTCGCCACTTACTTTCAAAAGAATTGTGGTGGATATGAGTTATTTAGGATCCATGGATGAAAAGTTTAGTGTGATTAACTCAGTTCTGTCTTATCTCTTGGATGTTGCATTTCGTTTGAAGAAAATTAAACTGAAACATAGACAATTAAACTCCAGAGTAGCTTTAGATGACAACCTTCAACGTGTGAGAGATGATCTGATTGTTCTGTACAGAAATTCCAAAGATATTCCCTCGGCGGACCCTCATAGGCAGTCTTACTTACGGTTGGAAAAAGAATATAGGTCATGTATTCGGGCATTTAAATTCAAAGATATGTTGAGGTATATTGAAAAATCCAACTCTAAGTCCTAAGCCATGTGGAGTATTTTTGATGAAGATATCAATAGGTAAAGTAAAAAAGAATCATCATGCCAAATCGGACGCATACGTGATGCTAATGGTGAACTTTTGGATGAGCCATTCAATAAATCCAACGTATTTGATGAGTTCTTTACTGGTATTGGTGAAAAACTTAATGTACAACAGGATCCATCCGCTTCTTCTGCTTTCACTAATGGAAGTTCATCTAGATCCCCAAAGGAATAATTATTTTTATATCCAACTGATGTTGCTGAGATATTTCGTGTGGTTGAGTCATTAAAAAACAATAAGTTTGGGAGATAATGGAATATCTTCTAGGTTATTGAAGGATTGTATTATCTACTTGCTCTTCCTTTGGTTCACTTAATTAATTGTTCTATTTCTTCCGGTAATTCCTTCCCTCCTTAAAATGGCAATTGTTAAACCGTTGCATAAAAAGGCAAACCCCCAAATGTGCGATAACTACAGGCCAATTGCTTTACTTTCAACCTTTTCAAAAGTATTTTAAAAGGTTGCAGCTGCCAGACTGCTTAAATTTTTCAGTAGAAACAACAGTCTTTTTGAAAAGCAGTTTGGTTTTCAAAAGGAAAAAAACACTTTAGATGACATTTTTTGTTTTGTTGATAAGATTGTGAATGCACTTGATGATAAGCAGCACGTTATGGGATTTTTGTTGATCTGAGTAAGGCTTTTGATCTTGTTGACCATTCGATCCCTCTACAGAAGCTTTATGGAATGGGTGTTAGAGGACGTGCACACGACCGGTTTTCATCGTACCTCTCAGATCGCAAACAAAAGGTTGAAATGAACTACATTGACAACATGAATTGTATACGCAAAATGACTTCTAAGGAGATGTGTGTTAAAATGGGTGTCCCGCAAGGGTCTGTTTTGGGTCCAATTTTGTTCCTGGCTTTCAAGATAGTAACATTCAAGATTGTATAAGTAAGGCTGATATCTGCCTATTTGCAGATGATACATCACTTCTTTTTCGAGAACCAAATGCAGTTGACATGGAGATAAATAGTTTTATTGGATCAAATTATATTTTTCAATGGTTCGAAGCAAATGGTGTTGTCGTGAACACGGAGAAAACTCATCTTCTTAACTTTTCAGTCAGAAATGACACTGCTGATGTTTTTCAGCTTCTTGTGGATGAATCAGAAGTCATTTTTGCAGATTCTGCAAACTTTCTTGGACTCAAGCTTGATGCTCACTTAACATTTTATGATAATATTAATAAGATAACTGGAAAACTTAGTTCGTGTCTGTTTGCTCTCCGAAAGCTTGCTCAATTTGTCAACTCTGTTGTTTTGCTTACGCTTTATTATGGCTGTTTTTACCCACATCTTAGATATGTTGTTCCTGTTTGGGGTTTCGAGAATTCAAGGACAAAATCGATTTTTCACCTACAGAAAAAAGCCCTTCGGATAATTTTTGGATTCAAAAGAAATGAATCCTGCAAAACCTTTTTTCGGCAGGATAATATTCTTATTTTCTCTGCTTTGTATATATTTGAAACCTTAATGTTTTACAATAAACATTCTTCTACAATTTTCTTCAATAGTTTTTCTTCCAAGTATGCACTCTCCGCCCACGGTTCCAAAGGTCAGGACAACCAATTCCAACACACGGCACAGGATTCCAAAGCACAGGATTCCAATTCCAAAGCACAGGACAACCTTTTTTCAACGTAACATCTCTTTTAACCGTTTTAAGCTTTTTAATTCTTTGCCTGCAGCCCTTAAAGTTGACCTCCCCCTGAAACAATTTGGAAAACGTCTAAAGGAGTTTCTTACTGATAAAACATATTATAGTATCTATAATGTCCTTAAACAGTAAAATACGTTTTGTTTTATTTGTACTATGTCTTGTTATAAGGATATTGCATTTTTAAATGTAGTACATGTTTGTAACACTGACTCATACCAATGCTGTTTACACTGTTTTATGGCAATAAAGACAATTTGATTTGATTTGATTTGATTTGAATGTAATAGGAAACTAATTATCTTGGTTTGCGAAAACATCAACTGGCTTCCGCAAGCTTTATTTCTCCCATTAGAACCTGTTTTACAAAACTGAGCTAGATCGTAAAATACAGTCTATATTAAATTACAACATTGGATGCAATTCTTTGTTTCTTTATTTAATTTTAATATTTTATGATATTTAAAAGATTATTGCGCACATTTTCCGTTTCTGATTAAGGCAAACAACTTTCACGTCATTTCAGGATCTGGAATCTGATCCCTGCTAATAAAAAAATATGGATGCCTACTGAGGTAAATAAATAATGGAAATAAGTTTGACCTAGATAGATTCTGTTATCAGTATTAGTATTAGAAAATAATCGGGAATTTAGCATATATTAATCTAAATTAGCAGAATTGGCTAGACAGGTCTGGAAGATGGGGCATCGCGAAGACCACAAAACCCAGAGATCTCTATTGATACACCAAAAACCAACGCTACAAATGGACACTAGACGAAATACTTTCAGACACTTGTAAATGAAATAATTAACCAAACTCGCCAATTTTTCTAGTAATTGGCGAAGAATAATTCGTCTACCTAGGGAATAGATCAATTGAGTTGCCTGCTTCGACCAAATGGGGGAAAGTTAGTTCTCGTAATATATATATATATATATATATCATTATGTGTCTGAGACAATTTAAAACTTAAATTTATAACCCTTACTGAACAGCTTTATAACAATACCGTCCCAAAATAATGTTTTGATCACACTCTGATATTTCAGTTTTGATCATGTTTAGCTTTATTCCGTCTTTGACAGCGATGGAAGTCTGCAGGCATCAGCTCTTATATGTACTTTACTCAAGGTACACTTTACAGTAGGTTCGTTTGCAGCGGATAGTGGGTTGGTACCACTGCATCCGACTGTTTCAGTATTAACAGGTTCATATCCGCTGTCAGCTGATCCGCAATTTCCGGTAAATGAACCTTCATTATTAACATTAACTCACCCTGTGTAATAAAAGAAACGGAATCCGAATATGAGGGATATGTGTTTCAAATTCCCTAATTGTTTAAGAACGTATTGATTGTTGTACCATGATTCCAAAGCCTAGTTTATCTCTACAAAATCTTCATAGTTTGCAAAAAGTAAACCCTTAAAAAATCAGTTTTAAATGTGAATGGATGAGTTTAAAAAATGTGTGTGCTGCATTTCTTTTCAAACGACAATTGGAATTTTCGGATTAGAGATTTAAGAAGTATCTTATTTGTTGTGCAAGAGGTAAAACAGACCTGAGTGTTGTAATTAAAATTCTACTGATAGTAATAATTATTATATTAAGAGGGGGCTCCACTCACGACACATTTCCTGCTCCTACTTGCTTCACACATAAGAACAATTTTATCTTTCAAATCCGTCCTTCCTCAATGGATTATCCCTAATCATAACCCTTTCTCCATACCTATTACCCTGGAATTTGACCAGGCCCCCTGGGTGACTGAATTGATAACGTGCATGTTTAAGTTGTAAAATTATCCTCTACCGTTAGTTAGGCTGATTTTAAAGACCAAAAAAAACCTATTGATTACAGTGACAGAATGTATACACCATAAATATTAATTGATCAATAAAATTCTAAAGTATTCAATATTTAAGATTTTTTGTGTGTGAAATATTTGTGATATCAAAATTCTGTTCACTGATATTATTAGGTATTTTTTTATCTTTAAAATTAACCATAAATAACGAGTTCGAACAATCCGTTAGGGAGGGACGGGCTTTGAAAGTTAAAATTGGTCTTATTAGAGAAGCAGGTATGAACGCAAAATGTTGTGTTACTACAACACCCCTCTAAGAGGGCTCCTCTTACAATAGTTATTGCAATGCAAGTTATTTTAGAAATTAAGATTTTTGTTATCTAGTAAAATGTGTAAGTTGTCAATATTTGTATATAATAAAAAATCAAAATGTTATACTTATTTATTCATGACTTTTAATACATCTTGATAATTAAGTAAAGCTTGCTCAAATCATGGATTGATGACAAACATTGTAACGTGAGTATACAGACTTGCTGAATGACTTGTAGGATATTACTAGCGCCTGCACACCTGGCGAGGCCACCCGCAATACTACCATGTCATGGGGTTGCCTAGGCGCGCCTGCCCACCTGTAAAGTAATGGCTCAAGCCATAATCGACCCTGACATATTTATTCTATGAATTATGCTCAATTTTGAATGGTCATATAGTCTAAACTTAAGGAGCATTTTCGTAGGCTCCCTTTTGTTTCCGGTATACTATCAGTATAATAAGCGTTGACGCGTAAAACATCTTGCCTAAATTTGGGGCAAACGTTCGTAGAAAGTAAATTTTAAGGTACTGTACATAAACGTTTAACAGCACCACGAATAACAATCCTTATATTTTTACGTAGCTACAACTAAAATATATATATATATATATATATATATATATATATAATATATTGAACTTTAATGATTTACCGAGCTTTATTAACAATTTTTCCTATAGTATTCAACGCTTTTTAATAGTCTAAACATATCTATTGTAGATGTATGTGAAGGGATTATCATCGGGAAGTTTTTAATAAGTCAATTCAACTCCTACGTATTTGAAATACGTAAACTAAATTTAATCCCAAAATGGCAGTCAAATCTGAAAAATCCAACATCAAGTTATATTTGATACATCGTGAACAAATTATATAAAGGAATGGTAGAGGTGAAAAGCGCGTATTTGACTTTTTCGATGAAAGGCTCTACCACTTAACCCACCTTCGAACCAAGACGTCCCAGAAGTAATACTATAAAAGCTGCTGAACAACACCAACCACATCATGGAGCCATTTGCTAAATACATCTCTTCTCGTGTAAAGCCTACACGGCGAATCGAATTGGCGAGACGGGAATCCTGCCATTACCACGCTGAGCGACGAGCTGCAAATAAAATTCAAAAGGTGACGGCGAATCAGATAAATCGCATCAGCCGATGACGCGGCTTTATCCAATTAAGAGACTCGCTGTTGAAATGTATTTATGAAAAGCTCTGGAAAACATCCGTCGTCGAGCGGCAAACGGTGAAGTAACTCGTGGGATAAAATTTCGAGTTATTGGGCCCAAAAAGGTTCAGAAAAGCCCCGGACATCAAATTAATTTACTTATATAAGATGGGAAAGTTGAAAGTTCTTAGTAAGCTATTAGTAAGTCCCTCTCTCGTCATTCTAGCATAAATATTTACTAGTTATTAAAGAAAATGTATATCGGCTAAGCACAGTACGTTGTCTTATGAGGTTTTTACATTAGAAAAGCATGTTATTCATTTGTTGGTGTACTTGTATCATCCCAGCAACCTCGCGCCTACTTTCAAGCCTGACTGGACCTTCTCCTAACCTTATAATGCGCAAATTGTATTCCTAGCATTGCAGGTAAATGAAACTAGGAGCATCAGGACAGCCAAAAAAAATCAATGTTTTCAAATTTCAATAAAATTGGAATAAATTTATGTTTTTACACTGGTTTTGAGTTTTATAAGTTTTGCATGTGGAAATTCACTACCCTCACGTCAGCGTGCTGCGTGCGAACTCGTTTGGTTAGCTGTGTCAATAAAGCTGTGTCAATAAACAGATTAAGATCATCGGAGGGGGAAACCCTCCAATCAACTCATTGTTGACTAGCTGGCCTTCAAGGTATCTGCGTATGCATACGCTTGAAAAAGGTATAGTCCTGAAAATGTTGTGAAGGTTTGATACTGGATCCAGCTTCTATTGGTCACTGAGCTAGTAATTAAGTCCTGACTAAACAATCCTGGCTAAATAATCAGCCAGTCTGCTTAGAAACAAGACTACACAAGGCATCTCAACCATTCTCATCATTCATTCATATTCGCTTTAAAATATGCCCTAGTTATGTCGGCGTCTACACAGAGATTAAGATAGATTAGTTTGAGTACAGAATAGCTCCCTCAGTGACCTTCAAGGAAAAAAAGTAACCTAATCGTAATCCAGATAACAATAATAAAATTACAAACATTTATTTTAAAATTAGTTTAGTTTACCAGATTAATAAATGAATTAAATAAGCAATTACAAATATAACGTGAATTTCTAATTCTATTTTCATCATCTTAGCTTGTTGTTAACATGTTAATATTTGTAATTATGTATTTTTTCTATAAATGTATTAATATTTTGTAAGAACGTTGTTTACACATTGTTTTCTTCCGTTTGAATTGCTGATGAGTGGCAGCAATATTATCATTACTGTTGATGAAACCATAGCTTACTCCTTAGGAGTATGCTTAATCTATGATGAAACCTCTACTCTATGACCTGAATAGGACAAATTTGTATTTCTTCCGGGTTTATAGTTATCAATAGTTTCTATGGACATTTCAATGCACCGTATGATAAATTGACGTGAAGGCATTTTAAAAACATGTTTCATTATAAAATTGGTTACAAAATTTGCACAGCCTATGCAGAGGAATTGTTTTATCCTTGTATAATGTGTTGACGATTTATGCATATTGGAAATGTAGCCTTCCCAAAATGTCAACCAATCAAATTTTTAGGGATAAATTTGTACACTCTATTATTTTTCCGCAAGGCACCTGAGGGATTAGTAACTCTTTCACACGCGCACTCACGGCCGTCTGGGTTCATATACAGTGAAGTTACACATGTAAATGCCACAGTTGAAAACCATGGCAAATGCCAATTGAACCATAATCCCAATTATAGTGTTTTTATCATAGTTAAATCCTGAAAAAATAAGTCCTCGCAAGAGGTATTTTCTTTAAAGTAATAGAATTGAAGGAATTATTTTACTAATAAGCAAACCAAAACTAATAATTTAAATCCTGCGTTGTCAAATAGCCATGTATTATGATAATCATGTCGAGTTTGGTCTCATTGTCAGTAAACTCACACTGAAAATATAAAAACCGTTAATTTCGACGTTTTAGTGTTTTACATTAAATGATTTCTTGAGAAGAATGATACGTGTTGTTACAATTAACTGGATAAATAAACTACGTCTATACGAAATATATTTACACTTGTAATGAACTTACATTCAAGACGGTAAATATACAAACGAGTTCGCACGCAGCACGCTGACGTGAGAGAAGTGAATTTCCACTTAAAAACTTTTAAAACTCAAAATCAGTGTAAAAATATACATTTATTCCAATTTTTATTAAAATCTGAAAACAGTGATTTTTTGGCTGTTCTGATGCTCCTGGTTTCATTTACCTGCAAAGCTGGGAATACAATTTTGCGCATTATAATGTTAGGAGAAGGTCCAGACAGGCTTGAAGGTAGGCGTGAGGTTGCTGGGGATGATAAAACTACTCTAACAAAGGAATAACAGGCTTTTCTAGTGTAAAACCCCCATAAGACAACGTACTGTGTTTAGTCGAAACACATTTTCTTTAAAAACTCAGTAAATATTTATGCTAGAATGACGATAGAGGGCTTAAAACTTTCGCATCACCAATTCCCATCTTTTTACATGAATTAATTTTACATACGGGGCTTTTCTGACCCTTTTGGGGCCTAAAATATCGAACTTTGAAAGATTAATCCCCAAAAAATGGGTTTAGAGTTTTCCGATTTTTTTCCCCAACGAACTTGTCCAACTGATTACAGAAAGAAACGTCCCTACCAAATTTGAAGTAAATCGGACAAAAAATGCGACCGCTAGAGTGCAAACACACACACACACATATATTAGCGAATTTCCCCTATAGGGAAGAAGCTATTACCGTAGGTCTCATGGTAAGACTTAAGCCCTAAACCATGATAACTTTTCATTTTGAGGTCCCCAGATGCCAAAAACACCATTCGTTCAAATTTTTATATATGTATATATATATATATATATATTTATATATATATATATATATATATATATATATATATATTTATATATATATATGTGTCCGTAAGCACGATAACTCTCGTAAAAAAAGTCCGATCTTAATGAAATTTGGTACAAATATGTAAAGTACCATTTATTTGAACGAGTTCGAAAACCAGATGAATCGCACCATCCAAAGGGGGGTTTTTGGGGCGTTTTGTACCCCAAAAATGTGTTTTTTGGGGTTTTCACAGGTAATTTAAATTTAAATCAAATTTTAATTTATACCATTAGGTTGAGCTTAAAAAAACAAACAATTTGGTATTTTTATCATTGCTCTACGTCAATTGGTTACCGAGATATTTAAAGTGCTAAACACAGTACGTTGTCTAATGTTATTCTTATGGAGAAAAAGAAAAATTGTATATCTCGCTTATTTATGAACATAAACTGACGAAATTTGGTATATGGCTTCATATGGTTGTGGTTTATTGTTGTTTGCACAAAAAACTATTTTTCGCCTATGGTTCCTGTAGCAGCAAACCTAGGTACTCGGTTCCCATGTTATTCTTATGGAAAATACTTAAAATGTTATATATCGCTTATTTATGAATGTATATGGATGAAACTTATTATGTGACTTCACATACATGAGATCTATTGGTATTTGCATAAAAACCCATTATTTTGTGTGCCTTGTTGCAGCAAACCTGCGTACTCATCCCCAATGTTATTCTTATGGAGATTAATTAATATTTTAAATATCGCTTGTCTGTGAATACATTTCTTATGAATCCTGTGAAGTGTTTTAATGTGTTATGTTATATGTTCATTCGAAATTCGCTGAGTATGCAGGTTTGCTGCGACGGGGGTATATATATATATATATATATATATATATATATATATATATATATATTTTAAACGACCCCCCAAAACGTGTTCAGGGGGTCACGTTAGGAACTTCTATGGTGGTCCCGGGCTTAAGTTCCACCGTGCGGGTCATGCTAATAGTTCACTTTCCAAAGGAAATTCACTAAAAACCGGTACAAGGTGATCGATTTCAACCAGTCTCCCCGGGCATCATCAGGCCCAAATAGATAACCCGGGGGTCTTTTTTATATATTTACCTCTTTGTATACAAGTGCAGTATAAAAGTAAATATATTTTGTTGTTTTGAGGGACGTATTTTTTTATCCTGTTTTACAGTGGTGTCGGTTATATTCTGAGTCATGCAGTATACCTACCGGGAGGGACTGCTTATATATTGTGTTCGTGTGTGTATGTAGGTTTTCTACGCCCTTAAATAATGCTATGTGAAAACAAGCATTGTACATAAATAATACTACGAACATGAACACCGACCTTTATGAAACTTCCCTTAATACTTTGAACAAGGAATTGTTACTTATATCAACGGTAATATTGAACGTGTATAGATTCACTTCCGGGTCTGACATAATATTTCTGGGAATATATGTTTGGCCATGTAGCATTCACAATAGTTATAACCAATAATAAATAAAGAAACATATTCTTTTACTTCTCACATGAAAAACACCGTATGTTTCATTAACTACCTTTACTTAATATACTAAAAATATAGATGGTTATTGTTAAGTTACTTTACAAATTAAAGATGTTGGAGGAAGGAACGAATAGGTGCGTATACAGTAATATATGTTGAGCAAGGTGGGTTAAGTTCGTACCGAGGGATTATAAGGGTGGAAGAGGGTAGGTGGCTATTTCATCCATTTGGTACAACTTCCGAGACAATGCATGCTTTATTGAGTAAGTTTATGCTTCAATTATGTTGTATTTTTTAGTGAATTTCCTATGGAAAGTGAACTATTAGCATGACCCGCACGGTGAAACTTAAGCCCGGGACCACCATAGAAGTTCCTAACTTGATCCCCTGGACACGTTTTTGGGGGGGGGGCGTTCATAATTATATATATATATATATATATATATATATATATATATATATATATATATGTATGTATATGCACTCTAGTAGTCGCATTTTTGGTCCGATTTACTTCAAATTTGATAGGGACGTTCCTGTCTATAATCAGTTTAACAAGTTCGTTGGGCAAAACAATCGGAAAACTCTAAACCCCTTTTTGGGGATTAATCATTCGAATTTCGGGTTTTTGGCCCTAAAAGGGTAAAATTTTACCCGGATGTAAAATTAATGCATGTAGAAATATGGGTATTAGTAAGTCAAAACTTTAAGGCCCTCTCTCGTCATTCTAGCATAACTATTTACCGAGTTATTAAAGAAAATCTGTATCGACCAAACACAGTACGTTGCCTTAGAGGGGTTTACATTAGAAAAGCCTATTATTCATTTGTTTGTGTACTTTTATCAACCCCAGAAACCTCATGCCTACTTTCAAGCCTGACTGCACCTTCTCCTAACCTTATAATGTGCAAATTGTATTCCCACCAGCATTGCAGGTAAATGAAACCAGGAGCATCAGAACAGACAAAAAATCAATGTTTTCAGATTTCAATAAAAACTGGAACAAATGTATGTTTTTACACTGATTTTGAGTTTTTAAAGTTGTTATGTGGAAATTCACTTCCCTACGTCAGCGTGCTGCGTGCGAACTCATTAACATATAACAGAGAAGAACAAATTATGGAATAATTTAAAGGGACAAATTACAACTAACTAGTTCAACTCTAAAATGAGCTACAACATTTTTTTAAATGAAATAAAAATGTTATTGAATTTTAAAGTATAAATCTGCTTATCGAGTTACACAGTGGCCCCTTCAACAGCTCCCAGATAACGCGCAGTACCGTCCCGTACACCGTGGAGCAACACAGCGTTTGTAGGATGACAAAATCAATACCGCAACAAAGTAACGTATCGGAAACTGAAACATGTTGTGTTTTCACACTTTAAATATTCCTGGAAAGGCCCGCAGCCAAAAGAGCTTTTTACGCCGTGGATGAGCGGGGCGCGAGGGATCCGATATTGTTTAATGGGGAAAGAACTCGCAAAGGACTCAAAGAATGACAAAGTACATCGTGTAGGGGATTGGAACCGGAGGGGGGAGGTGAAAATGTTAGCCTTTGAAAGGGAATATTGAAAACAGCGAGACAGACGTACATACACGCTTTGATCCTAGTGACACGTAGCTGGCTCAAAATGGAACATTTACAAATAAAAATAAGATTAAGGGAAATCAAATAAAACCGATATGTGTTTTTTATTTTGTTAGAAAATTATGATTGGGTTAGTGGGTTAGGTTAGGCTGGTTGGTTAGTTTTAGGTGTCAACGCCAGTCTTGTTGTTTTCAAAATGTTATTTAAATTCTTAATTTTGTAGCGTATAAATGTTAGAGTCATACACATATTACGTAACACATTTTTCATAATTTCAATCCCCCACCCTAAATAACGTAAAACCTGAATGTAACTCCCTTTATGTGCTACGTAGTAAATGTTAGTAAAACTTAAATCTTATTAAAATCGTTATTTTGTAAAGATTTGAATACAATAGTATTTAATGAGATATTATTTTACTTTCCAAAACAAATAAACTTTAACATTCATAATAAATTAATTAAATAATAAAAAACCAAGCAAACCATATGTTTGTATCTTTAATCCCAGATGTTCTGCTTCTTTTGTTTTGATTTGCTGTCCAATGTTATTTAAATAGGTCAAAACCGTACTTTGAGGGCTTCCCAAGGGTTTCTTGTTCCACGCACTGACTTGAGACCCCCCAAAAGCACATCTAGACGTTAAGGGCTTTCAAACGACACGTAAATCATCAAAATCGACCCAGTAGTTTGGCCATAATCTTCTGCACGAAAATCGCCTTATTCTTTTAATATAATGACATACAATTATGTTCTTAAAATTAAAACTAAACATGTTTCAAAGCCCTTAAATAACATAACAAAACGTTTTCAATCATCTCGCAGCACTCCTTTTCTTGATAAATTACGTCGTAGTGGGGGGAAGTTCTAAAACAGTAAAACGATAATGATAAGGCTTAAGATAAACCATCAAATAGAAGGGACAGTTATACTGATTTTTTTCTGCAAATAACACTTCCGAGGTTCAATTGAGAAAATAAACTATCCCAGCTAATACGTAAAAAACTAAAGTTATATCATACAATCGAAACAAACTTTTAGCAACAAATTGAACAATAAACCACATAAATACATAGGCCTGGTTGGTAATTGATAAAAATCATAAAATTAAAGTTCATTCTTCATTTCTTACGTTATAGTATTTAACATTTGTGAGCTACGTAATGCTTCCCTCCCTCCCCCGAGTACCGCTAAGCTTTACGCCCTCCTACTCATTAGTGCATTACGTAATATATCAAAATGTTGTGGCCCTACAAGTAATTCGGTTCATTGAAAGGTTATCAAAACATATTTACTCGTGGTGCATACTGTATTTACTTTATTTTTTTAAGGCAAACTATTATTATTATGGAGTTTTTCATAAACTCTAAAGAAGTTTAAAGTTGGGTTTCAAAATTGACAGGCCTGTCTAAACATATCCTCTCACGGTTAGGTCTCACCATCACGTTATCCTATATCGGTCCACTATCTTGGTGACAGCTAATATTATTTTATTTTATTATTCTAACAAATATGAATCATATCGGCCCTGGGTAATTTCTTAATTGTATTGTGGAGTTTACCAACTGTGGGGAATGAACGATTAAATTATTGTATTCAGCAATACAGTTAATTCAGTTAATGATAATGCATTCAGTAATTAAAAGTCCAGATTTACAAAATCACTAAAACTTAACATACGGTTCATCAGCACATTCATGAGGTTAGCTTTAGGCTGGCTTCTAACTTTACTTGGCAAGGGACAGCACATTTTAATACTGAATCAGGGTAACACTTTAATTTTTTGTCTAGCATATGTCTTAAGATAAACAATTTGCAGTTATTCCTGGTGGTATGGTTGAGAACATCAGCATTTGTTAGGAATGAGCTCTCAGAACCCTTAATGGTTATATCACAATTCAATGCATAAACATTATTTACATTCAATATCTCATTTTTATAAAACAAAGGTCTAACAATCAAATAAATTAACAATTAACTAAACCCTTGCTTAACAATCTTACAATTTTCTTTTGTAAGATCTTATTCATTTGGCTGGAATGACCCCTAGTGTTCTTCCATAGCTAGAGCGGGTGCGTGATAAGCAAAGTAGGCTAACATTTAAAAGTGTTCATTGAATTCATTTCACAGCCTCCTCGATAGAAAACGAACAGGAGGGCGTTGGAGAGCGGCCATGTTGGATTTTACCTCCATAAGAACAATGTTAAACTTAAAACTATATATCTCGCTTATCTATCAACACACGATTATGAAAGATGTCTCAAATTAAAGGTATTTTGAAGACGCAGGTGGTTTGCTCGCTATTTTCTAAATAAAATAATACATTTCCAAAAATGTAGTAATTTAAAGTCTATATTTTTATACATATTTTGTAGTTTTTCCTAGTCATTAAAAAATAAAACTCCCAGCAAACACTAATCAAAACTTTATAAAAATTCAAACAAAATTTATTCCAAATCAATAGGTCAAACAGTAACAAAAAATATGCTTTTCAGTAAAAACATGTTTTGTGCGTTTTAACATTGAAATAGCCCGTAGCGCTAGGGTCAGCAACGATATTTCATCTGACACCAACGTCCTCTTAAGTGTGGTATACAGGACTTCAATGGAAGTGTCCCATACCAGACCTAAATCAAGTTTAAAGCCAAGAAGCTTTATTGGATCAGCGATTTACTATGAGCAAAATGTGACACCATGAGCAAAGATTAAGGTCATAATTTAAATTTAAGATTCATTCAAGAGGCAGGTTGGTTCTTGATGAACCACAAAGAAGCAATTTAAGGGTGCGCCCTACCCAGATTGAATTCATTGTTGTTCAGCACCGCGCCGGCGCGGCGGGCGCCGCCAACAAGCATGGCTATGCATATTTACGCTTGAAGACCGTTTTGTTATCCTCGATCGCACTGTTATTTTACAGATTTCTACCAAACTATTTGCAGTTTCACACTTTTCAGATTCCAATCTAGGGATCATACGGTTCCTTTTCTCCAAAATAATTTTTCTCCATACGTTAGGAATCTTTAGAAAAACGCTTAATTTGAGGACATTACTAATGGCCTACCACTTATTTTGAATTAAAATCACGATTTTTGAATCGTATGATCTCTAGATGAACATTTATTGAATTAAATAACATCAAATTATTTTTAATTGGTTAACAATTTAGCCTACAATGAGGGAGATGAAACCCCTTACTTGAGCGTGCGGAAGAGAGGTACGGCACACCCTTAAAGGTTCTTTACAGACTTTTCAGCAGCAATGTGTTTATACTGTGGTTTGGGTACAGAGGCGTATCGTCTGAAAAAACACAAATAGTTTTGCAAGATACACAATAATAGAGATTGGTGACGTTTACGATAAAAAGAGGCCCTAATACCGATCCCTGGGTTCTCCATTACTAACAGTCAAGTCTGAAAAAGATCAATGGTTATTACAACTCACTACCAGTTTCCTATCGCTTAGATAAGATGTCACTAACTTGAGGGCACCATCTTGCAGCCCATACTTCTTGAACTAACTTGAGGGCACCATCTTGCAGCCCATACTTCTTGAACTAACTTGAGGGCACCATCTTGCAGCCCATACTTCTTGAACTAACTTGAGGGCACCATCTTGCAGCCCATACTTCTTGAACTAACTAGAGGGCACCATCTTGCAGCCCATACTACTTGAACTAACTAGAGGGCACCATCTTGCAGCCCATACTTCTTGAACTAACATGCCATCAAACGCACGTGGAAACCACAGAGAATGAAAACTGTTGCCTCTTTAGATTCTAACGACTCGAACACCACATCAAGAAGATAATTCAACAGCCGTGACTGTAGATCTCTTCCAACTGAAACCAAACTGAGCCGAAACCAGAAGAAAGTACGTCTTGAAGTGAACACTGCTTAAACATTATTACCTAGAGTATGTTAAAAAATAATGGGACCAATTCAATTGACCTACAGATTCAGTACTCTGTTGGCAACCCTTTCTTATATCGGCACAACCCTGACACTTTTAAGGTGTCTGGGAAAACTCATGAAGCATATAGGTTCATGCGGATCAATTACATTACATTACAATTACATTTTTGTGTTGAGAAATTAAATAAAACCCTTTTTAAATAAGTTGCTAGACATTCCCGTATTACATTTGCCGTTTATAGTTTTATTACATTAATACTAGGAATTACATCAAAGGTGCTTACTTAATGCCACTGAAACCTGAATTACACCATGGATATTACTGTGGGAATCATACTGCGATTTTGATTATTACCATTTACTTAATCAGGAACACTATGTAAAATACTAAAGACAGGTTCTAAGAAACAAGCATTCAAGCCATCACCACATCCCAAATTCAATTTCTCTTGCCGTTTGGGCTTTCTCTGACTTATCAAGGACCAAGGAACCAGGTCTTCCAAGCAGCTTGGGAAATCGAAGCACATCAACCGGCTGCTTGGCTTCTTTCAACTTACATCTGTACTTTCACCTCCGTACTCGAAGATACGAAAAACCTAAAACTAGAGGGTGTAATTAGAATGACAACACGAGAGTGTTTGAAAACCCTGCTACTGTGAAGTAGACGTTCACGCAAGCTTTTGTTTTAGATTTAGATTTTAATCCTTTAGAAATTAAAGCATGTTTAAGACTTGGCTAGAGCGTACTCAGATCCTAAATTACAGAAAAAATAAATTTACTAAAACTCAGTTCCTCTAAATATATGTTTATAATTTGGAAAATTATCACTCCCAAATTCAGCTGGAAGAAATAGATTTGGCTGGTAACCCCTGCAGGTAACTACGTAGCATATTCAGGATGGATTAGTCCAGCTTCGTACTGCAACCGCTGAAGAGAGTGGTTGATTAAGTGAGGGAGCTGGTTTATCGTTACTGGAACTTGTAGCGTTGTTTTAGGCCCGGTGCACACCAGCGGTTTGCGGCGGCGGCGCGGCAGCGGCGCGTTCTTAGATACATGGGAGCAAATGGAGAATTGCCAAGCAGTGCACATCAACGGTTTGCGGCGGCGGCGCGGCGACGGCGAAATCTTCGCCGCAGTTTTGTCCAGCCGCAGCCCCGCCGCAAGGTCTGTCGGGGCATAGAATCACCAGGCCTCCCACACGTTTTTTGAGGGCAATGATGAAGCAACTCTGAGTTGAATTCTCTGGATGGTATATTTGTGAACCACCGTTATAAAAGATTGTTCGATCCCTGGAGCTAACCCATCATTTGAACTGAGTAATTCCTGGGAACCCGTTGATTGTTTTTTTACATGATTTATACGCATTATATCATAACTCTGATCACTAAAATCTCCAATCTCCACAAGAATCTACGCTTAATGGTTTTGTTCACTTTGGACCTTATTTACGTTCTTTTTTTGTTCGCAACCTTAGACTTCTCTCTCAGTGGAGGTTTTGATGCATACGGCTACATGATGTTTTCATTTTGGACCTTACTGACCTTCTTCTCATGTTTGCAGGCTAAAACTTCATTCTCATGCAGTTGCAATTTCGCTGCATTCAGCTCCATGCTTCTGTTCACTTTGGACCTTACTGACGTTTTTCTCTCGTTTGCAGTCTCCAACTTCGCTCTCAGACTGAAATAAATTCGACTAATGACTTATATTTTTTAGCGAATTTCCCCTATAGGGAAGAAGCTATTGCCGTAGTCGGCATGGTAAGACCTAGGCCCGGGACTATGCTAACTTTTCGTTTTGAGGTCCCAGACCCCAAAAACACCATTCGTTTGAAAGTCATAAATGTTGCTTTACACGTTTAAACCAAGTTTCATCAAAATCGGATAATTTTTACGAGAGTTATCGTGCTCACGGACACACACACACACACAGACATATATATATATATATATATATATATATATATATATATATATGTGTGTGTGTGTGTGTGTGTGTGTGTGTGTGTGTGTGTGTGTGTGTGTGTCCGTGAGCACGATAACTCTCGTAAACATTATCCGATTTTGATGAAATTTGGTTTAAACGTGTAAAGCAACATTTATGACTTTAAGTTCGAAAACCAGCCAGATCGCTCTATCCGAAGGGGTATTTTGGGGGGGGGGAGTTTTGTACCCCACAAATGGGTTTTATGAATTTTTTACTTCTAATTTTTTAAAATCAAAAAAAAAGTCAAAAAAGTCAAAATCAAAAGTCAAATTTTAGTTTTCACCATTGGATTCAGCTTAAAAAAGCACACAATTTGGTATTTTGATCATTCCTCTACGTCAATTAGTTACCGAGATATTCAAAGTGCTAAACACAGTACGTTGTCTAATGTTATTCTTATGAAGGAAAAGACAATTTTATATCTCGCTTATTTATGAACGTATACTGACAAAACTTGGTATACAGCTTCATCTCGCTGTGGTCCATTGATATTTGCTCAAAAAAATATTGTTTGCCAAATTCTCCCGTAGCAGCAAACCTGCGTACTCAGCCCCATGTTATTCTTATGGAGAGTAATTAAATGCTCTATCTCCCTTAATTATGAACATAAATGAATAAAAACTGGTACACGACTTCACCTAGTTGTGATATTGATGTTAGCATAAAAACCCATTTTTTGTGTTCCTTTTTGCAGCAATCCTGCGTACTTAGCCCCAAAAGTTATTCTTATGGATAATGATTAAAATTGTATATATCGCTTATTTGTGGATATATTTTCATGAAACTTGGTAAGTGGCTTTATGTAGTATTAAGACATTTATATCTCCATTGGAAATTCGCTGAGTATGCAGATTTGCTGCTACGGGGGTATTTTAATCATTGCAAACGAACGCCTATAGCTTATGCGCTCCACCTGCAAAATTTTGGAACGACGGGACGGAATGATAAGGAGAGACGGAAGATGAAAATTATCATTGGTCTTATGGGAGAAGAAGGTAGAAACGCGAAATTTTTCGTGACTGGAGCTCCCTCTTAATGGGGTTTACATTAGCATGTATAAAGGCACGATTGTTTGATTGGGGGTCGAGCTTTGCTTGAAGAAAGCAATATTAACTGGGGTGATATAAGATATCTAGATAAATCTATAGAAGTAGGTGGTATATCCAAAATACAGTTTCGTATGACGCATGACGCGGCATTGTTTATTGCCATCTCGCATGACTGCTTAGTTTTTTCGTAGGAGAAACTGTCATTATTAAATGAAGCTACTTCCCTGTCACAAATTTGGCAAGCTTCCTCGATCGACAAAATCCAATCATTTTCAATTTTATATTATTCAATTTGTAAAAAAACGCTTAGCCCTTCTTTTGGTTTATTTTAAATTTTAGATGGCAAAGCATATTAGATGAAAAGTCCCTTTGATGAATTATTAAACTTAATGTTAGTTTTAAACGAGAAATCTTGTCAAAACCCCTACATATAATTATGGTTATAAAATACTCCTCAGCATAACGTAGAATCAGATTTTTCTAGTCATGATTGGGTTATGCGAAACCCAATGTCATCCATCATCTTGGCCGCTCTTCGTTCAGCAGTTTTCTCTGGGACGTGCTGACACGTCGCTTTTTCACTCAATTATTCCACATGGTTTGGTCATCACGGTTTATATAATATGTTTCAGCCCAATTAACCTAGTACATATTTTTTAATCAGATTGTTTATTAAATAAAAAAATATATTTATTAACTATTCAAAAGAACTAATTGTTAAAATAGAAAGAAATTGGAATAAATTACAAATCACTGTATTCTACACCGGACAAATCAACACGTAAAACAACTGTAAAAAGAAAGCAAACTAATGTCCACTGAAGATGGCAATAAAAGTGAAAAGCGATAAAGAAAGTTTAGAGTTGAAAAGTTTGCCGCTTAATCTAGAGCGGAAGTTAAGAATCACTGGAGGTACTTAGCGCGGATTAAAAGTGCGGTAGGTTGCTTATCGATCCGTGAGGGGCAGCTTTATATGGGGGGGGGTAAGATAACGCGTCGCTCACCCTGCCGTGCCGCCGCGCCGCGCCGCCCGCCGTGTCGTCTACACGGAAAACCAAACAGAAAGAATTTTCCGAAACCATCAAACTGAAATCCATTTACGGGGTAAAAACTCCCCTCGCCCCAGGGGTTCTCCAAGAGCTTGCCGTTGCCAGGAGAGCGAATACTTGACGCTTTTTTGACCACTGAAACCGGCATGAGGGGAGGGGGAAATCGTTAACGTTAAGGGTCGCGGCCGAGGGGCGCGGGCGGGGGCGCGCATGCCCAGTGTCCACCCCCCCTCCACCTACCTTAAGCGTCTTTAAACCCCGACCAAACATGGCCGCTAGTTTAAGCCCAAGAGGACCTGCCATTACAGCATTTCTCTGATCTCGTCGTTATTGACTCGACCGACTCTCGTCTACAGGATTGCGACTTATCAAATGAAATGACGCTCGATCATATTTTTTGTTTGAAAGAGCGTTTTACCCGGTTCTCTTTCCTCTTTTAATTCTTAAACTTCCCTTCTTTCCTCCCCTTGTTATTAGGTTAGCGAAACTTTTCACGGTTAAATCAATTAAAATACTTACATTTAACACATTATTTTCGGTTTATTATTTCTACAAGACAAGGTCACTGCAATTATTTTCGTAATTTTGATATTACGCTTGTCCATTACACATATGTATGTTTGTTAGTAATCTTTCTTTATATTTACAAAATAACTAAACAGTTGCTGAAAGTTTTATACATGGTACATCGGGATAAATAATTTATTGAGGATATTTGCTGACAATTGTAGGATGATATAATGCTTTACATGGCTAATAGCCGTGACATGTTAATGTAGACTGTATATTATACTTCAAGTTTCGTTGTTGACGTTGTACATATTTAAAATGCCCCTAAACAAACTTGTGATGCGTAGCGCCTGCAAACAAACAGTATGCAATTTTGTTGACAGTAAAGTCGTGCGTGCAATTGTAGGCGCACTCTGAAATCACAACCTTATACTTTGGATTGTACTTATTAACATTGAAAAGTGTTAATTAAATAAGGAAAAGTACTATATGGCGTAGTTAAATAAAGTAAAGTATATTAATTTGTTCAATAATAAGTGTAATAAATTTTCCTACGCTATATTTACGTTTTGAGTTCTTAAAAATCTTTAATAAATGCAACATTTGTATGTAATGTGCTATCTTTAAATTTATATTTAAATTTATCTTTTGAATACGCCATTCAACCTAATTTTAATTGTTTTTTGAAACCTATTATTTAATATGTAAGATCTCGTACACTGACTCAATATATTTCACAGTAGGGTAATTAACAGAAGTAAAGAATCGTTATTTAATATATAATTTCACGCAAGTCATTTCGTAAATCTTGTAATGATTGTTTTGGATTTATTGGATAATTACCTTGTCACAGTATCAACAAATGAAATACAAATTATCTAAAATGTTGATTCTAAAATAATAACTGGTATAAAATTAATATTTATTGTATTCGAGGCTCTGACATTTCTAAGGCATTTCTAAGGTTCTTGTTATTTGTTTTGTCTAATATTTACATTTTTTATTAATTACATTACTCTGTAGTTTCTAAATTTCTGATTTTTGAACACTTATTTGCAAGATTTGTAGGTAGTTATTTATATCAATAAACTGTTGTCTGTTATTGATTTTTGCAAGACAACATACAACTCGCAACACAACTCTTCATAAAGTGCGACAACGTTAACCTAATTCAATAGTAGACAAATTATATACGAATATGAAGACATTTACCAAAGTAAAACTTAACATTTCAAATCTTCTTTTCAGTTGTAATTCCCTTGGAACCAGAAACCATGATAATGACTTTTGCAACAAATCTTAACACCGAAATAATACATAATAATTTTACAGTTTATATAGTATATTATATTGTTTTTACCAAAATAATGCTACAATTTCAAATTGTGTTTTGCAAGTTCCATTAAGTATTTGTCCAAGCGACATTAAGCAGATTTGTAGACGTATTTAAGCTTGTAAAGGTCGAAGGTAAAATGATTAAGAAAAAGCCCCGTTGAGGCCTGTCAGGCGATTGTTGACGGAGCGGAAAAGGTAATATTTCACCCCCCCCCCGCCCCCCGCCACCAACCCCCACCAGGGACCGCAAAACCGGGGATCTGGAGTAAGTGAAAGAGCAGTGTTTTTATCGACCTCTTAATTAGGTGGAGTCGCTCCATTCTGGCAGCGCGAGACGGCTCAGGAATTTTAAACGCAACAGGAGAATAAATTGTCCGCTAACACAGTAAAAAGCGAATTAGTGTCAGAGATGTTACAAACGGGTGCATTATGCGTGCTGGGCCTGTGTTAACAGTCTGTATGGCCATATCGTGGGATTTGTTCCGTACTGTTTTGTCTCTTAACTATAATTTTGTCTTGGAAAATGCTATCGTTATACAGGGTGTTTCAGAATTCGGGTCGGATACTTTAGGGTATTGTTCCTGGATGCTTAGTAAGCTCATAAATAATAAGCTTTTTTTAAATATGCGTAAGTTGCTGTCTGTCTGTCTGTATGTGTTTTAAAGAAAATAATTTTTAATTTCAAGTATGTTTAAGATAAAGCTTTGAAACTTTGTATATAGGTTCTAATTATCAATGTACATAAGTGGAATTCTTTTCAAAATTTGAACTTTTCAAAATTCAAAATGGCGGCAACTTTATATTTTCAAACTCAAATATCTTGAAAATAGTTTATTTTAAAAAAGATTAATAAGAACAACTTTCTTTTTTAAGTTTTATTCTACATAATTACAGATAACTTTCATTCCAATCGGTTGATAAATAACAAAGTTATTCCCACTTGTGTGATTAATTACAACTACTATTAGAACAATTGCTCTAATAGTAGTTGTAATTAATCACACAAGTGGGAATAACTTTGTTATTTATCAACCGATTGGAATGAAAATTATCTGTAGTTATGTAGAATAAAACTTAAAAAAGAAAGTTGTTCTTGTTATTTTTTTAAATAAACCATTTTTAAGATATTTGAGTTTGAAAATATAAAGTTGCCGCCATTTTGAATTTTGAAAAGTTCAGATTTTGAAAAAAATTCCACTTATGTACATTGATAATTAGAACCCATATACAAAGTTTCAAAGCTTTATCTTAAACATACTTGAAATTAACAATTATTTTCTTTAAAACACATACAGACAGACAGACAGCCACTTACGTATATTACAAAAATATGCTTATTATTTATGAGCTTACTAAGCATCCAGGAACAATACCCTAAAGTATCCGACACGAATTATGAAACACCCTGTATTTTGTTAGTCCTCTTAAACCATCTCCTCTCTTTAGACCATCTTTAGTTAGGAAAGATGTTGAAAATAATGGTATCTTTAAAATTTTGGAGGGTCGTAAATTAAATTTTAAGGAGAATAGATTCACGTTGAGTAAGATAAAAAAGTATGTACAACCTATTGCGAATTTATCTTAATAAATACACTATTTCTGTACAAGAGTAATAATAGTTATAATCTAAAAATTAATTCTGTACAAATATTTAGTTCGTTTCTTCTATACATGTTGTTTATTGTTTACACACCTTTACACCTTTTACGTGTACATCTTTACGTGTAAATTCTCTTGTTACTCGCATCCCAATCGTCAAACGTTTAAAACATTTCCGAAACTGGCCATAGTGTTAATAACATGTTCACCCAACGGTTACATTAATAAGTCTCGTATTTGTTAAGGGATGCCTCAATGCACTTAGATACCTGTCTCAAGTCTTTTTGCCAACTTTCATATAGAATACTCTAACTGAACACTTCTAATTGCGTTTGGAAAATAAAAATGTATCAATCAGTAATCGTTTACAAAAACTATATTAATCCATACGAAGGACATTCTTTGCTAATACTTGTAAATTTTGGGTGTTTAAAGAGGTTAAAGCCAATAATAATTATTTTAAAATTGTGCAACGTTTTTGGAAAAACATGTATCTGAATTAACTAATGTTATGAGCTCAATAGATGCGTATTTAATACGCAGTTCAAATAATCGCATTTTCATTTTAATTTATAATGGTCCAGATTGAACACTGACGACGGCCTCTGCTTTTAAGTGTTATTAGTGAATTTCCTTTGGAAAGTGAACTATTAGCATGACCCGCACGGTAAAACTTAAGCCCGGGACCACCATAGAAGTTCCTAACGTGACCCCCTGAACACGTTTTGGGGGGTCGTTCAAAATTTTATATTATATATATAAATATATATATGTTTGCACTCTAGCGGTCGCATTTTTTGTCCGATTAACTTAAAATTTGGTAGGGACGTTCCTTTCTGAAATCAGTTGGACAAGTTCGTTGGGCAAAAGAATCGTAAAACTCTAAACCCATTTTTTGGGGATTAATCTTCCAAATTTCGAGTTTTTGGGCCCAAAAAGGGTCAGAAAAGCCCCAAATGTAAAATTAATGCATGTAAAAAGATGGAAATTAGTGAGACGAAAGTTTTAAGCCCTCTCTCGTAATTCTAGCATAAATATTTACCGAGTTATTAAAGAAAATGTGTTTCGACTAAACACAGTACGTTGTCTTATGGGGGTTTTACACTAGGAAAGCCTGCTACTCCTTTGTTAGAGTACTTTTATCATCCCCAGCAACCTCACGCCTACTTTGAAGCCTGACTGGACCTTCTCCTAACATTATAATGCGCAAAATTGTATTCCCAGCTTTGCAGGTAAATGAAACCAGGAGCATCAGAACAGCCAAAAAATCAGTGTTTTCATATTTCAATAAAAATTGGAATATAAGTATGTTTTTACACTAATTTTAAGTTTTAACAGTTTTTATGTGGATATTCACTTCCCTCACGTCAGCGTGCTGCGTGCGAACTCGTTTGAACTTAATATAATTATACAAGCACGCATATACGAATCACGTTAGTACTTCGACCATCGAAATCGTGCCACAGATATTGGAAAAATGGCAAATTGCCGGCTTGACGTATTAAATATAAGGTTAAGTTATTTCATTAATTGAGTCTTGATTTTAGAGTAAATTCATGGTCTTGTACTATCGTTACATGTTGAATTACGACAGTAAAACCTCCAAACGGCCTCCCCACTACAACGACCTTGTAGCGTAAAGATAGTGAGCGAGTACTCATTCATAAAAGTGTACGAGAGATGAAATCATGAATGAAAAGTAGTAGAAGAAAGAAAAAGGGGGGGAGGCGACAATTGGAATAATGAGAGGCGATAAATTAACATCGCGTCGTAGTGGCGGGAAAAATCTGCGAACTAATGAATGGAGAAGTTGTCAAAGAAACGACGGCGGCGCGCGACCTAATGCCTTTACAACTTTAAAAACTCAGCCAAGGTCGCAATTAAAAAAGTGGGGAGGGGTAAATACCCCCCCCCCCAGATCGATCCAGACCGCCGCGCCAACTCTCAGCGCTTTGTTTTCCCTTTCCTGTTTTCCCTCATAAATTATACATAGTTATTTCCTGAGTAATTTTTCTTGCGGTTAATTCCTGGCTAAGACCTGAGCCCAACAGTTTTTCTGAATTAATAAGATAGATCATCGCGGATCTCTTTGATTTACTCGACTTCACTCGGTGACAGCGAAAAAAGGTTTTTGGTGAAAGATTTATTCAATCTTAGAAAATATCGGGGTTTTTAAGAGGACTCTAAAACATCCCGATCGTGTAATTAACCATATGAGGAACAGTATAAAATACATGGAACTGATGGGAACTAATTTTGAAATGCGAACTTTCTTGAAGAATTGTTTTCGTGTGGCTGCAGAACATGGGATTCCAGGCTCGTTAGAAAGGGTTAGAAGGGTACATTATCCTCCGTTTTATCAGATATTGCTTATATTAAACAATTGTCAATTCTAATCTTTACGTAACATAATCTGAAAACGTAATTAGAAAGGACAATAGATAGCAACAAGATAAGGGGTTGGACTGTTCTTTATTACCACTTTAAAAAAATCCATTTTACCGGTGGAAATTAACAAACTTCAAATTAAAAGGCCATTAAAAGATCGGTTTGAAAATGATCAAAACATAAGTTCTATAACAAATCAAGGCCTCATACAACTTCACTATTTTTGGCTGTGAAAAACATTTTCATGTCTCATTAGGACTGATGGTGATCGTTGGAATTAGTCTAAATCGACAGCCTTTTACCGTGTTTATGTATATTTACCTTATTTTGTATGAATACAGTATTAGTGTAAATATGTTTTGAAGTGTTGTAACATGTTTTTTATTTTCATCCCGTATTTTTTGTTGCATACAAATCCTCGATCAGGAGAGGTATATTGGTTTACAGCTTTTAAAGTATCTCGTTCTTTTCTAATTTGTTTTAATAGGGAAGTCAAATTCAATAACTATAAAATACTTAAATAGCCGATCAGGAAAATTCAACTAAATTTAACTGTTGCCAATTTACTGAATTTTCCTTATTTTCAGTTGGTTCGAATTTAACTCTCGTCTTAAACTATAACCGCATCGATCCCATATTCCTCATTACCAAAACATGTTTAAATCTTTTTTCGTACGCTTTGACTTTTGGCGCCCAATTTGTCTGTAGAGCCTTACACGTCGCCTTAGAGGGCTCAGGTAAGACGCCCTCAGGGAGCGGGTCGCCAATCTATTATTCCAATTTGGCTTTGTCACTCAAAGGGTTGGCATCTACCTGCCAATCAATAGATTGACGCAGATGTAGATGGGATGTAGATGCTACAGTTGTGCATCGAGACTAACGGTCCTTCCCAGGCCGGATGCTGATGTGGGGCTTACCGGATAAAAGATTTGAAAAAGGTTTTGCCAATGTTGAATAGATGTATTAACTATGTGGAGAAGGATTGGTGATTTGCAAAAGGCTTTGACGAACGTTGTAACGTAGTGATTTATTGCAAGTTATTTTGAGCTGGTACTAAGGTATGATCAAACTGATGGCGGTTTAAGCATAAAGTAGTTTCTTAATGTGTTAAAAATTCTATAATATTATTTATTCAAGGGCAGAACTACAGAATACATTTAATAGATTATAAAATATAAAAATTCTTTTTCTCCTATCTTTTGAAATAAGCTCACTTTCGTTACAATATTGATGTATTTATGTAATAACAAAGCTTAGTTAACAAAACCACAAGAAACAGTTTTCCTTTCAAAGTTTTAAAGATAATAAGGGCAAGAGAATAAAAATAAACATAGATTGTACGTAAATTTACAGTCTTAAACAAATGTAAACAGCTGTAAATATTGCCCTAAGCGTTATATTTCCCCGTCCTTGACTTAACAAATTCTGCGGTTAATAAAGTGTTTTTCCTAGAACCGCGTGTTTCTATACGATCTGAACACATCATAACACTTTTCGCTCGCTTTCTGTTAGCGAGCGGAAAAGTTGTTACCTCTCGCTGCGACTTACTTTACTGCTCGTTGATGTAATCACCAGCTGATTAACTCAAACTCATTTTATTCGTTCAAAATACAATGTATATTTTAACACATCTTCATATAGCCGACTACTCAAAATTTTATACTAAAACAATAAAAGAAAAGAAAAAATGAATTCAATAGAGCGTCGTCTAAATAACCATAAAACATTCCTCCATTTAATATGACTTAGTTTTTGTCCTGAAAACGGCCATCGTTTGCTCCTTTCGGATATTGTGTGGAAATCTATTAATACAAACTAATATATGGTCCCTTCTATAATGTATTGGTAGATGCTTTGGGCCAAAAAAACTGACTCAGTATTAGGGCTCAATATTGTAAATTCAGCCAAATAGGAAAAAAGTATTTTTTTAAATGTTTTTTGGGTGTAGAAAAGTGCAGGTGTAGAAACAACTGTGTTTGATTTAGAGCGAAAAGTGTCTCTTTTTCGTTTTCGAAAAATGTCCGCTCTCCACTACGCGTCACGGGTTCTCTCAAGCAATCAAGACCTACTTTACGGTCTTAATCCTTAAACAATAATTACTACTTGGAAACCTAACCCTCCCATGACTCGCACTACTATCCATCAACCAGGTTACAGTTTCCGCGATGGTGCGTGTATATAGAGCAATATGCATATAAAACCTCTAGAACAATAAGTGAGGACGCTTTTGTACTACCCCCTACCCCTTGGCCCTGGTGCCGTGACGCGGGGAGTGAATATGCATGATGTGTGACAGGAAGGGTTACAGTTCCCGGTAGGCGACCGCTCGTCGCACTTCTTTTACTTCTCTCCCTGGATATATCCTGTACTTTTTAGTTTAGGTGAGTCAAATATTTGTATATTTCAGTTAATTAAATTATGTTAGTTTCAGGTAATTACCTAATGGGTAGTTTGTTTGTGAAATAATTTTACTGTTGTAGAAATTAATAATAGGAGGATTGTTTGTTTAAAATTTGTTTCTAAAATACATTTTACTGCTGAATTATTAGTGATATGTACTGGAATAAAATATATTTCCGCGGATTGAAGTGCGCGCGCTCAAAGCGGTGATACGCATGCGAAATGAGGCACTGGTCATTCCAAGTTGGTAATGTTTATAGGGGGAGGGAGAAGAGATAGTTATCTGTTCGGTATTCATGTTTTATTTATACACTGTCTATCGCATGGCGAGCGGATTCGCTTAGGTCCTTCTAGGTTCTTGATAACTTCTCTTTTCTTAGCGATCTCCGTCACTTGGTGATTCTCCTACTATCTATAATAGTTGGTCTTCCTTTGTGAGGTTTCAATAAAGTTTACCACAAAATCACCCATTGTAATTATTAAATTCGCGCGACGAATGTGTAGAACATTGGCTAAACTAAAAAATGATACATCCAACATTTCGATTTTGAAATTAATCCAAAATTATGTATATTTTTAGCGAATTTCCCCTATAGGGAAGAAGCTATTACCGTAGTCGGCATGGTAAGACCTAGGCCCGGGACCATGATAACTTTTCGTTTTGAGGTCCCCAGACCCCAAAAACACCTTTCGTTCGATACTGTATATATATATATATGTCCGTGAGCACGATAACTCTCGTAAAAATGATCCGATTTTGACGAAATTTGGTATAAACATGTAAAGCAGCATTTATGACTTTAAGTTCGAAAACCAGACAGATCGACCTATCCGAAGGGGTATTTTGGGGGGGTTTTGTACCCCAAAAATGGGTTTTTTGAATTTTTTACATATAATTTTTGAAAAAGTCAAATTTTAGTTTTCACCATTCGATTCAGCTTAAAAAACACATAATTTGGTATTTCGATCATTCCTCTACGTCAATTGGTTACCGATAAATTGAAAGTGCTAAACACAGTACGTTGTCTAATGTTATTCTTATGGAGGAAAAGAAAATTTTTTTATCTTGCTTATTTATGAACGTATACTGACGAAACTTAGTATACTGCTTCATCTCGTTGAGGTCTATTGATATTTGCTCAAAAAAATCTTTTTTGCATAATTCTCCCGTAGCAGCAAACCTGCGTACTCAGCCTCCATGTTATTCTTATGGATAATAATTAAATGCTCTGTCTCCCTTAATTATGAACATAAATGAATAAAAACTGGTATACGACTTCACCTAGTTGAGTTATATTGATATTAGCATAAAAACCCATTTTTGTGTTCATTGTTGCAGCAAACCTGCGTACTCAGCCCCAATGTTATTCTTATGGAGAATAATTAAAATTGTATATATCGCTTATTAGTGAATATATTTTCATGAAACTTGGTAAGTAGCTTTATGTAGTATTAAGACATTTATATCTCCATTGGAAATTCGCTGAGTATGCAGGTTTGCTGCGACGGGGGTATTTACTTAAAAAGCGTAATAACCCTACGAAAAATTCGTGAAAAATCAATTTTCATGTACGACATAATTTACATGGGTTTTATTATGTATGTATGTATAGATGGATGTTTGTATATATATATATAGGTACATATTAAAAATGTGTGTTTATCTTTCAAAGTTTAAGCTTTTAAGAAATATTTAAACACGGAAAATTGTTTAAGATTTAATAAAATTGTCATATATTGCATTGTTGAAACTCAATTTTAGCGATGATTTGTTATTTGTTTGTTTAAAACTAGCGGCTTCTAGTGTTTAAAACTACACTAAATTTCGGGAGGAAAGGCGTTTATGTGTGTCGATGTTTATTTTATAAATATGTTGTAGGGTTTTTGTTTTACCACAAGAAAATATGTAAATAGTATGAAGATAATAGTAGTCTATTTAGTCTATTTATGTTTTGAATTTTAAATTAAGTTAAGTAGGGTTATGTATTTGATAACGGTAGAAGTTTTCTCCCAAAACCTAGTGAATGTTATCATTAGAAGCGATAAGTTAAGTCCAAACACATTAATAATATACAACTTTGTCAAAGATGCTTATTGTATCAACCAATAAAATTATATACAGATATGCGTTTTATTTAATATGAAATTACTGGCTAAGCCCTTTACAAATAATGTATATTGTTATTTATTTACATTTCCCAAAGTAGTTACCTGCTAAAAGAATTAATATTCAGCCAAGTTTGTAAACGAATTACACTTTTAATAGTTATTCAGTTATGGATAACGTTTAATAGGTTTTCCTAAACAATATCTGTTTATTATCTGCCTCTTAGATTATTTTTAAAAAGTACTTCACGTAGGAAGTTTTCCGCAATTAACAGTTTTTTTGTTAAAGATGTTGAAAACTAGGCCCCAGAACTGTATAATTATATTTTACCTTCCTAAAAACATTGTTTTTCATACAAATTATGACAATAAAACATTAACGTTGAAAGTTGGTTTGGCTTTACTGCCACAACCAATTACAATTGCACTAATCAGTTACATCGTACATTCAACCGAACACGAAGCCCAACTTGTAAAAATATCCAATATATTTCCCATCCGTAATTCCATATTGAGCAGTGTCGGCGGAAGGAGACAGGAGACAGGTAAGCTCGGAGCGGGGCTTAGCCGCGGTAAGAAGATTCCAGCCGCATGTGCACATACATACAACCGTACATACGTGCCCCCCTCTCCCCCACCGACACATTCGTCTGTAGCCGGCCTCGTTTGGCTCCTTTGTCATATTCGGGTTTAATAAAAGCAAAAGTCTCGGGTTCGGAGCCAATATTCAATAAGGCGCGGATGGGATGCGCCGCACGTCCCGCGCGGCCCCAAAATTGATCGGATCGCCACATACAAGCCCCGACCCCCGCCGAATACCAAACGCCCTGCCTCTGCCTCTGCCTCTTGTCTCCCAAACAGCGAAATTCACTCAAACACAATTCGCGGGTCGCTAACATCAAGTTAATCAAAAGAAGATGAATTTAGCGGAAAATCCGACAAAAACGGGCGATTGAAAATGTTTTTTTATACATTTCTATTTATCTCGAATTATTTATACAAATATCACCTCAAAATGTCCCTTTTTCTGATATACATTTTTCATTAAATTCATTTGTGTAAAATGTCAGAGTTTTTTTTTTATCCAAGCTCTAACGTTGCAAACTTGGTATTAAGCTATACGATCGGTACCATATTCAGACAAAGATAGTTTTTTTTACTTCGAATCCTAATATAACAACATTATAGGCACCTGATCTTACTATATTTAATAATCTCTATTCAGGAGGCAGACATAATGAACAAATTTGAATCTTGGGTGAGATGACTTGTGTTTTAGATAAGACATCATGATATGCTATCAAATATAGGATAAAGTAATGTTGGGTCAACAAAGTATAATAGAAAAAGTTCTCTATCCTCTTACTGAATGGCTATTTAAGTTATATATTTAAACAATAACTGAGTGTTGACTATTTTGTTGTTGTAATAGGTACATTTTTTAAATGACTCATGCCAATGCTTGTACAAGTTTTAAGGTAATAAAGGAATTGTCGATTGATTGACTGAGCATTCGTGGTAAGGCATGCTGGTTCGTCGCAAATGGCAAATATAAAATACCCCCCTCGCACCAAACCTGCGTACTCAGCGAATTTAGAATGCACTTATATGTCTTAATAACACTTGAAGCCGCTTATAAAGATTCCTAAAAAGTATATCCACAAACAAGTAGAGATGTGCGAGTACTCGAAATTTCGAGTTTGAGCCGAGTTCGGCACTGAAACTCGAGGTTTTACTGAAACTCGTAAGTTTCGAGCGAGTATACTCCCACCGTGTACCCGCACTACCAAGGGTCGACAGCGGCCGCGCGTCGTTAGTAAATTCAAATTGAGTGTGAACGCATTTGAGGTGTTAAAGAGTTGTGATGTGGATTTTAGTGTTTTATTAATCAATAAGTAAGTTGTGGCTTATACATTTGTGTTACTTTTTACCAAAATGGAGGATTTACCAAAACCTTCTGATTGAGTTGTATGAACACTGTCTGTATAGTCCACTTTTAGGTTAACCTAACCTTGTCATTTTTTAAAGAAAAATATCAAAAACATATCTGTAATGAAATCTAATAGGTAAGCATAAGAAGTTTGTGCATGTTTTTTGTTTCATAATAATTGAAACTGAGTCAATCCATTAATTTTAGGCTCAACTGTCCTTTGGCATTGAGCTTTTTTTAAAGACAAGTGATTTTTTTGGCCTTGTTTACGTTTTATTAATGATATTTTAAATAATTTGCAATATTTTAAAACTCTATTCAAGACATGGCTTCAATTTAATCAATTGATTTGCCAGGCACTTTCAAACATATTTTCATGTTGTAATAACTGCTTGTTCTTATTAGGATTATTAGTGTTAAAATTAATGCTAAGATATGTTAGTAAATACATTTTTTGTGGTAAGTAAGTAGGCTAATGTTTTACCATGTAATAGGCCTTTTAAATATTAAAATAAAGTTTATTTTAACTTATAGGCCTAAATGTAATGTTATTTTCTCCATTCGTAGAAGGATGTAGCTTAGGCCTAAACATAATACAGTATACAAAACATAGGATAAATTAAAAGGAGGAAATAAAATAAAAAACTGAAATTATTTTTTAATGAACCTGTTAATTAATACCATATAGGTTACTTTGGTATGATTTATTTTCAGATAAATTTACTTACCTTTTTCCAATGAAGCAGGAATCCATTTATTTTACTTACTATTGTTATTTTCAGGTCATAGTGACTAGAAAAGTATATTTTAATAACAACATTTATAAATGGAACCCTATACACTGTTTTAATTCAATTCAACTCGACCTATGTGTTGTTTTTATGTGTATACTCGACTCGAACTCGAGATTCAAATCTTTTGTCATTTACTCGACTCGACTTAAACAAATCTGTACTCGCACATCTCTACAAACAAGCGATATATAAAATAATTTGTCTCCTTATGAATAACATTGGGGATGAGTACGCAGGTTTGCTGCAACAAGGAACCCAAAATAATAGGGTTTTATGCAAATATCAATAGAACTCGACCAAGTGAAGTCACATACCAAGTTTCATCCATATTCATTCATAAGTAAGCGATATCTAGGATTTGAATTATCCTCCATAACAATAACATAGGGGCTGAGTACCCAGGTTTGCTGCTATGAGATTCATCTGAAAAAATTGGTATTTATGCAAATATCTAAGTGAAGCCATATACCAAGTTTTATTAATTTATGATCATACTTACGTGAGATATGATATTTAACCTTTTCTCCATAAGAATAATATGGGTCCTGAGTATGCAGGGTTGCTGCTACGGGAATCATCGGTAACAATTTTTGTTTTTGTGCTAATTACAATAGACCACAATCAGATGAAGCCATATACCAAGTTTCGTCAGTGTATGTTCATAAATAAGAGAGATATAATTTTGTTCTTTTTCTCCATAAGAATAACATTAGACAACGTACTGTGTTCAGCACTTTCAATATCTCGGTAACCAATTGACGTAGAGCAATGAGAAAAACACCAAATTGTTTGTTTTTTGAGGTAAATTCAATGGTGTAAATTAAAATTTGATTTCAATAAAAATGACGTAAAAACCCCGAAAAACCCGTTTTGGGATACAAAAAACCCCCCTTCGGATGGTCCGATCCGTCTGGATGTCAACTCATTCAAATAAATGCTACTTTACACGTCTGTACCAAATTTCATCAAGATCGGACCTTTTTTATGGGAGTTATCGTGCTTACGGACACACAAATAAATATATAAATATATATATATATATATATATATATATATATATATAAAATTTGAACGAATGGTGTTTTTGGCATCTGGGGGCCTCAAAATGAAAAATGATCATGATCTCGGGCTTAAGTCTTACCATGCCAACTATGGTAATAGCTTCTTCCCTAAAGGGGAAATTCGCTAAAAGGTCAAAACCACTCTTCTTGAAATAGTTAATTTCCACTAGCTGGTGCCCAGTTCTCCGCGCGCGATTCTCGCAGGCATAGAGCTAGATGTATTAAACTATATACAGTACTTTATACACCACAGCATCTCGGCAGACATTATGGAAGAAACTCCGATCACACATATCGGTCCTTCAACAAACTCAAGAGCACACACATCACACATCAGAATATACGTCCCATTCCTGTGTTGAAAAAGGTTTCAAGTACAAATTATTCACAATTTTACTCGCCCAACTTTTAAAACTGTACTTCAACAAGAGGTATAAATACCCGATTACGTACTGACCAATAAGGTAATTTTTCAACTCCTCCAGTATTCCGAAACAAAAAATTGTACTCATAATGAATTATACCAGTAAGAAGGAATTTTTAAGTTCAACTTTCTTATATAGAAATATATTTATTACCCTCCTTAGAATGCGAGGCAACGCCGAGGCAGTACCTCACAGAGATATCGGAATTTATCGCTACGACCTTGAGATAACGGCCTTATCAGTAATAACTCACGGTGTCACCCGCGCTCGGCGTCATATTGAATTATTGTGGCCGAGCGTAATTGGCGAGCGTCCTGCGGGGGCGAGGGTTCGAGGGAGGGTGGACGCCATCTTGAGGGGACATCCCCTGGTCAAAATGGCGCCACGTAATGACCAAGGGGAAAATGGAATATTTATGTGTCGGGGAGCAGGAAAGGGATGAACACCGGAGTTTTGTGATGGACAATTTCGTTTTTCCCTATTTATGAATAAACTTATTTCTAAAATGACAAAGCAACGCCGTTCTTGCATAAAGTTGTTAAAAATTTTTCTGATATTTGTTTTTATTTTCAACAGTTTTCCTTCTTTGTTTTATCATGTGTTTAAAAGTATACCTATCAAATACCGTTTTTGTTAGCCGCAAATTTGTACATCATAACTAACAACTAAGAGAAGTTATATTACATTACTTCCGCTATTGCAATATAAGAAAAAAACGAGTCATAGCTGTAATTATTCAGAAATTCAGTATGTGAAAGTTTAAATACTCAGTTACTTGTGGTTTTTTTATGTGAAAACCACAACCAGGAAATGTTGAGACAACTATGAGTCTGGCCATGGAACCATATACTTCAATGCAAGTTAAATTTAGAGGAAGAACATTAATACTGTTTATACAACCTCCCCTAAGACGGTAAATTCAATACAAGTTTCAAGCCAAAACTGACTTTTAAATATTCAAATTTTATCTAAAATAAGCTGTATACTAGTATAGCATAAAACTATATATTTAAACAATTTGTATCAGGTATATCAGCACATTGTTAAACTACATTCAAGCACTCAATCTCATTCTGACTCTTATCTCTGTATAGTTTACACTAAGTTTAACATGGTTTACACTTTCACTCGACCTTTTCAATAAACAAAGTTCACCTCTTTAAATTCCGACAAACTGAAAAGAAAGGTACAATTTTATTTCTCACCCAATGGAATTCAACGTGGAAAATCACAGTCGGTATATTTCATAAATGTATCCAGTAAAAGATAAGCTAATAAGATCGACACGCGCGCTCCTGGCGGGGGAAACGCGCAACAAACGCCAGGAATTCCTGTTATTCTCAAATTAAACTGACATTGATTCCAGCACGTTACATTTTTCATCTCTGTCGCATTCCTCAATATCGCCGTTATTTGACGTCGTGTTTTGCGTTTTCACAATTCTTCTCTCGTCCGAACAACGAATCAATTGGTGAAAGAAGATATTACAAATAAAATATTTATTGGTTTCTTTGTTTGTAATACATTGTTGGTGATGGTAATTTTACGTTCTTTAAGAAATTATTGCGGGCTTCTCCGTATGTGATTAGAGAAAACCAAGTTTCACAAAGTTTCGGGATCTGGAATCCGATTACGTCTTCAGGGGAGAAGAATACCTATAACCTAGAGCATAATCAAATTAATGGCAAAGCTGGGAAAAATTACAGAAAAGCTAAGTTCCAAGTTTGTTATGTTTTGGACGGCATCATATTTGAGATCCCGAAGCGTCGAGAAACTTGTTTGTCTCTTATCAGTGATGGAAAATGTCATCAATAACATCACATTGATGTTTGGTTTGCTGGATTGAAAATCCGTTAACAAATGTGACTTGCACAAAATCTTCTTATTTTTCTATTACGACTTTTTCAACCTTACCTAAGCTTTACGTTTTGAGTATAAAAGAGAATTAGTGTTTAAAAGTATGATTTAACTGTACTGGTAACTATTTGTACTCTCTTATTTGAATTCCTATGCTCGGGTCAAAATGTGGATGTTTTAAAAAATGCGTACCTTATTTCAACTGCTCGTAAACAGAACCCTATTAAAATGAGAGAAAAAATAAGCTAAAATATAAAAAATCATACACGCTTGGTTTAAGTAACATAAAAACTCTTTAAAAAATGTACAGATGATTATCTGTACCTGGTAAATAATTTATATTGATGATAAATTTAGCTAACCTAACTCCGCAGAGCGCTGGATGGCGGTAAACCAGCCCATACCTATATATATATATATATATATATATATATATATATATATATATATATATATATACCCTCATAGTTTTTAGACAAACTGAGTGGTCTACTGAGGGAAAGTGCTAGTATTCAGAGAATATCTTTTCTCCCTCATCTATTTTTCCTCTTCCTCTCCAACCGGATGGCTCCCATAAACTAATAAAACTAATTATCGCCCCTTGCCTGGGGTCGCTAACTGACCAGTCGGACAACATCAAACAACAGTTCGCACTATGTCACGCGCTACGCTACCACTGCCGATGACCGGTCCGGCGAGGCCAGTTGTGATTTATGTGCTACACTTCGCTGCCCTGACCGCCCCAGTGCATGCCTACATCATTATGTACTCCATCGCCCTTGATCCCGGGACCACCCCGTAGTCGAATCAACTTTTAATCGTTTCAATTATTTGTCAATTTTCCACAGAAAAGGGGGATTTTTATGTGCAGTGAAGAGTTAAGCTTCTTCTTCTTCTGGGGGGAGAGTTTCATTTTTGTAATCGTGAAAGATTTGTAGCAATAAATCAAAATGTTACATAAGTTGGGGTAATTTTTTTGGGGGAGGTTAATTTTTCTCAAACGCGTGATTTGTTTAGCACTGAATTGTTTCTGTGCTTGCGTAATAGGAGTTGTTGTCAAATGTTAAAAATATTGTTTATATTGTGTCTAAATAAATAGTTAAGCTTCTAAACAACTAAACACGGTAAAAACTTCGATTTGAAATTTCGCAATATTTTAATTTTATAACGGAATATTATGATTGTTTGGTCTATGGGTCGTAAGAGAAAAAGGAAGTACACAGTCCGATGGTTGTTATTTTGCATCTTGATTTTCTTGAGCGTCGAAACGCGGGGCCGCGAAAGTTTCCCGCGCCGCGACGACCTGCCCCGACTCCCGCCAAATATTTCTCTCCTCCCCGCCAAAATCTCGTCGCGCCCCGAGTATTGCTTTGCGTCCTTTTTAAATAAGACTGATTGCTAACAATTAATTTAAATTCCCTTTTTACAGGATCTAAATATAGGAATGAACATAAAGTTATATTTTGGGTTTCTCTTTCTACATAGAGAATATAAAACCTTAATATACTTTGTTGAGTTGTTTTCAAAATGTACTAAAATCGACTTAGGTTAAAACAATAATTTGGAAATAAAACTATAACAAACAACCCCTTTATCTTATTATAATAAACTGTACAAAGTCCTTTGTTATTGTCTTATTGCAATTAATCAAATGTTAAAACATTTACACGCAAAAGCTATGAACAGTTTATAAGTTGCACAGAGTACATTATTCATTCATTGTTTTTAAATTCGAAGGCATATAATTTTCCGTTTGATTAATTTATTGGTAATTTAACTACTTGATCTAAACTTCAATGTTTCTAGAATAACTGTTATTACAAAACATTGTCTGGTTAAATTATATGTAAGATAAGATACAAATTAAATGGAGTCAATAACATATACTAAATAGGAAATGTATCAATTAATTATATATTTTGTATTTTTTAAGTCAGTGACTTAAATGTTAAAGTCACAATCGAGGGGATTCAGGATTTTGTTTGTTGTCAGAAAATATATTCAGCTCCAAATGTTTTTGTCTCTTGTCTCCAATTCACTGTAAGAACAAACTGACTTGAAGTAAATCTGGGACATTCTCAGAATGCATAGCTGCCTCCAACCAAAAACTCGGGGTAGAGCGTCCTTGTCAACTTTATTTTTTTGCTTTTTTTAATAACCATGTAAAATATTTTGGTAAGTGTTATTGAGCCCTTATTAATTAAAATATGTCTGCTCTTACGCCGCTTATTGTACAATATATTCCAATGATTCTAACTAAACATTTAGGTTTCCGCTTTGTTGTTTTTTTACTGAAGGAAATAAAAGTTCGTTTGTTATTTTTATCACGAGTGGTTTCCTCATTTCTGAATTTATTCCATTGTATTCCAATTGATATTTCCCCTACATATGCCTTCCCTATATATAAGTATATATTTGCCTACACAAAAATATGTTTTCGAAATACTGCACTCCCTTACCGATGTAAATAATGATTTAAAAAATCTGTTTACCTAAAAATCACATTATTAGTACGATTAGGAACCGATTAAATTAGATTTAAAATACAATTTTATTCTGTTTTCATCAATAGTGATATTATGATATTTTATGAAATATGAAAAAATAGTTATGTTAAAAGTTCACCACTTTCAATATGTTTGTGTTACTTTGTTTATTTTTGAGGTAACCAACTACCCCAACCTCTCCCTCCCTTAGGAACAGTCTCAGTCCTATCATCAACATGCAGGTCCACTCCCGACACCATTGGTTCTATCTGTGTGGCGTCTGCTGACGCTGCTGCCGCAAGCTGCTAGCAGCGCTGGTATCTAATTAGCAGCCTCAGCATGTGAGCTAGAGTGTGGCAGCTCTGTCTAATTCGGTTTTAGCCCTTCCATGTACATCGTCCTCCGTGACACAAGTGGATTGTGGGGTTCTGCAACTATGTAATTGAATAATCCTTAGTAACTTCAACTGGCAACCTAAATTAGTTGAATTGTAATGATTCATAACTTTAGTAACTATACTAGATACATTATTTGAATATTTGAATAGGTAACTCTGGATCAATCAGCGGAATTTCGATTGTCATTATTCCCTGTTATATTTTTTTTTCAATTGCTGATTCAATTTGTATATTGAGCAAGTTTAGGTACAATTAACTTGGCCACTTTTCAGCGAATTTCCCCTATAGGGAAGAAGCTATTACCGTAGTCGGCATGATAAGACCTAGGCCCGGGACCATGATAACTTTTCGTATTGAGGTCCCAAGATGCCAAAAACACCATTCGTTCAAAACTGTATATATGTGTGTCCGTGAGCACGATAACACTCGTAGAAATAATACGATTTTGACGAATTTGTGTATAAATGTGTAAAGCAGCATTTATGATTTCAAATAAGTTCAAAAACCAGACAGATCGACCTATCCGAAGGGGTATTTTTTTTGGGGGGGGGGGTTTGTACCCTAAAAATGGGTTTTTTGAGTTTTTTACATATAATTTTTGAAAAAGTCAAATTTTAGTTTTTCCCATTGGAATCAAGTTAAGAAGACGCACAATTTGGTGTTTTGATCATTGCTCTACGTCAAATGGTTACAGAGATATTGAAGTGCTAAACACAGTACGTTGTCCAATGTTTTTCTTATGGAGAATAAGACAAATTGTATATCTCGCTTATTTATCAACTTATCTTGATGAAACTTGTTATATTGCTTCATATCGTTGTGGTCTATTGATATTTGCAAACATTTTTTTGCCAATATTTCCCGTAGCAGCAAACCTGCGTAATCAGCCCCCATGTTATTCTTATGGAGGATAAGTAACGTGTTATCTCCCTAAATTATGAACATAAATTAATAACATTTGGTATGTGACTTTACCTAGTTGAGTTATATTGATATTTGTATAAGCCCCCATTTTTTGTGTTCCTTGCTTCAGCAAACCTGCATACTCAGCCGCCATGTTATTCTTATGGAGAATAATTAAAATGTCATAAATCGTTTATTTATGAATGTATATTGATTAAACTTGGCATGTGGCTTTATGTGGTATTAAGATACATAAATATTCATTTGAAATTCGCTAAGTGTGCTGGTTTGCTGCTACGGGGGTGTTATTATATTAATTTCTTTGTTTACTATTCTAAATATAGCGTCTGCACTTAATGTATAGTTCGTACGCGAAAGCAAGTACATTACCACGCTTGAAGGGAGGAAGGGAAGTTAAAACATGAATAAATACAATATTTTGATTCAGATTACGTGTTAATGTCATAGAAGTTCAAACTAAATTTTGATATCTGTTATTACATTTTTGGGAATGTCCATGTTTTCAGCTTTTAGTTTTTGTATTAAATAAACTTTTGACTGTCCTTAAGATATTTAAAAAATATTAAATTACATAATAGTTAAATAAAATTAACATATAGTAGCCAACCTTAGTTACATGCTTCATTAATTTAAAATATATACTATCAACAACTAATTCTTATTTCCGTTATGTTTCTTTCTAATATTACTTAACATAAATTCAAGTATGTACTAATTACACTTAAAATTGTCGTTTTGCTTTATAATTTTGTTCATTTTGGGCAATCTTTGGAATAAAAACAATTCAGAAATAAAATCCCGTAAGCAACAAATAAATTCAAAATGTTAATATTTTCTTGTCTTATAATAAGCCACTTTTTAACAAGTGAAGTAAAACTTTTTTAACTTAATTTACACGTGGAAAATCCCAACATCGGCCATTCGTAGTCAAAATGTAAAAAAACGTGTTCTCTGACTTTTAAATCTCTTACTTCACATTAAACTACATCTTAGAACCTTCAATATTGAGTAATGCAACCCCCCAGATGCCGAAGCCGACGACGCCAGCGCTACCTGCGGTGTGGTATGTAAGCTCTACCCCGCGACGCCATTAATAAACCACGGCTAACGGCTAATGGCACATTGTTGTTTAATTAATGGCGACTCATTAATTAATGGCTGATAATGCAAGCGTTCACTTGTGGCTTGTGCACTGATTGCTCGTACGCCTTTGGCGGGCCAACTTACGCCATATATTAGAGTATATGCTCTAAAAGCTTCATCGGCGTTTATGCTTAGTTCCGAGGTGGAATATATCAACTTTGGTTTGGCAATATTGAAGATTAAGTGTTCGGTATTTTCTTTTAGAAATTTATTTTGTAATGGTTATTTAGAAATTCAATTATATTTGAAGTAAACAAAGATTGTTCTAGTAGTTTTCAAATATTGTTTAAGTAAATAGTAAATAAAACCACACGTTCAGAGCTTTATCATAGTATATAAACTTAGATTATTACTAACAGCTGATTCATAATATAGCCAATAAATACAATATCAAGTAGAATTATTCCAACCCGTTTTACCCCTGGGTTTCTCTTGAAATTTAGTGGACAGTTAAACTAATTATTTTATCATGTTTAAAGAACCGATCAATTTCATCCTCTGGCAATAATATTAGAAACCTTAAAATAAAACTTTGTGATACAACTAGTAAATTTCAATTTCCTAACTAAAATAAAAAATATGCTCAACAACTGAGAACCTTTATAGTTAAAATACTTTGGGAATCCATATTGATATTGGGAGGATGTAATTCATCAGTTGAAAATCTTTTATGAAGTTGTATTTAAAAATTGCTGTGTTGTTTATTTATTTAGAATGTAACCATAGTTCAGCCTCTTAGTTATTGAAATTCTTTGATTGTATTTCAACGCTAGAGGCATTGCAAGTCAGTGCACTGAGGATTTTACAGGAAATTGGTTCAAGCTTCAAACTGAACCGAAATCCGAGACCCTAACCAAGGCAGGGAAAGTATACAGAATTTATTTACACTGTTTTATCTTTTTAGATGTTTTTAGTGTATTTATTTTCATTGATATGTTCTGTGGCGTAAATTTGTTCTGGGTTTTAAAAATATATAGGCCCATTCGTCGTTGGTGACCCAGGAAAAAATGTATAAAAATAATTTTAGATAAGAAATTAATCAATATTTAAAATAAGTATTCAAAACCTTAACTTCTGTTTGTTTTTAATGGTGTAAGGTTTTTAACATTTATTGATACTGATCTACAACTTTTTTATTTTATTTCATAATATTATACACAATTAAATGAGTTAAACAAATACGTTTAGAGTTAAGAGGTACAATTTTGGAATTCGTCAAGAATAACCATTATCTAAAAACCTCTACAACAATGATTAATAAGAGAATAATCTCATCTGAGAAATCCATTGATAAACTCCAGTTAGAATACCAGGCAATAAACAAGCGTTGAGAGAATAATCTGCAAATGAAATCAATGGGCCGGTTAATCACTTTACAGTTTTACATTATTTTTGCTCGCCGGGTTGAATCTCTGGGGGGGGAGGTTCCAAGGGGGGGGTGACGTTAAACGGCGCTAATAAGAAACTTATAAAACCTCGCGGCCCAAGCACCGCCGCGGCGTGTCGCGTCTTTGACGTTGTTAATGAATTCACACCTCGTAAAATTTACTTTCTTTTAAAACGTGCTCCGTGTCGAGGAGGTAGGGTGGGGGGTGAGGAGAGGGATGGAGGGAGGGAGGGGCCCTTCAACAAGTTGAGTGTGAACTCTCTTTTAATTGGCCCAACTCTTTTAAACGATATTGTTCCCAGTTCTTCTCGCGGTGCTTGACGCCTTGTCGGATTTATTTGACCAACTTTATCGCTTTAAGCAAGAAAATTAACACCTTTCCCGATCACGGTGTTTCGTTGAGTTTATTATATCTGAGAAATTAAAAGTCGATTTCTTATCAACCGGATGAGATGCTCTTTAGGTTAACTTTGTGGGTTAAATTTATGTTTGATATTTTTGACATTGAATTTTAATTTGTTAAAATAGATTGTGCTATTTATTTTATGGGTGTTGAATGGTTACTGATGATACGTTTTAGATTTATGAAACAATAATCTAGTGATATAATTAACTATTGTATCTTAACTCGGTAAATTAACAATCAGAAACCGCTATCGCAAGTGTACTTCATCCAATACCCCTTAAAAACTGATTGTTTAGATTTGTGACCAATTTGAATAATTTTGGTTTCAATTGAAGTAAGCTTATATTCTTCTATCAAAAAGTATTTCTTTCAGATTTTAACGTGATAAGAGTTTTGACAGTTCGGATCTCTCATTATTTTATTTTTGTTTTTACTTTTTATAATGCACTAGTCCTGATACCACTAAATTTGCATTGCAGTCCTTACAAAATTACAATTGTTGGCACTAAACATGGCAAATCCAACAGATTTTTTGCGTATTTAAATTCCCCCTAAGTGTAAAAACTGGAGTCTGGTATGCCCCCCAGAAGCTCTAAAGCTGACGGCCCATGGGAGGTTATTTCACACAATAAATAAATCCTTATCTAAATTCAAATTTAAACTATGCAGAAAAAATATTGTACTTTGTCAAGATAATAAGTTCCTAACGAACTTAAATATTTCAATCATCCGGGCACGAAATTTAAAGATTTTTAAATAAGTAACGTATAGTCCCTAGAAAATGTCCAAGAAGAACAAGAAGTTGGCCATCACTCGGCTGGCAAAACATTCGGCGAGTGGCAACTAATAAGAACATTCTGTATTAATCAAACCAAAGGCGAACAGTCGAGCTCCAAGAACAAGAGCTTGGCCATCACTCGGTTGGCAAAACATTCGGCGAGTGTCAACTAATAAGAACATTCGGCATTAATACAACCAAAGGCGAACAGTCGAGCTCCAAGAACAAGAGCTTGGCCATCACTCGGTTGGCAAAACATTCGGCGAGTGTCAACTAATGAGAACATTCGGCATTAATCAAGCCTGACATTTTTGCGGGTAGCGTTCAGGCGCAGGCTCGGCTGACAAATAAGCCTCGGTTTTTGGACCGAATGCGTAATGAACAGAGTGGGGCTGACACATCCCCATGTGTTATTGACTTTGAAATTACATTCGGGGCGGGCTGCTCCGCGGCGTTCTTGCTCCTGTCTTTGTTAGAGGGTTTTGTCGGTTTGTCGTTGTGCAGTTGTGTAGCTGGGTTTAAATGGATTTTAGGGTCTTTTGAGTACAATTTAATAATTATAGACAAATATTTTGGTACTTGCTAGGTGAAAGGTACTGCAGACTGGGGAAAAATTATATATGTAAACAAATGTGTGTTTTTTAGCGTTAAACATGATAAGTATTGGTAAATTTTTGTACTTAAAATTGTTTGCTTCGCTACCTTATTTTATAAGGTAAAATAGAAATACCCCCGTCGCAGCAAACCTGCATACTCAGCGAATTTCCAATGAATTATAACATAACACATTAAGCCACTTAACAGGATTCATAAGAAATATATTCACAAACAAGCGATATATAAATTATTAATTATTCTCCATAAGAATAACATTGGGGATGAGTACACAGGTTTGCTGCAACAAGGAACAAAAAATAATGGGGTTTTATGCAAAATATCAAAGGAACTCAGCTAAGTGAAGTCACATACCAAGTTTCATCCATATACATTCATAAATAAGCGATATATAACACTTTAATTATTTTCCATAAGAGTAACATGGGGACCGAGTACCTAGGTTTGCTGCTTCGGGAACCATAGGTGAAAAATTGTTGTTGTGCAAACAACCATAAACCACAACCAGATGAAGCAACATACCAAATTTCTCCAGTTTACGTTCATAAATAAGCGAGATATACAATTTTTCTTTTTCTCCATAAGAATAACATTAGACAACGTACTGTGTTTAGCACTTTCAATATCTCAGTAACCAATTGACGTAGAGCAATGATTAAGATACTAAATTGTTTGTTTTTTTATGCTGAATTCAATGGTGAAAATTAAAATTTGATTTTAATAAAAATTACATGTGGAAACCCCGAAAAACCCATTTTTGGGGTACAAAACCCCCCTTCGGATGGTGCGATTCGTCTGGTTTTCGAACTCGTTCAAATAAATGGTACTTTACACGTTTGTACCAAATTTCATTAAGATCGGACCTTTTTTACGAGAGTTATCGTGCTTACGGACACACACACACACACATATATATATATATATATATATATATATATATATATATATATATACATCTGGGGACCTCAAAATGAAAAGTTACTATGTTCTCGGGCTTAAGTCTTACCATGAGACCACGGTAATAGCTTCTTCTCTATAGGGGAAATTCGCTAAAAAGATAGCTTATTAACATTTCTTAACAGTAGATTATTTAGTTAACCTACGGAATACGTATCTACAGATTAACCTGTGGAAAAAAGCGTATAGAAAACGTTTTATTTTTTGAGCGGCATAATTAATACTTTTGTTCAATATTAATTAATCCCCCCCCCAATTCGCTATTCGATCGTTATAAGAAATGTGGAAAAACATATGTTTTAAATTATTATGTTAGTTAGGGACAGAGGAAAATACTCCCTTAGAATTTTGACTCATGAGCTGAATAAAAAAGCTAAATAAGTTGAAGAGACAATATTTTCTATTCGTTTGTTAACCTCTGGGTTACATAATGGAACATGTACATCTCAATAGTTTTACTCTCTCCTGCAATCAACGACACCCAGACAGTCTCGGAGCAGCTGGACTTTCACGGGCTTGACCAAAAACAATCACACCGGGGCCGTTGGTGTTCGTATAACTCGTAGCAGATGCTCGTATAACGAGGCCGGCTCATTAACACGCCATTGTCTCGTATACGACAATACGACGGCCACTGCAGGGAGCGAAGCGTTAATTGACGGCGTAAAACAATAGCGGCCCAGGTGTCCGAAATGGGAACTACACCAGGGGTCGCGCCGCGTTCTCACACAACAACGGGTTGGCAGTTGGGGGTTTAATGTTTGCAAGATCCAACAGTGTAGTGAATTCGGTAATCGTTAGCTTTTATTTGCAACAAATATTCTGAATAGAAATCAAAGGGAACATTCATAACATAATTCCTGATACACTCTTACAGTGGCTAAAATAAATTTATACATAAACTAGCGATATTATCAAGGCTTTCAATAATTAATTTTCAATTTGAAACGTTTCTAAGAATGTACTGATCAGGAGCCGGAATTTTATGGCAACCCCGTTTACATTTTTTTTTTTCAAAGGAAACTTGAGAGGTCCCAATATGAAAATACGTCACAAGGGATGTGTGTTAAATCAAAAACCATCACTGTAAGATAAGGTATTTGGTACTGTAGAGTATTTTGAAAAGGAAGTCAGGAGTCAGGAGAGTTTATATACTCAGTGTGAACGCTGTCTTAGCAATGTTAGACGTTGTAATAATTCCTTCGATTTTAAATACAGATTTTAAAATAGTATGGCCAATCATGAAATATTTTGCCATTTAATAGTTATGTTTTTAAGAAGTTATTGCGGAAATTTTTCATCACTGATTAGTAAACAACAAGTTTCATGAAGTTACGGGATCTAGTATCAAAATTCAGGCACAATCCAGGCAAGTTTGGACAATTTATGTAAAATATACTCGATGTGAGGCCCAGCACAGCGTTGTCCTTAGTTTTTCAGAACAAGAAACATAAACTACTGTTAATAATATTTTCAGATGTATCATACATGTATACGTAGATGTAGCATACATACGTGAAAATATAAGAAACCTCAAGTTTATCTGGTGATTCAAGCCAGTCGTTTTGCATTTCCCAAACGAAAATCTTCAATTTATAACCTGAAGAAGCGGTTCAATCGACTTCTCTAGCCGGAAGTGGCGGTTGGTGGGTTGGCGGGTTGGCGGGTTGGCGGATCTCCTGGACCCGAGCCAGGACCCACAAAACATCTCCTGCGTCCTGGAATAACAGGAAACGGACGCTTTCTTGTACCAGTGGAAGCTGACAGCGCTGTATTTCATGGAGCGAATCGTTTTAGCTCTGAAGGATAACTTGGTGAAACTTATTATCTCTTGATAAAAAAGGGAAAATGCTCTTTTTACGTTTACTAAATATAAATATTTGCAGTATCCTCTTAAGGTCAATAGTTGGCAAACATTTAACACGAAACTACTTCAATGTTTATCTACTGTTGAGAAAATAAAGCTATTTTCAAAACATTGCTATCAAGGGGTAAAATTGTTGGATCGTTATGTCGTATTATTTCACAAACATAAATTTTACTTATAGGACATGACTCTTTTATGATGGCCCAAAATCTCAAAACTCTTATTTTAGAAATTCCGCCAAAAAGCGGTTACTGTTTACTGTTACAGTGTTTCCCAACTAACTCGTGCAGCTTTTAGTTACCTACACAAACACAGAGTTACCTACACATTTTCAGTAAATTGGTCATGCCAAGGCTCACTTTTCCATTGAACATTCACTACTAACAAAACAACCAAAACACTTCTCAGTATAACTTATTTGTGTAGTTAATGTGAAATATATTGCGAATCTGAGTTAGGTTTTACATCATCTTACTGTGGATTTTGTTTGTGACCCTTTTACATTTGAGGATTCAACTAAATAAAACAATCAAATATATATATTCTTTTTAATTTAATTTTGCATCACATGTAGCCTACCGTACGTTTAAAAAAAATATGAATAAAAAATATTTTGCATATCGGTATTTATTCATCCTAGTTTATTATACATTTGAATATTCATGTTGTAAATTTTGTCTACCATAATTTATCGCTTTCTAGACTTTATATAAAGAATTATTAATAGTATAAAACGGTAGCGGTGGCGAGTTGCGATCCCAGCCTGAGATGAGATTCGGCGGTATTGGCAAAGTTAGGAAATAGCAATTGCCTGCCACAGTTTTAATACATACAGACAACATCTGGGAAACGTCGGCTGCGGTGGCTTTAGATTGGATCCGTAGCTGACACGGCACTCCAGTTATTCTGAGTTTGTAATATGGGAAGGTTGAACTGAATTTGACCAAAGTAGCAACATTAGTTGATACTGAGTGCAAAAATGTAGGCCTACTAAAGGTGAAAATTATATTTGTATCAAGGGAAATGCAACGTGATGTAACGTTGGGCTCTAATAAAGACTTTGTCGTGCTGAATGTTTGCTTAGCAACCACCCGTTTGTTTTAAGATAGTGCTCCAGCCTTCTGCATCGAATTTTCCCATAAGATCAATGTTAACTTTCAAAGCCCGTCTTTGCTCAACGGATTATAAGTCATCGATGATATGGTTCATTTCAAAGAGCGAAAAAATTCCTAGCGATTTCAGTGAGCAGAATCATAAAAAGTTCACTTGTTAAAATAATTGTAAATATTGAGTATTTTGGAAATGTCTGTACGATTATTTGTGATGTTAAAATCTCAATGACTTCTTGAACTTTAGTTTGAATGTTCAAACTTAAGCTTGAACATGCAGCTACTATACGAGCGTGAACTCATGTACGAGCGTGAACTCATGTACGAGAGTGAACTCATGTACGAGCGTGAACTCATGTACGAGCGTGAACTCATGTACGAGCGTGAACTCATGTACGAGCGTGAACTCATGTACGAGCGTGAACTCATGTACGAGCTTGAACTCATGTACGAGAGTGAACTCATGTACGATCGTGAACTCATGTACGAGCGTGAACTCATGTACGAGAGTGAACTCATGTACGAGCGTGAACTCATGTACGAGCGTGAACTCATGTACGAGCGTGAACTCATGTACGAGAGTGAACTCATGTACGAGAGTGAACTCATGTACGAGCGTGAACTCATGTACGAGCGTGAACTCATGTACGAGCGTGAACTCATGTACGAGCGTGAACTCATGTACGAGCGTGAACTCATGTACGAGCGTGAACTCATGTACGAGCGTGAACTCATGTACGAGAGTGAACTCATGTACGAGAGTGAACTCATGTACGAGCGTGAACTCATGTACGAGCGTGAACTCATGTACGAGCGTGAACTCATGTACGAGCGTGAACTCATGTACGAGCGTGAACTCATGTACGAGCGTGAACTCATGTACGAGCGTGAACTCATGTACGAGGGTGAACTCATGTACGAGCGTGAACTCATGTACGAGCGTGAACTCATGTACGAGCGTGTACTCATGTACGAGCGTGAGCTCATGTACGAGCGTGAACTCATGTACGAGCGTGAACTCATGTACGAGCGTGAACTCATGTACGAGCGTGAACTCATGTACGAGCGTGAACTCATGTACGAGAGTGAACTCATGTACGAGAGTGAACTCATGTACGAGCGTGAACTCATGTACGAGCGTGAACTCATGTACGAGCGTGAACTCATGTACGAGCGTGAACTCATGTACGAGCGTGAACTCATGTACGAGCGTGAACTCATGTACGAGCGTGAACTCATGTACGAGAGTGAACTCATGTACGAGAGTGAACTCATGTACAAGAGTGAACTCATGTACGAGCGTGAACTCATGTACGAGCGTGAACTCATGTACGAGCGTGAACTCAAGTACGAGCGTGAACTCATGTACGAGCGTGAACTCATGTACGAGCGTGAACTCATGTACGAGCGTGAACTCATGTACGAGCGTGAACTCATGTACGAGAGTGAACTCATGTACGAGCGTGAACTCAAGTACGAGCGTGAACTCATGTACGAGCGTGAACTCATGTACGAGCGTGAACTCATGTACGAGCGTGAACTCATGTACGAGCGTGAACTCATGTACGAGCGTGAACTCATGTACGAGCGTGAACTCATGTACGAGCGTGAACTCATGTACGAGCGTGAACTCATGTACGAGAGTGAACTCATGTACGAGCGTGAACTCAAGTACGAGCGTGAACTCATGTACGAGCGTGAACTCATGTACGAGCGTGAACTCATGTACGAGGGTGAACTCATGTACGAGCGTGAACTCATGTACGAGCGTGAACTCATGTACGAGCGTGAACTCATGTACGAGCGTGAACTCATGTACGAGCGTGAACTCATGTACGAGCGTGAACTCATGTACGAGAGTGAACTCATGTACGAGAGTGAACTCATGTACGAGCGTGAGCTCATGTACGAGCGTGAACTCATGTACGAGCGTGAACTCATGTACGAGCGTGAACTCATGTACGAGCGTGAACTCATGTACGAGCGTGAACTCATGTACGAGAGTGAACTCATGTACGAGAGTGAACTCATGTACGAGAGTGAACTCATGTACGAGCGTGAACTCATGTACGAGCGTGAACTCATGTACGAGCGTGAACTCATGTACGAGCGTGAACTCATGTACGAGCGTGAACTCATGTACGAGCGTGAACTCATGTACGAGCGTGAACTCATGTACGAGCGTGAACTCATGTACGAGCGTGAACTCATGTACGAGCGTGAACTCAAGTACGAGCGTGAACTCATGTACGAGCGTGAACTCATGTACGAGCGTGAACTCATGTACGAGCGTGAACTCATGTACGAGCGTGAAACTTGCGTGAGGGTGTAACTACTGCACGAATCTGTAACTACTGCGCAGCCGTGTAACTATCTCATTGTTTTACAACTGTATTAGTAACTAGTCTGTGAACGTGTAACTACCCCACGAAAGTGTAACTACTGCCCGACCGAACTACGTCTGCAAGAACTATAGCATTTGAACAATAACGTGTAACTACTGCGCGACCGTGTAACTACCGCACGACCGTGTAACTACTGCACAAAGACGTAAACGTAAACCCGGAGGACTGAGGAGCTAATTAAGCTTCCGCGGTAAAGTGGTCGTAAACCGCGGTTTAATAATGGTTTACAGCCGTTATGCGATTGGAATGGCGGTAAAAATCGCGACGCGCACCGAGCTGTAGCCTTTTATTGGCCGGCAGTTTGAGGAACAACCGTTCTAGCTGTAAAATACGAATTCGCTCACGTAATTGTTTCAGTATGGCTTCCGTGTCTTCAAACTAAAATCCGTAAGTGTATTTTATATGTAGTTGATTTCTTATTGGACCTAGCAATGACTGAAATAAATTATAAACTCATAATTTTACTTACTAATGTGGTAGGTTTAATAGTTCTGTACCAGCCTTGCAAAACTATAATGATTTTATACTGCGTGTAAAACTAATTGGATCAAAGGAAAAACGGATTAAACAAGATATCAATAGGAGTAGAGATAATAATTGAATAGGGCTTGCAGTATAAGCAGAATATAAATAATATGTATACCGTGTTTATACTACAAGTTCTATTCAGATTATGTAGTGTAAGTGTAGAATGATTGGGTCTGCTAGGGTAAATAGGCTGGCGAATATTACAGAGACGCAAATCTATAGTCAATTAAATTGGGTTAAATGCATTTATAAGTACGCTTAATATTAATAGTCACGTTCCGGGATTAAAAATGTATTAATAACAAGCGTTTGTTACTAATACATTGATGATTTCCTGTTGCCTGTTTTGATTATTACGTCAAATCAAACAATAATCATTGATGATTGATTGCCTAAGGTACAGAACATCGTCGTTAATTCTTAAACGGGGTAAGAAATAAATACCACAATTATAGAAAAACAAATAAAAATTACTACAAAATCAATACGTATAATACAACTAGCAGCAACTGTTAGAAGCATATTAAAAATAGAAAATTCAATGCGGGTGCTATAAAGCAGTGAAATAACATTTTCCAAAAGCATAATTTAAAATCCAAACTAAAAAACTATTAGTAACATGTATCATTTAATAATAACTGTGTCCCATTACACAACAAACTTTCTTGCCACGCCATTGCCTCAGAACAGCTGCTATTGTGATTGGTCAGTCTCCCCAGACCCCCAGCAAGGGTGGCCGACGCTGTGGAGTGTGAAGGGGCCTGACCCCCGCCCCCGGCACGCCCAGGGGTCACCGGGTCGTAGAGGGGTTACAGAGGGGTCAGAGAGGGTCAGAGGTCCAGGGGTTGAGGGGCAAGACGCCAGCCTTCGCCCTTTAGTAAATGGGTTAGTTTGAAGGTTGTTAAAGACTGTTGAAGGGGAGAGTATTATATCGCACACTCCATTTAACATTACAGCCCCGTTGTAGATGGTGTAAACACAAAGTAATGGTGGTGTTGTACAATTTGAAATCAAATTTGTCTCTACTCATCCATTACACTGAATAGTGTTTTACTTGTAACATATTGGGGTGTTAACCCTAGCGTCTTTTCATTCTGAGTATAATAAGTCTTATAACTGTTTTATATAAAAAATCTCTAAAAAATCCACCCTCTCCCATATTTTTCAATTTACTCTACGTCCCTTTACTAACGGTTTATTTCTTGTATACATTTGCTACTAATGTTATGTGTATTCTATGACTGTCTCCAACCAGGCTGGATGCAATTTAGACGTTTCACTACAAAGTGATCGCGAACGAAGTCTCGACATGCGACAGTTGATGACTGAAACTCCAAAATAGAGCCCAGTTACTTTGCACATTTAGTTTTTAACGAAATCCTTTTACAGAGAAGGCTTGCCTTTTGATGAGTTGCCTCGACCAAAAACAGTTTTTGGAAATCCCAGGAATTTGAGATTAACTTCTGATAATTTGATTGGAAATTGATATTTCACCCTTTCTATTTCATATATTTACTAGTAATCGTTTATTTGTGACTACTGCAAATTCTAGATTCTACTGAATCTCTCTTTAATTTCCTGACTAGCAGACTAGTTGGTTTATGAACACTTACAAGGAAAGTAATTATTTTTAATTACACTTTCAATACTAAAATACATGTTATGTGAACTTACAAATGTATTGTCTACTGACATTCGATGAATGTTGCACATAAGGCAAAGAATAGGATCTGGAGTCTATACTTAACTAATGGATGATCTATACCGTCATCAACTAGTTGAGACAAAAATCTAGTAAACACAATTAAAGTGAGTTTGTATTTTCGTAAAGTGTATTGTCGAGATACTACGTGGTGAAATTTAAGATGTTGATAGAAAATTGACTTTCATGTACTTTTCGATTCATAATTGTTGCCAACATGGTTAGTGTTACATTGGATCATGTCTTACGTCCAAGTGTTGCCCCATTCTTCACAATCAACATGCTATAAAACAAAAAGACTAAATATTTTTGTAGTTAACTTAATTACATAACTACGACCATGGAAATTATGCGTCTGTAATATATCTATAATATGCTTATGTTTTATTGGAGATTTTTCAAAACGTTCCCTTTATTCCTTCGAAATTTTCGCCTCAATCCTTTCAGCATTTTTGGCTCGATTTAGTTACAAATATACACCACTTCATTTTTATAAAGTATGCATAGATTCGGCATAACATTACATCATCGACACAAGGTAAATTATACTTTTCAACCCACATTTTACTGAAAGTTGTTTATCCGCTTCTAGAAAATTCTAAATTAACTTAGACTCTTGTATATCTAATAATAAAACCACTTTATAACCTATCTCCGATCCACCCACCGTCTCCTTTGATCTAACCCCAGTATCATATAGTATAAGTACACATTTGCCCGGTAATAAAACTGAGGTAATACAGAGGTCGTTAGGGAGCCGGGGCTGAGTGTATCTGATGAGGGAGGGGGAGAGGGAGAGAGAGAGAGAGAGAGAGAGAAGATGAGGGGTGGTGAGGGTGAACAGAAGGGGGAGGGGGTGTTCCCTCATGAATTGATGACAGGCTGACGGTAAGATGTCCTTCTTGAGACATTAGACACGGTAAAGGCAGGACCAAGACGGTGGGCGGGGGTGGGGGGAGGGGGGACAGATCGAAACAGGGTGCGGTCCCCCACGTCCCCTCGCACATTATCCCACATATGTTACATACGGCCCGCCCTGATTGGCTCTCCCGGCTACTGCCGGCTGCCTGGATGGTGACGAGTTTTTGATCATTGTAATGTTACGAATTTATAATTTATGAAAATATTATAAAATAAGTACCAAATTTTGCAGAAAACATATATATGTATGTTGATTTAATCCGGAATCTACTTTTTAAATGCACCGGATGGTAAATATCATATTAGAATTATTATTGGAAAGTAATAGTAATTTAATCAAATGAAAGTTTATTTACTATAAAGGACTCTCTTAAGGTTAGAATTCCTCAATACAATACTGGTCTTCTAATAAAAATAAATATAGTCTTGTAATGAACTAAGTTAATCGTGAACCTTCTCTGTATCCGGTTACAGAATTTCTTGATTTTTAGTATGAAGCTATTTTTTACATCAAAATTTTCACACTTCATGAAACCTCATCAGACATGGATGAAACAGAATGTACCTATGTAGGTTTTACTATTAAAATTATTTATTTTCCTAGTGTAATAATATAGGCAAAATTCAATTAAAATGTAATAATAATAAGAGTTGGTATCGAAGTTGTGTTAAAATAATGTAATAATCCTAAGTCCTCGGATTGCAAGAATGCTACTCAGTTCCAATTTAGATTTCCAATAGATAGCTTCAGTACACCATGAATTATAATATTATAATAGTATCGTCTTAGTTCCATCAACCAAGACTACAGATGTTAAAAATGCGATAAAAGTTTGGAATTTTTATTTTGAATGCGCTCCAGCTCCATGTAGATGGTTCCATTGTAGCCACTCTCAAAACCACTGAAACATAAATTATTTTATTTAATATCATAAACAAAGAAATAGCCTTTATAGATATCAACTAAAATTAAATGAGATGAAAAGTTTGGAACACAAACAAACTATTATGCCACGACAAAACACCTTTCTCAATCTATAAATAAGTACCAGTAGAAAGAGTCCTGTAGATAGGCTTTAGATTTTCCAGAGATAATCGAGAGAAGTCTTAAACGTAGTAAAACTGCTTAGTAAACACAGAAAAAAATTCTAAACTGTTTCCACCGAGATATGTGAAACACTTACAACATAACGATAACTATCGTCTTAACAATAATTAATCTTTCTAATAAAACGGTGTAACAGAAATTAAGGAAGCTCTAAAACAGATCTTTACTGACATTACAAATGAAATCAAAAAATAATCGTCATTCCCCGAAAGTCTCAGGAACCACTAAGATCTCTAATCTGCTTAGCATTGACTTAAGCTAGGCCACGATCAGGATAAAATAATCAAAAATCATTTAAGAACTCAGATTGTTCGAAATACAACAGCTCTATTTACTCAGGCGTGATGTCCTCAACACCCTCCCGAATTTCATTTACTTTCACGAGTCATTTTCCTGCAACTGTAACTGAACATTAAACTACTATAGAAACAAACCCTTACGCAGTAAAAAGTTATAATGAATTTAGATAATAATTGTTTTATAAAATTGGTAGTTTTACGTTCCAGTTAAAGATTTAACGATGTATTGCCTATCATGAGCATTCAAGGTGAATTATTAAACATATTGTTCAAATACTCGCTTTCTGATTGTATTCTTCAATTGTCAAATTAGCATGTCTCACTGTTAAAATATTGTCATTCCTTTTTCTGTCGTTGAATCCGCATATCAGTAACATCATATTCATGTTCACTATAGTCTTTCCAATATTATTTTCAATATTTGTAAAATATTTTCCATAATTGTCAGATTGTCACATATTTTATCATCAATACCATCAAACCCGTTCCATTATCGTATATCGCAACATTGGTACATAATACTTTTTGTTATATCGTTGTATATTTGTCTAGGTTATACATATTGTTCCTACTTATTATATACAAACTCTACTCCGTATATGTCTAATCTTTTAAGTTAATTGACGTTCTCTTGTGTTACTAGTTTCTATTACAATAATCATCGTGTTTGTCTTAATTTACAAAGTATATTCTTTTTGTAAAATTGCGTTAACCGTGTTTGAATAAAAAAAAACTCTATAAACATTTCACTGAAATAACTCTGTTAATCTTTAACCAGTTCATATCAAACGCTTGATCTGTTAATAAATCCATAACTCGCAATGTTTCTCTGATTTAAACCAAATCCTCCAATTCGTCTGGTTTGATCCTGTTTGAAGGATTGCAATTACTCCTTTTCAAAAGGGGGAAGCTAAGAGCTCCTCGGTTCATTTCGAGGGCGGTCATTGCTGAGCCGATTTATGACCTGCCATTGCCTCCCCCTTCCCTCCCCACCCTCGTCTAACGAGTCCTTTTAACCTTATTTGATGACTAATAACGTTCTAAGAGCTGTTGTAAAGTCTTTTACTAACCCGATGTAAGCATGTCAGATTTTACGACGGAGTTCAACAACGTTGAGATGTATTCAAAGTGAGGTACACTTCATTTGGTTGGTTGAGTTGGGTGCCTAATTTATTTATTTATCTGTTCCATTAAACTATAGTCTTGATGATAGTAACTGATGATCCTATAATTCAACTGGTTTGTTTCATAGCAGATGTAAAACATTAAGTTATTTAATACCGAGGAAATCGTCCAAACATATTCCATGAGGAATTCTACATGATAGAGTTGGGTTATCGTTGAAATGGTTTGCTTGGTTGACTCTTGGAAGACTACATACTACATAACAAGACTATTGTATTGTAATATTATATATATTATATTCTAAATACTCGTAGAAATAAAGACCACCAGTACTACTATGAATACATAGTCTTCGTTTGATTTTATATTTTATTGCACATATCCTGTGTTTTGCTAAGGATATTTGCACATTCATATGTGCCCCCTTCATAGGTACATTAAGGATGTTTGAAGATCTGGCTGTTATTTTGTAGTGGATTGAGGAAAAGAGAGGACTTTGACTTTTCCACAACAAACACAGTGGTTTTATTTATGTTGATGTTAATTGTTCGCAATTGCAACACCCATCGTTGAGGTCAAGGAGTTATTTAAGTTATTTGCTGCTAAACAAAGTAATATACATGAACCTCGTCCTGTACCGGTTGCTTTTTTCCATTGCCCTTTCCGCATCGCACGGCAACGACAGTGTGTTACGTCATTTCCAGGTCCGACAGTAAATGATGCAGCATCGTGTCAACGGAGAAGCAGAAACACGCTGAAATATTCAACGGACAAAACAAGCAACAAGCAAAGCTCCTCGTCGACCAGCGCTGGGTTTAGGCGCTTTCGTTGTTTTGTTCTCTTGGACCTGAAACATTTTTTAGATTATCTGAGATTTTAATCCGTTTACTTTCACAAAATAAACATATTTTATGAAAGTTTTGGTAATACTCGGGGATTTTTAAAAACTGTCTTGACCATGTGGGACGTTTTGTAATGTTTTCATTAAATTAATTAATTTTATAGCATTTGATTTGTTTAATATTTTCCTTTAACACTATTGAAGGGCTAAAATAAGTAAGAACTGGAAAAATCTTGTTTTATAAAAGTAATGTACATGGTAAATCGCAAACGAGTTCGCACGCAGCACGCTGACGTGAGGGAAGTGAATTTCCACATACAAAACTTTTAAAACTCAAAACAAATGTAAAAACATACAGTTATTCCAATTTTATTGAAATCTGAAACCATTGATTTTTTGTCTGTTCTGATGCTCCTGGTTACATTTACCTGCAATTCTAGGAATACAATTTTGCGCATTATAAGCTTAGGAGAAGGTCCAGTCAGGCTTTAAAGTAGGCGCCAGGTTGCTGGGGATGATACAAATACATCAAAAGATGAATAACAACCTTTCTAATGTAAAAACCCCAAAAGACAACATACTGTGTTTAGTCGATATACATTTTCTTAAATAACTCGGTAAATATTTATGCTAGAATGACGAGAGAGGGCTTAAAACTTTCGCTTCACTAATTCCCATCTTAATACACGCATTACTGTTAGTCCGGGGCTTGTCTGACCCTTTTTTGGGCCCAAAAACCTGAAATTTGAAAGAATAATTCCCAAAAAAGGGGTTTAGAGTTTTCCGATTGTTTTTCCCAACGAACTTGTCCAACTGATTATAGAAAGGAACGTCCCTACCAAATTTGAAGTAAATCGGACAAAAAAAGCGATCGCTAGAGTGCACACACACACACACACACACACACACACACACACACACACACACACACACACGCACACACACACACACACACACACACACACACACACACACACACACACACACACACACACACACACAAACACACACACACACACACACACACACACACATATATATATATATATAATTTTGAACGACCCCCCTTCACCATGCTAATAGTTCACTTTTCCATAGGAAATTCACTAATAATATTTCTAATTCTTTGAATTATATTCTCACGTATAAAAACTGGTGAGAGTCGGAATAGAATGAAAATGTATGCATTACCACGTATTACTTATAAAAAAGCTAGAACTGTTGATTTGTTATTTCCAGTGCAGCTCCGTTATGTGATTTAACTTTTTAAGATATTATCAGAGGTTTTTCTGCTATACATAATTGTTCATAACCTGAGTTATAAACGAACACTGTTAAGTGTTTTCTCAACCAAATCTGACGTATTTGTGCTCATAAGCCCACGAATAAACCGATGATTTCTTAAGAGGATTTGGGCATCAACCATGATTTACGCTGATCTGAAGTAACGATATTTAACCAAGTCGTAGCAAACGAATTTTAAAACTACTGTGTTAAAAGTCAAGCAATAGAATTGTCATAACGCCTTATTTCAAAGATCTACGACATCCCTGTTTAAAGGGGGGTGAATAACAGGTGCAGCTGATAATCCAAAACTGTTCCCAGTCCCAGCTCCTCGAGTAAGTCCTCGAATGTGGGCAGAACCAATTTATGTCCGCCATTTGTTCGGAGCCCTTACGCCATTCCTTTTCACCGAGGGGAGATGGAATTTCCTTCGAAGTTGAGTAAATTTCCCCAGGTTCCTTAGGGATCGAGTTTTATCGTCGAGGGGACATTGGTTTCGTTTTATGTTTCCCTTTTACTATTCCCGAAGAGTGACTGGCCCTCGTGAATTTTGACTCTTAATAGATTGCTGGTTTTACTTGGATGAATAAAAGGGAAGTATAGCCGAAAATAATGTTTTGAAATATACCTGTTTTACTGGTCACGATCTTTTTCTAGAATGTAATTTAGAAATATCACGATTACTTCACCTACCACTATACCCATGGTACTTTTTAAACCTCTTGTACTATTATGTTTTCACTAATAAGCTTAATTGTTTAAGGAAATCTAAACCATTGTTAGAATCCTATTTTTGTCAAGGGATAAATTTAATTGTTAATCATACCATAGCTAAAAGAGTTTAAATAAATGAATCCTCTGCACGATGTTACGATGTTTGTGACCTCGTATTCTACGTTTTTTCATTGGTTTATAACCTAGAATGTCTGGCAGTTTTGACTGAACTTTTTGGGGACATAAATTATTAAAACAATTTTAATGGAAACGTCGCATCATTTCTAAAATTTATCCCACCTCTTAAAAATTCTGTATGTTCAGTTTGAGAAAGCTATTTTCACATCCACTTTTACGTTTATAGAACGTACCCCAGAATCAATATATGTAGTATATGTACCCCTTAAATAACTCCAGAGTCTAGATATAAAGTATACTTCAAATTTTTCTTTTGGAAAAACGTTAAAAATGTAATTCAACCAAACAATTCCAGTCCAAAACGAGTTCGCACGCAGCACGCTGACGTGAGGGAAGTGAATTTTCACATAGAAACTTTTGAAACTCAGTAAAACATACATTTATTCCAGTTTTATTGAAATCTAAATACATTGATTTTTTGGCTGTTCTGATGCTCCTCGTTTCATTTACCTGCAATGCTAGGAATACAATTTTGCGCATTATAAGGTTGGGAGAAGGTCCAGTCAGGCTTTAAAGTAGGCGCAAGGTTGCTGGGGATGTTACAAATACACCAACAAATGAATAACATGCTTTTTAATGTAAAAATCCCATAAGATAATGTACTGTGTTTAGCTGATATACATTTTCTTTAATAACTCGGTAAATATCTATGCTAGAATGACAAGAGATAGCTTAAAACTTTCGCCTCACTAATTCCCATCTTTTTAAATGCATTAATTTTACATCTGGGGCTTTTTCGACCCTTTTTGGGCCCAAGATTTCGAAATTTTAAAGATTAATCCTCAAAAAAGGGGTTTAGAGTTTTCCGATTGTTTTGCCCAACGAACTTGTCCAACTGATTATAGAAGGAACGTCCCTATCAAATTTGAAGTAAATCAAACAAGAAATGCGACCGCTAGAGAGCATACACATTCACTAAAAAATACAACATAATTAAAGCTTATATATATAATTTTGAACGACCCCCCAAAACGTGTTCAGTGGGTCACGTTAGGAACTTCTATGATGGTCCCGGGCTTAAATTTAACCGTGCGGGTCATGCTAATAGTTCACTTTCCATAGAAAATTCACTAATAAAATGTCACCAGTCTACTTCCTGAATTGTAATGTGGGCAGGGATAATTTACATATTTGTTTTACACAACTCTCTAATGTAGGCAGTCTAGTACTTTCAACATTTAATTTAAAAACTTAGACTTTTTGTAAACAATTCCTCAGATTTTCACTTCTGATAATTTTACGTTTAAAAGAAAATGGACATTGAGGTATGAAGACATAAATCAAGTCAGTAATCAATAGCCCTTGAATGAACATTTAATTTCATTCTGACCCATGAACGCCATTCCCCATCATTGCTTCCTCTCACAGTAACATTTTATACCGTTGAGAGTGTACAAGGACGTGCGTATGTATTCCAAAACTACAGTACTAAACAAGCGTAATCCACTTCTTATGTACTGGTGTAGAAATGAGAATTACACAAGAAGAAAGTTCACTTTGCGTGAAATGTGACATATTTATACAAATTTACATCATGTTTAGAACATTTTAACTGCGGACATTTATGAATGTGTTAGTTTGTGAATGATCAAGTCATAAGTCATAAGTACTTTATTTGTACATAAACATTTGTGTACATTACAGTCAGTAATACCAAACAGGTGCATCGTCCAACTTAAAATTATCTATTTACTAAACTAAATTATCTTAATACAAAATGTATGGTCTCAAATATGCTCAGGATTCATATTCATGCATATGAAAGCTCTGCTCAGAGGTCAAATAGCTATGTTGTAATTTAAAAAATCATCAATTGTGTAATAATACTTACTGATCAAAATATCTTTAACACACTTCTTAAATTTATAGGGTGTAAAAGATTTAAAGGAATATGGAATTTTATTATACAGTCGTATACCCATATAAATAGGGTTTTTTCAAAAAGGGTCAAATTGTGGATCGGGTAGTTGAAAAGATTAATATTGCGGGTATTGTAAGAGCATTGGGCTTTAAACTGTGAAAAATTTGACATTTAATTGGAAAAACTAACATTTCATAAATGTAAAATGCTTGTCAAATGCATAATGTTCAAACTCTTAAAAATAGGGCGACAGCTAGCTCTAAAATTTACCCGTAACATAACTCTAATAATGCTTTTTTGGGCTTTGAAAACTTTACTAAAATCTACTGAGTTGCCCCATAACACACAACCATATTTGAGAAGAAAGATAATCCATAGGAAAAGTAAACAATTTTTAATGTTTCAATCGACACAGAATTTTGAAGAATTCTAATTGCAAATCTAAACGAGCTTAATTTTTTTACTAAAATATTTATGTGATGTTTCCAGTTCAAGTTTTTGTCCAAATTTATTCCAAGAAATTTATGATTATCGGTAATTTTATAATCACCTGTATTTAATTCGTAGCTGCTATTGTTTCTTGCTTGAAAATGCATTATGTTAGTTTTCCTTTCATTTAGAAGAAACCAATTCGCCTAAAACTAAATTTTCAAATCATTCAGTGTCGCCTTGATTGTTGTTTCTAATGTTGAAAATTTTGTTCATTTACTATTACACTAGTGCCATCAGCAAATAGTATGAAATTTTTGGAGACATGTGCAGGAGACATGTACATATAAATCATTTATATGTATGAGAAAAAGTATAGGCCCCAAAATGGAACCTTGTGGTACCCCAAAATTTATACTGACCCACTGTGAGCAGTAACGAGATGAATTTTCGGTGATGACTGTCCCATGTTTCCTCCCTTGAAGGTAAGACTCCATTAATTTTAAAGCCCCATTCCTAATACCCAAACTGGACATTTTACTGATCAGAAACCGGTGGTCAACACAATCAAAGGCCTTGGACATGTCACAAAAAAACCAGCTGTAAATTGAGACCCATCCAAAGCCCTCGCCGTATTACTCACAAAGGATATTAAAACCAATTCAGTATTTTTATTTTTTCGAAACCAAATTGCTCATTGACAATCAGATTATTCATTTTAAGATACCTTGAAATCCTGTCATGAAGTGCTTTTTCAAAGATTTTAGATACATTACTAAGCAATGATATTGGTCTAAAATTTTTAATATCTGTAATTGATCCCTTTTTAAAAATTGGTTTGAGAATTTGTTTGGAAATGTACAAGATATAATAGCTAAATTAAAAATACAAGTTAAAATTGGACTAATAACATCAACTGATAATTTTAGTAAAAAAAACTGGAATTTTATCCCAACCACATGATTTGCTATTATTTAAACTTAAAATAATTGTTGTAACCTCTTTTTCTGTGATACATTGAAACTCGTCTAAGTACTCAATAATGCAAATATTATTACTACAGATAGAACCAACAGCTTGTGGAACATTTAAGATCTCAACCACATTGGCAAAATGATTATTAAATTTATCAGAAACTTTCTGTGGATTTGAAATGATCTTGTTGTTTATATCTAAAGTATTTTTCCTTTTTATTATTTTCTGTGCCCAATTCTTTTTTAACAACGGACCAGGTAGCTTTAGGCTTATTTTTGGACTCAGACATATATTTATCATTCGACATAATTTTTGCTTGTCTTATAACAGACTTAAATACTTTTAGCGAATTTCCCCTATATGGAAGAAGCTATTACCGTAGGTCTCATGGTAAGACTTAAGCCCGAGACCATGATAACTTTTTGTTTTGAGGTCCCAAATGCCTAAAACACTATTCGTTCAAATTTATATATATGTATATATATATATATGTCCGTTAACACGATAACTTGAGTAAAAAACATCCGATTTTGAAGAAATTTGGCTCAAATGTGTAAAATGACATTCATGACTTTAAGTTCGAAAACCAGAAAAATCAGACCATGGGAAGGGGGGTTTATGGGGGTTTTAAATTTTCCAAAAATCAGTTTTTTGCATTTTTCACCCTAAAATTTTTAAAAAACTTAATTTTGGTTGTAACCATGTTATAGAGCTTAAAAAAACAAATAATTTAGTATTTTGAATTATTAACCTAGGTTAAGTGGTTGGGGAGAAAATCCAAAAAACCTACTCATAAAATTTTCCATGTTAATCTTATGGGAAAAAGGTTTTTGGCTTTTCCTCAGTTTATTTTAATATAAACTTCACATTTGGTTTTACCAATCTGTTCAGTTCCACAAAACAATCATTTTGGTGTTTAAATTGTGATTCTACGTCCAACCGTTGCCGAGATATTCAAAGTGCTAAACGCAGTACGTTGTCCAATGTTATCCTTATGGAGAATATTTAAAATTTTATATCTCGATTATTTATGAATGTATGTTGATGAAACTTGGTATGTGGCTTCACATAGTACTGATGATTGATTTTTGCAAAAAAAATTGATTTTTTGTTGATTATTCCCGTAGCAGCAAACCTGCGTATTCAGCCCCCATGTTATTCTTATGGAGAATAAGTATAATTTAATGAATCCCTTAATTATGAACATAAATTAATAAAACTTGGTATGAAGCTTCACTTGGTTGAGTTATATTGATAATTATATAAAAAAAACATTTTTCTGGTCCTTGTTGCAGCAAACCTGCTTTCTCAGCCCCCATGTTATTCTTATGGAGAATAACTAGAATGTTATATAGCGCTTATTTATGATTGAATATTGATGAAACTTAGTATGTGGCTTCGCCTAGTTAAATTCTATTTATATTTGTACAAAAACCAATTGTTTCTGTTCCTTGTTTCAGCAAACCTACGTACTCATTACCAATGTTATTCTTACGGAGAATAATTAAAATCGCTTATATTTGAATATATTTGTATGAAACTTGGTATGTGGCTTTATGTGGTATTAAGACATATATTATGCATTGGAAATTCGCTGAGTACGCAGGTTTGCTGTGACGGGGGTATTTATATTTTTTACATACTGCTGAAATTCAAGACTTGTATTAAATTTTGTCTGCCAATGTAGCTGTCTCTTTTTTTGTACAGAAATTTTTAACCATGTGTGATCAATTTATTTTTTGTAAAGCTCTTAATTTTTACATTCTTCTCAGGAAAAAATTCATTCATACAATTAATAAAAACATGAAGAAACATATCATAGTTAACATCCAGAGATCCCACAAACGATATTTCTGATAACATAAAATTTAGTTTACTTAAAAAAAGACCACAATTTTCCTCTGGGTAGGCTCTAATCTTAACATTTTCCCTACATATTTGTACAGTACTATGTGCATCTGCCAATGATATTAGCAGTGCATTGTGATCTGATAATGAGGTTTTAACATTATACATTACACTTTTTCCAAAATTTATACTGGTCAAAATATTATCAATGCATGAGATGGAACTCAAGGAAGTTCTAGTTGGTTGTCTGTTGTTATATGTATCCAAATTCATTAGTCAAGGTTTCAAAGTATTCAGTAAAATTATCTTTTCTTAGTAAATTTACATTAGAGTCGGCTGCAGTTAAATATTTTTTAGATTTTGGCTTATTTTCGAGTTTTCTTAGCAAACATCTTAACTTATCTAAAACCATTTTTGAGACAGTGTAAACAGGTATTATACTAAGTGAAATTACAATTAATGAACCTTCAAAAACTAGTTCTTCATTAAAACAGGCTAGATCATTACGTTCAATGTAATCCAAGTTTTTATTTATGAGAATACATGATCCCCTCTAGATTTATTGCGAAAGTAACCATCTGCTAACACAAAATTATCTAGTTTGTTCAGAAAAATATAATTTGATGAACTTACATTGTGTTCATTCAAACAAATTATTTTAACATCCATATTAAATTTATTCAGAAATATTTCTAATTCATCAAACTTATTTTTAATACCCTTGTATATTAAAGAGCAAAACAGACCAGGTAGCTTTACATTATATTTTAAGTTTGCTTTTGGTTCCCTTGATTTATTTCGTACAACTACCCTGTGCCATAACTTTAAAAAATTGTCATCATTATTTGCTTCATTTGAAACAGTAAACGTAGTTTCACTTACATCACAGGTTGAGGTCACTGTTTCAATATCTTCATTATGTCTGTGGCTGTCAGTACTAGGCACTTCCATAACTGACTCAGGATAAGCGTTGGTTTCACTAGAAGTCGAGTCTGAGCTGGTTGCGGCATCCGTCGGGTTTATATGTCCTTCTGAGGCAGAAACTTCCGGGTGGACTAGGCTGTCCTGTGGTGTAATGGTTGCAGACTCGCTGGTAGTAATGTCCCAACCTCGAAAACCAATCGATTCACTGATGGTAAAGTTGAAGTCAGGGGTGTTGTTACCCCTGTGTTTATCAATACACTGCTGGATCATGTCACATATGCGGAATTTTCCTTTGTTCTTGAAATCCATACCATGTCGGGTGTACAAATGCCGTGGTAACTCATTAAGCGGCAAAATGCCGACTTGTTTGTTAAAAGTCTTGCAAAGTTCATGGATCTGTAAGTTAATATCTCCAATGCTGCTGTCAAAGCGTGGTTGGTCATGTCGCATAGGCAAATCGCTTATCACATTTTTATGCTGAGCAAGATTAAGTAGATTATTTAGTTCACCAACAACACTTTTCTCACTGTTGGTTCCGATACTGTTTGTACCACCTATTACTATTAAAAAGTCTAGTTGAGTTAAGTCTTTGCACAATTTCTTTGATTCACTCAAAACCTATTTTATATCAGCACCAGGTCGCACCATACTCGAGACATTGTTGCATTCTGTTTCCCAAGATCCACTCAATCTTCCATGACTATCTATCAAGAGAAAAATGGATTTGCTTTTATTTTTACTAAGATTTAACTCAGGACTATTATTTTTCCTATTTTGATTTTAATTAATAGTATTAAATAATTTTAATACTATTAAGCGGATTAACCTATTTTAATTAATAGTTTAAACATGCGAAAAATTCTTAAACGAATTAATTAACGAATTCGAAATGCATTCTTCGACGAATGGTATCAGGTATCGGAAACTTGCATTTTCTCATCAAATTTATTACACACATACAAAACTTTTTTGGTAAGTGTCAAGTTTTGTGGATCTGTAAAGTAAGATTGGTTGCAAAGACAGTTCCAGAGAGAAGAAATACCATAAAAGCCTTCTCAATAGTAACCATTTTTCAAATTGTACAGATGACAACTCTAAGGCTAGTCCAACAATTCGTCCACCGTAGTACGCAATTTTTACTTTGACCTGTAGTGAAAATAGAACATGTCAGGATAGGTGAGCTTTTGCCACCATATTGTAAAATGGCTTTCATTATTTTGTACAACGTTTTGTGCAGTAAAATTTTAAACGTTAATGTTCAAGTTAATTTAATACTATTTTCATATATTTTTCAAAATGCTGTAAGGCTTAAAAAACTAAAATTATAATATTTTTAACTTATTTGGTTCTTGAGGTAAGTGCAAAATCCTGCCGACACTCGATGCAGTACATGGTCTTTTAATGTTATTCGAACAGGGAATTAATAAATGTTCAGATCAAAGTCAGGTATATTTAAATTTTGTTGTATAATTAAAACGTATTGACACGCAAATTAAGTCTTAAGATTAGTAGGATAAATTCGACTGAGATAACGTACTGTATTTAAAAAATATTTATTTTTTTACTTTTCTCTGGAACAAGTTTTTGTAGATTGATGATTAAAACAACAAAACATAGATTTTAAACTTTCTTTAAGGAACAGAGTAGTTATATGTTATTAAATTTGTAAAATATAAGGATAATCATAATCCAGAGTTTTAAGTACTACAGTAATTCCTAAACTGTCTAAACATTTGAGTTAATTAAGTTAATTGTTATTGTATTACGAAAAGGTAATCAAGATTGACACAATCTGTCGCAATAATCGAAATTGTATTACAATTATTTCTCAGTCACTTTATATAAGATGGTAACATTTTTATATCAAATTGAGGAGAAATCCAATGACCTAGAATACTCACTTCACTGAAGGTAGAAAATTTTACATTTTAATCAGGGGATCTCAGGTAAGATTTTACAGAAAAAATATTTCTGCTTACATTTTTTATTTAACTGACCCTAATTTCCGTGGCTTAATAATACAACATTTGGTATCGCCAAAAACAAAATGAATAAGCGACCCCTTAAACAGTTATATTGTGCACTTTATAATAAAAATATAAATTGAATTTACGTGTAGATTTAGTAGAGCTTGCAATACTAAGATACCATTCAGAATTATTCTCCCTGGAACTGAAGAGCTGGAATATTTACCGCCGTACCGTAGCGTCGCGACGCCGCCGAAAGCTTGTCGCAGGTGACGCTCCGACGCGACGCCGACGTCACGGTCGGCAGCCCCGGAGTAATGAGGGATTTGTGTCTGTCGCTAAACAATGGCAGATCTGGCGAGTATTTCGCGACACATGTGCTTACATTTCACCAGCCTCTAGACGCGAGGCTGGTTGTTATTTCCAATTTGCTGGGTCACAATAGCGTGATGCTACAATAAAACCGAGTTTCTCAGATTCCGGTCGCGATAACATTTAAGAGAGAGAGGTAGAGAAAGGTGTATTTAGAAAGGTATAAAAAGCATAAGAATAATTTCTGATATTGTATATAACTCATTGAAAAACAGAAATCATTTGAGGATGCATCAAAGTTGGATGGTTGCGATTTCATAAAATCACTTAGTGAAGAATTCAATTTAGATCGGACTATTTAATTATTTCGGTTCAACAAGTTTAAGAAGCATTGATTTAGAAGCCGATATAACACTTGACTGTTTGATTTATGTTGATGATTAAATTTACTAGCATTTTAAACTCTGATTAAGTTAATAGTTACTCTTCTTTTCAACTATTGACAGTAAACGTATACGAACAATTTTCACATTTGTTGAATAATAAATACTACGCATCACGCTTGATTTTTCCCCCTATTTGATACTATTAGATGAATAGGTCGTTTTAAATTTGTAAAGTTGAAAGACTGATTGGACAAGTTATATTCATGTACGTTAAAGGCTAAATATAATAATTTGGTTGAGGCTAAATAATCCGTACCCCCATTTTGTTTAGAGGGTTATTTTCCCCTTAAAAGCTTCACATATGTTTTAGTCAATAATATTACAATGCAGTTTTATTGATATTTTTTCTCAATAAATATAATATGTTCGATTATAGTTTCATAGAAAATTTAAATGTTCTTTAAATACACAATGTTCTTTTAGTACACAATGTTCTTTTAAAAACAAAGAAAATCACTAAAGGAATGCTCTATTGGCAGATGAAGGTTTTTTAAGACAACCAATTTGTATTTTTGGTATTTTTTTCATAATTCCTAAGAAAAAGTAAAGAAAATAACTTTCTCAGGAATTTATAAAAATGAACCCTGGACTACACCATGTTCGTTGTTTGCTGTTTGTTTTTACGGATGAATATTTCAGCTGGTTTCTTTCTGCCCCGCCGTTGACGCGATGAAACTTTCATGAAGTGGAGCTCATGTGAGAGGCGAGCTTGTCGCTGTGCATCGCGAGAGACGCTCCACTTAAATCAAAACTATCACTCTGAGAGCAGTCTCACTGTATACAAGAGTTTAAAGTAAGAAATGCAATAATAATACTCAATATGCTCATTAATATTGGGATGTAGAACGACTGTTTGAATTGAACGAGATACCTTCCACGGCATAATGGTTCGCCATGATATTTGTGAAATAACACCGTAACAAAAAATAATTATATGACTACACATGAAATCAGATTCATCTTCGCTCAAATTATTCGCGCAAACCTGCGTACTCATCCCCAATGTTATTCTTATGGAGAATAATTAATATTTTAAACATCGCATGTTAGTGAATACATTTCTTATGAATCCTGTTAAGTGTTATAATGTGTTATGTTATATATTCATTGGAAATTCGCTGAGTATGCAGGTTTGCTGCGACGGGGGTATTATATATGTATATATATATATATTTATTTATTTATTTATTTATTTATATATATATATATATATATATATATATATATATATATATATGTGTCCGTAAGCACGATAACTCTCGTAAAAAAGGTCCGATCTTAATGAAATTTGGTACAAATGTGTAAAGTACCATTTATTTGAACGAGTTCGAAAACCAGATGAATCGCACCATCCGAAGGGGGGTTTTGGGGGGGTTTTGTACCCCAAAAATGTGTTTTTTGGGGTTTTCACATTTAATTTTAATTTGAATCAAATTTTAATTTATACCATTGAATTCAGCTTAAAAAACAAACAATTTGGTATTTTCATCATTGCTCTACGTCAATTGGTTACCGAGATATTGAAAGTGCTAAACACAGTACGTTGTCTAATGTTATTCTTATGGAGAAAAAGAAAAATTGTATATCTCGCTTATTTATGAACATAAACTGGCGAAATTTGGTATATGGCTTGATCTGGTTATGGTTTATTGTTGTTTGCACAAAAAAACAATTTTTCGCCCATGGCTCCTGTAGCAGCAAACCTAGGTACTTGGTCCCCATGTTATTCTTATGGAAAATACTTAAAATGTTATATATCGCTTATTTATGAAAGTATATGGATGAAACTTGGTATGTGTCTTCACTAAGATGAGTTTTATTGATATTTGCATAAAAAACCATTATTTTGTGTGCCTTGTTGCAGCAAACCTGCGTACTCATCCCCAATGTCATTCTTATGGAGGATAATTAATATTTTAAATATAGCTTGTTTGTGTATACATTTCTTATGAATCCTGTTAAGTGTTATATATTCATTGAAAATTCGCTGAGTATGCAGGTTTGCTGTGACGGGGGTATTTTGCTCTTCTGATGCTCCTGGTTTCATTTACCTGCAATGCTGGGAAAACAATTTTGCGCATTATGAAGTTAGGAGAAGGTGCAGTCAGGCTTACAAGTAGGCGTGAGGTTGATGGGGATGATAAAAGTACACCAACGAATTAATAATAGGCTTTTCTAATGTAAAAACTCCATAAGACAACGTACTGTGTTTAGTCGACACACATTTTCTTTAATAACTCGGTAAATATTTATGCTAGAATGACGAGAGAGGGCTTAAGACTTTCGCCTCACTAATCCCCGTCTTTTCAAATGCATTAATTTTACACCCGAAATCTCGAAATTTGAAAGACTAATCCTCAAATACCCCCGTCGCAGCAAACCTGCGTCCTCAGCGAATTTCAAATGCAAAATATTGTTCTTAATACCACATAAAGCCGCATACCAAGTTTCATAAAATATATTCACATGTAAGCGATTTTAATTATTATCCATAAGAATAACATTGGTAATGAGTACGTAGGTTTGCTGAAACAAGAAACATAAACAATTGATTTTTATGGAAATATAAATATAATTTAACTAGGCGAAGCCACATACCAAATTTCATCAATATTCAATCATAAATAAGCGCCATATAACATTTTAGTTATTCTCCATAAGAATAACATGGGGGATGAGTAAGCAGGTTTGCTGCAACGAGGAACAAAAAAATGGGTTTTTATGCAATTATCAATATAACCCAACCAAGTGAAGCTACATACCAAGTTTTATTAATTTATGTTCATAATTAAGGGAGTCATTACATTTTACTTATTCTCCATAAGAATAACATGGGGGCTGTGTATGCAGGTTTGCTGCTATGGGAATAATCAACAAAAAATCAATTTTTTGTGCAAATATCAATATACCAGTACTACGTGAAGCCACATACCAAGTTTCATCAACATACATTCATAAATATTCGAGATATCAAATTTTATTTATTCTCCATAAGGATAACATTGGACAACGTACTGTGTTTAGCACTTTGAATATCTCAGCAACGGTTGGGCGTAGAATCACAATTTAAACACCAAAATGATCGTTTTGTGGAACTGAACAGTTTGGTAAAAGCAAATGTGAAGTTTACATTAAAATAAACTGAGAAAAAGCCAAAAACCTTTTTCCCATAAGATTAACATGGGCGATTTTATGAGCAGGTTTTTTTTGATTTTCTCCGCAACCAATTAACCTAGGTTAATAATTCAAAATACTATATTATTTGTTTTTTTAAGCTCTATAACATGGTCAACACCAAAATTAAGTTGTTCAAATATTTTAGGGTGAAAAATGCAAAAAACTGATTTTTGAAAAATTTAAAACCCCCATAAACCCCCCTTCCCATGGCCCGATTTTTCTGGTTTTCGAACTTAAAGTCATGAATGTCATTTTACACATTTGAGCCAAATTTCATCAAAATCGGACGATTTTTACTCAAGTTATCGCATTCGCGGACACACACACATATATATATGTATATATATATATAAATTTGAACGAATAGTGTTTTTGTCATCTGGGGACCTCAAAACAAAAAATTATCATGGTCTCGGGCTTAAGTCTTACTATGAGACCTACGGTAATAGCTTCTTCCCTATAGGGGAAATTCGCTAAAAAGGGGTTAGAGTTTTCCGATTGTTTTGCCAAACGAACTTGTCCAACTGATTATAGAAAGGAACGTCCCTACCAAATTTTAAGTAAATTGGACAAAGATTGCGACCGCTAGAGTGCAAACACATATATATACAAAATACGTATATATAAAATTTTTAACGATCCCCTCAAAACGTGTTCAGGGGGTCACGTTAGGAACTTCTATGGTTGTCCCGAGCTTAAGTTTCACCGTGCGGGTCATGCTAATAGTTCACTTTCCATAGGAAATTCACTAATAACGCATATTAATCGTGAAGTTGAGTAAGAGGATCTTCAATAACTGTTGAAGTTAAGAATCAAAAATCTTGAGCAATTGTGCAACGGAAATCTGTGTCAAGTAAGTACAAGAACAAATTCTTGAACACAAAGGTGTAAAAATCCAAGACACAATTTAGCCAGATATATTTTAAAACACCTAATTTATTAACATCACTTAAATAATACTGTATTCAGTTTCTTCATTTTACGACCCAATAAATTCCCAAATGTAAACAAAAAAGTTATAAAGCTGCAGATTTCAAGCTGCAGATTTCATTCTTGTTCGAAACATTATAAGTTAGACAAAAGACATTGTACAACATCGCGTCGTTGCCTTCTACTGCTTTCGCTTGGGTGGGCGACACATACGTCATCTGCAGAAAATGAGCACGTCAGACTTAACGTATCGTGAAAGTTCCTAGGACTCTAGGGCAGTAAATGTCATTGTTGGTCACTAAAACAAATGTCTGTAACTAATGGAGAACTGCTCAACTGCAAGAACTCTGTTAGTCCAAATACATATTCCAAGAACATTAGTCAAAATACATAACATAAATACATTAATCGAAATACGACAGTCCGTTGTACATTGCAATTAAAAGGTACATTAAGAAAAAAACGTGGTCACTTTAAACGGCCAACTGAGTTAGGAATGCAGTAGATTAAAGTATCAGCTCAATCTAATCATACCCAATTGTTGATGCTCAAGTCGCTGGTTTGCAATTAATTTTACCACAGACGTTTATTTATTTTATAATAATTATAATACTAAACAAAATATAAAGAAAAAAACATATGTGTCGTTATAGTGCTTGCATAAATTATTTATTAATCTTAATTTGTATTACATTTCCTCTGCTTCTCAAATGGCAATTCCCTCGTCAATTTGCAACTGTGTATTATTCATTTTCCATTATACATCCTGCGGATGATCAGTTAGACTACCCCGAGTAATAATACCCCCGTCGCAGCAAACCTGAGTACTTAGCAAATTTCCAATGCATATATATATATATCACTACTACATAAAGCCAATTACGAAGTTTCACAAAATTACATTCGTAAACAAGTGATATATAACATTTTATTTATTCCCCATAAGAATAACATTAGGGTTGATGACGTAGGTTTGCTGCAACGAAGAAGATAAGTCATGTGTTTTTTTTGCAATTATCAATATAGAACCAGGTGAAGCTACATACCAAGTTCTATTAATTTAAATTCATAATTAAGGGAGATATACAACTTTACTTATTCTCCATATGAATAACATGGGGGCCGAATATGCAGGTTTGCTGCAACGGGGACTATCAACAAAAAAACTTTTTTTATGCTAATGTTAATATACCACAACTATTTGAAGCCACATACCAAGTTTCATCAATATATATTCATTAATAATCAAGATATCAAATTTGATTTATTCTCCATAAGGATAACATTGGACAACGTACTGTGTTTAGCACTTTGAATATCTCTGCAACGGTTGGACGTAGATCAACAATTAAAACACCAAAATTTTTGTTTTATTGAGGTAAACATATTAATAAAAATAAATGTGAATTTTTTAGTAGCATTATCTGAGAAAATCTAAAAACCTTTTTCTTATAAGATTAACATGGGACACGATTTTTGGATTTTCTCCGCGACCACTTAACCTATTTGCTTTTTTAAGGTCTATAAACCCCCGTAACCCCCGTCCAATAGTCCGATCGATCGGTTTTTCAAAATTGAAGTCATAAATGCTACTCTCCACAGTTGTGCCAAATTTTATAAAAATCGGGCGTTTCTTTCAAAAGTTATCGCGGTATACAGGGTTGGTGAAAAGTCCCGGGACGGCTTAATATTTGTTTAACCGTTACAGATGGAGCTATACAAGTTGGTACACTGTTACTGGGCATAAAACACTATTTTACTACAATTTCAATGAGCCGCTACCACCTCAGGGGGACGGCTCACAAGGAGTCGGAAGAAAATCTTAAATAGAAGCATAGGTTGATATTCACGTCAAATTAAAGGTCTTTATTAGTAGAATACAATGCCATAAATCCTACTTTAAACGGACAACCGAGCCCAAAATGGCAGCTATTCAAAGATGGCTTGAATTTGAAATTTTGATGTGCTGAAGTTTTGAATCAGTTTAGTAATTTATTAGCTAGGAGAGTAAATTTTTGCAAATTAAATTGAAATGTATTACATTAATGTAATTTTACATTTTAATGCAAAATTTAAATGTGTTACATTAGATTACACACAGCTACTTATCAAAATTTCAAATTCAAGACATCTTTTAATAGCTGTCATTTTGGGCTTGGTTGTCCGTTTAAAGTCGGATTTGCGGCATTGTATTCTAATAATAAAGACAATTAGTTTGATGTGCATATCAACCTATGCTTCTATTTAAGATTTTCTTCCGACTCCTAGTGGGCCGTCCCCCTGAGGTGGTAGCGGCTCATTGAAATTGTAGTAAAATAGTGTTTTATGCCCAGTAACAGTGTACCAACTTGTATAGCTCCATCTGTAACGGTTAAAAAAATATTAAGCCGTCCCGGGACTTTTCACCAACCCTGTATATATTAGTTTTAAGCATAATTTTATAAATTTGAACGAATTGAATAGTGTTTTTGGCATCTGGGGACCTCAAAACAAAAATTTATCATGGTCTCGGGTTTATGTCTTACCAAGCCGACTACGGTAATAGCCTCTTCCCTATAGGGGAAATTCGCTAAACGCATGCTCTAACAACTTTATCAAATTCAACTTAAGCAATGTAATACGTTTATCAACAAACTATCTGTAATGAGAAACACAAATAGAGAAAATAGAGAAACACAAATCTGTCTCCCCAATCACAGATGTAGAGTCACAGTCGTCATTTCGTCTCGGGTTTAAGCTTTTACTGGTGTAAACCTTGACCGAATAACAGCTGGCTGGAGTGGTTCGACCGGAGTTTGTTACTGTTCACTGTTACTGTTTGGTTACAAATAATGTCATGTTACGTTTGTTTTAAGAGGTACACAGACCACTTAGAAAGTATTTCAGTGGTATAGCACAGTTTTCCACTCTGTACCCTGACGACGAACAATACAAAATAAGACAGAGAAGCCTTTTTATGAATATTTAGTTTGAATGTGATCACAATTAATGTTAAAACTTTTATGATAAAAGGGGAGCATCCTTGAATTTTATAATTTTGAGATTTTTCGAGCCATTTACAACAGTGAAGTTTAGGTTTTAAGCTTGTCTAAGAAAGTTCGAGCATTTATGCCTATAACATCTAAATTATACTGTCATTAGACCATTTCATGATTAAATATCCAAATAAAATTACTGGCTGGTTAAAGTCAGTAACTATTTGTCTTTAAAAAATAAATAAAAGTACTCATTTTTTAATACATACTTCACGGTCTAACCTTCCTGTTTCTTGTTAATTATTCTTTCTTCTTTTACTCACTTGGTCTTTTTAACACTTTATCCCAATCAATTGACCTGTTAATGTCAAGATAAATATGTAAGTCAGTTAGTAGCTGAAGTAATGGGCGAAATTTAAAATACACGCATCTTTATTGTCTTGTATTGCCCCTCGGAAGACATTTATTGCCAAACGGGATATAGTGTGATAGTAAAAGTAGCTCGCACGACTACAGTTCGAAACTCGATTTTCAGGTTATCGGAACTCTACAAGATTACTTCCGCCCGAACATTTCGATTTCCGTCAATCACACTCCGTCATCCGGTCATTAGACAGCGGTACTTCATTTCAACCAATCGTCCCCTCCGGTTTGACAGCGAATTGAAATTTCCTTTTCACTTTTGCAAATTGCAAATGAGCTTGATGATCACTTTTGCAAGTGATCATCCTTTTTTCTTTCAGTTTGTAAGTTTGTAGTTGTTGAAGTTTATTTTGTTGTAATGTTGAAGTTAGTGGATTGCATTCTAATACGTTTAAATTTTATAACAAACGTTTGAAAGATATATTTCTTTTGTATCTGAGTAAAATGTTGTGTTCTTGTTTCAGCAAACCGTATTTAAATAACTCGGTTAAAAGTAACAACAAAATACGACTTTAACTGCAATCTAAATATATAAAAGAGGAAGTATGTATATATATATATGTATGTAGCCTATGGACTCCGAAACCGCTCGACAGATTGTAATGAAACTTTTAGGCATTATTAAGCATTATTCAAGGATGGTTTGTGTGAAGTTTGGTGCAAATCTGTCCAAAGGGCTCCGACCCAGAGGGCATACAAGGGTGCAGTGTCAGGTTTTAGAAATTTAGTGTTTTCAAAATTAACAGCTGTAATTAGTAAACAACTTAATTTGGGCGCAGCAACGCACGCCGGGTAACTGCTAGTTTATAATAATTCTGATAAAATCTTTCAGTTCGAATACAATTATTGAATGCATAGGAGCAATTAATAATGAGGTCTGGGGCCAGAATATGACTACTGACTAATAATTAATTAATACCCATTAGTAGTACAAGATTATAAAAGTAGTCGATAGTAATACACAAAAAGTAGAATAATCTATAGCATGGTTCAGGAATGATGAGGAACTGTAGTTCCATAAATTATCATCTACATTTATTTACTGCTAACAAATCAATTGATCGGGTCAGTTTTCCTCGTGTTAATATAACTCATTTTGTAGAGTGAGCAAATTTGAAGTGCAACAGGAGATTAAATGGATTCATCTTACTAGCAAGTTTGCTAGTTTGATAGTAAAACACTTCCCTCGATGTGTTTCTGCTCGCTGCCTCGCCATCTCTCTCACTTCTGCACGGCTGCCGCCATTGTGCATAACCTCTCTCTGTCTTTTCCCACAATGCATTTCTCAACATGAACACATTGTTGCGGGATGTCAGCTCGCGTGTTAATGTTGTTCGTGGTTTACACATATTATTTGAATACTTGTTCGTTCAATGTGCGTTGAATCGGCATGAGAGTTTATTTCCTAACATTTCTCCCTATCATAAATCAGTGCTGAGATATAATAAAACTAAATATAATCATTCATTTTATTCATCAGAAACGGGAATATTCGGGACTGCCTCTTTACAAAAATAAAAAATAATTAATTAAATAGTTTAATTTTGTGCCCCTTTTTAAAGTGCGATTATCGAAAAAGTGACTGGCGGTGCGGCCGCGTGGCTACCGAATTTATGTACAAACATTCTGTTTTATAACCTCGTGAAAACGTAAAACACGTGGTTTCAAATATCTAACACACGTTATCTGAGTAGTCAGTTAAACACGTTCTTATCACACGCTTCAAATATTTTGTATCTTATTCCTATGAGTTTATATTGATACTTATATTTTTTGAACACTAATTAAAATAAACCAGTTATGCAATTCGTGTTTTTAAATAAATGCATTACTTGTAGGTTCTCTCGGCTTGTCATAGAGCCTCGGTACAGTAAAAATCGTCCCACAAGGTTTTGGGGTGGTTCTGAACGAGACTGTACTTAAGCCTAATTTAGACCCTTTTACAAGGGTGGACATTGACCGCGTTACCAATTGAGGTGTCCCCATTAGTGTTATGTAAAATGTCAGACCCATTAATAAACGTAGTGATCAATATTCAATCAATAACACGACTTAGATAAATAACCACTTTCTCACTTCACAGAAACTATCACCTGAACTTGTATCCGTTAAACGACATGACAAAACCAAACACACCTTGCGAAAAAAATCGCCATAATTAGTATTTTGCATACTAAAAATCAAAATCATGCGGATGAAGTGTTAAAAATCAAGAGTAAAAGCATCGATAAAGAAGATGATTTAATCTTTTTCGTAAAAAAGTGTTTCTCAAATATATTTAACTAGAATTTCACATGCGCACTTATTTCGAGTTAGTTAAATTTTCTCTGTGTGGTAGTGTCGCCCATTAAAGTGATTTCGTGGTTTTTGAAATCGTTTATTTTTCGCATTTATCTTTCAAGAGAATCTTCAAAACGATGGCTCAATTATTCGTAGACTGTTTATGACGTATCAAGGAAGATATGTCGTACATAAAAAACACCCTTTATAAATAAAATATAAACGAAGTAAATACAATATCCGTATGGGTGCAATTTCGCCAACATCCTTGAATTTACGCGCACTAAAAACTGTCCCCCTTTTCAATTTTCTCAATCTCTAAGAAAATCCTCACTGGAGAGTCGACCCTTCTAACAAGGATGGCGGGTCCGGGGCGGGGGTGGGGGGAGCTCGTTCGTCTCCAAATTGAAGGGAGTTGTTTGGTTACACAGGAGAGTAAAGGCCCGGGTCCTACACTCGATACACACGCACACACACGCACACACGCACACGCACCACGAGTACGGAACGTCAATATTGATTCCATCACACTCTGAACTCGAGAGGGGCCCGAATACTTTACTGTGACTCTCATGCAAAATATTGGACCTCCACGATGAGCTCGGAACTTACATGTTATCAGTACCTGCATTGTGGAGAGGGGTGGCTCTGGTGTTTATTTTATTTAGGTAACCACAATGTTAATAAGGTTTATTGAAATTGATAGTCTGGTATGCAAAATTTGATTTATAATTTTAAAACATATTTAACCTTTAAAAATGTCAGTCAGTTCCACCGAGCCGAATCGCTTTAATTTGTTTTGAAAATACGGTTTGTTAGAGAAGTCAATCTGTGTCCTTTCTACAGAAGGTTTTTGAAGTTATGAAATTAATCTTATGGAGACTTTTTTTAAATCAGACGATCATTAATACAGATCGTTTATCGGGAGGATTATAATCAAACTATCTGTATTAATAATCGTTTACAATGATTAATACTAATTTTAAGGAGTATTAATCTCCTTAGAAAGCAATACAAAATTGTGCAATTATTTTATTCCTAGGTGTAACATCTGCGTTAATATTCTTGCTGGGATTATTTCGGTAAATTTTACGACATTTACTAGCTGACATAAAATTAATCGTAAAATGTATTTTGGAGAACAGTATTTTATAAAATACCGCATACAAGACAAATCGATACTATTTTGTTTTGTTCATATTGCTAACGTATTTTCCAAATAGACTGTTACATTATGTAAGACAGTTTTAATATTACGACTCATTTAACTTTTTACATCGATTGCGTGTATTTCTATTTATGACTGATATACATAAAGTAGTATTTTTAAATAATCGTAAATATTAATAAATACCATAGTTAAGGTGTATAGCTAAAAAAGCTTCACAATACATATGGTTGTGTACTAGCTTCAGCTTCAGGTATCTTGCTCAGAGCATCGCTTTATGATGATTTAGTACGCAGGACCTTTTCAGTCATTTTACGAGTGCAATACACCCTAAGATCAAGATCATCATCTGTCTTTGTTCGCTATTTTGTTAATAGCTTTTGGACAATGTCATAATTATTTTAAATATATAAAGATAACCAAACGTTATGGTACTCTGTATAAACGGTGGCGTCCAATTTCTAGGAGTTTATTGCCTCTTATAATATACCTCAAGACAAGCACGAGTTCGATGACGCGTTATGAGACATGAATAGTTTATTCTTCTTACATTGGAAATAATTTGTTCCCAAACTTCATAAATTCATTAGGATATCCTTAAATTGTATATTATTAATTTTTTTTAATTATTAAATAATTAAAAATATTAAATAATTGTAATCGTTAAATGCAATTGTTAAGACCCTGGATGAAGGAAAACCTGATTTGGGTATATTTCTGGATCTTAGCAATTCATTTGATGTTGTAATCCACAATCTTCTCATTCGGAAAATGTTTATCCTTGGGATAAGAGGTGTGGCCTTGGACCGGTTTAGATCATAGTGAACCGGAACCGGAAACCAGAAACAACCAGAACCGGAAACAAAGTGTGGAAATGCTCTACTGTGACCAAAGAAAATGCATTAGGAAGCTCTATTCAGATAAGTTGGCAGTAACTATGGGAGTTCCTCAAGGGTCGGTATTAGGTCCTGTTCTTTTTCTTCTATTTATTAAACAATTTATTTAGTATCATGATACGTGTTGTTACAACTAAACAGGATAAATAAAATACGTCTTACAACACTACAAAGTATATTTACACTTATACTTTACTTACATACACGACGGTAAAATATTCACAAAATATGGTACAAGGCCTTAAGGTAAAGATGCCACATGATGAATCTAGGAGAAATCATAAGACCTATTTGTTGAGAGGGGCGTTTTACAGTGTCCTCACAAAATGAATTTATAATTTAGAAGTGATGACTGTTTTTTGTTGACATTGTATGAATTTTGTAAATGACTCATGCCAGTGTTTGTTAGGCAAAAAAGATTGTAAGGCAATAAAGGTATTATTGATTGATTGATTGAATTGCACGGCAGTTTAGGATTTCGGTTTTTCTGCTAGTCTTTGCAAGGATCATGTTGGTGATACTTCTGTCATTGTATTTTTGAACTCGATCAATTATTGTATTTTATTACTTCTTTTTAAAGTGTTATATTAGAATTACTTATTGCTATACATTCTAACTTTTCTATTCTTACAATTTTAACTATTTTTCTAAGAATACTTATGTACATCTATTCAAATTTGAGAACTATTCTATATTTGATTATTACGTGCACATTTTATTCGGCCATCTTTAACATTTTTGTATTGTACATTATAAAATTAAACAGGATGGATAAAATACGTCTTACAACACTACAAAGTACACATATACTTATTTACACTTATACTGTACTACTACTGCTATAGGTAGTTGTTGTTGTTGTACGTATATAGCCAATAGTATATAAGCTGTTCGCCATCTTGTGTCTGTCATTCTTTGATGGGCCTGATGATGACCTGTGTAACTGGTTTAAATCGATCGCCTTGTACCATCTTTTATGTATATTTACCGTCTTGTATGTAAGTACAGTATAAGTGTAAATATACTTTGTAGTATTGTAAGACATATTTTATTCATCCTGTTTAGTTGTAACAACGCGTATCATGCTACTAAAGAAATTATATAAAAATGGGTTGACTGTTAGTAGGATAAAACAAAATTAGATATAATCAAGATTCCTCCAATGTTCCAAGAGAACCCTGATCACCCATGTTCCACTAGTCCAAGGAGACCGCAAGTACCCTGGTAGCGCTTCACTATGTGTGGAATGTGGAAGGATCGCAGTGCCGCTATTGATCTCCTGGTCCAGCCAACAGCACCTGAATGAACACATGCTCGCCCCAGCAGCATCAGCATCTCCCAACATCTCTCCCTGTCAGAGACGCCGTATCCATGCCAACCACCCCCTCCCCCACCTCCACCACACCCCTCCCCTCAACAAGTAACCAGATTACCCGGGAGGGGATGTGGCTGTCTAATTGTTCCACAGAATTCACACTTTATGCTGCTTGTTTACAAATATCTTTTACTCCTTCCTTATCGCCACTTTTTAAGTGGGTTTTTATTTCTCGTTTAGTTTAAGGAGTTGGTACACTACGTTGTTTTTATACTGGAGGATTTGTTCGGGTATACATAATAATTACGTATGTTACTCTGGATGTTTTTTATCAGCACTTAGATGTTGTAATGTGCTATAAATAAATACTACCTATTACTGTAAATATGCTATTAAATTATTCGTATTATAATAATTCTTTTTGTAAATTAACTGGCATCACCTTCATGTTTAGTAAGTTGATGATCGCATAAAATCTATTCAAGTAATTAAATGTAACTGTTTAAAATTACTTCTTCATACTTACGGTTTTACAGTTAATCTATCGTATTGCTGTAAATTATTTTCATGCTTTAATAATTCTAGTCGAATATCAATCTAATGGAATCTAGTTACAATTTTATTTATTTATTCCATTACTAAAGAAATTTGTACAGTTTGTAGAATGATTGTTACTTGAAACTTATTCTACTTTCTTTGTGTTTTTCCCATTATTTTGAACAAAATACTATACAGTATCGATTTCAAAATATTAATAACTGCCCTTTTAGAAACACAATGATCAGGTGAAACTGCTGATAAAGATTTTATACAACTACATTCTGTGCTTTAATAATAAAAATTCATGGAAACAAATTACTCAATTTTTCTTCCAACAGTTTTTCTCAAATAGAGATGCTTATTTATTCAATGTTATTTATTTTTAACACCCTAAAAATCACTGTGATAAATAAAAGTGTCCCCATTCACTCAGTCGCCCATTGGTTCTACTCCCAGAGCAATCCTGCTAAGATCATCGCCGCGGATCTATTCCATCCGCGAGTGCGAGGGACAAAGGACCTCCCGGCTCTCGCTTGTCCCGTGTTAAGGGATTTCAAAAATTGAGAGAAGGGCCGCGCAGTTTGTGAGAGATATTTCCATTTCAGCCCCATCGCACCCTCGTCCCTCCCCCGGCCATCCATCTTGGGGATAAGTCCTGCATCTCAAACAACCCCGCCCCGCCCACGTTAAATGATCTCCAGTGAAAACCAAGGCATCTGGAATAACAATGTCCCGATAATGAATGCAATTGTGATCGCTTTCATCCCGACTTCTTTCAAACTGCTGCTTTGGGGCTTTTATAAGATGTAATCAGATTTACATGTCGGGGTTATCTTCAGCGGGTGCAAGTCATTCGAGATATCGTGATGATTTATGACGGCCTTGGGCAACCGTTATCAGTCACTTTGGATGCAACGTTGGCAAGCCGCATTTACTGTCAATCTGATTTGAAAAGTTATCAAAATTCCTAAATGTTTTATTGGTTTTCTAGTATGGCTAAGGTAATAAAGTAAAACGACATCACTTTGTATCTCACTATGTCAAACTCACTTATCAGTATTAAAGTGGCCGAATGTTTTAAGTCAAATTCTAGAGACATAGAAACCTCATAATACTTATTTTATCAGTACATCTTTGGAAATTAGATGTATTTCACACAGTATTTAAAACTCGTCAATTATTATAGTCATATCGAAATATGTATTTAAATTCAAAACGCATGCAATCAAATGGGAAATCCACGGTTTCAAATTTGAAGGTGTTGCGGTGACAAACTCCAAGATATTGCATATAAAATGTTCATCAGGATTCTTAGAGTGTAAAAACTAACGAGATCGCACGCAGCACGCTCACGTGAGGGAAGTGAATTTCCGCATTAAAAAATTAAAAACATCAAATAAAGGGTTTAAACTAACACTGGTTACATTTTTTTTATTGAAAAATGTTATTTTTTGGCTGTTCTGATGCTCCTGGTTATTTTTAAATTCATTAATAGGATACCAATGTTGTACATTATAAAGTTAGAAGGAGGTATAGTTGGGATAATAAAATAGTATAGGGGTATTGGGGATGATAAAACGATATTAAGATATGAAAAACAGCCTTTTCCAGTGTAAAATCCCTATAAGACAACGTACTGTATTTTGACAATTAACATTTTGTTTAATAACTCGGTAAGTACTTGGGCTAGAATGATGAGGGAGGACTTAAAATCTTTGGTTTTTTAAGTAGAATAATTTAATGTGTATTAAGTGTTCGTTCGGGGCTTTTCGCACACAAAAACTCAAAATTTGAAAACTTAAAATCCCCAAAAAAGGTGGTTAGAGTTTTTCGATTGTTTTTCCCAACGAACTTGTCCAACCGATTATTATAAAAAGGAATGTCTCTACCAAGTTTGAAGTAAATCGGACAAAAAATGCGACCGCTAGAGTGCGAACACACACACACACACACACACATATATATATATATATATATATATATATATATATATGTATATGTATTTTTTATAAAATTATGTACATATTTATACACCTTCTTTTATATTTATCTGACGAAGTTCACCAGATGAACGAAAATTAATAAAGATTTTAAAATTTGAATCTGGAGAGAAAATTACTACTATATATATATTTGTATTTGGTCAAGTGATTATGCAAAACTTATAGGGTATCCCACAGAATGCAGCACCAAAAAAAATGTGTTTCCTTATCCACGAATATTCTTGGTTTAACTGGGATCCACAGCCCTAGTTTTCTTTATGCACTTAAAGAAAACTATTACACAAGCAACTCTCAGATCCGGCAAAAGGGTCTAGAGGGTCTCAGCTATTACACCTCTTATAGTAGTATGGAATAGTAAAAAGAAGGAAAAAGTAGGAAACAAATTGAGCATATTAGATCTATACAAAACGGTATAGTATTTAATCTTTAAATGGCCTATTTAAAGATTCGTGATTTTATAAATTCCGCTTAAGAATTTCTGTGTTAGTCTTCAAAAGATATTTGTAAAAATATCTCAAACTATGAGCTGGATATGTCAAAACAATGTACCTCAAATTGTATGTCAAACAATGCAAATTAGAACTGTTGAACTGTTACATTTGTTGTTTGTCATATTTTCAGTTAACTACTAGTTGTTGTTTGTGTTTTCAGTCCGCTTGCAGTTTTGTTATTCATATTTTGTTATTAAGGGACTCAGTAATGTTTCTGTGTGCTAGTCATCTTTCTATGTTTTATGTTCTATGCTGGTCTCTTTTTATGTTCATGATTGTTTGTTAATTATTTAAATTGTGCAGCTGTAATTTAATTAAGCTTCCTTGTAACAATTTAGTCATTCGTGTAATGAATTAATTAAATATACAGTAATAGACAGTAATATCATAATAAACAGTTTGTTTTGTATTAAATTATGTTCGTGGTTGTTAACAATCAAATTCCTTCCAAATCGACTAACTTGTTTTCGTACTCAGTAAGGAGACCCATAGCAGGATTATTTTAGATTAACTACATTGCTCTTCGAAGAAAAATTGCAACAATACCTGAAACTTGAAAATATACGTTAGAAGGGTTGTAACGGAGACGAACGACTGTGACTGTTTATAAATTACACATTTATGTAGAAGCAATTGAGCACACCGAGCAGAACAAATATTCGCAACCTTTTATCTTGTGCTCGGCGCGGCGTCTTTCTCATTTTTGCGACTTGTGTCTCATCTTTCCCCCATTTTTCAACTCCATTTGTCGCCATGACTTGAGCAGCTTCTCCAGCTTCAACACGGCTTCTGCCATTCAGCAGACAAATAACTCGCATAACAGCTGATATTAATCTACGAGGTGGGTGAAGCAGTTGACGTTTTTATTGTAGATATTGACTGCATATTGAACTCGGCTTGGGTAATTTATACTGTTCATAATTTACTTTTCTCTTATTGTTTTATTATTTATGTCTGTGAGTATGCATTTGAATTTGTGCAGGATTTCAAGGCAGGGTAAATTTTGATTGTAATCATATAACTATAACAAGATCGAAAATGCTTTACACGTTTTAGATTTTTAAATCAAATGCAGTACTCCTAAATGTAATGATATACTTGTATATATATTATTTTAAAGACAAACTTAGTTTACAATTATTATGTTCAACTATAATGTTAACATTCTAAAGTATAAAGCAGAGAGTAAAAGATTATTGTAAAAAGGACAGTCCGTCTTCCAAACATGATTAATTTTACCTTGGTATCACTATGAAAATATACGAATGTTGTAACTAAAACATGATATACTTTTGATATTTTTATTTCCCAAGGGTGTTTTTGTCGGTATTCCAACCTCCTTCAATACTTCATCAAAACCAATAACTCATCCACCAATTTGAAGATTACCTTCACCAGTAAATGCGAAAAATAAACAAACAATTCAAAACCATAAAAACTATAATTTAATTAGTTATTCTCTCTTATATATTTGTCAACTTACTGGTGGTGCCATCTGACAATGACAAAAATTTAACTGACTAAAACCAGGTGTTTCAATGCGAAAGCTACGCATGGGAGTTATATGAATTCCTTTAAATCTCAAGCGTTATTTAAACTAAAAACACAATACAACTCTCACAACGATTCAATTAAAAGTCATCCCCCAAGTGCACTGCATCGTCAAGCGTCTATAACAACGACATGACCCAAACTTGTAAGTTATATCAACCCCTAGGGCTAGGTCCAGTTAATCCCCAGTGGGCGCGTGCTGCAAGGGGTGGTTTATGGGAGGTCTTGACCACTGGTCATCAAGCCAACCCCAAATTAGGGGACGCATTTACGAAATGATTAAGGGCACACGCTGGACCGGTTGAGACTGTGCGACGACAGCAGGGGCTCAAAATCTGGTTTTGTAATATATGTTAAATTGTTACCCTGTACTATAGTATAATTTATTATGTTTTCCATTTAACAAAGAGTTTCATATATTAGCTAATTGTCAAATGACACTATTGTGTGATCCATATTTATTATTAGGAGTCCAAATAACGTTCAGAAACATAAAAACGAGAAGAATACGTTTTTTTCTGAATGACATTGCTGTTGTTAGGTTTCTAAATTACTTAGCAAATTATCGGACTCATCACCTCCTCTAATGTTATTTTATAGCTACTTGCTTGTGATTTTAACTGCATATTAGCAACAATTATACCTAAGTGACGCAGGTTACTACAGCGTAAACCTGTTAATACAGGTAAACCCTCTCCCCCTCAGGTATCTTGTCACTGCCTCACTCGCCATTCTATCTTCGAAAAACGAATTATTCCCCATGAGTTTGTTTTATAAAGACAGTCAAACATGGGAAAACAAATTTTAAAAATGTTATCGAAATACACTATATATTTTATTTTGTTTGTCTTCAGTATTTATCGAGTGTTAAATTTTCCCCAGGTTCCAAAACATGTCCTCTACAACTCCTCAACCAATACAAAGCCTGAAGGTTCTGTCGAGACCAAGAAAGCTGTATTTCTGACTGCATTTCTCAAACTCAGCTTCTAATTAGTTCTTCTCTGCTAATAAAGATTTGTGAAACTGATACAATTGTCAGACTCTATTGCCGTCAATTATCCCAGATATACCCAGATTCTATTTAGTATAACTTAAACCTATTTTTAACTTATTAAGTTAAAGGTGTGCATTTTCTCTTTTTATTCCATGTGCAATCAGTTATAAATCATTCATTATTTCCATAAATGCATTTAGGTAGCTATAATGTTGCTTCTCCACCATTACGTTCATACCTAATTTGTCGGTTTTAGCTTCCCAATTAGAAGGTGCTTGACAGCGCCAACGACATTGGATCATTGTTTTTTGTTTACTCTAAGAATGTCCCGGTTATGGTTAGACAACTGGAACATCCATGAACGGGTTTTGCGATGCAAGGGCGTGACTTAATAATAATGAGGGCTATCGAGTTTTTATACGAAGTTGAAGTGGAATCAGAAATGTTTTGCTAACGCTCGGTTGTTTTAACATTACATGCAATTCAAGAAATCGCAATGGGTTTACATCTTAATTAAATTCAGCTCTTTATTATTTTTAAGGTAGAACACAACAATGCGTCTATTTATTATTGGCTTTACACTACAAGTCGAGTTATTACCATTGATATTAAAAATCAATGGTATTACCTACTGATACTTTTCGTTACTCCAGTATCCTAATCAATACACGGTTGAAACGCTAAGTTACCAGTGACTATTGAACCAATTTCAAGATTTATGGGTAAAATTAAAGGGGATAATGCGTAGATTTGCCGAATTTCCTCGGAGTACACGTTTGTTCTTAGGGTTACGCCCCACAGCCCTTCAAAAGTTGCAATGTTAATCTAATGGGGGAACAGTAATCATTTAAATTGAGCATTTGACAGCTGTTGAAGGCAACAAAACACAGTACAGAAGCAAGATCAGCTGTTTATGATAACTTCTGGAATGGGATCACAATTTAAACTGCTCGAATTAAAGCAGCCGGATTTGCTAGTATTTTTAATTTTGTACTAATTTTAAACTGTATATGTCAATATTTATAGAAATATATGTCTGAAAACTTATTAAAAATACTTCAATATTAAAGGATTAGAATTCTTTAAAACATGTTGATAAGTTTTTTTTAATCTTATTTATTCTTTTTAAGAGGTTAAAACCTATTTTCAAAAACATTTTTTAATGTCAGATCAAAGATGATTACAGGTTTTTGTTTGGATCTTATCAAGAATAGTGAACCTTCTGTGGGTGTGTCCTTCTTTCTAAAGGTTCCCGTTACTGTTACAGAATGTGACAGTCCCGAAGCTGTGAGGTGGAGGGTTGGAGGGTGGCCACCGGCGGAAGCGGAAGTTTCATACAATGGTTGGCAACACTGGGGCGGTGAGCGGAAGTCTCATCTGGGTCAGGATCCGGAAGCGGTAGATACAGTATACAGCCAGGTTACAGTTTTGTTATGGGTGTTCGGCTATATCACAGTGTAAGTCCCTGTGCGCCGCAGTTAAATCAGAGGTTTATCAATAAAAAGTTACGTTTATAACCTAAAATCTTGTTTGATTCCGGGGTCCTATATAATATTTCTTACCCATTTTAAGAGAAAACCATAAATAATATTTTCATTACTCTATTGTGTGTTATGTTCCCTAGAGTTGATTCTTAAAAGACTATAAATAAAATATGAATGACATTTAATGATTTATTTTTATTTTACAAGTCTGGAACTATTTACAAATAGAATGTCCTGGTTTTTGCAAACCTGTACCATAGCTGGGAGAATGTATTCTGTAATCTTCCAGATACAAAACCACTTCATTAAGTGCCCTCTAACCTTAGTAGCACGCAAAAAACATATCAAATGCCAACAGCTATAAAAACAGCCTTCCCACTCGTCGTAAAAAATCAATAATTGCAGGTTATAGGTATCTCTCTCACCTGAAGTCGGGATCAGATTCCAAAACCCGAAACGTTGTAAAACTTGTTAGTGAATTTCCTTTGGAAAGTGAACTATTAGCATGACCCGCACGGTGAAACTTAAGCCCGGGACCACCATAGAAGTTCCTAACGTGACCCCCTGAACACGTTTTGGAGGGTCGTTCAAAATTTTATATATATATATATATAGACATATATATATATATATATATATGTGTGTATATATATGTGTATAGCGATCACATTTTTTGTCCGATTTACTTCAAATTTGGTAGGGACGTTCCTTTCTATAATCTGTTGGACAAGTGCGTTGGGCAAAACAATCGGAAAACTCTAAACCCATATTTTTGGGATTAATCTTTCAAATTTTGAGTTTTTGGGCCCAAAACGGGTCAGAAAAGCCCCAGATGTACAATTAATGCATGTAAAAAGATAGGAATTAGAAAGGCGAAAGTTTTAAGCCCTCTCTCGTCATTATAGCGTAAATATTTACCGAGTTATTAAAGAAAATGTGTATCGGCTAAACAGAGTACGTTGTCTTATGGGGGTTTTACACTAGAAAAGCCTGTTATTCCTTTGTTAGAGTACTTTTACTACCCCCAGCAACCTCACGCCTACTTTCAAGCCTGTCTGGACCTTCTCCTAACCTTATAATGCACAAAATGGTATTCCCAGCATTGCAATTAAATTAAACCAGGAGTATCAGAACAGCCAAAAAATCAATGTTTTCAGATTTCGATAAAAATTGGACAAATGTATGTTTTTACACTAATTTTGAATTTTAAAAGTTTTTATGTGGAAATTCACTTCCCTCACGTCAGCGTGCTGCGTGCAAACTCGTTTTTTTCTAATCAGTTGTACAGGAAATGTCCCGTAATTTCTTAAATAAAATAAACTCACCACCACAAAAAATGGATTTTAAATAAAGAATAAAAACTTGTTGAAGTCAAGACGTAGGATGTGTATTAATTGTTGAGGGTTTCCCCTTAAATAATTATCGGTGAAAAATTGTATGTTCTTTTTCTTCCGTGTGTGCTATTTAATGTTGTCTCATTTAGCACATAACATAATAAATCTTGTAAACCTGCTGTCTGATCTATTCTGCACTTGTCCTTATCGCAGCACCACGCCGTCTTTAACAGGCCCCTGGACACAACATCTATCTCCACTTACTCTAAACAACTTCTTTATTTGACTTCTTTCAAACTTTACAATCCCGCCAAGTTTACGGCTGTCGGGAGAGACGAGGGAAGTTCCTTAGAGATAATAGAGTATCTAATACGTTATTCGCCGAGCACTCGGTTGGTTTGAATCAGCGTAGCGTGTAGTTGCGTCAGCAGTTTGCTGAGTCGGAGACCGTATTCAGCACATATTCTGCAGTAACTTGCCTACAATACGCCCTTCTTGAATTGCTGACGAACTCGCGAGTTGCACTCGTGTCTGATTAGTGCTGCTTCATCTTCTATCAGTCTTGTTTGAGAAGAGAAACTTGGGCGGCGGAGTTGAAATTAGTCGCAGGTATCGGTTCTACAGAGTTACAGTATTTCTGGCTGGCTGGCAACTTCGCTGCGCGGAGACCCGCTGCAACAAATATACAAAAATTATAGTATGTCTCTCTTATATAATAAAGTTATCATTTTTTAATTATGTCAATTACTAAATTTACTGATAAATTTTCGATGCTATTTCACTGACTCTGTTCTATTTTATTAGAAGTTTTAACGCTAAATCGGTTGATATTTGAACATAAAGGGGGTTTCTCTTTTTGTAGTTCCTTAATAATTAAAACCAATAGTGTGTTGGTTCTTCTTAAAGTGTGGATATCTTATACGTTTTAGAAGGTACGCTGAGCCAATATTTTGATAAGGCTCTGTAATTTTGAATTATTTCATTTTAACTGTATGAGTGTAATTTTGCTGTAGGCCTAATGTTTGCCATTTATGATACTTTAAATTGCATTAAAAATGGTTTAAACGTTAGCTTGACATCAAGCAATTTAATTAATTAATTTTTTTATATTGGCAGCCTCTTTTTACCTTACTTTTCCCGACCACATTTACTAAAGATCTTTGTGTAGAACATATCTGCGGTATGTTGTTGTAGTACGAGTTGATCAGTACCGATAAAATGTTCTTGCCAAGACAGTGATCAAAACCTACGACAGGGCTGCTGCCTCGGGTTTAAAGTCATCCGCCTTGACCACTTTGCCAACACCTCACAAAAATATCCATCTTAGAAATATTCCTTGCTTCAAAAATCTCTGTTTATTGCATACTTCCGCGTTCAACTGTTTCCACCTCCACATTATCTAAACCCTTAGAACAACTCTTCTGGAGTATTATTCTCAATCAGTTAAGCATTATAATGCCATTGCTAACTGCTAATATTTTCTTTTCTTACATGCATAAGCAGCCTTACAATTTCCTAAAATCTAGACTCTTGCTCTCGTTTGTGCTTTCTAAAATCGAACTAATTTACTTTGACTTGAGCTCCGGCCCGTCGGATAACAATGCTCTCACGGTCCCGATGACATTAATACGTTCAGTCACAGTCAGAAAGTCCTTTCAAACTGTCGGCATTTGTGAATTCGCATACTAACAGAGTATAGTTGACAGTTGTGCGCGGCGCCGGCACTGCGCAGCGGGGTGTCACGTTTGTACGCATGCGCGACTGACACCCCGCCAAGATAGTCGTTAGCCGTTTCCGCACGGCGTGTTTGCGGGGCGCGCAAAACAACGGGGCCCTCACCCCAAACACTTTTTGCATAGCCCCGGGCAGATACGGTGGCCCGACATCCTTTTTTCATGTATATCCGATTCCATACATACATTATAGCGCGCAGTTATCGGCCGTCTATACAACCCTTTAATTTCGCTTCTATTCAAATAATTTTTTTCACCCAACCCTTCCGAACGGTGTCTGTAACCACCCTTAGAGGACACTATTTTTTCTCACCCCTCGGGCCGGGACAGGTCACCCCTCGGAAGCCGAGAAAGAATAAAAAATACTAGGTTTCGCGTTTTGCATTTCCTTTTCAAACCGATGCGTCCGACCTCACCCCACGGGCAACCCTTTCGCACCCCTAGACATATATTTTAAATTTTTATACGGATGTTGACTACACATAAAAAATCAACTTTTGAATAACCGAACGGTTTATTAGAGGGGATGCTGGGACTGGGTGGGCCTCTCGGCTCACAGGCGTCGGACGGACGGACGGACAGACAGATAGGCTAACGAGGTCTCTAGATCACGTGATTGCTAATTGTTAGCCTAATTAGAGCCTGGCGGCTAATGCGATCACAGGGCCGGGTCGCTTGTTACTGGCGACCATGTTGCTCTTCAAACCGCGTTAATTAGAACGCTAATTTCGTCCTACTTCTGTTAAAGGACGTTCTTCGTCTGATTGGTTGTTTTCTCTACTTTCCTGTTAAGTCTTTTTCATATATTTGAGTTTCCCGGGTTCTTACCTTAGAAAAATAAACTAACAAAACTATGTACTTTATATTTGAATTCCGTTACTTTTTCTAAGCACCACAGCCTGAGAAGGGTTCCCAGTTAAACTCATTACTGCTATAGATTCCAGGATGCTCACGCAGTCGATGATTTACACAATAAGTTACTTTTTAAAATGTTTGACAATCTAAAACTTACTCTTGTATTAAGTCTCATAAGTCTCATCTTTTATCGTATTTCATAAGTTTTTAAACCTATTTTCTGATTTTACGCATATTACTACAAATACAGATAAGTCACCATAACGAAATAAGAAAATAACTATTACTTAATAAATAAAGCTTCTAATTTGTTTTAATAATTACTTGTCATAACTTCATTATTTTTAAAGGTAGTTTATTTTGAAGCATTAAAATTATTTCAACAAATCATGTCCTGTCCATTCATTAAATGCCAACTAGCAGATAGACGACAATTGAAATATCTAAGCATTCAAAGATTATTTTGAACAATATTCTTTTTGCAGTTTTATATTCAACGAGTACACTTCATATGCTTTACACTCTATCAAGGCTTTGCTAGCATTTAGAATACACTTTGTATAGCAACACGGAAAAAACGCAACAATTGACGTGAATAATTTTTAAACTGTGCCGGCGCAACCATCAATATAGGTACAGGCTTGTTATGCGGGTTGCGTCCTGCGCCTAGACACTGAATAAAATACGCAGTTCAATAGAATTGGAACACTTCAAGTGGTGATCTGGCGTAACATCCGATTTATTTTTTAAGAGGGGGCTCCAGTCACGAGCCATTTCCCGTTTCTGCCTGCTTCCCTCATAAAGCCAATGCTAACTTTCAAATTGCGTCGATTATTAATGAGTCATCCTAAATTATTGATTTATAGCTCATTTTAAAGAGCAAAAACCTAACAGTTTCAGTGAGCATGATGTTGATCCTACAATAAGTCAACCAAAATTCTAAAATTTGTATTATTTTGGAAAATTATTAATCGATTGTTATTTGTGATATCAACATTCTGTGCACTTAAATCTTGCGCTAGGTATATTGTTGTGTCATGAAATTATGCATAAATCGAGAATTCCGGATAACCTTTTGAGGAGGTTTTAGAAGTTAACATCGGTTTAGTGGGAGAAGCAGAGGACTGGATCCCCTCTTAAATTAATTTATTTTTTATAACTCTAAAAATCAATCTATATTACCGGTTTTAGCGAATTTTCCCTATTGGGAAGAAGCTATTACCGTAGTCGGCATGGTAAGACCTAGGCCCGGGACCATGATAACTTTTAGTTTTGAGGTCCCCAGACCCCAAAATCACCATTCGTTCGAAACTGCATATATTATATATATATATATGTGTGTGTGTGTGTGTGTGTGTGTGTCCCTGAGCACGATAACTCTCGAAAAAATGATCCGATTTTGATGAAATTTGGTATAAACGTGTAAAGCAACATTTATGACTTTAAGTTCGAAAACCAGCCAGATCGCTAAATTTGAAGGGTATTTTGGGCGGGTTTTGTACCCCAAAAATATTTTTTTTTTAATTTTTTACATATAATTTTTGAAAAATCAAATATTGGTTTTTACCAATGGATTCAGCTTAGAAAACACACACAATTTGTTATTTTGATCATTCCTCTACGTCAATTGGTTACCGAGATATTGAAAGTGCTAAACACAGTACGTTGTCTAATGTTATTCTTATGGAGGAAAGGACAAATGTTATATCTCGCTTATTTATGCACGTATACTGACGAAACTTGGTATAAAGCTTCATCTGGTTGTGGTCTATTGATCTTTGCTCAAAAAAATTTTTGCAAAAGGCTTCCGTAGCAGCAAACCTGCGGACTCAGCCCCCGTGTTATTCTTGTGGAGAATAATTAAATGCTAAATGCTAATTAAATGTCGCCCTTAATTATGAACATAAATCAATAAAAACTGGTATTCGACTTCACCTAGTTGGGTTATATTGATATTAGCATAAAAGCCCATTTTGTGTTTTGTGTTCCATTTTGCAGAAAACCTGCGTTCTCAGCCCCAATGTTATTCTTATGAGGAATAATTAAAATTGCATATACCGCTTATTTGTGAGTATATTTTTATGAAATTTGATCAGTGGCTTTATGTAGTATTAAGACATTTATATCTCCATTGGAAATTCGCTGAGTATGCTGGTTTGCTGCAACGGGGGTATATTTTAATTATTTCTTTGAGTTACAATCCCAGAACACAGACGCTAGACCATGTCTCACAGCCCCTTCAACAGTTTATTCAAGGCAACTAAAAGGTTTTTTGATTTTCCTCAGATAGTTTTACTAAAAGCTTCACATTTTCGTTTACCAATAAGTTTAGCTCTACAAAACAATCATTTTGGTGATTTAATTGTTGTTATAGTCCAACCGTTTCAGAGATATTCAAAGTGCTAAACACAGTACGTTGGCCAATGTTATCCTTACGGAGAAAAAATAAAATTGTATATATCGATTATTTATGAATTTATATTGTTGAAACTTGGTATGTGGCTTCAAATAGTTGTGGTATATTGATATTTGCAGAAACAAAAAGGTTTTTATTGATTTTCCGCGTAGTAGCAAACCTGCATACTTGGCTCTCAAGTTATTCATATGGAGAATAAGTAAAGTTTTATATCTCCCTTACTTATGATCCTAAATTAATAAAACTTGTTATGTAGCTTCACCTGGTTGAGTTATATTGATAATAGCAAAAAAAAAACAAATTTCATATCTTCCTCATGTCAGCAAACCTGCATACTCAGCCCTAATGGTATTCTTATGTAGAATAAATAAAACGCTATATATCACTTATTTATGAATGAATTTTTGTGAAACTTGGTAAGTGGCTCTATATAGTAGTGAGACACATATATATGCATTGGAAATTCGCTAAGAATGCAGGTTTGCTGCGACAGGGGTATTTACATTTGCCTTTTGTACATATTAGGCTCTCGCTACCACAATCAGAAAGTCAAGCTGGGATTTTTAGGTTCACCGCGTGGTCTTCATGACACTGTCAAACGTTTCGCCAGCATAACCAGAAAGTGTTTTATCCGAAGTAGCTTTAGTACTTTAGTAATTCTCATAAATTTGGAGCTCATCGTTTTTTAGCTTTTTAATTTATTATTTTCGCCGTTTATTTTACTTCCTACAGAATTGTTGTTTAAATATGTCATTTATAACTTTACAAAATTTATTTGCATGTACTTTTCAACACTGGATTTTACTACTGCTGAATTTGAATTACACATAAATTGTTATTGACTTTTACTTTATTTAAACGAATTCAGGTGATACGACTTTTTGAAATCAATAAACGACATTGGAAATACCCCCGTCGCAGCAAACCTGCGTACTCAGCGAATTTTCAATGCATAATATATGTCTTAATACCGCATAAAGCCGCATTCCAAGTTAAAATATATTCATTAAAATATATTGACAAATAAGTGATATATCAAATTTGAATTATTCTCCAAAAGAATAACATTGGGGATGAGTACGCAGGTTTGCTGCATCAAGGAACAACAAATATGGGGTTTCATGTAAATATCAATATTACTCAACTAGGTTAAGCCACATAACAAGTTGCATCAATATAAATTCATAAATAAGTGATATATACCATTTTGATTATTCTCCTTAAAAATAACATGGGGGATGAGTACGCAGGTTTGCTGCAACAAGAAAAACAAAAAATAAGTTTTTATGCAAATATCAATAGAACTCAACTAGGTGAACCAACATACCAAGTTTTATTAATTTATGTTCATAATTAAGGGATACATTACATTTTACTTTTTGAAATATTACATGTACAAACTTCAAAATACCCATTTTTGGGGTACAAACCCCCCCCCCAAAATACCACTTCGAATGGGTCGATCTGTCTGGTTTTTGAACTTAAAGTCATAAACAATGCTTTACACGTTTATATATATACAGTTTCAACGAATGGTGTTTTTGGGGTCTGGGGACCTCAAAACGAAAATTTATCACTGTCCCGGGCCTAGGTCTTACCATGCCAACTACGGTAATAGCTTCTTCCCTAATGTGTTAATCCTCTCTAGAAATGTGACGTCTATCTCTGTTGCGGGGGTGGGGGGGGGGGTTGGTAACTGTCACTTTCAATTGATTACTGTTCCTTGTAATTCGACGAGGTGGTTATAATTTCATCACCTTATATTTTGCTTTCTACCACACCCTATTAGCCTACCTTTCTAATATATATGGATAAGCAAAAGCGGACCTCGCTTGCTCTTTACGTTTGACCTTACAATATCTTTGACCTCTTTAGCCCCTGCTTTGACCTCTTGTCGACGCCAAGACCGGCTACAAGGCAAGGAACTCCCGAACTCGAACTTTGACCTTCCTTTCAAGACTAGGGTTGAGGTCGAAGTATCAGTCACAACAAGCGACTGTCTACATCCCTTTACACTACGTATCATAACTACTACTGTATAGTTAGAATCTGTAAAGTACATGAAACGAGTTAAATGAGAATTTTGTTAATGCCAACATCCATCCCACAACTTCACTTAACATATAGCTGTGTACTGTATTATTGTGACCAAATAGCTTACAACCGTTACAAACAGTACCAAAATAGAACAAATAATTTGTCAAACTTCTGTTCTGAAATTTAAATAACCATTAAAATCAACTGTTTAACTAAATGATATATACCTCCATAAGATTAACATAGAAATTGTAAAAGCCAATGGGCGGAGCCCTGAAGTTTTTTAATCCCAAAAGGCACATCTTAAAGTTACACTTTGATACCGAACAACTTGGATTTCCATTGATACCAAAAATGTAATAGACTTAGAGGTCTAAAATCACTAACCAAAAGTCAAAAATTATTTTAATAATAATTACACTTACAGAAAGTTTGCTGCCTTATAAAACACAAAAAACACATTCGAATGCCTGGCACAGCCCCACACTTCCAAGCTATTATCAATATTTACCAACCTAACGTCCACATCCCCATCATTCATCCGCAATACAATGTTACTTAGTGCGGCTGTCAACCTGGAACTATTAATAATTTGAATAGACCGAGGCTGCAAACGAGGAAGCGATGGAGCCAGCCCGAGGTGGCGGAAGCTTATTGACAATGTGACACCCAAACATTCAAAAAGAGGTCAACCCTTCCCTTCCGGGGCCGGGGCAAAAAACCACCGCCGCAGTTCCCGTAGAGCGCCTATCAGTCACACACCGCTATGCTGTACGGATGAGAGGTGAGTCATATGTTAGCTGTTAAGAGGGGGCTCCAGCCAGGTAACATTTTGAGTTTCTATCTGCTTCTCCCATAAGGCCAATGTTAACTTTTAAATACCGTCCCACCTACAACGGATGATTCTAAATAGTTGATTCGTGGATTGCTTCAAAGAGCAACAATATACCAAGTGACTCAATAAGCAGAATTATTATAACACAAATAATAATAGTTCGATAAAATTCTCAAAATATTAATTATTTGCTATTTGTTATGATATTCAAGGGGGTATTTATTTGTGATATCAAAAATCTGCTCCCTAAAATCACGATAGGTTTTTTATCAAACGAGCTTTTGATAAATAAAAAATTTTGAATAATCCGTTGAGGCGGAGTTTGATTTGAAATATAGCATTGGCCTTATGAAAGAAGCAGGTAAAAACGTGAATGTTTCGTGACTGGAGCCCCCTCCTAACTGGTTTGTTAAGGCGATGTATATGTTATTGTTAGCTCGAAAGCGCTAGCGTTATAATCGGTGCACATATTCATATATTTAATTTACAATTATCATACGTTACCATCACATGAATTATTAACCTGTTTTTTGGATTAAATAACCCATATTTAACTGTAAACATTACATTAGTGAAAGGTAATTAACAATTTATTTTGTTTCCACGTGCCTTCTTTAAATAAACTGTTAGTGTACTTTGAACTGCGTACTTTGAAATAGTGACATCCACCATATTTTTGTTCATTTATGGAAACAAGTTATTATAAATAAATCCAATTTAAAAAATATTTCACATTAAAATTATTAATTTTTCTTTTAATACCAAAATTAAAAATGTTAAACGTTTACGAAAATTGTTTTCGATCTTCTTGTAGATCCTACACATAACACTCACAAACTTTAAATAATTAGAAAAATGTTTAATTACTGTATTTACAATATTACTTTATTCGCATCACATTATCGTTGATTCAGTTGTTGATGTTTCTTACATATATTCTTGATTATCAATATACTTCAATGAAGTTTTCCGTACTCGGTGATTATATCTGTCAGAAAAAAATAACCAAATCAGTCAAACCAAAATACATAATTTAATTTTATATTTATAACAATTATATTTAACAGTTGAAGATATATGTTATTCTTCTAACGCTGTTATTCCCGCTCACAAAAACATAATTATTACTTATTATTTTAACTAAATAATTGTAGAATTTATTGTATTTTGTAATGTTCTTTCCATTTACGTTTACAAAAATGCATATTCTATATATTTTATCCACCCTACATTATATTTTTTAATACACACACCTTTTTAAAAATCTAAACCATTTTGTGTAATATACTTTATATGCCAACTTCTCTACCCCCCCCCGCATCTTCAACAGGGACCCTGACTCATAAACAATACTTTCTTTTTTACTTTCTCCCCCTACACATAGTATATGGAGAAAGTATTGTTTTCGTATAAATTTTCGAATTTGAGTTGTTAGTGGAAATATTCGTTTTGGTGCTCCCTGAACCCAAAAAAGTGGTTTTTACGTGATGTCTGTCTGTGTGTGTGTGTGTGTGTGTGTGTGTGTGTGTGTGTGTGTGTGTGTGTGTCTGTGTGGATGTTTACAGAGCTAGAGCCCTAACCTTTGGGCCGATTTTTATGAAATTTGGTATGTAGGTACTAATCCACGATATCTCCAGGTGTTTTTTCATTTGTTTGGATTTTTTATTTTTAAGGGTAATTATCCCCCAAAAACCGCCAAAAAACATGAAAAATCCAAATTTCTCAAAAACGGCTCTAACGATTTTGATTAAACTTTAGTGGTTTGTAGAACTTTAGGTTTGCAACAAAATGACACCACCCGCATTTCTTGAAAAATTTGGGTTCAGAAATTACAGGACTTAAAACATCCAAAATTCAATTTTTTGGATTTTTTATAAAAAATCATAAATGTTAAAAAATATTACTATTCACCATTAAAAAGAGCTCAAAAAACTAAATAAATTAGTATTTTAAATTACTATTCTACGATTGCTAGTTACGGATAAAATTGAAATTTTCATTTAGCGGTAAAAACAGTACGTTGTCCAATGTTATTCTTATGGGGAATACAAATATAACTATTTCTCTCTTATTTACTGATCAATTTCATTAAAATTTGATATGCAGGTCAAGTTAGCATTGACCAACTGATGATGTTCGAAATGTGTTGCTATTTAACCCTGGGGGGGCAAGGGGGCATTTCCCCTCTCAAAACCACTGTGTGTAGCAACGGACTCTATAGTGCCTCCTAAAAAGGGATTTGGGTGGATATTTCTGAAAACAACTATTTTAGACAATTTTCTGTACATTTATCTATACTTCATATTCTATATTTAGTAAATAACAAATATTTTTGTCATTAAAGTTTGGCTAAAAGGGACAAAGTATGTGTCTGTTTCCTGATACCGTTTATTCTATTTATTATCATGGAGAAATAAATATCAGTTGTAGTCTTGTGGAGTATAAGAATACATAACCAAAAGTATTAGGAGCAATACTGTATACATATACTGTAAAAAGTATTAGAAGCAATATAGACATATACTGTATATTATTTTTATTTGTTCAGCTATTTTATGTTTATTTTCTTTAGCTAAAACTTCCTCGGTCGGGTACTAACACTAAATAGTTTACCTAAAATTAAAATACATAATTTTAATACTAATTAACTCACCTGTTCTCGGCTGATGAATTAGCGAAATTCAAAAATCAATAAGTAATACACGTCTTAGTTACTATCAATTTATAAGTAGGAAGATGATCTGATCTTAGATATAATTTCTTAATTTTATCGTTAACTAACTAGATATAATAATATCGCTGAGATCGACTCGCATGTAAATAACTAGTTGACGGGGAATAGAATAGATAACAACTAGTACCCTTTCACAACGCATACTCCACACATTCTTTCACAGTTGTTTCATTCTAGAATATTTTACTTTTCGCTCAAGCACCAATAAAATCGCCCTACCATAAAAAATGCACATATGCACCCGAATTCAATAAGGCGTAATGCCCCCAGCTTAGGAAGATCCGAACAAGCGGGACCAATAATTCACAATCGTCCCATACAGTAGCGTGTTGTCCCAAACCTGCCGTTTTGCCGTCCCATAATCCCGGGGAGGGCGTGGGACCGGTCCCGGTAATGAGAGAGTAACTAGGGACCGAGGGTCGCCCTTACCTGCGGTCCAGGCAGCATCCCACAGGAGCTATTCTCACCTCTAACCCTTCACCCTTCACCCAGCGCTACGTGGGAAACAGGTCTAGTCTACCTGACTTTATGTTGTCTCTCTGTATGTATGTATGTATGTCTGTATGTATGTTGTCTGGCAGAGGAGCCGAAACTGATATTCAAGGTTTTCAAAAAGACCACAGCGTTTTACATTTTTTGGAATACTTTGATCATCAACATAGTAACTACTTACTGTGCTTGAGGTCTTAAGTAAGGTACGTTGACACATATACGATTTTAAAAGGTCAGATTTGGTTTAATTATAAACTTTAACTAATTGAATTTGTATTGCAAAGTGATTCTAAAGTACATTTTTAGGTAGTGTGTTACTTTACTTAAACATTTAAAGAGATTTATAACACACCTAAACTGTTTGAACATAATTTATAGAACACTGGGATTGTCACTAGGATGTTATAATATTTTTCATTACTTTTCTATACATTTCTTGTTAGACTGATTATTCACATTTCCTGACTTTTCTTTGTGATGATTTATCATGATCGTTCTCTCAATCACTGCTCTAATGGATGTATAATACAATTATAATAACCAAGTTATTTGTCTGCCTATTGTGTGTTTTTATAGAATATTGGCCTAGAATGATGGTTTTTATATAGTAAAAAGTTGAATAACTTCAAAATAATTTCTTGTCCGCTTCGTCGGGATTTAATATTTAGGCCATCTCAAAGCTTTTACAGTTATATTGTATTCTTTTAATAAACTGTTTAAAATTGCAGTTGTTTTAAAAACATTTCTCCTAGTGCATAGTATTTAATTAGCATACTATTGCTGTGATCAAAAGTTAAAGAACACCAATGGAAAGAAACATATTTTAAGAAGAAAAGCTTACTGAGAGTCCCAACGTTGTATAACCTAAAAGATGAGATTCGACATTTGATCCTTAATTTTCTTCAAATCGGTAAGAAAAATTTTGAAATATTTATTAAAAATGTTGTGAATAGGTAAATGGAGATGCTATTTCAGTTGAAATAACGACTAAACTTGTCAGAGCCGAGGTTGAGGTGTTTGGAGTGGATAAAATCTCGGTAAGTTTTAATGAACTGATCATTTCGTTCTCATTCCGTAATCCGCCTTTGACGTTTGTAGTATTGGCTACCATCACATCGATATTTCTATCTCAGTCGTCATCTATATTACATTAAAGAAACTGATGAAGTCTCTTTTACAGGAGTTGTGTTGCTATGGGAAAAGATAATTTGATGTAAGACAGTTTGTATGAAACATATAATCTTTTATTTTATATGTTTGATTATAACATTACATGCTAAAGTAGCAAATGATACGTAATAAATTTAATTTTTAGTTGCTGGAATACCTCTCTATCTGAAGTTTCTTTTAGTATTATTCGTTTATCATATCAATTTTAATATTTTATTTTTTATTTATTTATATATTTTGTTATTTATAATGTTTTAACCTTCCCTTTAATTCACATAGATACGACAGCTATAATAAGCCTACGACAGCCTTTATATAATTAAGACAGCTATAATAAGAAGGTAATTGCAACAACACTTTTTAGAACCGAGAATAATTTATTTGCAGGTAAATACAAATTTCCTTCGTTTAAATTAACCCACTGAATATTGCCCTCCCTCCAAGGTGTGTGTTGACATTGAGTAAAAACATATTTGGAAAATTTATTTGAGTTATTAAATTTAAAACTAATAGCGATCGTCAGCAAAAGAGTTTTTCTTTTTAAAACAGTAAAAAACATAACGACTCCTAAGTAGCCCCTTATAGTTAGAACTCTTTCTAAGAGCCTGCACAGAAGCCAGGTCCGAATCAAACCTGCACAAGCTGAACACAGTGCGAGGTTCTCTTCTGTGTAAGCTATAGGCTGAGGTTTGTCACTTATTGAAGAAAACACTCTTGAAATATAACCTCGCAAAAAACATAATAGCTGGGATCCACCCCACAAAAAGCATCCGGATAGCTAGCTAAAGGGTAGAAAAACTCGGGGCCCATTCACCCGCCGCCGCCGCCGCCGCAAGGTGTCGGTTTTTTGCCCGCTATCTCACGCATCAGCTCTTGACTCTTGATACCATCGCCCTTCACAAATTGGATTTTGACCCTTTTTCGAGTGGGAAATTGGTTCCTACCATAACAAAGAGATATGATCAATTTGGGAAAGGCGCGTCTCCGTGAAATCACTGAAAACAATACCAGGGATGGGTACGCTGTAGGTATTGAGATTGAACACATCAAAATGGAAGAGTGAAAATTAAATTAAACCATAAGAAATACGGACATAGTGTGGTTTTACTATATTTAATTTATTGGAATTAATATTCATGATTGATACACGAACCAGATTTTGTGTGGTTCAAATTCTTACTTAAAATTACGGAACTTTATTGCTCATGATTTATAATGAAAGGTTGGCTTTACTTGCGTCATTTTGTTTAGTGCAGCACCGTTTTAAGAGGGAGCTCCACTCACCAGTGACTACCTGCTTCTCCCATAAGGCCAATGTTAATAAGGCCCCATAAGGCCCCATAAGGTCCCATAAGGCCAACTTTCGGTTGATCCGAAATCGTTAATTTATAGTTTAATTTTCAGAGGGCAGAATTTCAATGCTACATATAGTTCACCCTCGACAAATCGTAAATATTGAATATTTAAAAATTTGTATTGAACGATTATTATTTATTTGTGATATTGACATTTTGCTCACTGAAATTGCTAGGTATTTTTCTGTTTAAAACGAGCAAATCAAATGATATCGGATAGTATGTTGAGGTAGGAACGGCAAATGTTTCATGATTAGAGCCCACTCTTAACACTTACTGTGAAATGATTGTAGCTTTCATAAATCTGAGCAGTCGTACACGTGAACATGTAGTAGAGTAAACTTGCTGAGTTACTTGTAAGCTGAATATTATATTATACAGTTTTTTTATTATTATTAATTTATAATTGAGTATTATCTACTACTTTTTATTTGTGTGTTTTTAAAACCAATCTAAAAAGAATTTTTTTGTATTTGTTCATGCATTTGCATTTTTTCGAAAATAAAAAACTGAAACTTAAAAATAAATATAAAATTGATTTTATATGGACAATAAAATTCTTCTACTTATATTATAATACGTAAAAGTCCTTAAAATATTCTAAGTAGACCCGTATTTTACAATGTTTTTAAAACGATCTATGGGCAAACACTTTAAAACGTCTCTTGAAGTATAACTCATTTCCCATATTTAATTTTGCTAAGTTGATATTCGTCAAATTTAAGCTCAATTATAAAAGAACTTCTTCTCCAGGTTTTACTGTGCAGTCAAGTGATGAGGACACATAAAGGCCGCACAGCAAGATGTGACGCATAACTGCGCGGTGGCGTAGCGTTATCTCCGTCGTTCCCGCCTTTATGTGGCCGACCCGCTAACGTCTTGGCGAATCTCATAACTACCTTCCTCTTCGGCAACTGCTCTCTTACTGAGAACAAATTTACCAGATATATATACATTTAATTTTTCTTTTCAAAATAAGAAACTCATTTGACGAATAATATTGACAAAACCTGAGTTAAGATTGTAGTTCTGTTTACTTTTTACAAGAAATAAGGCAAATGTTTGTAGTTCTAAAAATGTTTAATTTTAAATAGCTCCTTAAACTATTACATAATTAATATTACATTAAGCAGTTATTTGAGCTTTAAATCGTGTAAATAGTTTGAAATCGAGTTATAAATAAATAAATAAAATGGTCTTTTATTTGGAGCGTTTTTCATGGACATACACTTGGTTTTCAAAACGACTCAAGTCACATAAAACTGTTTTCACAAAGTTATTCACAACAAAAATAATTTAACAATAATTAATTCTATTCAATAATTCTGTTGAATTATCAATAGAATTCTTATTGAATAATCCTATTCTATTCAATAATTAAGTTAATAATTCTACAATGGTACTTGACTTAAAAATAACAAAATTTACGTGACTAAAAACCAAATATTTTAAATCTGTCTTTTTAATTAACTTCATAACGCATTGTACAATCGTTTTTTAAAAGTCTTTCGACTGACTTTTGAATGAGTTTCCTATGTATCGTATACGATATGAGTAAGGTTTGTATGCTTGCTTACTTGCTTTGTTGATTGCAACTCTGATCTCAAAAACGGCTCTACAATTTCCTTCAAAGGTTGTAATTAACTAATTTCTAAGTTAAAAATAAGTTATAGACAGTCTCGTCCCGAAGAAAATTCTAATTATGTAAAAAAACTATTTTGAAAATTTAAAAAATTAACATTGTCTCATGGAGTTTAAAATCGAAACAAAAGAATTATAACAGCTGTTTATAAAAAATTAGTGAACTGTCAAAGTACGAGTAATAATTACTGGTTTGGTTTTGGTTTAAGACTATACCCATTGAGTGAAGATTACATATATAGAGTGATCACATCCAAAATTAATCATTGTTGTATTGGGCCGTGCAGTAGAGTCGATGACTTCACTAACGTCGTCTTCCGTCGAACTGCACTCACTGACACTGATGGTCGCAGGAGCATGCTTTCGCCACATCGGTATCTTCAGCTGACTTCTTCATCTGACATCTTCATCGGCAAGTCAGCTGAAGATGCTGATGTGGCGAAAGCATGCTCCTGCGACCATCAGTGTCAGTGAGTGCAGTTCGACGGAAGACGACGTTAGTGAAGTCAAAATTAATCAAATGGACATTGAGCTATAAATAACAATTGGAGTGACCTTAAAAATACAGAAAAGAGGCAAATGAGCTATGAAAATCTGCCAATCAGTAAGGGTAAGTGATGAAATATTACTCCAAGCCACCTAAAAATCTGACTGGCCTTTCCTGATCAAAGCTGGGCACCCAAAGAACTCAGTATAGTTTAATAAATTATTGCAGATAATGGTATAAGTGATTATTTCATTAAATACTTGTAGTGGTATAACCCTTGTAAGATACGAAGAGTTTTACTTACTCTATTAATTTTAGCAGTCTGGAAACCTTCAAACTTTATGCATCGACAGCTGCGGAGTTAGACCTGAAAATCGATTATATTTGATGTATCAGACGACCTGACGGGTCCAGGCACTATCCATCCACGAACCGTGAGTGGTGGTTGATGTCATAAACGTCTGCAGACGCCCGACGCATCAATTACTACGATACTACTCGTGTATTCCTTAATAATCTCCAATCTATGTATTTTACTTTACACTTTTAACTCTATTGCTGTACAACCAAGATGGTTGCTTGATCGCTACTTCTCTGGCTATGATAGGTTTTTTGTTTGTTATTAAAGAACCGTTCAATATCCATAGTCAATGATAGAACTTTACACTTTTAGCGTATAAAATACCTGATTACAGTACAGTATGTCATGTTCGATGTCAGTACTTTATTAACACAGCTTGACAAAAACTTGTTAGTAAATTATGAAAGCTGCCTTTAAATGTGTACCAAGAACTCATGCAAGATAAATCCTTTTTACCCACATCTAAAACTAAATCAACTATTGTCACAAAATACCTATATACTTAGTAATTTCTGATACCCTGAGGCGTAAACCCAATAATTGATATTCTTCGTGAGACTTTCCCAACACGGAGTGACGATCGATCGACGCGTTTCCCGCCCGGCCGTGCCATTTTGGCTCCATATCTCACCGTTATCGTGGGCGAGGGTGGCTAGCGCTATCGACTATAATGGCCTCCTAGCGCGTTATCCCTCCCCGTGTACTTTATCTCCTCCGCCAACCTTTAGGCGCCTCTCCCGCCATAATTGAAATGTTATTATGCATAATTAAATCCGACTCTCGCGGGAGGCTGAGGAAGGTTACGCGTTACGCGGTAAACTGGTAAAGTCTATGGCACCTATGGCGTTCCGTTGCGGACTGTAGGGATTTTTGTCTTAAATATATCAGGGTTTTTATCTATTAGCAAGTTTTCCCTATAGGGAAGAAGCCATTGCCGTAGTCGGCATGGTAATACCTATATGCCGGGATCATGATAAATTTTCATTTTGAGGTCCCCACATGCCAAAAACACCATTCGTTGAAAACTGTATATATATACAGTTATATATATATATATATATATATATATAATGTGTCCGAGAGTACGATTACTTTCCTAAAAATGATCCGATTTTGACAAAATTTTGTACAAACGTGTAAAGCAGTATTTATGGCTTTAAGTTCGAAAATCAGATAAATCGACCTATCGGAAAGAGTAATTGGGGGAGGGGGTTTGTAACCCAAAAATGGTTTGTAAAATGGTTTGTAAAATGCATATATATATGCATTGCAAATTTTTTTAAGCTGAATCCAACGAAGACAACTAAAATTTAAATTTATCAAAGAATATATGTACAAACCATTTTTGGGTTACAAACCCCCTCCCCCATGCATTGTAAATTCGCTGAGAACGCATGTTTGCTGCGACGGGGGTATTTTTGCTATTGAGACCCAGAAGCTGCACAGAAGGTACGTGATAGTCAAACTACTTTTATAAATTCGTCTATAGCCCAATGTTTGTAGAACCGAACCCGATACCTCTTAAGAGTGGGTTCCAATCATGAAACATTTGGCGTTTCTATTTGCTTCTCCCATCAAAGAATCTTTCTTTCAAAGCCCATCCTCAGCAGACTATCCGAAATCCATGAATTATGGTTCATTTTAAAAAGCATTAAAAATGTCTTGCGATTTTTATAAGCAGAATTTTGAGATCACAAATAAACCATAAACAAATTTAAATCATGAATATTTTGTGATTTTTTGCATGCATATTATTTTTAGTATCAATATTTTACTCACTGAATTTAGCATTTTTCATTCTTTAAAATATGCCTAAAATCAACGATTTGGGATAATTCGTACGGGTGTGTCGGGAGTTAAAAGTTAACATTGGCCTTGGGTGAAGCAGGTAGAAGCATGAAATGTGTCATGACTGGAGCCCCCTCTTATACCGAAGGATAAGACGCTAACATTTCGATAGTGCGATACGAAGAGAATGGTTATCCAGTAGTATGTTTTCAGATGTGATCCTACATTTTTACCATTCAAATAATAACCATACTATTGTATATGTGAACATTAAAGAGTATGTTTGATTACACAACATAATATTACATGGCTTCTCTATAACCTATGTTATTTAGAGAACATAGCAAGGTTATTTTGACTACAGCAATGATTCTTTTACTCACATTATTTGACCCCAAAATTGAATAAATTAATAAAAATTGAATAAAAATTGAGTAAATTGAATACTTCAAAATCTTTCCCAGTAAAATGTTCGTAAACATTTGAATGAGGGAAGACCTAATTGTATTTGTTCAATTGGATTTGTTGTCTTTATATTAATTATTTGTAGGTAACCATTACTTCCAAGTCTTCCTGAGTACAGTCTAAAATTATTTCTCTTCATCATACATAATCGCCCTCTAACAGCAGTACGATATCTCTAATACGAAATCATAACTAAAATACATTTTAGTCGAGCTCCCCCTTAAATAACGCCCAAGCTGAATGTTCGTTTAAGGGGCTAAACTCGTTGCTTCCAGACAAAGATATTAGAGTAAATGAGGCGAAACAAAAAGACGTCTTTGACTTGTTAACTCGGCATTACACAGTCGATGGCTTTAACGGCTAATAACAACTGTCTTTACTGAAAAATCGCAGTTTAACTTTATCCCTTCCCCTCGCCACGCGCCGTTTGTCTCTCGAGTAATTTAATTTTACAAACTCTACTTTCAATTTGTATTACCTCCACGAGTTGTAAATTTCAACACCGCTATTTAATAAAAGCGCAAAATATGTTCATAATAATGTTGGTTATGATGCCACCATTGATTTAACGTAGGACATTCATCAGGTGTCTAAGGGTCTATTTTTTTGCTATATATCAAATTTAGATCATTTATTTATTAGAGAAATGAAGAGTTTTGTAAATAGTAAGTTTTGAGAAGAGAATGAGTGGTCGACAATCTGTTTATGCAGCAGTAGTTCTTGAAGAAAACATTTATCCATATAAGGAGCCAAACCGTCCCAGGTGCTTTTGAAATTGCTTATAAAACTGACACCCATGAACTTGAATAAAAGATCCCGGTTATAAAATTTGTAGAAAAACAGTAGTTTTTAATACAGACTCCAAGTTCATAAAATAATTAGATGGTAAAGTCAAAACACATTTTTAAATATTGGAATTTGATCAGCTGTGCATTTTATTTGATTTGACTGTAAAACTGAAACCAGGAAAACACGTGAATCTGTTGGGAAAAGCTAATGTTAACTTTTAATGTTAATGAATAGTTTTCTAATGTAACTTCTAGGTGAAAACCCAATGACTTTACTTTTCCACATATCTGTTATTTAAAAAGCTGCTAAAGATAAACATATGATAAAGTTTAGACACTTTCTTGTAAACGATGTCAACTGAGGTAATTACACCAAACTGCCCTTGTTCCCTCTCTATCGAAGCTCATTCCGAACCGAGGGAATTGCTATGTAGCATTGATCCAACAAACTTAAATCATGAACTCTGATTAAATATGAGCTTGAGGCAAGTATATTATACATTCACTCAAATTAATCATTCCGTCTCCGGCAAAGCTCTAAACCTGTTTACTGACAAAAATATTAAGAAGTTATGACATGAATACTTAATATTTTAATACTTTAATATTGACATAATAAGAGTCCAGACTATCGTTGTTACCAAGAGGCCGAATCTTTAACTGCAACTTTACGGTGGCGGGCGCCAGACGGTAGATTTCTTATTTTTTATAATCCAAAGGTGTTTTAGCTTATTAACAAAGAGTTGTGTATATATTATTATTATTATTATTAGTATTATTATCATTATTATTATCATTTTTATTATTATTATTATTATATTATTATTATTACTTTAAAAATCCCGAAACTGTACTGTAAATATATTTTAAGTCAATTACCTCTGCGAAAAAACCTAAACAAAGAATTGCGCCAGAGTGTTTTCTTTGTTTGAATCTACGCCATTGGCATTTTTTTACATTTTGATAGGGAACTGTCCAAACCCTGGTCTTGTTACTATCTAAGGTTGACCTGTTCTTAAAAAACATCATTAATTAACTATGTATTAATTATGTACGTCCCTATCATATTATAAGATCAGAATCTTGCCGAAAATATTAGCACTTTCGATTAATGCCCCTTAAGAAAGTGAACTCTCTTTTAAGGGAAATCTCCATACAACCAATAACAAACTTGTTAAAACGGAATTCGGAATGTTTTCTATATTAATTTTGGCTTCGGTACGCGAAAAATAAAATATTTGGAGAGATTTTTTTTATATTGTTGATCTATAACAATGAAATATGAGTTAAACGAATACAATTCATTGGATTTTATTTAAATGCAATTTCCAATTTTTGCTGTAAACTTTGTACTCATTTCCTCATTTGCATTTTTGCACCTATCTACACAGGTGCCCACCTTTCTACTCCATGAAACCTAATATATTTTGCTAACATTTTTAAACATACTCAAACGCTTAAAAATGTTATTTTATGTTAACCTTTGTTCTCAAAAGATGACGAAGAACCTTATTTTGTAAAACTACACATACACATACTCATTAATTGTTCAACTGAGAAGAGGGCAGCGCGAGCTTTGAAGTTTAGAGGGCCAGGATGGCTTGCGAAGCGCTAAGGACTGCATCATTGTCTTGTAAATTATTAATTTAAAATTTTATGGGACTTTAAATCCCATGTTTTTAAATTACATCGAATAAGAAAATTAACAGTATTTTGTGCCATAATCAATTATTTAAAAAGTCATAACACTAAAGTATTTATCACTTAACAAGAGAGAAGAAGTTTAGGTTGTACTCGTTAACTTGTTTCAGTTATTTGTAAAATTAAAACACGATTTTTAACTTCCAACATCAATCTAACTTCCAATATTGTCATTTGTAAGTTTGATTTCTGTATTCATGACAGTGATGTATATGGTTTAGTGCAGTCTGTTTGTTATATTACAAAATATTAATTACAACAAGTCTGAACTTGCATAAAATATTTAAAACTTAAAGTTTCTGTTAATTATTACCCAATAACCAACTATTTAGAGCTATTTAACTATGTTGTACACTCATGATATGTAAAACTGTTTATTCAACTTTCATCCAGAACATTTGTTTTTAATGGAAACCCATTTTACAGCACTGTAAACAAAACTAAACCTGCATATAAGTTATGTTTTATTATTTCGTAATATTATGTGTTTTTCTAGAGAATAAAGAAGTATAGTTAGCTATGGGGAACAGATTGTTATTTAGGAGCTTACAACGATGTTGAACCTGTTTTTCATCCTTATTTGTACAAGCTTCTATCTCAGAATAAAATAATATCCTAAATATTCCTTGCGGGTTTTGATCCATTAGCCCCGCGAAATCTTTCACCTCGGAGAGAAGACGTCAAAAGCTTGATAAAACTTCAAATGGAAGATAAAACTTGGGCCTCGCGGGAGACAGATAAGTTCTTTATTGTAGCAAGTGGACAAAGTGAGGGAGAAAGAGCGGGAGGGGTAGAGAGTGAGGGGGTGAGTGACAGGGTGGAGGGGGAGGCAGGTACGTCGGGTCAGGCGATTCGGCGAAGCGATGTGTCCTTCAATCGATATAGCCATGGTTTCCCCGGTGGCGGGGGTTATACATCATATAACATACATGCGAGCATGATCAATAAGCTCCGCTATTGGTCCATTGGATTTCACATCCCACCCCTCGCGGGTGGTGGGGGGAGGCCACCCATACGCCCCCTCCCCCTCCCGCGGCTAACTCGCGCTCTAATGCGAAATGGTCCTTCAACAGATCGCTACAGAGGAAAACAAGTCGATTTGTGATTTTTTAATTATTTTAGATTCGATTGACCGAGCAGGAGTTGTCCTTGGGTGGGATAAAAACGCGGGAGTTTAAGTCGCTTTACAAAATTCCCTTCCCCCTCCTACCTTCCCCCTCCTACCGTCTCTCTCGGCACCACTGAATGAACCGCTTCTCTCCTGCTAATTATTTCTTTATTTCCTTCTTAAGTTATTTCCATGAATCACAATTTTTTACCTGGAACCTAATAATTTTGCATTTTTCTATCGTCTTTATTAATATAAATTTTATTGATTTTATTCTGTAGATTTTAGACCTCTTAATATAACTATTATTTTGTGCTATGTTTAGTATCAATCAAACATCCACCTTTAGGGTTCCGCCCCTTTAGCTATTAAAGTTCCAATGTTAACTTATGGAGCTATTCTTAAGCAGGTTATAATGAGAAATGTCCCAAACATATGGCGAGATCCCCGTGTGTAGAATGGGCACACGGCTAGTTTTATTTTAAATATGTGTTGAATGCTAAAAGCAATCTGTAAAAGAACCCAAGCCCTTGTATATTGTTACTTTTTATAGAAACAGTTCCCTTCTTTCTACAAGACTAGCAGACACTCTCATCTAAGAAATGGTCAACTATGAATAACGTAAATGCTCTTGCGACAAGAAATAATGAAATGGCTCGCGTTTTATGATTTAGCATAAAAATAAAAAGTTTGTGCAAAATATCACTCGAACTACATCCTATAATGTTTGCAGGAGTTGTAGAGAACTATTATTTTGTTTGTTGTTTACTTCTACCATGCTACCTCACTGTGGCACTGTGGCTATTATGTGGGTTTTCAACTACTCTTCATCTACTTTTTTATACGGCCTTAAAAGCAATACATTACGACAAACAAATTTGGAGTTAGTTAAAAATACTATTTGAAGGTGATTTACAAGATAGACTGACTTGACATACCACAAAAACAGACGATTTCTTGTAACCATACTTGAATTTTATGCCGAAGTTTTAAAATATAACAATTAACCTTAAAGTCATTAGTTTAATAATAAAAAATGGTAAAATTACGGTGTATATATAATAAATGTTCGGATGACCTCTGTTGTAAGGATTTGGATCACTTTCTTTATTCCGTTTAAAGTAATGCTATAAAAAAAATGTATCTGACGTATACGAATAAAGACCATTGATTATATTTCGTTTAGTTAGATATTAAATTTGGTTTGTTCTTAATAAATATTAGCAAATGTGTGTTTTACACTAGATGAATAAAACACAAAATTATCGTTTAAACTTAATCATTGTCTTTAATTCTACATCCCAGAGATGTGTGGATTTCCAAAATTTCTTAAATGAATCAGGTTTCATGAGATAGCAGTCAACACGCGAAGTAAATAACTTAAAACAAAACATAAAATAAAAAGCATATCCATTAATTTATTGTTGATGTTGTCAAGCAATATACTATTCTGAAGGGAGGTTTCAAGGCGATCTTGTATGGAACTGAAATTCGATCTTAATCTTGTTCCGAGATCAATTGAATTAATTTAAAGCATGTTGAATATTATGGTATATATATTTCTTCTATGTATATTTAACTAATATCCCTTAAAATGAAATCCTATATTTTCCCAAATAATCAACTTCATGTCGACAACTTTTATATCTTTAAACAGCTGCTAGTTTCAATTACTCTTAATTTTATGTTATTTAACCAATTCCTCAAAAGTAAATCTAAGTAACCTAAATTTTCCAAGAGGTCCCGCGCGCAAACAAACTATCCACGGTTTCTACCTCAAAGTAAACAATATTTAATTACTATTTGGAGGAATCGAGCTCCAAGACGTATCAGAAGCAGGGACCGGTGTTGGAGGGGGGAGCGGGCGAAATGAATGTAAATACGTGGAATACTGCAGGCGTAATGAACGGAGCCATTTGTACAGGGACTAATGGCAACTATTTAGACACGGAATCAGTCGAAGCACCTGAGTCCCATTAATTAGTACATTAATCATGTGCGCAAGAGCCGACCTGGCCCGGGCACAGCTAACGGCTCCCCGTGCGCGCGCGTGTGTGCGTGTGTGTCGAGTACTTATCAACTTCGATAACATATAACTTACTTCGCCATAACCACGCGCACAGATTACGGTGGGAAGTTTGAGAGGATAGTTAATGCTCGGGTTTAAACTATCATTGTTAAAGCAAATGGGTAAGTTTTTAGGAAACGGGACGAAGTTAAGTTTTATAAATATACTTTTCAAGTGGGAAGTTTAGTATTTATCACATCGATTTGAAGAGGTATAAAAACAGTAGTTTGTAAGTACCTTAAAAATGTATTGACAATTAATCTTTTGCTTTATTTAGCATGATTTTTTTAATTTATGGATTATTTTTCTTCCCTCCCACATTTCGTCGCAAAAAATACAATTGTTAATTTCCCTTTAGAAAGGACCTGAATGCTTCAGGACCTTTTTCTTACACATTTCCTCAGAGGTCCTGCGGGTACCGTAACATTTTTCTACTAATTCTCTCCACCGGAACTGTGGGAGTCAGTGGGTGTTTTACCAACAGTATTAATTGCCCCACACGGTAGGCTGGGAGGGGATGCTGCAACGGGAAAAGAACACCGCCGGAAACAAAGACAAAGCAAACAAAAGCCAGAAGACAATAAAACCGAGACAAAGGGGACTTAGTTAACACTCGACAAAAGAGCAAACCGGCCAACTTTGTTGAAGATTATTGTACTCGAGGCTCGTGTACAATGCTAGGTTCTACTCGTCAGTTGTTTAACTTTACCTGCGAATGTCTCTTTCTGCCGAGATAGAAGTGGCAAGCACCTCGCGCGGGACGTTCGACAATGGCGAGACTCGTGTGATAAGCCGTCGCCTAATGTGGCACAGGTCGCTGGAGTCTGGTCCCGAGACAGCTACCTACACTTTTCCTAACTTGGAGCTTGTTAAGAAGTGTATTTCTGTGGAAAGATCATTAAACTCTATGTGCATTGTGTGAACACGGAGCGCTTTGTTGTCTTCACGCAAGTGGCCTTTTTACATTTTTATAAGAAAGGTATAAAACCTTATGGTGATTTATGGTATATCAAAGGTCGACCTTTTGTGAAAGGTTTGATGATTAATAACCCAAACTGCAGTTAGATATAACTTCTACATCCCACTGCAAGGGCAACAACGGGTTTTTAAGATAACGTTGTTGTTGTAATATAAACATACTGTACGTACAAAAAATATGTATGGTTAAAATAAATCTATCGTTGCTTCAAAGAATCTTTCTTTTTTTGTCCAAAATCTCTACATCTACAAAGCTAAATTTTAATGCGTGTATAGAATACAATTTGAAATCTGTTGATCAATTTTGAAGTTTTCTTCGTGACAAACCCCCTGTTAAAACAAAATGCGTATCATAATTTTCGTTGGGATTCCTACATGCCTCAAATTCAGAAAATATCCTAATTTCCTCAGGGCTTCGCCCCATTGGCCTTAACTGTTTCAATATTTATCTATGACAGACGATGACTTTACTTGATCATCAGGTGATTATAAATCATGTATACAGTGTATACTGTACAAACAAATGTTGTTCGTTCCCACGAATCTTCCCGGTGAACTGGGATTGTCAGGCAATAACAAGTACAGTTATACCGTAATTAATAATTCATAATATATTTTAATATGATGCTTCCTAGACCTGTTTTCTATATAAATTATGATTTACTAATCTTTCAAGTGTTTTCTTAAAAAAAAGTAAATAAAAATTGACCTTTCATCCATTTATTTATTTTATTCTAGTAGTAACAGTAATTACTTCAGTAAATAAATACATATATAATTTTCAAATGTAGGAAGTTCTTGTTCATTTACAGTAGTAGGCTAAAGACGTATAAATCGGACCAGTGGAAGTCTCAAACGACCTGTTCAAAGAATAACATTTTACGTTTTAAATATAAGGATAAGAATATCATTAAATTAAATTTATTTCAAGACAACACTTGAAAAATAATATCATAGAAAAGTCATCATTTAAAGTGTCCTATGTTTGTTTTGATATCACACAATGCTCTTTGAGATCAGTACATGTTTATTAGGTGTCTTTAAAATCGATTTTCATAACCTCCGAAAGTGCAACAGAGAAACAAATGTTGTTTCCAAATACCACAAATATTCTCTTATCTTACAATTACATATGTTTTACAAAATCAGATATTTGTATACAGTTTGAAACAGATCATCCGTGAAAACATTGTAACCAAAGAAAATTATCGAATAAATTTACCATCTGGTAATCTCCAAGCCTCTCTGAGGACGAATACGCATAGATAAGAAAGAAATCAGCGTTCCACAACAGAAGCTTCTCGAAAGACGTAATCTACATTTTTGCCGGAGAGATAAGGGAGTTAACCCCGCCGCGGCGCTCGGGGGCGAAATCCATCAGTGGTGTTGTTAAGGATTTAGCGTCAGACCCGCGTCGTCGTTGAGGCGCTTCGGAACGTACTTTACGGGACAAACTTCGTAATTGGAACTACATCCCTGTATAAATGATGGAAGGACAAACTAAACTGTGCCCGCATTAATTAGGCCCCTCGCTCCGGATCTAACCCTTCAGGCCCCCGTGCAGGGATTTGGTAAATTGCGAATGCCGCCGATACAGTGGCGTGCACCCTTGTAGCTACGCTGTTTGTTTTATGGCCCGGGAGTTCCCTGATTATTTCTTCGCCCCATTTACCTTTGCTTGATGGCAGGTTTCCTGCTCAATGGCAGTTTTGACATTTAATGTTGCTACATATGTTTCAAGTGAAGGGTGTAAATGGGGTGGCAAACTTTTAATTCTGTTTTACGATTTTTTGTTCTCCTTTTACATTATGGAGATTTACAACAACTGACTTGGTGTAAAATGTGTTTTTCTAACAATATTGCACGGTTTTAATAAATATCGTTGACATTTTGTTTGCTTAAAACTTCCACGATGTTTTGCCACCTAACATACATTTTTTTCAAATTTAGTGTATATGTGAAAAAGTGTATTAAAAATGTAGTAGCGAATCATCGAAATTGTTTTAACAGTAAACTATACTTGATTCTAAACTGAATAATAGGTAAGTTTTAAACTTATGTTTAACAGTTTTTAATACGGGATGTATTAAAACACGTCTTACAACACTTACGAATATATTTACACTTATACTGATTCACATACAGACAGTAAACATATATAAAAGATGGTACAAGGCTATCGATTTCGACCAGTCACACCGGTCATCATCAGGCCAATGATGACCGACCAATGATGACCGAGATTGGCCTGATGACCGGTGTGACTGGTCGAGATCGATAACCTTGTACCATCTTTCATATATGTTTACCGTCTGTATGTGAATCAGTATAAGTGTAAATATATTCTTAAGTGTTGTAAGACGTCTTTTATTACATCCCGTAAGTGATAACAACACGTAATATGCTAATCAAAAAGTTGTTTAGTTTTTAATAATAAAAAAGATTTTAACGTGTAAGTTCACAATTATTTAAATTAGGGATCAAATATATTCTTAAATTTCTAAATAGTACTTCAAATTCACCAACCCAAAAAATCTTCATATTTTAATTCGCTTTTGAAATATGTTTGTGTATTTTTTTAACACTGCCAATGTAGTTTATTTCTGTAGTAAAACGCTTAAAGGTTAGTATAGGCTACACATAAAGCTTTTCGCGATTAAAACGTTTTCATTTCAACTATTTTCTATGCACATTATAAATACATACAATTAAAATTAGAAAACAACATAATATTTTGGAAAACTGGCCGGATGCCTGAGGATCCAGGTTCATGTCCAGCAACAAAGGCACATGTTACATATTTGTTTAAAATACTTCAATAAGGCACATTATAGTGTAAAGAATAAATAAACTAATCATTTACTAAGTATATAAATATATTTAATCCAAGTATTTGGCTAAAAAATCCCCGACGGCAAAATATAACACAGATTAATCTTATACTTTAAACGAACAATGTCTGTTTGTTTGTTCGCAACATTTAACTCGGTATCCAGTGCAACGAGTTTATTATTAAGTGCCCCTTAAAACTTTATAATTAAAGGCTTTTGAACCTAAAATCGATTGGTAAATCATCAAACCCCTCGAAAATTTATATTTCGTTAAAAAACTAATTTTAAAGTTGGAAGTTTGACATTGAGCTTATAGAATTTCAAAACAAAACATTACATTCATAAAATCTGATGTTAATAATTTAACCAGTGAACTATCAAAGTATCACTTACAAGATAAAATATCAAAAAATGATTTCTTGAAAACAGTGACTAGAAACATTGAATAAAGATTGCATATAGAATGGACATCTTTTCACCCTCGAAACGAATGAAATATTACCTAGTATGGATCGGTCTCACAGGACCGTACTTTATAAGTAAACCACCAAGATGCATTGTTAAACGTTAAAATTTAACTATTCCAAATTTAAAACTCTTAACAATACAAAAATGCAATCAAAATTTGCTTAACTGTTGCTTGTGAAACCACAGATTAAAACAAGAAAGGAAATGATTAGCATAATTATCTCGTGAATCTCTTAACAGCCCGACAGCCGTAAAGAGCAACACTAGTCGTAAAAACTGCCATTAAACCGAATCAGAAGGAAGGGAATTATTTAAACATGTCACCCACTTGTTATGCCAACTCGCCGGTTTAACTACTTACATGCCGTTCTAGAGAATATGAATATGCTGCCTGTAGTAAACATGGTTAACTATTTAGTAACTAGAAAGTACCATTAATGTGAAGACAAACTTGAAATATCATTTGAAATATTCTATCTATTTTGAAAATTAAAGAAATTCAAGTGCTGCACTCAGTATATAATTAGGTTTACATGTCAGTACTTAATCACTTTTATACATTTATAGATATCATACACATGATTAAATAAAATTATGCCTAACAATCCTGACCAATGAGGCTAAGCCCATACAGAAATTTACGAGAATTTCAGGAAAAATTTGAATATATAAGGCATCATAAGTATCATAGTGTTATGATATATGATTGGTTTTGTCAAATAACACCTTCAATTGTGGTACTGTAGATTTCCAATTCGAAAACATTTAATTTTAAAACTATTGTTTAAAAATAAATAACTCAGTGAAATTAACATCGGAATTTTAAAACGCATAATTAGAGGAGAATCGATTTGTTGTATCAGAGATGTCAATAAGTATATCAAACTTTCTTTCTGATTAACTAACTCAATTATTAGTTGACATTAGAATTGTATATTCATAATGCTTGTAACATAAATAGTTAACTAGAAGCGAAACCAGTTGCTCCAATCCGAGCAAGTATTTCCTTTTGCGATTACTCAGCTCATCTGCAGCATAAACAGCTGTTCTTGTTTCTGTACTGAGTTTCTTTTAATATCAACAGCTTCTGTGAACTTTTCAGTTAAATGTACTGCTATTCTTTTATAAGATTAACATTGGAACGTTACAAGCTCAGGAGGCGGAGCCCTGAAGACGGTCGTCTTCCAAACCCCCAAAAGGCAAATCTAGAAACCGAGGACTTCCAATTAACACAACAGCCATGATTTTTAACCTAAGTTTTTGTGAACGCCGTAAGTCCGTTCACAAAAATCCCCTTATTTTTTAAAATATGATTATGATGATGGCAAGGTACTGAACAAGCAATTATCCTCCATAAATAAAATATAAATCTTGTGCTTCCTTAGTTAAAACTGTAAATACGAGTTACCATAAGAAATGATTCTTTGAGTATGTTTCATTAAATACTATATCAACACATTTTGTTTCCATAAAAATTACAACTTATGAAGATTTAGCTTATGAAACGACAATTAGTGCCGATTACAAAACTGTTTTAAAACCACTATTTCGTAAAGCTAGAGTAATTTTTTTAAGTATTAAACATTGGTGCTTAATAGCTTCCTTTGTTTCAAAACTTCATCAGTACACCCGCCTAAGCCCCGTCCATTGTCAGACATTAAATTCCCCGTAATAAGCAAGGCGCCGCTCCTTTGGCGTGCGTATGACGATGGCGAGGGGTAGGGGAGGGGGCAATATGGCGGACAAGATGGCTTTGTCTCGGCTAGACTTAATTAAACCTGGATAAATGATAACAAGCGAAGATATGAAACAGTTTTAATAAATGCGCGAGTGGGCTCAATGTTTAGCCTATGCCGATGCCGGTGGACGCGCCTTGCAATATGCAGGATTAGGGGCTTTGTCGGGGAAAGCGCCGCGGCACCGGTGCGATATTAACTAATTAATTTTCAGTGGAATCCGTTATTTATGAAACAATCCAACTTGAAAGAGATTAAGAGATAAAGATTACCTGAACAGTACGCTAAATAACTCGGTAATTGCTATTTTTTGTTACTTTACATACATAAATATACAGACACACACACACACACACACACACACACACACACACACACACACACATATATATATATATATATATATATATATATATATATATAGATATAAATTTGAACGAATAGTGTTTTTGGCATCTGGGGACCTCAAAACAAAAAGTTATAATGGTCTCGGGCTTAAGACTTACCATGAGAACTACGGTAATATCTTCTTCCCTTTAGGGGAAATTCGCTAAAAATAAAACGATGATAATTGTTTTATTGAATATTTTAGTGGGTAAAATAGCTGTATTTATCTATAAGCATTAGTTAAAATGAGAGTTTTCCGCTCCTTTTACTAATATATACAATGAAAACAATTTACAACATTTCACAAAATTGTAAACCTTTACAACACAAATAACACCCAAACACTTTTATACAAAAAAATAGTGGCTTTAAGGGGCCATAGCCCCTAACCTTGCTCCAATACTCTGCCTCTTCTGATTTATTTTACTCTTTAAATGCTGAGGAAAATTATCATATGTCAGTTCGAGTTCGTAAATAAAGTAGACACTTAATCACATGTTTTAATGTAAACAAAGCAGACGTTTTTAAATCTCCATGATTTTCTTATGGGGGATGTTTTACGTTATTTCTCGTTTTCTGGTAACTTTTTAGAAAAACTTCCCGAGTTCCTGGGACCAATACCTTTAATTTGAGCTGTCTCCCATCATCCTGCGATTTACCAAACTCCCACAATTTTTAATAAAAATTTCGCATGCAGGATTATATATAAAGATAAGCCCTTTTATGTAGTCAGATTCAAATTAAATTTATAAAAATATTTGCAATTTATAATTATTTGTAATAAGCCAAAATATGAACAGTTAAAAACAATTTTATTAAATGAAATCTCTTGTCATTTTATTTTATTATTACAAAAATGTAATTCCATTCAACTTTGTATTTGTTTAATACAATTTTATTTTAAAACTACAATACATTATAAATAATGTGTAGCTAAGAAATCATAAATTAGTCCGAAAATATTATACTTTATTTAAACTTTACAACTACTTAAAATAATATTTCAAATTTTAATATTTCAACTGATAAAAACCTTTTCGCCAGTCAGGTAAAATATATATTTTTTAACAAATTTTATTAAAGAAAGATGCATTTATTTTAAACAAACCTTGTTACATGTTTACATTAATTAGAAATCGCCACATAGAAATTGAAATTTTAGATTGCCCATTTTAATTGCCTTACGTTTTATTTTATAAAATAACTCCGAACTCTCTACAACACGACAGTCAAGGGCCCTCACACGAGTCTCATAAAATTAACCGCATTCGGAAAGAAAGCGCGAAACCAAATGGGGCAAGACCTCATTTCACCACTTAAAAATAATACCGAAGCACGTACCGCCCCCTCCCCCACCCCGCACTCTTTTATTCATTCATTCCCGTCTCGTCGACGTCATTCTGGAATTTTAAAGAGCAATTTGCAAAAAACGAGTTGAGAGGGAAGTTTGTTTTTCTTGTTCATGACCTACCCTTACTACGCCCCCCCCCCACTACGGCGTAATTTATCATGAAAAAGAGTGCTGCGAGATGAGAGAAAACTTTTTAAGTAGCTCTAAATTACTGCCGGCTTTTTCTCGCTAAGATTCTTGCAAACAAGTGGTTGGTACTACCCTTTCAGAAAACATTCGCCCCTTAATTGTTTCATGCCCCAGTGACACCGCTTTTTGTTTACTTCCTTCATTAGCTTGTTTTATCCAAGTATTAAAGCCAGATGTGTTTGGAAAACGTCGGTTACTTTAGAAAAGATCGACAGACTCGATTTATTCTCTCTAGATATAATATAATTTTATAATTGTATTTATTTACATGCTTCAAAAATATTAAACATAATAGTAGGATTACGTATAATAGAGTTGCATTTGATTAACATTATTTACCTGTTTAATTTGATTATTTATTTACTTTTAATCTTTTTTTCTTTTATTGCAATTTATTTTATTTTGTTGCAGGTCCGAGAAGCGTTGGAGGACGTTATCCGTAATGCAATTTTCCGTCCTAGAACAAGGATATACAAATTGTTAATATATATTTTTTTATAATTTAATGATTATTTTTGATATGTCACTCTCTCTCCACCCTTTAAACTTATTTTATTCACAATTTGAGGATCGGATGCATAAGTGCGCTGAAAAGCGAACGCCTCGAATTAAAACTGGCAATGTAATTGCAGTGAACGTTACGATATAATCGGAATTCCCCAAAAATGTCCTTACCGTCCACATTAAAACATTTACTCTCTCAGCCATATCTTTTTCACCCCTCGAATATTTCTTCCCAGGTTCTTCCTTTTTTCAACCCTTTCCTTTGTCTTGCCAAATTATTCAGCCGAAGGATGCCGGGCCCATGCATAGTGATTAGTGGGTCGGGCGCGTCCTTTCTAAGACAAAGCCGCAGTCACCCGTCCCTGAATTAATTGGGCGCATTAGGGGCAACATGGCGGGCAAGATGGCGACCATGGAGGGAGGGGGTGGGGACTGACCACAACGCCCGCACGCGCACACACCGCACCCTCGCACACCTCATCCTAGTCCTCGTCTTCTTCTTCCCTCCCTCTCGCTCGCCCTCTGTGGAGAATCAATACCTGGAAATTGTGTGTTTGGGGGAGGACAACAAAGGACCAGCGAAAGCGTCTTGGGTAGTTTGTAGAAAAGTAGAGTACAAACCTGCTCTTGCCTCTTCTCAAGTGTTAGCTGTCAACTGGGCATTTTTACAAAAAGCTCTAAAACGACTCAATCTACTATTTTAATTTTAATTTAACAAATTTATATCACAAAGAGGGATAATAATGTGAATTATCTGTAGGGGAGATTAATGGAAAGTAATTCACATAAGAAGAGGTTCCGAGTTTGTATATTTCTTGATTGTAAAACGTGTTGTAAAATTGGTATTAGTGCCTTAGAACAAATATTTCGTTCACTATTGTCCTTCAAACTAATTTTATTAAGTTTCATGATTACTGTACATTGCTTTCATTTGTTTCATAGTTGACTAAAAGTCTTTATTAGATATAATAACTAAACACTTGTTGTTGTGAATGAAAACTAAATATAAATGTTACGAACAAAATACAAAAGCAACTTCATGTATAGAATTAACTAACGTGTTCTGATAATACAAAAATCGGATGAATAAGTAGTGAAGGGCAAAATGGATGTGACGGCCATTTCATTAGTGCTTCATATTACAGTCACATTTTTATGAATTTACATTGATAACCCGTACGCAATGTTTTCCGAACCAAACCGCTAAAGGTACTTTACAAAAATATAATAACTTGGTATATTTGAATATTAAAGCTAAGGAATGAAAAATAATGTATGTTTGTTTGTTTGTATTTTTCAACAAAGTAAAAAACGTTGAAATCAATAACGTTAAGCCTACGTTTGTACACGGATGTTAATACATTTTGGTTTTATTTTATTTTATTTTAATATATTGTTTCCAACAAGGGTGTTTTTAAGTCATGCCATATCTCCCGTAGTACTTCATCAACTTTAAAGGTTGAGCCATCATTTTAAAGATTACCTTCATTGCTGAGTGTGAAAAATAAACAAACAATTCATAACCATAAAAATCTCCTTTAAAAGGGGGATTCTTACTTATCTGTCAAGCTACTGGTGCCATCATCTTTTACTGAGAGGTTCAACTAACTCTAAACAGGAGCTTCAATGTGCAAGCTACGCATGGGCAGTACTAGTACTATGTACTATCTTTTTACTTATTTGGTCCTTACTGAAACATTGTTACGAAAAATGGGGTTTTCTACAAAAATCTGCTCCATCAAAAAAATATCACATTTCTAACGTGTTTCCAAACTAAATCTGTATTTTCACTCGCTCCGATTCCATTTTGAAAGTGGACGAGCAGGAAGCGTCATGGAGGGTCAGGGGGACCACCCAGGGGCAGCGGTCGCGAGTGACCCCTCACCCCTCACCCCTGCACCAACCCCTAGCACCCCAGTACTCCACATTGACCAATGACCATCCCTTCCGCATTCCGCTGCCGCCAGCTGACGCTCGAGTGGTCAATATGTTACTTCCCCCGCCGGCGCCGGAAGGGTCTTATTGTTATTGAATTTTATTTTGAAAGCTGTCAGGAAGCTTTGTGCGTCCATAACTCTTTCTGTATAACCTCTCTGGTTATTTATGTAAGAGATTTTCGTTTTGTAACAGGATTATCACGTATGACCAATATAAAGGGTTAAATAAATTGGGAGTGAGTTTACTACAGACTATAAACTTTAGTTTGTGACGGTCCAAAAGTACTTAATAAGTTAATTTAGAATAGTTTATCCCACAAATTTTCACATAATTCTGACATAGGAGTACGTATTTGGGGTGGTATAAAACAGTGTTAAATTTTCACATATAATCTGTTTTCTGTGATTTCCAATCCGAACAACTTAAACGGCAGCAAAAATTAATATTTTTCTGTATTAATTAATAAACAAACCATACGAAAAAACTGGGTAAACATAACTGTATACCTTGTCTATTACATGGCTTAACATTGTGGCGTTCGATGTCCAATGTTGTTAAGAGGATTCGTTTTCTACTTAAACTAATTTTTTACTTCATCAAACCCATCTCCGTGCTTTACCGTGAGTTCTACTCATTGTTATAGGGTCTTTCTTAAACAATTTAGTTTCGATATTCACAATTCTTTGTTTTGGAGCACAACGTTTGTCCTCTATACAATAACAAAACCGCAAAAATACTAAATTTATACTAAATACTAAATACTAATTTTATACTAAATTAATTAATTTGTTTTAAAATGTCTGTACAACTGTAACTTTTTTACACTATCACCATTTTTTACAATTTGCCCTTGAGGACCAGCCCTTTCCTTCCATATTCAGAGGCTGCTTCAGTCTCCTGATTCTACCTTTTTCTCCCCCAAGACCAATGTTAACTTTCAAATCCTGTTCCTCCTCAACGGATTATCCGAAATTGTTGATTTACAGCACATTTTAAAGAACAGTAAAGTACCTAGCGATTTCACTGAGCGTAACTTTGATACCACAAGTAGTAAAGTAAACTCATAGCAAAAATATTAAATATTTTGGAATTTGATTGAACGATTATTATTTGTAATATAACAATTCTGCTCACTAGAATAACTCGGTTTGTTTACAAACCCCCCTCTTGGCTCTTGTTGTTTTTGTTGTGAACATGAGCCATAAACCAACAATTTTGGATAATACCCTGAGGAGGTATAGGATTAGAAAGTTAAAATTACCCTTATGGGAAAAGCAGGTAGAAACTAAAAATATTACGTGACTGGAGCCCCCTTTTACCCTGTAAATCGTACTTACTCCAACATTCACCCGGCGATCGCGACCGCTCCACGCTGGAACGTAACGTACAAGTTACAATCAGCCGCTATTCACCGGGTGACATCGCCAACAAAGGGTCGCTCTTTATGCGGACCGCCGCGCCGCGCCCGACCCAAATAATTTCCAAATCCATTGTACCTGCCTACCTGCGATATGCAGATAGACGGTATGCAGATCACAGCTGCGACAGATGCGTAGACCCCGGATTATGGTAATGCCGTCCGTCAAATCGGCCGCATATTTTCACCAGCTGTCGATACCCTTCGATTCCCGTCCTTAACATTTGCATCGGCTAATTTGTATCTTTCGACGGTTTTATTAAAATAAAGGTTTTTATGTATGTAAATTTTTCTATGCAAAAGACACCTGGATAATTTAGGCGTCGCAGCTGCTGAAGGGTTGGGTTTTGTTGGACTGTATACAAATTTGCTTGAGGGGATGGTGTAGATGAGTTGAAACAGTTGAGTTACAGGAAATTTAATAATGATTGCTTGCCTTACGGTTTATATTTTTAAATTACCAAACATTATAATGCTTGTAACTCTCTACATTTACTCATTGAGCGTCTAGGCTTTAACATTCAAAATAATTTTCATGATTTGCCAAAACTTTCAGAATTAAAGGGAAATGCCAAAATTTATTTTTAAAGAGGCACAACATCTTTTCAATTTAGGTAACAGTGTTGGCTCTTAAACTTTTCACACTTCATTCAATATCTCCAGCATTTCAATAAATTCCTGTAATGTAAGGCCTTAGTTGAGGAGGGATGGTCTTCGAAAGTTGACATTGGTCATATGGGAAAATCAGGAAGAAATACAAAATATGTCGCGACTGAAACCCACTCTTTAACACACTACTATTTGACATCGGCATCCATGTGTAAATATTAAGTTGTTCCCTACTCAATAGACAGTACACTCCAGTTCGCCGAGCCGGCTGCTCGCTGCTCACTACTCGGACTGATAGGGCGGGTTTGCCGGGGGCGCGCGCCCATCCTCTACCTGCGACCGGACCCGGAAGCTACGGTGTTTGCACACAGACCCCGTGAACCATGGACCCCCTCCCCTGTAGTGACCGGTGGTCACCCCTCACGCCCCTTCCACTGTGGCCACTACCGCATCAAAACCTCGTTTATCTTCTGCAGCTGTCTACCTACTACCTACTGCCTTCAGCACGCGTCCGCAACTGTACGTGAACATGGACGACCAACGGAATGTGAAAGGCTGCTAGTTTTGTGGTATATTGGGCCTCTTTTTAGGAAGAATCAGGAGGGGATGAGGGGGCATTCACCCTCTCAAAACCACTGTGTGTAGCAAAGGATTCTGTAGTGCCTCAAAAAAGGGATTAGGTAGACATTTCCGAAAACAAGTTTTTTAGACGATATTCGGTCCATTTTACCGAATATCTACCAAATCCCTAATCTACCTAGCAATATATATTCTATGGAAGTAAATACAAAATAATGTTAAATGAATACAAAATGTTTTGTATTGACTACTATAGAATATAAAGTACGGCAGAATATACAGAAAATAGTCTAAATAACTTGTTTTTAGAAGTGTCTACCCAAATACCTTTTTTGGAGGCACTACAGAATCCTTTTCTACACGCAGTGGATTTAAGAGAAGTTTTTTAGACGATTTTCTGTCCATTCTACCGTACTTTATATTCTATGTTAGTAAAAATAAATAATTTGTATTCATTAAAGTTTGGCAAAAAGAGAGCAAGTATGTGTCAGTATCCTGATACTGTTTATTTATGCACATTTCCCTGCATCTTTTTTTAGCAAGTATAGCTTTCTCACTGTTTAGCACTGTCTACATCAAGATCAACTTTAACAGGTTTCCCAATTACCTTGAGACTTGTGAATATATCGTTTATTAAGGAATCTCAATAATTTGTTTACCCCTCTTTAATAATGTACGTAAAGTAGGTAAAACAAAGTATGTAAAAAATTGTCAAGTCATATTTTTTTATTAGTGAATAATTTCTAAAATGTCTTTGAATTTTAAATTGAATGCAGCTAAAACCAACAATCTAATATAAAGACTGTACATAAACCTGTTTGCAGCTTATATAAACTAAAATTACAGTTTGAAATTACTTTTAATCGTGAAAGGGAGGACTTAGATTGTGAGGCTTTCATCCGACCTTAGTCGGAAATTCGATGGGAATTGAAGCGACGTGAATACCGCTTAGCCATTCGTATCATTTCTTTCAAATATGCCTTATCACGTTTCACGCCCTGCTTCCCCATCACTGAGAATCTACGAGCTATTGGGGAATTTTCCTCGCTTTACATTCGTTACAGGATTGCTTCCTATCAGATTAATATAGTCGATTTCTTTTAACATCGGTTCAATATTACAAAGAGAGGTGTACTAGTTAAAGTAGTCAATATTATCCCAATTTAACTTTAAGAGATGACTCAATTATGAGAATAATCTCGTTCCTACATGATTCTCGCAATAGATCAAAATGTTGTACAGACAGTTTTAGATCAAAATGAGTATATGGATATTTTATTAATTTGTAGAACAAATGTTTATGTTTGAATATTGTATCCCAAAATATTCTATCATGTTCATAAGAAGTCATGTCTATGTTCTATCATATTGAAAACTATTTTTATATTGACTCTTATTAATTTTCTAAAAATGTTTTACATAATTTTTCTAAAATTTGTTCATGTTTATTCTTAAATTTGATCTTAGTTAAAGAACATTTCTACCCTTTTTTGGGGGATCAAGTCTTCTTATAAGAGAAATATATAAAAATAAAACTATTATACAGCTTAAATCCGTCAAATGAATTTTGTCATAGTTTACTCATCGGAAATTAAGAGGATAAGCTGTATACATAAGGCATGTGCTCAACTCAAATTAAAATAATTATTATCTAGCTTAAAAACAATAAATGCTAATAAACAATATATTTAGTCTAAATTAGAATGCAAAGTAATGTGGGTTTTTATTAGGATATTATTATAATCTTTGTCAACACATAATTTAAATAAGTTAAGGATAGTAAATAATCATGAAATACATTTTATGTTATTTATGTTTGTACTTTAGACGAAATTTTATTATTTATAACTCTATAAAAACACAGCAACTTTTACTCCTAGTTTCCTGCGGCCGCAATTGCGAAGGCGCAGGATGCAATCAGCACAACTCGCCTGTACCTATATTGCGGTTGGCGCCGTTGCATTTGTTTTTAAATGTGTAGAAAGGGATTCTTGTTTCGTACGTTTAGAAAAGCAAACTGAAATAAAACATTTTCATAATTGTTTTTGTTCACACACATTACAGATGAGAACCAACGTTCTGTTTCATACCCAGAAAAACATTTATGCAACTAAACACAGATAATTTAAAGTTAGCCTATATTTATGAGAGTCGAAGTCCATTGGTATAGTAACTCAGTGAACATTTTTTTCAGTTTATTATCTCGTTTTAATATCGAATAAATATAAAAAATCACACCATGTGAATTGTGTCTACTATTTTATACTTTTCGAAGATTTTACCAATGATGATGTAATTTCTTACAGTTATTTGGTTATAGCAGGGGTGGTTCTAATGGGTTTCGACGTCTATTTTCGTTTTCACGCTAATCTTTGGTTATCCGTAGATTATGTTGTTACGGAACGTAATTAAATCAAACTAGTAGCTTAGAAACAAACGCACCCAACAATGCACAATGTATCTCACCAATAAAGCCCACCCTTTACCACAATCGCGACAAACCAGTACTATAAACTGCTACTAAATCACGCCAATTGACAAGCGATTGTCACACCTTTAACCTGGGCCATTAAAGGGTTGTCGAACAGCCGGGATGACGCGGGTAATGAATGGAGGCGATAAACTAATTAACCACCCCTCTAGGACCCCACTGGCCTGACCGGTGACCGCTGGGCAGTCCGGGTAGCTTTAATCACCCGACACCCTGACCACGCCATCAACTCGAGCCGCTTGACCAGTGTCCGGTTCCGGCTCGTGCGGGATATCTGGGTCACTTCCGGTTCCGTGATGAACCCGTTGTCCACTCGTGTCCATCTGGTGTGAACCCGTGTTTCGTTTTGGCATTCTTGCGTCTGTAAAGTCATAACAATGCTGTAGTAGTTATCGAATTATGACCTTACCAACATCTTGTAAAGGAAACGATAAGTTACTATTTGTTGCTCAGGTTGCACCAAGTTGTTGTTGAGGGGGGAACTCGTAACATTGCATTCCCCATTTACTACATTCCATGGGGGGGGTTTCGTAACATTTCTAACTGCTTCCCCCATAAGGCCGATTAAAGCCCGTCTTTCCTCTGTTTATTCGTAATTGTTTATTTATGCCTCAATTTAGAGTCCCGAAAAATACCTAGCGATTACAATGAACAGAATTTTGATCATAAATAGTTTACTTAAAAAAATCGTAAATATTGAATATTTTTTATTTTACTGAACATTTATTATTCGTGATATAAATATTATGTTAACTGAAATTGCTAGTTATTTTATTGCCCTATAGATTGAGCCATAACAATATCGGACAATCTGTTGATAGGGATGAGATTTGACAGTTGTATAGTAGTATAGGAGAATCAGATACAAGCAGGTTTCTGCGCCCGTAATCAGTACATTTCCATAATGTATTTTATAGAGGGATGGACCAGTTGGTGTGTTGCAACCTGAGGCAAAATTTATCAACTTACGGCCAGTAAACAGTATTTTTTTCAATAATCGAGGGACCCGATGCATTCATCGTCTGAAACATTGGAACCCTTAAAACCGTCGGTGCCAATTAACATGTCTCAAGACTCCCTTAAGAAAAGGTTTCTAATGTTTTCTGAAATTTGATAAATGAATAAATTATAGCGAACAAAAATATATGCAATGTGATTAGGATTTATCGCGATAAACGCTCAAATTCGGTGTGGCCTTTATCTTATTTCACATAATGTATTTAAAAAATAAACAATAATTAGGCTTGAAATAAAATTACAACTAAAAACATAGAGTTGATTACCCTAAACCCATCGTAGGGTAGAATAGTCAATCAATAATGTCAGAATCACAGCGGTTTCAAGGTAAGTAACCCTTTATGTTGTAATGATTATAGTCGGTTCTTCCAAACGCCTCGTGACTACAACAGAAACAAAGTAAAACAGTGTAAAGATTACGCACGCTTTATTGTTGTATAATCAAAGTGCTACATTTACAGCATACAATCATGTTGCATAACGTACTATCAATGTTACATTTACATTTACAGTGTACCATCATTCTAATGGCTTACTACCTCTGTTCCATTTACAGCGTACCATCATTCTAATGGCTTACTACCTCTGTTCCATTTACAGCGTACCATCATTCTAATGGCTTACTACCTCTGTTCCATTTACAGCGTACCATCATTCTAATGGCTTACTACCTCTGTTCCATTTACAGCGTACCATCATTCTAATGGCTGACTACCTCTGTTCCATTTACAGCGTACCATCATTCTAATGGCTTACTACCTCTGTTCCATTTACAGCGTACCATCATTCTAATGGCTTACTACCTCTGTTCCATTTATAGCGTACCATCATTCTAATGGCTGACTACCTCTGTTCCATTTACAGCGTACCATCATTCTAATGGCTTACTACCTCTGTTCCATTTACAGTGTACCATCATTCTAATGGCTGACTACCTCTGTTCCATTTACAGCGTACCTTCATTCTAATGGCTTACTACCTCTGTTCCATTTACAGCGTACCATCATTCTAATGGCTGACTACCTCTGTTCCATTTACAACGTACCATCATTCTAATGGCTTACTACCTCTGTTCCATTTACAGCATACCATCATTCTAATGGCTTACTACCTCTGTTCCATTTACAGCGTACCATCATTCTAATGGCTTACTACCTCTGTTCCATTTACAGCGTACCATCATTCTAATGGCTTACTACCTCTGTTCCATTTACAGCGTACCATCATTCTAATGGCTTACTACCTCTGTTCCATTTACAGCGTACCATCATTCTAATGGCTGACTACCTCTGTTCCATTTACAGCGTACCATCATTCTAATGGCTTACTACCTCTGTTCCATTTACAGCGTGCCATCATTCTAATGGCTGACTACCTCTGTTCCATTTACAGCGTACCATCATTCTAATGGCTTACTACCTCTGTTCCATTTACAGCGTACCATCATTCTAATGGCTGACTACCTCTGTTCCATTTACAGCGTACCATCATTCTAATGGCTTACTACCTCTGTTCCATTTACAGCGTACCATCATTCTAATGGCTGACTACCTCTGTTCCATTTACAGCATACCATCATTGTAATGGCTGACTACCTCTGTTCCATTTACAGCGTACCATCATTCTAATGGCTTACTACCTCTGTTCCATTTACAGCATACCTGCTGCTTGACACACTATCACACTGTAAGGTAAAATTTTTCCCTTTTGAAACTTAAAGCTTCCGGCTAATCGGTAATTCTTCAACTAAAATTGCCGGCATTCCCGCCACATTCCTGAACACCCGCATATCAGCTGAAAAGCGCGCGAAACAACCGGCAGCCATAATTACCCAGATTAGCGTCGTTCGTCAGTGGATTCCGCCACATCAGCAACAATACGGTGATAAATGATTAGCCGCATTTTCTAACACTTTCCCGCTTATCGGCGCCGACCTGTATTGTCTTTGATTAATGTATCTAACGTAGGGAGCCACATACGACCAAGGGGAAACAAGATGGCGGCACCTTTCAGCCCCGGATGTTTGCTTTACCGGATGTCGAGGCCGGGGGCCAACCCCCGCCCCCACCGCCCCCTTCCTTCCTTTGAACACACACGCACACAAGCTATCGTCGGGCCCTCCAGGCTAGCCGGGTTATTCGCTAGATTCTATCTTTCACGGAAGATTGCGCCACTGTGGCGGTATGCTAATAAATCACCGTGCCAAGCGCATATCTGCTTGCTCTTATCTACCGATACAACTTGCTTATTAGGCGAACTGTGATGTCTTAACGCTCTCTCACTTGATCATATTGTTTTTGCTTTTGTATTATACAATCGTCAGTTCGATTCGATATTTGAGTAATTTAATTTAAACAATAAAAATCTGTATTTTTTATTTGTAGATGTGTTTACTTACATCAACTCATCAAATTCTATGTGATTTTCATTACATGATTCATTCCTTAACCACCTTAAATATTGTCTTCTCCCCAGTTTAATCTGCATTGGTAGGTGATAAACATTTGTTAAGTAGATTAAAAACGTATCTATAAATTATATAGTTCCAATAATATGAAAACAAAAATGGTCAGAGCATAATAAAATTACTTTTAAACACATAACTAATACTTACCAAGATTTTATTTAATTTTAACTATTATTTATTAAGAATTATTGTATTTTATTATTTGTTTTCAGCATACACCTAAACAATGTATGTAATGACACCATTCTGTACATATTATGTGCTTAGTGAATAAAGTATTATTGATTGATTGATTGACTTATCATTGTACTTTATAACAATAATTCCCTGTATTTAGTTTTTTATTTGAAATTATTTTTCATTCTGTCTTGTTTACCATTTATTAGTGTTTGCACACCCTTCGGGAGTTATAAAGTAAAATATTCATTTAATTTTAGATCAAGTTAATTTTTAACTCCCATGTATGGTTTACAGTTAAAATAATTTTCCTCAGAAAACTTACGACTTTTACATTGATGCATTTTAATAAACAGTACATATTACACGGGGTGAATTTCGTGTTGGTGATTGCTAAAGTTGAAATCACAAGTTGCATCGTTCACATCCAAACTCTCCATGACCGCTCCTGTCTGAGCGCGACCGTCCGTAGAACACCCCTCCGAAACCTAATTTTATAAAAATATCCCTCGCTGTCCGCGCCATAAAGGGGCCTACAATGGTGCTTATGGCGGCCACGGGCCCATTAGCCGTGTCACAACGAATCGCTGATTTACTACGAGGGGCGGTGGTCAGCTGCTCGTGTCCCGTGTCTCGCCTCTCTCACTCCCGTGTCCGGAGTCGCCGTTCTTCCGGCAGATTAAACCTGAGCTGCGCGTTTAGTTTTGGTTATCAAAATGTATTTTTCCCTGCAGCTCCAACCCTTTTACGCTGACAAACGTTCGGTTTTCGCATTAAAGTTTTGAACCACCAGTAGTGAGTTCAAAATAGGTATTTATTTATTAAGAACGTAAGGTAGGTCTTTGTCGCTTCTGCGCGGTAATTTTCCGAAAGCGACAAAGCAACTTTACACTCAAATTGCATACAAAATTGTTCCTATAACTGCAATTTTGGATACCATAAACATACAAATACTCACTTTCACCCATTTTGGCTGAATTCCAGACATTGAGGTTCGAGTCAGTTAGCTTGAACAAAAACAACAGTCAATTAAGCTGTATATTTCTACTTCAGCGAGCGGAAAAGTAAGGCGTAGCGAGCGAAAAAAAACATTTTAACTTTCAGAAAACAGTTGTTTTTTGTTGTATTTTTAGATCGTAAAGAAGCACTTTAGGCGCTGTTGTAGGAAAATTTAGTTAATGTTGTTGATGAGAATTAGTTTCTTGGGCACTCAAAATTATACATAAGGAATCGATATTTATAAATACGAGTTATTTATAAAATCGTTACAATTAATAATTGTTTAATACATATTAAAATATTAAAACTTAACCAATACTATTTACGTTTTGCTTCATTGAGTTGGAAGTAAGGCGCATTTAATTCAAACATGTTATAATTCTGAGTTTGCTAGAGGTTGGCCCTCCAAAGCAGTTTCCTGCAGCTCCTTTTTAGACTCCAGTTTATTTTCTCAATTTAGTACAAACAATTTTTAGCGCTCCCGCGTGCCTTATCACAATTAAATCTGCGAGCAAAGTTGTTAGTTTCTGATTAGGTCAGTAAGTTAAGTAAAAAATTGGAATGGGTTTAAAATTAAGCTTATCTTCTCCTTCCCTGGCCCTAGTGGAAAGTTAAAGCATCATTGTCGTTCCTATCACACTTTCCACACTACCCATAGAGTGTTTCCATAGTCAAACGTTGCGGCAGAAGGTTGTTACCAAAATGTGTTGCTTGGAATCAAGGAAAGTTTGATACTGTAACTAATAAACAGTCTATACGTGGCTGTATTGTATCTTAACTATCTTGTTTGCGAATTTTCTATGGAAAAGTGAGCTATTAGCATAGCCTGCACGGTGAAACTTAAGCCACCACCATAGACGTTCCTAACGTGACCCCCTGAACACGTTTTTTTTTGGGGGGGGGGACGTTAAAAATGTGTATATGGGTGTTTGCACTAGTGTTCGTATTTTTTGTCCGATTTCCTTAAAATTTGGTAGGGAGATTCCTATCTGTAATCAGTTAGACAAGCTCGTTGGGCAAAACAATCGGAAAACTCTAACCACTTTTTGGGGTCCCTGAAACGGTAAAAAAGACTCTAATATTAATGCATATTAAATTATTGCACGTAAAATCGGAAAATGTTGAGACCTCCTTCATCATTCTAGCATAAATATTTACAGAGTTTTAAGAAAATGTAAATCGACTAATCACAGTTCATTGTCTTATGGGGACTTTACAATGGAAAGGCTGTTTTACATATCTTGATGTAGTTTTATCTCCTAATACCCCCATTCTGACTTTTGATCCTGATGGTACCACCTCTTAACCTTATAATACACAACATTCCCATCCCAATAATGCATTTCAATTGAACCAGGTGCATCCTGAACAGCTAACAAATCAAATGTTTTCCATTTTGCAAAAAAAAAGGCACCTATGTGTGTTTAAACCAATCATTTCATTTTTTTAGTTTTTAAAGCGGAGATTAGCTTCCCTAACGTCAACGTGCTGCGTGCGAACTCGTTATTTCTTCTAATAACATATTCCTCATCAATTAATTCATTATGATTCATGTTTTACGTGCAACATAACACCTTAACATTTTGTAAGTACCTCAAAATATATTCCACCCGAGGACAGTTTCCACTAGTACAGGATCTCGGCTCGCCTCACAGTTGCTAATTCCTCATCAGCTCCGGTACAGTAATTCACAAAGGGCTGACTGTATATCCATCAGACATTGTTCATTAGTAATACGGCAGAAGCTCCGAATGATACCACAATACGGAAGACAGACAGACAGACAGACAGACACCGCTGTCAGAGAGCTAATACTCTTGCACCTCCTTGTACTGTTGTGTTCCGATAGGCAGCTGGGGGCTTGGATGTATTACACGTGCCAAAACAACCTGTTCCCACCGTGAAAGCTCTATTGCATGTCCTATGAGAGCTTAATCTTATGTATAACTTTGGAAGAATAAAGGTTTGAACAAAGCATAGTTGAATAGTAGTAGAATAGTAGAATAGTTGAATATTTTATTATTTTTAGACAAATTTATTTATAAATAAAATCAATAAGATTTTTGTGACAAGGATCCCGACGAAAGTTCAATGTCTTAAGTCATGGTGAATGTGGTATTCGAAATATTAAACATTTAGATGAACTTTTTGCGGTTTTAAAAAACCATCCACCCCCTGGGATTTTAAAGTTCATTGTTAATATTATTGAAAATAAATCAATTTAATTCAACATTAAACAGCTTTTGATACTACAAAGAAAGTACAGAAGCAAGAACATATTACTTCAAGCTACCTTCTGCAATGGCATCACAATCTAAACTAATAGAACAGCATAAGAGCATAGAACGGCAAAATAAAACGAGTTCGCACGCAGCACGCTGACGTGAGGGAAGTGAATTTCCACATACAAAACTGTTATAACTCAAAACCAGTGTAAAAACATACATTTATTCCAATTTTATTGAAATCTGAAAACATTGATTTTTTGGCTATTCTAATGCTCCTGGTTTCATTTACTTGCAGTGCGTGGAATACAATTTTGCGCATTATAAGGTTAGGAGAAGGTCCAGTCAGGCTTCAAAGTAGGCGTGAGGTTGCTGGGAATGATAAAAGTACACCAACAAATGAGTAACAGGCTTTTCTAATGTAAAACCCCCATAAGACAACGTACTGTGTTTGGTTGATACACATTTTCGTTAATAACTCGGTAAATGCTTATGCTAGAATGACGATAGATGGCTTAAAACTTTCATTTCACTAATTCCCATCTTTTTACATGCATTAATGTTACATCCGGGGCTTTTCTGACCCTTTTTGGGCCCAAAAACTCGAAATTTGAAAGATGAATCCCAAAAAAAGGGGTTTAGAGTTTTCCGAGTGTTTTTCCCGACAAAATTGTTCAACTGATAATAGAAAGGAACTTTCCTACCAAATGTTATGTAAATCGGACAAAAAACGCGAATGCTAGAGTGCATACACCCATATGGGGCATCCACTATATATATTATTTATTTTGAACGACCCCCAAAACGTGTTCAGGGGGTCAAGTTAGGAACTTCTATGATAGTCCCGGGCTTAAGTTTCACCGTGCGGGTCATGCTAATAGTTCACTTTCCATAGGAAATTCACTAAAAATTGCTCAATATGCTAGTTTTTTCATTACATGTATGAGCATTGACTAATAACTTTTTAGACTAGATCGTTAATTTATAATTAATGTTTGTGAAAAAAAACATAATGCGAGCACACAAAAGTGTATAACTAAAGCTTAAGCAATCCATACATATTAATTCAATTAGATTTTTTTTTAATAGAGTCTATTGCTAAAATAAAGTTAGTGTTACTTTTTGCGTGCTTTGTTTCCAAATGCGTATTGTTATCCGGCACCAAGCAAGAGCACTACGACAGTATTTCTGAAGAACCAGCACTTTCTTAGTAGAATGTGCTTCAAGAAGGATATTTTATTAATAAAATTATCATTTAAAAACACAAACATCACAGTGTAAACTGATAAATGATATGTTTTGTTCAAATGTTGATATGGATATTTTACTTTGATCCTTACTCAAACCTAACCAATACTATCACTGGAGTGTTAGAAGTCAGGTTTCAACTAATAACTTTAGGAAAGATAATTAAGTAATTAAATGCACTTTTAAATTTCCGTTTAAGCTCCGAATATAGAGTATGCCCTATAACGACTTGTTGGACTTGCCCTTTAACGCCACAACTAAATGTCCCCAACATAGTTACAGCTGGAGACATCCATCAAGAATGGAACAGTTTATTGAATATAACCTATTGTTTATCAGAGGGCACACCTATTGTACCAAACCACGAAACCATAATGAAATTCTTTCAACGAGGAAACGATACGGAGGGCAGGGTGATAAATGGCAGAGGAGCGTTACGGATGTCACACATACAACTACAGTGCATCACATGTTATTGCGTTCCATCTCCATCCGTCATCCGCCCCGTCATATTTCACACTCCAGTATGGGAGTAACATCTGTCAGTTTTACAAACCATCCAGGAATGAGGGGATTAAAAATATGTTTTTATTTAACATGGGTATTTCAAAAAGGCTAAAAAGTATGAGTAAGGTAACAAGGTAAGTTCAAATCCAAGGAATTCCAAATCGATAATGAAACAAATCCAAATTACTCGTAGCTGTACCTCACACTGAGTTTACGGTTACAATGTGGTGGAATTAACTATAGTTAACTTCTCGTCTAGGAGTTTAGGATATATAAATATATTATAAGAAGTATTAATAAATACAATTGTGTGAAACCTGTGGCAATCTGATTAGCGATTGGGAACGTTTCATAGAAGCTAACCATCAATGTTCTTGAAATGGCTATTTCTCTATCGTCAATGTAATACAATTTTGAAAGATCTGGTTACGGGATTGCTGAATTCACTACTTTTAGCGAATTTCCCTATAGGGAAGAAGCTATTACCGTAGGTCTCATGGTAAGACTTAAGCCCGGGACCATGATAACTTTTCGTTTTGAGGTCTCCAGATGCCAAAAACACCATTCGTTCAAATTTTTATATATGTGTGTGTGTGTGTCCGTGAGCACGATAACTCTCGTAAAAAAAGTCCGATCTTAATAAAACTTGGTACAAATATGTAAAGTACCATTTATTTGAACAAGTTCGAAAACCAGACAAATCGCACCATCCGAAGGGGGGTTTTTGGGGGGTTTTGTACCCCAAAAATGTTTTTTTGGGGTTTTCACATGTAATTTTTATTTAAATCAAATTTTAATTTATACCATTGAATTCAGCTTAAAAAAACAAACAATTTGGTATTTTAATCATTGCTCTACGTCAATTGGTTACTGAGATATTACAAGTGCTAAACACAGTACGTTGTCCAATGTTATTCTTATGGAGAAAAAGAAAAATTTTATATCTCGGTTATTTATGAACATAAACTGACGAAACTTGGTATATCGCTTCATCTGGTTGTGGTTTGTTGATGTTTGAACAAAAAACCAATTTTTCGCCTATGGTTCCCGAAGCAGCAAACCTAGGTACTCGGTCCCCATGTTATTCTTATGGAGAATAATAAAAATGTTATATATCGCTTATTTATCAATGTAAATGGATGAAACTTGGTATGTGACTTGACTTAGATGAGTTCTATTGATATTTGTATAAAAATCCATTATTTTTTGTTCCTTTTTGCAGCAAACCTGCGTACTCATCCCTAATGTGATTCTTATAGAGAATAATGAATATTTTAAATATCGCTTATTTATGAATATATTTCTTATGAATTCTGGTAAGAGGCTTAATGTAATATTAAGACATATATATTCATTGGAAATTCGCTGAGTATGCAGGTTTGCTGCGACGGGGGTATTAATGGTGTACTTACAGCCTGAAGCAATCCTATGTTGTCAGAAGTGTGACGCGTTTCGCCGATCGCGGTATACCATCAGTCGCACATACTACGCATCGGCGAAACGCGTCACACTTCTGGCAACGATTGCTTCAAGCTGTAAGTACACGATTAAAAATAATATACTAAAAGACTCTAAATATATAACTAATGTTAAAAGTATATTTAGTAAGTACTGTATGGATATTACTTGACGGCCAGCTATTATACAACGACTTGAGGGGGAAGTTACCTCTCCACCGTCAATCATCTGTTTATTGACAGCCGACCAAAAAAACTATCTATTTATATGTATGTATTTTAGTAAGTACCATCTGAAGAGGACGTGACGGCCAGGTATTAAACAAACAAAGTATTGATGGGAAGGTTCCTCCACACTGTTCAACACTTTGTTGACACTGCCAAAGAAGAAACTATCAATGATATGTATGTAGTTTAACTTGCAATAAAAACCCAATTAAATCACTTTGTCCAATGGCATAAGCAAGCAACGATTGTGGCTGGGATACCTTCCCCCTCATTTATTTGTTTATTTGCTGGTCATCAAGTTATCTCAGTAAAGCGGGGTTAACGAATACGGCACCACCCTTAAATGGTATAAAACACATGAATACGGCACCGAACCCTTCAGCGGCCCTTCATGTACATTGTCTTGGTGCCGTAATGAAGTGTGGTCAAACTTTTAAAGATGATCAGATTTGGTGCCGTATTCGAGTACCACCCCGTAAAGTACTCACTTACGCAACATTAAAATATTTAAAATTTTCTGTTGATTAAAACCCTAAGAATTTCCTTAAGTTTCTATCAAATCCTACAATACTCAATGTAATGGATGTTCAGTCTAATTGTTTCGGAGCACTACAAACCTTTAAGTAATTAGCAGAACATTATTACACCACCGCAACGATTAATCAAAATCAGCATCAGCAGGAAGAAAGGAAGTGGAGGGAATTCTGTGCAATAACTATACGTCAAAGCGGAGCCGCTATTGTGTGAGAGTGGCTGATAACAACAATGAGATAACGCCAACAATGGCGGCGATCGCTGCCACAGTAAAACAAAGGGAACAAGGCTGAAGAACGCACTCGGCGTTTATCTAGCTAAATTTGGGGTTGAGTAACAGACTAGTTTTTATACTATCTTCAACTCAATATAAACCGAACCTACCAACGAAGGAAACTATAAAAACTAGAGGAACAATAGCAAAATGTAAAGTACATAACATGATATGTCATAAAACATAGAATAATTTGAATATATAGATAAACATTAACTTTGAATCTATAAACCAACATAATAACGATAGGTACCATAAAACTAGAAGAACAATAGCAATATATTAAGTACATAACATGATTTGTCATAAAAATACGGAATATTTTGAATGTACAGATACTAAAAAAATATTAAGTTAGGCTCTTTCAGTTTAATAACGATGTTCTGCTTGCCCGATCGATATCTATTTCCTAGGACTATTTTAAATTTGAGAACATTTGTATTACGCTGTGTAAAGTAACAACACGTAACAACCCAATAACTATTTTTTATGGTGTTTGTTTCTCAATCAAACCAGTTCAACTTTAAACTTCAACCCCAAGGATATCGCATGTGATATCTTCCCGAGTAACTTGGTCTGTAACGTAACTTGATTACCCAGGTAACTCGACTTGGACCAACTTAGCCAATCAAACAGGGCGAATTGGCGCTGTGTCGACGGAAAACTCAAATCTTGCTTCAATATCAGTTCCACGAATGGCTTCCTGTACACTCCGCGTTTATAATTGCTTTGTTGTTTGAACTTTGTTATAAATAGTAAGGCCTGCGTTTGATTGGTACTGGTGGCGTGGACATGTAAGTTATATTAAGAACTATTTAACTGATTACCATTGGCGTTGGTCATGAGGCCTTCATAGGGTTAGTTCATTCGACCACGTATGCCAAAGAAAACTACACTTTCTCATAGCATGACCGTAAATGAAGAAACTAATTTTCAAATCTCAAAACAATCAGAGTTAGTTTTAAATATTTGAGTCCTCAATATACTCCACAATATACTATTATACATGTTGCATTACATTTATTATAAGCTATGTTGTTCGCAGGTCAGTATGTTTCGTCAAAACTATAGCCATATATCATCCTATTACATTTTTGTCAATTTCAAAATTCAGTTCTTAATTTTCTGTTAAGTACAATTAATTCTTCTTGAGTCTATTGCTTTCAGAGTTATTTATTTTCATATACAACCAAATTCTCTTTTTTTACCAAAGAAAGTTGCATTTGTATTTGTTTGTTTAGAGGTAACAAGGTTTACAGATATCATCTCTAGGTTGAAGCGGAGAGGGCAGTGAATCCTCCCAGTATGAATTTAACTTTTTTGCAAGGTTTTCAAAAGGGTATCTACTACAATGTTCAAGCTTTACAAAAGCTTGTAGATGAAAATATAAAACCTTACACAAACATTGCTTACAAGGTTTACACGAGGTTTTTATTAGGATTTGTTTGTCATTGTAAATCCTGTGAAAAACTTGGTTAGAGGGTTTTCCGTTGTTTTTATAACCGAGCACAAGGTTTACACGGTAAGTCTTTTTACGAAAATATAATGAAAATGATTGCTTAAACCTTTTCACAACCTTGTCTACTTACTAGCCTGCTCTACTTGCCCTCCATGAATCTGGCCAACACAGTCAGAGCGGTTAATCAAAGGTATCATTTCTAGTTGTCCTTATCTGCACCCATATGTTACAAGTTAGACTAATGGATTAAAAAAACCTGCAGAGTCACTAGGTACATCTTCCTCCTGGTAGTTTTTCGAAGGTCACCGGAAGGAAAGAAAATTGCAGGGATGGAGAAAGTGAGAAGAAATAGAACAGAGGGCAAACTCCCGTATCACCTGTGACACCCGTATCCTTACCCAGGAAAAAGTAATAGGTCTACGAAATATTTGTCTGCTTTGTGTATTCAAATTATAACCATATTTCAAACTTTGAGTCATCTAAATAGATAGGGACATAATAAGGCTGCAGTAAAGGAACAAATGACAAGGTTAACCAATTTGAAAACTTTGTAAATATGGTAAAGTTTCCCAAACTTATGAAGGCTGTCTAACATGATTATTTTGTCCTTCCATCAATGGTTTTGCACAGCATTGCAGCTTCCTTTTAGAAGTTTACTTTGTTTTAATAAACGGTATCAGGAAACTGACACATACTTTCTCCCTTTTAGCCCAACTTTAATGAATAATTACAAATTACTTTTTCCTATACTCTAATATGAGTAAGGTTAGCTTGTATACTTGCTTGCTTGCGACACTGATCTCAAAAACGGCTCCAACGATTACCTTCAAATGTTCTAAATAACTAATTTATGGAATAAAAATAAGTTCTAGACAGGCCTCATCCCCAGAAAAAATCAAATAATGTAAAAGTATCCCCGTCACAGCAATCCTGCATACTCAGCGAATTTCCAATGGAGATATAAATAACTTTACACTACATAAAGCCACTTACCAAGTTTCATAAAAATATATTCACAAATAAGCGATATGTACAATTTTAATTATTCTCCATAAGAATAACATTGGGGCTGAGTTCGCAGGTTTGCTACATCAACGAACACAAAAAATGGGTTTTTATGCTAATATCATTATAACTGAACTAGGTGAAGTCATATACCAGTTGTTATCAGTTTATTTTCGAGAGACAAAGCATTTAATTACTATCCTTAAGAATAACATGGGACTGAGTACGCAGGTTTCCTGCTACGGGAGCTTTTGGAAAAAAAATATTTTTTGAGCAAATATCAATACACCACAACCAGATGAAGCCATATACCAAGTTTCGTCAGCATACGTTTATAAATAAGCGAGATATAAAATTTTTCTTTTCCTCCATAAGAATAACATTAGACAACGTACTGTGTTTAGCACTTTCAATATCTTGCTAACCAACTGACGTAGAAAAATGATCAAATACCAAATTGTGTGTTTAATCTGAATCCAATGGTAAAAACTAAAATTTGACTATTTCAAAAATGATATGTAAAAATTTCAAAAAAAAACAATGTTTGGGGTACAAAACCCCCCAAAATACCCCTTCGGATGGAGCGATCTGGCTGGTTTTCGAACTTAAAGTCATAAATGTTGCTTTACACGTTTATACCAAATTTCATCAAAATCCGATCATTTTTACGAGAGTTATCGTGCTCACGGACACATATATATACAGTTTCGAACGAATTGTGTTTTTAGGGTCTGGGGACCTCAAAACGAAAAGTTATCATGGTCCCGGGCCCAGGTCTTACCATGCCGACTACGGTAACAGCTTCTTCCCTATAGGAGAAATTCGCTAAAACTAAAATAATAAATGGTATCAGGAAACTGACACATACTTTCTCCCTTTTAGCCCAACTTTAATGAATAAATTACTTTTTATTTACTAAATATAGAATACAAAGCACGGTCGAATGTACAGAAAATATTGTAAACAAGTTGTTTTAAAAAACATCCACCCAAATCCCTGCTTTGGAGGCACTACTGAATCCATTGCTACACTCGTGGTTTTAAGAGGGGAAATGCCCCCTATTCCCCCCCCCGAGGGTTATTAAGGGGCAACATATTTCGAATTAACTCTGTTGGTCAATGCTAAATTGACAAGCATATCAAGTTTGAATGAAATTGAGAAAGAAAAATTGATGTAAATAAGAGAGAAATAGTAGTTTTTGTATTCCCCATAAGAATAACATTGGACAACGTACTGCGTTTACCGCTAAATTAAAATTTCAATTTTCTCCGAAACCAGCAATCGTAGAATAGTAATTCAAAATACTAAATTATTTAGTTTTTTGAGCTCTTTTTAATGGTGAATAGTAATATTTTTTTTATTTATGTCTTTTCATGAAAAATACAAAAAACTGAATTTTGGATGTTTTAAGTCCTGTAATTTCTGAACCCGAATTTTTACAGGAATGCGGGTGGTGTCATTTTGTTGGAAAACTAAAGTTCTACAAACGACTAAAGTTTAATCAAAATCGTTAGAGCCGTTTTTGAGAAATTTGGATTTTTCATGTTTTTTGGCGGTTTTTGGGGGATAATTACCCTTAAAAATCAAAAATTCAAAAAAATGAAAAAAATGCCTGGAGATATCGTGGATTAGTACCTACATACTAAATTTCATCAAAATCGGCCCATTGGTTAGGGCTCTAGCTCTGTACACATCCACACAGACACACACACACACACACGGACACACACACACACACACACACACACACACACACACAGACAGACATCACGTAAAAACCACTTTTTTGGGTTCAGGGAGCACCAAAACGAATATTTCCACTAACAACTCGAATTCGAAAATTTTGACGAAAACAATACTTTCTCCATATACTATGTATAGGGGGAGAAAGTAAAAAGTTAAAAAATTAACATTGGGCTTATGGAGTTTCAAATCAAAACAAAGAATTGTAACAGCTACAATTCCCAACCATCGTCAAATACTCACCAGGGAACCCAGGGAACTGTCAAATACTCATGTTGTTTATGATTATTAACATGTGGTTTCCTGAGAGCAGAGATTAAAAGAATTGAGTGAAGATTATATAAATAGAGTAGTAAAATAAATCAACGGGACATTGAGCTATAAATAACAACTGGAGTGACCTTAAAAATGTAGAAAAGAGGCAAATGAGTTATACAAATCTGATTATCAGTAGGGGGAAGTGATGAGATGTTACTCAAAGTCATCTAAACATACTGACTGGCCTTCCCTGGAGCAAAGTTCGGCCCCCAGGTACTTTTATTTACTAAATATAGAATACAAAGCACTGTAGAATGTACAGAAAATCTTTTAATCAAGTTGTTTTCAAAAACATCCACTCAAATCCCTGTTTTGGAGGCACTACAGAATCCATTGCAATCGTAGATTATTAATTCAAAATACTAAATTATTTAGTTTTTTGAGCTCTTTTTAATGGTGAATAGAAATATTTATTATATTTATTTTGTTATGGAAAATTCAAAAAACTGAATTTTTAATGTTTTAAGTCCTGTAATTTCTGAACCCGAATTTTTACAGAAATGCGGGTGGTGTTGTTTTGTTGTAAAACTAAAAGCTCTACAAATTACTAAAGTTTAATCAAAACCGATTGAGCGGTTTTTGAGAAATTTTGATTTTTCATGTTTTTTGGCGGTTTTTGGGGGATAATTACCCTTAAAAATCAAAAATTCCAAAAAATGAAAAACTCCTGGAGATATCATGGATTAGTACATACATAACAAATTTCATAAAAATCTGACCATTGGTTAGAGCTCTAGCTCTGTACACATCCATACAGACAGGTAGACAGACAGACAGACACCCAGTCAACACGTAAAAATCACTTTTTTGGGTTCAGGGAGCACCAAAATAAATATTTCCGCTAACTACTCAAATTCGAGAATTTTGACGAAAACAATACTTTCTCCATCTACTATGTATAAGGGGGAGAAAGTAAAAAGGTATATAATTTGGTGATATTAGCGAATTTCCCCTATAGGGAAGAAGCTATTACCGTAGGTCTCATGGTAAGACTTAAGCCCTAAACCATGATAACTTTTCATTTTGAGGTCCCCAGATGCCAAAAACACCATTCGTTCAAATTTATATATATGTATGTATATATATATATATATATATATATATATATATATATGTATATATGTATGTGTGTGTGTGTGTGTGTGTGTGTGTGTGTGTGTGTGTGTGTGTGTGTGTGTGTGTGTGTGTGTGTGTGTGTGTGTGTGTGTGTGTGTGTGTGTGTGTGTGTGTGTGTGTGTGTGTGTGTGTGTGTGTGTGTGTGTGTGTATGTGTGTGTGTGTCCGTGAATGCGATAACTTGAGTAAAAAAACGTCCGATTTCGATGAAATTTGGCTCAAATGTGTAACATGACATTCATGACTTTAAGTTAGAAAACCAGAAAAATTGGACCAAGGGAAGGGGGGTTTATGGGGGTTTTAAATTTTCCAAAAATCAGTTTTTTGCACTTTTCACCTTAAAATTTAAAAAAAAACTTAATTTTAGTTTTGCCCATGTTATAGAGCTTAAAAAACAAATGCATTTTGAATTATTAACCTAGGTTAAGTGGTTGCAGAGAAAATCGAAAAAACCTACTCATAAAATCTCCCATGTTAATCTTATGGGAAAACAGTTTTTGGCTTTTCCTCAGTTTATTTTAAAATAAACTTCACATTTGCTTTTACCAATCTGTTCAGTTCCACAAAACAATCATTTTGGTGTTTAAATTTTGATTCTACGCCCAACCGTTGCTGATATATTCAAAGTGCTAAACACAGTACGTTGTCCAATGTTATCCTTATGGAGAATAAATAAAATTTGATATCTCGATTATTTATTAATGTATGTTGATGAAACTTGGTATGTGGCTTCACGTAGTACTGGTAAATTGATATTTGCACAAAAAATTGAGTTTTTGGTGATTATTCCCTTAGCAGCAAACCTGCGTACTCAGCCCCCATGTTATTCTTAAGGAGAGTAAGTCAAATGTATTGACTCCCTTAATTATGAACATAAATTAATAAAACTTGGTATATAGCTTCACTTTATTGAGTTATATTGATAATTGCATAAAAACCCATTTTTTTGTTCTTTGTTGCAGCAACCCTGCTTACTCAGCCCCCATGTTATTATTATGGAGAATCACTAAAATTTTATATAGCGCTTATTTATGATTGAATATTAATGAAACTTGGTATGTGGCTTCACCTAGTTAAATTCTATTTATATTTGCATAAAAACCAATTGTTTATGTGCCTTATTTCAGCAAACCTACGTACTCATTACCAATGTTATTCTTTTGTAGAATAATTAAAATCGCTTATATGTGAATATATGTTTATGAAACTTGGTATGCGGCTTTATGTGGTATTAAGACATATATTATGCATTGGAAATTCGCTGATTATGCAGGTTTGCTGTGACGGGGGTATTATTTGTTGTGTAAACATAACAAAGTTATCCCGTTTGTACCAAGTATTTTTACAATTAAATTATTTTTGCATTAGATAATTAATAATTGAATAACAATAATATGAATATCGAAAAGGTTCAATTGGAAGAAGAAAAAAGAATTCCCATTGTCACTATGAAAAATAGAAAGAAGAAATTTATTGGAATATAATTTTAACATTTTAAATTTAAATTATTTTAGGATTTCTTCTGTTGTAGAATTTGTCATGTGTAATAATAGTAATTGTTAAATTACCAAAGTCAAAAATTGTGTCATACAATAAATTAGGAATAATACAGTATAACCAAACTTATGCTTATTCCTGCTCCTAAAACCCTTAGGTCTCTGACCCAGTAGATTCAAAATCTTTGTTAATCATCACGCACCAACTAACAGACAAATAAAGCTAAAATTTTGAGAAGAGATGGTAGATTATTAGTATTCGAGACTACAATTTGACATTGGACACTGGGAGAATATATTTAGTCTATGCCTCTATTGGCAATAATAATTCTCACGCCAATCGCCTAATTGATGGAGTATCAATCTAGCAATGTAATGAAGTATTTATTGGATTAATTGAGCTGAAATCTGGTAGAAGGACAGATTATTCGCTGGAAAACAAATCAATTGATCATTGTATAACCAATAAATTTAAAATACATTCTAAAATGTAATATGAGTTATATTTAAAAATATGTATACCGAAATCAAAACCGAAGCTGCAAAAAACTACTGTAATAGTAAATTATTAATAATCAATTTGGGTTTTCACTTTTTCCTCGGTAATGAAGTAAAACAGGGGTTTTTATTACTTTAACTTCAACCCCCCCCCCCAATTCATTGGGAATAGGATTTTTATATTGATAAAAGAGTGACTCAAAAAGTGTTTACCAGTTGTAGTTTGATAATTTAGTTGATTTATTATAGTTGACTTAAAAACAAAATAAATTTATTGATTGATGATTCGCAAGCTGGTCACAACGGAAGTAAAAACACAGGGCGTTGATAAGTATATTACAACTATAATCCGATTGTCGAAAGAAAGTGACTGGTGGAGCGCCGATCGGTGACCAAACAAAATATTTAATAACATCGTGGAAACGTCAAACACATGGTTAGAAATTTCCAATAAACGTTATTTAAATAAAAAAAGTTTAATAGCACATTTTAAAATATTTACCTTACAGTATTCCAATGAGTTTATATTGATAGTTATTTATTTTTCAAACAATTACGATTACAAATGTCTCAATTTGTTTTTAGCCAATTTCCCCTATAGGGAAGAAGCTGTTACCGTAGGTCTCATGGTAAGACTTAAGCCCGAGACCATAATAACTTTTTGTTTTGAGGTCCCGAGAAGCCAAAAACACTATTCGTTCAAATAAATAATATATATATGTGTGTGTGTGTGTGTGTGTGTGTGTGTGTGTGTTCGTGACTGCGATAACATGAGTACAAAACGTCCGATTTCGATGAAATTTGGCTTAAATAAAATAATAAGTGACATTTATGACTTTAAGTTTGAAAACCAGAAACAACGGACCATGGGAAGGGGGTTTTAAATTTTCCAAAAATCAGTTTTTTTGCATTTTTCATCCTAACATTTTTAAAACGCTTAATTTTGGTTTTGACCATGTTATAGAACTTAAAAAAACAAATAATATAGTTTTTGAACTATTAACCTAGGTTAAGTGGTTGCGGAAAAAATCCAAAAAACCTGATCATAAAATCTCCCATGTCAATCTTATGGGAAAAAGTTTTTTGGCTTTTCCTCAGTTAATTTTACTTTAATCTTAACATTTGCTTTATACCAATCACTTCAGCTCCACAAAACAATAATTTTGGTGTTTAAATTGTGATTCTTCGTCCAACCTTTACAGAGATATTCAAAGTGCTAAACACAGTACGTTGCCCAATGTTATCCTTATGGAGAATAAATACAATTTGATATCTCGATTATTTATGAATGTATATTGATGAAACTTGGTATGTGGCTACACGTTGTACTGATATATTGATATTTGCACAAAAAATTTTGTTGATTTTCCCCGTAGCAGCTAACCTGCATACTCAGCCCTAATTTTATTCTTATGGAGAATAAGTAAAGTTTTATATCTCCCTTAATTATGAACATAAATTAATACAACTTGGTATGTAGCTTCACCTGGTTCAGTTATATTGATAATTTCATAAAAACACATTTCCTATCTTCCTCGTTGCAGCAAACCTGCGTACTCAGTCCTAATGTTATTCTTATGGGGAATAAATAAAATGTTATAAATGTACTTTTTTATGAATGTATTTTTGTGAAACTTGGTAAGTGGCTTTATGAAGGAGTTAGAAAAATATAAATGCATTGGAAATTCGCTGAGTACGCAGGTTTGCTGCGACGGGGGTATTTTTAATATATCTATCAATATAAACTTATCAAAATAAAATACAAAATATTTGAAGAATATGCTATAAACGTGTTTGACTGACTATTTAAATAACTTTCATTGGAAAATTCTAATCATACGTTTTACGTTTCCACGAGGTTATGAAAAATATAATGTTCGGTCGTCGACACAGAGCGCAACTGGCTGTGTCGATACAGACCGCAATACAACAGAAATTCTCTTTTAAAGGTCTACATATTGACATTGGAAAAACATTTATGATTAGGGAATCGATTTCTGACATATATTGGTCGTATTTTGGCTGAATTGGAACACAGATTATTGATTATTTTATCTTTATTATTTAAAGGTGTGGAAGAAACATTGAGTTTTGGGTAAATTGTTGTATATAAATAAATATGTTTCCTTTCATTAGGTTAGAGTTTTAAGTAGTTATGTCTAAAAATAAACATGTTATTGATGTTTAAGTTGTACGTTATTTTATAAACACTCTGCAGTTCGATAATACTCTCCACAACTACCCGGTGGGGATTGGCAGGTGAATTGCCTCTGAAAGCATTAGCCCCATCTACCGTGAAGGGAGGAGACCAGCCCAACCGCCGCTAATCAAGAATCAAAGTTTAGTTCTTAGACTACTAAGTAAACGTCAGGCCCCGAGTTGGGAGTTGGCAACTCAAACAGCCCTTATCGCGGATGACGGAGTGCTCCTACGTTCTTGACGGACCCCTATCCCCCTACAACCCCCAATCATCCCCCAAGCCCCCTATGTTGCCACTCCATTACTGCAAGACTACAGGATCTCGTGGCAAACTTCAATATACGTCTCTCCTACGTTAGAGTGCACTCCGACCTTACCAATATAATGTTAATATGATTTTAGGATATAATAGAATGTTTCTGAACGACACTGCAATACTTCCGTTTGAATTTAGCTATCAATTACTATCAATAGAGTTTATGCATTATAGATGGAGTTCTGTCGCCGGTATTTGTCATGTGATGGATATCAAAATGTCATTATATTTTCACTGTTTGTTAGATAACTAATGGAATATTGAGTATACAAATTTTATTTTGCCTTTCTAAAACTATCACGTTCGGATCAATTTGTATTCAATCGTATTCGAGATACCTCCGAATTGTACCTGTTACCGAACTTTATCAAAATTGGTCCGGTGTGATATCTAGTTCTCTACACATTAAAAAAAATTAGATAGACAGACGTAATCTTGAAAAACACTTTTTTGCAATAATTGGTAATATTGGACTACTCTGACTAACAAAACTGCTTGACGCCGCCATGTTTTGGTGAGGAAAAAAGTAATTGCTGAAATCGAATGAGTCAACGGAGCGAATAAAACAAATCAATTATTCACAATTTGGAAATTAGTAAACTTGTATCAGTTAATTTGTTCGTAGTTTATCATACTTCACGGCAAGAATAGATACGTTAATTAAACGGAAAAAATTCAGTTGTTCCAATTGTTATTGTTTTATTCCAGTAATTTTAATGAGTATATTTATTTAGAAAATCAATCGAAGAACCCATTAGCGCAGTTTTTAGAATGAGAACTTTTCTACACCAGTGTTCGAACATGGCGAAAAATCACCGGCACGGTTTTTCGAAGCGAATTTTTAAGAAATTTGTTCTCCAGTATCACCTACAGCCTCCTTGCTTTTTGGGTTTAGGGATAATCAAAACAAATAAGCTTGGTTGCAGTAATTCCTAAAGTTCTAAAAACTTCGAAAACAACACTTTCTCCTACTAAATGTATTGGGAGAGGAAGTAAAAAGTAATGATACCACAAACTTATACAGAAACAGATCAATTACAATGTTCAACCTGAATCTTATAATAGTAACTCGTATTACATTTCAAACTAAAATAAACCAAGACGTCACTCCCCAATTTCATCTTTGAGTATGGTTTCCAACAGTAATATCAGGTCCGCCACTGATCCTGATATGCTTGTGATGCGAGGCGGGGTTTAATCAGTGGATGTGTGTAATCAAGCTCTGATAACAAACACAAGGGGAATAACTGGTAATTAATACCTCTGTATAAGCATGTACCAATAATTATCTTGAGGTAAACAACCGACAGCATGAGTGTGAGGGAAGTTCATTTTACATTAAACCATTAAAATATAAAAAACGAGTTCGCACGCAGCACGCTGACGTGAGGGAAGTGAATTTCCACATAAAAACTTTTAAAACTTAAAATTTGTGTAAAAACATACTTATATTCCAATTTTTATTGAAATCTGAAAACACTGATTTTTTGGCTGTTCTGATGCTCCTGGTTTCATTAACCTGCAAAGCTGGGAATACAATTTTGCGCATTATAATGTTAGGAGAAGGTCCAGTCAGGCTTGAAAGTAGGCGTGAGGTTGCTGGGGATGATAAAAGTACTCTAACAAAGGAATAGCAGGCTTTTCTAGTGTAAAACCCCCATAAGACAACGTACTGTGTTTAGTTGAAACACATTTTCTTTAATAACTCGGTAAATATTTATGCTAGAATGACGAGAGAGGGCTTAAAACTTTCGCCTTTTTAATTCTCATCTTTTTACATGCATTGATTTTACATCTGGGGCCTTTCTGGCCCTTTTTGGGCCCAAAAACTCAAAATTTGAAAGATTAATCCCCAAAAAATGGGTTTAGAGTTTTCCGATTGTTTTACCCAACGAACTTGTCCAACAGGTTATAGAAAGGAACGTCCCTACCAAATTTGAAGTAAATCGGACAAAAATGCGACCGCTAGAGTGCATACACACACACATATATATATAATTTTGAACGACCCCCCAAAACGTGTTCAGGGGGTCACGTTCTTTGGCGGAACTTCTATGGAGGTCCAGGGCTTAAGTTTCACCGTGCGGGTCATGCTAATAGTTCACTTTCCAAAGGAAATTCACTAATATAAAAAATAATCTCAGTGGAAAAATCCGCGTGGACCAATTCAAACACCCGGAATGGACACAATTAAATATATGGTGTAATTTGCTGTGAGTGTCCTCTACTTATTTTAACCTAACCTCTCTCTCCTATTTATGGTTGTTAACAGCAAATATCTATATGGGTAATTGACCATTCCGCTTTAGTGTTATTAATTGCCGAAATGTACACCTTTTCATATTATAATTATAGAAATCGCAGATGAAGCAAATTTTCACAGAACAGATCAATAATAATGAATCAGTATTATTAATCGATTATTAATATTAGGGTAATCTACGTAGGTAGGTTAGTAGCGAAAAACAACTTTTAGACGTCCTCAGAGCTCATTGTCACTATTGATGAATATATCTGACTCGTCTGAAGATCTGCAAAACGTTAACGGAAGGGCTTTAGAGCTTATTGGGTAGTTAAATCATCACAATAACATGGATTCTATTTTAGATTGGTAAAGTTACATTTTGGAAATTATAGTTTTGTCATTGAAATAAATAAATAATAAATTTAACTTTACTGCGCGTCGGGACGGCTGTTGTTGTTTCTTTGGAAATCTTAAAGCAAGGTAGATAAAAACGAGTTCGCACGCAGCACGCTGACGTGAGGGAAGGGAATTTCCATATTAAAACTTTTAAAACTCAAAATCAGTGTAAAAACATACATTTTCCAATTTTTATTGAAATCTGAAAACATTGATTTTTTGGCTGTTCTGACACTCCTGGTTTCATTTACTTGCAATGCTGGGAATACAATTTTGCGCATTATAAGGTTAGGAGAAGGTCCAGAGAGGCTTGAAAGTAGGCGTGAGGTTGCTGGGGATAATAAAAGTACTCTAACAAAGGAATAACAGGCTTTTCTAGTGTAAAACCCCCATAAGACAACGTACTGTGTTTAGCCGATACACATTTTCTTTAATAACTCGGTAAATATTTATGCTAGAATGACGAGAGAGGGCTTAAAACTTTCGCCTTACTATTTCCCATCTTTTTAAATGCATTAATGTTACATCCGGGGCTTTTCTGACCCTTTTTGGGCCCAAAAACTCGAAATTTGAAATATTAATCCCCAAAAAATGTGTTTAGAGTTTTCCGATTGTTTTGCCCAACGAACTTGTCCAAAAAATTATAGAAAGGAACGTCCCTACCAAATTTGAAGTAAATCGGAAAAAATGCGACCGCTAGAGTGCATACACACACATATATATATATATATAAAAATTTTGAACGACCCCCCAAAATTCAGGGGGTCACGTTAGGAACTTCTATGGTGGTCCCGGGCTTAAGTTTCACCGTGCGGGTCATGCTAATAGTTCACTTTCCAAAGGAAATTCACTAATAAATTACTTTTGTCCCCCAAATATATTGAAATAGTATTAGAAATGTTTACACGTTAACGTGAGTATTTTGTTGCAACATCATTAGTATATTAACACTCTAAATCGTATTTATGTGCAAGTGCAATCATACATTTGAAATTGGGACATTTTCTTGCAAGGAACATACCTATTTAGACATTGCAATACATAAAGCTTTTCGTGAAAGAACCTGTAAAAACATCATTCGTTTTGTCTCCCCAGCATCAAAATAGTACCTACCAAAACCCGTCTTTTCCCATCGGCAACTCTATGTCGCTTTAAGCCGTGCCCGATCATTTAATGGAGTGAAGGTTTTCATTAAAGCTTCAAAAGGACAATATGTTACTTCTAGCCAAGAAATTGTAACAGCCAATGTTGTCTGCACAGAAGTTCTGTAAATTCGTATCTATTACACTATATGTATTATAATAAATAAATCAATCAATTTCGTACTTATATTACAATGGATTTTTCTAATTACATTTAATTTTCACATTTTCTAACTTTTGTTTTTATGCATATTTCATTTGTAATTGTATTTGTATTTTCATTAGAAAATACCCCCGTCGCAGCAAACCTGCATATTCAGCGAATTTCCAATGCATATATATGAGTATCACTACTACCAAGAGCCACTTACCAAGTTTCTCAAAAATACATTCATTAATAAGTGATATATAGCACTTTATTTATTCTCCATAAGAATAACATTAGCATTGAGTACGCAGGTTTGCTGCAACAAGGAAGATAAGAAATGTGTTTGTTTGCAATTATCAATATAACTCAACCAGGTGAAGCTACATACCAAGTTTTATTAATTTAGGTTCATTACTAAGGGAGATATAAAACTTTACTTATTCTCCATATGAATAACATGGGGGCGGCGTATGCAGGTTTGCTGCTGCCGGGAAAAATCAACAAAAACAATTTTTTGTGCTAATATCAATATACCACAACTAGTTGAAGCCACATTCCAAGTTTCATCAATATACATATATTAATAATCGAAATATAACATTTTATTGATTCGCCATAAGGATAACATTGGACAACGTACTGTGTTAAGCACTTTGAATATCACTGCAACGGTTGGACGTAAAACAACAATTAAAACTCCAAAATGATTGTTTTGTAGAGCTAAACTGTTTTAGTGAAATTATCTGAGCAAAATCTAAAAACCGTATTCCCATAAGATTAACATCGGAAATTTTATGGACACATTTTTTGACTTTTCTCCACAACCACCAAATCTAGCTTAATGATTCAAAATACTAAATTTGTTTAAGCTCTATAAAATGGCTATAACCAAAATCTAGTGTTTTTTTTTTTTATTTTAGCGTAAAGAGTCCAAAATACTGATTTTTGGAAAATTTTAAACCCCCGTAAAACCCCCTTCCCATAGACCAATCGATTTGGTTTTCGAACTTAAAGTCATAAATGTTACTCACCACATTTGTGCCAAATTTCATCAAAATCGGGCGCTTCTTTCAAAAGTTATCGCGGTAACGGACACACACACACACACACACACACACATATATATATATATATATATATATATATATACATTTGAACGAGTAGTGTTTTTGGTATCTGGGGACCTCAAAACAAAAAGTTATCATGGTCTCGGGCTTACCATGCCACCTACGGTAATAGCTTCTTCCCTATTCGCTAAAAGTGAAACACAGAGTTATTGAATTATGGTTAACTAAAATTAGAGTTTGTTTAAAAAATTTCAAAGTCAATTACAGTCTTACGAATATTGTGTAAACATTTTTAGTCAAAGAAGAACATAAATAAAACAATAAATATCATTACCGTACTTATTTTGAAGTCACGAGGTGACGCTGGCTGCTAGTATATTTTATTTGTTTAATATTACAACAAATAAAAGAACATATAATTATATTAATATTCAATAAGCATTTTTAACTGTATGCTGATTAAAGAAAATATGATCAACAGTTTTCCAGTGTTTGTCTCGACTCGCACATAATCATCACCCATTTAGAAAAAGATTTTCTCAACTTCTTGTTTGAATAATCAACCATTTAATTGGTGAAGCTAAAGACTCTTTCACTCTCAGTACGGTTTGGCACACTGTAAGTAGTTGCTATCCTTACTGCTTAAACCCTTCAAAACAAAACCAACAAACCATTCAAGCAAATGTCGAGGATTACGCGAGGATACAAGATTCAAACAAAGAAGCTGTTTTAATTGCCCCGAATATCATCAGCTTGTTATCATCAGTTTATAAAAGGCTCAGCTTCGCCGTCGACGCATCAAAATGCTAATGGGCAAAATACGAGTAAGATGATTATGTATTTAGCGAGAGACAACGTACTGTCTCAGGCTTCATATTGTCCTGGCTAATTAGTAGCTGTAATTGGCTCCGGAATGCCGAGCTTAAATTGTGTGCGTTGAGGATTTTCTTTTTCATCTTATCGTGGAAGAGCACAAATGTTTGTACAAATGCTTGTCAACGTCATGAATTATGTCTTTGTTTTGCTTGGTTGTTAGGACAAAATGGTCGACAAACTTTGGAACTGGTTGATAACTGCTGAGAAATAGTTGTTGCAATTAAATAATGACAGAATAAAAACTATTAAGATTTATTTAGTGGCTGAAATACTTCTTGGGTGCCCCCCCCCCTTAGACTTAAATATTAAGAGGACTATGGGGGGATCTTGTATCTTGTATTGAAGGGGACCAGATACGTAATATTTCGTGTTTATACCCACTTTTCCCATAAGTTCAATTTTAATTTTCAAATCCCGCCCCTCCTCAATGGATTATCCGAATTCACTGATTTATGGCTCTTTTCAAAGAGCAAACAAAAAACACCTAGCGATTTCAGTGAGCAGAATTGTTCCATCTCTAATACAAGAATTTTCTATTGTCTATTGTACAGAATTGTTAACTCACAAGATCGCCAATATTGATTGTGTTTAATGTTCTTGAACGATTGTAATCTTTTTACATAAATGCTACTCACTAAAACAATATATTTTGTTCTCTTTAAAATAATCAATATAAAAACAATTCCGTATTATCTGTTAAGGAGAGGCGGGATCTGAAAGTTTACATTGGTCTTATGGGAGAAGGAGGGAAGCTGCAGGTATCTGGAGTCCCCTTTTAAAGGTAGTAAGTTAAACTGCAGCCATGAGTGGGTACAATAGTTATCTATAATTTAAGCCCATTGTGCATAAATCATCCTTTCACCCTTAGGTTTGTACAAGAATCCAATGTACGAGTTCGCACGCAGCACGCTGACGTGAGGGGAGTGAATTTCCACATAACAACATTTAAAACTCAAATTCAGTGTAAAAACATACATTTGTCCAATTCTTATTGAAGACTGAAAACATTGATTTTTTTTGGCTGTTCTGATTCTCCTGGTTTCATTTACTTGCAAAGCTGGGAATACAATTTTGCGCATTATAAGGTTAGGAGAAGGTTTAAAAGTAGGCGTGAGGTTGCTGGAGATGATAAAAGTGCTCTAACAAAGGAATAACGGGCTTTTCTAGTATAAAACCCCCGTAAGACAACGTACTGTGTTTAGTCGATACACATTTTCTTTAATAACTCGGTAAATATTTATGCTAGAATGACGAGAGGGGGCTTAAATCTTTCGCCTTTTTAATTCCCATCTTTTTGCATGCATTGATTTTACATTTGGGGCTCTTATGACCCTTTTTGGGCCCAAAGACTCGAAATTTGAATGATTAATCCCCAAAAAAAGAGGTTTAGAGTTTTCCGATTGTTTTGCCCAACGAACTTGACAAACTGATTACAGAAAGGAACGTCCCTACCAAATATGAAGTAAATCGGACAAAAAATGGGACCGCTAGAGTGCAAACACACATATATATATGTCTATATATATAAATATATATATATATATATATATATAAAATTTTGAAGGACCCCCAAAACGTGTTCAGGGGGTCACGTTAGGAACTTCTATGGTGGTCCCGGGCTTAAGTTTCACCGTGCGGGTCATGCTAATAGTTCACTTTCCAAAGGAAATTCACTAAAAAATTCCTTTTGTTTTGTAACAATAAATGATATACATAGTACTTCTTAAACCCTCCAGTGAGCGTGGCAGTCAGCTAAAAAGTTATAAATCTAAATATTATACGCTTTACATCTTAATGTAACTATCGTAATTATGACCATTATATTTCTTTTGATCATCAGGTCAGCCAATCCAAATCGCCTATTGAAAATAAATATAGTACTCGTAGTACTAAAAGTTAAAATTTTTATTATAGCGAATTTCCCCTATAGGGAAAATGCTATTACCGTAGTCAGCATGGTAAAACCTAGGCCCGGGACCATGATAACTTTTCGTTTTGAGGTCCACAGACCCCAAAAACACTATTCGTTCGAAACTGTATATATATATATATATATATATATATATATATATATATATATATATATGTGTGTGTGTGTGTGTGTGTGTGAGCACGATAACTCTCGTAAAAATTATCCGATTTTGATGAAACGTGATTTTGTATAAACGTGTAAAGCAACATTTATGACCTTAAGTTCGAAAACCAGCCAGATCGCTCCATCCGAAGGTTTTTTGGGGGTTTTTAAAAATGGCTTTTTTAATTTTTTACATATAATTTTTGAAATAGTCAAATTTTAGTTTTTACCATTGGATTCAGCTAAAAAAACACACAATTTGGTATTTTGATCATTCCTCTACCAACAATTGGTTAGCGAGATATTGAAAGTGCTAAACACGTTGTCTAATGTTATTCTTATGGAGGAAAAGAACAATTGTTTATCTCGCTTATTTATGAACGTATACTGACGTATGCGACTTGGTGTACGGGTTTATCTGGTTATGGTCTATTGATATATGCTCAAAAAAGTAATTTTTTCCAAAGGCTCCTGTAGCACTAAACCCAGCCCCATGTTAATCTTATGGATAATAACTAAATGCTATGTCTCCGTTAGTTATAAACATAAATGAATAAAAACTGGTATATGACTTCACCTAGTTGAGTTATATTCAAATTAGCATTAAAAGCCATTTTGTTGTTCTTTAATGCACTAAACTTGCGTTCTCAGCCCCAATTTTATTCTTATGGAGAATAATTAAAATTCTATATATCGCTTATTTGTGAATATATTTTTATGAAACTTGGTAAGTGGTTTTATGTAGTATTAAGACATTTATATCGCCATTGGAAATTCGCTGAGTATGCAGGTTTGCTACGACGGGGGAATTAAACTTCATTGCATAAACTTATTTGTTATTTATTATAAAAAAATATTGAAATCACTCCAATAAAAATTACTCTTGTGTTGTATCAATATCGCTTTCTCATTAATTGTTTATAAAAATAAAGAAACTTTTATTAGTTAGTTTTATTAGTTAGTTCTAATAGACTATAAAATGTAAAAACGATTTATGCGGTTTTGTATCCTCTAAATATATTATGGCATCAAGTAAACATTTCCTTGTATTTATCTATTTTCTTGAGCACTTTAAGAATATGAACTCTCAATACAGGTTGTGAGTATGATGTTTTACATACATTTTAGGGTTTACTGCGTATGTTTACGTGTTGATGTTTTCCTGTGAACAAGGCAATCCAATCAGGGTGGGTTACCCGCCACTGCGATCCGATGCTGATAAAGCACGCGGCAGTAGAATTTGTTGGCTAAACTGAGGAAGGAAACAAGTACATATCAATTGGTGCTTCTCAAAAGGCGACGGGGAAAATTAAGTTATAGCTACATACATTGTTAGGATTTTATTTAAATTACTTTGGAGCCGAATATTTTGAGAAGATTGTCACAGCGTGGGTAGCAGACGAATCCACTATATTCACCTTCTCTTCAATAGGAAGGTATTAGTTTTCTATTTCTTCTTTTTAGCGAATTTCCCCTATAGGGAAGAAGCTATTACCGTAGGTCTCATGGTAAGACTTAAGCCCGAAACCATGATAACTTTTTGTTTTGAGGTCCCCAGATCTCAAAAACACTATTCTTTCAAATTTATATATATATATATATATATATGTGTGTGTGTGTGTGTGTGTGTGTGTGTGTGTGTGTGTGTGTGTGTGTGTGTGTGTGTGTGTCCGTTAACACGATAACTTGAGTAAAAAACGTCCGATTTCGATCAAATTTGGCTCAAATGTGTAACGTGACATTCGTGACTTTAAGTTCGAAAACCAGAAAAATTGGACCATGGGAAGGGGGGTTTATGGGGGTTTTAAATTTTACAAAATTAAGTTTTTTGCACTTTTCACCCTAACATTTTTTAAACTCTCAATATTAGTTTTTATAATTTTATAGAGCTTAAATAAACAAATAATATCGTATTTTAAATTATTAACCTAGGTTAAGTGGTTGCGGAGAAAATCCAAAAAACCTGCTCTTAAAATCTCCCATGGTAATCTTATGGGAAAAAGGTTTCTGGCTTTTCTTCAGTTAAATTTAATGTAAACTTCACATTTGCTTTTACCAATCAATTCAGTTCTACAAAAAAATCATTTTGGTGTTTAAATTGTGATTCTACGTCCAACCGTTGCAGAGATATTCAAAGTGCTAAACACACTACGTTGTCCAATGTTATCCTTATGGAGAATAAATAAAATTTGATACCTCGATTATTTATGAACGTATATTGATGAAACTTGGTATGTGGACTCACGTGGTACTGGTATATTGATATTTGCACGAACAATTGATTTTTGTTGATTATCCCAGTAGCAGCAAACCTGCACACTCAGCCCTAATGTTATTCTTACGGAGAATAAGTAACATTTTATATCTCCCTTAATTATGAACATAAATTAATAAAACTTAGTATGTAGCTTCACCTGGTTGAGTTATACTGATAATTGCATAGAAACACTTACTTTTTTTCCTTGTTGCAGCAAACCTGCGTACTCAGCCCTAATGTTATTCTTATGGAGAATAAATAAAATGCTATAGATCACTTATTTATTAATGTATTTTTATGAAACTTGGTAAGTGGCTTTATGTGGTAGTGAGAAACATATACATGTATTGTAATTTCACTGAGTACGCAGGTTTGCTGCGACGGGGGTATTCAAATCGTAATCGTTATGCTAGATCGCCTCTCTCCATCTTAAGCATCAGCCGAGGCAAACTAGCCGGTCCACTAAGGTTATTTACATCAAACAAAAAACATTAGCTTGTATTATTAAACAATCTTCAGAACGCAAAAAGATTAAGTACGTGAAGGTAATTAAATATTAGAAGTAATGGACCCTGCAATAGGTAGTGGATTTAATTTCCTGAAAATCTAAATAACTCATACAAATATTGTAAAGTAATAGTAGTCTCAACAGCTAATTTTTATTCGAAAACCCCAAATTTTGTTGTTAGGTAATTAGGGTTAGCTATAAATTTGTACATAAGTTAAATACATCTTGATATTTCAGGAGTAAAGCTCATTTTAAACGAGGATCCGTCATTTTTGAGATAATCCCAAATTTATAATACGCTTAAAACGTTTAGAGACTATTAAACATCGGTTTAAAGTTGTTCTTAAAATCTGAAGTCAGCCAGACAGAATAATCTTAAATTATCATCTTAAACTTCTTAAATTCCCTTTACTAAGGATTTTTTTCTGTCCGATCTACTACGCTGATATTTCATGACCAATTTTGACACATTAAATTTAAAAATAAAGGTATTTCGTCGTAGATGATTTTAAAAAAAATTGATTTTTGTCTTGAACATCAGTGTCTGGCTCTCATGGTCACTTTTTCACAGGGGACATATACTGTACTTACTTAACATAAGCTGATTCACTTCATTTAAATGTTTAAGACAAATTTATTCTACGCTATACAACGATCCCTTTTTGAATAAGGACATCAAACGCATGTATGCGACCCTAACCTAGCCAGTTGAAGAGTTGGGTGTTGGGCCATAATCCTCTTGTGTCCGTTACTGTTATCAGATCCCGGATGCAAATCCGACACATCTGATAAGGTAATGGCGGCTAGCCCTTCGCCCTCAAGGGCCCTTCACAACCGCCCTTCGGCCCACCAACCTTATGGCCCTTGAAGTTGTTTATATTGCTTTAACACATAATATAGACACTAAACAACTCCGTGACTCTTGAACCATCATGCAGTATTTTTATAATAACATATGTAACGGCTTACATTTGAAATATATATTATGACATCGATTCAAACCATTCAAATTTTGTTTGTAGTAAGACAAGTCAAGAATAAATATTTAAGACTATTTAAAACAATTTAATTAAAATTAATGATTTTTAGTCTATAATAAATAATATTTATATCTGTGATCGCACCAAAACAAAAAGTTGTGTTTTTTCGTGACCGTATTATTTTTTAAGTTTAGATATGACTTTACTTTCAAGTTGTCACTAAAACTTTTGTATTTAGGGCCTAATATTAATTTATGGTAGATTAAAGAACTGTGTCTGCAAAAATTGTGTAGAAACATTCTTCAAACTTTAAGGATAAATTATGTTTGGGGAAAAAACATCTTTTAAGATAACCTTCCAAATATAAAATACAAATATACATTCTTGTTTTTATGGACTATTATTCCAACTTTATGACGTTATTTTAGCTTTCATTTAGGACATTATATATTGTACCTATACGAGTCCTCGATAATAAATATGATATTGTGTGCTAGTACTTACTTTAAGGCAGCTACTGTTTATCAACGTAATTGGTTTTAGTATCAGCTAATTTAAACAAAAAAAAATAAAGGTAGGCCTGACGATTCTGTTTGTTGTACAGGAAAATTTCCTTCCCTTTGCATCGAGAGAACATTTGTTTACTCCACATTCTGCGGTGAAACCTAAGCCAATAACCACTAACTAACATATGATTAGATATTTATCACTTCGTTAGATAAATATTTAAAATGTTAATAACAACGGAGCGAAGCCTTAAGGGTCATATTAAGAACTTTGACACAGTGGGAGGGAACATATTAATTTGTTATATAATGAATTTTTGTCACATTAACACCAAATTTTACACCGGGGATATTCTATTTGATAGCGTGCGTTTTAAAATGTATAACATTTAAGTGTTTTAGATCTCAATTAAACATCAAACACCCTTTAAACAAGTTGAAAAGTTTATTTTGACAACACATCAGTTGTTTAGCAAACTAAATATTTTTTATAGTTAATGAGCCGAATTCCTGTTTACAAGCGAATGGTTATCACACAGTAGCGTCACATACGGCGGGTTATCTCGGTGTAAACCTGGTTTACAGGTCATAACACCTTTATGGCTGCCCACTAATACACGACTCATCACGTTTTTACACCTACTTTACACACCTGTCATGAGCCATCAGCTGATAACTCCTGCTGCCATCTCGCGGGCTCGCAACCAACCTTCTCGACATGAGTCTCCCTAAGTACTGCGCCTGGCAGATTTATTATGTAACACTTTCGTGTTTACGGTGTACCCTGCCCTAAACATGAAGAGCTGTTCCATCAGCTCCGGAATGAACGTTTTACAACATGTTAGAGTTCCGTAACTCTAGAATAAAACTGAAAAAGTCGGTTCATGTTTTGTTGGAGCTTGAGGAGCGATTCTGTGCTAAATGTTGACCACGTGAATAACAGCGTAGTAGCTTCAATCATTCTGGTGTTCAAGGCGATGCAGCATGAACATATTGTTGTTCAATTTAAATAGATACAATCAATAATTGTAAATAGCAGTAACTACTTTATACCTAACTCACGAAATTTGTATTAAAAACGTTAGATAGTTCAAGCATAACATAAAAACTGTTTTAGACTCAAACAAATCCATTTAGTTTATTGATCTTTAACCTGTGGTTGTATAAGCCTGTTAAATCGGTTTTTCGTTTTTAATGTAATACTATTATTTTCAGCAGAGGTGTATTGGTACTTAATCAAATACTCTCCATTCGATAAACATTGGTCAGATTGTTAGCTTTGAACAGCTGGTTATAAGAACCATCTCGGAGCAAAGGAAAAACTGTTAATTTTCGAACAATACATAATATGTGCTATATTTACTTCATATTTCAAACGGTAGCACGATATTATTGGTAGTATTATATAATTTTCCCCGTTATTTAGAGCTTAATAATGAGCAGACTCAGTGGAAGACACTACATGTACAGTAACACAAACAAGAGCTTATCACCTCGCTTGCTAAACAACATTTTCCACTAGTTAATTTCTCCTGAAGAGAATTGAACAACTATAATAAGTACGGTAGCGGTATTTGCGAGACCTGTAAGTGATGCATAGCTTCATTTTATGATAAGGTCACGTCATGCCATTTATTACAGGTGCGGTCCGCGAGAAAAGCTAAATATATAGACAACTCTTAAGAAATATGTCTCAAATCAAATTCCATTTTGCTTTGAAATATCTCTCTTCCAAAATATTCTTCGCTTACTCTTCTTTCATGGGCATCTTGCTATGGACTAATGCTAAGCATCTTGTATTTCGGTTGAAGAGTTCACGGGTTCGATTCCCAAGATGTCAAAACAAGTGGAGGGGTTTGGATCACTTACTCTTAAAAGCGTTTGTGTCAAAAAAATCCCTCTAGCGTTGAAGGACAAACAAAAATTAAGTTCCTGAATTATTTCAAAAGTTGAAAGCATATTTCTGAACTACAAATCTCCCAGTTCCAATTCGATTCTGGAGAGTGAGATCTCCGTAACGGCATGTGTCTCTGATCGGCTAATTCACTCAACCCGTTATCTGAGAATTAACGAAATAACTAGGGCGCCTGGATCGTGATAATTGATAACTCAGTCAGCGAGGTAACGCGCTTATGTCTTCGCTGATCCCCCCTCCCCCTCTCAACCCCTCCCGAGCAATTAATTCTTCTAATAGAAAAACAGATTTTTCGTAAGAAATATCTTATCCTATGCTAGAATCTAGTACGATGATCGTATGAAAGCAAAATGTATCTCGGAATCCCCCACGCATGGGTTTTGCTTAAACATTGAAAACGAGTTCGCACGCAGCACGCTGACGTGAGGGAAGTGAATTTCCACATAAAAAACTATAACAACTCAAAATCAGTTAAAAATATACAATTATTCAAATTTTTATTCAAATCTGAAAATATTGATTTTTGGCTGTTCTGATGCTCCTGGTTATATTTACCTGCAATGCTGGGAATACAATTTTACGCATTATAAGGTTAGGCGAAGGTCCAGTCAGGCTTTAAAGTAGGCGTGAGGTTGCTGGGGATGATAAAAGTACTCCAACAAAGGAATAACAGGCTTTTCTAGTGTAAAATCCCCATAAGACAACGTACTGTGTTTAGTCGATACACATTTTCTTTAATAACTCGGTAAATATGTATGATAGAATGACGAAAGAGGGCTTACAACTTTTGCCTCACTAATTCCCATCTTTTTAGATGCATTGATTTTACATCTGGGGCTTTTATGACCCTTTTTGGGCCCAAAAACCCAAAATTTGAAAGATTAATCCCCAAAAAAGGGGTTTAGAGTTTTCCGAGTGTTTTGCCCAACGAACTTGTCCAACTGATTACAGAAAGGAATGTCCCTACCAAATTTGAAGTAAATCGGACAAAAAATGCGACCGCTAGAGTGCAAACACACATATATATATATATATATATATATATATATATATATATAAAATTTTGAACGACCCCCCAAAACTGTTCAGGGGGTCACGTTAGGAACTTCTATGGTGGTCCCGGGCTTAAGTTTCACCGTGCGGGTCATGCTAATAGTTCACTTTCCAAAGGAAATTCACTAATAAGAGAGTTTTGTATTGGACATTGATTGGCAAAATCACTGACCCCAGGATAAATATAATTTTGCTGGAAAACAAATTTTAAAATGGAAATTTTTAACATTGGGCTTAAGGCAACAAGATTAATAAATCTAGAGGTCTCGTCTGGGGTAGGAGAGTGTAGCTTACATGCTACCCGCCGTTTTCCTCAGATAATTATTAAAAAATTCGCTTCTCCAGTTAAATATTTGTCTGCAAACATACATGTAACTTGTGAAGACAGGATTTGATTGGTTACCACGTGGTTGCCATGGGAGCAGAGTGGGCAGAGGGGCGACCATATAGTCTACACGAGACGATACCTCTATATACATTAACCTCGTTGGCTTTAGGTGTTTCAAATCAAAACAAAAGTAGAATTACAGCAGTTCAAACACAACTATTGAACTGTTAAAGTGACACTCTCGTAGTAAAGTATAAACAAATGGTTGCTTTTGCAGAGAAAAGTACAAATGCAGATGCTTAATGTTGAACTAACGTCACACGGAATTGCTATTTTCATAATTCTAAATCCCTTCTGGGGAATTCCATTAAATAAATTTATATTCAAAACAATATTTTGAATATACTATTCAAACAAGGTTTTGTCATAGCTTAGTGCGATAGTTCTATTTATTGTGTTTTTATTAGTGAATTTCCTTTGGAAAGTGAACTATTAGCATGACCCGCACGGTGAAACTTAAGCCCGGGACCACCATAGAAGTTCCTAACGTGACCCCCTGAACACGTTTTGGGGGGTCGTTCAAAATTTTATATATATATATATATATATATGTATATATATATATATATATATATATATATGTGTATGCACTCTAGTGGTCGCTTTTTTTGTCCGATTAACTTCAAATTTGGTAGGGACGTTCCTTTCTGTAATCAATTGCACAAGTTCGTTGGGCAAAACAATCGGAAAACTCTAAACCCTTTTTTTGGGGATTAATCTTTCAAATTTCGAGTTTTTGGGCCCAAAGGGTCAGAAAAGCCCTGGATGTAAAATTATTGCATGTTAAAAGATGGGAATTAGTGAGGCGAAAGTTTTAAGCTCTCTCTCGTAATTCTAGCATAAATATTTACCGAGTTATTGAAGAAAATGTATTTTGACTAAACACAGTACGTTGTCTTATAGGGATTTTACACTAGAAAAGCCTGTTATTCCTTTGTTAGAGTACTTTTAACATCCCCAGCAACTCACGCCTACTTTCAAGCCTGCCTGGACCTTCTCCTAACCTTATAATGCGCAAAATTGTATTCCCAGCTTTGCAGGTAAATGAGACCAGGAGCATCAGAACAGCCAAAAATAATTTTTTTTCAGATTTCAATAAAAATTGGAATACATGTATGTTTTTACACATATTTTGAGTTTTAAACTTTTTTTGTGGAAATTCACTTCCCTCACGTCAGCGTGCTGCCTGCGAACTCGTTTTGTGCTATAATACCATCTAAATAAATAAATATTCAAACAGGAAATGCCATATTCGGAAACAAAAGGTATAAATCAATTTTTAACTTTTATGCGTTTCTCAGACACAAAAGTGAATCTTCATTTCAGGAAGGAAACCATGAGAGCTTAAGTAGCTTATACCCGAAGTCCTATTACATTATAAGATGGGCTGCGAGTGTTTGGTTTCAGGGCCCAGGTAAAGCTACGTTATTACCTTACCCACCCTCTTGGCCCCGAGTCAAAGGCACTTCCCCACAGTCAGCCCGCGTTACTCGTACAAAGGACTGATAGGTGGCTGACAGGTATAAGCTCACACACACACACACACACACACACACACACACACACACACACACACACACACACACACACACACACACACACACACACACACACACACACACGCACACGCACACGCACACGCACACGCACACGCACACGCACACGCACACGCACACGCACACGCACACGCACACGCACACGTATCTCTCCTAGTAGCTATCTTTCACCGAGTAATACAATAACGTGTGAAGACCATTAAACATCTTGTACAGTGAAAAAATACATCTTGTTGGTTATTCGTAAAAAAATATTTCACGACTAATTTCAACATAATGTATTCAAGCTCAACTTAAATACCCCTGTCGCAACAAACCTGTGTACTCAGCGAATGCCCAATGGATATAATATGTCTTAATACCGCATAAAGCTGCTTACCAAGTTTCTTTAATATACATTCATAATCAAGCAATATATAACATTTTAATTATTCTATATAAGAATTACATAGGGGCTGAGTACGCAGGTTTGCTGCAACTAGATATACAAAATATGGGTTGTTATGCAAGTATAAATATAACTCAACTAGGTAAAGCCACATACCAAGTTTTATTAATTTATGTTCATAATTAAGGGAGACATCATATTTTACTTATTCTCCATAAGAATAACATGGGGGCTGACTACGCAGATTTGCTGCATCAGTAAACAATGGGGTTTGGTGCAAATAACAATAGACCCCAACCAGATGGAGCCATATACCCAGTTTCGTCGGTATACGTTCATAAATAAGCGAGATATAAAATGTATCTTATTCTCCATGAGAATAACATTGGACAACGTACTGTGTTTAGCATTTTCAATATCTCTGCAACCATTTGAAGTAGAGCAATGGTCAAAACACCAAATTGTGTGTGTTTTTAAGCTGAATTCAATGGTTCAGACTAAAATTTGACATGTTCTAAGATTATATGTAAACAAATAAAAAAAAAACATTTTTGGGGTACAAAATACCCCCAAAATACCCCTTCGGATAAATCGATCTCCCTGGTTTTCGAACTTAAAGTCATACATGTTGCTTTACACGTTTGTACCAAATTTCACCAAAATCAGACCATTTTTCCCGGGTCCCAGGTCTAGGTCTTACCATGCCGACTACGGTAGTCGCTTCCCTAGAGGGATAATTCGCCAAAAATGGAATCTCAATATAAGAAGAGAACCGTGCAGCGTTTATAGCAACATAGTATGATTCAGGGTTTATCTCCAGTGTTATATATCCGTAAACATTTATTAGTGAATTTCCTTTGGAAAAGTGAACTATTAGCATGACCCGCATGGTGAGACTTAAGCTCGGGACCACCCTAGAAGTTCCTATCGTGACCCCCTGAACACGTTTTGAGGGGTCGCTAAAAACTTGATATATATGTGTGTGTTCCCACTCTAGCGGTCGCAACTTTGTCCGATTCACTTCAAATTTGTAGGGACATTCCTTTCTAAAATCAGTTGGACAAGTTCGTTAGGCAAAACAATCGGAGAGCTCTAACCCACTTTTTGGGGATTTTAAGTTTTATAATTTTGGGTTTTTGGGACCAAAAAGGGTCAGAAAAGCCCCGGATGTAAAACTAATGCAGGTTAAAATATGGAGATCAATGAGGCGAAACGTTTAAGCCATCTCTCATCATTATAGCATAAGTATTTACCAAGTTATTAAAGAAAATGTTAATTGTCGTAAGACAGTACGTTGTCTTATGCGGATTTTACATCTGAAAAGGCTGTTTTCATATCTTGATGTAGTTTGATCACCCCCAATACCCCTATACCAACTTGTTACCCTGACTATACCTCCTCCTAACCTTATAATGCACCCCATTGTAATCCTAATAGTGAATTTAAATATAACCAGGAGCATCAGAACAGCCAAAAATAACATTTTCAATTTTTCAAAAAAATGTTACCAGTGTTGTTTAAAACCCTTTATTAGATTTTTCTAAATTTTTTGATGCGGAAATTCACTTCCCTCACATCAGCGTGCTGCGTGCGAACTCGTTAAAATACACAGTGTATCGTGTGTCACAGTGTATAACTATGTCATATAATATGTCTGTCGTAATGTTTATTGGGTAAAGCTATTAAAGGCCCAGATGGTTATTTCCAATTTGAACTATTTTGTAATTTGTTTTACTATTTTTTTTTATGAAAAAGCAGCGTGTCTTTTATTGTTTGCAACCCTAGTTTAAGATCACAGAAGTAGTGGTGAAATGGCAAAGAGACCCCACAATCGGCGCTTTTTTCCCATGTTATTCTTATGGGGATCAGTTTTTGCGCCGACACCCGATCCCGCCTTACACAAGTTTCCTTGTTGGCCTATATTAATACCCAACCCCTGCCTATATTAAATATATTGTCCCAATCCCCCTCTATACTTTTTAAAATTTTCAAAAACTATCTCTGGTGTGTTTTGTGTCCTTGGATGTGTTATTGGTGTTTTAATAAATTCCCCCAAATTAAAAAAAAATACTGCCGCCAACTTCTTGATTTAAAATTTGGATTATTGTTGTAGTGTTTTAATAAATCCCAACTACGGTCGAACTGCCAACTGATTAATTAAAACACGCAACAATCCGCACCACCGCCTGCACACCCAACGATCCGCATCGCTGCCCACCAACCATGACGCCACGGCACACGCAACAATCCACCGCTCACTGACACACTGACATACTAACACACTAAAGTCGGTCATGTGCAAGCATGCGTCACATTGACCAGAATTTCCACTTACCATAGAGGTAATTTCCTGGTTGAAAGTCCAGCCAATGTGAGGTAATTTCCTGGTTAAATTGAAAAATCCAGCCTCTCGACGTGTATATAAGGAGCCACCGACAAGACACAGCACTATTGTTCTACAAGACCAGTGACACGACATCTCACCACTGACACCTCACCACCGGCACCAGATGACGTCACGGCTCACCTCTCCACCGGACGTCTCGGCGCCACGGCCTCTCCACATCTCACACCCAGGACTCCGGTTAGCTGGGAGTGTTAGCGACGGTAGTTGTAGCTAAGGTGGTGTCTTCAGGGACAATCACAACTGTTAATCCATCCGAAAATTGTGAAATAGCCTAATATTTGTAAATCTCCAATTCACCATATCCAAATTTTAAGGTTTCCATATTTAAATATCCATTTGTAAATCATATTTCGAATGTGACTGCATTTCGAATATGAACTCTCGTAAACTTGTAAAATATAATTTAAAAACCGTTTTTAAATAATTTTTGTCTAATTTAAAAAATGGTAATTTTTGTTTATAAAAAACAGAGTAATGTCATCTCAAAATTTATTTACATCGAACATGTTGTCCTGTGCAATCTGCTCCACGCCCTGCTCCAACAGAAGCAATTTAATCAGACACTATCGTAACATTCACAAAGTTATTCCTAAAATTTGTAAAAAATGCCATCAAATATTTGATAATAACAATCATTTTAAAGCGCATATGCTAGAAAAACATGATAGTTGTAATGTGTGTAAGAGAGTCATCACTCGTGACAAGAAACGACACCACCTACGATGTGACAAACGACCTTACAAGTTGTATATTTTTAACGGTGAATCTGTGGAAGTATTAGACACTCTTCAATCTTGTCCCCTACCTATCAAATGGATTCTTATTAGGAGGGTAAAGTTCATCAAACACTCGGTGGACAATAATGGTGATTTAATCATTGACAAAGAATGTATTGCTGATTTTCGAAGTTTAACTACTTTATCAATTGAGAAAGCACAATTAAAAACTCAAATTAAAGAAGCACTTTGTAAGATCGATACCTCCATGCACAAGTATCAAGCCCAAGGCAGCGGATGGATATATGACCATACTAAATACTGGCAGCTGCATGTTTACAAGTATAAACCCCTAACTCCCAACTCATACATACCCACACCAGAAAATATAAAATCAAAACACGCTGTTTTAAATATTAAAAATAGTGATAATAAATGTTTCGTGTGGAGTGTTTTAGCAAGCTTGAAACCAAGGAATTGTAAACATGCAAATCGAGTATTTTACTACGAACCCTATGAAGGTCAGTTGAATATGTCAAATATAAAATATCCCGTAAAAATATCCGACATTGATAAATTTGAAAAACAAAACAACATAAGTGTTAATGTATATGGAATTGAAGGACAATTAATATATCCACTGAGAATAACTAAACTAAATAGTAATACGCACGTCAACCTGCTGCTTCTACAACAAGGTCGGAAATCGCATTACTGTTTAATTCGTGATTTTGATAAGTTAATGCTACGGTCTACAAAACACGACCATAAGAAATATTTTTGCAAGTTCTGTTTGCAACATTTTTGCACCAAAGATATATTGGAACGTCTCACAACATATTGTGAAACCTTTGATGCCCAAAGAGTACAAATGTCTAAAAAAGATACACTACAATTTACGAATTACAAATATCAACTTAAAGCTCCCTTTGTGATTTATGCAGATTTCGAATGTTTTATAAACTGTGGCAAACACACGCCTTCTGGATTTGCTTATGTTGTGGTGAGAGATTCTAACATTATTTACGAAGAGTTGTACAGCGGTGAAAATGTGATGGATGTGTTTTTCGAAAAGTTATTTAAAACTTATGACTTTATTAAAAGTCAGATGGGAGTATATGTTCCCCTTGTAATGACTCCAGAGCAAGAGATGTTATTCCAAAACTCTACACACTGCCACATATGCCAACAACTGTTACTGTGTGATAAAGTGCGCGACCACTGCCACCTAACAGGCGAGTTCAGGGGGCCCTCCCACAACTCTTGCAATTTAAACTATAAAGTAACCAAGAAAATTCCAGTATTCTTCCACAATCTTAAAAACTATGACGGTCATTTAATAATGCAACACTTGGGAAAATTCAATCGCAAATTGAATTGCATAGCCAAAGACATGGAAAAGTATATTTCGTTCTCTGTTGATGATTTGGTATTTTTGGATTCCTACAACTTTCTGTCTCTTCCCTTAAGCAAATTAGCTTCCAATTTAAATACGTTTAGATTTATAGACAATCCACTACTACAACACAAGGGCGAATTTCCGTACGAATACATGACAGGACCAGAAAAGTTTTTAGAGCCCCTCCCACCCATAGAGGCATTTTACAGCAGTCTAACTAAAGAATGTATATCTCCTGCACAATATGAACATGCTAAAAACGTATGGAATCATTTTAATATAAAGAATTTAAAAGAATATCACGATTTATACCTTAAAACAGATGTGTTGTTATTGGCTGATGTGTTTGAGACATTTAGGGACTTGTGTTTAAAGGATTATAAACTCGACCCTGTCCACATGTACTCACTGCCTGGACTAACATGGGAGGCGTGTCTTAGAATGACCGGCATAAAATTAGAATTATTTCAAGACGTTGACATGCATTTGTTTATAGAACATGCCATTAGAGGCGGTGTAAGCATGATTTCCACGCGCTATGCTAAAGCCAATAATAAGTACATGGGCGAACATTATGACCCAAATCAAGAAAGCACCTATCTTGTATACTTAGACTGCAACTCGCTATACTCTACAGCAATGTGCGAGTCGTTGCCCGTTGATGGCTTTAGATGGACAAATGAGAAAGATTATAAATACAATCAAAATGAAAACTTTGGATTTATTTTGGAAGTTGATTTAAAATACGATAAAAGTTTACACGATTTGCATAATGACTACCCGCTCGCACCAGAAAAAATGAATGGAAAATTAATACCAAATTTAAATGACAAAACTAAATATATTTTACATTATAAAGCACTAAAAAAATACGAAGAACTGGGTTTGGTAGTTACAAAATACCACAGAATTTTAAAATTCAGACAATCAAAATGGCTTGCGCCCTATATTAATTTTAATATTGAAAAGCGACATAAAGCTAAACATGATTTTGAAAAAGACTTTTACAAACTGTTAAATAACAGTCTCTTTGGTCGAACAATTATGAACCAACGCAACTTTCGTGATATACATCTTGTAGACGAGTCTAAGTTAACAAAATATGTTACAAAGCCAAGGTTTGACTGTAGCAAAATGTTCGATAACAATTTGCATGCTGTGCATTTAAATAAATTAATTGTAAAGTTTGATAAACCAATATATTTAGGAATGACCATTTTGGATATCAGTAAAGTAATAATGTATGATTTCCACTATAATTATATGTCAAAATTTAAGAATAAAAAGTTCTTAATGACAGACACAGACAGCCTTGTTTATTCTATAGTAACAGAGGACTTTTACAAGGAAATACAAAGTGACTTGGACTGTTTCGACACCTCCGCATATAGTAAAGATAATTTCTTATACTCTGATAAAAATAAAAAAGTTACGGGCAAGTTTAAAGACGAATTAAATGGTCAAATTATGTATGAATATTGTGGTTTAAGGCCAAAATTATACTCTTTCATTCCTTTACAATGGTTATACGAAAAAGAAAAGCAATGTGAGCTAGAGGTTAAAAAGGCAAAGGGAGCTGACAACGCCACAGTTAAACATCTCTTAAGACACCAACATTACTTACACTGTCTTGCAACCGGGGAAGATTACTATGAGAATGTTACAAGAATTAAATCCACAAACCACCATCTTCAAACATTAACGATGAACAAAAAGGTACTCTCTTTTGATGACGACAAGAGGTTTATTCTGGATGGCATCAACACTCTTGCCCTTGGTCATTATAAAATTGGTCAAACATAAATCTATATTTCCCATTATTCTTTGGCCTTTCCTTGTCTATTACAAAAAAGTCATATTTAGACCTATCCCAGCATTGATGGCAGAGATTTCTAAATTGGTTAAATGAAAAATCATTTCCCACATGATTGTTATACACATGTTTTAAATTTAAATCGTCTTGTTTAAATAATATTAGGAAATTAACATTGTCACGTAAATGTTTGTTTACTTTACTGTAAGATTGACACAAGTAAAAACTGTTAATATTTTTGTGTCTCCCCATTGAGAAAAATTGTGTGATATTTGGACTATTTATGTCGTCAAATACAACTATTGAGTGTGATTCTACATCATTTGGTGTGATTTCACAGTTTGAATATGTGTGTAATTTAACTTCATCACACAGACGGAATATTTCAATTATTTTTTTATATTTTTCTTGTTCTAAAGATTTGGATATTATATATAAATTTGTAAACTTTAATCCTTGTTTTTTTACAATTAAGTTATAAATTACAACAGTCTTCCCCGAACCACTGGGCCCTATTATAAGACAGCGAATATTATTAGGAAATAGACCCAACTTCTTTGGTGTATTTTCTTTATGTGCTATTTTAAATTTGTTCTTTTGTTGAATAAATGACATTTTTTATATAATAAAAATGGTGTATTTTCTTTATGTGCTATTTTAAATTTGTTCTTTTGTTGAATAAATGACATTTTTTATATAATAAAAATGGCAAAGAGAAAGTGTAAAAAGGTCCAAGGTAAGGGATTATTCTTAAAGCCATATAGAGGCCGTGGCTTGTTAAATACCCTTATAAACAACCTTCCTTTCCCTCTCCACATGCCTGGAAATTATAAATGGTGCGGACCTGGAACTAACGTGCGTGAAAATTTAGCCAGAAATGTACCTCCAAAAAATAAGCTAGACTCTTATTGTAAAGAGCACGACATATTCTACATGAATAATCCTGATACAGCCACCCGGAACAAGGCAGATATGAGATTAGCGGACCAGGCTTGGACTAGGGTTTCGGCAAAGGACGCCAGTCTGGCCGAAAAAGCAGCAGCTTATGCAGTGACAAATTTGATGAAGGCTAAGGCAAAAATGGGAATGGGATTAAAATTTAATAAAAAAGATGGACAACTTTCAGCTGTTAGAGGCAGCAAGAGACGTGCCTCACTTTCGAGGAGTGTACCTAAAAACGAGCTAAGAAAACAGAGACCAAAAGTAAGAGAATGTGGAATTATTAATTTAGACAGTGACAGGGGCACACATTGGACAGCATATCGTAAAAATAAAGATGTTGTAATATATTTTGACCCTTTCGGAATACAGCCTCCAAAAGAGGTAATTGAATATTTTGTACCATCTAAAATTTACTATACAACTGATCAAATACAAGATTTAAACAGTTCCATTTGTGGAATTTTATGTTTATCATTTCTGAAAAATTTTAGTTTATAAAAATGGATTCATTTACTATAACATTTACGGGTACAGAGCCAGAGTTGAAGTCTGTGTTCTTTCCTCCTATAGAATTAAATGGTGATTATGTAATTGGACTGGTAGATTTTCAAAGTTATAATTCTATATTTAATGTTAAAAAACCTCTAAATACTTTGACATATTACAAAATGCACAAAATTACAACCCCAAAAGGGGAGGTCACAATTGACGAATTAAACCGGGCATTAGCCGGTAAAGTTGAAGTTATTATACAAAATAAAGTAGCATTAATTAATACAAAAGTCAAACTTATATTTTACAAAGGGCTAGTTCCAAAATTAAATAAACTTAAAGACACAAAATTAACTATAGACGAGGGTGAGGATGTGTATTATTACGATCACAAAGCTCCAAATGTAATTGAAATTGTTGAAGGTACATACGAAGTGTTTGAGCTTGCGAAGGAAATTCAAAAGCAACTCCCAGATTTTGTACTTATAGCCGATAATAAAACTATGAAAGCCACATTACATTCTAGCCATGTGTTTGATTTTACAAAACCGTGTTTAGGGTCTGAATTGTTGGGATTTAAAGGATTTTCTACTCCAGATATTGCGTTTAAATCTGTAAATAAAATCAACATAAATAATGTAAATGTGATTAGAGTAAAATGTAATATTGCGAATGGGTCTTATTTAAATGGCGACAAATCACACACCATACACAGTTTTTACCCAGAAGCTCCTCCCGGCTACAAAATTATTGAGGTTCCCAGAAATATTATATACTTTCCTGTAAATAAGAGAAGTTTAGATGTTGTTAGCATTACATTTGCAGATCAACACGACAAGCCAATTGACTTTAATAAAGAAGAAACTACAATTACTTGTCATATAAAAAAGATATGAGAATTTACAAGAACGGACTGAGTGTGCAAAATGCCAGGTTTCTGCGATCAATTGGGTTGAAGTTAAAATTTTCTATTAATAAAAATGGAAGATTTTCTAGACGTTACAGGAAAATTCCAATACGACGATAGCTTGGTTAAAATTACAAATCACTCCTATGTTCCACACAACACTTTAGCAATAAATAATTCCGATGAAATTCGAATATGCATAAATAATCAAGATTTACTAACACTCCCATGTAGGAGTTATCTGTATATTAAAGGAGAAATAGAGAATCATGATAAAGGACATTTTATAAATAATGCATTTGCATTCTTATTTGACGAAATTAGATATGAAGTTGCTGGTAAAGAAATAGATATTGTAAGAAATCCGGGAATTTCCAGTCTTATGAAAATATTGTGCTCTTACAATAAAACAACTAAATTGTCAAATGTAGCATTTGATTCTGATGAAAATTTAAAGGAGTTCCATAAAAGCGGCAAGTTTAGTACTTGTGTCCCGTTAGAGCTGTTTATGGGTGTGTTTGAGGATTTTAATAAGGTTTTAGTAAATGTTAAACAAGAATTGGTGTTGAAAAGATCCAAAAACGACTTAAATTGTATATTATCAACATCTAATGCTCCAACTGGTGTCGATCCTATTCCTAAAATTACACTTAAATCGATTCAGTGGGTGATGCCGCATGTGGTACCATCTGATGGGGAGAGGCTTCAATTACAAAAGATGTTATTGCAAAATAAAAATTTGCAAATTGCATTTAGAAGTTTGGAGCTACATGAACTCCCATCATACCCCGAAACCAAGAGACATACGTGGTCAGTTAAGACGTCTTCGAGTTTGGAGAAGCCCAGGTATATTATATTTGGTTTCCAAACAGGTAGGGACAACAGTGCACGAAAAAGAACTGATGAATTTGATCACTGTAAATTGAAAAATATCAAAGTGTTTTTAAACTCTGAATATTATCCTTATGGTGATTTAAATCTCGACTTTGAAAATGGAGATGCCTCTAAAGCTTATGAGATGTTTGTGAGGTTTAGGGAGAGTTACTACAACACCGTCCCCGATCCTATGTTTAACAGAGCTGACTTTATAAAGAAATATCCTCTAATTGTAATAGATTGTTCTAGGCAGAATGAATCAGTCAAAGAGGGGGTTGTAGATATTAAATTAGAAATTGAAACTGCAGAAAATGTCCCTTCAAACACATCTGCATATTGCCTAATAATACACGATAAGGTGTTTGAGTATAATCCTTTGACAAATGAGATAAATAAAATGTAAATAAAATGAAAACAAATATTCAACAAGAATTGGTAGAGTCTGCAAAACAAATAAGAGAAAAATATAGGGCGTTAAAACGTGGTAAATTTCTAGAGGCTGAAGAGAGGTTCCAAACATTCCAACCGTTAATAGAGCCTTTGCAAGAATTAAAAAATTTAGCCACAAAAACAGAGAGGCCAGTTCTCCCAATGATTTTAGAAAAGACCCCGTCTAGAATACCAAGAATAACACAGATAACACCGCACAAATTAGATTTTGGTCTTTTAGCATCAGACTATTTAGGAAATTACCTTAGTAGAAGTAGTATGACAGACACCACATATGGTATTAGGTGAGAAGGAAATAAATTTTTTATTGGGAATCAGGAAGTTCAAATTGCCAATGATGATGTTACAGTTGGAGAAAAAATTTATAAGGGGACAAAGGGATTGTGGGAATTGTTAACTTTAAAAGAACCCGTAAACTATAGTCAGGCTGATTTGCAAAATTATAAAGAGATTTTGGAAGCTACAAATGCACATTTAAAGGGTTATAAACCAGGTGCGGCGATGTCAAGTAATAAACACACTAAATATCTTAATATAATTAAACCCCTGTTTAAGACTGTTGGTGAAGGTTTAAGGCGGGTAACTGGTAATAAAATAGACTATGTTTATTGGGACGATCCTAATGAGCTTGTAGATAGGTTAAGACTGCTTTGGTTAAGCCGATTGGCGGGAAATTCTGGAGTGGATAATGAGATAGATTCTATCATAGAAGAATTGAGGGAAAGTGGAATTGTTTATTAAATAAAAAGATGATAGATAAATTTTATCGCGCATATAACCCGTATAGTAAACCAGAAGCTAGAAGTTTTAAAGAAACTACTTTAAATCTAAAAGATGATGGTTGGAATGCTTTAAATTATAAAATTAGTAGTGTTAAAGGTGGGGAGTTTGCTGACGATGTATCGACTTTGGGGCAGACGTTAACTAGAAAAGGTGATGCTTTTGTGCAAGGTAATACTAAATATAAGTTTTTAGAATCCAAGAATAATAATTGGAACGCGAATAAACGCAAAATTACTAATGTTAAACGAGGTGAAAGCTCAACCGATGTACCCACATTAGAGCAAACTTTAATAAGAAAAGATGGTGTCTTTGTACAAGACAAAAATAATTATGAGTTTTTGGAATCGGAGAATGGTATTTGGAATGCCAAAAAGCGAAAAATAAGTAATTTGTTGGCTGGTAAAGAAAGCGATGATGTTGTAAACGTCTCTCAAGTACCAAAAATGGATCTAAACTTTTGGGATTTTAATAATAAAAGGCTAGTTCGTGTTAAACCCGCTGTTGATGAGAACGATTGTGTTACAAAACATCAGACTGTGACTTTAGACGGTCTTAAATTTGATGGTAAAAATAAGCAATTAACAAACATTTTACCTGGAACATTGCCAAATGATGTGGCTGTTGTTAATCAAATATTAACAAAAGGTGAGAAAAGCATAATAAAACAGGGGGATAAATATTATAATGTATTAACATTAGATAGAGATATGTGGGATGCAGAGGACAAATTAATAAAGAATGTACCTGAAGGCAAAGATAGGGGTGATATTTGTTTAATGTCGCAGGTTTTGAGGTATGACGATAATATTAAAACTTTTAGACAAGACAATATTAAATTTGATATTTGTTTAAAATCACATGCATTAAGGTTTAACAATAAAACTAATAAATTTATGCAAGACAATAATGAAATCGATTTGATGATGTACAATCCTAAATTGTTGGTTGCAGACCCTACATCTTTAAGCGGATTTAAGACTTTAGATGGAGGGGCATATTTGCCAAAAAACTATGTATATCAAAGAATGAGTGATGGTATGTTAATTGGTAGCGATGGAGGTGTTTTTGAAACGACAGAGACTGGCAGATACGTTAACATTAAAAATAAAGAATAAAAAATGGAAAAAATTGCTTACGAATTGCATAAGCCCGCGAGAAAGAACTTTGTTAGAAGGTCTTTTAAGGTGTTGGGTATAAACGAAACTGTTCAAATCGATTTAATAGATATGCGGAATTATGCTAGAGAGAATTCTGGGAATAAATATATTTTAACTTTAATAGACACATTTTCTAAAAAAGCTTATGCTGCTCCACTAAAGAATAAAACTGGATTAGTAGTCACAGAAGCTATAAAAACTATTCTCCCAAAGGGAGTTAAAAATATTCAATCTGATAACGGAAAAGAATTTTTTAATGAACATTTTACCAAACTAATGAAAATTCTAAATATTAATCACTACCACACTTACTCTACAACTAAGGCGGCTATTGTGGAAAGGTTCCAGAGAACTTTAAAGAATTGGTTGTATAGAGAGTTTAGTGCACAATGGAGTTACAAGTGGTTGGATTTACTTCCAAAGTTAATAAGGATATATAATAATAAAGTACATAGATCCATAGGGATGAAGCCTAACCAAGTAAGTGCTAAGAACTCTAAAGATGTACATGAAAGGTTAGCATCTAAAGTACAAGTTAAAAAGCCAAGATATAAGGTGGGGGATAGTGTAAGGATATCTAAATATAAACATGTATTTAGTAAAGGATATACCCCTAACTGGACGGGAGAGCTTTTTACAATAGCAGAAGTTAAGAAAACAAAGCCTGTGACTTATATTTTGAAAGATGAAAATGGCAATATAATCAAAGGAGGATTTTATACAGAAGAATTGTTAAAAACTAAATATAAAGACATGTATTTGGTAGAGAAGGTAATTAGGAGGAGGGGTGATTTATTATATGTCAAATGGCTCGGGTTCCCAAGTAGCCAGAACTCGTGGATTTCTGCAAAGGATGTATTAAAATGAATTTTAAAATAGGGTCAAAATTGGTTGGCAGTTCGACCGTAGTTGGGATTTATTAAAACACTACGACAATCATCCAAATTTTAAATCAGGAAATTGGCGGTAGTATTTTTTTTAATTTGGGGGAATTTATTAAAACACCAATAACACATCCAAGGACACAAAACACACCAGAGATAGTTTTTGAAAATTTTAAAAAGTATAGAGGGGGATGGGGACAATATATTTAATATAGGCAGGGGTTGGGTATTAATATAGGCCAACAAGGAAACTTGTGTAAGGCGGGATCGGGTGTCGGCGCAAAAACTGATCCCCATAAGAATAACATGGGAAAAAAGCGCCGATTGTGGGGTCTCTTTGCCATTTCACCACTACTCACAGAACGAAACAATCACATTTGGGTTGAAATTGAAAAGACAAACTCCTTTGTTACTAAGTTCAAATTGACTTTAATTTTTGTAAACAGATTATTAACGTATGTATCTTATGTTTTTTTAATAAAAATAATTCATATTATTGAGTCATATCCGGGTGCAAAGACGGTAAACAAGAATAATTTAATCGTGCCAGAATCATGGTGAAGATATCTGGGACTAGGCGCGGGTGTTGTGTTAGCGTGGGCTGCAGTGTAGCAATCTGCTCTGCAATATCCTGTGTATCGCAGACATGACAGATAGACAGACAGACAGACAGCTGGCAGCCATTCCGTCCGGGTACATAACCGGGACGCTTAGCATATCCCTCGGGACGACTTGCATATCACGTCATTCATCCTTCGGGATATGTGTTCAAATTCATAGTTTATAAGACAACGTCATTTCAGAGATTATGGGATTCGTGTTGCAAACATAATACCCCCGTCGCAGCAAACCTGCATACTCAGCAAATTTACAATGGAGATATAACTGTCTTAATACTACATAAAGCCACTTACCAAGTTGCATAAAAATATATTCACAAATAAGCAATATATACAATTTTAATTATTCTCCATAAGAATAACATTGGGGCTGAGTACACAGGTTTGCTGCATCAAGGAACACAAAAAATGGGTTTTTATGCTAATATCAATATAACTCAACTAGATCAAGTCATATACCAGTTTTTATTCAGTTATGTTCATAATTAAGGGTGATATAGCATTTAATTATTATGCATAAAAATAACATTGGGCTGAGTACGCAGGTTTGCTGCTAAGGGAGCCTTTAACAAAAAATTTGTTTTGAGCAAATATCAATGGACAACAACCATATGAAGCCGGATACCAAGTTTCGTAAGTATACGTTCATAAATAAGCGAGGTATAAAATTTTTCTTTTCCTCCATAAGAATAACATTAGACAACGTACTGTGTTTAGCACTTTCAATATCTCGGTAACCAATTGACGTAGAGGAATGATCAAAATACCAAATTGTGTGTTTTTTTTAAGCTGAATTAAATGGTGAAAACTAAAATTTGACTATTTCCAAAATTGTATGTAAAAAATTCAAAAAACCCATTTTTGGGGGTACAAAACCCCCCAAAACACCCCGGATATAGCGATATGGCTGGTTTTCGAACTTAAAGACATAAATGTTGCTTTACATGTTTATACCAAATTTCATCAAAATCTGATTATTTTTACGAGAGTTATCGTGCTCACGGACACACACACACACACACACACACACACACACACACACACACACACACACACACATATATATATATATATATATATACAGTTTCGAACGAATGGTGTTTTTGGGGTCTGGGGACCTCAAAACGAAAAGTTATCATGGTCCCGGGCCTAGGTCTTACCATGCCGAGTACAGTAATAGCTTCTTCCCTATAGGGGAATTCGCTAATTCCCTATAGGGGAACTTCTTAATCTTATTGCATTAAGTACTATTTTTGGAGTGGATCTTAGGAACGACTGTTTCTCAGATGGTCAGCTGCATGAGGCCTAATTTAGGGTCAGTTCATCTGATGGTCTGGTTATTCTTCCCTATGCATGAACATATAGGAGTTTATAGGAAATTAAAATATAGCTGGTGTACAGAGAGATGCTGAGGGAGAAACTTTCCCACACGAGTTTAAGCTTTACCGCTTCGGTAAACCTTATTCCAAGTTTGGTGACGTCATTTAGAGAACAAAACGACTTCGGTTTAAGGGGAGCCATTTTCAAGGCCACTACGAAAAATTATATGGAAAACCACCTCAATGCGGGCAAATCCCCGGGTAGCTAATAGTGAGCTCGAAAAAACAGTTTAACATATATATATATATATATATATATATATATTATATATAATTCCGTAAGCCCAAATTTGACAATGATGACAACGTGATAATTTGTGTAATTTATTATTTTTGTATTATTATTTTTCTTGCGAATGAACTAAATGATCATCATGTGTCGTAGTAATGTTGTTATGGTTAATCAAACCTGATCAAAACAAAAATTGAAAAACATTATAAGTTACAGTGACTTATTGTGTTTAGGGATTATTGTGATTTATTCTACATGTAGTTGAATAGTCGTATAGTTTTATTTTTTGCTTTACAGAAAGTTAAATTCAGTAAGTTATTTCGTAAATTCTGTAAATTGTATCTTATAGCCAATAGTTTATCAATTTCAGAGCCATAAGTCATAAAAATACACGTTCTTAAAACCTTTTATGAAACTTTAAACTACGTGAACGTTAATTAAATGAATTCTCATTGTAAATTAATTTATTCACCTCGGGTTTTATATCACTAAAACTCGAAACTCGGCGAACGACCCATCGTCCAACAAACAAGTTTAACGATCCACTCAAAACCGGAATAAAACCATCAAGAGTTGTTAACAATAAAACTCCGGAACTCACTTTCCTTAGTTAAATAAAAGTTTGGAGCGAGGGGTGGGGGGATGGTCAGGTACCCCTCCACCCGCTACATTGATTTGTACTCGCGTCCCTTACGGTCAGGGGGAGATAAATTGCCCGGGGATGGTGGGAGTGACGGGGTAAGGGATGAAGCCCTCCCCCACCTAATAAACATATCACGCAAACATTCGCAAACTCGATGCGACTCAGGCATTTCACGTTATGGCGATTCCCTCTTAAGGGTTGCTACTCATTAACTTCGATTGCTCCACCTCCCCGTATTGGAGAGCTCCGTTCCGATACTTCCACGGTGGAGACGACGTTCCCCTGCTGATTTGGAGGGCATGAAAATAAACTGGGGACTGAACCCGCTTAGCGGATACGGTGATTAGATCGGGTTTATCTTGTATTATTGTTTATAAGAAACGTTATAAGTTTTTGAGTGGTGTTTAAAAGTGGACCCTTTAGAGTTATTGATTAGAACTTGACTAACAACTGGTTACAGAATCGTATTTAACGTTCCAGAAACCTTTGTCTGTGTTTACAACATTTATTACATTTCATATAAACGCTAAACTAAACACTACACTACACTACACTAAACTCTTATTTTTATAAGGTAGTTATTTATATTCAAATTGTAAATTCGGACGTAGTATTTATAATAGTTGGAAACCTTGTTGTGTATTACAACCAACGAAGATATATTGTACGAATTAGTCCTTGGTTTTTATATGATTCTTCTTAGAAAGGGATGGGAAGCTTTATGACTACTGTACACCCACCATAATGCTATGTCGTACGCCCACGAGAGGTTTGTTAAAATTTATGTCTACTTTATTTTAAGCTATCAACAATACAACAACAATAAATCATTCTTGTAAATTAAGTTGTCTTCATTAGAAGTTAGCGTTAATCTTCATTCTAACGGTCTAGATATTTTGTAAAAAGCTTTGTTAAAATAATTGGAAATTCACTTGAAATAACTCTTGTCGCTTGCGTTTCTTGCATCTAAGCAGTTCTCTTATTATGTAAGGTTGGAATTTTACACGTTTAAGATTATAAATTAGTCAAGTTAATCGGTCATGTTATTTGGAGTTTATGTCATGTCATCTAAGATATTATTGCGGACATTTTCCATCACTTATTAGAGAAAAACGAGCTTCACTAACACAAACCTGAGTGTGGTATAGGGACACAACAAGTTCTTACTTCAATATGTTTCTCATGTAGGTGTTGGAAGCATCCGAATAAAAAGCTCCACCAACCAAATATTAATAAAGGTATATCAGGTGACTACGTAAATAAAATAACCCAGAAGATTAAAATCCCTAAAGCCTTTGAGGGTGAAGCGTGTCTAGAAAGTAGGAGCATTTGAATGATACCAAACATGTATACAAGTGCATGATAATAATTTAAGAGGAAGAAAATTTCCGAACAAAACACAAGAAATTGGTTTAATACTATATATATAAAATAATCGCCCCATGGACCCCAAACCCCAAACCCCTCTTGTGCTCTCTCCTAGTCATATATTCGCCAGCATCTAGCTAATATCCAAACATACCCGCCACAGCTATCCCCTTATCCCCTATCTTGCTCCCCTTCGCTTTTACCCCGCAGGACATTCAATTCCACCACCCTCGTTTTTGCATAATGGGATAGTCTGTCGGACTTTGTCCCCTCGTCTCCTCTCTTTCTCTCATACTCTCCCCCTAATCCTCTCTCTCTCTCTCTCTCTCTCTCTCTCTCTCTCTCTCCAACATTCCACCCCGTATTAGCCATCTTTCTTTCCCTTAAACTCCTTTGGTCTCCCAGTCGTCATTTTTATAAAGCCGGTCTCCGCGTTCCTTTTTGGTTCGTAATAAAGTCGGTGATGATACAACGAAAGCTCACGATGGGAATTTCCCTTTGTGTGACTTAAATAAATGCTCAAATAAACATTTTAATTTTTACTCGTTAGCTGCTACATTGAAAAGCTTCTTTCAACTTTCTGATAATGTTCTCCGACGGTGATGTGGCTCAGCGGGAACACGATGAACCTGATTTACTTTTTCACTGAACTAAAAAACATTAACTGAACATTGTTATTGTTTAAACCTTATCTCTGTTACTGGAATATAGAACGCCTTTTAAACATCCAGCATTTATGCAAGTTACGTGTAATTTTGTATTACGTAAATTAATTATTTTATAACCCCACCAAGTGGCTATTTTATGGCCAATACCATTATTGAAATAATCGCAAATGGTAAAAAATGTGTGTTCATATTATAACTAGCAATTTTTGTTGTGCTAAATAAACGGTGTGCAAAACTGATCCGTTCGTGGTTTTGCCTAACACAGTCACACTCGCTATCACATACGAGTAGGTAAGATTTTGGTAGCATGTTTTGTTCTTGCTTATTGTCATAAAATGCAGTTTCATTTGAGACGCTTCTAGATTAAAATCGGTAGGATGTATCAGCTCGTGAAAATGTACATTAGAAAACACAAACCATTGTAAACATATATATCACACAACTAAAACTGTTAGCTAAGAAGTTAAAAAATTACTATCTTAAGAGGTAATTAAATACCCCTGTCGCAGCAAACCTGCATACTCAGCGAATTTCCAATGAATGTATAACATAACATATTAAAACACTTGACAGGATTCATAAGAAATATATTCACAAACAATCGATATTTAAAATGTTAATTATTTCCCATAAGAATAACATTGGGGATGAGTACGCAGGTTTGCTGTAACAAGGAACACAAAATAATGGGTTTTTTATGCAAATATCAATAGAACTCATCTTATTGAAGTCACATACCAAGTTTCATACATATTTATTCATAAATAAGCGATATATAACATTTTAATTTTTTCCATAAGAATAACATGGGGACCAAGTACCTAGGTTTGCTGCTTCGGGAACCATAGGCGAAAATTTCTTTGTGCAAACAACAATAAACCACAACTAGAAGAAGCCATATACCAAATTTCGCCAGTTTATGTTCATAAATAAGCGAGATATACAACTTTTCTTTTCCTCCATAAGAATAACATTAGACAACGTACTGTGTTTAGCACTTTCAATATCTCAGTAACGAATTGACATAGAGCAATGATCAAAATACCAAATTGTTTGTTTTTTATGCTGAATTCAATTGTAAAAATGGAAATTTGATTTAAATAAAAATTACATGTGGGAACCCCAAAAAAACATTTTTGGGGTACAAAACCCCCTTTCGGATGGTGCGATTCGTCTGGTTTTCGAACTTGTTCAAATAAATGGTACTTTATACATTTTTACCAAATTTCATTAAGATCGACCTTTTTTACGAGATTTATCGTGCTTACGGACACATATATATATATTTGAACGAATGGTGTTTTTGGCATCTGGGGACCTCAAAACAAAAAGTTATCATGGTCTCGGGCTTAAGTCTTACCATGAGACCTACGGTAATAGCTTCTTCCCTATAGGGGAAATTCGCTAAAAATGTACAATCCTGTCACCTGCTTCCCCCACAAAACCAATGTTAACTTTTAAATCTCGTCCCTCATCAACAAATTGTCCAAAATTGTTGATTTATGGCTCATTTTATTGAGTAAAAAGATTCCTAGTGATTTTAGCAAGCAGCATTTTGATACAACTCTTACTCGTTCAATAAAATTCCAAAATATTAAAAAATTGCGATTTTTATTATGGTTAACTATTTGTGATATCAAAATTCTGCTAGCCGAAATCGCTATATATATTTTTCTCTTTAAAATGAGCCAAAAATTATCGATTTCAAATTTCAGTTAAGGAAGGACGAGATTTGAAAGTCAACATTGGCACTATGGGAGAAGCAGGTAGAAACGCGAAACGATACGTTACTGGAGCCCCCTCTTATATAGACAATTTAGGAACTTTATCCGTTAAATTATTAAACTGGCAATAAACTCCTTCTTTACAAAACGATTTTATTTTTATTTTTGAATTATGATTTTAGAGCGCCTTCATTATTTTGACTTTGAAGAGCAGTACACGTAGGTGTCAAGTTTGTCGTTCCAATAAGCGAAGGGGCTAAAGAATTGTTCATCACAGAAAACTATATAGTCCTAATTATACTAGTTATTATTTGTTAGCTACACTAGTTTTTTGTGGCATCTTGTTTTAACTTGTAAAATAATACATGTATTTGTTAATGATTACTTTTTCACTTCATCAACTCTAATTTTACTTTTTTATATTAATATTTGTTTAACATTGCATCAAATTCCAAATCTTGTTACTGTCGACAACTTCTATATTCATAAGAACGTAATTTCATATGTACATAAATGGAATTAATTTTTGAAATATAATATCTATATTTGCATCCTATTTATCAAAAATGATGATGTAGGCTACGCCAGTTATCGAGAAGAGAGGTTCAAAAATTACAATAGTAGTGTTTCTGACTGGAGTGGTCGGAGGGATTCATCGGTCCATTCCATTGTGCGGGAATTGTGGAAATTAAACCTGGTTTAATTAAGACTGCAAGGCAGGACGCCTGTAGTCGTAGCAACGGCCGGCCATATTGCCCCCCCCCCCCTCCAGCTATGGATGACATTGGGCCTTGATAATCATGATATGACATTCCAAACACGAATTTCATAACTGAACACCGACAGGTATGCATATTTAATAATTACAAGTGACCACATGCTGTTTTGTAAAGCCAATAAAGTTTGTTGTGTGTTTGTCAACTTGGTAATACCTGCCTCACAATCTACTCTTATAGTAATTTATTTTAACTGATGATTTTGACTTTATTTTAAAGATATATTACAATTTCTACACATACAACTGATGTACCGCTAAATTCCTCAAGTAAGTCAAGGAATTTAAAATGCACTTCATCCAATGGTCTTTATTTTTTGCTTTCCAGGATTTTAATTTTGTCTGTTAATGTTTATTCCATTGCTGATTACTGATATCGAAATGTTTTTCAAAGGCTTAATTATATTGGACACTTCGCGTTATATGGCGATAGTAAAAAACGGCGTTAGTGAAATTGATTTGTTGTCAATATGCTATCTGCTATTTCAGACCCTATGTTTTACTATTGTAGTTTCTGACTAGCTTTACGTGCTAATTTTGTCTTTGCATAAAAAAAGTTTCTATGCCGAAATTGTTAGTGTAATTGCTTCAGATCCGGACTAAGTCCCAAAATTCGAAATTGTTTTGTACATGATAGTAGAAGGCATGATTTATCTTTTTGTACTCAATTAAAAATCCAAACTTCGTAATTTTACGTATTAATCTCCAATTAAATTAAAAATACGTTATACTTTTATCTACAAAGGAATTAAACTAAATGTTAATTAGAGGGAGAATGTGCAAGCTAAGCAAATAGTCACACACAAAAAAAAGCAAATAAGCAAATAAGCACAATCAGTGAGTGGATATGTTTATTTTTTATTATTTAACAACTTTTTTATTAGCATATTACGTGTTGTTATTACTTACGGGATGTAATAAAAGACGTCTTACAACACTTAAGATATATTTACACTTATACCGATTCACATACAGACGGTAAACATGTATAAAAGATGGTACTATACTATCGATTTCGACCAGTCACACCAGTCATCATCAGGCCAATGAGAGAACTGACAGAATCAAAATGGCGTCCTTGCTTATATCCTATTTATATTTATATATTTGTATTTATATTTTGATTCTGACTTATAAACCAACAGAATAAGAATGAATTGGTATTGGAATGAATAAGAATACGGAATTGGTGTCGTATCTTAAGTGTTGTAAGACGTCTTTTATTACATTACGTATTTATTACTAGCAGTTACCCTGCGCGCGTTGCTGCGCCCAAAACTTTGAATCTTTTTAATTACAGCTGTTAATTAATTACAGCTGCTAATTTTGTAAACACTAAATTTCTAAAACCGGACACTGCACCCTTGTATGCCCTCTGGGTCGGAGCCGTTTGGACAGATTTGCACCAAACTTCACACAAACCATCCTTGAATAATGCTTAATAATTCCTGAAAGTTTCATTACAATCTGTCGAGCGGTTTCGGAGTCCATAGGCTACATACATATATACATACATACTTCCTCTTTTATAGATATAGATTTAATAACGACAATGACATTTTTTACGTTAAAATAAGGAATATACCGAACCCTGAAATTGTTACTACCTATATTCATAGAAATTAACCGGTGGCCAATGGAAAATTATAAGATTCAACAAATTCAAAATGGGTATTAACAGTCCTAAATGTGTACTAACTTACAATCGCTAATTTATTATTATGTTAGAGCTCCGAATAATTATGTGGTTAATTAATTTTAAAAAAATGAGATCCAAGACTTGTAAAAATGTAAGTGTGATAGTTTTAAAGTACGTAAAAGGTACAAGTGATAATAGAACAGAACAGAATCCTAAAGCGAGCGCTGTCGCAGCACCACTGACGCGGTATGAAATAATTGCCGGAGTTTTTCTCATTACGCTCCTCCACCCCCTCCCCCTCCCCAAGAGAGCCCACGGCGCCGACTCGCCCGTAAAAGTCATCTGACTATTTTACCTCTCGCCACTAATTTGTCACCTCATAAAAGTGAGATTATCCTCTTTTAAAACGAAATCCTTTCCACCCTTGCGTAAAATTGTATTATATTCTTTCGTTGGCCACTTAGTTACATCATCTGCATCTTCGGTATTTAAGACTCCAAAGACTGATTCAACCTTTTTTGGAAAAATGTTTTAACTCATAGCTGTCGGCATTCAAATGTAGATTTTGGGGAATTCATGTGCCCGCAGTTAGCAATGAAGAAGCATTTTTAAATTAAAATGTTAATAACACTTTCATGTCCTCGAGACAGAGTCTCCCGTATAATTTGTTATGTTTTGGCCATTTCATATAGTGTGAAATCACAAACTTCAAACTCTCGTACATATATTATGAAATATGCAACACAAAATTATTCCACTGCTCCCTTAGCCTATATGCAGATTTGACAGTAAAATTATCATTAGAACACAAAAATAAGATATAAATTGTATGATTATATAAAGCAGTAAAAGAAATACATGAAAAAGTCTTGAAATTTTTTACTTCAAAAGCTCCAATACATTTATACACCCTTGGGCTTAATCGTGGTATTTTTATTTTTCTTATGGTTGAAAAGAACCATGTTAATCGAATTTCATGCAAATGTCATCATGTAGCTTTTCAATCAAGCTCTGGATTATGTTGTTCAGACATAAGATTTCAGTTTGGGGTTTTGAAAGTTTGACTCCCATCTGCAAGAGAGGTTTCTCAAGTTCTAGAGTTATATACTTTGGATATTTGTTTTGAATGACTAAGTTAACTACGGTCCATCGTGGTCAGCTCAAGTTGAAAAATGCCCTAGAAAGTATTCACAGCTAAGAGGATAAAATATGAGTAATATTTTCGTTTTTTGTAAAGAAATTTTCGTCTGAGACTGTGAGACTTTTGTTTGCAACTTACAAAGACCTCTTTTATTGTTAGCCTTATAAGCACTCGTACACGTACAGTGCCTGGATCAGAATATTCCACAATACTACCATAAGATTTGTAACCAGCAGAAAATGTCCAATCCACTGTTAAAACATGGATCTTGAAAATATTGTGGCAGCGCTGCATTCTGGCGGTTCACAGAAGGAACCCCCAGATTCCGGGCATCCCAGTCATCTTGATTATACAAATGAATGCTTATACGTTTAACTATTCATTGATTATACTGAAGAAACTGCCAAACGGATCGTGACAGCCTATGTTACTCTATCTTTGGTAGGTAAGCACAATACTTGTTACGGCTATAATGATATGATTCCATCGTCTTGTCATGAAGGCATGATGTGTTAAAATAGTTTAACGTATTTTTAACAACGTTAAATCAATGCATTTATAATTTCCCTAAGTTAAGGGTTTTTATAAATTAATAGCATTAAAATTTAAACAGATCAAGGTCAGCCGATTGGCCCCTCAAATAAAGAGTTCATGATTTTCCAGAAACTCAGGATTAGGGTATTCATTTATCTTCTCTTTAGGTGTTCTGTAATATTTACTGTTTATCAGGGCCGGAGTTAAGCATAGGCTACATAGGCACGCGCCTAGGGGCCCGCACCACATAGAACCACATACAAAAGCCTCATACAAGCAAAAAAAAGTTACCGACCTGGATCTGGACGGCAACACCACTGGTTGAGCTTATAGGCCCCACAGCTCGTAAATCCGGCCCTACTCTTTATACTAACCAACATCTTTATTAGTGAATTTCGATATTTTTGTATGGAAAAGTGAACTACTAGCATGACCCGCACGGTGAAACGTAAGCCCGGAACTACCATTGAAGTTCCTAACGTGACCCCCTGAGTTCGTATTGGGGGGTTGTTCAAAATGATATGTGTGTTTGCACTCTAGCGGTCGCATGTTTGTCCGATTTACTTCAAATTTGTTAGGGACATTCCTTTCTGTAATCATTTGGACAAAAGTAAGTTCGTTGGGCAAAACAATCGGAAAACTCTTAAGTAGGGGGCACCCCCTACTCTCTTAACACCCTTTTTTGGGGATTAATCTTTCCAATTTCGAGTTTGTGGGTCCAAAAAGGGTCACAAATGCCCCGGATGTAAAGTTAATGAATGTAAAAAGATGGCGATTAGTGAGGCGAAAGTAGTAAGCCCTATCATTCTAGCACGAACTTTTACCGAATTATTAAAGAAAATGTATTTCGACATAACACAGTGCGTTGTCTTAAGGGGGTTTTACATTAGAAAAGCCTGTTATACTTGTGTTGGTGTACTTTTATCATCCCCAAGCAACCTCACGCCTACTTTCAATCCTGAATGGACCTTCTCCTTACCTCATAAGTGCAATATTGCATTCCCAGCATTAAAAATGGGAATCCCACCTGGTAAATGGCACCAGGAGCATCAGAACAGCCAAAAAATAAATGTATGTTTTAACACTAATTATGATTTGTAAAAGTTTGTTATGTGGAAATTCACTTCCCCCATGTCAGCGTGCTGCGTGCTAACTCGTTTTACCTTGGTTTGAGGCGGAGCCTTCCTTCCAGATTACCTGCTGTCTGATAATGAATGAGATTACCTGTGTTCTTGATGTATACAGTGTGATAAAATTTTAAACGATAACTAAGCCATACTAAGCCAATCACGAACGAGAGTTTTACCTACATATATCAAAAATACAATAGTAATGCATAGCATTTTCTTTCAAATCCTTGTATAAGCTTGGATACTTGTATTAGTTGATTACTTGTAGAGTAATTCAAATTGAAACCGAGTACATGTGGTTAGTGTGGTAAGAGTAAAGGTACTTCTTACATATACGTGTGTATAATTTGTTTTTAATATCATCGAATCACTTTCACGGTGTCGTGGGCCAGCAGGGTCTAATAGGGTCATAAGTTAGTTTTCAAGGTTTAGAGTTTTTCCAAGGGAGCACAATTTTCCAACCATAGAAACCATACCAGGACCCTACGGCCTCTTTCACAGATATGTTTTTTATACACAATTAGATTAATTCTGGAGTATATCCTTAGATAAAATATAAATTAACTTCTTTGTGCAAGCAAATATAATGCTCATTAGGACAGTTGACATGTTTTATTTTAAATTATTTAATTCATTATGTATTTATTGTGGTGATTTGATCGATATTATCTTATTTCCATCAGAAATGAACATATCATGTTTAATAGTTTTTATATAGTACTGACTTAAAACCTCTACATCCAAACCCTGCTCTTTTTTGTGATTGTTCCCATTCAATTTCCAAGTTTGACAGAAAAGCGACAGAAACTTCAGACAAGCAGAAGAAAACAGGTCAGGTTGATTGTTGAGTTTTTTTTATAATATTTATTAAACTTAAATTGTTGAAAGTGAAAATTGTAAATTGGTATTAGAGGTTATATATTTTGTAAGTTTTATCTTAAAGCTATTGTTTGACACATTTTTATGCCTTAACCATTAACAAAATATTAGGGAGATTATTATTTAGGCTCTACACTACCAATTTGTTTTCATATAATTTCAGTAGGCTATTGTAAGTGAGTCGGTTGAGTCTTGTTCAAAATATGTTTGTGGATACTTACTTTATAAGATCGTAGCAGTTAAATAAAAAGAAACAGTTTGAACTAGGCCTATGTAATGAATAATTTAGGCTACTCCAAAAACAAATCTCGCTCACCTTCTTTTAGGACAGTAGGCTAAATTATCTCTTGCAGTTTTATAGTACCAGGAATCATTGTCAGATAATCCTATTTATTATGAATTTGCAGGAATTAAAAGGATTTTAATTTGAAACACAATTACTTGCAACATCAGGCTGCAGCAGATAGGTTTTGTTATTCATGAAAATGTAATCTAACTTAACCACGGCTACAGAGTAGTGTACATGTTGGAATTCCATATAAAGAAATGACACTTCCCCATTGTTTTATATCCATGCCAGAGATGCCATTCGTCCTTGATGAGCGGTGCCACAAAACTTTAGAATACGGTAGGGCCTATTTAATTTGATAGTATTGACTTTTTCATATTTGATAGTACGGTTCTTAGAATCATCTGCTGCTCAGCGATGCGCACCTCTGGCTGGCAGTCAAGCTTAGCCCTTTGAGTGCCATGCGACAATATTTTGTTTTAGTTGGTTCAACCTAAATGTACCTTGCTACAATATATTGTTGTGTGTTGACTTTCAGTTCTGTTACTATACTTTAAATAACACATGATCATGAAATCATGTGAAATCATTGGTTAAAACATCGTTAACAGTGCCCAAGTTTTTTCTATAAGTTATAAAATAACTTATACAAAAAAACAACAAAACTTATAAAACAAAAAACAACTATATAAATTAACTGAGAGTGCTGTTCATAAGTGGTTAGTGGACTTTTGACAATTGATGTTTTTTTTTAATTTCTTATTGATGTTTTACAAGGTATGGTTTCATAAGCGTTTAGAATAGGCTGCTTTATATTTGTTATTTCTATGCCATTAAATATTGATATGTTGTTTTGGTTTTAGCTTATGGTTAGGTTATCTATCAAAAACGTAACCTAACCTAACAGCTGCAGCACACTTTATAAGTTGGCATTCTATATGACCTATTTATATCAGGGGAAATTCACACACATAAATATCAATATCAAGTAAGCTACGGTACTCAAACTGCTTATGAAACTATCAGTGCTGTTCAGTGTTAAATCAGGTGGTCTTGCATAAAAATGTATTTTATTGTATTGCATTGTATTGCTAACAATTTATGCTATAATTATCAGGCCTAAGTTATTTTCTTCGTATAACCTGCATGATAAGTTTTCATTTTTTAAATATAATTTTTAACATCTTTGAATTTGTTTCAGAAGTCTACCATGAGTAGCAACCATCATCGAGGGCTCATTGGGCCCTCAAATGGTGAAATTGACCACGTGTATTACTTATCTGAACACTTTGGAGCACTGTATTTAAATGAAGATTATAGTGATATTGTTTTGAAAGTTGATGATCAGAAATTTCATGCTCATAAAGTTATTTTAGCTGCAAGGAGTGATTATTTTCGGTATGTATTCTTATTACTTGTTTTATATATATTTATCACCCAAGTTACTGAACCCTGGAACTGCTGATCAGTAATTTTTTGGCAGATCAGGTAAATTGGTCAGCACAATAATAACCAACTGCCATAAAAAAATCGATCCATTAGCTGGACTGTGCTTCAAGTAGTGGAATCATATTGATATTAGATTGAAATTTGTATTGCCATAATCAGCAGATACCAAGTCTGTCTCTTAAGCAAGGAAATGTATTGGTAATAGCCTACTGGAGACAACACTATAGTTTGATTATCGGAAGAAAGAGACTGGTGGAGCGGCCGCGCAGCGACCAATAATTTTTTCGATAATCAGACTGTAATTAACAAAATTCACCGCCATTTTGGGGTGAGGCAAAGAACGACTCGCTGAAATCAAAGAGTCAACTAAGTGAATCATTCAAATCCTATGATTTTCAATGAAACGTATACTACCCATTTCAGAATTTGTATAAAATTACCAGTATGGTTACCGGTAAGTTAAGAGTGCAATTTTAGAGGCTGCAACCCTTATGTCTTGCAAATAACGATATGAAGTTAAGATGGGCATATCCTCTTTACCACTTAACCTCTAAACACTTGATTAAGTTATTGACTATTGTTTAAGATAAGTGGTAGTTATATAGTACGGTAAGTTAGTTTTTTATTTTACTGTGATTTGAACTTGGAGATTTCTTTTTAACAAACGCATAGTGTGAATCAATTAAGATATGGCTTATTTTCAAGTAATTTAACACTGGTTCTTCATCCAACTTTATTGATACAGTAGATTCTCAGAAATCCAGATCAGCCTAGTCCGAACGGATGATCTTGATTTAAAAAATATTTAAATAGAAGTCACTTAGCCTTGTTTGTGTCTCGTATGACTCATGCCCACCTCCAGAATCCGGATTTGTTTAAATTCGTACCGGTGGTCTGCCACATTAGTCCGGATTTCTGAAAGGCTACTGTACTTATTTTGCATTCCATTCTATATACAAGAATATTTTGATTTGTTAACTCAGCTGAGACTTATTTTCAGTGCACTCTTGTTTGGAGGCATGAGGGAATCAAAGCAGTCTGAAATTGAACTCAAGGGAACAAGTATCGATGCTTTCAAAGGACTCCTAAAATATATATACACTGGGCACATGTCTCTGGCTTCTCTTAAGGTAATTCCATCACTTAAAAAGTAGCATTCTACTTCAAAGTAGAAAGGAAACAATACCATTGTAGCCTATAATGCTAAAATAACGCCTATAAGTGAGGGGTAGGGCTTATCCTAGGAGGATGTCATCTCATCGGATTCCTGGATGAAACTACACCGGAGGAAACCTGTACATTCCATAAAATTTCTCCAAGTGGATAATTTCACTGTTTAATATTATAATAGTTTAAAATAGTGAACAAATGTAGTAATTTGGTAGGTCAGTCCTAGGTGCATTTAAGTAAGTTGTGCTATTCAGAAGTATGAAATTGAGCACGTTCTGCGCAGCCACCAGGTGACGTCACCGTTTTTATTTGATCAGCTGGTTTACAGTGACAGCTGAAGTTACTCTCGTCTAGAGCCTATCCAAAAACCCAGGTCGGGATCAGAACGTCTCCCTTCCTCCCTCCATCTCCACCACCGCGGCCGAGACTAAAATTGCAGAGTTTCGCTAACAATGTACATATATAAAATATATATGTCGTCACTCTGAACGTTAACGTTGAGGAGGGGACAGAGGGAGGGTAGACGTTCTGATCCCGACCTGAGTTTTGGATAGGCTATAGCCACCAGTGCTGAATTTTCCCATTGGTTGCAAACTTATTCCTAAAAAAGCGCGTTACCGTAGCATTCTGACTACCCCATGTCCCCCACTCCTTCACATAGGATAGTCAGAATGTCTTGGTGACGCGCTTTCGCCTCCAGATGACGTCACGCTACGATGCGCAATAGCACACCTATCTTAAATGCACCCAGGGTCAGTGGGGCTCTTGGCAAAAAATGTCAAACAGCAGTCTTCACATGTTTGTAAGGCGCGTCTTGTGACGCCTTGCTTCTTGCCTGCAACCGGGTTACATCCCGAAACGTCCTTGTTCCACTCAACTCAATGAGATCAGGGTTATTTTGAGGGAGAAGTTTGATTTGCTGCCAGCATGGTGTTCAGCTTATCGAGCATTATTTTGGTGTTGTTCATTTCTTGTTCGTGTGTACTGTAAGTTAATTGGTTTTCTTTGGTTGATTTTCCTTAAATATTGACAGCGACATATGTAGCATTCCATTTCAGTCATAGTTATCTCAGAGAGACCCAAATCAAATGTGTTAAGGCATTAGACTGTTAAATTTGGTTTGGGAGTTACTTTTTATTTAAAAAAAGGTTGTGTGGTTTCTAGCTTGCAGATTTCTTGTCGATATAGAACTTCATATACAAATTGTGTATGCATATTTTAAGTGACCAATATAAAGTTAGTAATTTGAAATTTAATGATATAATAAAGCTCTTTTAAAACATGTCTAGAACTTGACAAATACAGGGTGTTCAGAAAGGGTCATTACAAACTTCGGAGGCTGGTAGTATCTTGCAATTTGAACAACAAATTTTATATAACCATAGATCGAAAGATTTACCATTTAACCGCTAGCCCCCATTTTGTATTTTTACAATATCTCGAGAACTATTTAAGCTAAAGAAGCAACAAAAAAACTATTATAAACATGTCTTAAATATTTTCTTAATGGCACCTGTTTGTGTATTTTGAAGTAAAATAACAACAAAAAAACTTTGATTATATAAAGCTTTTACACGATACAAAAAAGATAAATAGTGTTATTACACACCTATACATAATTCAACGCATGAGCGAGAAAATGCACTTTTAAGGTTTGTATGCACAAGCCAGGGACAAGAAGCAGTGTTCCTTTTACATGGCACCCGTGCTCTATAAAACCTTAAAAGTTAATTCTCTCGCTTATGCGTTGACAGATTGCGTTGAATGAGAACCCCAACGCATTAGATTTGTGATAAAAATGCTGTTGTTTTTTTGTATCTTGTAAAAGTTTCATAATTTATTTTGTTATTTGACTTTTAAATATTCAAACGGGCGCCATTTAAAAAATATTTCAGAAATTTTTATAAAAATTTTGTTTTGTTTACTTCTTTAGTTATTTAACGTACTTGAAGAGTTTGGTGTCTGTAGCTTAAATAGTTCTCAAGATATTAATTTTTGTTGTTGTAAAAAATTCAAAATGGCGGCTAGTGGCTAAACGTGGCAAATTTTTCAACCTATGTGGATATATAAAATTTTTGTTCGAATTGATAAGTACTACCAGCCTCCAAAGTTTGTAATGACCCTTTGTGAACACCCTGTGTGGTGTTTTTTATTTAGCATAGCCACTAGTCAAGAAAAGTTCAATTCTGTTACGTAACATTTTAGGTTGTGGAATCTGACCTTGATGAAGTTAACTTTTCGCATCTTGTGTTATGGATTACAAAGAGATCAGGTTTGTGTTGTGCATCATGCTACAGCAAACAGTTATTGTTTGCAGTTGTTATCTTAAAATTAACCAAGTTGTTGATTCACAGCATAGTGGAACTCCACTCATCTGACCTTGGATGGTCCGACTCCTTGCTTAGTCCGACCATGCCATTAGCGGTGTTTGTTATTGTAAACTTACTTTAAAAATAAACCAAGGATAAACTGTTTAATAACATGAGGTTTACTTTAGGCTGGGTCACATTACGCTGGTTACCAGTTGCTAGTCGTTTTAGTAAAAAGCATAAAAAAGCTAGTCTGACCACAACAATTTTGCTAATTCTAGCTAAACAGAGAGGTTTGAGTGATCACACTAAGCTGGTTGCTAGTAGGGGCAAATTAATAATTATCTGGTGTTTTAGCTTATGTATCTCATAAACATTTAAACAGTGTTGTAAACAAATTATAGCTAACCCATTGGATATTTAGTTTTTTAATGACTGCATGGCCCCAGAACCCCAATTCAATTTCAACATTTTGCAGTGTTTTAGTAAATAAATTGTACAAAATTTACTTTTGCTGCTAATTGGGCAAACATAGTGTTTTTCTTGAAGCTGGATACATTTTCTTTTTAATATGTTAATAGAAACAAAAAATGAAAATTATATTTAAAATATTTTGTTATAAAAATAAAAATATTTTTTTTCAATTTTGTTGAAAAAATAATACAGTAAAGATAAAAAAATAAAATAAATGTATAGGCTTAATCAGTTGTCTAGTAAAGTGCAAAAACTATTTCCTTACATAAAACTTTTTAGTTTTAGCGAATTTCCCCTATAGGGAAGAAGCTATTACCGTAGGTCTCATGGTAAGACTTAAGCCCGAGACCATGATAACTTTTTGTTTTGAGGTCCCCAGATGTCCAAAACACTATTCGTTCAAATTTATATATATGTATATATATATCTATATATATATATATATATATATATATATATATATATATATATATATATATATATATTTATATATATATATATCTATATATGTGTCCGTGAATGCAATAACTTGAGTAAAAAACGTCCGATTTCGATGAAATTTGGCTCAAATGTGTAAACTGACATTTATGACTTTAAGTTCGAAAACCAAAAAAATCGGACTATGGGAAGGGGGGTTTATGGGGGTTTTAAATTTTCCAAAAATCAGTTTTTTGCATTTTTTACCCTAAAATTTTTAAAACACTTAATTTAGGTTTAGACCATGTTATAGAGCTTAAAAAAACAAATAATATGGTATTTTGAATTATTAACCTAGGTTAAGTGGTTGCGGAAAAAATCCAAAAAACATGCTCATAAAATCTCCCATGTTAATCTTATGGGAAAAAGGTTTTTGGCTTTTCCTCAGTTAATTTTACTTTAAACTTCATATTTTCTTTTACCAATCACTTCAGCTCCACAAAACAATCATTTTGGTGTTTAAATTGTGATTCTACGTCAAACCGTTGCAGAGATATTCAAAGTGCTAAACACAGTACGTTGTCCAATGTTATCCTTATGGAGAATAAATAAAATTTGATATCTTGATTATTTATGAATGTATATTGATGAAATTTGGTATGTGGCTTCATGTTGTACTGGTATATTGATAATTGCACAAAAAATAAATGTTTTGTTGACTGTCCCCGTAGCAGCTAACCTGCATACTCAGCCCTAATGTTATTCTTATGGAGAATAAGTAAAGTTTTATATCTCCCTTAATTATGAACATAAATTAATAAAACATGGTAAGTAGCTTCACCTGGTTCAGTTATATTGATAATTGCATAAAAACTCATTTCTTATCTTCCTCGTTGCAGCAAACCTGCGTACTCAGTCCTAATGTTATTCTTATGGGGAATAAATAAAATGTAATAAATCACTTATTTATGAATGTATTTTTGTCAAACTTGGTGAGTGGCTTTATGTACTAGTGAGAAACATATAAATGCATTGGAAATTCGCTGAGTACGCAGGTTTGCTGCGACGGGGGGTATTTTACTTTATCAAAAAAAAAACAAATTTTTAAAGATTTTTTTTGCAAAACCACTTTTTTTAATAATTTATATTTTTACCCGTTTGCCAAAAATGGACCACAATGCAATATTTTACCTGAAAAATACATATAAGCTTAAAATTAAAACAATTACAACAAAAAATTATAAAAAATTAAAAATTTTCGAAAAAAAACATATGGTATTACATCATCACGGAACTACTCCGTGATAAAGATTTTGGGCCAAAACGGCCATCACAGAACCGTTCCGTGAAAAGTATTCAATGGGTTAAGACCTTAACCGCTAGATTTGCTAGTGGTTTTAATACATTTGGACATTTCGAATTTTCTGGATAAGCCATCAAATTAGATTTTTCACTTTCACTTTTAAAAATTACTTTTAAATGTGTACATTTAAATTTATTTAATGATCGTTGTATGATATTAGAATAAGATTCATAAGGCGTTTAATACTAGGCATGAATAACATATTTTAACATATAAGTGCTTCGTCAATAACTCAATTTACCATTGATAAAATGTTTGTTTGGTAGAAAATGTTATTACTGAAGGTTGCATGTTAACATTTATTTAGGCTTGGAACCATGATTTGTTGTCTGGAGCTAGGCGGCAGGTTGCATGTTATAATTTTACATAATCCAAAAGGCAACTCATTTACTTCCAGAAAAAGGGATAAGCGAAATTTAATACCAATTTGAGCCTTACAAGACAGGCGATACAGCAACACCGTCATATTTACTTACTAGTTAATTTTCCTCACCACAAAATGGCGGCGGCATGCAGTTTTGTTGAGTAGTGTCATTGACTATACACTGCTCTGGTATAATAGAAGACTGCTCTGTTGTCTCCAGAATTTTTAGTTAAATGGAGAGTCTCGCAGGCAGCCCCCTCTATCCTAATCTTCTGTTTACTAAACAACCCCATTGTAGCGCACTCGGAGCGCGGCCAATCGGTTAGGCGGCGGAAGACACCCTCACTGTCGGGCCATTCTTAGAATTTCGTCCTGAGACTAAATAAGCTAATAATTGAACCATTACACTCTCAATAACAAATGATGGCTGATTTGTTTCATTTGGTTTTGTTTTGATGGCTGATGGTTTGTTTTGTTGATCAGACGAATACAACAAAACTTTAAACACAATTCTACGATGTTCCGATCGGTGTCAAATATTCCAATAACTAAACTATGACTATCAAATAAAATATATTTATCTTGAATATGGAACATCGTGGAATTGTGATTCTAGTTTTGCCATATTCTTATAATCATGACGAAGCAAATGAGCCGTGATTCATAAATATAAATTAAACATAATGACAGTGCAATGGTTCAATTGTTAACTTCTTTAGGCAGAGGGCGTAATCCTAAGAATTGCCAGGCAGTGAGGGTGTCTTCCGCCATCTAACCGGTCGGCCGTGCTCCGAGTGCACCACAATGGGGTTCTTTTGTAAACAGAGGATTAGGACGGAGGGGGCTGCCTGTGAGACTGTCCGTTTATGTAAAGATTCTACTATAGGCCTATTACCAATAGACCTTCTTGGAATGACTGCCGAGTTTATCCGGTTTTATGCACTTTTACTGTAGTTAAATATCAGCTGGTTCAAATTAACTCCAGTGATTGTACTTTTTTGTTTTATTCGAGACGTAAAGAAAAGCTTGTACAGATAGTAGCTCGCAATATTTGTATTTATTTGTTTATTTTGATTTTCCTAGCTGCTGGTAACTGGCGCTGGTAACCAGCCTTGTGTGACCCGGCCTTTTACTGAATAATATGACAAAACGTAAACAATAACGAAAATACAAAAATCATAGGCTAATATTATAGCACAGCTGATATATCTTAAAACATAACAAGAAATCCCCCTTTTACTAACGAAGCTAAAAGCTATAAGATTACTTTAATTTTCTTATAAACCACAAGTTTCTTCTGTAGAGCATGCCATCTTCAGTCTTTATTATTACAGATCTAGGTTGAGGTCCAACTCCAGTGATTGAATCAGGAATCCAGTGTTTATTTTTATACCTATACAATACTTTCATTAATGTTAGATTGTCTTTTTCTTACTTTTTTAGTGTTTTTTTTATCGGCGCCATTTAAATTTACTTTAAAAATAAATCAAGGATAAACTAATTAAGGACATGAGTTTGACTCTACTGAATAACATGACAAAACGTAAACAATAACAAATACCCCCGTCGCAGCAAACCTACATACTCAGCGAATTTCCAATGCATAAAATATGTCTTAATACCACATAAAGCCGGATACCAAGTTTCATAAAAATATATTCACACATAAGCGATGTTAATTATTCTCCATAAGAATAACATTGGTAATAAGTATGTAGGTTTGCTGAAACAAGGAACACAAACAATTGGTTTTTATGCAAATATAAATAGAATTTAACTAGGAGAAGCCACATACCAAGTTCCATCAATATTCAATCATAAATAAGCGCTTTATAACATTCTAGTTATTCTCCATAAGAATAACATGGGGGCTGAGAAAGCAGGTTTGCTGCAACAAGGAACAAAAAATGGGTTTTTATATAATTATCAATATAACTCGACCAAGTGAAGCTACATACCAAGTTTTATTCATTTATGTTCATAATTAAGGGATTCATTACAGTTTACTTATTCTCCATAAGAATAACATGGGGGCTGAGTAAGCAGGTTTGCTGCTACGGGAATAATCAATAAAAAATAAATTTTTTGTGCAAATATCAATATGCCAGTACTACGTGAAGCCACGTACCAAATTTCATCAACATACATTCATAAATAATCGAGATATCAAATTTTATTTATTCTCCATAAGGATAACATTGGACAACGTACTGTGTTTAGCACTTTGAATATCTCTGCAACGGTTGGGCGTAGAATCACAATTTAAACACCAAAATGATTGTTTTGTGGAAATGAACAGATTGGTAAAAGCAAATGTGAAGTTTACATTAAAATAAACTGAGGAAAAGCCAAAAACATTTTTCCCATAAGATTAACATGGGAGATTTTATGAGTTTGTTTTTTGGATTTTCTCCGCAACCACTTAACCTAGGTTAATAATTCAAAATACTATATTATTTGTTTTTTAAGCTCTATAACATGGTCGAAGCCAAAATTAAGTTTTTTAAAAATTTTTGGGTGAAAAATACAAAAAACTGGTTTTTGGAAAATTTAAAACCCCCATAAACCCCCCTTCCCATGGTCCGATTTTTCTGGTTTTCGAACTTAAAGTCATGAATGTCATTTTACACATTTGAGCCAAATTTCATCAAAATCGGACGTCTTTTTACTCAAGTTGTCGTGTTAACGGACACATATAATATAGATATATATATATATATATATAGATATATATATATATAATATAGATATATATGTATATATATAAATTTGAACGAATAATGTTTTTAGCATCTGGGGACCTCAAAACAAAAAGTTATCATGGGGACGGGCTTAAGTCTTACCATGAGACCTACGGTAATAGCTTCTGCCCTATAGGGGAAATTCGCTAAAATACAAAAACCATAATATTAGAGAACAGGGAATATATTTTAAAACCGTTACTGTGTTAGTTTCCCGTGTGTCGCTCTATTCAGGTCTTCTCTCGCCGATGTACATCAGTAGACCGGTGACAGTTAATATAGTATTTATGATTTACAGTGATATTAAACCTGCAAAACTGTCCATACATTTAAACATTTTCAGCCTTAAACACGTTTATATTTAATATGTGCATGCATTCCTCTGATGATACAGCCTTTTTTGTGTTCCGACCATGCTGTCGGTCCCATTGGGGCCAGATTAGAGGGGTTCTAGTGTCTTCTCTTTTTCTGTAATTTAATGTGATAGTATAACAAATAACATTGTTTTATAGGTTTAAAAAATTTACTCTTGAGTGGAAATTCTCTAATTTTCTCTCTTTTACAGGAAGATGTGGTTCTAGATATTTTGGGACTGGCTCATCAATACGGGTTTGTGGACTTGGAGACGGCTGTTTCGGACTTTCTCAGACAAGCTTTGAGCCTAACAAATGTGTGTGCCATATTCGACGCTGCGAGACTATATCAGCTTAACTATTTGACCAGAGTTTGCGCCAGTTTCATGGACAGCCACGCTGCACAGATCATTCAACATGAGACCTTCACACAGTTGACCCCTGTGAGTAAACTCAGAATGTGTCAAAGTGCCGGAGAATGCTAGGTTGCGGTTGTAGCGGTGGAGACCAACAATTGTTGGCTCGGAATTGGAGGATACAAATGTGTTTTAATTTTTTCAATTATTTCGATTTAATCTGACGGCAGAAGTGACCTTTTTAGTCTCAAAAGTTATATTTTCGTTAAACAAATTTAGTATTTTTAAAATATGTTTATTGAATGTGTAGCCTATTACAAAATAAAGCACTGTTTCATTTTGTAAATATGTTTCAATTTTTCTATTCAAATTTATTTATTATAATATTGTACAATATAAATAAACGAACGTTGAAATGTGGAATTATTTTCCCGCATTGGCCACTTATTTATCGTTTGTGGGAAAAAGATTTCATTAATTAGTAGGCTTAGAATTTTTTTAAGCACTGCTCGATTTTCAAAACTTTTAACAATTTGTATTATTAAGAGAAAATACAAAGTAACTGTGCACTGCTTAAATATTCCAGTACCGTTGATGTAATCTCATCTTTAAATAAAATAAAACAATATAAATTTTGTTACCGTAACGTACATTTTAATTAGTTTCAAATTCAACATTAAGAAATTAAATTAAAATATCCAGAGAGTAACAGAAGAAAAATTGTGAAGGTAGAAGGTCAGCAGCTGGTAGCCATACAGAAAAAGGAATCTGAGCACTCTTCATGAATGAAGAAACAATAATTAGCCAAACAATTTTATAAAATTTCATTCTAATTTTTTCTTAATTCATTTTACTATAATAATTGTTAAATTAAAAGACATTCAGCACCTGGCCAAGCTGTGTAAAGTCATAAACTATTAAGGCTTGACGCATTGAATGAGTGGAATCCAACTAAATTTGTCAATCTAGTACGACTCCCTAAATATTTACGATGCTCCATAAGCTCAATTACGTTGTGGCCACAGGCAACGATCGGTGGTTCACCGCAGGAGTGTTATATAACTCCCTTGGGCGGGAGTCGCTTTTACAGTTGAAAAATTATGGGAAGGCGTTTAGTTTTGATCAAATTGATTTGAGCCAGCCAACTGGGTCTTTTGAAGCGTATTTGTAAACCTCGTCTAACGTGCACCAGGAGACACCACAGCTGTGTCATCAGCAAAAATAAACAGTGTTCCTTTAACTCTTACTTCCACTTAACAGTTTATATAAACTAAAAATATATATATAATAATACATGATAGTTACTAATACACGTCTATTTACCTCAATTTCTTGACATAAATGTTTTGTAATTCCAAATAATGAGTGTGAAGTGCTTCTATTTTTCCTAATATGGAACTGTGAGTCAGAAGTATTTGATCCCCTTTTGAGATAGTCAGCCATTTGCATTTTAACACACTTTGAGGATTTTGGAGTCAGAGCAAAGAAAAGAGAGTGGTCTGAAGTTTATTGTTAAATGTTTTGGGCCAGAATTATAAATTTTGGAATAACTTTAGCTATTTTAAAATAATTTGGATGTTTACCCATCAGTATACTTTGATTAATGATAAGTAGTAATGGGGATAAGTGAATCAATGTTGATTTAACTCTTGAAGGTACAGATTTCTATCCAGATGCGAATTGCCTTTCATATTTTTTACAACCCCGAGAAGTTCTTCATGTGAGACAGGCCTTAGCGAAAACACAAGAGTTTGCGGTGTGATTAGCATCATCGATGTCAATAAAAGGCATGGTTGGTGCAAAGTAATTTGTACGAGGTATAGGCCAACGAGCACATAATAGAATAGAGAAGCTACTCAGAGCGAAGAGTGCGGCCAGCCTGGCAGTCGGATGTGACAAAGATGGCGGCGCCGCCCTAGTCCGAGCGTCTACCACGCACCGCCACTTTATCAGATAGTCGCAGTGAGGGTAGACACGGCTGTTTGTTGTAGACCTAAGATGTTGATGTCGACTTAGTACGATAGTGTAAATTGTGTTGGATTTGGTTTTAATGACCAGACACCTATTAAAAAATATATATATATATAGAATAAAAAACCGGGTATCAACCACCCGCTGGGATTACTTTTTACAAGAGCACATTGTTTTATCTATTTAAATACGCGTAAGAGTTTAAAAAATATCTTTTTTTAGCCATAAATTGTATTGAATATTCCTATAATTCTCTGTAAATTCTAGTACCTCTAGGATAATCATGATTATTTTTGTGTAGGCCACAATCAACAAAAATGAAATGACCAGTTGTTTTTTTTAAATATAATAAACAAGATGTTTTTATCTATGGCTAAAAATGCATTAGGAATAAATAATAAAATATACATTTGTACTATTGTTTACATTTAAAAATAATTTTCATTCGTAAATTAAGGACTTGTACAACCTTTTAAAAGTGTTGTAAGAATCTGCCGACTTTACGAGAGTTGTTTTAGAAGGACCTAACAAGTCTAAAAGCATTGGGTTTATATCTATAAGTGAACAAAATATTGTTAGTGAAATGTAAATCCATGAACTTGAGCAGTCTGTAGGTCAATGAAAATTGATTAATGGTTTACGAATATTTGGAATAAGTTATTTAATACCCATCATAATCATCTATATAGTGAAACTTCGAGGATATTATAAACATATGAATAAGTATCGTAACTGAAACTATTTATTACTTAGATTTTTTGACATTTACTATTCCTTAAATGAATACAATATCATTAATAATCCTAGCTAAAACCAATTAACAAATAACAACTATGCGGGAAAACAAACACACTGCACTGCTATGTAAATGGTCGGGCGCGGAGCGGCAGCGGGCGGCGGCAAAAGACAGTTTTGCAGCGTTCTTATACCTGGAATTTCTGAGAATACCGACCACTTTAGAAAATAAAAGTTGGAATAAAAAATTAAATTTTTTTATTCATCTACAACTTTCCCCCTGACAAAATGTCTCTGACCAAAAAATTAAAAACTTCCCCACAGAACAACTTTTTCATGTCTGGTTTTGGAAAACAAATCTACAAGTGTGTAATAAAATATGTATACACCAATTAATAAAATTATCCATAATTTTAAACGAGTTCGCACGCAGCGCGCTGACGTGAGGGAAGTGATTTCCAAATAAAAACTTTTAACACTCAAACTCAGTGGAAAAACATAAATTTATTCCAATTTTTATTAAAATCTGAAAACAGCGATTTTTTAGCTGTTCTGATGCTCCTGGTTTTATTTACCTGCAAAGCTTGGAATACTGTTTTGCGCATTATAATGTTAGGAGAAGATCCAGACAGGCTTGAAAGTAGGTGTGAGGTTGCTGGGGATGAAAAGTACTCTAACAAAGGAATGACAGGCTTTTCTAGTGTAAAACCCCCATAAGACAACGTACTGTGTTTAGTCGAACCACATTTTCTTTAATAACTCGGTAAATATGTATGCTAGAATGACGAGAAAGGGCTTAAAACTTTCACCTCACTAATTCCCATCTTTTTACATGCATTAACTTTACATACTTTAACTTTTAACATTAACTTTTCTGACCCTTTTTGGGCCCAAAAACTCAAAATTTGAAAGATTAATCCCCAAAAAAGGGGTTTAGAGTTTTCCGATTGTTTTGCCCAACGAACTTGTCCAATTGATTACAGAAAGGAACGTCCCTACCAAATTTGAAGTAAATCGGACAAAAAATGTGACCGCTAGAGTGCAAACACATATATATATATATGTCTATATATATATATATATATATATATATATATATATATATATATATATATATATTTATATATATATATATATGTCTATATATATATAGACATATATATATATATGTGTTTGCACTCTAGCGGTCACATTTTTTGTCCGATTTACTTCAAATTTGGTAGGGACGTTCCTTTCTGTAATCAATTGGACAAGTTCACTTTCCTAAGGAAATTCACTAATGAATACCATCCTTATCCTCAGAGTCTATACTATAAGCATGCAAAATTTCAACAATATACTTCAACTATTACTGTTGATAATGGCCGTGTATTTGTCGCAAAAGTTTACCGCGAATTGAGATCGCAGATTGTAGATTTCAGGCTGTAAGCCAGACCAACATGGCGGATCTTGCCACACTTTTAAGGCACGGGGTATAAGCTCTTGTCTTCTCTATTCTATTATGTGCTCGCTGGTATAGGCCCTGTTGAAGGCCAAGGACAGGCTTGTGAAGACTCTGCCGATTAACAGTTCGGTGGTTCACTGATAAGGTCGCATCAATGTTCACAACCAGTTCATCGCTCTGATAAAGTTATTGTAGGTTCTGTACATGTTGTATCCTTCGAGACACTTCTTCAAGATCACTTTCGTGGGTAAGCCAAGCTTTTGTTAAAATTTGTTTGTTAATATCCTGCCACAAAATTTAAAACTGATCCAAATTATTAGTACAACTCCAGATATTTTATTGCAGAACTCTAAAACTGAAAGCATTATTACAGTTTATATTTAGGTTGGTTAAAATATCAAGTCAGAAAATTATTTACACTCAATAATTATGTGTTGCTTTTGGAAATCCTTATCCAGATTAACATGTTGGATCCTGTCGCCGTACAGTTGCGGCGGCCGTCGTGCTAATTTATTTTGCGACTGCCTAGGCACATCAGATATACTTAAATAAGACTGAATTTACCAGGATGTGCTTGCTGCAGAATAATGCTTTTCTTGTGGTATATTTTGTTTTGCGTTGTGATTCTTGGCAGCCCTGTTATAGTATTTTCTCTTGTAACAGCTGCTGTAGTTTGTAAATTTCTGACAAAACAGCTTTCTGATTTGGTTGTATTTAAACAATATACGCCATGAAATACAATATAGAATCTAGTAAGAAGGATATCGTGTGTAAACTAATTAATTATTAATGGACTTAAACAGTTTGGTTACTAATAATTACTGTAGTAGGCCAAAGCTGTTTAAGCAGCATAAAACCTGGGTTGTCAGAGGGGCTATGCGAGACAAAACCCGGGCAAAACAACAGGTTAAAAGAACATAGAGTCACAGGTGCTGCTGTTCAGGTGCAAGTAGCAGCGAAACTCGCAACCAAATGAATATGTGGTGCCGCCGAAGATTTTACAAACTACTGTACTAAAAAAGTAGTACCAATCTATACAACTGGTCGACTTGGATTTTCATATCATCTCACAATACCTGCCAATAACTGTATTTTTGTAACAGGCAAGCCGATTGCAGGCTAACCAGTGGCAATCCACTGTCAATTTGCTCTCGATATGTAAAATAACAGTAATTTGTTTTTGTTATTGTTTGACCAAATGTGTTAAAAAGCAATATTTTTCAAAACTTTATACAATTTTGTTTGTTTAATATTTTTAACTACAGGAAAACAACAACGAATTAATAATAAGTTGTTTTTGTTAATTTTGGGAAATTCACATATTTTATGAAAAACGTTGCTCACAAACAAAAAATATATTTAAGAGACCTTCAGTTTGAACTATCAGTCATAGATATCTAATAATAATAAATAAACAAGATATCATACGCTCCGTTTAACATTGCTTCTCATGTAGTGTATTCAAAAGTAACACACTAACGTGTTGCAGTTTCTTATGCTAAGTATAGAGCTTAGAAGTAGCCAGTTCTAAAACTATTAGAATTAAGTTTGCAGTGTATTATTTATTTAATCCAGGTTTCATACCAAATCCAATTACAGACTTTAAGAGTCTTATGTCATAGTAAAATAATGCATTATATTAGAGATTATACTGTTATTGGAAATTCTTCTCTTGACATTTGAACAGAAACATAGCAAATGGCAATTGGCAAACCCGGAACCTTTGAACCTTTGGTGTATCGGCCCCTTGAGCCCTTGAGGTGATCAAATATTGCCAGTTGTCTCAAAAAATAACTATAAGTATTCACAGATCCAGTTAATGGCTGTATCAGTAACAGTTAGGAAATATTAAGCTAGTCCGGGACTTAATTGGTACCGTTTATAATAAAACTAGCCGCTATAGTATCCAGCTTCACCCGGGGAATACAACTGTTGTGTGACTTTGGTTGACCTTTTGCATTATGACCATGATTTACGAATAATGAATATGTCGATCAGTTCATGAACATTGGTTTACGAACACTGAACGTGTCTATGAAGTTATGTTGTCACCTGGTAAAAAGAGTGAATTACCAAAACATTGGACTTTTAAGACATGTGGAGCAGAGCCCTATTGTAAAACCCTTTACTTGTTCTCTTTTAGACCGAATCAGTGTGCCAAGTTTCACATTTACAGCAAATCGGAAAGTTGTAGAATTAGAGATGAACAACCTAGGACTTTGGCTATAACATATTAAAGTGGAATGTATATATGAAATCGTTAACGTTTATCTCTCTTTCCAAAGCTGGTGTGTACCTTCATCGCTTGAAAGTGAAATTGTCCTAAGGTGAGATTGGCAATCACATTTAAGAGGCTTCTCCAGTCATGCAACAACCCATGTTTCTACCTGCTTCTCCCGTAAGGCTTTAAAAGCCCGTCTCTTCACAACGCATTATCTTAAATCACTGGATTAAGGGTGTTTGGTCACTAGGCTAGTCTGGCGGTGAGGAGCAGTAGTTCTTCAATTCGCCACCGCGCAGTTACAACTCGGGCAGTGCTATGAGTGTGTGTGTGATCTGGTTGGGGGGATAGAAAAGGGTGTTCTCCTTGTTTCTCCCCCTTCCCCCACACAGCACTATCTTTTCGTTTACTTGCTACTTCGTCGGTCTGGTGCGCACGGCTCCGGCCCACAACTCGACCAGTTGAGTAGTAGGGTTGTTGGGTTGCTCACTATTTTCCACTGATGTGCCTTTCAATGTCGCCGGCAATTAATCTTGAGGATATTGTTATTATGAGCATTCACTTTATAGTTTTGACGAGTACATTTCCTGTAGCCTATACAGATTTTATCTGGAGCTCGTTTTACCGTTTTTGGGTCCCAAAAACACAAAATTTGTTATTTTTAAATCCTCCAAAAGAAAAAGGAGGTTAGGGTCTTCTGATTGCTTTGCAAAACGGACTTGTCCAACTGATTGTAGAAAAGAATGTCTCCACAAAAATTGAAGTAAATCGGACAATAAATGTGATCGCTTGAATGCAAACATAATTTTCTATCAGGGTCATGCTTATAGTTTGTTTTTCTATAGGAAATTGGTTAAAAAAAACTAAATGTCCACTTTTGGACATTAAAGGCAGATTTTCACGTCCACTAATATGTTTCTTTAAATCGTGAACAGTTTAGCTTTCCCTATTGCCCTAATAATATTTAAATAATGCAATATATGTTGATGTTAGAATTTAGTCAATTTAATGTCATTTCTATAGTTATTTGTATTTTAATCAGCGGAATGGTATATCACACTGGATTTACACTTTCCTATTACTTAGTAGATGGTAAAATACATCTTCAGAGAAGTTTGATATTCAGTTACATCACAGGTATCACTTTTTGCACACAACAATCTTTTACTCGCAATTGTTTTTCTAATACTTAAAGCTTTCTTGTTTCTTTTATGCCTATATTTCTTACAAGGCATTGTTACGGTAGCAGTAATAAGTAATACCATAATACTCTGAAAACTGAAATAACACGGACAAAGCGGTGCTACGTGTTGTGCGAGTGGCAGGATTCAAGGTGGGCGTGGCTGGAGGGAGTGTAGGGGGCGGTGCGACCTTGAGCTATACGCACTCGTGCGTAGGGGGTGTGTGTAGTGTCCCTGTGCGTGTGAGCTTGTCTTAGTGATGGCGTAGTGCGGCTGGCCTCCTCTGCCCCGGAAGGCAGTTTCCAAAAACCAAACGAGCAGGTCACAGGCCAAACAAAAAATATATAAACTTCAAACAAATTGTAACAAGTAATTGGCCCGCAAAACTACATCTATTTGTTATATCACAAAATCGTATTTATATATTTTTAATAGGTACTTTTATGAAGTGACAAGTATATTTTTGATTTGTTGATTTTGAAATGAAATTATACTAGTGATAATAGCCTGAAATTTTCATATATAACTGCAAATTTCCATTGAAATCGGACCACCGCTTTTCTTACTAACCTCCCAACATTTGATAAAATCTCTACTTTTAAGACACATAACTCCCTTAATAATGATGCGAATTGTATAAAATATATATATTTTATTTCCTAATTTTCATCCTGATATGAAAGAAAATTAAAAATTAAAAATGTATTTGTTGACCAAACTGACCCAAACACCCTTAAGTGTTCATTTTAAAGAACAATAAAAATCCTAGCAAATTCAGTGAGCAGAATTTCAATATCACAAATAGTTCACCTGTAAACTGATCGTGAATACGGAATATTTTGCAATTTTTTGAACAGTTATTATTTGTGATAAATAATTTTGCTAACCGAAATCTCTAGGTATTTTTGTGCTCTTTAATGAGCCATAAATCAACAATATCGGATAATCAGCTGAGGAGGGTTGGGCTTTGGCCTTACAGGGGAATTAGATAGAAACTACACAAAATGCTTCATAACTGGAGTCCCCCTCAATAGCTGTAGTAAAGGGCCTCTCAATCATAACAAAATGTAGAGATCAAATGTATCTCAGCTTTCAGAATCTAGCTGCAGGAAGTACTTTTCAATCTTCCTGGTATTGCTTGAATGTCATCAGTAGTTTTGGTTTTCTAGGGTGGCCTGAAAGAGCTTCTTGAGAGAGATTCATTCTATGCTCCAGAAGTTGATATTTTTAGAGCGGTTGTTGACTGGGCCAAAGCAAATGGTACGTATTCTAAGTTAAAGTTTCTAACAATTGTATAGTAATTAGGGGTGAATCGATATCGACATTTATCGATTCTCAATACCAATACCGATACAATCGATTCTCGATACCGATGATACCTATGATTTTTTAGTACCTATGGTGGTTTACAAATTTATGTTACTATTTCAAATTATTTATTAGCTTTTTTTAGTTAATTATAATCAAACAAATTTTTTAATGCAATTTTTACATAATTTAATGTTTTCACTAGTATGCTGTAGTAATATAGAAAAACAAAAACTGTTTAATATAAATTCACAATGACGTATATTGCTTTCAACCGGACCCCACTCCTCCCTTCCCATCCCAAATTCCTTCCTTATCTCCAAGGCCAGATTTTTGCCGCCTACCCAAACATTCCCCATGCCCACTGTACCGAGGGTACACGGCGGGAGTAACTACCGGTATCGAGATTGAAAGAATGAATCTCAATACTAATACCAATGTCCAAGAATCGGTGGTATAGAGAATTGACTCATCCCTAAAATAATAATTGAAACAATCTAGTTATAATTGAATTAACATTTCAGTTAACTAAAAGCTTTATGATGTTTGGTTTCTTTTCATTGAACATAGGAAAGTAATAATTAATTGACGTCCTATTTAACTTTGAAAGAAAGCTGGATATTCTAATTGGCTTGGTTCGAAATAGTGGTATTTTAGGAAATAGGAAGTATTGGTATGAGTCATTGGTGAAGTGTCCCAATACACAATTCCAATACAATGAACTGTAGTACCATGACAGTGGCTCTGTTGTGGGTTTGAATCCTGACAAGAACTGAATTGACCAAATTGAATTGTAAAGGCTTTATTTGATAGATTCCAAGCAGGACCGGTAGTTTATGTGGGTGGGCAAAGTTAGATAAAAAGAGTCTTTTTTTAAATAAATATGATTAACTAGGTCAGTTGTAGTTGAATTTGTTCACTGAATTTGGTCATGTTCTCATAACTCGCCCCGGTCTCGTATTGCAAGTCCTGACAGTGTCTAGCGCATTGATTCCCAAACTTGTTTAGCCTGTGACACACTATAAATAAGCTAATAGCTGTGGCACACTAATTACTCAGTATTTGACCTATTACCTTTATTTTCTCTCTGTCCCGCGGCACACAGTTTTAGAATCTCTGGTCTAGAAATAAATTGTTCTTGGAAGTGGGAGGGGTAATTACAGGTGGGAGGGGTTGTTTCAGGTGGGAGGGGTTTTTACATATGGGAGGGGTTGTTTCAGGTGGGAGGGGTTGTTTCAGGTGGGAGGGGTTGTTTCAGGTGGGAGGGGTTGTTTCAGGTGGGAGGGGTTGTTTCAGGTGGGAGGGGTTTTTACAGGTGGGAGGGGTTGTTTCAGGTGGGAGGGGTTGTTTCAGGTGGGAGGGGTTGTTTCAGGTGGGAGGGGTTGTTTCAGGTGGGAGGGGTTGTTTCAGGTGGGAGGGGTTGTTTCAGGTGGGAGGGGTTTTTACAGGTGGGAGGGGTTGTTTCAGGTGGGAGGGGTTTTTACAGGTGGGAGGGGTTGTTTCAGGTGGGAGGGGTTTTTACAGGTGGGAGGGGTTGTTTCAGGTGGGAGGGGTTGTTTCAGGTGTGAGAGGTTGTTTCAGGTGGGAGGGGTTTTTACAGGTGGGAGGGGTTGTTTCAGGTGGGAGGGGTTGTTTCAGGTGGGAGGGGTTTTTACAGGTGGGAGGGGTTGTTTCAGGTGTGAGGGGTTGTTTCAGGTGTGAGGGGTTGTTTCAGGTGGGAGGGGTTGTTTCAGGTGGGAGGGGTTGTTTCAGGTGGGAGGGGTTTTTACAGATGGGAGGGGTTGTTTCAGGTGGGAGGGGTTTTTACAGGTGGGAGGGGTTTTTACAGGTGTGAGGGGTTGTTTCAGGTGGGAGGGGTTTTTACAGGTGTGAGGGGTTGTTTCAGGTGTGAGGGGTTGTTTCAGGTGGGAGGGGTTGTTTCAGGTGGGAGGGGTTGTTTCAGGTGTGAGGGGTTGTTTCAGGTGGGAGGGGTTGTTTCAGGTGGGAGGGGTTGTTTCAGGTGGGAGGGGTTTTTACAGGTGTGAGGGGTTGTTTCAGGTGGGAGGGGTTGTTTCAGGTGGGAGGGGTTGTTTCAGGTGGGAGGGGTTGTTACCCCATCCCCCTTCGTTACTTGTGTTATAGGCACATGGTGATCTGAAGCTTTCTATTTAAATTTTCCTCCATTCTGGAGTGAGGCTGACAAACTAGTCACCCCGGAAACTGGATGTTCTGTTGTCCTCACACTACAGTAAGCCTGTGTTGCAGCACTAACGACAGGCCCGGAGCTAGAGATGGTGTTGGCGACAGTGAGGCTCCAGCTGATGACTGTCAGTGAGCTGCTCGGTGTAGTGAGGCCGCTCAGACTTGTCACTCCGGACACCATACTGGACGCTCTCACTCTCCGCACCACCTGCCGCGACTCTGCACTCAAGTACCGCGGCGCTCTCAGTGAGTTCTCGCTGTGATTTATAAAATTATATACAGAGTGTTTAAATAATATTATAATCTTTTTTTGTTAGTTGTATTTTGTTCATTGTTCAATGAATTTGATTTATTAATACTCTATCGTATGGTACTTTTTGAAGTAACTTCAAAATGCCATCACTTCTGGGGGATGGTCAGGATGAAAATCATAAATAATAGCTCTAGTAATATTTTTCATAAAATTACAGCTCTTCCACGCTTTGTGCGCTTAGGCATCAAGGAGTCTACTTTTCTTACCTGAAGCCTTGCGTGAACCATACCTGGATATTCCCACATCGCACCCACAGGAGTTTTTATTTTGTAGTGACTGAATGAAGCTTAAAATTTCCTGCTCACTTGTGGGACCAAAATAATATCAAAGAGCAACCACTGGAATGAAAAGCTGAAATTTACTTTACAAAATTTCTATGAAAGATTGGGGGGTCACTTTACTTTTGTTTTCTGAGGCTAACGCTTTATCTCCAACATAACCTTGGCAGTCAACGATTAATTATTTACTAGGATAGAAATGGCAGTTGTTAATAGTTTCAAACTTCATAGGATAGCATACTGTAAAATATCAAAGACATCCTCTTGTACATCTCTCAGAGGGCTTATGGTTCCTACTGGTTAATTTTTCTCAAGCGATGAAGGTATCTTGGAAAAAGACTAATACTCTGTATGATGTTTGTTGATCAGAGCCAGAAGAGAACGTGGCCCACCCAAACTACGGGACACAGGTGCTGCAGGGAGAGATGCGAACGGCGCTGTTGGACGGGGACTGTAGCAACTACGACATGGAGCGAGGCTACACGAGGCATGCCATCAACGAGGCCGGGGACAACGGCATACTCATCAAGCTGGGCAAACAGTTCATCGTGAACCACGTCAAGATGTTGCTGTGGGACCGGGACCTCAGGTAACTATTTGGTAGTGTTACACTGTTGGACGGGGACTGTAGCAACTACGAGATGGAGCGAGGCTACACAAGGCATGCCATCAACGAGGCCGGGGACAACGGCATACTCATCAAGCTGGGCAAACAGTTCATCGTGAACCACGTCAAGATGTTGCTGTGGGACCGGGACCTCAGATAACCATGTGGTAGTATTACACTATTGCTACTGGAAGACTTTCCTGGAGACCTCCAATGGCAATCATGTATATGAAGTGAGATTGTAGGTTCACCAGTTAGTTTAAGGATGTTAAGTTAGTTGTGATATTTACAACTTCAAGAATATGTTACTTAAGCGCAAGTAATGCTGGATTAATCCGATCATCTAAATTTTATTTCCGGTCAGTTGATATCTTTAATTGTATATTTTGCTACTCGTAAAAAAGAGATTTGCTTATGTTTTTGTATTATTATAATTCTTATATTATTATTATAATTCTTATTTTATTTCTTCAGTGAAGATTAAAATGGCTTCTTTAGATCGTACTTATTTGAACTGCGTTAATTTATCTTTCCTACAGCTTTTTGATTCGTTCACAGGTCTTATTCATATTACATCGAAGTTTCAATGGACCAGAAAGACTGGACTCGCGTCATAGACCACACCAGCTACTTCTGCCGCTCATGGCAGTACTTGTACTTTGAGCCCCGAGTGGTGAGATACGTCAGGATAGTTGGGACCAACAACACCGTCAACAAAGTGTTTCACGTGGTTTCCTTCGAGATCATGTACACTAACACGCCAGTAAACATCGAAAAAGGACTGATAGGTAAGAAACTCCTTGCGATGAAATCTCTTTTAGAGCTAGTCAAAAAATGTGGTCCTTTTTGTGTGCCATTTTTGCAATCACACATGGCTTATGTTGGCCATCTGTGAAAACTTACCCTGGTGGGGAATAGTGAAAAGAAAAATAATATTTGTGAAAGCTGAGATTCTCTGAAATCCAGCCAGTCAGTATGAGCAAAGGTGGATGTATTTTTGTTGACAAACAAAATTAAATACTCAAATGCCTGTAAAAAATAGTAATTATAACATCCACAGGTTCCTTAGTTGCATTCATCCGACCAGAAAACGTAAATCCTTTTCCATTAAAAATATTGAACAAATTAGTTTATTGTTTATGTGAATGAAAATACATTATTAATATATTTAACACGTTCGCTACGGTGCGTAGTTACTTTCGACCGGCCCGGGCTAAGCGCAGACGCTGCGCGGTTGCAATCAGCCTCCCCTACGTTAAAACCAAGGCCAGTATGAGCCCAGCTCCTGAAGAAGGCATGTGTTTTTATCAGCTTAGTGTAGTGTTGTCAGTTGGTTAAGTTTTCTGATCAATCTTTTTTAGATTTTGTCAAATATATCCTCGTGATTTCAGAACCTTTCTTGATAAATAAAAGGCGTATAAAGAACAGACCATCGATCCTCTAGAGGTCGTGTAGCGGGTAGTTTTGGCACGAGTTTTCACAATCGACGCAGTCTGATTTGTCTTATGAACACATAATAGAATTTATATTCTTCAATGCTGAGTAGTTCAACAATTATTATTTTTCAGCACCTGGAAAATTTTCAGAATCTTTGTTTAGCAGCCAATGTGATAAACGGCTTAGTAAGCGTTTATGGCAGGGTAAATGGTTTATTATAAATGGTCATTTAAAGTATGCGGCTCATAGAGGTGTAACCTTTAGTTTTTTCCAAAAGGTCACAGGTAAATGTGGCTTTAAATCTAGATTTAGAAACTATCCATTGACTGACATTGAACAATCCAGCTTGTAGTTATTTTTTATCTTCTTTAACTTCTTACACGCCAGTTTTTATAATTGTCAGCTCACTAAAGTGTCTGCATTTTTGCAGGTCAATCTGTATGATGTAAGATACAAGCCTACAGCCATATTTATACATTATGAAGTGTGTTGACATATCAATTTTAAATTTAAGATTTAACCAATTATTTTAGTTAGTGGGTTTTTAGTAGACCTATTGTAATAGAACTGTACGAGTGAGTCCAGCTGCAATTATTTCTCCCTTTTGGGATTATCTAGCTCATATACCATCTTATTAGTTCAAAAAGTGATTCTAGTTTAAAACAGCTGATCTTGCTTCTGTACTGTGTTTAGTTACTTTCAACCGCTGTCAAATTTATTAATTTATATTCTTCCATAAGATTAACATTGGAACTTTGAAAGCCCATTGGGTGAAGCCTTGAAGGTGAATGATTTCCAAAACCCCAAAAGGGGTAATCTAGGCGAAAAGGGCTTTAAAATAACACATAAACAATCATCCAATACCTAATAGTTTGCTCGTACCCTGCACACCAAAATCGCCTTATTTTTTCAGTATAATGATATTGTGGTATTGACACGCAACCTAACCACTCAACCTCTGTAGTTGTATAATTGTGAATGTTATGTTTCAATTAACTTCTTGATTCTTGTCCTGTTCATTGTGTTAATCCAAATCTATAAATACTAAAAACCGATCATCCCCCAGGCCAAACTTATACACCTACAACCACAAAATTTGGCACGGATTGTCTTTCCATAACGTAGGTAACCAAGTTCCAATCCAGTGTTATTCTTATGGACATTCATTTTGGTTTGAGCTTATGAAAACCCAAACAGCTGATCATGATTCATAGTAGTTCCACGGATTAACCACAGAATGCAAGACACACCACAGGTTTTATTCCTGGGTGAAACAGAGTGTGATGGTAGCTAGTATATTATAAACCATTTGGAAGATATTTTATACAAGTTAAATAACAACTATTGCATAGATATATTTACCCTTATGTTAATACCCTTAGATTAACCCTTGCAACAACACTAATGTTCCTATGTGACAGTGCCGAAACACAACGTGGCCACGATCGCGTGCAGCGCCAGTGTGATAGAGGGGGTGTCACGCAGCCGCAACGCTCTGCTGGACGGGGAGACCAAGCGCTACGACTGGGACTCTGGCTACACCTGCCACCAGCTGGGCAGTGGCTCTATACTGGTGCAGCTGGGGCAACCCTACCTGCTGGACTCTATGAGGTAGCCTAGTAGATCTTAGGAGCTAATGTGTAGGGCGTGTGCGAGTAGTGATTTTTTGGATCGAGTCGAGTAGTGTCAATTATTCTCGAGTTTTGAGTATTTTCGAGCGAGCATGTGCCATCAGCAATATATTGTTGGTAGTTTCAAATAGTGAAATAGGATTTGGATAATATTCCAGGTTTGATAGTATAAATTAATTAATTTTGGTTTCTAACTAATATACTAGTATTAATACACATTTTTGGCCAGTGTAATCAATTTGGATTATGTATTGACAAACAAAACATGGTTTAACCATCGTTTTCGGCCTAAATTACACGGTCTGGTTGTCATTTACACACACGATCGGTTGTTTTTTATGACCAATTCATGTTTATCGTCATCAGCCCATTTTATATGGTGTGATTGTCTTTTGCTGCTGTTTCTATGCGATTTGGCAGGTCGCGATCATTAACGTTCGTCCGGAGATCAGAGGGAACTACTCTTTTAAACTTTTGAGTATTTTCCAAAACTTTGAGTTAGGTCAAGTAATTAAATAATCAGCTGAAATACTCAAATTGCAATTACTGGCACACCTCTAAATGTGACGTAAACAAATAAAGAAAATCTTTGATTGTTCCATCAGGTAAAGTTCTTTGTTCCTGTCCAATGAAGTGATTCAAATTTTATTTTAGAAGAGTTGCAGGACAGATAGGAAGTATTAAAACTGATTACTTAAATTTAGCTGTAAAAGGCTGAACCGACGAGACGTAGACTCTATGAAGAAACTCATCAGAAGGGTTTTGAAGGTTACTTATTTAGGCCTGCCTATCAGACAACTTAGTGGGTTCTTGCAAGACAGTTTTGTAGGCTCTGTGAGCTAACGTTTGACCCTATGAAACATACACCATACTTGCTGTAATCTTATGTGGTGGCTTTGTAGAGTATAAGGTTCTAACTTATTGTGCCTATTTAATAACTTTCTAGCCCCGATTGAAGCCTCATTTAGGTATCTTGAATCCAATGAAGCAACCGTAACCTGATGAGGTAGTAACTTTATTTCACGTGTACTGTACACATTTACGGAGTGCCCATGAGTCCCCCTTTTCACCTCAGAGAACGTCTTTTGAAGGACGAGGACATTAACCTGCCTAAGCTCTTCAAGCATAGTCAAAGTCAAAGTCAAAATTCTTTACTGTCGTAAGCAAAATAAAATGTGATGACAAAAGTCAGTAATATGTACATGGAATTATCAAAATGTTTGACGATATGTACAATGCAAGTCAAACTTATAACTAAACAATTGAGTCATCGTTTAAAAATAAATGTACACTGTAATATTCTTTAACAACTAAAAATTCTTTCACGCTATTCCTGAATATTTTAAAATCATTTAACAATCTAAACTTATTTGGAAGGCTATTGTTCATTTATTGCTGAATACAAAACTTGCTTCTGAAAAAATGTGGTGGAATGTGGTAGGATTGCCAGGCGGTTGATAGGGCGAAAATTGTATGAGGAGGACCTTTTTTGAAAATATTCTCGATTTTTCATAACTAAACAGGTTGATTCCAAAATATATAGACAAGGGAAAGTCAGAATTTTATTCTCACTAAAAATTCCTTGACATGACCTAGACGATCTCAGCCCGAACATGACTCAGTGCCTTCTTTTGCAATTTGAATATGCTTGCAGTAGCCGTTCTTTCATATCCCCAGATAGGAACAGCATATGCAAGGTGTGGATAAAAACAACCATAATATGCTGCCATTAAAATATCTAGATTAGAGAAAGTAGATAACCTACGCAGTATAAAAATACCACAGCTCAGTTTCTTAGACACTTTATCAATATGGGATGAAAATTTCAGATTTGAGTCAATTATTAAACCTAGAAAATTAGTTTCGCAGCAAGAATTAAGTTCAACATCACCTATTAAGACTAACTGACTAGAAGATTTAGATCTTATACAAAAATCAATGTACTTAGTTTTATCACCGTTAACAAGAAGTTTATTCTGAGTCCAACCACTGTAATAAGGAACTACCCTGAATAAACATCTCATTTTCAAGTTGATTTCTTCTTTTGTTTGATACACAAAATGATGTATCATCTGCAAAGAGGCAAATATTACCTTTACCAACTGAATCAGTTATATCATTCATAAAAAGCAAGAAGAGCATCAGACCAAGAACCGAACCTTGAGGAACACCAGAACTTATCAAAGTTTCAGTTGATTCATGGTAACGAAGACATCCAGAAGGGTCAATGTATGGCATTGTTACAGACTGAATCCTTCCCGTTAAATAAGACGATATACAGTCCTGTGCGACTCCTCTTAAACCGATACGCTTTAGTTTTGAAAGCAATAGATTATGGTTGACGACATCAAATGCCTTTTTTAGGTCCAAAAAAATGCCCATTACATGTTCGTGACTATCCAAGGACGAGACAATATTCAAAATAAAATCAAACATAGCAAACTGGTGTCAATGTTCCTACATGGCTCCTGACAGTTTACAATGCCATATTAGCTGGTGGAATCCTACTTACAGCCTTTAAAATATCAAAAAATATTGCACACTAGACAGGAAAGCACCCAGAACAAGTGGAAAGTTACTGCTCGATAGCTCTTCTGAATGTGTGCTTGAGAGGTTAATATTTTACAGAATATTCCTTATCCTTAATGCTAGCACCCATTTAGGACAAGCTGGTTTCAGGACTGATTGAGGCTGCTGCGATCAAATCCTGTTCTCACCCTTGCGGAAGTTTGATCAAAAACTAAAAAATTTTGTTGTAAAGTTCATTGGCCTCTCTGCAACCTATGACTAACTGTTTGGGGGAAGGGCCTCTTACTTAAGTTCCATATTCTTTTTTCTTTCCTTGCCCTTTCTGTTTGACTCTGATCATTCTCAAGTAAGCTGTGCCGGTTATACACCGATGTTTTCTGAGGTAACCGGAAGCCTAAGTGGGTTTAACGTTGCAGGATACTACTGTGGGACTGTGACGACCGCAGTTACAGCTACTACGTGGAAGTGTCGGTGAACCTGTGGGACTGGGAGCTGGTGTGGGACAAAACCAGGGAGAACTGTCAGTCGTGGCAGTACATCACGTTCCCCCGCCGGCCGGTTGTGTTCATCAGGATCATCGGCACGCACAACACCGCTAACGAGGTACTGCATCATCAGTGGGGGGGGGGGGGTAGTGTACTCCGTATAAGGTGTCGTAAATGTGGGTTATGGTTTGAAAAGGTTTAAGATTTTGCTAAGAGTATTTTTATAGTAAATAATCTAGGAATATTCAATCAAGACCGGTTGTAACTTATCGGATATAAGCTTTATCCACACAACCTATATTTACAACATAAGAATACAGTAGGCGCTCTTTTATCTGGCATTCCAAGAACCGGCAAACTCTACCAACCAGCATCAGCAAAGACACTAGCGATCGGCTTTGGTTATGTTTGTTGGGCGCTCGTAAACCTCTACTGGCATTAGCCTCCAGTGTATTGGGACTGTGTGTGCAATTTTCAGTGTTTAAACTTCACAGCATTTCGTTCTCTTTGTTTTTCTTCCAACTTGGTCATGTAAAATATTTATTTTGTTCTTTTGGGTTTTGTATGGAGTTAATTATCTTCAATATCCCCTTTAAAAACATGTATATTCTTTTATCTGGCAAAATCAGTTATCCGGCATGGTCGTGGCCCCAAAAATGCCGGTTAAAACAGCATCCACTGTTTGTTCAGGCCAACAAAGATTTAGTCAGTGGTAGCAATTTGCCAAACATTTAATATTTTTTAATACTTAGGTTCTTATGAAAAAGGGCTCTACGCCAGGTTGGTAAGTTAGGTTTGGTAGGCAGAGCAGGCTGAAGAATTCAATATAGATATTTCAAGATATTGTGTATTTTCTTCGTTTTGTATCTATGTGGACTTCATCTGTTTTGGTTTTTAAAGCTCTTTAGATTTTAATCTAATTCTGATTACCATAGTTAAAATTCCTAATAAAATCAATTGTATTTAGGCCTAGTTTTTTTCAGTAAAATTAAATTAGTGATAAAGCGCTTTAGGAACTGTAACAACAGCTTTTGATTTTAAAAGTAACCCTCGTAATTGAAAAGGTTGTTACTGAATTTTACAGCTTTAAAATTAATCTTTTATTGTAATTATGTTTTGATATTTTTAAAAAATAGATTTTTCTTTTTAATCAGTATCCAACGTCATTAATTTCTTAAGAGGGGACTCTACTCATAAAGATCTTAATTTATTCCTGGTTTTCTTAAGACAAAAATGTTATCTTTGGAATCTCATCCCTGCTAATCGGATTCTCCAAAATCATTGATTTACAGCTTATTTCATTCATCAAAACATTATGTAGAGATTTCAGTGAGTCGAATTTTCATATCACAAATAGTAAACTCATAAAAATAACAACTATTAAATATTTTGAAATTTTATTGAACGATTGTTATTTGTGATATCAAAATTCTGCTTTATGAAATCGCTATATATTTTTTGCTCTTTAAAATAAGCCATAGTTAAAATATATTAGTTAACTTTGCTCTTTGTTCAAAACTAATGTCACGTGTCTGGAGTTCGCTCTTAATATTATTTTATGTGAACGCCTAATTGAAACACTCATATATTCCAATTCCATCAACGTTTTGTTTAGGTTTTCCACTGTGTGCATCTCGAGTGCCCCGCCCAGAGTGAGGAGGCAGGGTCCCCCCGCAGTGGCAGCTCAGACCCCCGCCCCCCGCGCGCCCAGCTGCCCTCCCTCTCCCCCCACCATAACAGCCCGGACATGGTGCCCACGGCTGCCGAGGCTACTGAGGAGGAGGCAAGCAAGGTGGGTCGGAGGGCAAATATTGCATCCTGTAGGAAGAAAGACGGTTTCAAGAATAAGAGAAAGAACTTTGTTCAGCCAGAAACTATTTCATGCAAATACATTGGCACGTCAAAACCATTTTAATTCATAAACTAAAAGTCCTTCATAGTCCAACATTTTGTCATATATTCTTCCGCAGAATAGAAAGATTCTTTACAGAGAAAATAATTAAGTTTAACTTTAAAATCCTTATCACTAAGTAGTCTAATATCAAACGGTAACTTATTATAAAACTTAATAGCCATTATCAAAGGGCTTTTATCAGTCTTAGCTAGTCTAACATGAGGCAGTTCAATATTACTACAAAATCTGGTGTTATAACTGTGCAGATCTCTTCTGTAATTCACTTGATCAAAATTGGCTCTAAGGTAAATCGGACATTGTTGAATATAAAGAAAACAAAGTTAATATTGTAAAATGTTTGAAACGTTCTCTATAACTAGAATACTTGTTTACTCCTGCTATAACTCGTAACAGTTTTCTTTTGCATAATAAATACTTCTTTTGCGTGAGGAGATGACCCCAAGCATTCTAATGTTAAAAGTAAAATATCACATTAAGACCGGTGGGGATGCTATCTCAAGATTTGCACACTGGTATAGTATAGCTAGATTTATCAGGTGCGGATCCGAAGTAAAAAACCGCTTGAAAGGGGCTAAAAAGTTGCCACAAACGTAGTTTTGTTGTACAGTGGTGTACAACGCTTGCAAAATCTCCTAGGTCAGGGTTTCTACGGTCAGGGGAGGTCAGGGAAAGTCAGGGAATGGAAATTTGGTCAGGGGAAATCAGGGAAAGTCAGGGAACCAAGAGATAAAGCTTATTTTGTTACGTCTCGACCCCATATACTAAAGATAAGGAAATAAATTTGTAGCTTACAGACAATATTAATTACTAATCCACCTTAACGCTACTACACAGTCGTAAAATAGGTTATGAGGGACATTATCACATCAAGAACAACTTCCTGTGACGCATCATACCATTTACATGACAATTCTCTTTTATTATTTCAACTGATCCCCTATGATGAAAAAACTGAGGGGATGCTTTGCTCCAGGTTGTATACAATCTGTTGTAGCAGTATTTTTCAGGTAGTGTCAGAGTCCCAATAGTTGGTTGATGATCTAAGGAGTTTATTCTTAACGTCTTGTAATCCTCAATTATTAAGTTTTTATTGAGATCCATTTATTTCATTTTGTTTTACTAACATTTATGACATACATGATATAGAGAATAAAGTTTTACATATTAAATATATAACAATTGTGCACACATGCTTGTTTATAAAGCGAAAATGCTAAGACGTATTTCAAAAGTTGGGGAGTTTCACATAAGGGTCAAGAAAAGAAAGGGTTCAGGGAAAAGAAAGAAGGAAAAAGTCAGGGAAATAGAAAATTGAAATTCCGTAGAAACCCTGTAGGTACTGTCTTAACCTGTATAGTATCAAAGAAATTGCAAGCATACTGTTAAGTTACAGATCTATTTTAATTTGTTCTTAAGTCTGCTGTACAAACAATAAGAACAAATATTTCCATAAGGAGTTTGTCTTTAGCGAATTTCCCCTATATAGGGAAGAAGCTATTACCGTAGGTGGCATGGTAAGACTTAAGCCCGAGACCATGATAACTTTTTGTTTTGAGGTCCCCAGATGCCAAAAACACTATTCGTTCAAATTTATATATATATGTATATGTATAAAAGAAAGAGGGAACTACACATGTTAAGTAAAAATAGTAATGACAAACATTTTGTAGCCTATGTTAAAAAATACAAAAAGGTTTTCAGGGAGTGTGTGAAAAGAGCTAAAATGCAATACAATTCAAATTTAATTATGAATGCTTCTAATAAAACAAAAATGGCATGGAATGTGGTAAAAAAAGAAACATATTTACAACAAAAATGTTCTCAAATTGACTTGTTAGTTGATAAAGGAAATCGTCTCACAAACCCCTCAGATATTGCAGAAACTCTTACAAACACTTCCTGAACACCACAACACATTTAAATCTCACTTCAAACCAAGAAAGTTCACATTTATTATTGGAAAGGTTTGATAAACCAGTCACATCGTTACCAACTCTTCCACAAGTCACAGTTAAAGAAATTGAAGCCCTGGCAAGAGATCTGAAGCCAACAAAGTCTCCTGGATGGGATGATATCCCTCCTTTTATAGTTAAAATATGTGCTAAACACATAAGCCAGCCTCTGGCACGTATTATCAATGCATCCTTTGAAACAGGTGTTTTTCCTCATCTCTTAAAATTTTCTCGTATGTTTATGTTTATGTGTTGTTAAAGGGACGGATTCAGAGATCCAAAGATTCAAAGATCCTCACACGTCAACCGAAGCTTATTGTGTGTCCCTTGTACGTTAGTATGGCAAACCAATGCCCGTACCCTTTACGAGATCCAGGAGTTTTTTACCAATACTAGCGTCCCTTTCATCACCTGGTTGCTTACAACCAAACAGAGCCCTTCTCCTTGCCCCGAGTCTCTCGCAGTCCAGTATGATATGCTTGGCAGTCTCTTCAGACTGATTGCAGAGCCTACACACCTGACTTTCATTTCTGAGTCCGAGAGTGTGGAGATGTTTCCTGAAATGGCCATGTCCAGTTATCAGAGCAATCAACTGCTTAACCCGACCTCTGCCCAACCTCACCAACCAGTTAGTGAAGTAAGAGCTAGTATCTGCTAGCAGCCTTTTGCCAAGTGCTTGACCAGTATGACCTTGCCATTGCTGGCGATGTAAGTCCCTGGACCATTTGTTTATTGTGTGAAAAGCAGTTGTTTTGCTTATGCCACAGCTTGGCTCTGGACCAAAGAATGGCATACCGGAACCTCTTTTAGCAAGCTTATCTGCACACTCATTGCCACCTATGCCTACATGGCCAGGTACCCAACCAAGATGCACCGAGTTGCGTGTCGCGAGTTTGCAGAGAGTGTTGTAACATTCCCACACCAATTTTGACTTGATTTCGTTGGAGTCAAGAGCCTTGAGGGCAGCCTGACAATCTGACAAGATTACTATATGCCTGTCGCAATAGCGTCTGGCAATGCCGAGATTGGCACAAACCATGATGCCACAAATTTCTGCTTGAAAAATAGTACAGTGTTGTCCCAGACTTGCACAGAGTTCTGTTCTAGGTGATTCACTGTACACCCCGTAGCCAGATTTTCCTTCAATGAGAGAGCCGTCCGTGTACCAGACAAGGCTGCCCTTCCTGGAATAGGGCCCTTCCTCAGATGTCCACTCTTCTCTGGAGCAGAATCCAACAGAAAAAGGTTTAGTGAAAACCATCTCCGTACTCATGACATCTGATGTCATATCAAGCACAGGGTTTTGAGCAACAGCTTTGGTGATGGTGCAATGGCCTGTTCCAGACAGGCCTTCCCTCCATTGGCCTGCGACTTTTAATCGATAGGCTGATTTCCGTGCTTCTGCCTTGATGAAGATATCCAAAGGCAGTAATCCAAGAGCAACTTCGAGAGCTGCTGACGGGCTACTCCTGAAAGCTCCAGTGACTAGAAGTGTGCCCAACCTTTGTAAACTTGTGAGTTTGGCTATGGCTGTAGTCTGGTTCACCTTTGTCCACCAGACTAGTGATCCATATGTGACTTGAGGCCTTATTACTGCCTTGTACAGCCACAGTGCTATGTGAGGCTTGATCCCCCACGTGGAGCCTACAAATCTCCTGGACGTCATGAGCGCCCATTTCGCCTTATGCAGTGTATTATTCAAATGATCATTCCAAGTCAGCTTAGAATCAATTGTCAGCCCTAGGTATTTGACTGTACCTGATACTTCAAGCCGTGTTGGTCCAAGTCTCAGCCTGGAAAGAGACTCCAGGTTCTTTTTCCTTGTGAACGGAACAACTACTGTCTTTGAGGGGTTTATGCTTAGACCCTCTCCAAGACACCAGACATTGACATATTGAAGATTGACATTCATGACATCAGCAACAATATTCGTGAACCTTCCCTGTACCATTAGGACTATGTCGTCTGCATAGCCCTGGACAAAGACGCCTCTGCTAGTGAGCTCACGAAGGAGACCGTCCACCACCAGGTTCCACAGAAGAGGCGAAAGTACACCTCCCTGCGGACAACCCCTCGTGGGTGCGATCACTATCGATTCACCTTGAAGATCGGCTCTAATCCGCCTGGAGCAGAGCACGGTCTCAATCCACCTACATACAGCAGACTCAAGACCACGCCCACGCACCGCCCGGACCATGGCCGTGTAAGTGACATTGTCAAATGCACCTTCAATGTCCATGAAGGTGCATAGAGCGATTTCCTTAGCAGCAAGGCTGTCCTCCACCCTGCTAACAAGTTGATGCAGGGCAGTTTCGCAGGACTTACCAGACTGATAGGCATGCTGGTTTCGATGGAGAGGAGTACCTGAAAGCACTCCCTTTCTTAGATGTCTTTCTACCAGTCTCTCCAGCGTCTTCAAAAGAAACGATGAGAGACTGATAGGCCGAAATGATTTTGCAGTTGAGTAGTCTGCTCTTCCTCTCTTGGGAATGAAGACCACCCTACTGAGGCGCCAGGCTTGAGGAATGTACCCATAAGCCAGACTCGCTCTGAAGAGTTCGCACAGGAGGACCAAGAGAGCTTCCGGTCCTTGCTGTAGCATTGCCGGTATGATACCGTCCCCCCCAGGAGATTTGAAAGGGCCAAACTTGCTGATGGCCCATTTAACTTTGGAAAGTGTGACAATCCGTCTGGCTAAAGTCCAGCTTCCGCGATCAGCTCTTGGCCATGAGCCCCTTTCGCTGTTGCCGGACATGCCTAAACAGTCACTCTCAAAAATGCAATCCGGAAAGTGAGTCTCAAGGAGAAGTTTGAGACTTCCTTCAATTCCAGTGGTATATTGTCCCCCTGGTGACCTCAGGGATCCTAGGAGGCCAATAGGGCTTGAAGCTAAAACACGCTGCAGTCTTGCTGCTGCGCTGAAACTGTTTACCTCCTGTGTAAACCGTCTCCAAGAGTTCTCTTTGGCTTTTTTGATTGCAAGGCTATATTCTGTGAGTGCCTTATGGTATGGCTCCCAGATACGGCTCCGTTTGCAATGGTTATGAAGCTTCCTGACAACCGTCCTTTTACGTTCAAGGTCAGCAGTCCACCACTTAGTATTAGTGCGACTCTTTCCCCGCCGCAATGGACAATTGTCCTGGAAGCAGCTTACAATTGCATTCTGAAGATCAGAAGCAATCTGGTCCATGTCCGCAAAGCAGCTGACCCTCCCACCTAATGATCCCAGTTGAGACAGGAGGTCAGACTTATAGAGTGACCAATCTGTTTTCCTGGGATCTCGATAGCAGGGCGAGTCACCCTCACCTTGCAGGTTAAAACAGATGTACCTGTGGTCAGACAAGGAGGCCTCGTGGCTTACGTGCCAATTGTCAATGACTCTAAGGACTGCTTCTGAACAAAAAGTAATGTCAATAACCTCACTTCGATTTCGTGTAACGAACGTCGGACGGTTTCCAACATTACAGACATAAAGATTCTTAGATATGAGAAACTGAAGAAGAGCCTCACCTCTTGGATTCGTGTCAGAGCTTCCCCATCCGATTGTGTGATGAGCGTTGGCGTCACAACCTAAAAGGAGTTGTCGTCCGCCAGCGCAGGATGACTCCACCAAAAGTTCGAGCTCTCTCGATGGAGGAAGTTCCCCGGAGTCGTAGGGCAAGTAAACCGAGCCTGCAATTGTGCTCCATTCCTTGCCCTCATAACTCCAGGTTATAGACACCGCAGTGAGATCTCTAGAACAGAATTCAGTGAGGGTTAGGCAGTCCATACCTTTCTTCACAAGTATGCATGTTCTGACATTTTTGAGAGAGGTACAGTAAATCAACCTACCCTTGGTATCGCCCAGGCCTGCAACCCTTCCTTGGTGAAGCCATGGTTCTTGAATCAGTGCCAGGTCAAATCCCTCTCTGAGGAAGAACTGGCAGAAAGCGGCCGAGGCCGCTTTACTGTGGTGAAGATTGATCTGGAGGACCCTGGGCATTGTCCTTGACTGTCGTTGAGACAATTGAGACTTGCCAGAGTCCTAGATTGGCTCTAGAGTTGGCTGACCTAACAGCATTGAAGCAGGCCTCATCCAGGAAACAGACGAATCCGTAACCTTTTGGGTCTGGCTTAGCTGGCAGGACCTTCCATTCCTTCACCTTCAGGGTGGGGTTTTGCTTGTCGAGCATCTCAAGGACCTTTTCTGGAGTTTTCTTCAGGAGCTTCGGGTGAGCTCTAAAGAATACCCTCGTTGACCTCAAGATGTCTCTCCTTAGTCCAACAGTAAGTTTCTTCTCCCCAAGTGGTTTAAGTCTGGGGATGAGTGTCTCCAGCCAAAGCTTAGTTGCTTCGTTGATGCAGGATGTTATTAAGGCACCTTTTTCCATGTAGGTGCCTGCAAACGATGGAGCAGAGCCGTCCTCTAGGGGTTCGAGCTCATCCATGATGGCGTCTTCAATAGCTTCACCTTGCTCTGCTGAAAGCTTAGCCTCAGGATAGCCCTCCAAGACAATGGCCATTTTGATTGCGGAAATGTCCCTGTAAGAGACTCCTTTGCTAGAAGTCCCTGGATTCAAGGTTTGGTCATCATGATTTCCATGAGTTCCACTCCTGGCCTTTTTAGTAGGTCCTTCCGCCGAGGGAGGGGTGGCCATATTGCCTCTAGGGCGCTTGGCCGCCCTCGACTCAGCTTCTGGACCCACATTCGTGCCTGGAGTTTCACCCATATCATGTCTCTTTGGTTTTTTCTTTTTGCCCCTCCGAAACTTCGCTGGGTCAAAAACTTCACCTCTCTCAAGAAGTTTTGCCTGAATAGCCTTCCTTCTTTGGGCAGTGGTGAGGTTCGTTCTCTTAACCCGCAGGCTGTTCAGTTGCTCTATGACATCATCGAGCATACCCGTAGATTTTGGTGTTCCTGGACTTCTGAGAAGCTCATCCTCCCCCTCCAGTGGGGCTGATGTGATTGAGCTCACATCGTCCATGTTGAAGTCTGTGGAAGCCTTCTCATTGTTGATAGCCTCCTCATGAGAATGCATCGGAACCTCCTGTGTTCCTGATGCACTCATTTCAGGTTGAGGAACCTGCCCTGATGGGGCAGATCCTGATGGAATTAGGGGCAAGGCAACTTCTGGAGTTGCCTCGAGGTTTGGTTCTGATTGGTTGTTTTGCCCTTGGCGGTCCATGTGGTTCCCACGAGAAGCTAGGGACATGAAGTCGACCCGGACAGAGCCCCGCATGCCCGGGCAAGGCTGTATACTGCAGGAGGGCGCCTGGTATCCTGCAGGTACCGTTCTTGACACCATACAAAAGGCCTGGTGCCATCCACCCATCAGCACGGTCCACGTAACACCTTGGGTTGGCCTGTAACAGAGATAGAGGAAGGGGAGGGAAGAATTCGGGTGAAGAGCAGGTTGGAGATAGCAAGATGAAGAAAGCTGATCCGTGTGTACATAAATGGAAAGAACACGGATCAATAGGAAAGTCTCTGACACAGATGAAGAGTAGGGAGCCAGAGAGGCTAGCTGCAATGGACAAGCCACTGGGCGGTGGGGTCGCCACGTCCCTACGCCGAAAAGCGAGAAATTGAAGCCCTGGCAAGAGATCTGAAGCCAACAAAGTCTCCTGGATGGGATGATATCCCTCCTTTTATAGTTAAAATATGTGCTAAACACATAAGCCAGCCTCTGGCACGTATTATCAATGCATCCTTTGAAACAGGTGTTTTTCCTCATCTCTTAAAATTTTCTCGTATAACGCTGTTGTATAAAAAGAAGGGTGACTCATCTTCTGCTGACAATTACAGACCTATTGCTATTCTTCCTGCCTTTTCTAAGCTTTTTGAGCGGGCTATTTACAATAGGCTTCAGTATTATCATAGATTAAGCATACTCCTTAGGAGATATTGCATGGGCAAGTTGTCAGACGAAGACGGGTGAACAGTGGCGTGCTCCTACGGGATTTTCTAGTACTAGCATAGAATTAGTGCCGACGGCATCAGCGCAGTGGCGCAGCTCGTGGCCACGTGAGGAACCAACGATCCGCGGGCTAGGAGGGGATACGACATCCGTGTGCGAGAGAGAGCGGGAGTACTTGTGCGATAGAGAGAGAGGGAGTGAGAAAGATAGGCGCTGCCGACGCGACACTGCCATAGTGCCGTGGCTCGCTCGCACTCGCAGGGCGTCCGCCAGCCACCAGCCCCAGTGCCTTCGCCTTCGTGCCTTCCTTTCGTCAAATCGTAAAGCGGCTTCTTCCTTGATAAATGTTCTACGTTCGCTTGTGAAAATACTCTTACAGTTATAATTACAAATTAGTGTAATAGGTGTATAGTATGTATAACCGATATTTCATTACCAATGATTCAGTGAATTCATAACATACAATATTTCCTTATTAAAATCCCACTTGATTCTTTTTCACAATTTATTATTTTTTCCTTTTAATTTCGTCGGGGCGGAGAGTAAATCCTCATGGACACTCAAAAATCCGTATTCGAGAGTAGTGCCGGACTTTTACCGGCTAAAAAAACTCCGCGAAAAATTTAAAATTATTAAAATAAATAAAGCAATTTCTGTGATTTGAGTAATTAACTTTGAAAACCTTTATTAAGTTCAAATAAAATTTATGTACTTTTTGAAAAAAAAATTGAGAAACATTAAGAAATTATACAGGTTTGAAATTAAAGAATATCAGTAATTATTATGAAACGTGATTTACTCATCAATTCAAAGCAAGGTTGTTATCTAATATTTATTTACGATATAGCGTATCACATTGATTTTGTGGCTGATTTTAAGATACGTTTACGTTATAACACCTACGAAACGGCCAGTCCGATTTTAACGAGAGACCTATCAAATGAACGGAAATATTGTCAAATTTTATATTACGGAGTTTCAAATCTTTACATTGCTTTTTAAAATTTATATAAGGAAAAACAGTGCAAAATATCGGTGTTTTTTTACAATGTGTGAGTAAATCTCAAATTTAAACGATTATTACAAAATATCAAGTAAACGTATCTGCTTAAAATTGTTATGGCATATATAGGCCTAGGGGTTATTTAAAAACACTTTTGTCACGTTTCATGAAAGGAATTCATGACTACCTATATAATAAAAATAAACTTAATTTTAATCAGGCAAATATGTGTAATTCAAAAAATATATACAGGGTGTCACAAAAAAGCGTGGTGTGATTCGCAGAATTTGATTCCACATATGAAAATAAGTCAAAATTATCTACAATTGGTTCAATTTCAGTGCCACGTCTGCCCGGCAGCATCATCTCGACTTGTCGTCTGAGTGATGCGTCGTCAGTCAGATTCATATGCCTTCTGTAATACTACTACAGAGAGTTCACAGACCGGAAATTCCTGGAAAATCGGATAATTTTACAGGAATTTCGGTGAAAATTCGTTAATTTAGTTTTAAAACGTCTTTTTTGGCCATTCTCGTTCATGCGGCTCGGTTGTCGTTCCCCAGGGAGGTAAAATCCATGGAGAGCTAAATATTTAATCAAAATTATGAATGAACTTATGGTTTTACGTCGAAACTCAGAACTAAGCCTCTACATCAGCCAATACTGTAATAACCAATCCTATAAAAATCATATTGGCGTTAAAATTTGAGGAACATGTCAAGGAACTCGAATACGAAAGATACTTAATTTTGAATAAACTTTTCTACCAAAGCTATAAATGCGATGGTATGGAATCAAATTTGTTGTGTCAAAATTCAAAACTAAGCCTCTTTAAAAGCCGTACAATTGTTATTATATAGTTATTTTCACGAAAAGAGTTGACTCATGTATCGAGTAAATAAAATATGGGAGTCATTGAGTCGTTAATTAATTAATTTCTATGAAAATCCAGGTTGAGTACGTGAACATCGAGATTTGTATGCTAATATTGAAACTTACACGTGTTTTTACGTCATAATTAGAGGTTAAATACATTTTAATTTAGTACCAAAAGATAAAGAATTTATTCAGTAATTCGATTCCAAAAACCATTTTACTATAACAAAATCTCTTGCGCCGTAAACCTCATTTAACTGAGGACGCGTCGCCAATAACCCACAATAACCCATAAGACGCTGTACTGAGCGCTGCGGCTGCGACCGCCGAATCCTACACTTTGAGTTGTGACCTTGAGCCCAGCCGGACCGAATTTTGGTCTATCCCAACTATGGGCGCGAGCATGGTCTATCCCGACATGTTTTCTACCTCGCTGTCGTCCCCAGTCAATAAGACAAGTTTTGGTTGACATTTTCAGACAATAAAAAAACTTTGCCGATCGTCATTTCGGGCCATTAAATGTAAGTAAATTCCTGTTTTTGATCCATCCGATGCGGAAAAATAGGCGTTCTTTGGTGATAGATCGGGGTCGAATCGCCGACTGTATTCGTAAAATACCCCAGTCGCAGCAAACCTGCGTACTCAGCGAATTTCCAATGCATAATATATGTCTTAATACCATATAAAGCCGCATACCAAGTTTCATAAAAATATATTCATATATAAGCGATATATACAATTTTAATTATTCTCCATAAGAATAGCATTGGTGATGAGTACATAGGTTTGCTGAAACAAGGAACACAAACAATTGGTTTTTATGCAAATATAAATATAATTTAACTAGGTGAAGCCACATACCAAGTTTAATCAATATTCAATCATAAGTAAGCACTATATAACATTTTAATTATTCTCCATAAGAATAACATGGGAGATGAGTAAGCAGGTTTGCTGCAACAAGGAACTAAAAAATGGGGTTTTATGCAAATATCAATATAACTCAACAAGGTGAAGCCACATACCAAGTTTTATTAATTTATGTTCATAATTAAGGGAGTCATTACATTTTACTTATTCTCCATAAGAATAACATGGGGCTGAGTACGCAGGTTCGCTGCTACTGGGATAATAAAAAAAATTGTTTTGAGACAATATCAATATACTAGTACTACGTGACCCCACGTGCCAAGTTTCATCAATATACATTCATTAATAATGGAGATATCAAATTTTTTTATTCTCCATAAGGATAACATTGGACAACGTACTGTGTTTAGCACTTTGAATATCTCTGCAACGGTTGGACGTAGAATCACAATTTAAACACCAAAATGATTGTTTTGTGGAGCTGAGTTGATTGGTAAAAGCAAATGTGAAGTTTACATTAAAATTAACTTAGGAAAAGCCAAAAACCTTTTTCCCATAAGATTAACATAGGAGATTTTATGAGCAGGTTTTTTTGGATTTTCTCCGCAACCACTTAACCTAGCTTAATAATTCAAAATACCATATTATTTGTTTTTTTAAGCTCTATAACATGGTCTAAACCAAAATTAAGTGTTTTAAAAATTTTAGGGTAAAAAATGCATAAAACTGATTTTTGGAAAATTATTTTTGGAAAATGCGGTCCGATTGCCGTTTTTGAGCGATTAAGTACATTTCCGGCATTAAATAAGGTTGGTACTCAATTTTCAGCCGATAACAAACTTTGCGGTCGTATTTTGGCTAGCAATTTTGCTGTAAAATTGCCGATAACATTATCGATTTTGGTTGATAACACACACCCGATCGGTAATTTTTCTAATAACACAGTTTGACCGTTTTCAGGCTAAAAAATGTGGTCCGATTGACGTTTTAGACGGCTAAATTAGAATATATTGCTATTTTAGGCCAATAATATGTATCTCGGGTGTCTTTTAAAATCGCCGTATCTCGGCTGATAAGATTTGTTTCGATGTTAGTCTCGGTAAAATCTTTGTTTTCGACGATAACATACTTTGATACTTCCGCTGGCGGTTGGCCTTTGAATTGCGGTTTGAGTATAAACTATTGCGGTATTTTTGGCCGATAAACTACGTTCATTGGTCGTTTTTGGTCTAAAAGTTACGGCGACCATGAAATGCGGTCAAATTGTCATTTTTATCCGAAATAACAGGTACAATTTCTGATTTTGGTCCATGAATTCTATACAGTCGTCTTTTTAGGCCGATAACGCACAATGTGGTCAATAAAACGCGTTCGGCTATTTTTTACGGCCAATCAAATTATTGATATGGAATTTTTAACAAATTTCCGGGGATGGAATCCCGGACCCCCCACCCCTGAGCCTGAAGAGTATTCCATACCCCCCAAAATCCCCGGCATTTCCCCCCAACGTGACTCCCTGGATCCGCCCCTGATAAATGGTAAAGACTTCTTGACATTTCTGGACCACAACTAATTTATGCTTATTGCTTATGAGGAATGAAGCAGGAAACAGTGAACAACAATGCGGACATAATTAAGGAACAGTGAATTTATTATCATCTGAGATTATTAAGATTTCATGAATTTTGGACTTTCATAAATCACAGTGATTTCACAACCACTTTGGACTCGGTACTTGCTTTGAAAAAAAAAACAGCATCCATTATTAAAATATGTTGCAACTACCAAAGTTTAAATTTAAGGTTTGCAAAATATAAAAAATAAATTAAATTTACTGGGAAAACTCAAAAACAATTAATATAATCATTAATCAGATTTATAAGGCAAGGTCGAACATATTCTTTCTCAGTCTTCACCTGTTAATAACTAGCGTATAATAATATAACATTGTAATGTGAATGGGTCATGACATTCCTATGAAAATCGAAAGACGCTTGCGGCAGTTTCAGGCAGTACACCACCTCGGCGAGGCGCCTCGGCCGTTGGCGGTGGCGGGACGTGGTAACGGGCTTCGGTCGGTGCCCTCAGCGGAGTGTGTGTGTTGGGGGTTGTGAGATGGGAGATTTAAGAGGGGTTAGCGGAGGGGCTGTCAGGATGGGCGCGCGGCCGAAGGGGGAGAGGGGAAGGGCAGCGACAGCAGCGCGGCAGCGTAGACGTTCCGAACTAGCTCCGCCGTCGCCTTGGACGTACAAGCAGACCGTGTACGCTTGTCCCATTACGATGGGTGATCTCCTAAGGAGTATGCTTAATCTATGGTATTATCTTCTTAATTCCAATATAATATATGACAATCAATTTGGCTTTCAAAAAAATAAATCGACAATAGACGCAATTTTTGAGTTAACTAAGCAAATTTTTGATGCCTTCGATGAGAAATTATTTGCAGTTGGAGTATTCTGTGATCTCACAAAAGCTTTTGATTCCGTCAATCATAGTTTCCTGCTAAGAAAACTTGAGTACTATGGATTAAATGGAAAAACCTCCCAGTTGCTTCATTCATATATTGCCAATAGGTTTCAGTGCACTGGCATCTCTAATCATCAGTCAAAATACCAGCAGGTTTTAGCAGGTGTTCCACAAGGTTCTATCCTAGGGCCTTTTTTGTTCCTTTTATATGTAAATGATTTGGCTTGCAATGTGAGAAACTCTAGTGTGATTCTATATGCTGATGATACTACGGCTTTCTTGAGGAGTAGCAATGGAGTTGATCTTGGGCAAATGTTGGACGAGGCTATGGAAGACATGAACTCGTGGTTTTCTTGTAATGGATTAATGCTGAATAAGGAAAAAACCGCTATTGTAAATTTTCATCCAAATTATAGCAATAGTAGCAGAGCTCGGGCAGAATATTTTAAGTCATCAATCAATCTATCCACTTCTATTAATTTTCTTGGTGTCATGCTTGATAAGTCGCTTACTTGGTCCGAACACATAACCAAGCTTCAGTCAAAACTCAACAAGGCTTTTTATGTTTTGCTAACACTTTCACATTCGATTGACACATCTACTCTTAAGGCTGTATATTACGCCTATGTTTATTCACATTTGTCATATGGAATTGTATTCTGGGGTTGTTCCTCTGAAAGCCTAAAAGTGTTCCGTCTTCAGAAAAGAATTCTGAGAGTGATGGCTGGTGCTCGTGTAAGGTCTTCATGCCGTAATATATTTAAAACTTTTGAAATTTTGCCCTTACCTTGTGTCTTTATCCTAAACATTGTCATATTTGTGAGATTGAATGCTTCACACTTCAATTCCAAAATTGAAAGTCATGGTTATCACACTAGACATAAACACTTACTACAAATACCAGCATACAAGTCATCATCTTTTGAAAAATCAGTTCTATACACAGGTAGCAAATTTTATAATAAACTCCCTCAGAGTATCAAAAACATTTCCAATATAACAAAATTCAAAGCAGAAGTGACAAAGTATTTAAAAACAAAGTACTTTTATAGTGTCAATGATTACCTTAACAGCCTGTCATTATAGTTATAAATTTTATTTTGGTTTTTAGCATTATTTGTTGACGGGTGACTTTTGTTTGTTTTAATTGTACTGTTTATTTACATTTTGATTGATCATCGAATGTATTGTATATATTGTTAGGTCTATGTATTTTAGTATAAGGAAACTTTGACAATTTCACCTATCTAAGGGAAATTCCCTATAATAGATGTTATGTGATGTAATAAATAAATAAATATGTATATATATTTATATATATATATATATGTGTCCGTTACCGCGATAACTTTTGAAAGAAACACCCGATTTTTATGAAATTTGGCACAAATGTGGAGAGTAGCATTTATGACTTTAAGTTCGAAAACCAGATCGATCGCACTATGGGAAGGGGGTTTTATGGTGGTTTACAATTTTCCAAAAATCGGTTTTTTGAAAACTTGACCCCAAAATGTTAAAAACACTCAATTTTGGTTATAGCCATTTTATAGAGGTTAAAAAAACAAATAATTTAGTATTTTGAATCATTAACCCGGGTTAAGTGGTTGCGGAGAAAATCCAAAAAAACGTGTCCCATGTTAATCTTATGGGAAAAAGGTTTTTAGATTTTTCTCAGATAGTTTTACTAAAAACTTCACATTTCTGTTTATTAGTGAATTTCCTTTGGAAAGTGAACTATTAGCATGACCCGCACGGTGAAACTTAAGCCCGGGACCACCATAGAAGTTCCTAACGTGACCCCCTGAACACGTTTTGGGGGTCGTTCAAAATTTTATATATATATATATGTGTTTGCACTCTAGCGGTCGCATTTTTTGTCCGATTTACTTCAAATTTGGTAGGGATGTTCCTTTCTGTAATCAGTTGGACAAGTTCGTTGGGCAAAACAATCGGAAAACTCTAAACCCCTTTTTTTGGGGATTAATCTTTCAAATTTTGAGTTTTTGGGCCCAAAAAGGGTCATAAAGAACCCAGATGTAAAATAAATGCATGTTAAAAGATGGGAATTAAAAAGGCGAAAGTTTTAAGCCCTCTCTCGTAATTCTAGCATAAATATTTACCGAGTTATTAAAGAAAATGTGTATCGACTAAACACAGTACGTTGTCTTACGGGGGTTTTATACTAGAAAAGCCTGTTATTCCTTTGTTAGAGTACTTTTATCATCCCCAGCAACCTCACGCCTACTTTTAAGCCTGTCTGGACCTTCTCCTAACCTTATAATGCGCAAAATTGTGTTCCCAGCTTTGCAAGTAATTGAAACCAGGAATATCAGAACAGCCAAAAAATCAGTGTTTTCAGATTTCGATAAGAATTGGACAAATGTATGTTTTTACACTGATTTTGAGTTTTAAAAGTTTTTATGTGGAAATTCACTTCCCTCACGTCAGCGTGCTGCGTGCGAACTCGTTAATGTGTTTAGCTCAACAAAACAAACATTTTGGTGTTTTAATCGTTGTTCTACGTCCAACCGTTGCAGAGATATTCAAAGTGCTAAACACAGTACGTTGTCCAATGTTATCCTTTTGGAGAATAAATAAAATTCTATATCTCGATTATTTATGAATGTATATTGATGAAACTTGGTATGTGGCTTCAACTAGTTGTGGTATATTGATATTAGCACAAAAAACAAGTTTTTTGTTGATAGTCCCCGTAGCAGCAAACCTGCATACTCGGCCCCCTTGTTATTCTTATGGAGAATAAGTAAAGTTGTATATCTCCCTTAATTATGAACCTACATTAAGAGAACTTGGTATGTAGTTTCACCTGGTTCAGTTGTATTGATAATTGCAAAAAAAACACATTACTTATCTTCCTCGTTACAGCAAACCTGCGTCCTCAACCCTAATGTTATTCTTATGGAGAATAAATAAAATGCTATATATCACTTATTTATGGATGTATTTTTGTGAAACGTGGTAAATATCTCTATGTAGTAGTGAGTCACATATATATGCATTGGAAATTTGCTGAGTACGCAGGTTTGCTGCGACGGGGTATTTTATAATATACACGTTAAAATCCCAGCCACATTGTATTCCTTTTAACTGTACACAATTTCGGTGCTGTCTTTATTTATTTTGGACGTTATTAGTCGCAAGTAATGCCTGGGAAAATAATATGACTATCCAGTTGGACCCTACTGTTGAGTGTTTTGTGTCTGTAGTTGAATGTAGGTCTTATTGCTTGCTCGTTACCAATGAGGTACCGTTCTTACTATTGTGCTAGTTTATTCTGAATTTTAGGTACCCGGTTCAGGACACTGCCACATTATTCCAGGTGAACCGTACTTTACTGTGCCTTAATTTAAACACTGTTTTTATAACATTTATCCAGTGCGTTTTTAACTGAGCCCATGTTGTAGAGGAATATAAGATTTTTACTTTAATTTAGAATGTATATTTTACTTTATTTAATTTGCAACAAAGAGTTACTCTTCATCATTAGGGAAGGATTTATTAAATGGCAACATTTTCCCATTTTGTCCGTTAAAAAATCATTCTGTTGAACAACAGCTTACATCCTCTTGCGCAAGTACGAAGTATTTATACATATTTTTCATAACATTTATACTTTTTTATGCCGATTGTAGAAGAAGATCTAACTCGATAATGATTTTTATTTGCATCAAAATGTTCCATCAGAACAAACAAATTAGTAATTCTTACATTGCAGTATGTTAATATAATCTGTAACATAAGAAAAAGTTTTAATTAATGTTAATAGGCTTAAATACAGTAGAACTCCGATTATCCGAATTAATTGGGGATCGGGCCGATTCGGATATGCAGAAATTCGGATAATCAGGTATACCTCAGGAATTAAGCAAAAAACATCACCATATATTAAAGAACGGTGAAAGAACAGTAGCGACTGATGATGAGCAGGGCGGGAAGGGGGTATGACTCATTGTTCCCTGCGAAAATATCGCGCTGGAAGGTAACAGTGCGGGCTTTTATTTTAGCGCTCACAAAGCCATAGTAATGGAACGGCACATTATCGCTACACGCGCTCCCGCGTATTTCTATTATTTCACTCAAAATCAATTCGGATAATTGGAGATTCGGATGATTGGGGTTCGGATAATTGGATTTCTACTGTAATCACATAACTAGATTTTTTAGTTAATTCAACAATCCTAAAGATTATTCACAAGTTTCTCTATATACAATTTCCTCTGATAAAAAAAGTTATTTCTACAGTAATATTTTGTTTCCAATCCTACATTGATGGCTCTTCTAGGAGGAAGAGGAAGGAGAAGAAGAGGAAGAGGAAGCAGTAGCTGCGGCCCCTGCAGAGGAACACCAGCCGTAACTTGACCCTCTCGCCAGGACCCATTGTGATAACTTTCTATTGAAATTACTATTAAGCAATTGATGTTTCCTATATTGTTATTGGTACTTAAGTCTTACCTGTTTGTATATATATTTTCATTGTATATGTTGTATTTTCAATGGTAAATTTAATATATTTCCACGTTATTTTATTAATATTTATTTTATGGATGAAATCATATGGCATGATTTTGTTGGTAATGTATATTTCTAGTGCCTCAGAACCTTTTTTTTATTGGATCAATTTGGAATGTTTATAATTGAGTAAGTGAGTTAATGTTTCAGTTTTATTGTTATTAAAGTCTTTTTATCAGAATCGCATTATCTACCTGAATCCTGTGAAGGGTGTGAGCCATCAAATTAATTTTTTATATAAAATAATATAAAACATATCATTGGTGGAGGTTATAGAAAAAGATTATTTTGATCAACATTGAAGTAATAGTTTCTTTTTCAAGCTGTGGATTTTTGTAGTTATTCATCATATACAATACTACTACTGTATTTCTTTCAGTGTACCTATGAAGGTCGAAGATAACCTTCATTTGAAAAAACTGCACTTGTTACATAGAAGGAGCGAAGGTACTTTGGTATTATACGGATGCCACCCTTATACAGCGCGCTGCGGCAGTTATGTTAGGATGGGTTATCATAAAAATGATTGTAGGACTTTCCTTGTTTCGTTACAAATCGAATGATACCTGATGAGTCATACTTCAGGTCGCCAAACCCCCTCCAAATAGGCCAAGGTCAGGTCGTTGACCGGAGCGCGCGCATCACCTGTCACCGCCTGTATCTGGGTCAGTGTCATGAGTGATTTATTGCCGTCACTACGTTACATTTGTTTTCATAATGAGTCACGTTCTTTTGGTGTGGGATTTACCTCGAAATGAAGAGGAAACCGTACGTATTTTTATGATAACCCATCCTAACATAACTGCCGCAGCACGCTGTATATTTAGCGGAGTATTGTGGCGATCGGGTGTGGCTGCTAGTGGCGGCGACGCATTCAACACGATCCTAGCGGACATCGCTGCCTTTTGGGAGGCACAACACAAAGACCGCTCATCAGAATGATGTAAAATTTTTACAGTAAGTCAATAAAAGTACGTTTTTTCGAATTATGTAGTTATCCTTTGTATCCGGTAAAAATTTAACCTCCAAAAATAGTGGCATCCGTATAATACCAAAGTACCGGAGCGAATTCTCATAAAACTGTATTACTAAAAACTATGCTTCAAAATTATTTACGTGTTTATTTTATTTGTTAGCAAAATATATGGAAATTTTCATAAAAAAACCTATTGGACACCCTCAAAAGTCTAAAATAATGGACTACAGCCATCCTATAGGTAAGCTGGACTTGCAGCCATTCCTATAGCTAAGCTGAACACAAGTTTCTAGGCAACTTTGTACTAAAAGAGTATATTGAAACAAACTTGCTTTTTTGGTAGTTTAATAATTGAAGCAATGTTTTTAAATTGTCAAGTTATATCTTCCGTTCTTCTGCAAGTCGTTAAAGGCTAACTTTGATTTTTAAAAACTAGGCTTTATATGTTATTTCCACAGGGCAAGTCTAACTCGTTCTATTGGAACTTGTGGTTCCAAAGTTTTTAAATGGTACCGTTGCTGTTGCAACATTGGAGCGCACCAATACAACGGTTCTGGCCGAAAAGATTCACCTCCATCAACGAGCTTTAATAATCTCGAGTGCTCATCTGGGATGAAAAAGTGAAGCCGTACTGAAAGAGGATATTTTGTAAACAAATCACATATCACGATGGATTTTAGCAAACATTTTTTTTTTAATGTTTCAATTATAGATTGGATTTTAAATAACATCTTGATTTTCCTTCCTTTTGTTGCATTTCAATAACTTTAAAGTATTTAATTCTAAAACTCTGGTTTTACTCTCCGTTATCCATACGGAAATATCTTCATTTCATAAATGTACAACTTGATACATGAAATAGCGTCATCATCAAATTTATGTTAATTAAAATTAATATACATGTAATCTGCAGAACAAAAATGTTTTATAAATGAGACAGTTAAATATTCAAATTCAAACTAAAACTAAAAGCCACCTTAAGAGTTAAATGTTGTAGAATTAATCTCATATTAAGATTACCTTATGAACAAAATTCCTGAACAGAATAGAATTCAGATTCAACTAGGAAATTTGTTAGTGAATTTAAAAACCTAGTTTTGTTTGTCTCTTGTTTCAATTCTTGTGGCAAGCAGTCAAAAAATTTGTTTCCTTTGAAAGAAGTTTTCTTTTTGAAGAATTCTAACTTATGTTGTTCCACCAATTTATGTGACCTTGTGTTATATGCATGTATTGTATTACGTTTTCAATCCTGTTATTAAGAAATCCAAATGTTATTGAATCATAAATATATAAACTGTATACCGTAGATATCTTTAGTTCTATACAAACATTTTTAACTGAGTCAGTCAGTTTCAAATTTAACATTATTCTTAAGCCCTCTTTTGTTGGAGTAAAATGTTGTCCATATTTTTTTAGTTGTGGATCCATAGATACAAATACCCCCGTCGCAGCAAACCTGCATACTCAGCGAATTTCCAATGCATAAAATGTGTCTTAATACCACATAAAGCCGCATACCAAGTTTCATAAAAATATATTCACACATAAGCGATGTTAATTATTCTCCATAAGAATAACATTGGTAATGAGTACGTAGGTTTGCTGGAACAAGGAACACAAACAATTGTTTTTATGCAAATATAAATAGAATTTAACTAGGAGAAGCCACATACCAAGTTCCATCAATATTCAATCATAAATAAGCGCTTTATAACATTCTAGTTATTCTCCATAAGTATAACAAGGGGGCTGAGAAAGCAGGTTTGCTGCAACAAGGAACAGAAAAATGGGTTTTTATATAATTATCAATATAACTCAACCAAGTGAAGCTACATTCCAAGTTTTATTCATTTATGTTCATAATTAAGGGAGTCATTACAGTTTACTTATTCTCCATAAGAATAACATGGGGGCTGAGTAAGCAGGTTTGCTGCTACGGGAATAATCAATAAAAAATAAATTTTTTGTGCAAATATCAATATACCAGTACTACGTGAAGCCACGTCCCAAATTTCATCAACATACATATTCATAAATAATCGAGATATCAAATTTTATTTATTCTCCATAAGGATAACATTGGGCAACGTACTGTGTTTAGCACTTTGAATATCTCTGCAACGGTTGGGCGTAGAATCACAATTTAAACACCAAAATGATTGTTTTGTGGAAATTAACAGATTGGTAAAAGCAAATATGAAGTTTACATTAAAGTAAACTGAGGAAAAGCCAAAAACATTTTTCCCATAAGATTAACATGGGAGATTTTATGAGTTTGTTTTTTGGATTTTCTCCGCAACCACTTAACCTAGGTTAATAATTCAAAATACTATATTATTTGTTTTTTTAAGCTATATAACATGGTCGAAACCAAAATTAAGTTTTTTAAAAATTTTTGGGTGAAAAATACAAAAAACTGGTTTTTGGAAAATTTAAAACCCCCCATAAACCCCCCTTCCCATGGTCCAATTTTTCTGGTTTTCGAACTTAAAGTCATGAATGTCATTTTACACGTTTGAGCCAAATTTCATCAAAATCGGACGTTTTTTACTCAAGTTATCGTGTTAACGGACACATATATAGATATAGATATATATATAGATATATATATATATATATTTTTTTGAACGAATAGTGTTTTTGGCATCTGGGGACCTCAAAACAAAAAGTTATCATGGTCTCGGGCTTAAGTCTTACCATGAGACCTACGGTAATAGCTTCTTCCCTATAGGGGAAATTCGCTAACACCATAGGGAATATGAGAGTGAATTAAGGCATAATATATAGCCTTCAGTGTTTCAATATTGCATGATGACGCCATTCTCCTCAGAGCGTAAAGACCACTCGAGGTTTTACGAATCAAGTGATTAATATGTTTGTCCCAGGATAAATTTTCATCTATGACCAATCCCAGGAATTTGGTTTCCTCTAACTGGTACAATATTTCATTATCTACAAATATTGTGGGACTTAGTTTATTACGCACTTGTTTTGTCGAAAAGGATACAAAATTTGATTTATCTGAGTTTAACACGCTCAGCCCGATGTGTACCACCGGTGGTACACGTCGGCATATTTGAAATGATTAAAAATACGGTACAGCAAACGGTAGGCTAATCTGAACAAAAAGACGGAGCATTATTTTTCAAGAACATAATTCTGACAAGGAAATTCCCCATGTGTCACCGGTGGCCACGGTGTATCTACATAAACCTAAAACCACGAATACATAGTTTAAATAACTCAGCAAAGCTCCGAATGCGCTTTAAAAAGGCATAAAATAAAATGGAAACAGTGCCCAAATGGTGGTACACGTCAGAGTTTTAGAAAGTTTGCCGAGCGCCACCGGTGGCGCACGTGGTATTTTTGGGAAGTTCAAAACCTGACTATCATTTTCTATCGGGCTGAACGTGTTAACACGTTAGCTGCTGGCGCCGACTTTAGTCGGCGTCACTAGCGCTGCCAAGTGGTGCGCGCCGACTATAGTCGGCGCCAGACAAACTGAAATACATTGGGTCGGTGTGAGCTTAGCCGCGGACGGAGGAGGTTGTTTCTGCGTGCGCCACCTGTTTACGTCTCAATCTTTGCCGTGTTGGTGCCGTTGCCGGATTCCGCGACTATGTAATTTTTTTTTCGTGATTGCATAATAGTGTGTTACTATGGATTCTTAGGTGGTTCATATTGAACAATAATGGCTAGTACGTCTGTCGTGTACTATTATTATATACTATTATTATGATCAGATGTCGTGTACTTCTGTCCAGCTTGTCCTGGTGAACCAGGCCTATGCCCTATTTGCTGCTTCGACAAGTTTCACGACTCCCTGTAAAGTTGAAACAGACTCTGTAAATATTTGTAAATATTTAGTAGTAGTGATTGAAAAAGTGAAAAAAAGGTTTACATTGCTAGGATATAATCATAAACTGACTAATAAGTAAAAATATTGTGACTGTGCTGCAATATCTCCGAAGCGTCACACCCAGGTGGCGTATGCCGACAAAAAGCGGCGGAAGCGATGACGTCACGGGACGACCGGAAATGACGATTTTTTTATGACAGCGACCCCGAACAAGACTAACAACAGCATTTGGAAAGTGATTTTGACATAAAATAGTTTTAGCCACAGGTGATGGTATATATATATACTTATTTTTCAGCATTCAACGTGTTAAGAGAAGATTTTTACTATTCAAAAAATTTTTAATTAATGATAATCCAATATTGGATGAAATTTCAATATTTTCTTCTATATCAGCAGAGACAATCAAGTTTGTATCATCTGCGTAAAGGCAAACTTTACTATTTGTGTCCCAGACCACTCCTGGTAAACCCTTCAGGTAACATAGGAATATCAGGGAACCTAGGATTGATCCCTGAGGGAATCCATGCTGCACTGTGAGTTGGTGAGAGGAATGATTCTTTATAAGTAACTTTTGTATTATCTATTTATTGATTTACTTGTACAAATTGTTTTCTGTTGGTAAGATACGATTTAAACCAAGCCAATTAACTCCGAGTGTGCAGAGAACATCTACTAACTTATTATGTTCTACACTATCAAAAGCTCTCTATAAATCTAAGAATATGCCAATAACTTTTTCTCCTCTATCAACAGAACCAATAATAGATTCAACAAACTCAATACCAGCTGTTATTATAGATGTAATAGATCCAAAACCATGTTGTTGTTTATCCAAGAACTCGTTTATTTCAAGATAGTTAGAAAACTGATTAAAAACTACTTTTTCTAAAATTTTAGAAAATACTGGGAGCAACGATACCTTCTGCATTTGACCTTCTATAGCATTTGATATCTTCTGGATCCCCCTTTTTAAAAACAGGAATAACCTTGAGACTTTCTGGGAATATTCCAGATATTAGAGAATGATTGATTACATGGTAATGGAGCACAGATGAAAGGAAGGGCTGCTTTGATAATTGCAACAGAAATGTCAACGTTCAGAATTTATTTTCAAAAGATAAAACAATTTTTTCAATATCTTTTTACATTACTTATGTAAAATTGAATAACTTATCTGAATGATCATTTGTTTGTAGATTGAAGTTAGCTGAAGGTTCCGAAGTAATCTTTGGAATAATTAACTTTTACTGCAGTCACAAAAAAGGCATTAAATGTTTCACAAATATTAAATGGAACTGTGATGTAATTGCTGTGATGAAATAATTTAATATTTGTGTTTGCTTTTGATTCGGAAAACTTACCTACTTCTGAATTAATTGAATTCCAAGTAGTTTTTATTTTATTTTTTTATTTCATAACTCTTTCTTCAAGGTTTTTTTTTATTATTTATCACATTATGTTTAAATTCTTTTTTAGCGAATATCCCCTATAGGGAAGAAGCTATTACCATAGGTCTCATGGTAAGATGGTAAGCCCAAGACCATGATAACTTTTTGTTTTGAGGTCCCCAGATTTCAAAAACACTATTCGTTCAAATTTATATATATGTATATATATATATGTGTGTGTGTCCGTGAATGCGATAACTTGAGTAAAAAACGTCCGATTTCGATGAAATTTGGCTCAAATGTGTAAACTAATATTTATGACTTTAAGTTTGAAAACCAGACAAATCGGACCTTGGGAAGGGAGGTTTATGGGGGTTTTAAAATTTCCAAAAATCAGTTTTTTGCATTTTTCATCCTAGAATTTTTAAACACTTAATTTTGGTTTTGACCATGTTATAGAGCTTAAAAAACAAATAATATGGTATTTTGAATTATTAACCTAGGTTAAGTGGTTGCGGAAAAAATCCAAAAAACATGCTCATAAAATCTCCCATGTTAATTTTATGGGTAAAAGGTTTTTGGCTTTTCCTCAGTTAATTTTTAGTGAATTTCCTATGGAAAGTAAACTATTAGCATGACCCGCACGGTGAAACTTAAGCCCGGGACCACCATAGAAGTTCCTAACGTGACCCCCTGAAAACGTTTTGGGGGTTCGTTCAAAATTATGTATATATGTAATTATGTTGTTATATGTAAATATATGTGTGTGCAGGCACTCTAGTGGTCACATTTTTTGTCCGATTTACTTCAAATTTGGTAGGGACGTTCCTTTCTAGAATCAGTTGGATAAATTAGTTGGGCAAAACAATCGGAAAACTCTAAACCCCTTTTTTGGGGATTAATCTTTCAAATTTCGAGTTTTCGGGCCCAAAAAGGGTCAGAAAAGCCCCTGATGTGAAATTAACTAATGTGAATTAGTGTGGCGAAACTTTTAAGCCCTCTCTCGTCATTCTATCATATATATTTACCGAGTTATTAAAGGAAATGTGTATTGACCAAACACAGTACGTTGTCTTATGGGGGTTTTACATTAGAAAAGCCTGTTATTCATTTTTTGGTGTACTTTTATCATCCCCAACAACCTCACGCCTACTTTAAAGCCTGACTGGACCTTCTCCTAACCTTATAATGCGCAAAAATTGTATTTCCAGCATTGCAGGTAAATAGAACCAGGAGTATCAGAACAGCCAAAAAAATCGGTATTTTCAGATTTGAATAAAAATTGGAACAATTGTATGTTTTTAACTTATTTTGAGTTTTTATAATTTTTTATGTGGAAATTCATTTCCCTCACGTCAGCGTGCTGTGTGCGAACTCGTTTTACTTTAAACTTCACATTTGCTTTTACCAATCCACTTCAGCTCCACAAAACAATCATTTTGGTGTTTAAATTGTGATTCTACGTCCAACCGCTGCAGAGATATTCAAAGTGCTAAACACAGTACGTTGTCCAATGTTATCCTTATGGAGAATAAATAAAATTTGATATCTCGATTATTTATGAATGTATATTGATGAATAATCAATATACACGTTGGTATGTGGCTTCATGTTGTATTGGTATATTGATATTTGCACAAAAAATAAATGTTTTGTTGGTTGTCCCCGTATCAGCGAACCTGCATACTCAGCCCTAATGTTATTCTTATGGAGAATAAGTAAAATGTTATATCTCCCTTAATTATGAACATAAATTAATAAAACTTGGTAAGTAGCTTCACCTGGTTCACTTATATTGATAATTGCATAAAAACTCATTTCTTATCTTTCTCGTTGCAGCAAACCTGCGTACTCAGTCCTAATGTTATTCTTATAGAAAATAAATCAAATGTTATAAATCACTTATTTATGAATGTATTTTTGTTAAACTTGGTAAGTGGCTTTATGTAGTAGTGAGAAACATATAAATGCATTGGAAATTCACTGAGTCCGCAGGTTTGCTGCAACGGGGGTATTTTCTTTTAAAAAGTGATTTTAAATTCTCATCTTTGCAATTTCAGAATTGATACACTAAATTAATTATTTCTGATTGTTTACTCTTAAGCTCTGGATCAAGCCATTGATTTGTTTTATGTTTCTTTTCAGTTGTAAACAGTTTTGGAAAATTAACATCAAAGTGATACTTAAAAATAGTATAGGAATGATTATATTTGAGGATTACAGTGATTGAAAATTCTGAGACCAAGACTCAGAAACTAAACTCTTACAAAAGGTCTCTATGTTACAACTATCAAACTTTCTAACTTGTTTCCTAATTAATTAAGTTGATCCTTCTGTTTTCAACATTTATTAACTCCATCAATTGACAATCATGATCTGAGACAAGAGTTATTGCCCCCGTTACTCGGAAATGTTTGGGTTAGTAATGAAATTGTTGATAGCTGTTTTTGAGTGTTGTGTTACTTGAGTTGGGAAGTTTACGATATACTTCATACCAGAAATGGTCAAAATATTCATAAATTTACTATACTGATTGTCTTTTTTCATCACATCTATATTAAAATCTCCAGTAATTATTACCTTTTGGAATTTGTTACACATTACGTCCAAAAATAGTCCAAATGTTCAAAAGATTTTTAAGGTTTGAGCAATTTGGAGATCTATAAATACATCAAAGTAAAAAAGAAAATTTACAAGTTGTAATTTCTGTCAAGGAGAATTCAAACTCTTTTTCAATTAGAATTGTCTGAATGAAGGGTAATTTCACAGATTTAAAATTCACATTTTTATGAGTTAGAATTATTACACCTCCACCTCGTCCTAGTCTTCTAGAAAAGGAAGACGCCGTTTTATAATTTGAAATATTCAGTAAGGCTAATTTATCTTGAGTCATCTTATGTTCGCTTAACGCAATAATGTCTGGCTTCAATTCGTTAAGGATAATATCAAGAAGATCTAGACGCGATGGAAAATCTATCTAGAGGCTATGATAGAAAATTGGTGTTATGATGTAATCAACTAACTTAAACCTACTGAAACTGAACTTTTACTCTAACTTTACTTTTAATTTAGGTAAAACTGTAAACTTATATTCACACTCCCAACTACATGGTAGCAGAGCAAAAGAGATCCATTAGTTATCTGGACTAAACTTGGCTCTTTTAACTGAGAAACGAGTTTGCACGCAGCACGCTGACGTGAGGGAAGTGAATTTCCACATAAAAACTTTTAAAACTTAAAATTAGTGTAAAAACATACTTGTATTCCAATTTTGATTGAAATCTGAAAACATTGATTTTTTGGCTGTTCTGATGCTCCTGGTTTCATTTACCTGCAAAGTTGGGAATACAATTTTGCGCATTATAATGTTAGGAGAAGGTCCAGTCAGGCTTGAAAGTAGGCGTGAGGTTGCTGGGGATGATAAAAGTACTCTAACAAAGGAGTAGCAGGCTTTTCTAGTGTAAAACCCCCATAAGACAACGTACTTTGTTTAGTCGAAACACATTTTCTTTAATAACTCGGTAAATATTTATGCTAGAATGACGAGAGAGGGCTTCAAACTTTTGTCTCACTAATTCCCATCTTTTTACATGCATTAATTTTACATTTGGGGCTTTTTAGACCCTTTTTGGGCCCAAAAACTCGAATTTTGAAAGATTAATCCCCAAAAAATGGGTTTGGAGTTTTACGATTCTTTTGCCCAACGAACTTGTCCAACTGATTTCCAAAAGGTACGTCCCTACCAAATTTGAAGTTAATCGGACAAAAAATGTGACCGCTAGAGTGCAAACACACACACACACACACACACACACATATATATACATACATATATATATATATATATATATATATATATATATACATATATATATATATATATATATACAATTTTGATCGACTCCCCAAAACGGGTTCAGGGGGTCACGTTAGGAACTTCTATGGTGGTCCCGGGCTTAATTTTCACCGTGCGGGTCATGCTAATAGTTCACTTTCCAAAGGAAATTCACTAATAAAATACAACTACAAAATGACTACTAGATAGGGAAATCACTTAAAATATTCACTAAATAGACTAAAGATATCGATTGATGAAACCAACTAACTATTGGAAGAAGATGAGGTCTCCGAACTAAATTTAAAACCAAGATGAATGACTTTGTGAAGAGAATAGAATACATTTATGAACGACTGTAGCAAGAACCAAATTCTGACGAGGAAACTGCAGGAAAAGAAGGATGCGACAAAGAGAACAATTTCATTGGTAGGATGATGGACTTCGATGAGGTGATGGCTAAACTAGAGGTGAGATTAGATAGTCTAACCAAGTCAAAAAACTAATGAAGAAACAGGCAATTTCACAAAATCCACATCTTCTCTCCCAAATCAGTCAATAAGGCTTCCAAAATTAGTAATGCCCACTTTTAATGGAGATATATTGCGGTGGCAAGAGTTTTGGAACTCTTTTTAGTCTTCAATTCATAGTAATCCTTCACTTAGTAATGTCGACAAATTCAATTTCTTAATTTCTCTATTGGGGGTTGTATAGCAGGACTTCCTCTTACAGCGCTAAATTATCTCATAGCTATCAATCTTTTTAAAAAAAGGTTTGCCAATAAACAGATCTTAATTACTTCACACTACAGTGCCTTGATGGAAATGCCGCCCATATAGTCAAATGACACTACTAATCTTAAGAGGGGCTACGACATGATTGAAAAACATATGCGATGTCTTCAGTCTTTGGGCGAGGACATCTCAAACTATTTTGTCTCTTTAATAGTAAGCAAAACATCCTTATAAAGTTGTTTTGAAAACTGAGGAAGTGATTTAACACAGAACAACGGGCAGTGGCGGATTTAAGCAATTGCCGCCTAAGGGCTATTAGGAAATTTGCCGCCCTCCCCCCCACTATAATCTTTGTCCTTTTCGCCGCCCAGGTTTACCCACATATTATATATATATCTTGTTTAGTTATTTTGTGATAGTATCTATAGAAGTTACGAATTAACTGAATGAATAAGTTTAAGAAATTTCTGTTATTTCCTGGTTGAAAAAACCAGTCAAATAATGTATAATTGTTTTGATTCACATTAACACAGTTTAATATTCAATATAGCCTACTCAATGACAATCAGCCCTAGATGTAAATGTTCGTGTTAAAAGCAGTGAAGCAGTGCTAGTGCTGCTTTTAATAACAAAATCCCTTCTTACACTTCATAAAAACATTATTTTTTTCACCAACATTGACTACTGAAAATTATAATAAATAACCTATAAATAAGATATGATGACACTGTAGCCTTAAAATTCGTAATTCGGACCATTAGCCTCAAAATTCTGACTATTTTAATCCTGAATTAGCGCTTTTCAATACAGTTTTTCAGTCATTTTGTAATTTATAATTTTATATAAAGTATTGTTTATATGTTTTAGACGATCAAAATATAAAATTAATTGATGTAGGCCTAATCTTCATAAAACTCTACACATTTTTAAACACTTCTTCTAGTTTCACCTCCATGATGTTGTAGATCCAATGAATATAACACCATAATGGTAAGTATATAATACCATAGATTAAACATACTCCTTAGTGGCATTACTTACTTGTGGTATTCTTAATCTATGATAATATCTACAGAAGTCCCTACTTTCTGACAAATAACCTTCATGAAACGTGCCGTCATATTTGGTATTTTGTCCTGTTGTGGTGTCAACTTGTTGGTGGGACGGTGTCATTTGATGTACAAGGTGGCTTGTTTTCAACACTATTTCGAAAGCTATATTAAAAGGGTGTTTTAATTTAACTCAAATCATAACTTTGCTTTGAGATAAACAATAAAATTACGTATAAAATATGTCTTAAGATTATAAAGTTAAGTTTACCATCATGATTTGCCTAAAATGCGGCACGATATTAAAGACTTCAATTATCACGGTTTTTCAATTAATGAAGTGGGAGATTTTGACACCTTCCCACCCAAAAAATATATATAGAGGTCTCGCCTGGAGTAAAACACTGCAGCCTACATGCTGACCACCATTTTGACCCTCTGTCAACTATGCTCCCATGGCAACAACCAATCAAATCCTTTCCTTACAAATTATGTTAGTCTTTATTTGTCTTTGGTCAGATGGTTTGTTTAAAAAAATATCCTCCAGAATGAACGATTATGTGTGGTAGCCTTTGATGGTAAGTATAAGACGGCTGAAATAACTTTCTTTGTTACCTTGAGTTTGAAAATGAAACGACAATATCATTGTAGCCTAAATTTTGTTATTGTCATCTCAAATTCGATTGTTGCAACATTTCTCATCCGTGTGCCTTGGTCATTATTGATATTGGGTAACAAATAATTGTAATGTTATGCGAATGTATGGGTAAACTTGGAAGTCCGTGAGTTGGACCATAGATTAAGAATACCACAAGAAGTATGTTTAATCTATGGTTGGACGTTGTCATAGTGGCGCAGTACCTGATGTAGTTCGTGGCTTGCCGCCCTTTCTCTGTAGCGTAATCGTCTTGTCGCTAGTACGGATAAATGACAAATGCATTATGACTGTTTTGAGGAACTGCAAGAGTTACTCCTTAGTCTCTGGTTACTACCTTTACCTTTAAAAGGGCGGCACTTCGTCATTGTCATCAAAATGTTCCCCGTTTCAACATTTATTTTGTAAACAACTTATTAATTTTCTGTAAATTTGCCGCCCCTAAAAACTTGCCGCCCTGGGCTACAGCCCCTATAGCCCCCCCCCCTAAATCCGCCACTGAAACGGGATGTAAAAACATTGTGTAGTGTTTTAACAACATAATTTCAGCCAGGGAAAGATCGGAAAAACTAACTGGTTTCAATTCTCACTTTATGTTAAATGTTTCTCAATTATTTCCACAATATTCTCTAGAACTGACACAGGTTGTCTGCTACACAGGCTCTTGTAGGAATTGAAAATGTGTCTTGTATATTTTGTAATGATGAGCTCTGGACTCCAGAGTCTGGAGTGACCATTAACAAGGAATACCCGTCTTTCCACAATTTGATTCCTCACCTACACCACCTTCTCGATTCCTCATTTACAGCAAGAGCAAGATCTTTATTGAGTCTGCATCGACATTTGTTTACCATTATCATTTGTTACAAACTTATCAAACTTCAAAATGGCGGCAATTTTAAAATTTTAAAGTCAAATGTAATGAAAACCAGTAGCTGAAATAACATGTTTCACGACACAACTTATTTAGTATACAAATCCAACGTATTTATTATCCGAAGAATTTATAGAATTCGTAGCGTTTATTATTTGTTTACATTCAAACTTCGGCCCGATTAGCCGTCTACCTGGAGCAGTGTTGGCGCTTTCCTGGTATACCCACAAAATCATTATGATACGCTATATAGTACAATAAATGTTTTACGATGCAAACCTTGTTTTGAAATATATATTAATGAGTAAATTACGTTCCAATACAGTAGACTCCCTCTAGTCCGGCCACCTCAGGACCGGGCCCTCGGCCGGATTACAAAATTGGCCGAACCAGCCGGCGTTAATTGTAAATGTAAAATACTGATCTATAATATAAACTTACGATATATACTAAGACTTTTATATATACTAAGATATAAACTTAAGGTATATATACTTTTAAGATGGTCTAAACAATTTTAAAATACCCCCGTCACAGCAAGCGCGGATCCATGGGAGGAAAATGAGGGAAATTCCCCCCCAGGCAAAAGGTTGGAGTTGCACGCGAACCCTCGCACCAGCACTACGTCTGCCAGGCAGCGTCATCACGACTTGTCGTCTGATTGATGCGTCGTCAGTCAAGACTCATATGCCTGTAAAACTACTACAGCGGGTGTCCACCGGATAATTATTCGGTATATTTTTGCTAGGAAAATGCGAGAATATACGGGTTTTTCGGCGAAGGAGTAAGCTCAATCTATGGTTGAATATTGTAGGTTCAAGACCCAAATGGATCACAATATTTTTGCAACAAAAATCCTTTTTGAAAACTTATATAATTAGTTTATTAAGCAATTCAGTTGGAAAAACCATGATTTTTAACACCAAAACATCTATTTAAAATTATTTAGTTACCGTTGGGCCATTGTTTGATAATGGTTGGTTCGTTTACGGTTTACAGAGGTGACATTTCTACCGTTGGGCAGCTGTGAGACTCCACAATTTTCCAACGTTAGCCCAACCGTTTGTGCCATATGGGTGACGCCTGTAAATGCCGAGGTGACAACTTGACGTGGTGACAACTAGACGGCGAACCCTTAAATCGGGCCCTGTCGGGGTGTCAGTTGGTCCTGAAGACGGGAATGTTCTGGAGGCTGTAATTGTCGTGTGGGAGCCTGAAATAACTTATGTGGATGCAAATATAATCAGGGCCAGACTCAGGCATAGGCAACACCGGATTTAGGAGCTATGGACCCCTAGGCTCAGCTTGTGGTGAGGGCCCTTATTGCCGTTAGTTACGGTTTTTTTTGTATCAGGCTTTTGAATGGTTTTGTGTAATACGAACCCCTAGGTGCGCGCCCATGTAGCCTATGCTTAAATACGTTCTTGAGCATAGGCTACTAGGTGCGTGCCTAGGGGCCCGCGCCACACCAAAACAACAAATAAAAGCCTCAAAAAAGGTCGCAAGGTTGCTTACCTGAGATGGTAAGGGCCCACACCACTGGTTGTACCTAGGGGCCTACATCCGGCCCTGCCCATAAGGTGTCTGTAAGCCCACCAAACAAGCGAAAATTGATGTTAGTGGTCCTTGACCTTTGTGAGGGAGAGGCCATACCAAGCTCGGCCATGTTGGTAGGTTCTGTCAGTTTCGCGGTGCGATTGAGGATTGTAGATTGATGCTTCAAAAGCCTGGACTACGGGCACCAGGGAAGCGAATGCACTGGGGCGGATTGGTCCAATCTCTGCTACAAATGCGGCAACTCGGGCCTAGGGCTGGATTTAAGCATAGGCTACATAGGGGCCCGCACCACACAAATATCACATAGAAAACCACAAACAGGCAAAAAGAGTCGCCAGCTTGCTGATCTAGATGTTAAGGGCCGCACTGGTTGCGCCTACAGCACCTAAATCCGGACCTTCCTCTGCAGTGAGCTCCAGAGCCAGGGCAAATTTCCAACCACATCGCTGGGTCTGTGCATGCAGCGTTTTTAGGCTTTCCCTTTAAACAAATTAAAAACAAAAACCAGGGCCATCGAAAAATAAAATAGTTCCTTTCTTCCAGCTCTGCAGGACCGTATTTAGGCATATGCTACATAGGCACTCGCCTCAGGGCCCGCATCATACAAATTTCACCTACAAAGGGCTCAGATAAGCAAAACAAAGTCGCCAGCTTACTGACCTGGATGGGTAAGGACCCGCACCACTGGTTACGCCTAGGGGCCTACAGGTCCTAAATCCGGCCATGCAGCACTGCGTACCTCATCACGCCGGAACAGCAACCCACGGGTCTCTCTCCCCGAAATATGTGACAACCAATTCCGGCGAGAGAAAAACATAGTTGATAGGGATGGGTTTAATGGGTAGGACTTTGGCGAGACTCAAACTTCGTCCATAAACGGTTTCCGACCTCCTTAAAAAAGTAATATAAAACAGAAAAAAATTGTATTGTATACATTATTGTTTGGAAATACTGTAATAACATTAACACAACCCAATTCTTAAAACATAAATATTGTTATGGAATTAAATTATAAAATACACTCAACTGTTTACACATTCTATATCCTGGCATATCAGCACATTAAATTAACTAAACGAAAATATGGCAACTAACCATAAGCGTAATTTCAGTATTCTGATTGGAGGGGTAACAATAGTCGTGATCTTGATTATTGTGACTTTTCATATATTAAAATAATATTTCCTCCAAATTATTGGGGGGGGGCAACTGCCCCTCCTTGCTACCCCCGAATTTAGTTAGTAATATTTAGTTAGTAATCAATATTTTTGCATTTTTACTATATAATATTAAACCTGTGCAAAGACAAAGACACAAATTACCATTTGTTTCCTTATGTATTAAATGTCTGCAGTGGGCAAACTTTTTTTCTTGTTTGATGCTGTTGTATGTGGTATTTGTGTGGTTCGGACCCATAAGCGCGCGCACATTTTTGTAGCCTATGCTTCAATCCGGCCCTGCAATGGCAGGTATTAAAGCTTAAATTACCATACTATTTTTTCAAACATAATCTTGTTTTAAATACATTTTTGATAATTTTGAGCTGTTTTTAGGTTTCATAGATGAAAAATAACTTTTAAGGTAATTTAAGAAACGTATAGGGTAATTTGGGGTAATTTTTGCCCTTGTTTAGGATAAAGTTAAAGTTGCCAGTTGCATCTACTTGGTGGCAACACTGGTTTCGTTTCTTGTTTGTTTTTTGCTTTGTTTTTTCGTTTTCAATACCGCTAGCTAGGCGCCCGCTGATCCGGTGCGGTGATTGTATAGTTTGTAGCAATAGTGACACTGTAGTGATTTTTGCCGATAGATGTTTGTTGTTATTGTCATACTTTTATGCATTGTATAGTTGTGCAGAAAATTTTGGTGTTTGCGTTTATGTTTAAAAAAATATTATTCTTCGAGATAACATATCAGCCTGAGCCTACACAACTACCGAGCAAAACCAGCTCATTCATTATTTTCCCGCCCGCCAAATTTGAAGCAAGTTTGATGTGTCTTGATTTCTAGTAATTTCAAGTATGGTAAGTTTATTTCTAAATTAATTTATATATGCTTATAGGGTACGAAAGTGTTTTGTGAAGCATATCTCCGTAGGTAAATGTAGTTTTTCCTAGCTTATATTTTCATAGGCTAATAAAATAGTATTTGTACCTAGCCTAGGGCTTAATGTTTGCAGGGCTAAAGCAAAGGGGAGTATGCAACCAAGTTACATGATAAGAAAGAGTCAGCAATTTCCAAAGCAACTTCGGTTGAATATTCTACCTCTTGAGTTGCATTAACTTATTAGACCTTCCACAATATTTACCTTCCTGGTACAGGTTTAGTATAAGGTACCGTTTTAAAATCGAGGTAAATTTGCACTTTTCTTAAAGATTTTTACCTCTAGAATCCAGAAATAACATTTATTTTGCGCGGAAACAATTATTAATTATAGAAAATATTACTTAAAGTTATTATTTTCGATGCAAGCAGACGCTACTTACAAACCACAGATTAGAACATCTTAAAGGCTACGTACACGTCCAACGTCAGCCGCTACTGTTCAAAGGCTACGTACACGTCCGACGTTAGCCGCTACTGTTCACGTCCACATTAATGTTTCTAGTTTCTACAGACTATGAGGAAAACGTCCATAGAGTATAAACATATAAATGAAATGTCATAGATAATAAGTATGTAATAAAAAGTTATGTTTCGTGCTTTATTTACCCCTTACCCATTATAAGTGACTAAGTGTTGAGAGGTGAGTGAGCAAAGTGAACGAGCTCATTCTGAAAGTAAATGAGCGTAGCGAATGAGGTCACCATGGAGGCAAGTGAACGCGGAGCGAATGAGCTCATCCTGTAGGGAGTGAGCTGGGCTAAGAAGCTTGACCCGAAAACGAATGGTTAATAAAAAACGCTACATCTTCGTATGGTACGTGACATTCGAGCGTACACTTAGTACAGGCATGGTTGGTTGGTGGGCTTGTCACGGGTACTTATTAGGTTAACTAGCTTGGGTTAGGTTAGGTTTGTTAGGTTAAGTGTGGTTTGTTGGGTTTGTTTTGCCATCCAGGTACGGTTGCCGAAGGCCGAAGGCCAAAGGCCACCGTACCTGGATGGCAAAACAAACCCAACAAACCACACTTAACCTAACAAACCTAACCTAACCCAAGCTAGTTAACCTAATAAGTACCCGTGACAAGCCCACCAACCAACCATGCCTGTACTAAGTGTACGCTGGTATTATACTCCTTATTAGGTTAGGTTAGGTTAGGTTAAGTTTAGTTAGGTTAAGTTTAGTTAGGTTAGGTTTAGTTAGGTTAGAGGTTAGGTTTAGTTAGGTTAGAGGTTAGGCTAGGTTTAGTTTGGTTAGGTTAGGTTTAGTTAGGTTAGGTTTTGTTAGGTTAGGTTTAGTTAGATTAGGTTAGGTTTGGTTAGGTTAGATTAGGTTTAGTTAGGTTAGAGGTTAGGTTAGGTTAGGTTTAGTTAGGTTAGGTTAGGTTTGGTTAGGTAAGTTTACGTTACGTTAGGATAGGTTATGTTTATTTATTTTACCTTAGTATTTTGGAGGGTACAACTTGGCGGCAGCTCTGTAGAAAAAGTGGGGTCGCTCCAAAGCACTATACTTCCTCTTAAACATGCACTCCGCCAAATATCCTCCAAAATGCTCCGATTTCACACCGTACTTCGGGATTCGGTCGCAGATGTCACGCCAACCGCGCTCCACAGTGTTTGTATGTGCCCCGGTTTCTGGATCAACGAAGGTTTTACTGTGGTTCACCGTCAAGTGGTTGAAATTGTACCACGAAAGTCTGTTGTACGACTTCCAACAGTCCGTTATTATCGTCGTACCGGGTAGCACCCACTGTCTTATGATCCGGACTAGCGTGCGCCGCGACCGATCCGGGACCGGGAGCAAAAAGCAGTTTTTATTTCCTCTTTCCACGCCCCCCAACACCCAGTTTCCTTTAACCCGGCGGCCACGGTTATACTTTCTTTTCCCAAATTTAGCTTCGTCTATTTCGACAACCGTGCCTGGTCCGCCGAGTTTTTGGGACGTTGAAACAGCGTCGTCCACGTACACCTCCCTGATGAAGCTGTACCAGTCTACAATAGTACGACTGGACAGTTCAAGTTGTTCTTTAAGAAAAGGCTGGCGGGGAGGGTCGTGGATGAGTTAGTGATTCACAAGCTTGCACAGGACAGGGATCGGAAGCTTAGAATCTGTGAAAAAAGAGCCCTTCCTACAGTTCCCTTTCCAGTTACACTCACGGCCTTTTTTTTTGTTTTCTACTATTTTTTTACGACACCGGAACTGCCACCCACTTCTTATCACACGATTACCACACCTTGGGCAAACAGTTATATTACTAACAACTAAATGCTGGCTTAAAAAACTTAAAATATTTTCTTTGTTGTATGCTACTGCATTAAAATACTTCACCAAACAATATTCACATTCCATAACAACAAGAACAACACTAACAATGAATACGATCTGTCAACTATTTTTCACCCCTACGACAATAATAGACTCGCCCAAACTCGACCCTTCCTCCCCTCAGACTGTTAGTCGGCAGCGATAAATAGACTCGTCCACAATCGTTCTGTTCACAAATTGAAGATATTTTAAGTTAGTTTTCCCCTTGAAACCAATGTTTCCGACAAAAACAAATGTTATTTTCGTGTTCTGGAGGGTCGAATTTATACAGTAAACAAAAAATTTTTCGAAAATGTCAACGGTACCTTTTTCTAAACTTTTACCAACTTCCTTTAATATTTTGTGATTGTTCAACCTACCTTGTCATTAAGTAGGGTGCTGTAATTTGAGTTGCAGCAATTTTATCCCTCCGAGCGCCCTAACGGCAGAATCCGCCATTAAAAGTTGGTACCTCGGTGCCATTATGTCAGAAACCGCCATATTATTTCATATTTTAATTAAAAAACTGTATAAGTAAGTTATTGTAAAAACATGAAATTGGGTAATACCGATTCCAATCGAAAGATCACATTCTAAACTTCCATTTTCTTTTATGATTGATTCTTCTAGTGGCAGTAGATCAATTTAATTGTACTTAACATTTGAATGAAAATATCGCGCAAAGTCGATTCCGCCTTGTATTGGTTACAAAATTTGGCAAAAAGCACTTTGAGTCAAAAATTTATAACTGGGTAAATTTTGGTTTTATCTGGGAAATAGGTGGTATTCAGCTTGAAGTAAATGTCCATTTGGCATAATTGTCCATAATGTCAACAAGCTTTCGGACAGAAATGGAGGAAAATAATAAATGATACATTTTTTAAGAGTATCCAAAATGCTTATTATGGCGGAATACGATGTCTGGTAAAATCGTAATTTATGAATAGTATAATTATTATTATATGTCAAATGACATATCAATGCAAAGTTAAGAAAGCATAGAATAGTGTTAAGTAAGGTTGGTAAGCGGTAAGCTGTCATAGCTTCGGCTTTGAAAACGAATGTCAATGTTGTTTACTTTCTGCTGACGTGAGGTCTGCAAAAGTTTTGCAATAAATTGTCCTGTTCGTTTTGTGTTACAATGAAGTATTGTGCAAGCTTCAGTCGTAATTTTTAACTTATGCAGAGCCTCCTGTCGTTTACAAACAAATTGAATATGCATATTGATAGGTTTTATCCTATCTGCAATTTGCTGTGAATTCTTGAAAAAATGAGTGCAAAATTGCAAAAATGACATGGGCACCGAGCAATTCACCACTAGGCAGTCGGAGGGTTAAATTTTAGAAAGTGACATTTCCGCTTGTGTACACTAATACAGTAGACTCGTCCCAGGACTACCTTAACACTGGTCTATACAGTAGAACCTCGCTAATCCGTCACCAACGGGACCGAGAGCATGGTCGGAACACAAAAAAGGTCGGATTATCAGAGTAACAAATTTATTCACACAAAAATGTAATCAAACTCAAGTTTAAACTAAACATATTGCCACATGGACTGTTAGGCCGATAAAATTCATAGCATGTGTTGACAAACTACAAGCAAATGTGATATTAACTCATACAACTTTCAAAAAGTATATTACTGTCTGAAAAATAAGAGACTACTGCATAAGAGAACATACTGCATCAACAGTCCACTGCATTCAGTCCACATACTGACTTACATCGCCAGTGATGAGTCATCGACAAGCGTCAACATGAATGGAGCTACGACCAGATACGTAAACAAAACGCTGATAAGTATATGGTCGGTCTAAGCGAGGAGTCGGTCCATCAGAGGTCGGAGGTCGGACTAGCGGGGTCATACTGTACCAGTTTTGAGGCTGACATTGAGTATAGCAAATGAAGTTGTCAATACATATGGTAAGTCTTTTGGCTGTCCGTTATGACAAACTTCCCGTTCACCTTTGGTCCTTCCATTTGCAGCGGCTAGGGACAGAATCTCCGGGTTTGATCCCCAACCTGCCAACCCGAGAATGGATGGTCCCTGGCTGTTGTACATGGATACCCTGTCAGTTGAGGTGACCCCAGTTGAAGAGCAGAATGTGGGTCCCCTGTTTGAGAGCCTCATCCCAGCTATCACAGGAGCACGGAAGTTGGCCCTCTGAAGGGTAAATTTGGCTGCTGTCCCATCCCATCCTTTCCTTTTCTGCTATATCCTATAAGTTATTTCCGGGAACCTACGCAATATTCCCGCTTGTGGAAGATGTGTCTAGCAGCTATGCTGGGGTTTCCTAATCCGCAACAATGATGATGATGAGTAGACTCTCAGAAATTCTAGTCCGGACTGATGATCTTGAGTTTCAAAAAAAAATTTTTAATACCGTAACACCTTTACTTCAAGTTTTATTGCCTTCAGTTTTCAAGCGATTAGCCGACATTACAAAAATGTCATGTAGGCCCAGTTTACATCATCGGGCGCTCCCGTGTTCCATTACAATTGATATTGTTTTGGATTTACGACAGCGGGCAGTGGAAGTTGTCGCACGGGGTAGGAGGGACTCAGTTAACTCGCTTTGTTAGTGCAGATGTCACTTCCCCTAGTTTGTGTCTCGTATGACTCATGCCCACCTCCAGTAAAACTGGGTTTTTCAAAATCCGGACAGGCCGTCAGCCGCCACATTTTAGTCCTGATTTCTGAGATTCTACAATATAACAAGTATATAATTTAGGCTTATTATAGTTGTGGCCTACTCACTGATTTTGTGAGATGTTTTTCAGCATTTTCGTGTTCTATTAGGTCTACATTTTATGGTAATTTAGTTTTTGTGAATAAAACCACTCCATTATTTTCAGGTTTTTTTACTTTCTCCCCTAATACATAATATATGGAGAAAATATTGTTTTCGTCAACATTTTTGAATTTGAGTTGTTAGTGGAAATATTCGTTTTGGTGCTCCCTGAACCCAGAAAAGTGATTTTTACGTGGTGTCTGTCTGTCTGTCTGTATGGATGGATGTGTACAGAGCTAGAGCCCTAACCAATGGTCCGATTTTTATGAAATTTGGTATGTAGGTACTAATCCACGATATCTCCAAGCGTTTTTTCATTTTTTTGAATTTTTTATTTTTAAGGGTACTTATCCCCCAAAAACTGCCAAAAAACATGAAAAATCAAGATTTCTTAAAAACGGCTCTACGATTTTGATTAGACTTTAGTCGTTTGTAGAACTAGTTTTTCAACAAAATTACATCTCCTGCATTTCTTTTAAAATTCGTGTTCAGAAACAAGATTACAAGACTTGAAATATCAAAAATTCAGTTTTTTGAATCTTTTATAAAAAAAATAAATATAAAAAATATTACTATTCACCATTAAAAAGAGCTAAAAAAACTAAATAATTCAGCATTTTGAATTACTATTCTACGATTACTGGTTGCGGGGAAAATTTAAATTTTCATTTTGCGGTAAACGCAGTACGATGTCGAATGTTATTCTTATGGGGAAAACGAAAATTACTATTTCTCTCTAATTTATCGATCAATTTCGTTCAAACTTGATATGCTTGTCAAGTTAGCAATGACCAACAGAGGAAACTCAAAATATGTTGCCCCTTAATATCCCTGAGGGGGGGAATAGGGGCATTTCCCCTCTTAATACCACGTGTGTAGCGATGGATTCTGTAGTGCCTCCGAAACAGGGATTTGGGTGGATATTTTTGAAAACAACCTGTTTACAAGATTTTCTGTACATTAGACCGTGCTTAGTATTCTATATTTAGTAAATAAAAAGTAACTTATTCGTTAAAGTTGGGCTAAAAGGGAGAAAGTATGTGTCAGTTTCCTGATAAAGTAAGGGGGTTAATAGCTGATATCTATTTTGCTAAACTTTGAAATGTTCCAAGCACTTGGTCGACACAATTTTGCTTTAGTCAGCAAACTGCCTAGACTGTCGGACCGCTGCAATAAATTTGCTCAGGTAGTGATACAACTCTTATGCAACAAGCTAAGGAGCTGACATATCTTTTATTCTTAAAAGTTGCTAGCCTAGATAAATCCTCAATAATTATGTGGACTATTTTGACCAGCCGCAAACTTAGATTTAAAACCATTGTAATAGACTCTTTAAAACGTCATTCTGTCAAGTTTTAGTGGGAGATCTTCAATCAAGGAAGGAGTTCATGCCACCTCAGAACTGTATAATTTTTTTCGGCTGAGTAGATTAACATCAGAAGTGACTTGTAGGCCACCTGGAAACCATGTCAGTATAGAACTGATGATCTTTGGACCTTTGCTCCAACTGAACAATCGCAATAAACATTATATATCGTAATGTAAACCTGTTATTTAATGTAAAATTTGTTTTGTTTATTAGGTAATAATTGTTGACATTTTGGTTGATTTTATAGAGCGCATTGGGAAGTTGAAAAAGACGACATATGTCAAAACCAAAGAGCCTTCGAAATGTCATGGCAAAACAAGTTGTAAAAGTACAAGTGCACAATTCACCGTCGCCGTCCATTCCGCTGATCTTACCAACTTCACCAGATATGATTCCTGCATTTGCACTTCAAGACATAATTGCGACTGGTGATGATGTAACCATGTAAGTAACTCGTAGTTTCTGTGCCTTGTATTAAAATAATAATGTTAGGCCTACTATATATAATAATAATTTAATAGGCCTATATATAACTTTTATATATATTTTAAATGCAATACATATTAGTTACGTGGGTAGAACTCATTAAAGAGTAACAAAAATATATTTTTAAGATTATCATTAGTCTGTACGTTTTGTTTAATTTGATAGGTTATTTCAAATTTCATAAATAATTATTATAGGCTTAATTATTTATTGCATATACAGTAGGCTATAACCCCGCTGACCCAACACTACCAAGAGCATGGTCAGAAAACAAAAAGATCGGATTATCAGAAGAACACATTTATTTTCATGATCAATTTGAAACCACTGTAGCAGCAAACCTGCGGACTCAGCGAATTTCCAATGCAAATAAATGTATCTTAATACCACTTAAGCCACATATCAAGTTTCATCAATATACATTCATAAATAAATGATTTATGACATTTTAATTATTCTCCATAAGGTTTATTACCACCAAATGGGATAATTTAGGTTAAGAAAAGTTTTTAAAATTAAAATTGTCAAATTGTCTTCTACTATTGATTGTTCAGTCTCATACATTGTTGGGAACACTTCAATGCTGCAGCAGAGCACAATTTTCATTTTTTATATGAAAAACATTTTCAGTACCAACTCAGGAATCGGTCACACTCACTTAACCTCCCACAAAAAAGGAGGTTAAGACATTTTATGCAAATAACTGACAGAATGTTTTATTAAATAAACAATAACAAAAAATAACATGTATTTATTTCCTGATTCCATCATTTTAACCTTTAAAAATTATAAAATGGTATTGAAGTTGGAAGTGTATCATAATTTGATACTAATACCTAAAATGTATTCATTGGAAAACATTTTAAAATAATGATTTTACTGTTGTGAGATGTGAATAAATTGTTTCATCAGTTTTATGTAAATATATATATATATATATATATATGAATAAAAATATATTATCGTCGTTTAGTTAGTATGTTTACCCCGTAGCCGGCCTGTAGCCGTGACCGGTCTGTAACAGACGTGACCGGCGGGTAACAACATGACCGTTTGTTAAACTCACGTGACTTATAGAACTAAAAGGTAACATAACACGTCTAAAAGACAATAAAACTTATTCATTACTATAAAATATGAAACTTACTATTAACCCGTTTGAGTGCCACGCAACGATATATCGTTGTGCACGGAACATCCGAAAAATACTTCACAACGATATATCGTCGTCGGTGGTCTTACCGAAAAATACATTGCAACGATATATCGTTGTTATGGAAAATTTTTCTTACGTCATTACTTTTTATTATTTCTTTCAGGACATTTCCAGGATATTTTCTAGCTCTATAAATCTAGTAGTTATTTGGTGAAAATCTTATATTTGAACAATGTTTATTTATCTGAAAAAATATATAAAAGATTTCCCGCATGTCTATTCAAATTTTTTATTTTTTAGATATTATATATGTGCATAATATTATAGCTAAACTTTAAACTTACAAAACAAAAAAGTTTCATAATAATATCTTACCAAATAAAAAAGTTATTGATTTTATGTACAAAACCCTTGCAAAATGTTGATTTTGTGAATCGTTATAGACAATTTTTCTTATGTCATTACTTTTTATTATTTCTTCCAGGACATTTCCAGGATATGTTCAGGTAAACATATACTCCATAAATATACGAGGCCTAGTTAGTCTGCTTTATGAAATAAAATTGTAATAAAACTTAAACCCTTGAATAAAGTTAGGCTACTGTCTTGTGTACTAATTTGCCGTTTTTATATTTTTTTACATTTATGGAAATAACTTGTCCGCCTAAAGCCCAAATCTGATGAAACTTTCAGGAAATATTTTGGGAAACATGTCCTCTATAAATCTAGTAGTTATTTGGTGAAAATCTTATATTTGAACAATGTTTATTTACCTGAAACAAATAAAAAAAATTAAAAGAAATTTCCCACATACATATATGTATTCAAATTTTTAATTTTTTAAATATTATATATGTGCATAATATTATAGCTAAACTTTAAACTTACAAAACAAAAAAAGTTTCATAATAATATCTTACCAAATAAAAAAGTTATTAATTTTTTTGCAAACCCTTGCAAAATGTTGATTTTGTGCCTGGTACTTTTTGAATATACTGTGTTAAAAACTCTGGCACTCTAGGGATATGATGACCGAAAAACTCTGGCACTCAAAGGGTTAAAGTTATAGATTTCCTGAAATATCTATAAAACCAGGGAAGAATTATATTGTACCTCAATTCACAAACAGTACGGTCACACTTATAAATCATAACATGTTATTCTTTTATGAAAAAGCTAAATATATCATAACAAGTTAACAAGAACTAAACACAACCTCAAAACGTGGTTAGCCTACAAAGCTTAACTGATTGACTATTAAAAATAATGTCTCGAATATACAGATCGGTCACACTTAACAGTACTGGTCATGTGGGAAATCTGTTCGTGACCGATATGTATATTATTCGAGACATTATTTTGAATAGTCGGTCAGTTAAGCTTTGTAGACTAACCACGGTTTGAGGTTATGTTTAGTTCTTGTTAACTTGTTATGATATATTTAGCTTTTTCATAAAAGAATAACATGTTATGATTTATAAGTGTGACCGTACTGTTTGTGAATTGAGGTACGATATAATTCTCCCCTGGTTTTATAGATATTTCAGAAAATCTATAATTTTTCTTAAAAAACTACACTCATCAAACAAACTATCAAACGTTTGAAGAATAGATCAGATGATTCCCGCTCATTTTACCGCCGCACCTTTTTCTGGACACTCCGTTAGTTTTAGACCGATGTTAATGTGTAGAAGTACAGGTTACATTGGCATTGGTTATACACCACAGTCGTTGGCAATCGTTTGCTTGACATATTTGTTTTGTTCAGCATAACCTCCTAGCCAGTTGAAGACGAGTGACTGATGGGTAAATAAAGACACATTTCATCTTTTACACTTGATTTATTTATTATTTGGAATGTAGGATAGGCTTGAAAGGTAGGAAAAAAGGTTGTTTAATCAAAACAATAAAGATTTTTAAAATACATAATTTAATTTTTTCATTTCCCTTATGGAGACCTAAGTTATCCCATTTGTTGGTATTGACCCATAAGAATAACATGGCGTCTGAGGATGCAGGTTTTCTGAAACAAGGTAGCCTAAAAAAAGGGGGTTTTATGAAATTTTGTTTATAACTCAATTAGGTGAAGCCACATACCAAATTGTATTAATTTATGTTCATAATTAAGGGAGATAACATTTTAACTTATTCTCCATAAAAATAACATTAGGGCTGAGTACGAAGGATTTCTGCTACAGGAACATATTTGACAAAAAAATGGTTTTTTGTGCAAATATTAATAGACCACAACGATATGAAGCAATATACCAAGTTTCGTCAGAATAAGTTGATAAATAAGCAAGATATATAATTTTAGCGAATTTCCCCTATAGGGAAGAAGCCATCACCATAGTCGGCATGGTAAGACCTAGGCCCGGGACCATGATAACTTTTCGTTTTGAGGTCCCCAGATGCCAAAAACACTATCTTTTTAAAACTGTATATATACTATATATAAAATTCTCGTGCCACATTGTTTGTAGCAAAACTCCTCCGAAACGGCTTGACCGATTCTTATGAAATTTTTTGTGTATATTTGGTAGGTCTGAGAATAGGACGTAAACTTTTTTTAAATTTTTTTTTCGATAGGCGAGTGAACGAAACGAACGAGCTATTCCGGGAGGCTAGTGAGCCAAGCAAATGAGCTCATATTGAAAATGAACGAGTATTCTACATAAAACAAATTCAATGCCTCTTCTGCAACAGCAACGCCTGTCAAGGACAACGTCTGTCGGACCAGCTAGATTATATGTGTGTGTGTGTGTGTGTGTGTGTGTGTGTGTGTGTGTGTGTGTGTGTGTGTGTGTGTCCGTGGGTGTGATAACTCTCGTAAAAATTGTCTAATTTTGATTAAATTTAGTACAAACATGTAAACTAGCATTTATGACTTAAAGTTCAAAAACCAGCCAGATCACTCCATCCTAAGGGGTATTTTTGTGGGGTTTTGTACCCCAAAAATGGTTTTTTTGAGTATTTTACATGTAATATTTTAGTAAATCAAATTTTACTTTTCACCATTGAATTCAGCTTAAAAAAATTTCATGTTTTGATCATTGATCTAAGCAATGTATACATAACCCTATAAGTAGGGATACCCCATGTTATTTTGTTTAGTTTCGCCCCCCAAGTTCAGAGGAGAGTATAGCGCTGGCTGTCTCTGCTAACGCACCTTTGTCCCGTCGCGTGCGCTACTGTTTCCCTTTAAAACGTCAAAATGAGTATGTTTGTTTGTAAACAAACTAATAAATAACAGATTCATGTCAATATATTTCAACTAGCTGTTAGAATTTGAACAATTAACATTATCCCTAAACACTTAAATCCAGTCCTAATAGAGTCAAATATGCGATTGTGACTCTATAAAAACGATTTATAGTGAGATAACTCCACCCCCAAAACACAGGTTTGGTCACTATAAATCGTTTTTCCATAAGCATGTCCCTACTTATAGAGTAATGTATACATTGCTCTAAGTCAATTTGTTACAGAGATATTGAAAGTGCTAAACACAGTACGTTGTCCAATGTATTCTTTTGGAGAATAAGAAAAATTGTATATCTCGCTTATTTATCAACTAATCCTGACGAAACTTGGTATATTGCTTCCTATCGTTGTGGTCTATTGATATTTGCACAAAAAAATTTTGTTGTTGATAGTTTCCTTAGCAGCAAACCTGCGTACTCAGCCCCCATGTTATTCTTATGGAGAATAAGTAAAACGTTATCTCCTTTAATTATGAGCATAATTAATTAACCTTGGTATGTGACTTTACCTAGTTGAGTTAAATTGATATTTGTATTAAAAACCCATTTTTTGTGTTTCTTGTTTCAGCAAACCTGCATATTCAGCCGCCATGTTATTCTTATGGAGGATAATTAAAATATCAAAATCGTTTATTTATGAATGTATATTGATGAAACTTGTTATGTGGCTTTATGTGGTATTAAGATACATGTATATACATGGAAATTCGCTGAGTACTCAGATTTGCTGCTACGGGGGTATTTCTTATTTTCCATAAGGATAACATTGGACAACGTACTGTGTTTAGCACTTTGAATATCTCTGTAACCAATTGACGTAGAGCAATGATCAAAACACCAAACTGTTTGTTTTTAAGCTGAATTTAATGGTGAAAACTCAAATTGTATTAACTAAAATATTATATGTAAAAAACTCAAAAAACCCATTTTTGGGGTTTGAAACCCCTCCATAATATCCCTTTGTATAGGCCAGCGATCTGGCTGGTTTTTGAACTTAGTCATAAATGTTGCTTTACATGTTTGTACCAAATTTAATCAAAATCTGACCATTTTTATGAGAGTTATCATGCCCATGGACACACACACACACACACACACACACACACACACACACACACACACACACACACACACACACACACACACACACACACAGATATAATACCGTAATATTAAATCTGTAAAATGTACATTTATTTTAATCATTTGAGTTTAAACTAGAATTTAGCAAATTTCCCCTACAGGGAAGAAGCTATTACCATAGTCGGCATGGTAAGACCTAGGCCCGGGACCATGATAACTTTTCGTTTTGAGGTCCCTAGATGCCAAAAACACCATTCGTTCAAAACTGTATATCTATTTATATATAGATATAAAATAGATATAAAGTTTTGAACGAATGGTGTTTTGGCATCTGGGGACCTCAAAACGAAAAGTTATCATGGTCCCGGGCCTAGGTCTTACCATGCCGACTATGGTAATAGCTTCTTCCCTGTAGGGGAAATTCGCTAAATTCTAGTTTAAACTCAAATAATTTAAATAAATGTACATTTTACAGATTTAATATTACGTAAATCATATATAACCTGCTGTATAAGCACTCATTGTGTTAATTGTCCTCGGTGGTTACTAATGATTTACATCGTCACAGACGAGTCATTGGTAGGAGAAGACCTTAATGGAGCGACGCACGGGAAATGACTAAGTGGGGAGTCGACCATCCGAGGGCAGATTAGCGGGGTTCTACTGTATAACTGACTAGAAATAAAAATGAACCTTAAAATCAAGACTAGCAGCTAAATAAAGGCACGAGCCACTGGAAGTAGTGAAATTTCCTATGTGAGCGCTACCAGTGTAAAACTTTGAAATCGCACCAAGTGCTACCTGTGGCAAATTTTAAAATCACAGCGCGGTCTACTGCTTGATGAATTGTAACTTTTACTTAGTTCGATAAGCTAGTGCAGTCTAATGGATATGGCCCAGGATTCACGATCATGCCGTTCAATGTTCAATTCTACCTTTTCGAGGTACCATTTTTTGTTATATTTTACACAAACCCATTTTTGTAATATGTTACAAGGCAAAGAGCCGCCATACAGCACTCTGCGGACTTAGGTTAGTTTACTATAATTTTTTCGTAAATATAGCGTAATTTTATAGAATATACATCACACATACATTTACATTTAAAAATACTACATTTACATTTGAAAATACTACATTTCACTGGTAATGTAAGACACACATTGTTTTCTCATAATAAAGCATGTTGCGGATAGTTCGTTATCACTTCGGGTGGCTAAGTCACCACTTCCAGTCGTTTGTGCCTGTTTTTAGCTTCTAGTAAAATCAAGGTGTGTTTGTTTGACTTTCTTTTTAGCCTACGACAAAAAAATAAATAACTTTCAATACTGAACAAATAACTCTGTTAAGCTTCATACACTTGTAGTTATCACTGTGTTATGAGGGGTCTCGAGATTTCAAAATTCTTATCCTTTGAGAAAATCTTCAAATGGCCCGTGTGGCGTGAGTCCATATTATCTGATTTTCCTGGAAACTAAAATACAATCCCGACGGAAAGTCTAATTAGGCGAGACCATTGCTAACCTCAAGATAAGGCCGGATTTCCCGTAGAAGTTTCCAGACCAAGAGATGACCATGGATATCTCCATATATGGTCTGTTGCCAAAACTAGCTTTCTGATTGGTCGGGAACCGGGAGGAGCCCCGGTATATAACCCGGAAACCGCAGGTTACTGGCATGCAGATAGATAGATTCAGCGTCAGAGTTAGTCGAGAGAGTAGAGTCAGCCAGATAGGCAGAGTGCATCCACGTAGATAGTGAGGGTCGTCCGCGCCTGTCACGATGATCGGCGTGATTCTCCTACATTGTAAGTTGGCTACTAACACTCAGGTCTAGGACTGTCCCTGTCTCTCCTCTAACTTGATCTTGATCACTTGTATGATATTCTCTGAAACTGTATCATGTCATGTTAACTTAAGGGAACTGTAAATCATACTTAAGGGTTTGCTAAATTAAAGAACATTCACCCCAGGGACCCTCAGTCCTGTGGCTGGGTAGTTGCACCATCCTGACAATGTGATAGTAGGGACCTTCAGTCCTGTGGCTGGGTAGTTGCAACATCCTGACAATGTGATAGTAGGGACCTTCAGTCTTGTGGCTGGGTATTTGCACCATCCTGACAATGTGATAGTAGGGACCCTCAGTCCTGTGGCTGGGTAGTTGCACCATCCTGACAATGTGATAGTAGGGACCTTCAGTCCTGTGGCTGGGTAGTTGCACCATCCTGACAATGTGATAGTAGGGACCCTCAGTCCTGTGGCTGGGTAGTTGCACCATCCTGACAATGTGATAGTAGGGACCTTCAGTCTTGTGGCTGGGTAGTTGCACCATCCTGACAATGTGATAGTAGGGACCCTCAGTCCTGTGGCTGGGTAGTTGCACCATCCTGACAATGTGATAGTAGGGACCTTCAGTCCTGTGGCTGGGTAGTTGCACCATCCTGACAATGTGATAGTAGGGACCTTCAGTCCTGTGGCTGGGTAGTTGCACCATCCTGACAATGTGATAGTAGGGACCTTCAGTCCTGTGGCTGGGTAGTTGTACCATCCTGATAATGTGATAGTAGGGACCCTCAGTCCTGTGGCTGGGTAGTTGCACCATCCTGACAATGTGATAGTAGGGACCTTCAGTCCTGTGGCTGGGTAGTTGCACCATCCTGACAATGTGATAGTTTAAGAATGTACAGTAAAGTCCACCATGCTTGGTACGCCCACATCACTCGAGTTTTCATTTGAACCCAGCCACCCTTAGAAGCGTCGCAGGGGTTGGGTTGTAATATGTACCCCCCCTGGCCACATATTACAACTGCATATCTATGAGACTCACTAGTTTTTATTTAACTAAAAAAAAACTCACTAAAACATTTTTATTTAACTTTTGTTACAGCATATAATTGTATCTAAAAATCACTTCTGTAAAAACTTGGCTGAGATTCAAACATATTTTTAAATAATCACTTTACCAAATATATTTAACTACTGCAGTAGACAAACATTAAAACTGTTTAAATGCCAATTGAAACTTATAAATGTCATATGTGCAAACCGTGACCTGTCGCTGCATACAAGCGTTTTTTTATTTGTTTATTTCACGTTTGCCTGGGCACATACCACCAACTTAAACTATGCTGAAAATACCAGGATGAGTGGCAGAATACAGCCTTTCTTGTGGTAAATTTTGTTTTGCACTGAATTTCTTCACTTGGCAGTCCTGTTTTAGTATTTTGGCTTATCACAGCTGTTGTTTATCTATCATAATCTGTCATAGGGCCTTCTGTGATTGTTTGTATGCCCTTATTTTAACAACATACCATATAACATACTTTATATACAATTCAGGAAATAGGATCTTATGGAAACTAATAGGCCTAAACCAATTAATAGAATTAAATAGTTTAGTTACTAATGATAACTGCAGTTGGCCTAACCTGAATGAGTAGCTTCAAACACTGAGTCACTAGAGGGGCCACGAAAAACAAAATTCGGGATCCAACAGGTTAAAAGGGAGCGTAGATTAGCTGATAGAAGGCGTAAATAATTTGTGATTTGCACATCTGATAAACTAGCGAAACAAGTGATAAAGTAAAATGTTGCGACTTCTTATCTATCCTTATTGTCCGTGTGTCAACCAGAAACATGATTTTTAATGAATTTTAATCGTGTTTAAAACTTTAAAAAATAAATAAAGAGACAGGCAAAGAGTTTATAATTTTTAATTTAATTTCCCCATCTACCAATGCGTTTAAGATTGTTGTAATACAATTGAATAAAATACTATCTTAATTGAAATGTTTCAGTTCTTCAAAAATTTATCGTGCAGAGGTATTATAACTTTTTTGTGGGTTATTAACACACTTCTTAATACTAGTCAAGGAGGGAAGAGGGATTTCCTTAGCCTAAACAAATTTTAAAGACGAAGGGTCAACTTGATTATACCACTTACTTCCATAAAATACGTAATTAAAAGGTATTTTTGTAAATTTAATTTCCCTACTAAGATAAAACAATATTTCAAAGCAATCAGTATTTAATTTAAAACACCATTGATGTTTCCAGATGACTGAAATCCATAAACAACACACTATCGACCAAGTAAACTAATGTAGAATCCTACAAAGGAAAAGATTCCAAAGTATGTTGGATCAAAATCCAAACGAGTTGCAACACACTGATCAGCCTTCAAGAAATGCAGCCAAAACTGCCTCTCGGCATGTGTATACTGATTGCAAACTACCATTTAAAGAGAGGAGAAACTATGGCCGAAGGACTGACAAAGGAAACCCAAATCTAGAAACAGAGCTTGAGAAGGAAAAACAAATATGGACAAGATCATCCCCAGCAGATTTGTTTTACCAGCCAGTAGGTCTACTGCAGGTTCCCAGTGATTTGAATGCTGTCCATGGAACAAAGAATCTTGTTCAGTTATGTAATGAATTTCATGACAAATTGTTGAAAAAAGCTAGGGTAATTCGTGCCAATCTTCCAAAATATGAACCGTTACCAAGGAAGAAGAGGATCTTGTGTTCTTCTGCCAAGAAACACGGAAACTGCCACTCAAGTAGCAGCAGCAATGACAGCTCAGAGGGTGAGGATAAGGAGGATTGCATCAAGGAGGAGCTGGAGCACAAAAAGAAGCATCCATTGCGACTGCACCAAGAGCTTTGGTTCAATGACCCTGGGGAGATGAACACTGGACCACTATGTCGTTGTAGTGCAAAGGCCCAACGCTCTGGGATCCGACACAATATCTATGCTGGGGAGAACCATGTGCCTCAATGCAATCCAAACTCCAACAACTCAGACAAACTTTACCACTACCGCATAACTTTCTCTCCTACCACCAACTTCTTAGTGACAAAACCGACGATCATTGAACATGACGCTCATGAGTACATCTTTGAAGGGTTCTCTATGTTTTCTCACAAGAAGCTCAAAGAATTGCCTTTGTGCAAGGTCATCAGGTTCAACATTGAGTACACGATAGTGTATTATGAAGAGAGCTTTCCGCAAAACTTTACAATACAAGAATTGAACCTAATGGACACTTACCTATTTCGGGAAGTCCTAGAACTAGTGGACCTGGACTTCAGGGCTGCAGGGGATTCAGGAAGCTGCCCGCAATATCATTTTATGCCAAGATTCGTCAGGAAGTTGCCAGGAAATGGTAAAGAAATATTGTCCATGAATGAAGTTCTGAGTTATCTATTGCAGAGTGCATGCCCCCTGATATCCAAAGAAGACCTTATTCAGATTCTAGCCGTACCTGAGTGTGATTGGCAACGCTTTACAAATGACGTAAAAGGGATGATTGTCACCAACCCTGGAAAGAAACCTTGCTCATTGAGAGTCGACCAACTCGATAGAGGTCAAGAAAATAGTAGTGATCCAAATTTTCCCAAAATCGTTCACTTTGGGATCAGGCCACTCCAGCTGAGCTACGCTGGAAATCCTGAATACCAAAAAGTCTGGAGAGAGTGTGCAAAGTTTAAACATCTCTTAGCTAAAATGTCTAAACCATCTTTTGAGGACAAACGTAAACTGGAAGCTAAGGAGACCAAACTTCAAAATATGCGGACAAAAAGTGAGCTAAAACAGAATGTCACGGTTACAATAAGTAGTGAAAATTTCCACAAGACCGGGATCATGTGTGATGTAGTGCAGCATGCCTTGATGATCCCGGTGTTGGTGTCACACCTTAGATTTCATCAATCTATAGAGGTTCTTGAGGAAAATATTGATTATAAGTTTAACAATAGATACCTCCTACAGCTGGCACTGACACACCCCTCTTACAAGGAAAACTTTGGCACAAATCCTGACCATGTAAGAAACTCATTGACCAACTGTGGCATCCGTCAGCCTGTGTATGGTGACCGTAAAATCCGCTATCAGAACACAAGGAAAAGAGGTATAAATACTTTAATGAAGATCATGTCCCTGTTTGGAAAAACCAAAGAAACAGAATCCCAGATCACTCACAATGAACGTCTAGAGTTCCTAGGAGATGCAGTTGTGGAGTTTGTTACCTCTGTACACTTATTCCGTATGTTTTCCGACCTTGAAGAGGGTGGGTTAGCTACATACAGAGCTGCCATTGTACAAAACCAGCATCTCGCTGTCTTGGCCAAGATCCTGCGCCTTGATGAGTTTATGTTGTACGCTCATGGTTCTGACCTTTGCCATGATCTGGAGCTAAGACATGCCATGGCCAACTGCTTTGAAGCTGTAATGGGTGCTTTGTTTCTTGATGGTGGTATTGAGGTAGCGGACAAGGTGTTTGGAGAAACACTTTTTTACAACAGTGAGGATTTGTTAGGCATGTGGGTTGACAACCTGCCTCACCCTCTACAGGAGCAAGAACCTCTCGGTGATCGAAAGTGGATTTCAAAGTTTGTATGGCTACAGAGTTTGACTAAGTTTGAAGATCTGATTGGTGTCCAGTTTACTCACATCAGACTCTTGGCTCGGGCCTTTACTGATAGAAGTGTGGGCTACACCAACCTGACTTTGGGTTCTAATCAAAGGCTGGAATTTCTGGGTGACACAGTCCTACAGTTGATATCTTCTGAGTATCTCTACAAATACTTCCCAGAGCATCATGAAGGTCACCTATCGCTGCTACGAAGTGCCCTTGTCAATAATCGAACGCAAGCTGTAGTGTGCGACGACTTGAACTTGACACAATACTCTCTGTACTCTAACCCCAAGGCCAAGCTCAAAAGAAAGGACAAAGCAGACTTGCTGGAGGCATTTATTGGAGCTCTCCATGTGGACCAGAACCTGGAGTCCTGTAAAGTATTCTGCAATGTTTGCTTCTTTCCAAGACTGCAAGACTTCATCACGCACCAGGATTGGAATGATCCCAAGTCCAAGTTGCAGCAGTGTTGCCTCACTCTGCGCACCATGGGTGATAGTGAGCCTGAAATCCCTGTTTATAAAGTAATTGAGTGTATGGGGCCAACCAATTCCCGCACCTACACTGTTGCTGTGTATTTCAGTAATCGAAGGTTGGCAAAAGCCTCAGGCCACAGTATCCAACAGGCTGAGATGAAAGCGGCTAAGAAAGCTCTCAGGAACACTCAAGGCCTTTTCCCACAACTTAATCATCAAACAAGGGGCATTCCTAAAAGTAAGGACTACCTAAAGGGAGGGGAATCCTTCCAGAAAAGTTCATTTCCAAATACAAATTTTGATTTTCCTAGTAACAGGGATAATAGAGTCCAGAACCAAGTGATACATAATAGTAGGTACACATCTCCTTTAAAAGTTAGGACAAATCCAAAGGTAGGAGGTGATGATTTATTCTCGCAAAAAACAAGATGTCAGACCCCACCGTTGGTGTACCAGAGAAGAAATAGATTGTCTGAATTTAAATCTAATGGGAAAACTGAAAATAAGAAAGGGAAAGACAAAGGAAGGAAAGTCAAGGGTAAATCAGAATCAGATTCCTCAAGGGACACAGAATTCCTTACCAAAAAACCTCGAAGGAGTAGGTCAAGTAGCAAATGCAGTACCAAAAGCACATCAAGAGCTATAAGATCACAAATAAGAGCTAGACGACCGCTATGTAAAGCTAAGAGTCCACTCAAGAGAGCTAAAAGTCCACCTAAAAGCTCTAGAAGTTCACCAATAAGTGCTAGACGTACAATGGGCAGATATAAGAGTCCATCAACAGCTAAAAGTTCCTTAAGCAGAGCTGAAAGTCCACAACCACTCAGATATCGCAGGAGGACTCATTCCACAAGTCCACGCAGGAGAACAAGGAGTTCTTCAAGAGAAAACGTCCAGAAAAAGATGATGGACTTCATGTTGGGAAAGCGATCTTCTCCTGGCTTGGAGACAAAAAGCCAGAGCAGTGCAAGCTCGTTAATTGACTTTATGTTTGATCTAACAAGCTCTCATCAGCTACCATCTACAAGCTATAATTGTGCTATGCTAAAAAACAACCCTGAAATGGCATACCAAACAAACACCAACCAAAGTGACAGTTGCCCTGACTGGCATAATACACAGTATGGTTTGACTACAAGTAGTTGCTACAATAACACTGCTACCAGTTACCCTCCACCCAACTACTACTAACTCTAGTGTTAGTGTTAGTGTTAGTGTTGGTTAACTCTTGCTGTTCATCGGACTGCTGTGGGTTACATGTTTTTCATGGCTAAATAGTTTGTTAGCAAAACTATATTTTGGTCCTGTTTACAGTTTCCTCCTCGTAAAAGATTTATGACTAGCATGTGCGATCCCATTACGAGATGTGTTGATGTGACAAACTGAACTCTTCTGTAAATTGCTGTAAATTCATAGAGATCCATTGAGAAATAGAAATGAGGTCAAAAAGCAACATATTAACTTGATGACTGGATAGTTCATGCTTCAAAGCTCTCTTGATAAAAAGTCACAAGACTATGTACAATTTTGAATGGCAAAATTATTAGTAATGTTTGTTCTGAATCGCATACTGGAAAGGCTTGTATGGCCTAATTGAATTGCACGGTCAATAATTTATTCTCGTACACTTGGTTAAATGCTTTTTCTGACCAATAGGAGATTGACGAGGTGTTGAGGTGAGTGTACGCACTTGATCAATTTATAATTATCTTATGATAAGAATTATAAGTGTTAAAAATTGCATTCAAAATGTAAACAGTGCAATAAATAATTGTTATAGTGTTTATTCAGATCTGTTTTTTTATGAGAAAATGCTCCACAGAAAATCTGCATAACATAAACTTAATCACTCGGGAATAAAGTAGTTGTATATGTGGTAAATGTAATAATCATGTTTATCATCTAATCGAATTAAACTTCACAAGAATAAAATAGGAACTTTGAAGGCCAATAGCAAAAGAAGTCCTTGGAAAAAATTACAGTTTTGATTCAAGATTGCCAGAAGTGTTGATACTTATTATTTAAAATAAACAAATAATATTTATCTAAATTTGCCAGGTGGAACGACAGCTTGACAGAATTTCTTGTTTTTATAAATTTTTAAATATATGATTAATTATAAGATATTTTAAATTTTCAGGGCAGATAAATCATTAAAAAGAGATAGAAAATCAGCGTTTCAGGCCAAATTACTGACCAACCAGACTATACCTAGCACTAGAGAAAAATTCAAAAGAACAGATCAGGAGTTGAAGAAACAGCTGAGTAGTAACCGAAATCTTCAGCCGGTAAGTGTAATTTCTCCTTGAAATATTCATTTGTCTGCTTATTGCCAGGATACAAAATTCAACAGAAAGCCAATAATCTGCCCTGTGTTCTCTTTGGTAACCGTTTTCAACTCCTTTCTTCTCCATATTAAAATTTTTACTTCGATATCTCTTTCCATTTAAACTCGGTAATGACCGGATGAACAAAGAAAATTCTATTACAGGAGGGCAATAGGAATTAGTAGTTTTAGTTGTGTGTAAAATTGTAAATGCAATAGCTTGAAAACGTATTTACTAATCTTCTTTAAACTTTATTCATTTTACAGTACAGTGAAAATTACAAATTTGTATATTAAACAATTTATTCAACAGTTTGGGCTTTTTTAATCTTAAAAATGTCTATTTGTTTAGCATTGGGAGTACCATGTAGCTTAGTACAGATCTGTTCACAGTGCCTGGCATGTAGGGGGAGTAGTGTGAGGGAGATGGTTAATTCCCCCCGACCATTATTCCTTTCCACTGGTTGCATACAGTCAACAACAGCAGCACAAATGTAAACAATGACCAAAATAATCAAAACACATGTTTTGACAGAAATATGCGTGTATTGGTAAGCTGGCTGTACAAAGACAAGACGTGTGGAGGGGAAAGGCATTACTGTGCATGCGCAAACCAGGTGCCAACTACCGCGAACAGGGCTGTACATGTAGCTTGTGTCTTGAGATGTTTTACTTCAGATTTTGAAAGAAAAAGTAGTTGTTTTGAAATACTTATACATCCAGCCGTTGACTGAAAATTTGTATTAGGCCCTTAACTAAACAATTCTTAGCACTAAAGATAAAAGTACCTTGTTGCGAGTACATTATTTGTAATAATTAAATATTGGATTGTGCACATCTTTTTACAAGAAAAATTAACATAAGCCTTGTACTATTAACATTTATTGGGTTGACAACCCTTTGATGCCGGCGCGACGTCCAACCAACCAGGAGTAGAGGTGTGATGGAAGCATGTCGTACCTTCAGTGGCAGTCATGAAGACACCACACAATTATGGGTCAGCAGCAGCCCTTATGCGCCTTGTAAGGGAAATTTCATGACACAGTAATTTTGTTCAATGGCTTTATCCAAATTGGCACCATACTGTTTAGCTTTAGCGATAGTCCCAATGGCCTATCTAGGCCTACGGTGCCCAAAACCATCTCCTTTTTTAATTTTTTTTTACACCAATATTTTTGTTTTTTTCAGAGGGCTCAGAACATCTCCATCCCTCTTAACGCGAGGAAGCAAAATTATCAAAAAACTAGAAAATCATCTACTTTAACGAATTTGGCGAGTGAGACTCAAAAACCTGATAGAAAAGCTTTCACCTCTAGAGAGACAGCAGATGAGAAAGACAATAATGATTTCTTAAAAACGTTGTTAAAGAGTGATTTCCCGCCGTACAATCCAGACGACTTCACTCCTAAAGACGACAGTGCTGACCAAAGTCAGGAGTTTGTTGTGGGTGAAGACGAACTGTTAAAAAACATTCGCCAGGAGCTAGACGAATGGCTTACCAAGTGTCCCGAGAAGAAAAAGTCTTGTCCCGAGCAGTGGAGCACTGTGCCCTCTACATGTATGTATTTATTCAAACAGTTTTTACTGATTTTTACTGATTTATAAATTAAACAGCACTTTTGCACAACAATAGCCAACTTATTTTACCATACTTGCGATTATGCGTTGATTTCTTAGCCTTAAGTAGGAATTGTCTTTTCTGTCACTGAGTATCATTTTGCAAAGTAGCATTGTTTCACTCCTTTACAAAATCCTTTGCAGGAATAATGCACATTTTGAATGTGGAATCTTTAATCTGGATGAAGGTCATCAAAATCGGAATGCTTGAATAATTTTTAAGATGAGATGTTTACTTGTAAAGTTTTTAAGAACTGAGGAGCGAGGTAAAGTGAGGCAAACAACCCCCTGTGGATTACACAGTGACTCAGAAAGCTTCTCGGGTTTTTTTCCTCTATTTGCTCATTGTGCTCACTCTCTCATTGTTAAGCTCAGAAACCATTCTTCCTGCACTGTTAGTCACTGGCACTCTTCCTTAATACTTGTGGGAGCAAGATTTACCCATAGTTGCAGCTCTTGGATATATGGTGTTTGCATTGTTGCTGCAGAACAAGTTTTTGGATTTTCCAGTTTGAAAATGGTTTGATTAAAAAACTTTATCAATAACATTCATATTTCACATACTATGTACACCCAACATGTTTCTTCACTGAACAAATATTTTACCAATTTCTGGCCTTTAGTAACAATGTTTATAAAAAAAACACTGTCAACATTATATCTTACTATATAATAAATCTTTAATTCACCATTTGTGATGGTAAGTATAAATGTTTATTTAAGATATTATTGCAGACATTTGACTGATAAGGGAAAAAGAAGTTTCAAGATGTTTGAATCTTACCGTGTCTTCAGGTGCAACAAATACCTAGCCTAGAACATAACAAGATTAGTGGCAACAGTCTAGACAAAACTGGATAAAAATCATGTGGTGCCCTCCCCCTGCTGTGTCAGTCTCATTTTTTTTGAACCTGCGTTTTTTGTGCCGCTAGTGTGTTTGGCTTTTTGATTTTGATTGTTTTCTGGGTTTTCTCTGAGCTTTGACTGCTTTTATAATTCACTGTTTTGACTTTTTGTGATTTTAGTCTAACTTTGCAAGTATTATTGCCAATAATTTGTTATGTTGTAGGTGCTCTTAGCACCAGAAGATGGTGTTGGGCCCAGATCTGAAACGCTGTGAAACTGGTTGTTCTCATATCGTTGATGGCACATTGTTGTTTCTGATAAAATTATTGAAATTTCTCAAATAGAATAAATCTGAATGTATGTTTGTGTGTTAAATTTCTCCATCACACACAAACTATTGGACTGATAAAGCTGAAATTTGGTTTCATAGCTAATGAGCTCAAAGAACTCATAAGCCAATTCTCTTTTTAAAAGTCTGTTTGGCCTGCCGCATGGAGCTTTGAATTTCCATTGTTAATCTTATAGGCATTTACTTTGATTGCATTATATTAGACCATTACTGCAACCCTTGAACTGGTCTTCGTTAGTCAAGATAGTTTAAAAGATAAACCACAGATTGCAGCACACAACTGTTATAACTGTTTATTATAGCAAGTTAGGCCCATTCTACACGAGCGTGAATCCCGCGACGGGATTCCCGCGTGACTGCGCCAATATTTTGTGCAAACTACATGTGGCGGGATCCCCGTCGCGTGAAGTCCGCATGAAACTTGTCGGGCGGTTCAGAGGCGAGATGGACACGGTGGAGCTAGGTTGTGTAGCTGTGGTTGTCCAACTCCAGATATTCTGAACCGCTGAAGAAAAACTGAAGAAGGTGGACGCAGTAAGAATCCAAGTTTGCAGCTTCGAAAGACCTGAGCTACTGGCATAGTAGCCAAAAAACAGTCAAATTTATGCACATTTTTCAGTTTTTGCTAAGTACCTCCGAAATTATTCCTCTGACAGGATATGTTGCCAGGTCCTTTCTTAAACTGGAAAACATTTTCTAAAGTTTGAGATGATAACGACTTCAATACGTCCATTATGTACTAAGATATAATACTTTAAAAACTCAGCCCCCATTAATTATTCTCCAGAAGAATAACATTGGGGCTGAGTATGCAGGTTTGCTGAAACCAGGAATACAAAAAAATGGAGTTTTATGCAAATATCAATAGAACTCATCTAGGTGAAGCCACTTACCAAGTTTTATTAATTTTTCTTTATAATTAAGGGAGACATAATATTGTAAATATTATCCTATTATAAATATTTTCCTTAAGAATAGCACGGAGGTTGATTACCCAGGTTTGCTACAACGAGAACCATCAGCAAAAAATTAGTGTTTTGAGTAAAACCCGATTAACTACAACCAGATGAAGCCATATCCCAAGTTTCGTCAGTATATGTTTATAAATAAGCAAGATATACAATTTTTCTTTTTTTAATGATACATCAAAAAAATAGACCAAACAAAAATATTTATTTTTTTAATTTTTTAAGTTTTTTAACTATTTTATCTTAGTAAATAATGGATGTACTAAAGTCGTTATGGCTCAAACTTTAGAAAATTTTATCCAGTTTAAAAAAGGACTGGACAACATATTCTGTTATGTCAGAGGTATACTTGGGGACGCAACAAAGTCTACCAACCAACGACAAAGTCTTCCAGCGACAAACCCTGCCACTTTGAGTGGTAGAGTTTGTCGGGGCCGGCCAAGACAAAGTCCACCACCTAAGAATGCAGAAAGGAATGTGGTAGGATTTTTCGCTGGTAGACTTTGTCACCGGTGGGCCAAACTGAAAAGTGGTTGCTTTTGTCCGGCCCGGCCGCGACAAACTCTACCACTTTTTGAGTTTAGGACCCACTTTAAAGCCATTTATAAGTATTTCTTCTGTCAGAATTTTATTGTTTAGTATTACTAACTAGTTTAGTCAGATTAAGATTTTACCTGAATACCCGACGGTAAAAACATATCAAAATCGGTCATATCAATGATATCTAGGCTAGTGCATATAACAACGATATTTCGCCAACGCATTTGAAAACACGGGAAAATGTTATGTGGTGTTTTTAACTGTTTAGCGAAATAACAAATATCTTTTAAAGTTGTTTCAACAGGTGATACAACTATGTATATTTATGTGATATCCACCCTGCCACACCATACTAAGAATAATGTTATGCGAAGTGAGCTGCCACCTGCTGCGCGCGGTAAAAACGCTACGGTAGAATGGCTGGGCGGGATTCCCTTCGCGAGATTGTCCCGGACGTTCGCGTCAGCTCCGCTCTCCTGCCTTCTGCCGCGTCCTCCTGCGACAGGAATCTCACTCGTGTAGACACGCCAATCCAACTCAGTGGTTCCTGTCGAGCGATCCCGTCGCGGGTTTCACGCTCGTGAGAATGGGCCTTAAAATTAAAACCAACCCTGACTTAACATTTTTATTTTTAGAGAATAAAATTATCAAACACTTGTGCAAATAAAATATTGGATTATAATAAATTATGACTGTTAAACTATAGTGGACCTCGTACTTTAGATCACAATTGAAGTTGTAAAATGGATGACTGACACTTGTAACATAAAAAGCTGTGAATGTTGTTGTTATACCACGCAGGGGTGACCACAGTGCCATTTACTTTTACAATTTTTACTTTTAGGTGGATTTTTCAATTTTAACACAGACCCTTGTTTTTTGGGGGGTATTTTAAAATTGTTTCTTTTAAATTAGAAAATGTGATATTGGTACAAAAGGTGAAAGGCTTGTTCTTTGGGTAAAGAAATATAATTTAGAGTTTATTTTATAGTACCGCTTAGCCGTCCTTGCTCCAATTACCCATCAGATTAACAGCCCTCTTTTCAGAAAATGGCTTATGTCCGCCACCGCAGCCGACGACCCCTTACTGTACCATAAAAAAAGTTAGGTTATACGTTCAATGTTCAAGACAAGTCAGTCATATGTTCTAAAGTTTATCAAGTATTTCATCTACTTACCTATTTTTTAACTATCATATAAGTTTTTATCATTTTTAGTACTTAATTTGACAATACCTAAGTGTTATTGTTATTTAACCACGCTTTAGTTATCTGACCCAGGGTTCGGTCCCATGGAGGACAGTTAAGTCTAATGTAATGAACAGCAAAGTCTATAATCGTAGTTATTATTTCCCTATGTCATTATTTTGTGTAATAGCTACTCTCTTTTTCTTTCTTTAATCCTGAAGGTGGGTAGGGCCCAATAATTTATTTCTAAATACTCTCTTTTTATCTGTCCATATCAAAGTATTTAGAAATTAGAAGTTATTTAGTTATATGTGCACTTATCAGTTTCAAACTAAACTAATGCTCTGAAATAAAACGTAGTTAAAGTTTAATTTTCGGAAAATATGATTTTATTAGTTTTTGGGGAGGGGGCTATAAAGGTTAAGTCACTATTGCCTTTGGAGGGATAGGCACCACTGCTTGTATGAGTTTAAATATTAGGGAAAATAATGCATTTAAAAAGATGCGACAGTCCAAAAACAACACTATATAGTTCTATCCTATTTACCAAGATATCAACTGGCTGCCTGAGGCTTGATTTTAGTTTATATGCGGTCTGTGACAATTTGAATCATAGTTTATATTATAACCATAGGGCTCAAACACGGCAAACATATTAGTTATGTTTCGGAAAAGACAACATTGGTCCTATCCACGTAGTACCTTCTGATAAGACCGCTATACTTGTCCGCATACTATACTATACTTAACCTGAAAATACAAATGCTACGAACCTGATAAGTGCACATATCTTTAAAAAATGCAGCCACATGTTATGTACATTCTGTAAGCCTTCTCTGCAAGTTAATTGACGCATAATGAAATTATGGTGTAGTATAGCCAAACTTAGGACTTAATGTCACTTCACTGCGATATCTTCAATAAAGTGAACATGAGGTAGAATGATGTTTAGTTATTTTTATGCAAAATTTATACAAAGAGACTTAAATCTAACAGGTTACTAACCTGAATCCGTCGTCAATTGTTTGTTCACACAATGGTGACTCGAGTTTTGACCTTAAAAGGCCATTATCAAACTTACTTCATCGACTTGCCATTAAGGGTTTGATAATGGCCTTTTAAGGTCGAAACTCGAGTCACCATCGCGTGAACAAAGAATCGACGACAGATTTAGGTTAGTAACCTGTTATATTTAATCATCTCGATTCAGGAGTCATACATCATGAATAAAAGAGATTTAATTTGGGCATATGTATTGTCTAGAAATCAATGACTTTTCTTTAGTGAGCAAAAAAAGGCTCTACTCTAACTGGACTAGATTGAAGATCAGAAATTGTTTGATCAATACTGGTGTTGCAGAGCCAGTGAGAGGTTCTATCAAGGTCTCTCGAATGATTTAGGGTAGAATGCCAGTAAGCTGGGATCTCACGTATTGTCTTGTAATTGTCTCAATGTTGTCAGTGACCATATTGTATATGAGTGGCTAACTCAGATGTTCGAGTCCTCAGTACAATCGGACATAATGTAAATTAAACTTTTTAAATTGTATAACTAAATTTTTTTTATTTATGGACATGATTCTCATTGTACATTGTATATTTGTCTAGACAAATGAGTAGAGTAAATCTGCCTGTCAGATTGTAAAAGTTAAAGATTTTTTCCGGTTGTTGCTCATTTGACTACTGCATATGTATTTGATTTAATAATTAAAGAATTTAATTTTGTTATTTGTGTTTTTATTTGTTATAAAACTTAATTTGAATCTCTTAAGAGTCTTCCTAATATGCCATAATGCCCATACATATATTATGTGGGCACACCTTATAGCTTAGGCCCTCCTTGACTTTAGTAAGGCTTTTTCTCAGCTTGAGTCACAATCACCTTTTGGACAAACTACAAACTCTAGGAATAAGAGGAGCAGCGCATCAGTGGTTTCAGAGCTATCTCAGCGAAAGGACACAGATGACTGAGATAACTCACGTAATAAACAAGACATCTAAAAAAATCAGATCCACACAAGCACAGACAACAAGAGGAGTCCCACAGGGATCTATCTTGGGCCCTGCCCTAATCATACTGTACACAAATGACATCGTCTCCGTGTTACAGGACAACTGTGAGGCATTCCTCTATGCCGATGATACTGCCCTCATTGTTTCCCACAAGAATGTTGGAGCTAGAAATCAACGCATACATCGCTGCCAGCATGGATGGCCAAACTATAGGCTACAATCAAGAAAATTACCTGGTATTAAATGAAGACAAGTCACAGCAGCTCTTTTTTGGTTCACAAAGAAGGAATGCTCTTGCGCTACCCAATTTCTCAGAAATTCAAGAGACCAAATACCTTGGAATGACCTTAGACAGTAACCTCAACTGGAAACCCCACGTAGACCAACTATGCAAGAAACTGTCCTGTACGTTATCAAACGACTCAAACACATCAGCGACACAGAAACCTCAAGAACAGTTTACTATGCACTATTTGAGTCTCAAATGTGCTATCAGCTGATTGTATGGGGGTTTTCATCTCAGGGAAACCTACACAGGGTACTGGTCCTCCAGAAAAAGACAATCAGGACTATGGCCCAACTGGGTTTTCGTGACTCTTGCCGGAGAATGTTCAAAAGGCTGAAGCTGCAGACAGTGGCCAATAATTGATTGGCGAGGTAATAACCTAAGTAGTTAATAAAGGACTAACCCACTTCTCAGAGACTCGTCCGTATAAGACCAGGAACAGAATTAACTGCAGACTTCCTGCACATCATTTGATGAATAAACCATCTTACACCGGGGCTAAACTCTTCAACACACTTCCTCCTGAACTTAAAGAACAGAAAGAAAACAGAAACTTTAAAGAAGCTCTTTTCGACTGGCTTCTGGAGAGGGAATTCTACTCCATTGAATAATGCTTGAAGTCCACTTCACTGATCAAGAAAAACTATTGACGCCAAGACCAGCGCCGTCCTTAGGGCGGCGTGAGAGGTGCAGCCGCACAGGGCCTCGGGCTCGAGGGATTTTTTACATGAAAGCTACAGTCCCGTTACCAAAAGAAAGTAACTGGTGGAGCGGCCGCGCTGCGACCAAACATTCTATTTCATAACCTCTTGGAAATGTAAATCATCAGTCTCAGTCTTATTCTCGGTGAGGGTTACGAGATGAATCCTTATTGCTTATCATTGTTGTTGCAAACTCTAAATACTTCGATTCCCCCCCCCATCCAGTTTCAAATAACGTAGGAAGATACAAGAGCCAATGATGAAGATAACATTTCATTGTGTCATCATCACGTAAACTTAACATTAAAATGATGTACAAGTACATACATCTACAATATAACTGACGTTTTACTCCGTGTCCAAATATTTAAATCTCTTTGAGAATATTTTTGTTTGTGATATTATCAAATGCATCCGCAAAAAGAAGATTTGTTAATAGTTTAACCTTGTAAAAAGTTACCTTTAAATTAGTATTAAACCAGAGTGATTAAAAGCTATAGCATCCTGAGTATAGAAAATTATACTCTGTGTTGCCTTGACTTTGCACATATAATTAATGATTTTTTTTCAGCCAAGAAATGCAAAAAAAACAATGAGTTTTTACTCTCTATACAGCATGAAATACTATTTAATAAAGTCTATCCAGAAGTGTTCATAAAACAGCTTTCAAAGACTTCCTAATCATTGTGTATAAAATTCAAACATATTTCTTTCGCATATGCTATGTTTGTTTTTAATGATCTTAGTACAATAATGTTTGTGGCAAAGCAATTACAAGAGATTATTTTTTATTAGCGAAATTCCCCTATAGGGAAAAAGCTATTACCGTAGGTCTCATGGTAAGACTTAAGCCCGAGACCATGATAACTTTTCATTTTGAGGCCAAAAACCCCAGATGCCAAAAACACCATTCGTTCAAATTTTTATATATGTATATATATATATATATATATATATATATTTATATATTTATATATATATATATATATATATGTGTGTCCATAAGCACGATAACTCTCGTAAAAAAGGTCCGATCTTAATGAATTTGGTACAAATGTGTAAAGCACCATTTATTTGAACGAGTTCGAAAACCAGACAAATCGCACCATCCAAAGGGGGGTTTTTGGGTTGTTTTGTACCCCAAAAATGGGTTTTTTGGGTTTTCCACTTGTAATTTTTATTTAAATCAAATTTTAATTTTTACCATTTTAATTCACTATAAAAAAACAAACAATTTGGTATTTTGATCATTGCCCTACGTCAATTGGTTCCTGAGATATTGAAAGTGCTAAACACAGTACGTTGTCTAATGTTATTCTTATGGAGAAAAAGAAAAATTGTATATCTCGCTTATTTATGAACATAAACTGACAAAATTTGGTATATGGCTTCATCTGGTTGGGGTTTATCGTTGTTTGCACAAAATAGAAAATGTTCACGTATGTTCCCGTAGCAGCAAACCTAGGTAATCGGTCCCCATGTTAATCTTATGGAGAATAATTAAAATGTTATATATCGCTTACTTATAAATGTATATGAATGAAACTTGGTATGTGACTTTACTTAGATGAGTTGTAATGATATTTGCATAAAAACCCATTATTTTGCGTTCCTTGTTGCAGCAAACCTGCGTACTGATCCCCAATGTTATTCTTATGGAGAATAATTAATATTTTAAATATCGCTTGTTTGTGAATATATTTCTTATGCATCCTGTTAAGTGTTAATATGTTATGTTATATATTCATTGGAAATTCGCTGAGTATGCAGGTTTGCTGCGACGGGGGTATTAATTTATAAATTTGTGTTGTTATTTTAACTAGTCATAATGTTTGTTTATTGTGTTTCAACTGAATATATCATTACCTTATTGGCTTAAGGCTAATTAAAGTGATATATAGGGTTAAGAGTGCTAAAACTATACTAAATCTTGGAAAGAAAATTAAATACAACATTTTTATTTTGACAGTTTTTAAAGTTTTGATAATAAATTAAAATGTATTATTTATTTGTATATTTGGTTTATTTATTGAACACTAGAATATTAACAATAATAAGGTTATTTTACGGAACAGAAAAAATAACTTTTGTATATACATATACCTACAAACATACTTGTACTTATGTTAGAGGGGCCCCATTTTGTTATACGCCCGGGCCCCAGAGGTCCTAAATACGGCCCTGCATGATTGTACTTGATATTCATGTCAATAAAGAATTTGTTGTCTTGTCTTTATACAGCACAATTTTTTGTAATTTAAATATCTAGATTATAGAAACCAAAACTTTACATTTACATGTAAATACATGTACACAAAGCTAGTTATTTTTTTACCAAACACCCTCAAGAAAATCACGAGCTTTCTTATGGAGTGACACTGCAGTTAGGTCAAGGATTTGAGTCAGTGGGGTGTGAAAACTTGGAACCAAAGATAGATTTAGGTTAGTGACCTTTCAGTCTATTCAGTTCATAGGCAAACAACATTAATAACATAAAATTGATGCTTTTGATGATAATATATGTGTGTCCGTGGGTACGATAACTCTCGTAAACATGGTCCGATTTTGATGAAATTTGACACAAACATGTAAAGAATCATTTATGACTTTAAGTTTGAAAACCAGCCAGATCGCTTTATCCTAATGGGCATTTTGGGGGGGTTTTGTACCCCAAAAATTTGTTTTTTTAGTTTTTTACATATAATATTTTCGTAAATCCAATTTTTGTTTTCAATATTACATTCAGCTAAAAAAAAAACAATTTGGTGTTTTGATCATTGCTCTACGTCAATTGGTTACAGAGATATTGAAAGTGCTAAACACAGTACGTTGTCCAATGTTATGCTTATGGAGAAAAAGAAAAATTGTATGCCTTGCTTATTTATCAACTTATTCTGAAACTTGGTATATTGCTTCATCCCGTTGTGGTCTATTGATATTTTCAAGAAAAATAATTTTTTGGCTGATAGTTCCCGTAGCAGCAAACCTGCGTACTCAGCCTCCATGTTATTCTTATGGAGAATAATTAAAATGTTATCTTCCTTAATTATGAAAATAAATTAATAAAATTTGGTATGTGGCTTCATCTAGTTCAGTTAAAACAAAATTTGCATAAACACCCATTTTTTGTGTACCTTGTATCAGCAAACCTGCATCCTCAGACGCCGTGTTATTCTTATGGAGAATAATTAAAATGTCATAAATAATTTTTTTATAAATTCATATTGATGAAATCTGGTATGTGGCTTTAAGTGGTATTAAGATACATATATATGCATTGGAAATTCGCTGAGTACGTAGGTTTGCTGCTACAGGGGTATTTCCTTTTAAATTGGTTGCACAGCTGCCAAGCAACATAGTAATGATTAGTACCCGCCCTAAACTGCCTTAATTTAGTTTTAAAGTATTTAATATAGATTGTAAAAGTGTAAATTAATTAATTTTTCTTAACAAGTTTTTGAAATGTTTGTAAATTAATACCATGTTACTCCCTCTTCAAAAAGTTGTTAAAAACTTGGCAACTTCGTGACTATGTGTCAAGAAATATAAATATATCTATAGTTTCTCTGTATATTACCGATTAATTGAATTAAAACTTGGAATAGGTTTAAAGTCGCATTGACCAAGTCTAGGGTATTCAGAATATAACTATAGTTAACGGAATAATTAAAAGATAGTTGACTATAAGACATAAATATAACAGTATATAATTATATACAGTCTGCCACAAATTATATTCTTGGTGTGGTTTGTATAAATTTATACAAAATAGATGACGTCCCTCTCAAAGATAAAGGTGTGGTGGGGAATGTGGGGATGGAGGGAGGGTAGACGTTCTGATCCCGACCTGATTTTTTTGATAGGCTATAGCCGCCGCTGAAGTTTCCCATTGTTGCAAACTCGTTCCTATAAAAAAGCGCGCCACCGAAGTATTCTGACTACCCCATGACCCTACTCCTTCACATAGGATAGTCAGAATACATTGGCGACGCGCTTCTGCCTCCAGATGACGTCACGCTACGATGCATGTCAATCCACCTAGACGCAAATGACACCATTGAAATTGTAAATCCCACTATAATTCAATTAATAGACGTCTGATCAGGGTAAACTTAGTTTTGTTTCAATGTATTGAACACTTTAGTACAATTTTCAGATAAATAGCAGATTTTATATTCTCTAACTATATTGAAATTTAACCTATTTTAAAATAGTATCCACCACAAACACTAGAAAATGGCTTTAAACTTTACTGCATGAAAGTAAAATGTTGGAAGATGATTTATTAGGTGGTTTGTTAAATATATGAATAAATGTATTTCCACATTTGTATACACTATATTAAATCTATGTATAAACTTGGAAATTGACTGAACACAATACAAGTTGCATGATCAGTTTAAAATAAAAGATAATGGAAAAAAAATTTGACACACGTATACAGTAATTCGATTTACAGTATTTTTGAAGCTTGCAAATGTAAAGTTATAGATGAATTACGTAAATATACCGGCCCAATTATTTTTTAGGCAATATAATACAAAACAATGTTAAATACTCAAACATATCTCGTTTTAAAACTAATTTAATGCTGATTCATATACTTTCAAGGTTGTAATTGGTTTGTTCTAAATAAATAAATTTATGTTGGATCTTGCGGGGTAAATCCACTTCTACGGATTTGACCTGTATAATTACCCACTAAGTTGGTAAACTGAGTCAAAAAGTAAGTGGAGGATTTTTAGGAGTAGGTACTAGGGTTTTAGGCACGAATATTCTGCCGGACATTCCCCCGAAATTTTACTGAAAATATGTCATTGCTTATCAACAATGTAACAATTCCAGTTAGGAAAGCTTGAGAAGAGCTCTCGTCTTGGGTAAAAAAGTGTAGCCCACATGGACCCGTCCCGGTCGATCATATGGGTCGGCAGAATTTCGGTCGACGGCGGCCGTCTCGTCGACCAAAATTCTTCTCCCTTGGCAACCAACAAACGGTAACCATTCAAATCCTCCCAGCTGACAAACATTGGTTAACTTGTGAAGAGAGGATTTCATCAGATTTGATTGGTTAACTTACCAGAGGAAAATGGCGGTCAGCATGTAGGCTTCACTTGTTTACCCCAGATGAGACCTCTCGATATACAGGGTGTCACAAAAATCCGGTACTGGCTATACATAACCATATTCTACATACAAAAATAAATCGAAAATGTTCTGTAAAATTTTTTCGATTTCAACTTCGTTTAGCCGCTATCCGCCATTTTGTTTTTTTTTCACTTAAACATTTCTATTTCCGTAATGGATTAATGTATCAAGTAAAAATTTGGTATGGAGCTTTACAGGATAAATGTCTAAATCCACAGAAAAAATTATTTTTTTTTCCGACGTTTATTTTCAAAATGGCGGCCTCTTTAAGTTTTTAAAGTCAAATTCCATGAAAACTAGCAACTGAAACAAAATTTTACAAGAAATACAATTTAAAGCACTTTGTAATCCAAATCTAATGACATTTTTACTGTAAAAATCGGTTAATAAATAACAAAGTTATGGTAATTTTTTATAATAAATTTCAAAATGGCGGCCATATAACATTTTCAAAGTCAAATTCCCTAGTGCATTTGACCAAGTCCTTTAAATTTTATGTCTTGTAAAATTTTCTTTCAGTTGCTAGTTTTCCAGGAATTTGACTTTGAAATTTGTATATGACCGCCATTTTGAAATTTATTATACAAAAATTACCATAACTTTTTTATTTATTAACAGATTTTTACAGTAAAAATGTCATTAGATTTGGATTACAAAGTGCTTTAAATTGTATATTTTGTAAAATTTTGTTTCAGTTGCTAGTTTTCATGGAATTTGACTTTAAAAATTTAAAGTGGCCGCCATTTTGAAAATAAACGTCGGAAAAAAATAATTTTTTTTGCAGATTTAGACATTTATCCTGTAAAGCTCTATACCAAATTTTTACTTGATACATTAATCCATTACGGAAATAGAAATATTTAAGTGAAAAAAAAACAAAATGGCGGAGCGGCTAAACGAAGTTGAAATCGAAAACATTTTACTGAACATTTTCGATTTATTTTTGTATGTAGAATATGGTTATGTATAGCCAGTTCCGGATTTTTGTGACACCCTGTATATCAAGAGCACAAATCATACGCTTTTGTCTTGGGGATATTCCCGTTGAACAATTCTTTATTTATGCAGCTATTCGCGAGTACGCCGAACATTCGGAATTCGGTCGTTTACTTGGTATGCGCGGATAATGTGTAAAAGACTTTAGACCTGTAATACAATTTTGCTTCAGCACTCATCAGCCGAAATAGCTCAGTTGGGAGAGCGTTAGACTGAAGATCTAAAGGTCCCTGGTTCGATCCCGGGTTTCGGCAGTGAGCTTTTTGCTGCAGCTGTATTTTTCATGTACAACGAAGAAGATAAATAAATAAGCCATAGTTTTCCATATGGGAGGATATTCTTTAAACTAGAATGTAGCGGGTTGAATAAAAAGGTGGAATAGTGGAAATATCATAATAGGACACAATAAGTTAAGTTTCAATTAGAGAAATAAATGTGCTCACACTCAACAAGAAGAATTTTATGGCGATAAAAAAGATAAGTCGGAAATGTAAAATTTACAATTTTTACTGCTAAATATATACCAGCATAATAAATACGGTACTTAAGTGTAAATTTTATTTGTTGATATTGTTACACTATTTTGACTTTTTTATTGTAATTAAACAAAACGTGTTAATATATAAGTCGTTTATAGTTACCTAATATCATTGATTATATTCAAAATCAATGCTAATATTTTTTTTAAATAAAACTAGGTAAAAAAAGGAAATGAAGCAGTGGACAGTGAAATTCTTATCCAGAATTCCAGCCGATTCCCAATCCCTTTGGTAATGAGCCACACAGTAACAGGTAAAACTGTATTCAAATTCAATGGCAAAACGCACCGGAACTGACACAGGAACTCTTAACATTGTCTTGACGTGAGAGTTTTTGTTTCAGCTCGGTGCGTATGGAGAGTATTAGTAATGTTTTTTTTATTAGTCCCTAGTAAAAACTCAATCGTAATCTTCAGACACAGTTTTACCAGTCCTTTATACAATAACACTAGTTAAGAGACACACAAATGACTTCCATATTTTTCCATTAAGGACTTGATAGGAATTTCCATTAAAATTAGACTATATGTGAAGCCTTTTTTTCTAAATATATATAACTTAAGAGTTAATAGTTGCAATTTAATAATTATACGTGTCACTGCAATAATTTAAAACGAATTAAATGTAAGTAATCCTATATTCTAATACGAGCTATGTCTGTTTGTTTGTTTGCAAAATTTATCTCGAGATTCAGCAGAAGGATTTTGCTGAAAGTTTGGATTAGGGGATTTTGGGTCTAAAAAGTCGATTGGTGAAAACCACTACCTCAGGAAAACTCGTATTTTTCTAAACAACTCATTTGAAAATTGAAAATTTTAACATTGGGCTTAGGGAGTTTAAAATCATAACTCCGGTTACTATGAATAACAAAAACAAACCATTAAATCAGTATCTATAAATTAAAATATTGTAAACAGCTGTTTATCATTATGGAAATAAAAGACCTACTTGAATGGCAACTCTCATAATGGAAATAAAAAACCTACTAGAATGGCAACTCTCATAACTGAGATAAAAAACTACTTGAATGGCAACTCAAACTCTGTTTTCGATAGGCGAGTGAGCGAAGCGAACGAGCTCATATGAAATTGAACGAGTATTTGAAATAAAACATATTCAATGCCTCTTCTGCGGAATCAAACACCGAGCAAGGCAAATTATCATGCAAAAACTGCTCAGATGACGCATTCATGTGGGCGGACGGACAGCTCCGGATGTTATAGTTGTACAACAAACTACGGTGAAGACTATGGTAACTGTACACAACAGAAATACCTAAACAGTTGAAGACTTGAACAAGTTACGAAGAAGAACAATGCCTGGAGCTGGTATTTGAGTATTCAATAAATGTATAAAGCATTCAGTTAGACAAATTTATACTTTTATAATTTTCTCTATTGAGTTTGTCAAAGAAAATTACAAAAAACATAAAGTTAAGGAGGGGCAATATCTTGGGATAAGCTCTTTCACGAGAGTTCCGTCCTCTTTCAGTGATCCTGATTTATTTATGCCACTAACAAGGGTATACACAACAGTAAAAGAAAATGGCGGATGTATACCCTAATCCAAAGCCAATAACTTTCAAAGCCTTCCTCAACGGATTGTCCTTATAGTTTTTGTTTTATTTTATTTATTTTGTTTATGTTACTCTTAAAGCGCAAACAAAAGTTAAAAGCGATTCTAGTGAGCAAACGTTCATTGTCACACGAACTTTTGAATATATACGGACGGGACCGAATGTTCAAGCGTGTTCGCGAGAAGTGTGGGACCGCCTTTAGTCGCACAATTCTCGAAAATGTTATAGTCTAGCTCTTCCCCGAACTAATTACATTCTAAAATGATGACTGATAAAAACTGTTATCATGATATAGTGACAGATGACATATTTTGGGACTTTGGGTATTGTTAGTGTTGTTAGTCGACAAGGTAGATCGCCTTGTCGATTAGTGCTGCTGAAAGATTTGTGGTGGTGAATCATAGAACTACGCGCTCTCCCCTTGCATTGTGCTGCGTTCTGTAGTGGGAACAATAAACTTTGAGACCGTGTATTTTATTGAGAACATTATTTGATTTCCTTGAAGATAGTAAATCAATTCTGTGTTCATGCTCATAATTTATTATTTAGCCATAGTTATTTCGATAGTATTCCTTACTAATTTAACTTTAGTTTTAGTTTTTACTTTCTCCCTCTATAGGGCCTACTTAGTATATGGAGAAAGTATTGTTTTCGTAAAAATTTTCGAATTTGAGTTGTTAGTGGAAATATTCGTTTTGGTGCTCCCTGAACCCAAAAAAGTGTTTTTTACGTGATGTCTGTCTGTGTGTGTGTGTGTGTGTGTGTGTGTCTGTGTGGATGTGTACAGAGCTAGAGCCCTAAACAATGGGCCGATTTTTATGCAATTTGGTATGCAGGTACTAATCCACGATATCTCCAGGTGTTTTTTCATTTTTTGGAATTTTTTATTTTTAAGGGTAATTATCCCCCAAAAACCACCAAAAAACATGAAAAATCAATATTTTAAAAAACGGCTCTAACGATTTTGATTAAACTTTAGTCGTTTGTAGAACATTAGTTTTCCAACAAAATGACACCACCCGCATTCCTGTAAAAATTCTGGTTCAGAAATTACAGGACTTAAAACATCCAAAATTCAGTTTTTTTGGATTTTTCATAAAAATACATAAATATAAAAATATTACTATTCACCATTAAAACGAGCTCAAAAAACTAAATAATTTAGTATTTTGAATTACTATTCTACGATTGCTGGTTTCGGAGAAAATTGAAATTTTCATTTAGCGGTAAACGCAGTACGTTGTCCAATAATGTTCTTATGGGGAATACAAAAATTACTATTTCTCTCTTATTTATTGATCAATTTCGTTCAAACTTGATATGCTTGTCAATTTAGCATTGACCAACAGAGTTAATTCGAAATATGTTGCCCTTAATAACCCTGGGGGGGAATAGGGGGCATTTCCCCCTCTTAAAACCACGAGTGTAGCAATGGATTCTGTAGTGCCTCCAAAGCAGGGATTTGGGTGGATGTTTTTTTAAAACAACTTGTTCACAAGATTTTCTGTACATTCGACCGTGCTTTGTATTCTATATTTAGTAAATAAAAGTAATTTATTCATTCAAGTTGGGCTAAATGGGAGAAAGTATGTGTCAGTTTCCTGATACCGTTTATTTAAATAGTTACCTTCCAGGTGCCAACATTTAAGGTAAAATTTGCAAATATAGAGGTTATTCCCTTTCATTTGACACCACTTGCGTGTAAATAGGTTCAGTGGATGTCTCACACGCTCTTTCGGAAAATTCTTAATTTTGTATTTTAATATATAGGATATAAATTGATATGCTATATAATCGAGTTTTGCCAGGTAACACTGTCAAATGTAGTGCCGCGGATGTTATAGTTTATCACATGCGTTTTGAATATACAGATGAAAGATTAAATAATGTGCGATTTGAATCTAAGCAAAATATAAAATTCTAACCGCCATATAGTACCCGGTTTCACCCGGTAACATGACAGTCGTGAGTGCTGCAAGCTGTGGTTAATTAATTAGCCTTAGCATTACTGTATAAACTATTTCGTATAACATCTGTTTATGATGTGATCTAGTGTTTAAGAATTAGAGTGGAACTATCCTATCCTATACTCTAATATGAGTAAGGTTTGCTTGCTTGCTTGCTTGCTTGCTTGCTTGCTTGCTTGCTTGCTTGCGTGCTTGCTTGCTTGCGACACGGATCTCAAAAACGGCTCCAACGATTTCCTTCAAATGTTCAAAATAACTAATTTCTGGGATAAAAATAAGTTCTAGGCAAGCCTCATCCCTAGGAAAAATCAAATAATGTAAAAAAACTAAAATGAAAAGTTAAAAAAATTAACATTGGGCTTATGGAGTTTCAAATCAAAACAAAAGAATTGTAACAGCTGTTCATAATCAACCAGGGAACTGTCAAAGTAATACTCATGTTGTTTATGATTATTAACATGTGGTTTCCTGAGAGAAGAGATTAAAAGATTTGAGTTAAGATTACATGTTATATAGAGTAGTAAAATAAATCAAAGGGACATTGAGCTATAAATAACAACTGGGGGGACCTTAAAATGTAGAAAAGAGGCAAATGAGTTATAGAAATCAGATTATCAGTAGGGGGAAGTGGTGAAATATTACTACAAGTCATCTAAACAAACTGACTGGCCTTCCCCGAGCAAAGCTCGGCCCCCCAGGTACTGACGAACAACGAGGTTAATGTGGCTGCATACGGATTGCTCCCTCCTGGCCAGTAACGCCAGCGACATACGGATTGCTCCCACTGCCAAACCGGTTTGATTTAACCGAGTGATAACATACGTATTGCTCCCCCCTGGTCGTGGTGAAATAACCAAGCCCAATTTTAGCCCTGACTGTACTTAAAGCCACGGCATTTAAATATTACATTCATCATTTCATATAATTTGTGATCATTTTATATAATTTCATATCAATCCTCATTTGTGATTTTTATCTTGCCGTAAACGGTGCTGTTGATAAATTTTAATTTGACAATTATGTTATTTTCAATGTTAATTGAGGCCAGAATTAGTTTTTGGCTACTAGTCTCGACGCGAATCCTTGAAATAGTCGTTATTCCCTTGGAGAAACTATTCTTTATTGTAAATACGATCTATATTTTATATAAACATAACTGATTTTTAAACACCACAACATTGATTCGGAATTTGGTTTTTATAGGTACAGTCAGATCCATAAATATGGACAAGCATTCCAGCACGGTCATTGGGGAGCAATACACGTATGTTGTCGCTCGTTAAAATTATACCTGGTTGGCAGGGGGAGCAATCCGTCTCCTTCCGGTTAATGTATCTAGAGGTCTCGTTGGGGTAAAAAAGGTGAAGCCTATATATACTGACCGCCATTTTCCTCAGGTAACCAATAAAATCATCTCTCTTCAAGTTAAATATTTGTCAGTTGACAAAATTGTAACTTGTGAAGAGAGGATTTGATTGGTTACCATGTTCGTTGCCATGGGAGAAGAGTTAACATAGGGGTAAAATGGCGGTCGACCATGTACACGCGATTCGAGACCTCTAGGTATATTAATCTTGCTGATGACGACCCGTGGGGCACATTCATACACAAGGTCAGATCGGAATCAGAACCTTTATTGTTCATGTTTTATTCCTAATAAATCAATGAACCAAATTAAATTCCTCCAAGATTTCGGGAAGTTGAAGAACTTTAGATGAACATCTCAAGGGCTTTGTGGCAAACCCCACGCCTTTTATATTCTATTAAGATTATTCTTCTTTTTTCAGATCAAATGGAGGATAATCCTAAAGCAGATCTTTCAAAAAGGTAGGGAACGACGATTTTGACGACAAATTTATTATATTTAGACTCATTGTGTAACCTACAACAACCTACAACCTACAAACTTGTAGATTGTATTTGTATAAGGATATAGCGATCGGTGCTGATTTTCTATGTATTCATTTACAATACGATTCCAAGTGCTGACTTAATCATTACCATAGGTCTATTCCGAAGAAAATATTTTAAGTTTAAAGTTTTTAGTTTTTATGTAATAAACGAAGAAACAAAATTGAAGCAGCTCTCCCAGATCTTTCAAAATGAGTAGGTGAGTTTGTCATCGTGTTTACTTTTTTCTTGAGGTTTATGGTTTATATCATCTTTGCAGCGTTAATTTTTTGTAGGTTTATTTTCCCTTATACAATTTTATAACCTTGCTAAAATGTTACATTCGGCAGTCATGAGACGACGGGAGTTGCTTTGCACTTCGCGCGAAATATTTCGTTCCAACCGAACGCTAGATTGCATTGATCTGCTGCAGCTTATAAGATTCAAACTTTTGTGATAAAATGAATGTTTAGTATGCGGCCTTTCGATTGATATGGATATTATCTGGTTTCACTATCGATTTAAATTATATTTTCGCAGTTGATAAATATTACGAAATCCAGGAATACACAGTTTCCTATGTTCATAATTATTTCATTACTGGAGGTAAAAATGATTTATAAGAATAGTCTCTAATCATCAAGAACAAGGATTGAGAATTAACGTAACATTCGAATTATGCTATCGTGTTGAAATGCCCAATAAAGTGCAGGTCAGAGCTGAATAACCGATCTGCTTATAAAAACGATGTTGAAGATCACCAACAAAAAACCCAATAAATCTTAAGATGTGCCACTTATTGCAATTAAATATTGTTCCTATATATGTGTTAACAACGTATTCACACTTCAATAAAGGTGTCCAGTTATTTTTTGGAACCCTCGGTGTTTGGCCCATATTATACGATATCTATTTCCACAGTCAATTAAGGTGCGTATGTGTCCCTTATATAGGAATGTTTTTTGTTATAGCTCAGTGTCCCTTCAAGTAGTATGTTAGTTACATTATTTACCCCAGAACTACCTAAGGTGGTGGAACTACATAAGGTGGTATTTTATCAACACCTTTGATTAATTTCGTTCTTACATACTGTATATTTATGTATGATTCATTTCAGACTTGACTACTGTATATGCAATCTTCATTCAATGAATCTAGTCAATGTTCTCAGGTAGGTCTATAAAATCACATGTTCATTCTTTTTCAGTGAGTGTTACTTTTACAGGTGACTCGTTGTTTATGGACACATGTTAGAATTATTATGATTTTAATTGAAACTCTAACACTGATTCAATTGACAAATGTTAAAAATTCAAATTTTCTATTTTTTACAAAACTTTAGTTTTTCTGGGGTTGAGATTTTTTGATATCCTAAACCCCCTACTTCAAAAGTTCGAGCAATGTCCTTCCGCCGGATTCCGAGATATATTTTGCACAACAACTCCAGTCTATAGAGTTCATTTGCCTGTCGTTAGGATATAGGATTTTATTCTCTTTACATTTAACATGCGGCTCTATTTACATTATGCACGAGTCATAATTTTTCTTCAAATCATTTAACTATCATGGAGACGTTTCACTTTTGACAACGTTTGTTCTTTCTGAGTAGTTTTTAGGAACATCTTGTTCCTTGACAACAACAACATGGAATACAGTCCTCATGGTAAATTATCAATACACGAGAACCCCTCAATATTTCCAGCTCGGCTAGGACCAATGAATAAATTGTCAGTCACGTTCAACTCCCACTTAGGCTACTCGTCTTCAGTCACGTGATCTTGACGTAGGTGGTGTGTTATTCGGCCATTTGGAGTTGAAAGTGAGAGGGAGGAAGGTGGGGTGAAAATCGATGTGTAACGGCGGGAAATAAGGGTGAGGAAGGTTAGTGCGTCATGCCAGGTGATGTCCTGTTATTCACACGGATCTACGGCATCTGCTCTAGGCGGGAGATAGCGGGGCGAAGCCCAGATGACCCATTGTGGCAGACCCTTGGCCCCCGGCCCACGCGCTTGATAAAGGATCTAGCAATCCGCGTTCCTCAATAGGACTAAGATCTTAGGGCAGGACCGTGAATCGTTAAATTTGAGAAAAAACTGTAGGTATTCTTACGTCAAAACCTTCCGCATTCAGCTCCTGATATTTATGCATCGGTGGAGTGATGTTTTCCACCTGGTGATATCTTTTAGCGAATTTCCCCTATAGGAAAGAAGCTATTACCGTAGTAATTACCATGGTAAGACTTAAGCCCGAGACCATGATAACTTTTTGTTTTGAGGTCCCTAGATGCCAAAAACACTATTCGTTCAAATTTATATATATATATATATGTCCGTTACCGCGATAACTTTTGAAAGAAGCGCACGATTTTTATGAAATTTGGCACAAATGTGGAGAGTAACATTTATGACTTTAAGTTCGAAAACCAGATCGATCGGTTTATGGGAAGGGGGTTTTATGGGGGTTTAAAATTTTCCAAAAATCAGTTTTTTGAACTTTTTACCCTAAAATTTTAAAAACACTAGATTTTGGTTATAACCATTTTGTAGAGCTTAAAAACAAACAATTTAGTATTTTGAATCATTAAGCTAGGTTTAGTGGTTGTGGATAAAAGTCAAAAAATGTGTCCATAAAATTTCCCATGTTAATCTTATGGGAATACGGTTTTTAGATTTTCCTCAGATAATTTCACTAAAAACTCCACATTTCTTTCTACCAATCAGTTTAGCTCTGCAAAACAATCATTTTGGCGTTTTAATTGTTGTTTTACGTCCAACCGTTGCAGAGATATTCAAAGTGCTAAACACAGTACGTTGTCCAATGTTATCCTTATGGAGAATAAATAGAATGTTATAATTTGATTATTTATGTATGTATATTGATGAAACTTGGTATGTGGCTTCAAGTAGTTGTGGTATATTGATAATAGCACAAAAAAAGTTTTTTGTTGATTTTTCCCGGTAGCAGCAAACCTGCATACTCGGCCCCCATGTTATTCATATGGAGAATAAGTAAAGTTTTATATCTCCCTTAGTTATCAACCTAAATTAATAAAACTTGGTATGTAGCTTCACCTAGTTGAGTTATATTGATAATTGCAAAAAAACACATATCTTATCTTCCTTGTTGCAGCAAACCTGCGTACTCATTTATAATGTTATTCTTATGGAGAATAAATAAAATGCTATACATCACTTATTAATGAATGTATTTTTGTGAAACTTGGTAAGTGGCTCTAGGTAGTAGTGATACCCATATATATGCAATGGAAATTCGCTGAGTACGCATGTTTGCTGCGATGGGGGTATTATATATTTATAATCTTGTTGTCAGTGTTATACTAGACTTACGTTCTTTGAAACTATTAGACTTGCGCATTGAACATCTGTTTTGAATACTTGTTGTAGAATGGTGCCATCAGTATGTGTAAAAATATATTATAACCACCCATTGAATTATCATTCTTTTGTTGGTTTATTTTTAACATTTAGCGGTGAAGGTAATCTTCGAAATTATAGCTCAATCATTGGTTTTGATGAAGTATTATTATATGGCCTATCGACAAAAACACCCTTGAGAAATGACAATATAAGGATTTAATCACCAACAGCGACATGTTTCGCTTACTTCGTGATCGTGATGGCATGTCGTGAGTTGCCAAAAAACATAACATAAAATTATAATAGTGTAATAAATTCTAGAAAATTATACGCGCATAGCAATCTAAATTAACTACATCCCGCACCAGTAAGGTGATGACTCGGCTTTTGTGGTCGCTATTAATGTTGAGTCACTTTTACAGGTGAATTGTTCTACCTGTAAAATAAAATTATTGATTTTGTCGTATCATTTATCTACTGAAAGATGCGTCCTGTATTGGTTCTCCTACAATATTCATAGTGCAATAATGCTGTACTAATAACCTTACAATTTAGTCTATTGACCCCCGTAGTAATCCTAGACAAACCACTTCAACGATGTTTCAAAGTGATCATGACTCTTACGTGACGAAAATCATTTGGTAATGAATCCCACAATCGTAATGCAGCAATGAAAAATAATTTATTATAGAAAGTAGATTGAAAGTAGATTATAGGACTATACTATCCAGCAAAAACCTATATAACCTATGTTAGTATGCCTCATTTAAAACGCATAATTTTAGTTATGTTCATTAATTTATGCAATTATATATATATATATATATATATATATATATATATATATATATATATATATATCAAACAATTCTCTTTGTTGCCATTGATAAATGCATTACAGTTAGGAATGAGGAAGTACATAATTATTTCACGAGATCTAGGCTAGATGTACATATGATTCAAAGAAGATCCAACATGACCTCAAATAGCCCTTAAATAAGAGGCGCTGTTTTCTACAATAAATTTCCGAGAATAGTATCAAATGCCGTAATGGAAACAAGTTCAAAATGGAGTTGAAAAACTGGTTGATTTTAAAATGCCCATATTACTTGGAATCTCCTTTTTAAAAGTCAAGGTAAAAGTTACTTTCCCTCTTTTCTTTTTAACAGTTTTAAACCTAGTTGTCAACTTTGTACTTGTAATATGCTTATATGGAAGTTGTGTCTCTGTTAATTTGTAATTTTATGGCTTTTGACGATGTTTTTGGCCATGTTTATGCATTTTATGATTAAACAATAAAGAATTTGAATTTGAAGATGACGTGGTTGTTCAACAGTGACATACTGCCCACCAAGTCTCCGCTTGCCTTTGCTCCGGCACTATCCCTCCTCACCATAGTGCGGTCTTGCCTCAGTCCTCGTCGTAGCCGCGGCACATTTCCTCATCGCATTCAGAGCCGGGTTTTTACGAGAAGGGAGTGTACAAAGCTTCTTGTGTCGACTTCCTCGGTCTGGCGTATTGTTTGGACGTCGGAGGGGTGGCTACCAGCTGATTACGAAAGTACCCCCGTCTCAGCTGTTCGCGACAATGCCTCCCTCCCCTCAGCTGTTGCAAGGGTTGCTCCGTGGCGCAAGACCCGGTCTCGACTATAGCGGCGTTATGAAATGTGGGCGTGTATGCAATCCGAACTGGCCCTTGCCTAGGGATGCGGCAGCGTGAGGATTACTTTGTCTCGAGTCTAGATTTCCTGTTACCACATACGCGTTCCAGCATGGACGTTCTGAACATGTAATTGGTTTATAAGTGTTGTTTAAAGATTGCCAGATTTCCAATTTTAGCGAATTTCCCCTATAGGGAAAAAGCTATTACCGTAGGTGGCATGGTAAGACTTAAGCCCGAGACCATGATACTGTAACTTTTTGTTTTGAGGTCCCCAGATGCCAAAAACACTATTCGTTCAAATTTATATATATATATATATGTGTGTGTGTGTGTGTGTGTGTGTGTGTCCGTTACCGCGATAACTTTTGAAAGAAGCGCCCGATTTTTATGAAATTTGGCACAAATGTGGAGAGTAACATTTATGACTATTAAGTTCGAAAACCAGATCGATCGGTCTATAGGAAGGGGGTTTTATGGGGGTTTAAAATTTTCCAAAAATCAGTTTTTTTAACTTTTTACCCTAAAATTAAAAAAAACACTAGATTTTGGTTATAGCCATTTTATAGAGCTTGGAAAACAAACAATTTAGTATTTTGAATCATTAAGCTAGGTTTAGTGGTTGTAGAGAAAAGTCAAAAAATGTGTCCATAAAATTTCCCATGTTAATCTTATGGGAATACGGTTTTTGGATTTTCCTCAGATAATTTTACTAAAAACTCCACATTTCTATGTATCAATCAGTTTAGCTCTACAAAACAATCATTTTGCCGTTTTAATTGTTGTTTTACGTCCAACCGTTGCAGTGATATTCAAAGTGCTAAACAGTACGTTGTCCAATGTTATCCTTATGGAGAATAAATAAAATGTTAAATTTTGATTATTTATGTATGTACATTAATGAAACTTGGTGTGTGGCTTCAACTAGTTGTGGTATATTGATATTAGCACCAAAAAAGTTTTTTGTTGATTTTTCCCGGTAGCAGCAAACCTGCATACTCGGCCCCCATGTTATTCATATGGAGAATAAGTAAAGTTTTATATCTCCCTTAGTTATGAACCTAAATTAATAAAACTTGGTATGTAGCTTCACCTGGTTGAGTTATATTGATAATTGAAAAAAACACATATATTATCTTCCTTGTTGCAGCAAACCTGCGTACTCAATTATAATGTTATTCTTATGGAAAATAAATAAAATGCTATATATCACTTATTAATGAATGTATTTTTGTGAAACTTGGTAAGGGGCTCTAGGTAGTAGTGATACCCATATGTATGCTTTGGAAATTCGCTGAGTACGCAGGTTTGCTGCGACGGGGGTATTTCATTTAGTAGGCCTAATTAGGCACGTACATCGTCATAAAATAGTATTCTAAACTGTCCCGACAATGAACGTGTTAGGATTATTCGTGATGGCGTAGGACAAAGCACATCATGGAAGGAAACTCCGTTTACAGACTCGACTGCGGGGTCTGCATTTTCCAGTTGTGAATAATCAGAATGCAGCGATGACGCCGCATTTTATTGTCACGCTTTTTATTTTAAAACAATACTTGTTTTGGAAACCCCAAAGAAAACACAATCGTATCGTAACGTTTTCTGGGCCGTTCTGATAAGGCTAAAATATCTTGAAAATACTCAAAAATATCTGGCTAGGGACCAGCTTCGACGTTGTGTAGTATTTAGTATGCGAATAAGGTGCATTTAGACTAGGCATAATTTTAGTTCGCAATGAAACTTCACATGTAACATATGCTAAGTATATGTATAACAAAAATCCAACTTAATAACCACGCAAGCTGCAATGCCACGTTATGAAATCTTGCTACAACTCATATTTTCTTCAATTTGTTACCCAGAGGCGAAATCTAATACCCAGGTTCCTTTAGATATTAATGACTTGTTCTAGTTTTAGCGAATTTCCCCTATAGTGAAGAAGCTATTACCGTAGTCGGCATGGTAAGACCTAGGCCCGGGACCATGGTAACTTTTCGTTTCCCCAGATGCCAAAAACAGATTCTTTCAAAACTGTATATATATGTCCGTAGGCATGATAACATTCGTAAAAAAGGTCCAATTTTGATGAAATTTGGTACAAACGTGTAAAGCAACATTTATGACTTAAGATCGAAAACCAGACAGATGGCTCTATCCGAAGGGGTACGTTTGGGGGGTTTGTACCGTAAAAATGTTAAAGATTTTTACATATAAGAATTTAAGAAATCTAATTTTACTTTTCACCATTGGATACGGCTTGAAAAAATTGGCGTTTTCATAATTTATCTACGTTAATTGGTTACAGAGATATTCAAAGTGATTAACACAGTACGTTGTCTAATGTTATTCTTATGGAGAATAAGAAACATTTTATATCTTGCTTATTAATGAACGTATCCGAACGAAACTTGGTATATGGCATCCGTGGCATACTTGGTTGTGGTCTATTGATAATTGTCCAAAAAACAATATTTTGCCTATGGTTCCCGTAGCAGCAAACCTGCGTACTCAGCGCCCATGTTATTCCTACAGAGAATAAGAAAAATGTTAAACCTCACTTAATTATGAACATAAATTAATATAACTTCGTATGTAGCTTCACCTAGTTGAGTTACATTGATATTTGTATAAAAACCATAATTTGTGTTCCTTGTTGCAGCAAACCTGCGTACTCAGCAGGTTATTCTTATAGAGAATAATTAACATTTTATAAATTGCTTATTTATTAATGGATACGACTGAAACTTGTAATGTGTCTTCACCTGGTTGTGGTCTGTTGATATTTTCATTAAAATATGGTATTTTATGTTCCTTGTTGCAGCAAACCTGAGTACTCAATCCCCATGTTATTCTTATGGAGAAAAATTAAAATGTTATATACGGCTTATTTGTGAATATGTATCTATGAAACTTGGTAAAAGTGGCTGTATATGGTATATAAATGCATTGGAAATTCACTGAGTCTACAGGTTTGCTTCGACGGGGGTATTTCTTCCTCATTGCCCAAGACGGGTTGCATGACTATCTCTTGCGGTGCGTGTGTCTAAACGCGCCTTGAAACTAAAACTGTACTGCCGTCTAGCTCAGAAATTTACATACGTGATTTTTATGCTCTGGAACGCAATAGCCCTTCAGAACAATAGTCCTATAATTTAAATTTTGCTATAATTGATTTATAATTAAAATGTTCATAGAGAGCAGTAGAGGTAGTTAAATCTGTACAATATTAAATGTTGAATGATGGCACTAGTATTTTATAGATTTGTAAAAATCGTGGAGGTTTTACTCAAATTTGAAATTGGTAATAGACAAATTTCTTACTCTGACCCGTTTATAGCAAACATATGCGTTCGGTTTCGAGAGAAATTAATTTAATTTAGGAATTGTTATTTTATTTTTTCGTCGCAATTACTTTTATTTTTCATCTTAGCTATGTGCTGTAAAATTCCAAATTATTCATGAAAAATAATAATTGTGAACTAGTTACCAGCTTAAATACCCGATGATATAGCCACTACCAATTACGTAACAAGCAATATCAAATAAAATTAATTGCAAACACGTTTCAATGTGGTCAAAAACATTGTGCCTCCTGTGAGGTTTGAACTCACGACCCCTGGTTTACGAGACCAGTGCTCTGCCACTGAGCTAAGGAGGCGCTTGACGGTGGCGACGCGCGAGACGCACACCAGTCTTACCAACTGTCATTAATTATTTTGACCAATCGTAATGCAAAGACCAACGTTATTAGTGAATTTCCTTTGGAAAGTGAACTATTAGCATGACCCGCACGGTGAAATTTAAGCCCGGGACCACCGTATAAGTTCCTAAAGTGACCCCTGAACACGTTTTTGGGGGGGAGGGGGTCGTTCAAAATTTTGTATATATAGATATATGTGTGTGTTTGCACTCTAGCGGTCGCATATTTTGTCCGATTTACTTCAAATTTGGTAGGGACATTCCTTTCAATAATCAGTTGGACAAGTTCGTTGGGCAAAACGATCGGAAAACTCCAAACCCCTTTTTTGGGGATTAATTTTTCAAATTTTGAGTTTTTGGACCCAAAAGGGTCAGAAAAGCCCCTGATGTGAAAATTAACGAATGTAAAAAGATTGGAATTAGTGTGGCGAAACTTTTAAGCCCTCTCATCGTCATTGACTTAATAAATGTAGAAAACGAGTTCGCACGCAGCAAGCTGACGTGAGGTAAGTGAATTTCCTCATTAAAACCTTTAAAAAAGTCTAATAAAGGGTTTAAAACAACACTGGTAACATTTTTTTGGAAAATTGAAAAATTGTATTTCTTGGCTGTTCTGATGCTCCTGGTTATATTTAAATTCACTATTAGGATCACGATGATGTACACTATAAGGTTAGGAGGAGTTACAGTCAGGGTAACAAGTTGGTATAGGGTTATTGTAGGTGATAAAACTACATCAAGATATGAAAAACAGTCTTTTCCAGTGTAAAATCCCCATAAGACTGTGTTAAGACAATGAACAACTACATATTTCAAAAAAATCCTGCTTTTTGTTCACCCACTTCCTGACGTTAATACTTAACCGATTTTGATGATTATTTTTATTTAAAAGATAATTTCAAGTTCTAAGTAACTGTCGAGCCAGAATTTCGATTTAGGCCCAGGGCTCTGTCCCACGGCACTTCCAAGTTCCCATGTTATTCATATGGAGGAGAGTTTTATTTGGTATATGTCTCATATGTTTTTCCTGATTCAATAAACAGCTGTTATAAGGATTATATCCGCGAAATATTGCGGGGGAGCAGCTCGTTTTTTTTTAAACTCGGTAAATAATTGTGCTAGAATGGTTAGGGAGGGCTTAAGCTTTTTGGCATGTTTGAGCAATAATTTTACGTTTGAGGCTTTTCTGACCCTTTTTGGGCCCAAAAACTCAAAATTTTTAAAATTAAAATCCCAAAAAAGGAGGAGGAGCTGTCCGATTGTTTCGCCCAACGAACTTGTCCAACAGAAGGGAAGTTTCCTACCAAATTCCAAGTAAATCGGAAAAAATTACTACCGCTAGAGTGCGAACACACACACACACACACACATATATATATATATATATATATATATAAAGTTGTTAGTAACCCCCCAAAACGTGTTCAGGGGGTCACGTTAGGAACTTCTATGGTGGACCCGGGCTTAAGTTTCACCGTGAGGGTCATGCTAATAGTTCATTTTTCCATAGGACATTCACTAAAATAGTGAGGGGACTCATTCAAAACTCACCTTGTACAATACACGACCTCTGTGTGGTGTCCATACTAATATGCTTATGCTGGGTATACTCTGAGCTGTTTTCCTTTAGGAAATATCTCTTATTCTTGACACTGTTCCAAGACATTTTAAGAATTTTAAAAATACATTTATACAAAAAAATTATTAGTTACATTTTTAAACTGATTATTAATTTATATTTCTCTATTTGTACATAAATACTTTGGTTTTAATTTTGGTTACCCCTTGGTACCAAAACTGCGTCCCTCGACGCAACACAACACAATAAGTACGCGGGGCCTGGGTCGGAGAGTCTGTGCAACGCTGCAGTGCTGCCATGCATGTGGGCTGTCAGGTGCAGTGCGATAATGGGCAGTAAAGTGGGTAATGGCCGAGGAGATGGGACCAGACGTATTTTATGACCTGTCTGCAAAAACTCTGGCCTTGAACTCTCCCGGGGTCCATACCGTACCACGTAAGACGTAAACTCTCTCGCACGGCGAACATGAGAATACGAGCTGGTATCCGTCATCCCTCTTCCCCCGGTTTCTCTCTGGCGCATCCCTCTTACTTCGGTTGCTCTCTGGGCTGAAGTAGTATGGACAGTATCTCCCTCATACACATTGGGAAGTTTGTCCAAATGCTGCGCCTTTATACAGTATCCAACCTAGATTTTCTTTTTAAAGTACGCTACTTACAGACTTGATAACCTATTGTATGGCATTGATCGTTGGGAACGTCCCTAATATATTGCTCTTCAACTAATTTATGACTAAAGTGCCTCTCTCAAATACTCATCCATCAAGACTCATCCATTCAGGTGTGAGCTTAGGGGTCTCAAATGTTAATGGTAAGTAACTCTATTGTTTCTCAATTTGAAAAAAACCTATTTGCACATTCTTAATATACACTCAAATTTTCGGAACAAGCATTTATCAGGAGTACAATAAAAAAAATGAGACTTGTTTTTAATTGTGTGCACCTTTTGATAAACGAGCTAGCATGATACTGTTTTGCTTCACACAAGGTACGAGCACGATTACTTGAATTGAGTTGTAAACATAAATGTTAACTGTTAAATTCTGGGTCAAAAGACAATTTAACAAGTTTCATAATTGATTTGAACTATGGGAAATTCCTAATCTGAACCCTGATGAAATCCAACATGGTTTACTCAGTGTTAATCTGACGCACGAATTTCCCGCCAGCAGGGTGTTTTCATTTCCTTCAATTTCGCGGGAAATAGCCACTTCCTAAGCCCGAGGCGATATTTGCATACCGCTCATTGGGGGAGGGAGAAACGAGAAAATGTAAATATATCCTTAAATCATCCCGTAATGTAAAAATGTAGATGCCTTCCTTGCCGAAACGTTTAAAGTGATAGGGCATTTCCACATAAAAAGACCCACATGAAAAATGCCTCATTTTCATGTTAGGAGTTTAGGGGTCGTTTTTTGGCTTCGATCAGGACGGATAAATGATTATGTGGTTTAATATCAAATACCAACGCATGAAAAGGTTAAGTACTTCTATTAAGCGGTGTTAGTTTAATTAAAATCGCAGTAAAGTTAGCGCCAAATACTAATCCCAGAAAACCTCCTCCGTAGAGAACCGTTTCACAGAGTACAGCCAACGTTAAGTGCACCCCTAGAAAACTGACCCAGAAAAGTGGTCTACAGGGTACGGCCACTGGAAAACTGAGGGTTGCCCCCATAAAACTGTTCCATAGAAGACGGCCAGGGCCGGTGAGGACGGCCACTGGAAATCTACCCCCACAAAACTGTTCCATAGAAGACGGCCAGGGCCGGTGAGGACGGCCACTGGAAATCTACCCCCACAAAACTGTTCCATATAAGACGGCCAGGGCCGGTGAGGACGGACACTGGAAATCTACCCCCACAAAACTGTCCCATAGAAGACGGCCAGGGGTGGTGAGGACGGCCACGAGAAATCTACCCCCACATAACTGTTCCATAGAAGACCGCCAGGGCCGGTGAGGACGGCCACTGGAAATCTACCCGCATAAAACTGTTCCATAGAAGACGGCCAGGGCCGGTGAGGACGGCCACTGGAAATCTACCTCCACAAAACTGTTCCATAGAAGACGGCCAGGGCCGGTTAGGACGGACACTGGAAATCTACCCCCACAAAACTGTCCCATAGAAGACGGCCAGAGGTGGTGAGGACGGCCACTAGAAATCTACCCCCACAAAACTGTTCCATAGAAGACGGCTAAGGCCGGTGAGGACGGCCACTGGAAATCTACCCCCACAAAACTGTTCCATAGACGACGGCCAGGGCCGGTGAGGACGGCCTCTGGAAATCTACCCCCACAAAACTATTCCATAGAAGACGGCCAGGGCCGGTGAGGACGGCCACTGGAAATCCACCCCCATAAAACTGTTCCATAGAAGACGGCCAGGGCCGGTGAGGACGGGTACGGGAAATACTTCCCCAGAAAAGTATATCCCCTGAAATCAATCACCGCTCTAATCGTCAAAAGGTTGCTTAGTTGTTCGTATTACTGTATATTGCTAATTTATGCTCTATTTTTGAATCTTTTTTGCCACAGGCTGTTCCAAATATGATCTCAACAAAGTCTTATAACGCAAGATATAAATAATGAAGCAAAACTAAAAAATAAAACATATTTTTCTTAAAATTCATACCTTTTAAAATAATATAAATTAAAAAAATAAAAGTTTTCATTAAAATGTTTTCAGAAGCTATGTCCTGAAGGGATCCAACCTCAACCACGTTACCAAGTAACCACGTTACTTCAACCACGTATCAGCATTATCAGCAAGAATATTAAATGTAAGACAAATTAAGACAATTAAGACAATTTTACTTTGCTCACTCGCCTACGAGAACCTCTGCGTAGAACGAGCATTCGCGACGCAACGCGCTATATGCAAGACAAGACAACTAATGAATAAACGTAGCCTTTATGAAATTTGGTTAAAAGTTATCATTGCTCTTAAAAAAATAAATAAAACTTCAAGATGGCTTCCCGCAGCCCACTGAGGTGAACACTCAAGGTTATCACTACTTGCTTAATTTTCTGAAAGTATCGAGTTCCGTTTACGTACATTTTTCCGTTTTATTTAAAGGTTATTCCACTTTCTCTGCCCTAACATATTCTTTAGAGTTTATTAGTGAATTTCCTTTGGAAAGTGAACTATTAGCATGACCCGCACGGTGAAACTTAAGCCCGGGACCATTATAGAAGTTCCTAACGTGACCCCCTGAACACGTTTTGGGGGGTCGTTCAAAATTGTATATATATATATATGTGTGTGTGTGTGTGTGTGTGTGTGTGTGTGTGTGTGTGTGTGTGTGTGTGTGTGTGTGTGTGTGTGTGTGTTTTTGCACTCTAGCGGTCGCATTTTTTGTCCGATTTACTTCACAATTTGGTAGGAACGTTTCTTTCTATAATCAGTTGGACAAGTTCGTTGTGCAAAACAATCGGAAAACTCTAAACCCCTTTTTTGGGGATTAATCTTTCAAATTTAGGGTTTTTGGGCCCAAAAGGGGTCAGAAAAGCCCCGTATGTACAATTAATGCGTGTAAAAATATGGGGATTAGTGAGGCGAAAGTTTTAAGCCCTCTCTCGTCATTCTAGCATACATATTTACCGAGTTATTAAAGAAAATGTGTTTCGTCTAAACACAGCACTTGTCTTATGGATGGTTTACACTAGAAAAGCATGTTATTCTTTTGTTAGAGTACTTTTATCATCCCCAGCAACCTCACGCCTTCTTTCAAGCCTGTCTGGACCTTCTCCTAACATTATAATGCGCAAAATTGTATTCCTAGCTTTGCAGGTAAATGAAACTAGGAGCATCAGAACAGCCAAAAAATCACTGTTTTCAGATTTGAATAAAAATTGGAATAAATTAATGTTTTTACACTGATTTTGAGTTTTAAAAGTTTTTATGTGGAAATTCACTTCCCTCACGTCAGCGTGCTGCGTGCGAACTCGTTTTGCATTTTGTAGTTTAGTTTTATCTCAACATTTTCCCTGACGCGTTTGGCACATCTGGTGTATTTATATAAAGATGCATATATTTTAATAGTTCCAAATACAACCTAATAAATCCATTCTCCAGACTCCTCGGCCCGTGTCCGTGGGCCGGACGGACGACGACGCGACGGCGGGCGACCCACGGGATCCGGCGGATATGCCGGGCATCGCCACCGGAAGTCGCAAGTTTTGGCCGTTTTTCTGGTGCAATGCTTCAACTGCAGACAAGTAGGTGTGGGCCCACGGTGCATGCAAGGATATACCCCCTGAAACCCACGTGCTGTAATGCATAACACGTGTTGTGTATGGGAGTGGGAACGTGTTGGTGGGTTTGTGATAGGCTGTGTAATGTCTGGAGTCTTGCAGTCTTGGAAGTAATGGAGAATGCGGAGTGTTGGTGACAAAGGGAGAGCGTCGGCGCCGGCGTGACTGTGGACGCGGTTTTTTTTTAGGTGGCGTAGTAATTGCGTCTGCGTGAAGACTTCCATGGTCTTAAATATAGATATGTTTACTTGTCAGTGAAACGACTCGGAAAAAGTTTCGTGAATGAGTTCTAACACGATATAAAACTCTCTTTAAAAGGAATAAAATAAAAACTTAGTTCCCTTTGTAATTTGGATAACCATTTAAACCTACCTACCAATTTTTATTATTTGTGTATAAATAATCCTAAAAATATGGCCTAACTTATTATTATTCTATTTTAAAATGTCAAAAGTATTTTTCTTTCGTATTTCATTGGAAGTTGATTCCTTATATAATATGCTAATATCAATCTTCTGTCAGTACTGACAGTGCTGATGTGTACTAGTGAAGTTTGACTTACTCGTCCTACACATAGAGTAAGTAATGTTCCCGAAATATTTGAGTTATTAACTCAACTTACGTTTTTAAGTTTTTAGTAAATGTGAATTCGTTTTATTGGAGATAATTTAACACACGCCGAGTGTATGTATGTGAACTTGAAAGGAAGTGTATTGGTTACTAAATGCCATGGCTTTAGCGAGTGCAGGTTTTAAGATTTTAGAGAAAGAATATTATCGGTCTCCTGAAACCATTTATTATTTGTATTTCTGTTTATATATTTCAGGTAGCACTTTTCAACAAGTAATAGACGGGAAACTTACTTCGGGAGAAACTAGGGGAGGATGTGCAAAACAACATTGGAAACAAGTATTATGCCTGCAAAAGATAGCCATTTGAATAAACTGCAGACTTGGATAATACCCCGTCGCAGCAAACCTGCATACTCAGCGAATTTCCAATGGATATATAACATAACACATTAACACTTAACGGGATTCATAAGAAATATATTCACAAACAAGCGATATTAAAAATATTAATTATTCTCCATAAGAATAACATTGGGGATGAGTACGCAGGTTTGCTGCAACAAGGAACACAAAATAATGGGTTTTTATGCAAATATCATTAGAACTCATCTAACTAAAGTCACATATCACGTTTCATCCATATACATTCGTAAATAAGCAATATATAACATTTTAAGTATTTTCCATAAGAATAACATGGGGACCAAGTACCTAGGTTTGCTGCTACAGGAACCATAGGCGAAAAATTTTGTTGTGCAAACAACAATAAACCACAACCAGATCAAGCCTTATAACAAATTTTGCCAGTGTATGTTCATAAATAAGCGAGATATACAATTTTTCTTTTTCTCCATAAGAATAACATTAGACAACGTACTGTGTTTAGCACTTTCAATATCTCGGTAACCAACTGACGTAGAGCAATGATCAAAATACAAAATTGTTTGTTTTTTTAAGCTGAATTTAATGGTATAAATTAAAATTTGATTTAAATTAAAATTACATGTGAAAACCTCAAAAAACACATTTGTGGGGTACAAAACCCCCCAAAAACCCCCCTTCGGATGGTGCGATTCATCTGGTTTTCGAACTCGTTCAAATAAATGGTACTTTACACATTTGTACCAAATTTCATTAAGATCAGACCTTTTTTACGAGAGTTATCGTGCTTACGGACACACACACACACACATATATATATATATATATATATATATATATATATATATATATATATATATATACATATATAAAAATTTGAACGAATGGTGTTTTTGACATCTGGGGACCTCAAAATGAAAAGTTATGGTCTCGGGCTTAAGTCTTACCATGAGACCTACGGTAATAGCTTCTTCCCTATAGGGGAAATTCGCTAAAAAGGAATCTCGTAGATAATGCTTACGGGAACTCACATAAAACACCCTCTTTGTACATACTGGAAACAGTTATGTACTGTCATTGCAAGTTAAAGTGTTCGCTGCTTTATTGGAGTTGATTGCACGACTATAATACCCGTAGTCGGGCGATACTCAACCATTATGGAGTAGACTAAGTTCTGTAAATCCTTCCTTTCGTATACATACTGTAGAGGGGAACATTTTTTATTTTAAAAACTCGGGTCAGAAATGTACCAAACATAATAAAGGTACTCTGCAAGCCATGTATTTGGTGGCGGATATCTACTATAGATTAGACACACTCCCTACTTGGAAAGTATGTATAATCATTGACTATAGATACAGAAGTGTATATAGTCAATGGTATAATCTATTATACTACTTCGTCAGGAGTTCCTAAATACCACTTTCAAAATTCCGGGGGAACAGGAGATGACTGAAATTATTCTTTTTGTTTTTAACTAATATTTGAATGTTTAATTTCATTAAAATTTTATCTTAACATTTATCATACGTTGTTATTAATACAGTGCTTTGCTTTGTTATTCATCACAAGTGAATAACAAGTAGGCCAAATAATTTAGCTCAGTTACTTCATTTCGTCATTGTATTTTTGTCTACGACAATGAGGAATTATCTTATATTATAATGAATTTTCACCCAGACGACGTAATAAAAGATGTTCATTAAAAATGTTAAAAATAAAAGAGGTATAGAGAATGGCAGAGAATTGAACAGGGCGCGCCTGCAGAGAAGCAGTTTCATTGTTCGATACACCGTTGTACTGCGGACAAAGCCTACCCGGAATATGCGGGCACTGGCAGCAACGAGATTGCTACCGGCCTCGAGCTGGCAGTGTCGATGGCCGTAGCTCGGGAATGAAGTGAAATTCATTTCATTATTATTCTTAAAATTTTGTTTTACAGAAAATATATATCTGTAATCTGTAATTTATACATATTATATTTACATGACTTATAACTTATTTTAAGAAAATTTATTATTTACTGTAAGGAGTTTATAAGTTACTTTTGTTTTTCAGAAATAATTACTAACAGCAACATAATCTATTATTATATGATATATTTTATGATTTACAGTCAAAGTTACTTATTTATTTAAACAAACTCTTAAGGGATATTGAATATTGAATTTTTCTTTTAAATAAAGTGATTAATGTGTTGTTCAATGTTACACGTTGTACAATGTTATTGTCAAACACGGTGCATTATACAATTGTGTTGTCAACTCGGTATATCGAACAATGTTACTGTCATCACGGCACATTGAGCAATGTTATTGTTAACACGGTTCTACATACAGTGTTATTGTCAACACGGTACGACGTACAATGTTTATTGTCAACACGGTACATTTTACTATTTTACTCTCAACACGGTACGTCGTACAATGTTATTTTCAACACGGTACCTCGTACAATGTTATTCAAATTCAATAATCTTTATTCATCAAATATACATGGTATGCAATTGAATAGTGTCAATACAGTTCTTGTAACTTAGGCTAAGAATCTTTAAAATTTAGTGAACAACTAATAATTACTAGAAATAAAATACTAAACATTAGTATTTTTTTATTTTACAGGGAAAACGTAAATTCAATCGCCAAAATTCAGAGTAGATGGAAAGTACTCTTCTAAAGAGTATAAGGTTTTATCTACCAATAAATATTTAAGTACTTTTTTAAACTTATTTGTGTTTGTAATATTTTTAATATTGTTTGGTAGATTTTTCAGAAATTTCATTCCCATATACGTGGGCTTTTTCTCATATAATTTTAAGTTATGGCGTGATTTATTCATATATTTTTTGTGTCTTGTATTGTCAACACGGTACATTATACAATGTTATTGTCAAACACGTACATAATACAATTGTATTGTCAACGCGGTACATCTAACAATGTTATTGTCATCACGGCACATTGAACAATGTTACTGTCAACACGGTACATTTTACCGTTTTATTGTCAACACAGTACAATTTATTGTCAATGTTATTGTCAACACGGCACATTATACAATGTTAATGACAACACGGTACGTTATACAATGTTATTGTCAACACGATACGTTGTACAATGTTATTGCCAACACGGGGTGCCGTACAATGCCGTCATTTTCAACACGGTACATTGTACAAAGTTATTGTCAACCTGGAACGCCGTACAAAGTTATTGTCAACACGGTATATTGAACAATGTTATTGTTATTGTTAATACGGTACGTCGTACAATGTTACTGTCAACATAGTACGTCACACAATTTTACTGTCAACACGCTACATTGTACAATGGTACTGTCAACACGGTTTGGCGTACAATATAAATGTCAACACGGCACATTGTACAATTTCATTGTATGGTCATTGTCAACACGGTACGTCGTACAATGTAATAATTGTCAATGAACAGTGTTATTCTTGTGATATACTTACTGCTATTCTTATAAAGTAGTTTATTATATTTTGATAAACGCAGTTAAATTGCTCTTACTTAACTGACATACGGTACTGAAGTTGTAATCTATGTATATATTTTTAATAAAAACTAGTTTTTTTTAACTGCTTCCTGACCTTGTTTGCATATCTGGAAAATAATGAACCAAAATTTAACCTATTTTTCCAAGTTCTTGATAAAATATCTCAACAATTTTGCTGAAATCGCCTGTTTGTTATGACGGCAGTAAATTTAATAAATTCTTGTTTTTAGAATTAGGCTACTATTATTTAGATTGTTATTTATTGATGCCATAACTGGAAGGCACGATATTATTTCAGTTGTGCGCCTCAACCCTAGTGTTTTGTCCAGACGTATAGTGGAAAACTATTTCTGTCGCGATAGATCGCTAACTCCACGTCACGTGGTATTAGTTTCGTTGGTTAATTAGTGGCGTTATCGGCGACCAGAGCGCGTCCATGCACAGCGCCGCGCCACGCTGCCAGCGAGCGCGAGCGACGGTTGTATTGACAGTTCGACTTGGCAACATCGCACATCCCCCCTCCCCACACCACCACACCGCTCCCGATGCTGTTTGTTACAGCGTTCAGCTGGGTTCAAGGGCTAGTGACGTAGCTGATGTGAGCTCACAGCTACGTGTGTTTCCCGCGCTTCCCCCCACCCACCTTCTTCCTTGGGCGACTTTAGCAGGAAAGCATCCAATGACTATCTTATCACTAAAATAAGAAATTTGCGAGTATACATTTTAAGATTTTTAACATTCGTACTAAATCTCCCTTTCAAAAAATCAAAGTACACTGCCGCCAACCTAGACAATGTCGTACAATCTTCATACGTCACATTTTCACTACAGATCACATTTCAATGGTAAAGGCTTCGCTTTTCTCTGCGGGGAATGCACTTCAATCCCAGAAACCCCTGTAGTATTTGCTTGTGTATTTACGTCAGAAGTATTTTGTTTGACAGTTACTTAAACCGTTGAATATACAGAGTAGTTAGTGTATACTCAGAAAAAACTAAACCATACGATTTGAAGAGGTCATCCCGGGAATGGAACTCTTGTCCTTGGAAGCCCTTGACGCCGTCATGGCTGAGATACTCCTGGGCAATGGTCTCATATCTGCGTTTGAAGGTCGTCTGATTAAAAATACATTTCATTTTATTGAAGCTCTAGGGTAATTTCCTTACACTGTCACACTTGTTAAAACCTACAGTTCCTTCTCTGTAGGTATTTTCTATACAATCATAGGAGCTCCAGTCACGCAATATGACACATTTCTACCCGCTTCCCACTTAAAGTCAATGTTAACTTTCAAACCCTCCTGGACGGACTGTCAGATATCATTTGATGTATGGTCCATTTTAAAGAGCAAAACAATGCCCAGCGATTTCAGTGAGTAGAATTTTAAAGTAAAAAATAGTTTGACCATGAAAAAATCGTAAATGATCGACATATTTTGGTTTTTAATTGAACGATTATTGTTTATGTTCAAAATTCTGCTCACTGTAGTTGTTAGGATTTTTTTGCTGTTCAAATTGGTCTTTAAATTCAAGATTTAGTGTATTCTCTTCAGAGGGGCAGATTTTGAACGATGACGTTGGTAAATCAGGAGTAACGCGAAATGTTGCGTGATTGGGGCTCCTCTTAAACAAACATGAATGCTCTAACACATACAGCAAAGTACCTAAATATGTTATACTATTCAATATACAGAGTTCTACTCAAACGCGACAATTAGATGGGATACGGAATATCCTTATCATAGCACAATGTATGATAACAATAATAAATGGAATGCAATGCTCGTGCGTGTCTCGCTGCACTAATGCTGCTGCTGCTACTAGACGAATTTACTCATGGGTATGGGCACAAATTATTTTATAGATTCGTGTCTGTGTGGCGTGGGTGTCTATGTCAAATCAAACCTACGTTGAGAAACAGGAAACTTTTCACATTGTGCGAAATGGGTGTCTATAGTCAAATTATACCTACATTGAGAATCAGAGGGATCTTTTCACACTGCTAAATGGGTGTCTATAGTAAAACTTTAAAGATCAGAAAGATATTTTCACATTGTTCGTAATTTTTGTTTAGAGTAACTGGCTATAGTACAGGGTGCGTGGAGAACAATGGTCCAGTATGCTGTTGGTATCCTTCTCCGTTATCCCTCAGGGTTCTGTAATTAGTGCTCGTAGGTTGTGATTGTCCGGGGTAGCATACACACAACGGGCGAGGGTGCAGTACACATGTGACTACAGGATACCGTTCAATCGATACTATAGTTGCTCGGGGCAGCTCGCCTCCCTGGCAAGTGGCGCACAGTTGGTATTGATTGGTCGCAAGGTTAGGGCTCCCTCCCTACGCTGTCACGGTCGTGTTCTCGTAATTTATCATCCGGTGGCTTCCGCAACGAAAACACCCTTCTGATGGTCTGGGACTGGGCGAGCTGATCAAATAACTGGCTCGCGTTACAATTGTGTTTAGATATTGGCACTATGGCACATACAAGGTTCAATCGATACTATAGTTGCTCGGGGCAGCTCGCCTCCCTGGCAAGTGGCGCACAGTTGGTATTGATTGGTCGCAAGGTTAGGGCTCCCTCCCTACGCTGTCACGGTCGTGTTCTCGTAATTTATCATCCGGTGGCTTCCGCAACGAAAACACCCTTCTGATGGTCTGGGACTGGGCGAGCTGATCAAATAACTGGCTCGCGTTACAATTGTGTTGAGATATTGGCACTATGGCACATACAAGGTTCAATCGATACTATAGTTGCTCGGGGCAGCTCGCCTCCCTGGCAAGTGGCGCACAGTTGGTATTGATTGGTCGCAAGGTTAGGGCTCCCTCCCTACGCTGTCACGGTCGTGTTCTCGTAATTTATCATCCGGTGGCTTCCGCAACGAAAACACCCTTCTGATGGTCTGGGACTGGGCGAGCTGATCAAATAACTGGCTCGCGTTACAATTGTGTTGAGATATTGACACTATGGCACATACAAGGGATTAAAAGTTAACGTTGGTCTTACCAGAGAAGCAGGTGACTGGAGCCCCCTCCCAACTCCTGACCTGTTGTGGGAATTAGACTAATACTGCGTTAGTGGGAGGAGGAAGTAAAACCGTAATATGAAATTTTTGAAACTGTATTGGGACGTAATTCATCCCAGATTCTCCTTCTCCCGACCTACGTGCAAATATTTCCCGACTTAGAATTATTCTGGATAGGCATTTATTAACAGAGTGAATTGGATAAAATGTTCCATTTAAACACGATAACGCCTCTCTCTAAGTTTAATAATTCATTCCTAATTGTGACATTTATAAATTGTGACGTTGATTTATTTCATACTTTGAAAATTCAGAGTATATTGTAAACCAAACAATGACAGTCTATGTATAACAGCTGTTTATTTAAATGGATTGAATGAAGAAAAAATGCGTGTGACATTAACCAAATAAAACCCTCCTCCATGTGAATAACATGGGGACTAGGCAGTCCCATATGGGGCAGAGCCCTGAGGACTTTTATAAACGAAAATAGGCCTATGACACTCTTGGGTACATAGACTATATTTGTGCAACATTTCTGCACAATTGGTCCAGTGGTTTTGGCTTCTCCCCTAAGACCAATGTTAACTATCAAATTCCGTTCCTCCTCAACAAATGATAGAAAATTGTTTATTTATGCCTAATTCTCTAGGGTATTTTGATATCACAATAATCATTGAATACAATTGCATAATGTTAAATCCTTGCGATTTTTGTTGCATATTTTAGCTAACCATGATATAAAAATTGTGCTCACTGAAATTACTATTTCTTTAGCTCCTCGACAATAGCATTTATGCAACGATTTCGAGTAATCGGTCCAGGAGTGACTTGATCTGAAAGTTGACATTGACAATGGGGGAAGCAGGTATAAACGCAAAATGTAGCGTGACTGGAGCCCCCTCTTTGCACTGAACCGTGAAAGCGTGTTGAGGAGTGAGGAGTGAGGAGTGGAGCGTGGGGTGAGTCATTGTGTGTCGAGTCTGTCGATATTGATATTTGTTCACGTGGCCCCCCAGCATTTCCCGCCGTGTGTAACATTCCGCTCGCTACACATAGAGATAGTTTTCATGTGAAGAGCAAATTCAATATTTACAGTCAGACCACAGGTTTTGCAATGTTTCCTCTTTAAGTTTTCCGTTAGTAAAATTGTCAAAATTAACTGCGCAGCAGTAAAAAAGTGGATTTCCTTTGGTGTGTACATTTTATTATTTACTCCTAAGAATAATTTATGAATATGAAACATCAAGTAGTAAATTATTTTACTAAACAGTCAAACTTCATGATAGTAGCTTCATGACGGGTAGGTTTGAAGCAAATGGTCATGAAAAACAAAATGTTGTAAACTTGTTTAGCATATTACGTGTTGTTATAGTTACGGCATGAAATAAAACGCGTCTCCAACACCTAAAAACATTTCACATATACTGTATATTTTATACAGCACCACGTGTGAATATATTTCCAAGTGTTGTAAGACCTTTTTTATTACATCCCCTTCTACATTTCACTGGTTTTTTAGTAAAACACCCACAGAACAGCGGAACTAATTGATATATGGAGAACACGTGTACTTGTATCTATACAGATACAGAACGAGTTATTTGTACAATCAATTGAGATTGAAAACTGCGTATATATAATACAACAAATGCAAACTACATAAAAATCCGCCTTGGCTTCATAATATGTTATAGTCAACCCTTGAACGGAATAAAAAAACGTGATATCAAATTTCCGTTTACTCGCATAAATTTTAAAATGCAATAACAAAGAGAATAGGGTATAGTCAATGGTATAATAATGGTTATCACAATTGCCCAGAATAAGGAAATGATGAATACCTACCACAAGCCACATGTAATTAATAACTGCTGTTTGCAAACTATGTTTACAAACGAATTCTTGTGGTTTTACTAATATGTATTAGCTGCTTGGCGCAGCCTTGCCCGCTTAAGCTAAAATACCCCCGTAGCAGCAAACTTGCGTACTCAGCGAATTTCCAATGCATATATATGTATCTTAATACCACATAAAGCCACATACCAAGTTTCATCAATACACATTAATAAATAAACGATTTATGAAATTTTAATTATTCTCCATAAGAATAAATTACTCTAGGCCTATTAAACAAACTGGTCGGCCTTCTCAGAACAAAGCTTGGTCCCCCAGGTACTTTGCATCGGTTGCTATGTTCCGCGTCCTCGAGTCGATGCGATGACTCACCTCCGAGCTCCGTCGGCGTCTTGTCAGTGTCAATATTAGCTCGTGCATTACCATTACATGAGGCCCTCCGTGTGTGGTTATCATTAGGACCTTCACAACATTCTCCACAGGTGTGCACCAAGTAAGAAAGAAATAGATGAAATGTAAAATGTGCTCTAAAAGGAATATTTTAGGGATATGTATTGATGTTTTTGATCCTCTCATTGTCTCGGTCGTTTTTTTAAACAAAAAAGGGTGGGGGTGTTACAAAAATAGTGCATAGTGGGGGTGTGCTATAGTGTTATAACTATAATTATTTTTACGAAAGTTAAAATCTTATTTTACCATGCATTACGTGACGATACGTGACTAGCTAATCGAACGTAAATACATACCCAGATAATACTTAATTTCGTTAAACTTATTAAATTGTAATACAGTTGTTAAGTTAGTACGGACGGTTTTTTTTAAACAAGCATTCGTATTTTTATTGTTTTTACTGAAAAAGGGCTTCTTTTCCTGATGCATGGACATCAATATTTTTAATTTTATAATTTGTATGTCCAAAAGAGAGGTTACAACTAAAAGTTTTTCTCGGAATCCCTCACCAAGACTATGTGGATGGCAGGTTAAATTCATGATTTTCTCAAAAGTTGCTTTATACCGTTACCGTCTTTATACACTAAAAAGTACTCTGTATATACAATGCTTATAGGCCTACGTTGTAATGCTATTTATGGATAACATATAAAGCATTATTATCCGAATCTTTGGCGTTACAATTTGTGCTTGTTGCATATTACACTGCGCACTGCCGTGTGCACGCCTGCCGCGAGGCCCCAGAGACACCTTTTTTCTTCGTGATTTTTTCTCTGTCCCCCCTGGTTTGTCCCCCCCCCCCTGCTTGTATGGGGATGGTACCAAATCCGCAACTGCTGTGTCATCACTATCCGGATCGAGGGCAATTAAAAAAGTGAAGTAAAAACCTCCGGTTACCAACAACCTCTCTAGAGACTTTTCCCTTTAAACCCTTCTCCACGGTCGTTCTCCTGCGCCTCCAAGCGCGACGTCTCTCCCGCCGGTCGCTCCCCGCTCGGCCCTCGGCGTTCACATGGCCGCGGTTGATGAGCCAGTGTCCAGCGATGGTATCTGCTGTTCCCAGCCACGCACCCTCCCATGTCTGCGGCCACCGGCGGAACCGCCGTCTCACGTCGGAGAGGATGTTCAAATTAATTGCTTTCTACGGTTGAGATGTGCGTTTAATTTTTGGGAATGCTTGTTCAGGTTTTGTGGGTTTTTATAGTTCAAAAACAAAGGCTGACGTGCAGGTGGAATGGGACACTTTGAGTCGACACTGCTACGCCATGACAAGATTCGGATTTCAACAAACACACGTGAAAGTGTTAATAGTGTATGGTTATTTCGTTAAACGAATTCTTGTGGTTTTACTAATATGTATTAGCTGCTTGGCGCAGCCTTGCCCACTTAAACCAAAATACCCCCGTAGCAGCAAACCTGCGTACTCAGCGAATTTCCAATGCATATATATATATGTATCTTAATACCACATAAAGCCACATACCAAGTTTCATCAATGTACATTAATAAATAAACGATTTATGACATTTTAATTATTCCCCATAAGAATAACATGGCGACTGAGTATGCAGGTTTGCTGAAGCAAGGAACACAAAAATGGGGTTTTATACAATTATCAATGTAACTCAAGTAGGTAAAGCCACATACAAAATTTTATTAATTTATGTTCATAAATAAGGGAGATAACACGTTACTTATTCTCCATAAGAATAACAAGGGGGCTGAGAACGCAGGTTTGCTGCTACATGAACTATCGGTCAAAAAATGTATTTAGTGCAAATATCAATAGACCACAACAATAAGAAGCAATATACCAAGTTTCATCAGGATAAGTTGACAAATAAGCGAGATATGCAATTTTTCTTATTCTCCATAAGAATAACATTCTGGACAACGTACTGTGTTTAGCACTTTCAATATCTCTGTAACCATATGACGTAGAGCAATGATCAAAACACCAAATTGTGCGTCTTTTTAAACTGGTTCCAATGGAAAAAATTAGAATTAGATTTTTTCAAAAATTATATGTAAAAACTCAAAAAACCCATTTTTGGGGTACAAAACCCCCCCAAAATACCCCTTTGGATTGGTCGATCGGTCTGGTTTTCGAACTTAAAGTCATAAATGCTGCTTTACACGTTTATACCAAATTTCGTCAAAATCGGATTATTTTTACGAGAGTTATCTGGGGTACTCAAAACGAAAAGTTATCATGGTCCCGGGCTAGGTCTTACCATGCCGACTACGGTAATAGCTTCTTCCCTATAGGGGAAATTCGCTAACAGAAGAATATTGATACGCAATGTTTACTCTATATCCTTAGGCTATGTTTACAAACCATCCTTACCTTCCTACTTCTATTCCATGGATCAATTTATCGCAGTTGATAGTTTACGCCATATGATTTTGAAGTTCTTTAAAATTAATCAAACTCAGAATGTTGCTGATTAAGTCGGCTTATAGAGTTTTGAAAATCCTATACTCTAATATGAGTAAGGTTTGCTTGCTTGCTTGCTTGCTTGCGACACGGATCTCAAAAACGGCTCCAACGATTTCCTTCAAATGTTCGAAATAACTAATTTCTGGGATAAAAATAAGTTCTAGACAGGCCTCATCCCCAGGAAAAATCAAGTAATGTAAAAAAACTCAAATGAATAGTTAACAAATTAACATTGGGCTTATGGAGTTTCAAATCAAAACAAAAGAATTGTAACAGGTGTCCATAATCAACCAGGGAACTGTCAAAGTTTTTTACAATTATTTATTTCTGGTTCAGTGTTACATGTCATTACTGTACTCATGTTGTATATGATTATTAACATGTGGTTTCCTGAGAGCAGAGATTAAAATATTTGAGTGAAGATTGCATAAATAGAGTAGTAAAATAAATCAAAGGGACATAGAGCTATAAAAACAACTGGAGTGACCTTAAAAATGTAGAAAAGAGGCAAAAGAGTTATACAAATCTGATTATCAGTAGGGGGAAGTGGTGAAATATTACTCCAAGTCATCTAAACAAACTGACTGGCCTTCCCCCGAGCAAAGCTCGGCTCCCAGGTACTTAAAATAAAACTTGTAAAATATTAAAAACTCGGGATTTGAAATTTTCTGCTACTTACAATTTCCTTTTTTACACATCTAAGCTGGTTGGTTACACAGAACAGATTAATTTAGAGCGAAAAATGTGTGCTGCAATAGGGAAACTGATGAACATTTCCGACTACTACTTACATGTGAAATACATCACCTGACCAAATCAAATACTGATAACCACTGAAACTTTAAAGGCCAATGGGACAAAGCCCTGAGGGAAATTTGTCGCGATAACACCTTGAATTTTGACACTGCGACGGATTTTATGTACTACATTAATTACATGTATTTAAAAATTGGCGTTTTATATATTATTTTAGTAGTTAAAGACACCATACTCATTTTTCAATTATGGGGGATATGGGACTATGAATACTGCTAAAAAAGGGTCGTCCCAAAAAATGCTTTAAAATGGTACTAAGGTTGTCTCACTGCAAATAACAGAATTAAGGATTTATTTATGTATTTATACAACATCCACAACACCTTTCAAAAAACATGAATTACTTAATTATAAAATAGAGAAATGTGTAATATACAATAGGTCAATAAATATTTTTAGTTTAGTACAAAAATAACTTAAAGTTTCTCTTAAAATGATTGACCTATAAACAAGCATTTGAGTAGCAGCTTTCAAAGAGGACTGAATTCCGTCCCGTTGCAACAAATAATAAATCCTTAATTCAAAATTGGTATCTAATATACCCTGAAATAAAGATCCTTTGAAGGATTTGTTCCTTCATACTGATTAATACTGGCAGGTAAACAGGGGTAATGCAGCTGTAAAAGGATGCTTTTTAAAGACAAAATGTTTTTATTTTGGATATTTGAGAAGACAAGTGTTTATGGGAAAGCATGAATAATGAGTATTATCGCAGTAACTTCAAAGTTATAAAATAATATAAACATTGTGCAGTAAAATATGTACGTGGTTTTATTAATTCAGAGTGTATAATCTTCGTAAAAGCATCTTCAACAGCAGTTTGCTGAAAAATGTTATTAAAATCGATTCAAGGACAAACTGAGCAATCATCTTATTATTGATACCGAAACAACAAATATTCATTACATTAATTTAAATACTAAATATATTATTGAAAGGACTTAACAATTTATTTGAGTGGTTTATTCCTAAGTGTATCAACAATTTCATTAATGTGAATTATTTACGAACCACCATTGTTAATAAATAATGCCCTAGAAATCGATAGGACTTCAACCTATAATTACAACAAACTCAGTCAGTATTTATATTTACGCGATTATCCTTCATGTCAGGATGGCCGAGCGGTCTAAGGCGCCAGACTCAAGTGCAAACTTGCCGTGCTCCGCACGGTTGGGCGTTCTGGTCCTCGTCTGAGGGCGTGGGTTCGAATCCCACTTCTGACACTAACTTTTTTATTTTTTAAATTTTGTTTCCTATGCTCTAAACATAATTTATTTTGTTTTAACAGCCTATATTGCTTCTTTATTGTATCTACAAAGATTTGGATCTCATAAACGTATTTATGACAAAGACAAATATTAAATGATTTGTATTTTGCATGGTCTTAACAAATTTACGTAGTTTAAAACAGGATAAAATAAACTACGTTTCACAACACTACAAACTACCTATATTTACACTCATACTGTCATCATCAGGTCAGTCAGAGAAAATAAAACAGACTTTTAAAACAATTTTAGGTGAGATTATTTTTCAAAATTTAATTCCGTAATTTATAAAGTTGTAACAATCAGTACAATTGAAAACATAAAACAACAAATTAATACAAACTATGAACAACTACATAACATAGATCATAAGGTATGTTGGAAAAAAATTGTTTTATTGACTACCAATCGTTATTAGTTTCGAACCAAAACTAAACATTGTTATATTGGTCGTGAAAATTGATATATTATACAAATATTTCACGTCCATTCGTCTTCCATTGTTTTAAGGTATAGCTTTTATTTGTAATATTGTACATAATATAATTTGTTCCTGCCTAGATGAAGAGCATACAAATGTAGGCCCCTACAGCAAATACAATTTTATTTTGAGCTCAAGTAATGTGTCATAATTCTTGAAGAGCGGCACACTTCAGTGAAGACAGACAGAGAATTAAATTAAGAGGTGTTGAAAACAACCTATACTTGCAAATTTTACAATTCACTTACAGTACTGAAAATTAAATAACCCCGTAAACTAATCACTTTAACAAGTATAGTTCAGATAAAACATATTTCATTCAGTTCTTATTAGTGAATTTCCATGGAAAGTGAACTATTAGCATGACCTACACGGCGAAACTTAAGCCCGGAACCACCATATAAGTTCCGAACGTGACCCCCTGAACACGTTTTAGGGGGTCGTTCATAACTGCATATATATATATATGTGTGTGTGTGTGTGTGTGTGTGTGTGTGTGTGTGTGTGTGTGTGTGTGTGTGTGTGTGTGTGTGTGTGTGTTTGTGTGTGTTTGCACTCTACCGGTCGCATTTTTGTCCGATTTACTTTAAATTTGGTAGAGACGTTCCTTTCTATAATCAGTTGGACAAGTTCGTTGGCCAAAACTATCGGAAAACTCTAAACCCCTTTTTTTGGGATTAATCTTTCAAATTTCAAGTTTGTGGGCCCCAAAAGGGCCAGAAAAGCCCCGGATGTAAAATTAATGCATGTAAAAAGATGGAAATTAGTGAGGCGAAACATTTAAGCCCGCTCTCGTCATTCTAGCATAAATATTTACAGAGTTATTAACGAAAATGTGTATCGACCAAACACAGTACGTTGTCTTATGGGAGTTATACATTAGAAAAGCCTGTTATTCATTTGTTGGTGTACTTTTATCATCCCCAGCAATCTCACGCCTACTTTCAAGCTTGACTGGACCTTTTCCTAACCTTATAATGCGCAAAATTGTATTCCCAGCATTGAAGGTAAATGAAACCAAGAGCATCAATGTTTTCAGATTTTAAAGAAATTGAATAAATGTATGTTTTTACACTGATTTTGAGTTTTTAAAGTTTTTTATGTTGAAATTCACTTCCCTTACGTCAGCGTGCTGCGTGCGAACTCGTTTAGATTACATGATACGATTCACACATCCAAACAGTCTGGAATAGAATACCGCAGAATGGCGTTCTGTAAATACAAAAGTATCTCGGGAGCTCCCGATATAGCGGGTATTAGTGTATGTGGTGGTATAACGTGTCCCTCGCGATCGTGCAACGTGACTGCCTATTCTCGGCTTGTCACAATCAGCAAGTTGTCACACACGTTATAAACACGTTTTATTCTTGGTTATTTAATCGTCGCTGTTTATTTTCTCCCTCACAACCCTCTGGTGATTTAAATGGTTCTCCAAAATTATACGGTTTTTTATAGTATTACTTACGATATGACATATTTGGGTTCTTATTTATTCAGTGTCAAGTTTATGTTGTATATAAAAATACTAAAAGATTCTTTGGGGGTTGGTATGTATGGCACATTTATGTAGTATAGCCGAATAAACTCTTTGTTCAGAAGTAAAGCTGTTTATAACTTAAACCCCCTATTTTATTCGTTAAAAAACTTGTATTTGCTTCGGGTTTGGGGCCATACACATATTACGTAACGTACTTAAGGAGGGGGGTTTGCATCAACGTTACATAAATCACACATATTAACCCTAAGAGCTGGTGCACTCCCGTACCTATTGATACAATTATAAATTTTTCAAAATTTAAAATTAATAACATTGATATCTAAATCCAGGTTACAGTTTGTTATATACAAAATGCATCTTTCATACTATTTTAATAACAGTTCAACTAAAAATAAATACATAACATGTTTTATTAAGTTCTGTATTGCTTTACATCTATGATTTGTGTTGTTTTAGAGTTAAAATCATGACTTGATGCAGCAATGCCGCCCATATCTTTAATTGTTTAAGTTGTTTTGTATTTGTAATCGTTATAAATTAAATTTGTTACGTTTTAGCTAAGATAGTTTATTTTGATGTTTATATTATTAGTAACAGTCGTGTTTGTTTGTATAAATTTCGCTTTGAAATAAATTACTAAAATATGTTGTTAAAAAAAAGTCATTTAAAGTTTAATTATTCATGGAAATTCATACTCCAAATTTCTAATAAAGCGGTGTTTAAAAGGTTTAAGCTTTTTTAAGGCCTACTACGATTGAGTTACGTAACCCCAGGGGGGTGGGGAGTATGGCCAAGCGTTATGGTGCGTTACATGGGGGAGGGGGTGGGTCTGAAATGGTGAAAAAATGCGTTACGTAATATGTGTTGCCCCAAAAGGTAGAAACAAAAATTGAGATGAAATCATACATAAAATGTTACCGTGGTAAATTAGGGATACTATTTTTTTTTATTTCTTGGCACAATTTTAACATTCTGTCGACGGCAGCTTCTATGCAAAAAAACATGATAGTCTACATAACAACTCTTCAATTGACGAGGACCGATGTTACTAGGTGTCGAAAGAGATTAATTTCTCTACGCCCATAGCAATATAGTTTTTAGTTTGAGAAAAATCGCTCTTTGTTAATTGATATCATACCAGTAACCTAAATTTAATTTTACACTCGATTTCGTTTTCAAGTTCCAGGTATGAATTTTAACAGCATATTAGGACAGGCAGACAACCACTGCTTCTCCCATAAGGCCAATGCTCATTTTCAAACCCCGACCCTCCCAACGGATTATCCGATAGCGTTGAATTACGGCTCATTTTAAAGAGCAAAAAATTTCCTAGCGATTTCAGTGAGCAACGTTTCAATATCACAAATAATAATCGTTCAAAAAAATTCCAAAATATTATATTTTTCAGATTTGTTATAGGTGAACTATTTGTGACATGTGAAATTCTGTTCACTGAAATGGTTTTTGATATATAAAATGCATCGATTTTGAATCATCCGTTAAAGTCGGACGGGATTTGAAGATTAACATTGCTTTTATGGGAGGAAGAGATAAAAGCAGAGGACTGGAGCCCCCCTTTATACTTTCCGAAATTTCGTGTCGCCAGAGGACAATGAATACTGCAATTGCAATACATTCGTTTTGATAGAAAAAATAAAATAAATTTAGGTGATGAATAAATTGTAAAGTTATAATCTTCTATAGTTAAAAAAAATCAATACAGTTGATGCCTCAACATTTTGATATATTCTTTTAAAACTTGTTGACACAGCTAAAGTTGATTTTGAAGAAGTCCGATTTGTTACCAAAGTTCACAAATAACTCTGGAGTCGTATTAGTGCACTTGTATTTTTCTACAATCGAGAATGACAATGTTTCCGTCCTTGTCGCCACCCCAGCCCCAAGTAATGGTGATTCGTTGTACACGTATTTGTGTGGGTAAGGGGGAGCAGTGCGAGCACTCAGCCCAGGTTCTGGACCACTGGCCAACCAAACCTCCCGTTCCGACCACTGAGTGGCCACGGGCTACGGCTACGCACCGCGCGCTACCCACCGGCCAGCAACAGCAACGGGTCAGTGGAGGATGGGGGAACAAGATCTAGGTTTAGGAAATGTATCGATGTCTATAAATTTAAAATGCTATTTGTGGAATGCATGTGATATAACGGGAAATCCGCCGAACGAAATTTGAAGGTGGTTGTTGTTGTTGTTATTGGCGGATTAGGAAACCCCAGCTTTGCTGCTAGTCACTTCTTCCACAAGCGGGAATATTGCGAAGGTTACCGGAAAGATAGGATATAGCAGGAAAGGAGAGGGTGGGAAGGGATGGCAGTCAAATCGACCCCTCAGAGGGCCAATTCCCGTGCCCCTGTGACAGCTGGGATGAGGCTCTCAACAGGGAACCTTCATTTTGCCCTCCAACAGGTCAAATCAACTGACAGGGTATCCGTGTACAACAGCCAGGGACCATTCATTCTCAGGTTGGCAGGAGGGACCAAACCCGGAGACTCTGTCCCTAGCCGCTGCAAATGGAGGGACCAAAGGTGAAAGGGAAGTTAGTCATAATGGACAGCCAAAAGACTTACCATATGTAATGACAGCCTCATTTGCTGTACCCAATGTCAGCCTCAAAACTGGTATAGACCAGTCTTAAGGTAGTCCTGGGACTTTGAAGGTGGTAAAGTGACAATACTCCATATGCTAATCATATAACGAGTTTGCACGCAGCACGCTGACGTGAGGGAAGTGAATTTCCACATAAATACGTTTAAAACTCAAAATGAGTGTAAAAACTTACATTTAGTCCAATTTTTAATGAAATCTGAAAACATTGATTATTTGGCTGTTCTGATACTCCTGGTTTCATTTACTTGCAAAGCTGGGAATACAATTATGCACATTATAATGTTAGGAGAAGGTCCAGACAGGCTTGAAAGTAGGCGTGAGGTTTCTGGGGATGATTAAAGAACTCAAACAAAGGAATAACAGGCTTTTATAGTGTAAAACCCCCATAAGACAACGTACTGTGTTTAGTCGACTGTGTTTGGAACTTTACATCCGGGGCTTCTCTGATCCTTTCGGGGCCCAAAAACTCGAAATTTTAAAGATTAATCCCAAAAAAGCGGCTTAAGTTTCACCGTGCGGGTCATGCTAATAGTTCACTTTCCAAAGGAAATTCACTACCAATGTTCGTTATGAGTATGTGTGTGTTCGTCTAGATGTGTCAAATGTGTGTACGAAAATCCTTTAGATCCTCGCCTATTTTCCCTTTAGTTTCAATGTTGATCTTTTCATTCAATGATTTTGTGGTCAGTAAGGTGATTATATAAACATTCGCGTATATTGTTTAAATTCCCAACACATCTTCCCGGTTTGATTGGGATTGACTGGTCTAGTTAGACACGGGAAGATATAAACATGAGCATTCAGAATCAGAATCAGAATTGTATTTCTTCATTAAAAAATATATACTGTTGTACATAGAGAATTGTCCAAATAAATTATAACTAAGCCTAACTAGATTTACATGGTGTACAGTGTTGTCCCTCGACCTTAGCTAATCTTAATATTACATGATATTACTGTTAAAGAAATCATGTAGACTATAAAATGTATTATTACACAAATATTCTTTCGCCTTTCTTAAAAACCCCCTATTGAAAACAATGTCTCTATTTAATAACATAAACTTGTTTATGACCTTACGAGTTATGCAGTTTGGCGAGTTTTTCAAATTTTGAGATTGAGTGAGTGGGATATATTAAGAAGTTTTGTCTTGTATTATGAAAATGCGGATAATTATTGCTAAAATTGTATTTATACTTAATGAAATACTTACACAATTCGTATACACACACACATGATAAGGAAATGAATTTCAGATCTCGAAATAATTGTTGGCAGGTTTCATCTATACAGCGTCAGCAACATTATGCATTATTATTGTGGCCCTTTTCTTAATTCTAAATAATCTATTACAAGTTTCTGATGAAGTGCTGCCCCATATGACTAGACCATAAGTTAACCTCGATTGAAAGGTTGCATATGATGGATCAATCTTAAAACGCTTTGATTGACAGTGTTTGCCAAGACTTTGAAAACGACGCATGATGAATTTAACTTACTTAATGTCTCAGTGTGAATTGAAAAGTCTAATTTAGAATCTATGGTGATGCCTAGGAATTTACAAGAATTTTCGGTTTAAACATAGATGCATGTGTTTAAATAATTACCTGGCTGTATAAAGCGAGATGGCAGTCAAACGATCAACTGGATCATGAATACACTTAGACGTTCTTATTCTGTGCAGTAACTACTACAGTTGCTTGTCTGACTACCATAAAGACCATCATCTCGCTCTCCAGACCAGATTCCACGGATTTTATTCAGCGTTGAATGACTTAAACATAAACAAAAACATTTATGTATACATTCATAAATAAACGATTTATGACATTTTAATTATTCTCCATAAGAATAACATGGCGGCTGAGTATGCAGGTTTACTGAAGCAAGAAACACAAAAATGAGGTTTTATACAAATATCAATAAAACTCAAGTAGGTAAAGCCACATACCAAATTTTATTAATTTATGTTCATAATTAAGGGAGATAACACGTTACTTATTCTCCATAAGAATAACATGGGGGCTGATTACGCAGATTTGCTGCTACGGGAACTATCGGCAAAAAAGTATTTTTAGTGCAAATATCAATAGACCGCAAAGATATTAAGCAATATACCAAGTTTCATAAGGATAAGTTGATAAATAAGCAAGATATACAATTTTTCTTATTCTCCGTAAGAATAACATTGGACAATGTCCTGTGTTTAGCACTTTCAATATCTCAGTAACCATTTGACGTAGAGCAATGATCAAAACACCAAATTGTGCGCATTTTTAAGCTGATTCCAATAAAAAACTAAAATTTGACTTTTTCAAAAATTATGTGTAAAAACTCAAAAAAAAACATTTTTGGGCTACAAAACCCCCCAAAATACCCCTTCGGATAGGCGATCTGTTTGGTTTTCAAACTTTAACTCATAAATGCTGCTTTACACGTTTATACCAAATTTCGTCAAAATCGGATTATTTTTACGAGAGTTATCGTGCTCACGTACACACACACAAACACACACATATATATTCAGTTTTGAACGAATGGTGTTTTTGGCATCTGGGGACCTCAAAACGAAAAGTTATCATGGTCCCTGGCCTAGGTCTTACCATGCCGACTACGGTAATAGCTTCTTCCCTATAGGGGAAATTCGCTAATATGGAAATCCAGTGACTGGTCTTGTTACGATCGTAAAGTCCTTAAAATTAACAAATACTCATAAAGCATCTTGAATATTATCAATGACAAACATCACTGAGAACGTGTCAACTCTGTTTCCAACCCTCAGCTATAACCCCCCCCCCCCATAATTGTATTAGAATTCAATGCTAACTCTTAAATCCTATCCCTCCTTAACGTATTATCCGATTTTTTTAATTTACGGCTCATGTTATAGAGGTGAAAAATTAATAGCGATTTCAGTGAGTAGAATTTTTAACACCACAAATAATAATCGTTCGATAGAATTCCAAATTATTCAGTATTTGCGATTCTTGATGTGGGTGGGCTATTTATACAGTAGAACCTCACTACGACGACCCTCGATAAGACAAAAACCTCGATAATGAGTCTGATTTTCTAATCCCCGTGAATCTCCCATAACGCTCAATGTTATAAATACCTCTATAACACGACTCATTTTCAAATAAATACCTCGATAGCACGTCTTTTTGCAATTTCATATTACTAATAAATAAACCTCTATAGCGCGTCGCGTCTTTTCAAATAACTGAACCTCTATAGCACGACACCCACCTCAATAACACGCTTCTTTGGGCAAGTGAACCTTTATTACACGACTCTAACCTCAATAGCGCGCCGTTTTGCGTTATGGAACCTTTATAGCACGACTAAACCTTTCTCACGCATAGTTCCCACGGTTAGTACGGATGTTTTGAAGTAAACAACAACGTCTTGGGCTCAGGTCTCAACAGGAAAACCCCTTCCCCACCCCCTTGCCATTCCGGCCTTTCCTTGTCTATCACGGGTCAGAAGATGTCTTTCACGGGAAAAACTAAAATGTTTTCTATAATGTAACTTTGATTAAATTGTTACTGTACCTACTGTACATTTATTGACTAGTTGAGTTATAGAAGACCTGACTTGAATTGATAACTTTTCATTATAGTTTTTAACTTTGTTATTGACTTTTTAGTAACATTTTACTGTTTTAGTTTATGAGAAAATCTTGATTTTGTGTTGTATTTTTAGTTGAAACAATATGTAGATTTTCACTTTCTAACATTAGGGGCCTAAAGTATTTTATTGCGTATTTCACAATAGGTTAAGGTTTACTGTATTTCGAGCTTATTAACTCTATACAGTACTTTAGTGAACTGAGTCTGTTGATTTTTTTCTTACTGTCGCAATAATAAAGAAGTTTGTTTTACTTGTACGTTTGTTCTTTTATTTATGACTGATTTATACAGTAATTTTCGACTTAAAACACAACTTATTAGAAATGTTTCATAACAAATGTGCTTGGTATTGCAAAAAGACTGTGACCTCGATGACACGTCTTGTTGTGAAAACCACCTTGATAGCACGACCCTCAATTACAAGTGCACCTCGATAAGAAGACTATTTTAGAGATCCCCTTGAGAGTCGTGTTATCGAGGTTCTACTGTAGTATCAAAATTCCGCTTACTGAAATCGCTAGGTATAAAAGCGATTAACCTGGCTTATTTGTTCTATAAAAGTTCTATAAGGAGCGACGGGGTTTGAAAGTTAACATGGGCCTAATTGGAGGAGCAGGTAGAAGCAGGTGACTGGGCCCCCTCAATAGACTATCATCCTCAGCTTCCCTTCTCGTGGAGTCCCCTCGTCACATCAAGTCCTAGACTACCATCCTCGGCCCCTTTTCCCGGGCGGACGTCCATCACGCTACGCTCCTCCGAGGCGGTGCGGCGTGGCGGCGGTGGCGGCGGAGCGTGACGTAGAGGAAGGACGCGACCGTGACCGCGGCGTGACGGGCCTAACTGTTCCACGCAGCTACTCACGGTTGTATAATCAGGTGGCTCTTCAATGGAACCGTGATCGTGCCCAGAAGGGGTAACAAAGGGGCTACAACTTCTGGGAAACTGGTCAGACGCGGTGGGCGGTGGGGTGGAAACCGTTTGGTGGTTAGGGCCTACAGCAGTGTGGATTTATTGTAAAGTAAACTTCTCTATCGCAGTCGCAGGAGTGTAGTGTGGATGATTTTAAAAGGAAACGTACTATTATGTCGTGGAAGTAGTGCGGATAATTTTGAAAAGAAAATATGCAATCGGTAGGAGGAGAAGTTTGACCTAATTTTCAAAGAAACAATATGGTTGTGGTTGTTGTAGCACTGGGTTATGTTAAAAAGAATCAACACCATCGTGGTCGTGGAAGTCGTGTGGATCATTTGAACTGGAAGCAACACTATAAATAATCGAGTTATCAAATTTGATTTATTCTCCATAAGGTTAATGTACTGTATTTAGCACTTTGAATATCTCCGCAACGGTCAGACGTAAAACAACAATTAACACCAAAATTATTGTTTTGTAGAGCTAAACTTATTGGTAAAAAGAAACATGAAGTTTTTAGTAAAATTATTTGAGGAAAATCTAAAAACTTTTTTCCCATAAGACTAACATGAAAATTTTATGAATACGTTTTTAGGATTTTCTCCACAACCACTTAACGTAGGCTAATGATTCAAAATACTCAATTATTTGTTTTTTAAGCTCTATACAATGGTCGTAATCAAATTTAGTGTTTTAAAAGTTGTAGGGTAAAAATTGCAAAATATGATTTTTGAAAAATTGTAACCCCCCATAAAACCCCCTTCTTATGGGCCGATCTTTCTCGTTTTCGAATTTAAAGTCATACATGTACTCTCACATGTGTGCCAAATTTGATCAAAATCGGGCATTTCTTTCAAAAGTTATCATTAATTATTAAAAACATTATTGTGGTAGAGCATTGCGAATTATTTGAACTGGAATCAACACTAATGTGTTAGAGCAATGCAGATTATTTGAACTGGAAACACAATTATCGTGGTGGAGCAATGTATACTAGGTGTACGCTCATTCTTCCCGTAAGAGGATGAACGAAGACTGAATTTTTAAAGATATGTAGGCAGGTACTGGATTGGTAACACTCTTCTGTTATCCGTTTTAACTCCACAACAGCAAGAACAGATAATTAATAAACCAAACATTTTACTAATGGAATGGTAACACCATTCCCATATCCGTTTTAACTCCACAACGGCAAGAACAGATAATTTAGGACTAATGTAAATAAAAAATACTACTGACAACTGGAGTGGTAACACCCTTCTCATATCCGTTTTAACACGACAGTACCTGGGGGGCCCAGCTTTGCTCGGGGGAAGGCCAGTCAGTTTGTTTAGATGACTTGGAGCATATTTCACCACTTTCCCCTACTGATAATCAGATTTGTATAACTCATTTGCCTCTTTTCTACATTTTTAAGGTCACTCCAGTTGTTATTTATAGCTCAATATCCGTTTGATTTATTTTACTACTCTATATATGTAATCTTCTCTCAAATCTTTTAATCTCTGGTCTCAGGAAACCACATGTTAATAATCATAAACAACATGAGTTCCATGTGGTTCCATAAAATCCGATAATAAATCCTTTGAATGAAGATTACATGTAGAGTGGTCATATCCAGAATGACTCAAAGGTGCATTATAATAACAACTGTTGTGACCTCAAAAATGCTCGTTAGTAGGGTACATGGTGAAAAACAACTCCAAGTCATAAACAAGATTGACCTTTCCCTAGCAAAGCTCAGCACCAGGTAGTACTTAAACTATATGAGTATAACTTTGAGAGTTCGTTGAAAGATTTTGAACAGCTGTTATGACTCTTTTGCTTTTATTTTAATCTCCAAAAGCCCAATGTGATTTTTTCATTTTTCCATAGCGGCTTTTTACATTATTTGATTTTTTTGGGATGGGACATGTCTAGAACTTATTTTTAACCCAGATATCAGGTTTTACAACACAAGTAAGTAGTGGGTAAACAGCAAAGAGGCGCCACTTCCGGCGCTTTTTCCCCATGTTATTCTTATGGGGAGCCGTTTTTGCGCCGACGCCAGCTCCCGCCCTACACAAGTTTCCTTGTTAGCCTATACTAATGTCCAACCCTTGCCTATATTAAATATATTTTCCCAATCCCCATCCCTCCTCTATATTTTTTAAAATTAATTTTCAAATTCAGGCTAAAAAACTATCTTTGGTGTTTATGGTCCGATTTGTCTGCAATTTGGATATGTTATTGTCCTAGGCAAGTGTTTTAATAAATTTCACTTACATTTCCCAAATTCACTATAACGGTCAAATTAAAAATATTTTTTGAAAAATACTATAGTGCCAATTGCCAACTTCTTTATTTACTGTCCGATTTGTCTTCAATTTGGATATGTTATTGTCCTAGGCAAGTGTTTTAATAAATTCCACGTACATATCCCAAATTCACTATTACGGTCAAATTAAAAAATATTTTTGAAAAATACTGCCAATTGCCAACTTCTTTATTTACTGTCCGATTTATTTAAAATTTGGATATGCTATTGACCTAGGCAAGTGTTTTAATAAATTCCACTTACATATCCCAAATTCACTATTACGGTCAAATTAAAAAATATTTTTGAAAAATACTGCCAATTGCCAACTTCTTTATTTACTGCCCGATTTCTTTAAAATTTGGATATGTTATTGACCTAGGCAAGTGTTTTAATAAATTCCACTTACATTTCCCAAATTCACTATTACGGTCAAATTAAAAAATATTTTTGAAAAATACTGCCAATTGCCAACTTCTTTATTTACTGTCCGATTTGTTTAAAATTTAGATATGTTATTGTTATAGGCAAGTGTTTTAATAAATTACACTTACATTTCCCAAATTCACTATTACAGTCAAATTAAAAAATATTTTTGAAAAATACTGTCAATTGCCAACTTCTTTATTTACTGTCCGATTTGTTTAAAATTTGGATATGTTATTGTTGTAGGCTAATGTATATGCACCATCCACATTTTACAAATATTGCGGTTAAATTTTAAAAAAAATTTGGAAAAACACTGCCAATTGGCAACTTCTTTATTTATGGTCTGATTTGTTTAAGATTTATATATGTCATTATTCTAGGCTAGTGTATATGTACCATCCACACATTTGACAAATTAACTATAATAGTCAAATTTAAAAAATATTTTGAAAAATATACTAACAATTTCAAACTTCTTTATTTACTGTCTGATTTATTTTCGGATATGTTATAGCTCTTAGGTAACAAGACCACACTACCACACGTTCCATTACTCCCAACAATACAGTATTTTGTCTTTTTTGTTTGTTTATTTTGCTGTAATCCCAAAACTGACTTTGCTGTTTATTGTCCGATTTGCCTACACTTTGGATATTGTCCTAAACATTTATTGTCTGATTTATTTTTGGATATGTTATAGCCCCCAACTATCATATCTAAAATTACAATATTATTTCCACCTATAATACAGTTGATGTGTTGTTTGTTTTGCCGCAACCTAAAAACTAACATTGGTATTTGTGTTTTTACAAAACTATATTTTGCGGTTGGATTAAAAAAAAATAAATGCAAGCTTATTATATTTGCCACAAGCTTATTATATACATCCAGCTGTTATATTTGCCACATTTCCAATATTGTTGTGACCCTCTCAACTACCTCTCATTGTAATATAATAAGTAATCCACAAAATATTTATGGTCAGAACTGCCTAAATTTTGGATATGTTTTAAGCCAATGCGATAGCAAAAAATAAATTTTTAAAACCCAAAACAACTAAACACAAAACACTAATCTTTCTTTGTGCTTGTTTGGAGTAGTCTTTATTTTATCCAACTTAATTTTAATTTTGTAGTTAAAATCAAACTTCCCACATTCTAGCTCCCTTTCCAGCCAGTGGTTGGAGACATAAAGGTTACGAATATTTTCAAACTGTACAATATATCTTTTTCTACCCCTATGTTGGACTTGTTTAATAGCGCTTATTAATAATTCCGCACCATATTCCAAATCCTCCAGTCTACTACATTCTTTAAATTTAACATTGCCTTTAATATCTTGCATCTCTATGTCTTCTTGTCCAACATCATCCCACTCATTGTTACGGAAACTTAGGTTTTCTATTTTTGGAAAGGAATTGCCATAAAATGTTGTGGTTCCGTTAGTGTTAAAGCTTGCAAGTGGCTCGTTGGTAGGTAGATAAATAATGTCCAAATCACCACTGTATGGCAACACGCTATAACCTTGCCTATTCTTATTTATCTCTATAAATACAGTTTTACAGACACCTTTAACATAGTATACACCCCTCCGTCCATCCTTTTCTGCCAACACTCCCACAAACTTGTTGTTTACTACAAACGCATACACTATATAATGTCCATAATGCTCTAGATCCTCCCAACGTCGCAGGAAGTAATCTTTTAATTTATCCTCTCTTTCCCTTCTTTCTTGTTCTTTAGCCAACTGTGCTTTGTATTCCTCTGCAACAGTATTTTCCACATATTCCAATTTACGCTTATTACTGTCAATGTCTTCTAATTCCAGTTTCCTCTTTTTGGAACAACTCTCTAAGAAAGGCTTGGAAAGTGGCTCTATTTCTTTAATAGTGTATGGGTACAGTTTATTGGTCCGGCTTCTTAAAACGTAGGGAGTAAGGTTAGGACTTTCCACTAAGCCCAATTCTTCTAAATTGATGTTTTTAGGTATAGTGGAGAAAGGTGTATTTGATTTTGTAAAACATGTGCCCCCAGATTTGATGTAACACTTATGCTTTACACTTATGGCATCAGGAAACTCCTCTATTACCTCCACGTAGTTAGTTGGTAAACAGTTAAAGCTAAATGCAGATAGAGCATACTTTATTAACTTTTCCCTTTGTGTACTATCTTTTGGCAGTTTTAGTTGTACTCCAGTTATCTTCTTCGTATTACTATTACCCCAATATGCGTATTGTAATAAATCATTAAACACTAAACAACAACTGTTTTGTAATTGATTGGCAACTTTCACCCACATCTTATGCAGAGGTACAGCATAGAATGGAGCATTTTGAAAGTACCGTTTGTTGTCTTCTATTAGACTTAAACAATCTCTTAAAGGTTCAAACCCCTTACCAAAACCTCTACAATAGTTATAGATTGTTGCCTCTAACCTTGTTATTCCATTCTCTCTAGCTAGTTTAGACGAGAACGTTTCTTTTAGCCTCGCATCTGGACAGTTTACAAAGTTTATTATATGGTTTCCTATACTTTTAATTACTCCAGGGCTTGTAATCTGGCATATAAATTTATTATATATTTTTACCCTGCTATTTACATTAAACCATGTTAAACAATCTTTACTAACATTATCTACAATAACATTATATCCATTCTTGTACGCCCCTTGGTAGCAAAAGTTAAAGTTTTCTGTAAGATATTGGCACATTTCCTCTTTATTAAATATTCCAGCCAAATCTAGTGTTATATCGAAATCCATAAGATAGTACATTTCTTTTTCCAGATCTTGCAGTATCTTTGGAAGATCTTCCAACAAATCCTTAATTTTAACATTTGCAAGCTCTATTTTATAGGGAATTGCTGTAGGATCATCATACTTTTGTTTAATTTGGTCAATATCTTTCTTTATTATTTGTAACACACCCTCGCTTTGGACCCCAGAGGACCTCTCCAAGGAGAATGGTAGTTTGGCCACAACACCATGTCGAGCTAAAGAGAACTTTTTAAATATTCCTCGTAAGTAGCTATTAAACGAGCCACATATTTCCTTCTTAACTTTAAATTTATTCCGAACGTCCCCATCACAATCCGTAACATTGGTTATCTTAACTAACATTATGTTATCACAAAACGCATCCGTTATAGATGTTAAGTTATTTAATTTTGGTTCGCCCTCGCAATAGTTTATATTACCTATGTCTGTAAGAAGGTTATTATTACGTAGATTTTCTAATAAAAACCATATACCGAATCTTTCGTTAGTAGGTTTAATACAATTTCCCAATAAATGGCTAACAGAGTACATTTCTTTTATACAAAAAAGTAGCGGAAACATGTAAACAGGACAGATATAATTACACTATAGGCATATAGAGGTTGTAAATATATGGATATTGTATATAAACATAGGCGAGCGGTAAGTGTAACATGTAAGTGGACACCCACATGCAAATATGGAATACCCACTATTAATATAATTCCAAATTCGACTAAATAAGTTTATAGTCTCAATATAATTAACATATTAACATTAGTACCCAAATTGTCGAAATTCTATAATTCTATTCTTAGTCCTTGTATTAGGTTTTGTACTATTAAACCCTACATTCTTATCCTGTGCAGTAGAGTAATATATGTATTTAATACAGATACGCACATTCTACAAGACCTGCACATCTGTTGTATAAGCAGCAGAATAGACGTCTCACCCATTGTGTTGTTGTAAAGTAAAACATAAATGTAAATTGTGCTGGATACAACCGGCCAAATATTAGACAGGAAATGTGTTGGAAGTGTATTGCCAAATAGTAAGACAAATCACATAGTGCAGCATGTACGCAATCCATTACTATTTAGACAAAGGTCAGTATTGGTACAACATCCGATATATTAGCGAAACCCAGTCCAAACATTGTGTCCTCAAAATGTTATGATTGTGTTAAATTTGTTTATATTACATATATTTCTTACACAATTTACAAACTATTTTTGTGTCAGTTGACAGAACCTGTAAAGTTGTGAAAAATGGCTGTAAACCAGTATCTGTGCCTGTGTCGTAATGTGTTGGAGTGTGTTATTTATTGTGTCTCTGCATTCGTGTTGTTTTATAAACTTTAAATATTACTATGTCCTTATACTCTTACTATTTCTGTTACTATAATATTAATTTTTACTGTTTGTTTTCCAAGTTTGATTGTGGATTTAGCTAATATATCGGATGTTGTACCAATACTGACCTTTGTCTAAATAGTAATGGATTGCGTACATGCTGCACTATGTGATTTGTCTTACTATTTGGCAATACACTTCCAACACATTTCCTGTCTAATATTTGGCCGGTTGTATCCAGCACAATTTACATTTATGTTTTACTTTACAACAACACAATGGGTGAGACGTCTATTCTGCTGCTTATACAACAGATGTGCAGGTCTTGTAGAATGTGCGTATCTGTATTAAATACATATATTACTCTACTGCACAGGATAAGAATGTAGGGTTTAATAGTACAAAACCTAATACAAGGACTAAGAATAGAATTATAGAATTTCGACAATTTGGGTACTAATGTTAATATGTTAATTATATTGAGACTATAAACTTATTTAGTCGAATTTGGAATTATATTAATAGTGGGTATTCCATATTTGCATATGGGTGTCCACTTACATGTTACACTTACCGCTCGCCTATGTTTATATACAATATCCATATATTTACAACCTCTATATGCCTATAGTGTAATTATATCTGTCCTGTTTACATGTTTCCGCTACTTTTTTGTATAAAAGAAATGTACTCTGTTAGCCATTTATTGGGAAATTGTATTAAACCTACTAACGAAAGATTCGGTATATGGTTTTTATTAGAAAATCTACGTAATAATAACCTTCTTACAGACATAGGTAATATAAACTATTGCGAGGGCGAACCAAAATTAAATAACTTAACATCTATAACGGATGCGTTTTGTGATAACATAATGTTAGTTAAGATAACCAATGTTACGGATTGTGATGGGGACGTTCGGAATAAATTTAAAGTTAAGAAGGAAATATGTGGCTCGTTTAATAGCTACTTACGAGGAATATTTAAAAAGTTCTCTTTAGCTCGACATGGTGTTGTGGCCAAACTACCATTCTCCTTGGAGAGGTCCTCTGGGGTCCAAAGCGAGGGTGTGTTACAAATAATAAAGAAAGATATTGACCAAATTAAACAAAAGTATGATGATCCTACAGCAATTCCCTATAAAATAGAGCTTGCAAATGTTAAAATTAAGGATTTGTTGGAAGATCTTCCAAAGATACTGCAAGATCTGGAAAAAGAAATGTACTATCTTATGGATTTCGATATAACACTAGATTTGGCTGGAATATTTAATAAAGAGGAAATGTGCCAATATCTTACAGAAAACTTTAACTTTTGCTACCAAGGGGCGTACAAGAATGGATATAATGTTATTGTAGATAATGTTAGTAAAGATTGTTTAACATGGTTTAATGTAAATAGCAGGGTAAAAATATATAATAAATTTATATGCCAGATTACAAGCCCTGGAGTAATTAAAAGTATAGGAAACCATATAATAAACTTTGTAAACTGTCCAGATGCGAGGCTAAAAGAAACGTTCTCGTCTAAACTAGCTAGAGAGAATGGAATAACAAGGTTAGAGGCAAAAATCTATAACTATTGTAGAGGTTTTGGTAAGGGGTTTGAACCTTTAAGAGATTGTTTAAGTCTAATAGAAGACAACAAACGGTACTTTCAAAATGCTCCATTCTATGCTGTACCTCTGCATAAGATGTGGGTGAAAGTTTCCAATCAATTACAAAACAGTTGTTGTTTAGTGTTTAACGATTTATTACAATACGCATATTGGGGTAATAGTAATACGAAGAAGATAACTGGAGTACAACTAAAACTGCCAAAAGATAGTACACAAAGGGAAAAGTTAATAAAGTATGCTCTATCTGCATTTAGCTTTAACTGTTTACCAACTAACTATGTAGAGGTAATAGAGGAGTTTCCTGATGCCATAAGTGTAAAGCATAAGTGTTACATCAAATCTGGGGGCACATGTTTTACAAAATCAAATACACCTTTCTCCACTATACCTAAACACATCAATTTAGAAGAATTTGGCTTAGTGGAAAGTCCTAACCTTACTCCCTACGTTTTAAGAAGCCGGACCAATAAACTGTACCCATACACTATTAAAGAAATAGAGCCACTTTCCAAGCCTTTCTTAGAGAGTTGTTCCAAAAAGAGGAAATTGGAATTAGAAGACATTGACAGTAATACAGTAAGCGTAAATTGGAATATGTGGAAAATACTGTTGCAGAGGAATACAAAGCACAGTTGGCTAAAGAACAAGAAAGAAGGGAAAGAGAGGATAAATTAAAAGATTACTTCCTGCGACGTTGGGAGGATCTAGAGCATTATGGACATTATATAGTGTATGCGTTTGTAGTAAACAACAAGTTTGTGGGAGTGTTGGCAGAAAAGGATGGACGGAGGGGTGTATACTATGTTAAAGGTGTCTGTAAAACTGTATTTATAGAGATAAATAAGAATAGGCAAGGTTATAGCGTGTTGCCATACAGTGGTGATTTGGACATTATTTATCTACCTACCAACGAGCCACTTGCAAGCTTTAACACTAACGGAACCGCAACATTTTATGGCAATTCCTTTCCAAAAATAGAAAACCTAAGTTTCCGTAACAATGAGTGGGATGATGTTGGACAAGAAGACATAGAGATGCAAGATATTAAAGGCAATGTTAAATTTAAAGAATGTAGTAGACTGGAGGATTTGGAATATGGTGCGGAATTATTAATAAGCGCTATTAAACAAGTCCAACATAGGGGTAGAAAAAGATATATTGTACAGTTTGAAAATATTCGTAACCTTTATGTCTCCAACCACTGGCTGGAAAGGGAGCTAGAATGTGGGAAGTTTGATTTTAACTACAAAATTAAAATTAAGTTGGATAAAATAAAGACTACTCCAAACAAGCACAAAGAAATATTAGTGTTTTGTGTTTAGTTGTTTTGGGTTTTAAAAATTTATTTTTTGCTATCGCATTGGCTTAAAACATATCCAAAATTTAGGCAGTTCTGACCATAAATATTTTGTGTATATATATTACTTATTATATTACAATGAGAGGTAGTTGAGAGGGTCACAACAATATTGGAAATGTGGCAAATATAACAGCTGGATGTATATAATAAGCTTGTGGCAAATATAATAAGCTTGCATTTATTTTTTTTTTAATCCAACCGCAAAATATAGTTTTGTAAAAACACAAATACCAATGTTAGTTTTTAGGTTGCGGCAAAACAAACAACATATCAACTGTATTATAGGTGGAAATAATATTGTAATTTTAGATATAATAGTTGGGGGCTATAACATATCCAAAAATAAATCAGACAATAAATGCTTAGGACAATATCCAAAGTTTAGGCAAATCGGACAATAAACAGCAAAGTCAGTTTTGGGATTACAGCAAAATAAACAAACAAAAAAGACAAAATACTGTATTGTAGGGGGTAATGGAACGTGTGGTAGTGTGGTCTTGTTACCTATATAAGAGCTATAACATATCCGAAAATAAATCAAATCAGACAGTAAATAAAGAAGTTGGAAATTGTTAGTATATTTTTCAAAATATTTTTTAAATTTGACCATTATAGTTAATTTGTCAAATGTGGATGGTACATATACACTAGCCTAGAATAATGACATATATAAATTTTAAACAAATCAGACCATAAATAAAGAAGTTGCCAACTGGCAGTATTTTTCCAAATTTTTTAAAATTTAACCGCAATATTTGTAAAATGTGGATGGTGCATATACACTAGCCTACAACAATAACATATCCAAATTTTAAACAAATCGGACAGTAAATAAAGAAGTTGGCAATTGGCAGTATTTTTCAAAAATAATTTTTAATTTGACTGTAATAGTGAATTTGGGAAATGTAAGTGTAATTTATTAAAACACTTGCCTATAACAATAACATATCTAAATTTTAAACAAATCGGACAGTAAATAAAGAAGTTGGCAATTGGCAGTATTTTTCAAAAATATTTTTTAATTTGACCGTAATAGTGAATTTGGGAAATGTAAGTGGAATTTATTAAAACACTTGCCTAGGACAATAACATATCCAAATTTTAAATAAATCGGACAGTAAATAAAGAAGTTGGCAATTGGCAGTATTTTTAAAAAATATTTTTTAATTTGACCGTAATAGTGAATTTGGGATATGTAAGTGAAATTTATTAAAACACTTGCCTAGGACAATAACATATCCAAATTGCAGACAAATCGGACATTTAATAAAGAAGTTGGCATTGGCACTATAGTATTTTTCAAAAATAATTTTTAATTTGACTGTAATAGTGAATTTGGGAAATGTAAGTGTAATTTATTAAAACACTTGCCTACGACAATAACATATCCAAGTTTTAAACAAATCGGACCATAAACACTAAAGATAGTTTTTTAGCCTCAATTTGAAAATTAATTTTAAAAAATATAGAGGAGGGATGGGGATTGGGAAAATATATTTAATATAGGCAAGGGTTGGACATTAGTACAGGCTAACAAGGAAACTTGTGTAAGGCGGGATCGGGCGTCGGCGCAAAAACTGATCCCCATAAGAATAACATGGGAAAAAAGCGCCGATTACGGGGTTAAACCCTCAGTTCTTATCTACTCAAGTAGTTGGAAGACACATTAGTTACTTTTCAAGAAAATCGTTGGAGCCGTTTTTGAGTTAAGAGTTGCAAGCAATCAACCAAGCAAGCGAGCATGCAAACCTTACTCATATTATAGTGTAGGATAGGATTGAGTCAAAATAATTCAGCATTTGTATTGATTGACTATAACATATTTTTACTCTTAGGCACATAGAATGTACAAGAGACAGGGACAATGATTCTGGATTCTAGCATGTTTGAAGTTCTGCATACAGACGGCCAGGGCTGAATTTAGGTCTGTACAGGCTCTGGTCTACACCCTAAATGCAAGTGCGGGCCCTTACCAGCCCGGCCAACATTCCTGTTTGATTTATATAATATAACCTACGCTTATATCAGGCTCTACAGATGGCGTTGTGCAATTACTTAAATTTCAAATTGCTAAAATCCGTATTGCTGCCTAGTGTATATTAACGTTGTCATGGCAAGATATTATTAAGTGATTTTCATTATCTTAATACATAAAACAAAGTCGGGATTGTATGTTAGTTATTTAGTTTCATCAAACAGCTGTTATAAGGATGATATCTAAACATACTTGAAAAGCATATAAACATATGTTTATTATAGAAATAATAAATCTATTTGAATAGCAACTCATTTTCAATACCGAAGCAAGCTCTATATAAACATAGGCAAGTGAGCGTAGCTAACGAGCTCATCTTGAAAAAGAACGAGAATCTTTGACATAAAACAAATTCAGTGACATTAGGACAGAATAATGTCTGTCTGACCAGCTAGTAGTACTCAACCCGAACCCTGACCCGAACTCCCGGACGCTTACCCAAGGATCATCTTTCCTCCATAAATTTAACAAGGCAACTTTTAAAGCCAGCGAGGCGGAGCTCTAAGGTCGGGGTTAAAAGAAAATAACAACAATTTTTTGTATAATTGAAAATTTTCTAAAATTACTAAAAAAGGCGTAAATAATAACATAGAAAATTTTCCTGTGCGGTGGAGGTCTATGGTTGAGTAGGGCGGCGTATCAAACGTGGGGACATCTTTCAGGAGATGCTGCTTTAACAAAATAAATCCAACGAATCATACGTTAAAATTAAAAGTTGGGAGTGATAGTAAAGGCAGAGCCCTGAGGGAAGAACAAAAGAGGTATCCATAATATTTTGGTACCCAACAACGTAGTATATAGGTCTGGAGCAGTTTTGAGGAGCCGCTTTCGAAATCTTTGGATTTTTTATTTGGTGGTTTATATTAGGTTTCTAATAAAATATACCACCTGATTTTTTAGAAAAATTTGGGTTCAGAAATTACAGGGCTTAAGAGATCCCAAACTTCAGTTTTTTTACCTTTCTTAGTACCATAAACTTTAAATATTTTTAGCAGGTTTCAACAGTTTTATCTCATTGCAATAAAAAGATCTAAAAGATGAAAAATTATTACTCCAATCCCCACACGGTTAAATTAGTATTTCGTTAGTAGGCTATTCGGCTAATGGTTGTGGAGAATATTTCAATTTCCATTCAGCAGTAAACTAAGTATATTGTCCGATGTTATTCTTATAAGAAATAAAAAACATATATCTCTTGTACACTGATTAATTTTATTAAAACTTGGTGTGTTAGCATTGACCAATAGAGAATATTCGTCCTAGGACAACCTTAAAACTGGTCTATACCAGTTTGGATGCTGACATTGGGTACAGCAAATGAAATTGTCATTACATATGAAGTTTTTTGGATGTCCATTATGACAAACTTCCCTTTCACCTTTGGTTCCTCCACTTGCAGCGGCTAGGGGCGGAAACTCAGGGGTTGGTCCCCAACCTGAGAATGTATGGTCCCTGGCTGTTGTACATGGATACCCCATCCGTTGAGTTGGCCAGTTGGGAGGGCAGAGCGGGTCCACATTGAGCCTGATCACAGCTGTCACAAGGCACGGGAGTTGGTACTCTGAAAGGCCAATTTGGCTGCCTGTCCTATCCCACCCTTTCCTTTCCTGCTATATCCTAACCTTCTGGTAACCTGCGCAAAATTCCCGCTTGTGGAAAACGTGCCTATAGCAGCTATGCTGGGGTTTCCTAATCTAGCAACAATGAATAGAGAATATGCGGAATACGTTTCCATCTAACCCTTGAGGGTGAGGTGGAGCAATTAACCTCTTAAAACCACTATGTGTACCTAGCAAATTAGATTAAACTGATTGCGTTTATTTGGTCACAGGTCCTAGCTCCTGTTAACGCTTTTTTATGACTCGGCCAATGACTAATATATTTTTGGCACCGGATGGTTTTCGACGAGTTTTAAATATATAACCTGAGGGAAAAGTTGCCAATTATTATTAGACCTATTAATTTCCAGCTCCAAAATCAGGGGGTTAAACATACAGAAATATACTTGTTTTAAACCCATTTAATGTAAAAAAAGGTATTCAATGATTTATTTATATAACAGTATCTTATAAAATTCATACCTTAAATTTAAAAATGTTTACATCATTAATATGTAGTTTGAATTTAAAATACACAAGCTACTGAAATCGCAACACGAGAGATTTAAAAGAAAAATCCAACATCTACATTAATGACAATTTTTCAGGAGGGCAATCTGTCTACATCGTAATTAGTTGAACAATGTAGACGGTTGGGATTACGGAGTTTTGGACATCTTGATTGTTTATGAAAATCAATACTAACCACAGAAAATGCAAACAAATATAAACTGTAACCAGACTATTTTACTGACCGGTAGATTACAAAACTTTAATCCCATGTCATTAGGTGACAGTGAGGCTTATTTGGTACATTACATGTAATAAAGATAGTTTGCACGTATGATCGTTTAGTAAGTCTGCCATCAAGTAATTTGTTCACAATGTAAAGAAACTACTATAGGTCCACAACACGCTTGATTATCAATCACAGTCAGTCGTGTTACAGAGTTATACTGTCCCAGTAATTCAAAAATTCCAAAACCTATTGTATTAATTTATCATCACTAGTCCAAACACTTCGCTTTTACATCGAAGTTTTCCAGTAAAAAATAAACTGATAATAAATCTAAATAGATACAAGCATTGTTTTAAACACGACAAAACACTATTAATTTACATAACACTCACATTTTAAACTATTTCGAAATAAAAAAAATTGATGGAACAAAACATAACCAAATCCATAGTTGTATTATGTTTACATTTGAGTGATTTATAAACAAATATGCAGTGTTTCCACTCTACGGTAAAAATATGCCACGCACTGATACAAAAAATCCCACTTTATCCCAGACTCTCCCTTATAATATCCCTCGTCATATCTCACACTTTCCCACTGATTTGTTAAACATTGCAACACAATTAATGTTAAATATTATATGATTATTGAATAATGCATTAGTACAATATTTATACCATTAGATAGAGCTTATTTAGATCTACTAATTACCTATAGGTATTTTACTTTTTAGTACCTCAAAGGATTTTGAGCAATGTGACATAGGTTAAATGATACCATTACGGTTAATTAACTAAATTAAATAATTTATTTACGTGAGAGGTACTAATATTTTTAATGGTAGTACTAAAGACTACGAAGTAGGTACTAAATAATGGCAAATAGTTTGCTTGTTAATTCCAACATGGCTCGGCCAGCGAAATTGACATGATTCAGTGTTCGTTCTGTGACGTTTATAAAATCATAATAGGTGCGGACAGCGAGGTTAAAAAATGGGAAACCCCGCAACTGCCAGTACGGCGAGAAAATCCACTAGAAGTGCTACTGCTAAGGTGCTCTGGTCGTAAGTTGTAAGCAAACTAGCAGACGTAATGCCGATTTCAAAAATATCCCACTTCATCCCACAATCCCATTTTATCCCACAAGCAGTCAAAATATCCCATATAGGGGATAAAAATCCCTCAAGTGAAACACAGATAAATCCCAGCTGACATTTTAAAGACAACCATAGTCAATAGCTTACTACGAAAACCAATTCAACTACTGAATATCAAACATCAAAATTAGTTTTAATAATTATTAATAATCCAAAATAAAATACAAATGCTGTGTTAAAACATCCCTTTGGTATCCCAAATGACTCCTTCAAAATTTCATTAAGAAATGTTTTACAGTTATTTAGTATTTCGATAACACACACACACACACACACACACACACACACACACACACACACACACACACACACACACACACACACACACACACACACACACACACACACACACACACACACACACACACACACACACACACACACACACACACACACACACACACACACACACACACACACACACACACACACACACGACCACTGAAACTTCTTCATCAATACAGTGATTCACTTCGTTCATCAATTATTTGTATGGAAGCAACACTATCGTGGTGCAGCAATGTGGATTATTTGAACTGGAATCAACACTATCGTGGTGGAGGAATGTAGATTGTTTGAACTGGAAGCAACACTATCGTGGTGGAGGAATGTAGATTATTTGAACTGGAAACAACGTTATTGTGGTAGAGAAATGTAGATTATTTGAACTGGAAGCAACGCTATCGTGGTCCAGCAATGTGGATTATTTGAACTGGAATCAACACTATCGTGGTGGAGGAATGTAGATTGTTTGAACTGGAAACAACGTTATTGTGGTAGAGAAATGTAGATTATTTGAACTGGAAGCAACGCTATTGTGATCGTGGGGTTGGTGGAACTGGGATTGTATGCCCAGTAATACTTCATTGTTTAAAATCGCCTAGGTCTGTTTTTTCTGTCTTTATTTTTTGTTTATATATTATTTTGGGGATATGGGTGGGGGATAAGGGTGGACCTTTATTGAACCGTTTTCATACATTGTAAAATTCTGACAAATATCCTTAAATAGGTTAACTAAGTGTAATTATTATATCTAATAAATTGAATCGAAGTTTTGAATCATTTACTTGACTTAATCATTGTTAATATATTCCTGTGTATAACTTAATAGCGTTCAAAATATTTGTATTATTTTAACAAACAAATTCATTTCATCTACCTTACTTATTGGTTACAATATGAATTTTTATTTTGGAAAGTATTATTCATAATCCTAATTACAATTTAGAAATGTCTCGCTTATAAACTGTTACAAAACCTGATAGATAACTGATTACTGATAACACGAAACAAGTTGTTCTCTTATCAGTCCGACCTCCGACTGGGGGCGGCTTCCTCCCTCTCTCGCTGCAACTCCCGTCTTATCTGAATGTCCGTCAGTTGCTGCTTCTTCCTATAGTATTTCAACTGCTCCAGAAGCACCAACCTTCTCAGCTCCGTTGACGACAGGTCTTTCGTGTCCTCTGTCTCCTGGAGCCTCTCTTTTCTCTCTTGCACAGTCTTTCCACTCATCAAATATTCGGGTTCAACCAAGGTGAAACGGTGTATCCCAGAGTCGTCGAATGTCGGTTTGTGATCTTCCATGATTTCTGAATCTTCTTCGCTGAAGCCAAGCGTGTCACATTCGGAAACCAAAAACTCTGTCTTTATTATAGGTTCTCTTTGGAGTTCTTGCATCGCTGCTCCTAAAACAAAACAAAATGTACTACTACAATTTCCAACATGCTGTGCCAACTTTTTTCTAATTTTACAAATAACAGTACTAAACGAATAAACAAGTTAACATACATTTTACGTCAAGGGTTTGAATATTTAAATCACTTTCTATAAAGTTAAAATAATCAACCTCCCACTCCTTCATGGTTACTATCCTCCCCATCCGTCTCATTTCCGCCTTTTTCTTCACTCTGGACTTCATGTTTTGTAGTTTCTTCCATACTTGGGCCTCGGAAAGATCAACGTTCAGCTCGTCTTTCAGTCTGGACTTGAGAGCGGTTATCGCGTCGGTCCGTTGTCGCCGGGCCTCCGGCGTGTTGGACTTGTTGTTCAGGATGGGATACTCCTTCACCAACAACACGAACCGCTTCATGTGGTGTTGCGAGAGGACGTCTACTTCTGCCATGTCGTGGGGCTGTATAAGTATCAGTGGAGGACAACTAGGGTTCGCAGAGGGAACCCGCTCACAGTAGAAGCTAGTTCTCCACTCGGCTGAGTGAGAAGTGAGAAGAGAAGTGAGAGAGTTAGAGCGAGAACGGGGACGAGACAAGAGAGAATTCGGGATTGGGAGTGGGGTCGAATCCGGAGCGTGCGCGCGCATCGAGGAGTGGGGGGAGGGGGATTTTCCCGTGTTTGAGTACCCACTCAACATTCAGGGTGTCCCAGAGCCCAGAACTCTGGAATAAATCAGTAATTATGGTTCCTTGGGTCGAGATATAGATATTTCACAGTACAGTCATGGGTCTCCGGTGCCTAGTTTTCCGTCTGTCTGTATGTATTGTTTACAAAATTCCTCTTAACAAGAGCGCTTTGAGATAGATAAATTGAATTTATTATGAACATGTTAAACTACTTTAAAATTTAAAAATTTGTATATCAGTTCAAAATGGTGGTTATTTAAAAATTATAATGTTCAATTATTTTGAAATATTGAATTAAAAAAAGTTATAGCATGTTAGATTTTTTAGCCAAAATTAAATGATAGCTCGATTAAGAAAATTGAATGACAACCAAATATGACAATGTTTTAAAATAAATGTAATTCATAGCATGCCTTTAATAACATTGACATTAAACTGTTCAATTTAGAAACTACAGTATTGCTAAAGTTATTTTCTATTATAGCTCAACGGCTAAGACAAGACCTGACGGACACAGGCGAAACAGTTTGGGCTGGGAGGTTTAATAAGATATTCAGGGCGGGTGCCAAAACTAGACGTAAGTAGGCATCAGTATTCCGGGGTAGGGCTCGCTACCCTGCCTGCATGTTGGCTGGGAATTAGCCAACAACTTTGTTACCGACCAAGAGCCGGAGTTGGGCTGGCGTGACATGGAGGACTTTACACTAGACGTGACTGGAAATTCGCCTCGGCGACGTGTGTGCAATTTTAAGAAGTGTTTTTAGAACTTTTTTATTTTATGAAATTCCGTTAAAGAATTGCAATACCGCTTTACTGAGGGAATACTTGGTTTAATTGCCTTGACAGCCTTTGCAAACATGTTTTAGTAAAAATAAATTAAAAACGGTAATTTTTGAGTTCTTAAGAAGGAGGTTAAGAAATTGAATTGCTGATTTATATATTATCTTTCATTCTAATATAGATAATGGATTAAGTAGTATGTTAATATGGTGACAAGCCTACAAATAATGTTCGCCAGAACACATAAAGGAACTGGATAATGCTAATTTGCGTTAGTTTACAGTTTTATTCTGAATAACCTGTAATCGGGTATATTAATACGTAAGTAACAAAAATCTGTATATTATTAAATCGTACAAGGAACTTTAGATAAACCTGCAAGTCGACATCCGTCAACCAGACTAAATAAAAAGTCTCGGTGAGAAAATATTAGGTTAAATATTAGTTTTTCGAAAAATACTTACCCAAGGGTACAAATGAAAAGGGGCTGGGCCGATTGGGCCGATTACACATCAAATAGATGGTACATCGACCCTTGAATAAAATAAATGAAATAACATAAACGGTCGATGGACCATCAGTCGTTTAGGAAATTTAATCTAATAAAAAATATAAACGGGTCTATGGGCCATCAGATCATTTTATAAATTAAGATAAAATATTATATTTTGGTCTGATGGACCATCGATCCTCTATCCATAAAATAACATATTATAAAGACATAGAGTCTATTACACATAAAGTAGATGGTACATCGACCCCTAAACCAAAGTTATTTAGAATAATGTTTAAACGGGTCGATGTACCATCTATTTGATGTGTAATCGACCCTACACGGTTCGATTACACATCATATAGATGGTACATCGACCCCCGAACAAAATATATTTATAATAAGGTTTTAAAGGTTCGATGGACCATCTATTTGGTGTGTAATTGACCCTTTACTTATTTCTTGAATATAATCTTAATATTTATAATGTTGGGGCCGATGGTACATCGAGCCTTATTTTATTTTATTAGAGAAATATATAAACTGGGTCGATGGTACATCGACCCCTTTTATAAATAAAACTAAATTTGAATAAATGGTTCGATGGGCCATAGACCCTTCCTCAGATATTTAATATTTCTTTCAATATATCAGAGGGTCGATGGACCATCAGTATGATGTGTAATTGAGCTTCCCCCATGAAAAAATGTGTCAAATTAAAACCAGTTTATTAGAAGTCGATTAGCTGTGTAACTTAATTTGACTATAAACCGAAATCAGGTGATCAAGTAGAGCTATCGAGCCCAGATAGTTGAATAAAGTTAAAATTCAATTAATTAAAAATAATATTATAAAGTAGAGGTTGTTTCTGTTTGTCTGTATTATGTTCCGGGGGTGAACGCAAAAACTACTGAACCGACTGGGCTGAAACTTTAAACAAAGGTAGATCTTGAACCCATGCAACACATAGGCCTATTCACTTCGTTAAAATCCCTTCGGGCTACTCTCCGTGAACGTCCTAAGTTTCAATGTTTACATTTCAGAAGAAAGTAAACATTCCGGAACTGTAATGCGAACAGCTGTGGATACTTTCATTTGACAGCTTAAAGAGCAGAAGCAAGAACAGCTCTTTAAAGCTAACTAAAGTGCAAATTGCATTGACTACAGAACGGTTAAAGAAAACCCCTGTGCGAAGAACGGGTACATCAGCTAGTTAAAAATAATTTCTTATTCCCCTCTAGGCTATGGTTTGTAAACTCTACTCATTTAATCCAAGTTGTACTAATTTGTCCAAGTTACCAATTTACTGCAATATCTCTTGGATCCAAAATAAAATTACAATCTATATCGTTCCAACTTCAGCCGTCAAACACAATTTATGTGATCATCCTTTCGCACAATCCAAGATTATCGGTCAAGGTCACAAAGTTATCAAAGACGCTCCCTGAAGACCTTCAACAAGACGGTCATTGTGTGATAAGCGATACGCGGTATCGTTATCACTGCAGGAAGGAAGTAGATAAGAGGCGCGGCGCCATACAATCGTACTGTGTTTATCGGCTACGCCCGTGTTTCCCCAGCTGGCACATAGGGGCCGTTGACATCGCTAGCGTCGCTGTTTGTTCATTCGTTGACAAAACATAATGTCGCGTTCACATATACATAAAGGAATGTTCGTGCCCCGACGTCATATTCCACTATATGGACTTTTAATTCTCCATTGAAGAGTAAAAATCTGTTGTTCATTGAGTATAGAGGTCTTTCTAGGCATTTGTTGAAAGTTGTAACGATGTATAGCTCTTTGTGTAGAATGGATAACAAGTTGCGTTGAATAGTTGCTAGTTTTCTGGAAAACGGGGTTTTATCTTCAATATTCATAAGTAATTTTTATTTACGAAGGTTCATTTTGTTGTTTAATGTATTTTAGGGCTTTATATTATAGGGTATTATAGCACTATGACCTACTTAACTAATTAATTGTAATCAAAATCGTTACAGCCGTTTTTGAGAGATTTGGATTTGTTGTGATTTTTAACGATAAGTGTATAAAATTATCTATTAAGAAATGTATCTATTAAGAAATTTAAAATCTTGAAATACCATTTTGTTGTATACGCTTCAAAACATCTTCATCATCAAGAACGGGCCATTGGTAAGGCCTGCATGTAGGTCCGTACTCATCTAGATAGACAGACATCTGTCCTCCGATATTTAAAATTCGAAATTTGACTAACACTATCTTTGACGAATCTGTACCGTCTTAAGGGGAAAGTAAAATTGTTGTTCCTGATCTTCCTTTGCCGATGATTTAAAAAGTCGTTTGTTTCGTCTAATGGTCTTACAAAATTATATATTTTATTTTGAATGCTTTTACAGTTCTCTGTTTTAGCTTTTCTATGTTTTTAGCGAATTTCCCCTATAGGGAAGAAGCTATTACCGTAGTCGGCATGGTAAGACCTAGGCCCAGGACCAAGATAACTTTTCGTTTTGAGGTCCCCAGACCCCAAAAACACCATTCGTTCGATACTGTATATATATATATATATATATATATATATATATATATATATATATATATATGTATGTATGTGTCCGTGAGCACGATAACTCTCGTAAAAATTATCCGATTTTGATGAAATTTGATATAAAAGTGTAAAGCAACATTTATGACTTTAAGTTCGAAAACCAGCCAGATCGCTCTATCCGAAGGGGTATTTTGGGGGGGTTTTGTACCCCAAAAATGGGTTTTTTGAATTGTTTATATATAATTTTGGAAATAGTCAAATTTTAGTTTTTACCATTGGATTTAGCTTAAGAAAACACACAATTTGGTATTTTGATCATTTCTCTACGTCAATTGGTTACCGAGATATTGAAAGTGCTAAACACAGTACGTTGTCTAATGTTATTCTTATGGAGGAAAAGAAAAATGTTATATCTCGCTTATTTATGAACGTATACTGACGAAACTTGGTATACGGCTTCATCTGGTTGTGGACCATTGATATTTGCTCAAAAAAACATTTTTTTGCCAAAGGCTCCCTTAGCAGCAAACCTGCGTACTCAGCCCCATGTTATTCTTATGGAGAATAAGTAACGTGTTATCTCCCTTAATTATGAAAATAAATTAATGAAATTTGGTATGTGGCTTTACCTAAATGAGTTATATTGATATTTGTATAAAACCCCATTTTTTTGTGTTCCTTCCTTCAGCAAACCTGCATACTCAGCCGCCATGTTATTCTTATGGAGAATAATTAAAATGTCATAAATCGTTTATTTATGAATGTATATTGATGAAACTTGGTATGTGGCTTTATGTGGTATTAAGATGCATATATATATATGCATTGGAAATTCGCTGAGTACGCAGGTTTGCTGCTACGGGGGCATTTTCAGATTTGACACATATATCCCTAAAATTTTGTTATTTTCTAGGTATTCTTCTTACCTAAACACGGGTTCAGATCCCAAATCCCGAAACGTGAAACTTGTTTTTCCCAAGTGATGGCTAATGTCTGAATAATTTCTCAAATAAAATTAAATCAGCTTCGCCAACATGAATTTCAAACAAAGAAATGCTACTGAATGTCGCGGCCGCTGCACCGGGAATTGGCTGCAGGCTGCAAATTGCAGTTGCTGGTTCCATGGAGGATGGAGGTCGCCGCAACGCCGCGGCGTGATGCGGGCACATGGGGGTATTTTGACGCGGCCGTTTTAGCACGTCTAGACGTTTTTGCGACCTTGGGCCATTTACAGCCTAACCGACAATGCGTTGCGCAAGCTGCAAGCTACAGGCTGCAATTGAAACCGAGGCTGCAAGCTGCAACTGGCGAGAGAAAAAGTTGTTGTGTCTTCGAAAACGCTTGAAAATGGATTCGTCAGTTTTTGTTAGATTGTTTCTATTTGTGGGAATGCAGTTGTAGTTTATATTTACTAATTATAAACAATATGTTGAATTCTGCCCAGAATCATTTTATAAATTATCCGAAACTAAATAGGGAGTCTCTCAAGGGTCGATACTTGAACCCTTGTTTTTTATACTTTACGTCAATGACGAAGGAGCACATGTACATTCAGCTTCGCTAACGCCTTGCGCAGACGATATTACAATGCTGTTTCGAGGCCCATCCAAAAGATTTTCAGAAAAAAAACATGTCTTTCATTTCCAGAATTCTAAAACCGCTTGTTAAACAGCTTGCATTTGAATTAGAATTTACCATTTATATTCAATTTCCTACTAAGAATCAAGATCACCTAGATTTGAAATTCCCTCTATAAACGAATTTTCAAATGTAATTCGTCTGATGTAACACTGGGACCCAGCTGACATAGAATCTCCATATTACAGATATTTATATCAAATTAAGTAGAATGATTTTTGCACTATGATTGTTGTTTCCTTCATTGGACCATCGTATACCATGATTTCTTTCAGCACATATAAAGGATTTTTTTCTCCGTGCTTTCAGTGTGTCATACGGGATTGGGGTCACCCTAATTAGGTGACCCCTAATCTAATTAGGTGTCTGGTGGAATGGTGTCTGGTAATTAGGGGTCTGGCTCATTCTAACAGAGCATTTTTAGAACAGAAGTGGGTTTGTCCGTATAAATATATAGCTCTCCACCTTCAGTCAAGTATATGCGTTTTTTGATGCCTGGGAATTCTCACCCCCTTTCTTATACTCAAAGTCATCTTATTAATTAAGGAGAAACCTGGTCCACTCCCAACCGAGGGAGAAAACCACAGATATCCTACCTCCAGACATGGCATAAACCTCCTTCCTCCTCAGATTCGTCTAACCTTGTCAGCAAGAGAAGCGCTCTACTCTGGTGTGAATTTGACAATAAACTCCCTAATCACCTGAAAAAATCCAATAATTTAATACAATTTAAACTATCCCTTAAACTTTTCCTATTAGAAAAAGCAATGTACAGCGTAACCTGATTCCTGACTGGCCGAGAGTAAAGTATAATAACGTTAGTGAAGTCTGAGAATGTGTTGAAACGTTTCACTTACATTTTTAATCATGTTTATATTGTTAGTGAATTTCCTTTGGAAAGTGAACTATTAGCATGACCCGCACGGTGAAACTTAAGCCCGGGACCACCATAGAAGTTCCTAACGTGACCCCCTGAACACGTTTTGGGGGGTCGTTTAAAATGTTATATATATATATAATATATATATATATATTTATATTTATATATTTATGTATATAATATATATATATATATATATATATATATATATATATATATATATATATATATATATGTGTGTGTATGCACTCTAGCGGTCGCATTTTTTGTCCGATTTACTTCAAATTTGGTAGGGACGTTCCTTTCTATAACCTGTTGGACAAGTTTGTTGGGCAAAACAATCGGAAAACTCTAAACCCATTTTTTTGGGATTAATCTTTCAAATTTTGAGTTTTAGGGCCCAAAAAGGGTCAGAAAAGCCCCAGATGTAAAATTAATGCATGTTAAAAGATGGGAATTAGAAAGGCGAAAGTTTTAAGCCCTCTCTCGTCATTCTAGCATAAATATTTACCGAGTTATTAAAGAAAATGTGTATCGGGTAAACAGTACGTTGTCTTATGGGGGTTTTACACTAGAAAAGCCTGTAATTCCTTTGTTAGAGTACTTTTATTATCCCCAGCAATCTCACGCCTACTTTCAAGCCTGTCTGGACCTTCTCCTAACCTTATAAGGCGTAAAATTGTATTCCCAGCTTTGCAAGTAAATGAAACCAGGAGTATCAGAACAGCCAAAAAAACAATGTTTTCAGATTTCAATAAAAATTGGACAAATGGATGTTTTTACACTGATTTTGAGTTTTACAAGTTTTTATGTGGAAATTCACTTCCCTCACGTCAGCGTGCTGCGTGCGAACTCGTTTAGTTTTGTTTCCTTTTTCCATGACTGAGATATAAAAATGCATCTATTCAGATTTCAATTTGATTGTGAACATTTCATTAAATTAAGTTGCGGTTACATTTTGAAAGTACATCCACCATGTGAAGACTCTTTTGTACAAATATGTTTTTTGCACCCGTGTTTAAATTATCTTCATTAATGATTTTCTTAACAGAGATTAAGTGTGAAAAGAAAGCCATTTTTAGAGTCCTTTTATACTGTGGGTTAACAAATTGACCTTTTTCATTTAGCCCAGAAGCGGTAAGATTCACGAAATCCTAGGAGATATCATAATAAATCAGCCGATTATTGGAACTACTTCAGTGACATCAATGCATTACAATATTCTAACCTTAAAATAGCTGACGTTGAGTATAGTTACGTTTCCAATATTTGAACAAGATTTAATTGCATGTATACAGCATAGATTTGCTTAGAATTGCATTTTATACAGAATAGAATTTCTTTTACAATTCACTTTTCTTAATGCAGGTTTACCAAGCCTCTAGTCTTACGCATGCACAGTTTTCATGCATGCGGGAGTTTTAATTTACTTTTGTAAACGATAAATATATAATATTAACATTTTGAATATGTTTTGGAGTGACCTCCTACTCAGATAACAACATCAAAGGAACATCCACATCCAGTCTAGGGCAAGACCAAACCTCTCTTTCGACTATAATCACCTGCCTCAGTGGTTTCATAACCCGGTGATGTATGGACTCCAACGTCCAACGTCCAACGCCGAGACGCCACGTGGACCTCCCGGCCTTGAACCAGTCCTCGGGTCGTCCTTGGGCGGACGTGTGGGAACTTGACATTCCCCTCCTGGAGCATGGGTCCCAGTCCCTGTGGAGGACGTGATAACATGTGGACCGGATCATCGACCTTGAAACCTCGTGTCTCGGTCACTCCCCGACTCCCGTGAAATCACGGGAAGGAAGAATTGGTTCTTGTCTGCGGTGTAATCTTCGTCCGGCCTCCGGTCAACGGCGTTGCGGTTTTGCCTAGAACTCGGTGGAAAAGGTTGTGGGAGTAGCTGAGGCTGCTCTGCTGTGTATTTGCTTCGGTTGTATACCGACCAAGGGGCTCCAGTCACGATGGTTTGGCGTTTCTACCTGTTTCTCCCATGCTAACTTTCAAAGTCCGTCCCTCCTCAACGGATATACCAATGTCGTTGATTTATTGCTTGTTAGTGAATTTCCTCTGGAAAGTGAACTATTAGCATGACCCGCACGGTGAAAATTAAGCCCGGGACCACTATAGAAGTTCCTAACGTGACCCCCTGAACACGTTTTGGGGGGTCGTTCAAAATTGTATATATATATATATAGAGAGAGAGAGAGACATATATATATATATATATATATATATATATATATATATATATATATATGTGTGTGTGTGTGTGTGTGTGTGTGTGTGTGTATGCACTCTAGCGGTCGCATTTTTTGTCCGATTTACTTCAAATTTGCTAGGGACATTCCTTTCTGTAATCAGTTGGACAATTTCGTTGGGCAAAACAATCGGAAAACTCTAAACCCCTTTTTTGGGGATTAATCTTTCAAATTTTTAGTTTTTGGGCCCAAAAAGGGTCATAAAAGCCCTGAATGTAAAATTAATCCATGTATAAAGATGGGAATTAGTGAGGCGAAACTTTTAAACTCTCTCCCGTCATTCTAGCATAACTATTTACCAAGTTATAGAAGAAAATGTGTATTGACCAAACACAGTACGTTGTCTTATGGGGGTTTTACATTAGAAAAGCCTGTTATTCATTTGTTTGTGTACTTTTATCATCCCCAGCAACCTCACACTTACTTTAACGCCTGACTGGACCTTCTCCTAACCTTATAATGTGCAAAATTGTATTCCCAGCATTGCAGGTAAATGAAACCAGGAGCATCAGAACAGCCAAAAAGTCTATGTTTTCAGATTTAAATAAAAATTGGAATAAATGTATGTTTTACACTGATTTTGGGTTTTAAAAGTTTTTTATGTGGAAATTCACGTCCCTCATGTCAGCGTGCTGCGTGCGAACTCGTTTTAAAGATACAAACAAATCTAGTGATTTCCTCGAGCAAACTTTCGAAATTACAAATAATAATCTTTTGAAGCCTTTATACCTTATATTTCAAAAACTATGGAAATATTTACCTTATATTTCTTCAGCCTACGGTGTCTCAATTTGTTCCTTTAGTGGAACCGGTTTCATCATCAGCTACTTCTCGACATTAAATACTATGGTCACATATCTGTTATCGTCGTCAAAGTTGAAACAAACATACTTCCAACCATACAAAACACAGTTTACGAGTCACATAACATAACACTAACACACGATACAATTGCACATTTTCAAATTCCGACCGGGACTACATTAGTGAATTACTCGATCCGCGCACGGCGACATTTCTAGATCTAGGCCTACTCCACTCAATGATCTACGAATGTCGCCGTGCGCCCCATTTTTCTTAGCTGTTTGTTATAACTGGGAACGTACGAAGTGAGTTGATATGTTCAGGGGGTGTCTCTGGAGTCAGGATGCAAACATGTAAAGCAGGACTAAAAGTATCTCTAGGCAAAGGGAGCAAGCAATAAAGATGATCCGTGTGGAAAACCCGTAAAAAATATCATTGATTACACTGAATAACTTCCTCATTGATGACTAACTCGACTTTTAATTTGAAACCACCAAAAGGAATTCCATCAGCCATGACCCAGTTATGTGTCGGGGAAGTGGGCGAATACCTGTTGCAGAAGGTTGAGTCCTCCTCCAGTATATTTCAATTTGTATTGTCGGACACCCCAATGTCCTAACCGCCATTACCAGAGCCACCTACGGACGGTGGACCTTCGAGAGTAGAAACTCTTGTCTGTAGACAACAAAGCCTGGAAGAGCGGACGGCCTCCAGCCTACAGCCTCGGGCCAGTCACGACCACCTTGGTCATCCTCCTCTACTGGTGTTATTGTTCATTATAAACTCGCTGGGAGTGCGCCAGTTCAATACAATGAGTTCAGTCAAACGTATGCCATTAAAAGGGGACTTGATTAATCTGTTTCTACCGAATTCTCCCAGAAGGGCAATGTTAACTTTCAAAGCACGTCCGTCCTCGACGGATTAAACTAAATCGTTAAAATAATCGTAAAACAGAAACTAAGAAATGCCTAAAAAAGTTGAAATTGCCTGTTATTGCAATAAATAAAAATTGAAATTATAAACCAACCAAAAGAAGTAAACCAAGAAAAGACTAATATATACTCAGTACTACAAAGAAAAATACAACCTTAAGGAAATATAAATTATTCGATTATTAATCGGCTCAAGAGGGACAATAGCAACATTTTTCGAAAATTTTTGAGCAAAATTTAATTTTGATAAGAAGAAAATATATCTAATTTCACTTTTGACAAAAAGTTCTGTTCAAATAAAAAAAAATCATTTATATAATAAGTTAAAATTGTATAGTATTCTTTGTATTAGCAACATGCAATGAGCAAGAAGATTTAATTTATTTATATTTTATATCATAAATAAATTTTCTCTCTCTTGAAATTTTTGGAAGTTTACTGGACGATTGTTATTGGTGATGTCAACGCTCACTGAAATCGCTAGGGTTTTTTGCTATTTAAAATTTAACTCTTTAATTTAACAATATCGGATAATCCGTTGAGGAGGGACGGGCTTTGAAAGTTAACATCGGCCTTATATACTATGGGAAAGTAGGTAAAAATGCCAGTGTTTCGTGACTGGAGCCTAGAACCAGTCCTAATACACTTTTTGATCGTGTTCTCTGAAAATACGTTTTCAAGATTGGATGGATGTGAGATTTTAAAGCATTAAGATTAAATAAACATATCCTCTTTAATTACAAGCAGATGATGAACATTGACACCTGAGATTTCAGCTTTCAACCCAAAATGTAGTTGGTTCTTTTTAATAATAACCAAATAATTTAATTTGTTTAGAAAATTTAAGATCGGTCAATATGAGAATGAGCGTTCCGTAGCAACAAAAAGTGTTGGCGTTCAACAACAGTGACTAAATAAACCTTTTGTATGTCGTTTCTTGAAATATTTCAAACCCCTTCATTTATTTAAAAGGGTTACATAGCAAATCCCCCCCGGGTAGTTGTGTAACATAAGTAACCTAATATTGGATATAACTTCTTGAACTTAATGACAAACGCAAGATGGTTAAATCTTTAAAAATCAATGTCAACACTTCAATGATACATTTAAAGTAGACGATGAGGAATTTCAAAGGCAATTATTACACAAAATTTTGTCTGGAAGCCGACTCGCTGCGTCTGATATTAAGACCGAAAAAATGTATGGCGACCTGGAAAAATTCCAGGCAGGTCTTAAGAGTCTTCATCACCGGAAGTTGCCGGACGCCATCTTAGAGCTTTGTTCCATAAGACCAATGTTAACTATGTTCTCCCATCAGCGGAAGTTGCCGGACGCCATCTTAGAGCTTTGTTCCATAAGACCAATGTTAACTATGTTCTCCCATCAGCGGAAGTTGCCGGACCCCATCTTAGAGCTTTGTTCCATAAGACCAATGTTAACTATGTTCTCCCATCACCGGAAGTTGCCGGACGCTATCTTAGAGCTTTGTTCCATAAGACCAATGTTAACTATGTTCTCCCATCAGCGGAAGTTGCCGGACGTCATCTTAGAGCTTTGTTCCATAAGACCAATGTTAACTATGTTCTCCCATCAGCGGAAGTTGCCGGACGTCATCTTAGAGCTTTGTTCCATAAGACCAATGTTAACTACGTTCTCCCATCAGCGGAAGTTGCCGGACGCCATCTTAGAGCTTTGTTCCATAAGACCAATGTTAACTATGTTCTCCCATCAGTGGAAGTTGCCGGACGTCATCTTAGAGCTTTGTTCCATAAGACCAATGTTAACTATGTTCTCCCATCACCGGAAGTTGCCGGACGCCGTCTTAGAGCTTTGTTCCATAAGACCAATGTTAACTATGTTCTCCGTACTCCTCACCTGATCGCTACATACTGCATTGACAGTCAACTCATTTACAAATTAATGAGAAACTGTACAGGAAATACAATTTAAAATTAAACGATTGATTATAAAATCATAATTCCAAATTAAGGAAATCGAATATGTAATCTTCCCGAGGGCCGAGACCCACTACATATTGATTTTGACACCTAAACTGTTTTGTGACGACCGGGTGAGGAGTAACGAAGGCACAAAGTTAACATTTACCTCATGGAACAAAACTCCAAGATGGCATCTGGCGACTTCCGGTGATGAAGACTGTTAAAAGATATAACATTTCAAACTGGTATGATTTTCATTGGTAACTTATTAGTGTGCTTTCAAACTCTCTAAGCTGTAAAATCCTTCAAAAAGGTAACGTTACCATCAAGACTGATCGCCAAGTACATTTTACCGCAACCTCCTACAGAATGGAGAATGGAGTGGTAGTCGATCGCACTGGGAGACTAGTCAGATCTGTCTTAAGTGAGGGAGATCGAGTTGCGTCATTTGTCAAACGTTACCACCAAGACTGATCGCCAAGTACATTTTACCGCAACCACCTACAGAATGGAGAATGGAGTGGTAGTCGATCGCACTGGGAGACTAGTCAGATCTGTCTTAAGTGAGGGAGATCGAGTTGCGTCATTTGTCAAACGTTACCACCAAGACTGATCGCCAAGTACATTTTACCGCAACCACCTACAGAATGGAGAATGGAGTGGTAGTCGATCGCACTGGGAGACTAGTCAGATCTGTCTTAAGTGAGGGAGATCGAGTTGCGTCATTTGTCAAACGTTACCACCAAGACTGATCGCCAAGTACATTTTACCGCAACCACCTACAGAATGGAGAATGGAGTGGTAGTCGATCGCACTGGGAGACTAGTCAGATCTGTCTTAAGTGAGGGAGATCGAGTTGCGTCATTTGTCAAACGTTACCACCAAGACTGATCGCCAAGTACATTTTACCGCAACCTCCTACAGAATGGAGAATGGAGTGGTAGTCGATCGCACTGGGAGACTAGTCAGATCTGTCTTAAGTGAGGGAGATCGAGTTGCGTCATTTGTCAAACGTTACCACCAAGACTGATCGCCAAGTACATTTTACCGCAACCTCCTACAGAATGGAGAATGGAGTGGTAGTCGATCACACTGGGAGACTAGTCAGATCTGTCTTAAGTGAGGGAGATCGAGTTGCGTCATTTGTCAAACGTTACCACCAAGACTGATCGCCAAGTACATTTTACCGCAACCTCCTACAGAATGGAGAATGGAGTGGTAGTCGATCGCACTGGGAGACTAGTCAGATCTGTCTTAAGTGAGGGAGATCGAGTTGCGTCATTTGTCAAACGTTACCACCAAGACTGATCGCCAAGTACATTTTACCGCAACCTCCTACAGAATGGAGAATGGAGTGGTAGTCGATCACACTGGGAGACTAGTCAGATCTGTCTTAAGTGAGGGAGATCGAGTTGCGTCATTTGTCAAAGTCGTTATAAATTTGGCTTGTAATGGTTATTCGTGCTGTAGATCAAACAGTCGCAGGTGTACACGGGGGCGGTTGATGTTGGATGTCGGATGTCGGGTGCGCCTCTGGCGATGCGTTTCCACGCCCACAGAACAGCCCGGGTGTCCCGGTGTGTAGACTATGTAGGTTGTCTGATGATGCGGGTGCAGCGTAACTCCGCAACAGGTGGCAGTTGCATTCATGACAAGGGTAATTTGAGGATTTTATTAGGGGGAGAAAATGAGTGTTCGTCATTATTGAGACAACATATTATATATTACAATATTTTCTTCAAATTATTGGAGAGCGATTTCCCCCTCCTCTTGCTCTTCCAAAATTACGTCTATGATTTTTGGTATAATCCGTGGACATTTAGACTGCTTAGGTCTGGTACTATCAGAGGTATTTAGCAAAGAACACATAGGCGAGAATATATTGCGACAAGTTGTTATATTTGTTGTTTTTTTTATGGGAAGAGTATGGTGTTAATTTTATCATCGATTTGATACTATTATACACTATACAAGTGTCAAATAATGGTAAACGCTCTATCACTGACTTCCCGATGAGTCGATTGATTATGTAATTGTTGAACTACACGTTCATTGCATACGACATTCTCAATAGTTAAAAGGAATTAAAGTCTCCCCTCTTTCTAAACTGTAACAACACTGGAACAGTTGCATCCCCCCACCCCAAAGAATTATGGTTAAATTTAAATTCTTCTGGAAATATTATCACCTAAATTCTTTAAAGTTTAGTTGATCCCTGCTGGTATGTTTGTAGCTATTATAATTGCAGTATTTTATATTTTTACGTGAACTATATGCGTCGTGCACTAAAATCGCCTTTGTGCATCCGCGTGCATGCCCTTTAACCCTTTGAGCGCCAAGAGCCGATATATCGGCTTTTGAATCGATCCTTTCCTTACTGTGTTTGTGTGCGTCCACAGGATGAACGTTTTTTAGTGAATTTCCTTTGGAAAGTGAACTATTAGCATGACCCGCACGGTGAAACTTAAGCCCGGGACCACCATAGAAGTTCCTACCGTGACCCCCTGAACACGATTTGGGGGGTCGTTCAAAATTGTATATATATAGACATATATATATATATATATATATATATATATATATACACACATATATATATATATATATATATATATATATATATATATATATATATATATATGTGTGTATGCACTCTAGCGGTCGCATTTTTTGTCCGATTTACTTCAAGTTTGGTAGGGACATTCCTTTTTGTAATCGGTTGGACAAGTTCGTTGGGCAAAACAATCGGAGAGCTCTAACCCCCTTTTTTGGGGATTTTAAATTTAGAAATTTGAGTTTTTGGGCCCAAAAAGGGTCAGAAAAGCCCCGGATGTGAAATTAACGAATGAATGAAAACCGGTGGGAATTAGTGTGGCGAAACTTTTAAGCCCTCTCTCGTCATTCTAGCATATATATTTACTGAGTTATTAAAGAAAATGTGTATTGACCAAACACAGTACGTTGTCTTATGGGGGTTTTACTTTAGAAAAGCCTGTTATTCATTTGTTGGTGTACTTTTATCATCCCCAACAACCTCACGCCTACTTTAAAGCCTAACTGGACCTTCTCCTAAGCTTATAATGCGCAAAATTGTATTCCCAGCATTGCAGGTAAATAGAACCAGGAGCATCAAAACAGCCAAAAAATCAATATTTTCAGATTTGAATAAAAATTTAAATAATTGTATGTTAACTGATTTAGAGTTTTTATAGTTTTTTATGTGGAAATTCACTTCCCTCACGTCAGCGTGCTGCGTGCGAACTCGTTTTAAACTTCAAGTCGCCTGGCTTTCAATATAATGAAACGATCTTTAAAACAACACAGATTCAACCACTCTATTCACTAGCTTGGCGCTCAAAGGAGTAACAGAAAATAATTCCAAAATTGGGTTGAATAGTAATCGGTAAAGCTCATTAGCGTTAACTTAACCGTACATGTATTTTGTATTAAACGCTCGCACCGTCTGTAGTGCGGTGTTTATATACAACTCGTGTTGAAGTGTGAAACCTGATTTGCTAAAAAAATATCAGATCCGCCTTGCCAGTTTAGCCTAGTTAATGAGCAGGTAACTAACTACAAGTGACGGCAATTCCAGGACAACCCGGGTCGAGGTGAACGCTCCAATGACAGCCACGTGGCGCCGACATTACGCTTACGTTAAATGTTAAATGCCAGCAACGCCTCGTCTGCTGCAACCCACTGTCATACACCATTTTTTAACACGTCTTTTGCAATTCAAAAGTCAGAAATGTAATTATTTCTGTTTAACGACCCGAGAACACATTTATAACACTCTCAAATAAAGTATTGTGCGCCAGCTTGTGTATCAAAAGTATTTCGTGTTAAATGTTCAGAATATTATATATGTGGTGGAGGATTGGTTGAAATTGTTTTTTATTTCCTCTTTGCACATTTTCTTTGTAAATATAATTTTATATTATGTACACAATAGTGTCATTGGGTGGAAAATAATTTTTCATGATTTGTTTTAATTTTATGAAATTGTTATGTGAAATAAATTTATAACACACATTGTATTGAGTTTGTGTTGCATTTCACACAAACTCTATTTTAAATTTGATTGTGTGAAATGAATTTTATGCGCGAAACGTAAATTAAGTGCTTGAACGTTCTCTATATGCTAAAAAAAATTTGTCTACTGTAACTTATATCAATATAAGCTATAGAAAATATAAGTTTTTAAGCAGAATTTTTAAATTACTTAAAAAGCTACAATTTGTCATGTCATAGATAAAATCTAAATACAAATTCAATATAATATAGATTTGCAAAGGAGCTAAAGATCAAATCTGTATTATATTGAATTTCTACTAAGATATATCCATGTCTTTAAACAATTTTTACGGTATTTTAAGGACAGTACCGAAGAAAACCATCGAGTTAATCATTAGAACGCAACCAAAACATTAAAAAGCCGTCACAAAAATAAACTCAACATGTATAATATTTTGAAAATCAACACAGTAAACTGGTGGATCCCTCTCTTAGGCGTTTTATCAACACCCTATTTAATAGACACGTAATTGAAATGTTAATGTCAACGATAACGCAGGGTGAAACCCGAGGGCTTTGCGCCGTGCAGAAATTAATTAAACCCCTCTCCGGTAGGGCGCGCCCTCGGCGCTGGCTGATTGATTTACGTTCTAATCTCTGTAGCGCGTCGGGCCAGAGGCCAGAGGGCTGTAAATATCCTATAGCATTGTATGTCTACAAATAAGATCATTAGCGGTATTAACGATGTTTAGACGTAATAACGCCACACGAGACTTTGTAGTTTGAGAGTGGACCTAACAAATATAAAAAACTGTGTGAAGGTTAAAGAGAGCTTGGTGTAAGTAACGATAGGACTTATGTTAATATGGGGCTCCAGTCACGAAACATTACGTTTACCTGATTCCCCCATAAGGCCAATGTTATCTTTCAAAGGCCGTTCCTCCTCAGCGGATTATCAGATACTGTATTGATGATTTATGTGTCATTTTAAAGAGCCAAAAAATACCTAGCGAACAAAATTTCGATATCGCCAATAATTATTGTTCGCATTTACGACTTTTTTATGTGTAATATCTAAATTCTGCTCTCTGAAATCGCTCTTTGTTCTTGTAATCAACCATAAATAAAATGTCCTAGGTATTAAGCATTTACGACCTTTTTATGGGTAATATCTAAATTCCGCTCACTCAAATCGCTCTTTGTTCTTATAATCAACCATAAATAAAATGTCCTAGGTATTAAGCATTTACGACCTTTTTATGGGTAATATCTAAATTGTGCTCTCTGAAATCGCTCTTTGTTCTTATAATCAACCATAAATAAAATGTCCTAGGTATTAAGCATTTACGACTTTTTTATGGGTAATATCTAAATTCCGCTCACTCAAATCGCTCTTTGTTCTTATAATCAACCATAAATAAAATGTCCTAGATATTAAGCATTTACGACATTTTTTATGGGTAATATCTAAATTCTGCTCTCTGAAATCGCTCTTTCTTCTTATAATCAACCATAAATAAAATGTCCTAGATATTAAGCATTTACGACCTTTTTATGGGTAATATCTAAATTCTGCTCTCTGAAATCGCTCTTAGTTCTTATAATAAACCATAAATAAAATGTCCTAGGTATTAAGCATTTACGACTTTTTTATGGGTAATATCTAAATTCCGCTCACTCAAATCGCTCTTTGTTCTTATAATCAACCATAAATAAAATGTCCTAGATATTAAGCATTTACGACATTTTTTATGGGTAATATCTAAATTCTGCTCTCTGAAATCGCTCTTTCTTCTTATAATCAACCATAAATAAAATGTCGTAGGTATTAAGCATTTACGACCTTTTTATGGGTAACATCTAAATTCTGCTCCCTCAAATCCCTCTTAGTTCTTGTAATCAATCATAAATAAAATGTCCTAGGTATTAAGCATTTACTACCTTTTTATGGGTAATATCTAAATTCTGCTCTCTGAAATCGCTCTTAGTTCTTATAATAAACCATAAATAAAATGTCCTAGGTATTAAGCATTTACGACTTTTTTATGGGTAATATCTAAATTCCGCTCACTCAAATCGCTCTTTGTTCTTATAATCAACCATAAATGAAATGTCATAGGTATTAAGCATTTACGACTTTTTTATGGGTAATATCTAAATTCCGCTCACTCAAATCGCTCTTTGTTCTTATAATCAACCATAAATGAAATGTCCTAGGTATTAAGCATTTACGACTTTTTTTATGGGTAATATCTAAATTCTGCTCCCTCAAATCGCTCTTTGTTCTTATAATCAACCATAAATAAAATGTCCTAGGTATAAAGCATTTACGACTTTTTTATGGGTAATATCTAAATTCCGTTCACTCAAATCGCTCTTTGTTCTTATAATCAACCATAAATAAAATGTCCTAGGTATTAAGCATTTACGACTTTTTTTATGGGTAATATCTAAATTCTGCTCCCTCAAATCGCTCTTTCTTCTTATAATCAACCATGAATAAAATTTCCTAGGTATTAAGCATTTACGACCTTTTTATGGGTAATATCTAATTTCTGCTCCCCCAAATCGCTCTTTGTTCTTATAATCAACCATAAATAAAATGTCGTAGGTATTAAGCATTTACGACCTTTTTATGGGTAACATCTAAATTCTGCTCCCTCAAATCGCTCTTTGTTCTTGTAATCAATCATAAATAAAATGTCCTAGATATTAAGCATTTACGACTTTTTTTATGGGTAATATCTAAATTCTGCCCCCTCAAATCGCTCTTTGTTCTTATAATCAACCATAAATAAAATGTCCTAGGTATAAAGCATTTACGACTTTTTTATGGGTAATATCTAAATTCCGTTCACTCAAATCGCTCTTTGTTCTTATAATCAACCATAAATAAAATGTCCTAGGTATTAAGCATTTACGACTTTTTTATGGGTAAATATCTAAATTCTGCTCCCTCAAATCGCTCTTTGTTCTTGTAATCAATCATAAATAAAATGTCCTAGATATTAAGCAATTACGACCTTTTTATGGGTAATATCTAAATTCTGCTCTCTGAAATCGCTCTTAGTTCTTATAATCAACCATAAATAAAATGTCCTAGGTATTAAGCATTTACGACTTTTTTATGGGTAATATCTAAATTCCGCTCACTCAAATCGCTCTTTGTTCTTATAATCAACCATAAATGAAATGTCATAGGTATTAAGCATTTACGACTTTTTTATGGGTAATATCTAAATTCCGCTCACTCAAATCGCTCTTTGTTCTTATAATCAACCATAAATGAAATGTCCTAGGTATTAAGCATTTACGACTTTTTTATGGGTAATATCTAAATTCTGCCCCCTCAAATCGCTCTTTGTTCTTATAATCAACCATAAATAAAATGTCCTAGTTATAAAGCATTTACGACTTTTTTATGGGTAATATCTAAATTCCGTTCACTCAAATCGCTCTTTGTTCTTATAATCAACCATAAATAAAATGTCCTAGGTATTAAGCATTTACGAATTTTTTTATGGGTAATATCTAAATTCTGCTCCCTCAAATCGCTCTTTCTTCTTATAATCAACCATAAATAAAATGTCCTAGGTATTAAGCATTTACGACCTTTTTATGGGTAATATCTAAATTCTGCTCCCCCAAATCGCTCTTTGTTCTTATAATCAACCATAAATAAAATGTCGTAGGTATTAAGCATTTACGACCTTTTTATGGGTAACATCTAAATTCTGCCCCCTCAAATCGCTCTTTGTTCTTATAATCAACCATAAATAAAATGTCCTAGGTATAAAGCATTTACGACTTTTTTATGGGTAATATCTAAATTCCGTTCACTCAAATCGCTCTTTGTTCTTATAATCAACCATAAATAAAATGTCCTAGGTATAAAGCATTTACGACCTTTTTATGGGTAATATCTAAATTCTGCTCTCTGAAATCGCTCTTAGTTCTTATAATCAACCATAAATAAAATGTCCTAGGTATTAAGCATTTACGACTTTTTTATGGGTAATATCTAAATTCCGCTCACTCAAATCGCTCTTTGTTCTTATAATCAACCATAAATGAAATGTCATAGGTATTAAGCATTTACGACTTTTTTATGGGTAATATCTAAATTCCGCTCACTCAAATCGCTCTTTGTTCTTATAATCAACCATAAATGAAATGTCCTAGGTATTAAGCATTTACGACTTTTTTATGGGTAATATCTAAATTCTGCCCCCTCAAATCGCTCTTTGTTCTTATAATCAACCATAAATAAAATGTCCTAGGTATAAAGCATTTACGACTTTTTTATGGGTAATATCTAAATTCCGTTCACTCAAATCGCTCTTTGTTCTTATAATCAACCATAAATAAAATGTCCTAGGTATTAAGCATTTACGAATTTTTTTATGGGTAATATCTAAATTCTGCTCCCTCAAATCGCTCTTTCTTCTTATAATCAACCATAAATAAAATGTCCTAGGTATTAAGCATTTACGACCTTTTTATGGGTAATATCTAATTTCTGCTCCCCCAAATCGCTCTTTGTTCTTATAATCAACCATAAATAAAATGTCCTAGATATTAAGCATTTACGACCTTATTATGGGTAATATCTAAATTCTGCTCCCTCAAATCCCTCTTAGTTCTTGTAATCAATCATAAATAAAATGTCCTAGATATTAAGCATTTAGACCTTTTTATGGGTAATATCTAAATTCTGCTCTCTGAAATCGCTCTTAGTTCTTATAATAAACCATAAATAAAATGTCCTAGGTATTAAGCATTTACGACTTTTTTATGGGTAATATCTAAATTCCGCTCACTCAAATCGCTCTTTGTTCTTATAATCAACCATAAATAAAATATCGTAGGTATTAAGCATTTACGACCTTTTTATGGGTAACATCTAAATTCTGCTCCCTCAAATCGCTCTTTGTTCTTGTAATCAATCATAAATAAAATGTCCTAGATATTAAGCATTTACGACCGTTTTATGGGTAATATCTAAATTCTGCTCTCTGAAATCGCTCTTAGTTCTTATAATCAACCATAAATAAAATGTCCTAGGTATTAAGCATTTACGACTTTTTTATGGGTAATATCTAAATTCCGCTCACTCAAATCGCTCTTTGTTCTTATAATCAACCATAAATGAAATGTCATAGGTATTAAGCATTTACGACTTTTTTATGGGTAATATCTAAATTCCGCTCACTCAAATCGCTCTTTGTTCTTATAATCAACCATAAATAAAATGTCCTAGGTATAAAGCATTTACGACTTTTTTATGGGTAATATCTAAATTCCGTTCACTCAAATCGCTCTTTGTTCTTATAATCAACCATAAATAAAATGTCCTAGGTATTAAGCATTTACGACTTTTTTTATGGGTAATATCTAAATTCTGCTCCCTCAAATTGCTCTTTCTTCTTATCATCAACCATAAATAAAATGTCCTAGGTATTAAGCATTTACGACCTTTTTATGGGTAATATCTAATTTCTGCTCCCCCAAATCGCTCTTTGTTCTTATAATCAACCATAAATAAAATGTCGTAGGTATTAAGCATTTACGACCTTTTTATGGGTAACATCTAAATTCTGCTCCCTCAAATCGCTCTTTGTTCTTGTAATCAATCATAAATAAAATGTCCTAGATATTAATCATTTACGACCTTTTTATGGGTAACATCTAAATTCTGCTCTCTGAAATCGCTCTTAGTTCTTATAATCAACCATAAATAAAATGTCCTATATATTAAGCATTTACGACCTTTTTATGGGTAATATCTAAATTCTGCTCTCTGAAATCGCTCTTTGTTCTTATAATCAACCATAAATAAAATGTCCTAGGTATTAAGCATTTACGATCTTTTTATGGGTAATATCTAAATTCTGCTCTCTGAAATCGCTCATTGTTCTTATAATCAATCAACCATAAATAAAATGTCCTAGATATTAAGCATTTACGACCTTTTTATGGGTAATATCTAAATTCTGCTCTCTGAAATCGCTCTTAGTTCTTATAATCAACCATAAATAAAATGTCCTAGATATTAAGCATTTACGACCTTTTTTATGGGTAATATCTAAATTCTGCTCTCTGAAATCGCTCTTTGTTCTTATAATCAACCATAAATAAAATGTCCTAGGTATTAAGCATTTACGACCTTTTTATGGGTAATATCTAAATTCTGCTCTCTGAAATCGCTCTTTGTTCTTATAATCAACCATAAATAAAATGTCCTAGATATTAAGCATTTACGACCTTTTTATGGGTAATATCTAAATTCTGCTCTCTGAAATCGCTCTTTGTTCTTATAATCAATCATAAATAAAATGTCCTAGGTATTAAGCATTTACGACTTTTTTTATGGGTAATATCTAAATTCTGCTCTCTGAAATCGCTCTTTGTTCTTATAATCAACCATAAATAAAATGTCCTAGATATTAAGCATTTACGACCTTTTTATGGGTAATATCTAAATTCTGCTCTCTGAAATCGCTCTTTGTTCTTATAATCAACCATAAATAAAATGTCCTAGGTATTAAGCATTTACGACCTTTTTATGGGTAAAATCTAAATTCTGCTCCCTCAAATCGCTCTTAGTTCTTGTAATCAATCATAAATAAAATGTCCTAGATATTAAGCATTTACGACCTTTTTATGGGTAATATCTAAATTCTGCTCTCTGAAATCGCTCTTTGTTCTTATAATCAACCATAAATAAAATGTCCTAGGTATTAAGCATTTACGACTTTTTTAAAGGTAATATCTAAATTCTGCTCTCTGAAATCGCTCTTTCTTCTTATAATCAACCTAAAATAAAATGTCCTAGGTATTAAGCATTTACGACTTTTTTATAGGTAATATCTAAATTCTGCTCTCTGAAATCGCTCTTTGTTCTTATAATCAACCATACATTAAATGTCCTAGGTATTAAGCATTTACGACTTTTTATGGGTAATATCTAAATTGTGCTGCCTCAGATCACTCTTTGTTCTTATAATTAACCATAAATAAAATGTCCTAGGTATTAAGCATTTACGACTTTTTTTATGGGTAATATCTAAATTGTGCTCCCTCAAATCGCTCTTTGTTCTTATAATCAACCATAAATAAAATGTCCTAGGTATTAAGCATTTACGACTTTTTTATAGGTAATATCTAAATTCTGCTCTCTGAAATCACTCTTTGTTCTTATAATCAACCATAAATAAAATGTTCTAGGTATTAAGCATTTACGACATTTTTATGGGTAATATCTAAATTGTGCTCCCTCAGATCGCTCTTTGTTCTTATAATTAACCATAAATAAAATGTCCTAGGTATTAAACATTTACGACTTTTTTATGGGTAATATCTAAATTCTGCTCCCTCAGATCACTCTTTGTTCTTATAATCAACCATAAATAAAATGTCCTAGGTATTAAGCATTTACGACTTTTTATGGGTAATATCTAAATTCTGCTCTCTGAAATTGCTCTTTGTTCTTATAATCAACCATAAATAATCGATTTAGGATAATTCGTTGAGAAGGGATGAACTTTGAAAGTTAACATTGACCTTGTGGTAGAAGCCGGCAAATGTGAAGCCCTCCTTCTTATACCAAACCTTATTTTAGTGTTACCCCCCAAAAAACCTTGGAAATTGATGATTAACGGCAAATTTCGAATGAGCAAAAAGATCAGAGTGAAGAAATTGTGATATTAATCGTATCTGACCAATAATATTAAACGATACTTAACTGTTAACTTATTAATTACAAATGTCAGGTAATACGTTATGGAGGAATCAAATTACCGTTATTTTAATTGTATTATATTGTGGATTTACCTGGCATGCTTCGCATTTGAAGGACCAATTTAATCTCCATCGCTATAATTAAACAAAATATAAAAAGTTATAAACGATTCAGCAGTCCATGCATCACCCCTTTTCTTTGTTTGAATAACTATGCTTTCGTGAATGTGCCCAGTTCATTTCATTTGTCCACGACTCTACTGTGGGATGGGGTAGCCTACGTTGTGGTGGTGTCACGCATCGTACAATTTCCTCGGATGACTATAAGAAGTGCCCAGACTTGATGGATGAAAGTGTAAATCCATTTGTCTCCTGACGCTGCTTTTTAGCCAACTTTGACCCAGACCATGTGTCTTCGTCATTGAACATTATCGTCACTCTTTCTCGTCGATTATGGTTAGCTAAGACATTTTTGTCATATTTATTCCCATTTCCATTAAGATTAGCTTGATAATTTGATGGTTTTGTTGGAAGAATGTATAGCGTGATCTATGCTCAAGACAGCCAACTAACCGAACAATTCTGTTCCGAAGAAAGAGAATGACGCGTAGAAAGTGACTGTGAACGATTGATCTAGTTTGGCGCTAATGGTAATTTGCTTGACTTGCAAACCTGCATACTCGGCCCCCATGTTATTCATATGGAGAATAAGTAAAGTTGTATATCTCCCTTAATTATGAACCTACATTAAGAGAACTTGGTATGTAGCTTCACCTGGTCCAGTTGTATTGATAATTGCAAAAAAACATTACATATCTTCCTCTTTGCAGCAAACCTGCGTCCTCAACCCTAATATTATTCTTATGGAGAATAAATAAAATGCTATATACCACTTATTTATGGATGTATTCTTGTGAAACTTGGTAAATAGCTCTATCTAGTAGTGAGTCACATATATATGCATTGGAAATTCGCTGAGTACGCAGGTTTGCTGCGACGGGGGTATTGAATATACTAACCACTTTTTTTATAAAAATGTTGTTCAATAAAATCACTAGGTAGTGTTATTTAAAATGAGCCATAAAAGAACGATTTCGGATGATGCGTTGAAAAGTGGTGGAATTTAAAAAAATAAACACTGGCCTTATGGGGGAAGCAGGTAGAAACGCGACATGTTTTGAGACTGAAACCCCTCCTAATGCTAGCAATATTACAGTAACGTTGATTTCTCCAATTTACAAGCTCTCCCAAATTTAATTTAGTCCAAATTCGTCTCAGGTAGAATTTATGTCTATTTAACCACCGGCTAGATGCGGTTTGGCGATAAGGAATTAATTAGTGTCGAAATCAGACAGAATTACCAGCCTGTTACTCCAAAGAGTGAAGACCGGTTTGAATGCATATCTGGTATGTTTTAAACGGCGGCAGGTTTGGACGCAGGTGGAACGGCGGTTCTCCTGCACCTGGCTCCGGCTCCAGCTCCAGCCTGGAGTCACGTGACCTAGACCCAGCTGTTTCTTGGGCTTCGGGCACAATTATTTCACACCTGTTTGAATTTTAGTAACAGATGGGAAACATATCCTAATACTCTAATATGAGGAATGTCTGTCTGTTTGTTTGCAAAATTTATCTCGGGATCCAGCGGAACGATTTGGTTAAAACTTTGGAATAAGGGGTTTTTGGACCTAAAGAATCTACTAAAACTTCAAACCATAGGAAAATTGTAGATTTTGTTAAAAACTCCATTTGAAAATTGGGAATTCAAATGAATACAAAATAATCATAACAGCTGTGAATAAATTAACCAATGGGCTGTCAAAGTAGCACTTACACAGAGTAAAGTATCAACAAGTGATTTATTTAAATCAGTGACTAGAATCATTAAATAAAGATTGTATATAGAGTGCACATATACAAATTAATCAAATGTGTATACATAAAACATACTATAAGGAGATTGAGTTATAGTAGCAACTGGAATAGTTCTAATATCTGGAAAAAGCAAATGATCGAGGCAAACCTGCTCTTTATATACAATTTATCTGTTGAGTTTTTCACCCACAAAAACAAATCTAATTCACCGAGCATGCTCGGTCACGCGGTACTTGATGATATCCAACAACAATAGTGACTAGTTTGCGTTGCGATTGCATGTATTAATAATCCTTAGGTGTGAGATTCTCGTTTACCCACTCTTCTCTTCTTAACTATTATTATTAGTGAATTTCCTATGGAAAGTGAACTATTAGCATGACCCGCACGGTAAAACTTAAGCCCGGGACTACCATAGAAGCTCCTAACGTGACCCCCTGAACACGTTTTGGGGGGGTCATTCATAACTGCATATATATATGTGTGTGTGTGTGTGTGTGTGTGTGTGTGTGTGTGTGTGTGTGTGTGTGTGTGTGTGTGTTTGCACTCTAGTGGTCGCATTTTTATCCGATTTAATTTAAATTTGGTAGGGACTAATGTGTTTATGTTCTTTCTATAGTCAGTTGGACAAGTTTGTTGGGTAAAACATCGGAAAACTCTAAAACCTTTTTTGGGGATTAATCTTTCAAATTTCGAGTTTTTGGGCCCAAAAAGGGTCAGAAAAGCCCCGGATGTAAACAATTAATGCATGTACAAAGATGGGAATTATTGAGGCGAAAGTGTTAAGCCCTCTCCCGTCATTCTAGCATAAATATGTACCGAGTTATTAAAGAAAATGTGTATCGACTAAACACAATACGTTGTCTTATAGGGGTTTTACATTAGAAAAGCCTGTTATTCATTTGTTGGTGTACTTTTATCATCCCCAACAACTTCACACCTATTCTCAAGCCTGACTGGACCCTCTCCTAACCTTATAATGCGCAAAACTGTATTCCCAGCATTTCAGGTAAATTAAACTAGGAGCATCAGAACAGCCAAAAAATCAATGTTTTCAGATTTCAATAAAAATTGGAATAAATGTTTGTTTTTACATTTATTTTGAGTTTTAAACGTTGTTTATGAGGAAATTCACTTCACTCACGTCAGCGTGCTGCGTGCGAACTCGTTTATTCTATATGCATCGTCTATTCTGAGACATCGAATTTTAAATTTGTTTATTTTTTTATGAGGGTTTATTGTTTATTTTAATTTATGTACAGTACGTAGACTATGAATTACAAATTTGAAGAAAATAATTTGTTTTACACTATCCATTCAGCAAAGGAACAAAATGCCAACTCAAAAATAATCCATTGATTTTAATATTATTTTTGCTAATTTAGAATGTCTTTATAAATTCACTTTTTGCAAGTTATTTCATTTTGCACTAGACATGAATCTGGAGGAAATAAATTTCCTGACCTTATATTAAGTATCCTTGACGAAGTTTATCGACTATTGTGGGCCTTTCGAGTATCATTATTTGATCCGAAATAGTGATTTCTATCTCAACTTCCATCAGGCATAACTTTGACTCGTAACTGATAATTTTTGACGTCCCTGGTAAAACGACCTTCATTTGCCATGACCATGTTCCCTCACCTTCTCTACTCAAGGCTAAGCCAATGACCGCTGGTCTCTGTCAATGCCTTGTAGCATTTGTCTTCCATTTTAAATTTCCATCAATCTTCTTGCAAGGTTTTATTCTTCTTTATCCTATTGTTAGTGTGAATATTTGCAGGTTTTAGCTCCACACTCAAAATACGACCGCTTAAGCTAAACTTTTGTTGGAGATCAACATTTTGAATTACTTCCATTTCGGAAACCTTTTAGGGCTATTTGATTTGTCCGCCGCTTGTTCTACAATGTGCAAATGCGAAGCATAAGAAATTTGCTTCATCTTCAGTAAGTACTAGACTAGATGAATACTTAAACAAGTGTTCATTAATGAAGATAATGAAAACTGGTTAGCGCGGCGAAATCAGAAAATTCCATGGAGACTGACTCCGGGCCGAGGCTATACCACGCTCTTCACTGGAGCATGGAGCCAGTTTATAGTAACAATAATTAACTATGTTTTTGTTGTTCTCCTACTGACCCAGCGAGATATATATCTATAGAGGTCTCGTCTGGGGTAAAAAACTGTGCCTACATGTTGACCGCCATTTTTACCCTCTATACCCTCCGGTCTCCATGGCAGACAATATGTCCACCGGGCGGCTACCGTAGCATGTCGAACTTCCTGAAAGTTACTTACTCATCAAGCAGTGACTAGCAGCTATAAAAAGGCACGAACCACTGGAAGTGGTGACATTTCCTATGTGAGCGCTGCCAGTGTAAAACTTTGATATCACTCCGAGCACTACCTGTGGCAAATTTTAATACACCCGTCGCAGCAAACCTGCGTACTCAGCGAATTTCCAATGAATATATATGTCTTAATAACACATTACTGTAAGCCTCTTACCAGAATTCATAAGAAATATATTCATAAATAAGCGATATTTAAAATATTCATTATTATCCATAAGAATAACATTAGGGATGAGTACGCAGGTTTGCTGCAACAAGGAACACAAAATAATGGGTTTTTATGCAAATATCAATAGAACTCATCTAAGTGAAGTCACATAACAAGTTTCATCCATATTCATTCATAAATAAGCGATATATAACATTTTTATTGTTCTCCATAAGAATAACATGGGGACCGAGTACCTAGGTTTGCTGCTACGGGAACCGTAGGCGAAAAATTGTTTTTTTGTTCAAACAACAACAAACCACAATCAGATGAAGCGATATACAAAGTTTCGTCAGTTTATGTTCATAAATAACCGAGATATAAAATTTTCCTTTTTCTCCATAAGAATAACATTGGACAACGTACTGTGTTTAGCACTTTCAATATCTCAGTAACCAATTGTCGTAGCGCAATGATCTAAATACCAAATTGTTTTTTTTTTAAGCTGAATTCAATGGTATAAGCTAAAATTTGATTTAAATAACCATTACATGTGAAAACACTAAAAAAAACATTTTTAGGGTACAAAACCCCCCCAAAACCCCCCTTTGGATGGTGCGATTTGTCTGGTTTTCGAACTCGTTCAAATAAATGGTACTTTACATATTTTTGCCAAATTTAATTAAGATCGGACCTTTTTTACGAGAGTTTTCGTGCTTACGGACACGTATATATACATATATAAAAATTTGAACGAATTATGTTTTTGGCATCTGGAGACCTCAAAACGAAAATTTATCATGGTCTCGGGCTTAAGTCTTACCATGAGACCTACGGTAATAGCTTCTTCCCTATAGGGGAAATTCGCTAAAAATCACAGCACCGTCTACTGCTTGATGAATTGTAACTTTTACCATAGATTAAACAAACTCCTTAGTATGCTTAACCTATGCTTTTACTTAATTCGATACGCTAGTGCAGTCTAATGGACATTGCACTGAATTCACGATCATGCGGTCCCAGGTTCAATCCTACCTTTTCGTGTTTACTTTTTGAGGTACCATTTTTTGTTATCTTTTACACAAACCCATTTTTGCTCTGCCGAGTAAGGTTAGGTTAGTTTTCTATAGTTGTTTCGTAAATGTAGCGTGCTTTTGTATAATATAAGTGGGTTTCTACTGTTTACATTTTAAAATACTATATTTCACTGGTAATTTAAGACACCCATTGTTTTCTCATAATAAAGCATCTGTTGCGGATAGTTCGTTCGTCATCGGACGAGTTCGGCTTCCTTCGGGTGGCAAAGTCTCCACTTCCAGTGGAGCAGCCTTTTTTTAGCTGCTAGTCATAAGAATTGCATAGGAGCTATGACCGACTATAGGACAGACTTTATCTTTCTCACAACTTCACAGAAGTTTTGGTAATATCGGTAAAGTTGATTTCAGTCATAGGCGAACAACATTTCAATGAAATTCAACGGATCAGGGCATTTTTAAATACTGATTTCGGCTTATCGTATGCACATAATGTCAAAATAACTCAACATTTTTACAGTTTAGGCTGTGTACAGACAAAACTTAAATTTAACTACTTCAACATCTTCAATTTAATCTTATTTGTATACCTTGAAACAAAGAACCTTTTTGTTGATTAAAAAAAATTGTATTACTGTATTCGGAGTGCAAAATATTCCCTGAGCGATTACATTAAACACACTTCTCAGAAGCATAAAACACCCCGAAACTCTGTAACGTGGGAAAGCATTTGGTCGATTTCGATCAACGCGATCCATGATTTAACACCATATGACATCAATGTAATCCTACAATGATTTCACTAATTCAGCCAACCCATGAATTAAACTATATGCTCACAGTACCGCATCCTATACTTATACCCGCCTACGGTTCGTATCACCATGCATAATCCTATCCTGTCTCTGTGTAGGATGGGAACACGAGGATTGTCGGCTCTCGACATATCGTGACCTCTCCAGAGCGGGCAGCTTCAGACACGAACATGTTTATTCTCCGATGACTCACTCGCTCATCGAATCGCCGAAACTAAACTGAGCTGTGACGTCACCTCAACCCTCCAGCGAGATGTGAAGTCGTCTTCTTATTGGTCTCGAATGGAGTTTTGAACAATGATGGTTTTGTTTTTCTTTTCAATTCAAATTTAAATTCAATCTTTGATTCAGCCCACGACCCTGTAGTCATCAGACATATTTATTTAGTTTAGAGTGACTAAGCGGGATTTTAATCAGATATAATTTACGCTGTACGTTGAATAAACACTGTAGCCTACATTATATTCGTTAATTTTTAATGTTTCGATGGGTTTAATGCGTTTAGCGAGCTAAAATGACTTATATCAGCCCCGAAATTTCATGAGGTTTATCGTATTGGTGTAGCGTCATGCTAAATCAGCAGTTTGATATAAACGTACCTAATCTAATGTAAACCAGTATTTATAAAAACTATGTTTATACTTTCAGTTGAATAAAGTGGACAAACAGAAGGTACAACGTAATATCATTGACTATAGATACTTCAGAATCTATAGTCAATGGAAATATTATTAAATAAATGTTAATGTAAATATAAACGTAAATGTTATGTACAGTTAATGTTATTAATGTAAATGTTATAATATAAATTCAAAACTTATTTACTTTGCGTATTTAAAATAAACAGCATTGCCAACTGCTGTATACGTCAAGTATATTTGTTTTCTTTTTGCGTTTAGTAGTAATGTGTAACGTAAATTTCATGTTAAAAGTTGCAACATTTCTACAAAAAGCTTCTCCGATAAAATATAAACGATATTTTAACCTTTAGGGAATTTAACTGACTTTTGGTTGCAAAAACTATTTATTTTGGTTAGAAAAATAGTACCTGAAAATTTAATTTCTGGTAGGCCTAGGAGAGTTTATAAATTAGTTTATTGCTGGAATATAAATTCACTGTTTTGGATAGGTTTGTGTTAATGTGTAAGTGAAGTAACCTTCCTCTACTACTTTTCAACTTCTTTTAACGTATATTCTGTTGCCCTCCAAACCTCCCATGACCCCATGTCTTGTTTTCCACCACATTATCTCCACTCGGCACCACGGACGGTCACCGAGGTACTGTGTCAATGCAGTTTGTGTCGACTAACGGGTAGTCACTGTAGTCAGCGTATGCACCGCTACACACATCGCCGCTAGCACTGACATTCGCCATCTACAGCCGACCGCTAGTACCACTGTACCGCTCGCACACCAAGGCACTCGGCATCACACATACTCACGCACGGTTTACGGTTATTGGACACTTGGATTTTCCATGTACGGCGGCAGCAACATCTTATGAAACACCGGAACCATGCGACCACGCGGTTGCGTTATTCATTCCTTAGGTTCACGTAACTTTGGCATATGGATTCTTGAAGGGATTTTTGGCAATACTTCATAAGCGGGGGTTCAAATCCTCTGTGTCTACCTGCTTCTCCCATAAGACCAATTTTAACTTTCAACGCCCGTCACTCCTCACCGGATTATCCGAACTTGTTGATTTATGGTGAATTTAAATACCCCCGTAGCAGCAAACCTGCATACTCAGCGAATTTACAATACATATTAATTTATCTTAATACCACATAAAGCCACATACCAAGTTTCATCAATATACATTCATAAATAAACGATTTATGACATTTTAATTATTCTCCATAAGAATAACATGGCGGCTGAGTATGCAGGTTTGCTGAAATAAGGAACACTAAAAATGGGTTTTTATACAAATATCAATATAACTCAACTAGGTAAAGCCACATACCGAGTTCTATTAATTTATGTTCATAATTAAAGGAGATAACACTTAATTATTCTCCATAAGAATAACATGGGGCTGAGTATGCAGGTTTGCTGCTACGGGAACTATCAGGCAAAAAATTGATTTTTGTGCAAATATCAATAGACCACAATGAAATGAAGCAATATACCAAGTTTCGTCAGGATAAGTTGATAAATAAGCGAGATATACAATTTTTCTTATCCTCCATAAGAATAACATTGGACAACGTACTGTGTTTAGCACTTTCAATATCTCAGTAACCAATTGACGTAGAGCAATGAATAAAACATCAAATTGTGCGTCTTTTTAAGCTGATTCCAATGGGGAAAAATAAAATTTTACTTTTTCAAAAATTGTGTGTAAAAAACTCAAAAAACCCATTTTTGGGGTACAAAACCCCCCCAAAATACCCCTTCGGATAGGTCGGTCCGTTTGGTTTTCGAACTTAGGCATGAATGCTGCTTTACACGTTTTTACCAAATTTCATCAAAATCGGACCTTTTTTACGAGAGTTATCGCACCCACCGACACACACACATATATATATATATATATATATCTATATATATATATATATATATATAATATATATATATTTATATATATATATATATACAGTTTCGAACGAATGGTGTTTTTGGGGTCTGGGGACCTCAAAACGAAAAGTTATCATGGTCCCGGGCCTAGGTCTTACCATGCCGACTACGGTAATAGCTTCTTCCCTATAGGGGAAATTCGCTAAAAAGTAAAACGAGTTCGCACGCAGCACGCTGACGTGAGGCAAGTGAATTTCCACATAACAACTTTTAAAACTCAAAATCAGTGTAAAAACATACATTTGTCCAATTTTTTATTGAAATCTGAAAACATTGATTTTTCGGCTGTTCTGATACTCCTGGTTTCATTTACTTGCATTTTCATGCTTGCTTTTTTTACAATTTTGCGCATTATAAGGTTAGGAGAAGGTCCAGACAGACTTGAAAGTAGGCGTGAGGATGCTGGGGATAATAAAAGTACTCTAACAAAGGAATAACAGGCTTTTCTAGTGTAAAACCCCCATAAGACAACGTACTGTGTTTATCTGATACACATTTTCTTTAATAACTCGGTAAATATTTATGCTAGAGTGACGAGAGAGGGCTTAAAACGTTTACCTCTCTAATTTCCATCTTTTTACATGCATTAATTGTACATCAGGGGCTTTTCTGACCCTTTTTGGGCCCAAAAACTCGAAATTTGAAAGATTAATCCCCAAAAAATGGGTTTAGAGTTTTCCGATTCTTTTGCCCAACGAACTTGTCCAACAGATTAGAGAAAGGAACGTACCTACCAAATTTGAAGTAAATCGAACAAAAAATGCGACCACTAGAGTGCATACACATATATATATATATATATATATATATATATATATATATATATATGTCTATATATATATATATGTCTATATTTATATATATATATATAACATTTTGAACGACCCCCCAAACGTGTTCAGGGGGTCACGTTAGGAACTCCTATGGTGGTCCCGGGCTTAAGTTTCACCGTGTGGGTCATGCTAATAGTTCACTTTCCAAAGGTAATTCACTTATATACCTAGTGATTTCATTGAGTAGATTTTTGATACTACATATACTCTAAACAATCGTTCAATAAATTCCAAAGTATTAATAATTGCGATTTTTGTTACGGGTTGACTATTTGTGGTTACTCGCTGAAATCGCTAAGCATTTTTAGTCTATAAATTAAGTCATAAATCAACAATTTCGTTATGAGAAGGTAACCGACCAAGGAATTGCTTATAAAATGTAAATATGTGACTACCGTCAATTATTAGCAATCCAGTGAATATATTTTGGCTATTCTGTACGCGTTTCGCAGATGATGCAGTGATGCAGCCTATATAGTTGCTGCAAAACGCGTACGGAATAGCCTTAATCTATTCACTGGATTGTTAATAATTGACGGTAAGTCAAGTATTTATAACGATGTCGGATAATCCGTAGAGGGAGGACGAGATTTGAAAGTTAACTTTGGTCTTAAGAGAAGCAGGTAGACGCTAAGAACTGCAACCCACTCGCCTGTTTTACTCCACACATTTAGCTACGGCGCGCGGCGGTTGAACGTGACGAGGCTAACAAATTTGTGTTTACCGGCCAGTAGATTTGTGTTTTGAAACTGTTATATAATGCATAGTAAAAACTGCTGGTGCGTCAACCGCTCGAAATGAACATGCCGAGTGTAAATAGTTAAACCGGTTGCCACCAGGCGGACTGCAGCGTTACTGGTTGGGTTTGCGGAAACGATTTCATGCGCCACAAAACAGCGGGCTTAACTGCCGTGAATAACATCGTTGCAGAGCCACGAGTTAATATTTCCCTGTTTTAGTGTAAATTATGTTGAAAGCTCGTCAAAGTTGTCCAGTGTGGAAAGAGGAAACAAAAATATTTAACTGGGCATTTTTTGTGTTTTTTCAGCTCGATTTCATTGAAGGTTTTAATGTTAGATTTTTTGATTCTCAGTCTCTAGTTGTTAGGGTTTTTCTGAGTTATTATCTTCTCTGATTTCGAACTTCACAATATTTTCCTTTTATGCAAACAAAAAAGAAACATACTGGTCATGTTTTTATTTCCGATTTTTACCCCAAAAACTATTGTCACAACAATAGTATAGTAGTAATAGTATATTCATATTGTATAGTATATACAATACTATAGTATTGTATATAGTATAGCCTGCTTCTTCCATAAGACCAAGGTTTAAAATCCCGTCCCTTCTCAGCGGATTATCTGAAACTCTTGATATATGGCTCATTTTAAAGATAAACGAATACTTAGCGGTTTCAGTCAGCAGAATGTTGATATCTTAAATAAAATACCAAAACGTTCAATATTTGCAGTTTTGCTATGGGTTAACCATTTGTGGTACTAAACATTTGCTCACTGAAACGCTAGGTATTTTTGTATGTTCTTTCAAATGAGCCATCAATCAACGATTTCGAACTATCAGTTGAGCAGTGATCGGCTTTGAAAGATAACTTTGACCTTATGGGAGAAGCAGTAGAAACGCCATAGGTCACGTGAGGTGGGAGGCCCCCCTCTTAAATTTCTCACATCCGTGCTTCGTATCTTATTTGGGGACCAGTCGGTAAGCTCATCCTGAAAAATCTTCGACGTTCGTCATTCTCAAACACGATGTTTGCCAACGCAGATGCACCCGCGGCAAATGTTTCCTCAGCGAGGCGCTAATTGTTCAACGTCACCGACAATTGTTGAGACAATTTGTCTCTACCTCGAGCACACAGCGCACAGCACACTGCCCGACCCGTAGTTCCCTGGAGAGCCGGTCAGTCCAGTCCAGTCCCGGACCGGAGCGACCGCTGCCACGCGTTTACCGTTCGCCAGACATTCCGTCTGCCCAACCCCTCTGCGAGGTGAGGCCGGGCCACGACCTTCAGCATCTGGCGAGCTTCCTAGGAACTGTTCAGAAACTTTTAAATCTTTATACTTTATTTCTAAAGGTGCTTTTTGTCGGAAGGCCATAACTTCAAGTAAGCAAACAGTTTAAAACCTTAAATGCCCTAATTTAATGGATGGTTCCAACGAGGTTAATATATCTAGAGGTGTCGTTTTGTGTAAAAAAGTGTAGCCTACATAGTCGACCGCCATTTCAACTCTGCTCCCATGGTAACCAATCAGATCCCCTATTTACAAGTTATATGACAGTCGACGTTTAACTTGTGAAGAGAGGATTTGATTTGTTACCTGAGGAAAACGACGGTCAGCATGAAAGCTACACTTTTTACCCCAGACGAGACCTCTAGACATATTATCCTCGTTGGTTCTCATGCTGTTTTCTTACTATTCGTTAACGTACTAGTGGCACCATTTTACAGCGGCACAAAGAAGAATTCTTCATTGTAGGAGTCTCGTCTGAAAACGAGTACTCTGGAAATTAAACGAGTTCGCACGCAGCACGCTGACGTGAGGGAAGTGAGTTTCCACATAAAAAAAAAACTAGAAAAACTCAAAATCAGTTAAAAACATACATTTATTCCAATTTTTATTCAAATCTGAAAATATTGATTTTTTGGCTGTTCTGATGCTCCTGATTCTATTAACCCGCAATGGTGGGAATACAATTTTGCACATTATAAGGCTAGGAGAAGGTCCAGTTAGGCTTTAAAGTAGGCGTGAGGTTGTTGGGGATGATAAAAGCACACCAACAAATGAATAATAGGCTTTTCTAATGTAAAATCCCCATAAGACAACGTACTGTGTTTGGTCGATAGACATTTTCTTTAATAACTCGGTAAATATTTATGCTAGAATAACGAGAGGGGGCTTAAAAGTTTCGTCACACTAATTCCCATCTTTTAACATGCGTTAATTTCACATCCGGGGTTTTCCTGACCCTTTTTGGGTCCAAAAACTCGAAATTTTAAAGATTAATCCCCAAAAAAGGGGTTTAGAGTTTTCCGATTGTTTTGCCCAACGAACTTGTCCAACAGATTATAGAAAGAAACGTCCCTTCCAAATTTGAAGTAAATCGGACAAAAAATGCGACCGCTAGAGTGCATACACACACATATATATATATATATATATATATATATATATATATATATATATATAAAATTTGAACGACCCCCCAAAACGTGTTCAGGGGGTCACGTTAGGAACTTCTATGGTGGTCCCGGGCTTAAGTTTCACCGTGCGGGTCATGCTAATAGTTCACTTTCCATAGGAAATTCACTAAAAAAACCGTAGTGTATTAACCATATTACCGTCATGTGGTGGTATTTCTCAGTCACTATACGTTTCTTGAGCTACTGACGATGAAGCAGTCTTAGAAACCCTCATTGAGGCAACCAGATGGCACTTTGTTTAATTGTGGGATACAAGTCCCTGATGATTACTCGTTACGTTTTCCTGGTCAGCTGACAAGTTTCAAGTAGCAAATAGCACACCAGGAAATACAAATCTACCCTATACAGTATATATTTTTAGTTTGAATATACCTTCGAGTCTTGGAGCTTAGCAATGATTTCAGTACATGACAATAACAAAGCGGTTTTATGGTTTTAAGTCATTTTTTCAGTAAGCCCAAACAGACTGTTCCAAACAGCTCCGGCACAATTACGTGACCTGGGCTCACGTCCGGGGCGGGATCGGTGGCTACGTGACTTGCAACTCGTGACTTAGAGCATTATATGGAGCGAAAATAATGTTATAGAGAGAATCCTGAATGTACGTGGTTTGTGATTCTGTTTATAAATTAGATGTACATAATTATGCTTAATTGTAGATGTTTATAGTAATGAACGTCCACTGTTGTTGTTTTAAAATCTTGAAGTTTGATTGTTTGATGAAGAAGCTAAGGAAGAAAAAATGCTATTGGCACTTTTTTTAGAGAAGATCACCTTACGATCTTCAGAAAGATCTGATGAAGGGTCCTATCAAGTATTGATGAAACATCATCAGGTAGATGATGAAACCAAATTTAGGGGATATTTTAGACTCTCACAAGAATTGTTTAATCAAATTTTGGACATTATTAAAAGTGACTTACAGTACTATCGACACCCTACAACAGAGTTCCAGATCCCATTAGTCCAGCCCAGAAGCTTTGTATTACACTGAGATTAGTGGTGCATTTTATTGTTTATTTGGTAGTAAATAATACAAAGAAACTCTTTGTTATTTGTTTTAACTGATATTGTTTTTTTCTAAAGGGGCCATACACATATTACGCAACGCATTTTTTCGTAATTTCAGACCCCCCTCCCCTATGTAACCTACCATAACGCTTGACCAAACCCCCCCCCCCCCAAGTGTTACGTAACTAAATCATAGTATGCTTTAAAACAGCTTAAACATTTTAAAAATCGTTTTATTAGCAAATTGGAGTATGGATTTCAATGAATCATTAATGTTTAAATGACTTTCTTACAAAAACAATTGTTAATAACTTATTTCAAAGCAAAATGTATACAAACAAACAAGACGGTAACTAATAATATAATTAAAAAATAAACTATCTCAGCTAAAACGTAACATATTTAATTTATAACTAATCCAAAAACAAAACAACTTAAAAAACTAAACATGTAGGCGGCATTGCTGCATCAAGTCATGATTGTACACTCTAAAACAACACAAAACATAGGTGTAAAGCAATAAAGAACCTACTCGAAACATGTATTTTTTTAGTTTAATTGTTATTAAAATAGTATGGCGGAATTATTTATTATATAACAAACTGTAACCTTGATTTAGATATCAATTTGATTAGTTTTTAATTTTGAAATATTTATAACATTATCAATAGATACGGAAGTGCGCCAGCTCTTAGGGTTGATATGTGTGAGTTACGTAACGTTGATGCAAACCCCCCCTCCCTCACATAACGCAGCCTCACATAACGCAGCTTAACGCTACGCCATACCCCCTCCCCCCCTTAAGTGCGTTACGTAATTTGTGTATGGCCCCAAATGGAAACTAATATTTGAAACATATACGTAAATGTTTCACACTTAACCCTTAAATTAAAATGTTATACACTGAACCTAAAGTATAATCACCTGTTGATTTCTTGGAAAGATTTTAATGGTTATGTCTATACATCATGCTTATGGGGAAAAATGCCAAGTAATTAAAGTATTAAAAATCACATTCTCTGTTGTACCCTTTTATTGTTAGCATAAATGACATCATTGTAATTACGTAATACATCAAAAATAAAAGATCAGTGGATGAAATATAATTATTCGTCCTAATTGCATCATAAATTGTATTAGGGAGCAACACAAATTATTTACAGTTTGTAACTCATCAGAGCTATGAAGATAACTATGATTAGAGTTAGCTGAGTAGGTGCTGGGTGATAACACACTTGCTGAATCCCAGAATTTATTATGTGTACCCTTAAATTAGGAGTAACAGCACGAGTGTCAACTTAAATGACATTTTCTGTTGGATGCTGTTGTAAGGCCTTAATCTCCAACTCACTCACCACCTGACAAACTTTAAGTCGAGCTTCTGCAATGATATGAGGAGGAAACTGCTTGACCACCTCGGCCATGCTTTGGAAGAACAAATCAACCGGATGTTCTTTTTGGTTTTTTTGATTTTGATTTGTCAAGAAACCATTCAATATTTTTGACCTCTCTGCTCGTCCAGCCTTTATCTCATCAATAATCTTTTCTCTTGTACTTTTCTTCCTTGCTTGTTTGACACTCTTTTTGACGTTTTCTGCCTCTGTAACTTCATCCGAGTCATCTTCATTGTCCAAGCCTAAATTGCCTCCTTGCATTACAACTTCAGCAAACTCTTCTTCACTCAATACTGGGTCTTCTTGATGGCTGGAAAAGTCTGTTACTGGGTTTTCTTCATAGGTAGAAGCGTCGATTAACTGGTCTTCTTGATGGCTAGAAGCGTTGGTTACCGGGTTCTCTCGATGATTAGAGGTGTTGACAGCTTCGACTGCAGTACAAGTCGGACTTGACAGGTTGGATATCACGCTGAAAAAAAAAACATGCAGACGAAACAAAATAATTATCATCTAAGTATAAATTTGTGCAATACTAGATTTATATTTATTGGCTTTTTAAGTTAAATGTGATAATTTAATGGGTTTAAATATGTAGCAATAACATTACATGATGATATCAACGAGTTATGGAGGAGGTAATAATTTTAAAAATACAATTTTTAGTCCCACAAATCACTACTATTATACAAATGAGGTGGTGCCTGCCTGTTTGTCTGCCTACTGTTCAATCACGCCAAAACCACTGGACCAATTCTGCTGAAGTTGTGCACAAATATAGTCTATGAACCTAGGAGTATCATAGTCATCAGGGCTCTGCCCCATGGAACTTCCAAGTCCCCATGTTATTCATCTGGGGGAAAGTTGTATTTGGTTTACGTCACATGTGTTTTTTCTTAATTAAATTAATTTGAATAACCAGCTGTAATAGGGATTATATCTAACTACAGACTGCAATTGGTTTTGTTTACAATCTGAATTTTCATCCCGTTGCGGAACACTGGATAAGCAGCCAAATAGTAACAAATAAATGCAAGCATGTATACTTGGATTAGTTAAGACACGCGCATACATTCATACACACAAATATACTCCCATGCACACTCACATGCACGCATACATACATACATGCACACATTTATGATAATGAAATGATCATATCTAATTCCCATGCAGCACACATCCACTTGCCCATAGGTACACAGCTGAAATGGCTATATTCTTACTTTTTTTTCTTCATACATTTCTCCAGGAAGTTTAAGTTTTTATTCATGTATTTTGATTTCGGAAATGTTGGAGATCCGGTTTTTGTTTTCTCTTTCAAACGGTTCATGTTTCTCCTATATGTATCTCTGATGGTTTTCCATCTAATGCGGCACTCCTCCTCTGAAATAACATACAAACGTTTTATAACATGTAATACCATACTCTGAACATATTATTACTAAAATTAACGGCACTATAAACAACAAAACTTTTAAACAAATTTTATAACTTTATTCTGAAGTTTTTGGCATTCTGAAGCATTAGCCTTTTTCAGGACAGTTTTCTCGTTTGAATTCATTTCAGGTATTAACATTTTCCTGATGACGGCTAATGCTACAAATTTGAGAACACATTAAAAAACGAAAATGAAAAGTTACAAAAATTAACATTCGGCCTTTGGAGTTTAAAATCAAAACAAATGAATTGTATCTGCTGATGTTCATCATCAAACAAGGAGAGTGTCATAGTAATACTCGTGTTGTTTATAAAATTGTTAACTTGTGGTTTCCTGAGAGCAGTGACTAAAGCTGTTGAGTGAAGATTTCATATATAGAGTGGTCATATCCGAAATAAAGCAAAGGGATATTGAGCTGTAAATAACAACTGGAGTGTCTTAAAGATGCATAAGAGGCAAACGAGCTATAAAAATCTGCATAATCAGTTGGGAAAAGTGATGAAACATTATTCCAAGTCATCTAAACCAACAAACAATCAAACAAACAAACTGGCCATCCCCGAGCAAAGCTCGGCACCGGGTACTAGTATATTAAACTAATAAGATAGCCTAGGTTTTCATAGGCTAGCCTAAGTAGCTAATTTAGTTGTATTATGTGACGGTGATCAGTAAACTAGGTCTTCAGGCCTACTTTTTATAATTTCATTATATTTCTAGGCTTATCGCCGTTGGAGGCTTCGCCCCATAACCCCCTTTGGATTTCGCTCACTTACATTCCTCAGTTAACACAAATTTAAATGAAACTCAACTAATGTAGTTCGCTGACCAAAGAAAAACTACACAACAATGAGCTTTGGTGGGCACATTATCGCCTACACAGGCGGTCCAATATCATCGGTTCGATATCAATACATTTTATACCAACCGGCTGGTTGTTCGTTTTATCGAATAAACTCCCGAGTAAGATAGTTGTTTCGTGGTGTATACAAGCAAAAAATGAAGTGTTCACCTCATTTCAAAGTCAAGCAGATATAAGTTGAATAAAAAGTGGTGGATACGATGTTTAGGTGGAGTTCTACAAACGGATTTAGATGTAACAAATAACAACAAATTAGGCTGCAATTCAAAACAAAATTATAGTAACCTAACCTAACTCCGCAGAGCGCTGTATGGTGGCTGTTCGTTGTGCAACATAATTACAAATAATGGATTTGTAAAAACAGGATAAATAAAAACTACGTCTCACAACACTACACAGTATATTTATACTTATAATGTACTTACATAAAAACCAGTAAATATATAAAAAAGATGGTACAAGGCCATTTTTTTATAGTTTTATGTAGTTTTTATTTATCCTGTTAATTGTAACAACACGTATTATGCTACTCAAGAAACTATTTATTTGTAAAAAAGTAAAAACAAAATAATCTCAAATTAAATATAAATGTTTTACCTCAAAGTAGGATTTGAACCTGAGACCACATGATTGTGGATCTATCCACACATCCACTGGGCGGCTCATCACGCAGTAGCAACGATTATAAATTCATTCGATAGAAAAATCGAATTCATTGATGGCATCTAACGGTACCGTAACAATAGTTATTTATGCAACAAGTGCGCACGGTGCCACTTTGCTGCATCCGAGAGAAGGCGAGTGCGGAATAGTTTATCTCGAGTGCAGCAAAGTCACCTTGCGCACACGAGTAGCATCTTACATTTTTCCTACGTCTGCCAAATATTGATTACACAGTTTGATGTGTAATATTGATGATAACCTTTATGATATATTTCCTAGATGTAGAATAAAGCGTTCCAATTATATTTATTCGTTTTTTTAGAAGAAGACTGCCACTATTAAAAATTATCTTGATATGCTATACCTGATTGAAGTAATAGTAAGATAATTAGGCCTACGCTCAATTTATGGACAGGTTTTTATGTAAACACACTTTAATTAAACTTCAACAAAATACAAGTTATGTATCAGATTGTTCGGAAACAACAACAATAGATCAGATGTTTGTTATCCAGTGTTGCCAACATAATTCATGCATAAACAACGTTACCTGCACACTGTTTTTGACTATTTTTGTGTCTTAAGAGGGCGTTGGAGAGCGGCCATGTTGGATTTTACCTCCATAAGAACTATGTTAAACTTAAAACCATATATCTCGCTTATTTATCAACATACGATTATGAAAGATGTCTCAAATTAAATGTATTTTAAAGACGCAGGTGGTTTTCTCGCTATTTTCCAAAGAAAATAATACATTTCCAAAAATATAGTAATTTAAAGTCTATATTTGTATACATAATTTGTAGTTTTTCCTACTAATTAACAAATACAACTCCCAGCAAACACTAATCAAAACTTAATAAAGATTCAAACAACATTTATTCCAAATCAGTATGTCAAACGTAACAGAAAAATATGCTTTTCAGTAAAGACATGTTTTGTGCGTTTTAACACTGAATTTAGCCCGTAGCGCTAGGGTCAACGACGATATTTCTTCTGACTCCAACGTCCTCTTAAAGTTGAAACACTGGAGTACGCAAAGTAAATCGAGACTGCGCAAAGTAAAAATGAGTACGCAAAGTAAAATGAATACGGGAATCACCTGTTTGGCGACGTATATCGAGTGCGAAAACAACCGCTTTCTCGGGCAGACGTAGGAAAACAATATTAGCGATATTGAACCACCCGTGTAGGCGATAATGTACCCACCATGTTTGTAACAGCTGATTTATAAAAACCTCAGGTGAGCATATTATCGCCTGCACAGGAGGTTTATATAAATCAGTTGTTACAAATATGTGGTATTAGCCAAAGGAAATGTGTTTTCATATTAAAACGGGCCAAAACAATAAATTCCCTTCTCGAATGAATAGCGGCTAAACGTATGATCGGATCTTAAATCTGACGGAAAATCGTTAGTTTTGAATTAAATGTTCTTCAAGTTTTGTATTTAACATGTTTTGCCATCTCTTACCACTTCCGTACAAAACGCGCTCAACGTGAAAAAGTTGAAGTGGTCTTTTTCCCGCCAAAATTGTGCCTCAAAAACTTGAAAATTTTAACTTGTGGCAGTTAATCTGAGGGTTTCTCATCAATTGTCAAGTATATGGTCGAGTAGAATTGGATTAGTCCTACTGGACGTGTCTCATAATTTATTTATGTCAGTGAGTCAGTAAGTAAGTCAGTGGACTGCCTAGCTTTGTATAAGTAGATAGTGGTTATAATTTAAACTTACCATCTTTCCCAAGCTCAGATGCAATTTTCTTCCAGGTGTTTCTCTTCACAATGACGTCTTTGTAGTTTTGTTGAGATAAATCAAAAATTACGGGGTTAGCCCGGACTAAATCTATCAACAAATCGTCTTGTTCGGCTGTAAACACCTTTGACTCCATGTCAAATCAAAACCAAAATATAAATAAAACTAAAAACTAAGTATTTTAAACCAAAATAACGCTAGCGTGGTGCTCGGCGTGCCGCGCTGACATCAAATGAATCTCGGGCGTGGCGCGCCGGGTAGTCGCGTCGGACAGAAGGCGCGACGTCCGCGCCCGCGTCGTCGTCTTGGAAACCATCTCTCCCCATTGCCCACCTCACAGTAGATTCAAGCGCAATGACGGAATCACGCGCTCTATCGGGCGCAATTCGTCCGGCGCGCCCTAGGAAACCAAGGATTTACTGAACGTAGTGCGTCTCGCACAGGATGGTCCAGTTTCTATTGTATTTCGTCGTACCGAAAAACTATTTTGGGAAGTCACAACTTCACGTATTTTTAGGCTATTAGAGTTTGAGTAGAGTATTCTGACTTCACTTTCCCCAAATCAATTACCCTTCTAGGATTTTATTCTTCGTAATTGATTTCTATTAAAAGATTATTTAATTATTTACAAATATTATGTTCTAGACAAGACGAATATTATTAATATGACTGTAGTAATAATAAGTAATATTTATTTATTACTTAAGTCGCACACCGATGTCGGGACCAACCCGGTTGGTAACGGCGACTTGGGAGAAGTTTATGGCCGGGACTTCCAACAAATGTTGGAAGAATCTGGTCCATCCCAACAATTGTTGGGAACTGTTGTCGCCACACACGATCTGGGCTCTCGACCGGGCTGGGAAGAACTTCCAATCTTAGAACTCCCTTAGACCGACAATTTTGTTTTATTTTAGACATTTTTCACACCGTGAAACTTGATTCTACTAATCAGTGATGGAAAACGTCCGCAATTATTTCTGAAATAACAGTAAACTAATAATCCCAACAATATTTAAGATCTTTCCAAACCATTCAATCCATAATTTAACACAAGTCAGTATACAATCGATTGTTATTTATCCAACAACATTTCTTCAGTAACATTAATTACAATGGTGCACGTTTCCGCCAAACGGACATGAGCGTATGCACGCGTGACTCGGCACGCGCTCGTCCCACATGCACCACGTGATCATCTGTTGCACACCGTGGGTGTCAGCTGTCTCTCTCACACAGCCGCTCACATCAGCTCAGCTACCTGCGGTTGAGTTTCAAACGGACATGAGCGTATGCACGCGTGACTCGGCACGCGCTCGTCCCACATGCACCACGTGATCATCTGTTGCACACCGTGGGTGTCAGCTGTCTCTCTCACACAGCCGCTCACATCAGCTCAGCTACCTGCGGTTGAGTTTCAAACGGACATGAGCGTATGCACGCGTGACTCGGCACGCGCTCGTCCCACATGCACCACGTGATCGTCTGTTGCACACCGTGGTGGGTGTCAGCTGTCTCTCTCACACAGCCGCTCACATCAGCTCAGCTACCTGCGGTTGAGTTTCAAACGGACATGAGCGTATGCACGCGTGACTCGGCACGCGCTCGTCCCACATGCACCACGTGATCATCTGTTGCACACCGTGGGTGTCAGCTGTCTCTCTCACACAGCCGCTCACATCAGCTCAGCTACCTGCGGTTGAGTTTCAAACGGACATGAGCGTATGCACGCGTGACTCGGCACGCGCTCGTCCCACATGCACCACGTGATCATCTGTTGCACACCGTGGGTGTCAGCTGTCTCTCTCACACAGCCGCTCACATCAGCTCAGCTACCTGCGGTTGAGTTTCAAACGGACATGAGCGTATGCACGCGTGACTCAGCACGCGCTCGTCCCACATGCACCACGTGATCATCTGTTGCACACCGTGGGTGTCAGCTGTCTCTCTCACACAGCCGCTCACATCAGCTCAGCTACCTGCGGTTGAGTTTCAAACGGACATGAGCGTATGCACGCGTGACTCAGCACGCGCTCGTCCCACATGCACCACGTGATCATCTGTTGCACACCGTGGGTGTCAGCTGTCTCTCTCACACAGCCGCTCACATCAGCTCAGCTACCTGCGGTTGAGTTTCAAACGGACATGAGCGTATGCACGCGTGACTCGGCACGCGCTCGTCCCACATGCACCACGTGATCATCTGTTGCACACCGTGGGTGTCAGCTGTCTCTCTCACACAGCCGCTCACATCAGCTCAGCTACCTGCGGTTGAGTTTCAAACGGACATGAGCGTATGCACGCGTGACTCGGCACGCGCTCGTCCCACATGCACCACGTGATCGTCTGTTGCACACCGTGGGTGTCAGCTGTCTCTCTCACACAGCCGCTCACATCAGCTCAGCTACCTGCGGTTGAGTTTCAAACGGACATGAGCGTATGCACGCGTGACTCGGCACGCGCTCGTCCCACATGCACCACGTGATCATCTGTTGCACACCGTGGGTGTCAGCTGTCTCTCTCACACAGCCGCTCACATCAGCTCAGCTACCTGCGGTTGAGTTTCAAACGATCGAGTAGAGTTAACAATTCAATGCACAAGTGGGTTGAGAAAGTTCGACAGTCAATGTGCCCCGCTTCATTCGATCGGGAGTGTAAAGTATATAGTTACTGTATACTCGATGGTGGGACCTGATGTATATAGGGCCTCTTATGTAGGGAATCTGCAATTGTGTACGGATCTGCTATGTTTTGCCTTTTATTTTGAATGAGTTGTCCAAATCTTACTGGTGTTTCGGGTATATGACGTGTCTTGTGTTTTAGGAAAAATAACGGCAAACACCAAAAATCTGGTTCCGCTAGGTTCTTCCCTATCTAATTTTCTACCATTGTTCCAAGTTTCAGCCTTCTAGGTCGTACAATAGCTTCAGAAACCTGCGCAATGACACTAATTTGATATTTTTTCCTTACGCAGTTACGTATCGAGATATACGATAATCAGCTGGGACAAACAACACTTTAGATGTTACACTGATATCACTTGTCATACTGATATCAGTATAAGATCTAAAGTGTGGTTTGTCCTAGCTGATTATCGTATACATCTCAATACATAATAATTGCGAAAGGAAAAAATAACAAATTTGTGTCTTTGCGCAGGTTTCTGAAGCTAACGAAGGCTGAAACTTAGAACAATAGTAGAAAATTAGATAGGAAAGAACCTAGTGAAGCCAAACTTTTGTTTTAATCTTGGACATATGTCCATGTCCAATATGCTAATACATAGTAGCAGCAGGGCTGGCTATCTGACCATACACAAACGTGTCAACTGCTCAATTAAATACGCAAGCGCTGATAAAATCTTGCATTCTTCATAAAACCTGCTGCTTACTGAAAGCGATAAAATTTGAAATCAGTTTCATTAACAAACCATGTATTGGAATTGCGTTTTCATTCTCTTTGGTCCAGGAATATTTATTTTTTATAGTGCGCTGTTCGTACGATTTACTTTAATTAATGTCATTACAGATTTTTTTAAATTTCTGTGGTTATTTAAAAGTGTTACATTTTCTTCTGCAGTTACTTTTGATAGTAAAAATATACCTCGCGTCCATGTGCGCACGTTGGTTTAGATTCCGTCTTTTCTGAGTTGTAGATAAGTTCTGTATTCATTGGTAGATGTTCCCTATGCAGAAATATTTTAAGATCTCGTTAAAAATTTAGTCAATTCACACAATTTGTCTGTCGTTGTAGTCATGAAACAGAGGTTAACACCCCATGTCTAGTGAATGATGTGGGGAAAGTTCATAACAACAAAGTTCTCAAGGTAGTAAATAACAGTACAATCTAGACTACTCCTGTGTAAAATAATTACTGGAGTTTATTCTACTACTGGATCTAGAACATTACGATTAGGTATATACTTTAAGCAATATAAAAACGAGTTCGCACGCAGCACGCTGACATGAGGGAAGTGAATTTCCACATAAAAACTTTTAAAACTCAAAATCAGTGTAAACACATACATTTGTCCAATTTTTATTGAAATCTGAAAACTTCAATTTTTTGGCTGTTCTGATACTCTTGGTTTCATTTACTTGCAAAGCTGGGAATACAATTTTGCGCATTATAAGGTTAGTAGAAGGTCCAGACAGGCTTGAAAGTAGGCGTGAGGTTGCTGGGGATGATAAAAGTACTCTAACAAAGGAATAACAGGCATTTTTAGTGTCAACCCCCCATAAGACAACGTACTGTATTTAGTCGATACACATTTTCTTTAATAACTCGGTAAATATTTATGCTATAATGACGAGAGAGGGCTTAAAACTTTTGCCTCTCTAATTCCCATCTTTTTACATGCATTGATTTTACGTCTGGGGCTTTAATGACCCTTTTTGGGCCCAAAAACTCGAAATTTGAAAGATTAATCCCCAAAAAAGGGTTTCAGAGTTTTCCGATTGTTTTGCCCAACGAACTTGTCCAACTGATTACAGAAAGAAACGTCCCTATCAAATTTGAAGTAAATCGGACAAAAAATGCGACCGCTAGAGTGCAAACATATATATATATATATATATATATATATAACATTTTGAACGAACCCCAAAACGTGTTCAGGGGGTCACGTTAGGAACTTCTATGGTGGTCCCGGGCTAAAGTTTCACCGTGCGGGTCATGCTAATAGTTCACTTTCCAAAGGAAATTCACTAATAAATAAACACTGCCATTTACTCATACAACTTAATAGAATTACGATACAAATTTAACAACACAATTTAACATTAAGCATTAGATATTTGTACAATTTGAATATTAAATAACTCATACAAATTACTTATCCTAAACTATGTCTCCAAAATCAATCTTTGCACAATTTTAAAACGTTCTATCTGTTTTGTGAATACATATAGGGTAGGTTAAAAAAACAATTAAAATGGGAATGCAACCCTAATAAATGCGAAAAGCTTATAGAAGGTCCTTTTTCATTCAGACTAATGACTATTAAGTTGCTTTGTTGTTTTTAATCAAAAACTATTTTAACGACACAATGCTAACGTGCAAAGAGGAAATTGTGAAGTGAAAATACTGTTTATAATCTATTTTATGAAATTTAAACTCATTTTGGTTCCGCATTGAGGCATTTATCTCTGTATTGAACAGCGACCACCCAATGATTTCTCTCGCTTACACCCATATCTGTTTACGTCTACGTTGCGTAACTTGCATATCGAATTAACCAGTCGATTAATGCTTATGGTTATGGGCAACAGACCGGTTAAGATTGCCATCGAAGGTGGGCGAGCGCAGCATCCCCAGTGTCAGCTAATCGCCAGTTAACTGCAGTGACGACATCTGTAACTGAATAATCGTCCAGCTTAAGTACCTAGGATACCCGGCAAAGACTTTTGATTTAATAAAATAGACTTTTGTGTATATTTTACCGTCTTGTATGTATAAGTGTAAATATACTCTATAGTGTTGTAAGACTATTTTATTTATCCTGTTTAGTTGTAACAACACGTATCATGCTAATAAAGAAATTATTAAAGTGAATTGTAGACTAATGTGTAGATTAGATGCACTCGTCATCTACTGAATGTTTACATGTTCGGTTCGTGTTTAAGGTTAAAGTTGATAATACAAGTTTTAAATGAAAAACGATGTATTTCAAAATCGCAGTCAGTGTTATGGTAAATTATAAACTTCATTAAAAAAGATAACGCATGGTGAGTAAAATACCGAATTTTATTTTACTCTAAGTTTGAAAATTTGTATATTTGCAAGTCGAACATTCCTTACTTTGTATTTCTTTGTACTTTTAGCGAATTTCCCCTATAGGGAAGAAGCTATTACCGTAGGTCTCATGGTAAGACTTAAGCCCGAGACCATGATAACTTTTCATTTTAAGGTCCCCAGATGCAAAAAACACCATTCGTTCAAATTTTTACATATGTATATATATATGTGTGTGTGTGTCCGTAAGCACGATAACTCTCGTAAAAAAGGTCCGATCGTAATGAAATTTGGTACAAATGTGTAAAGTACCATTTATTTGAACGAGTTCGAAAACCAGATGAATCGCACCATCCGAAGGGGGGTTTTTGGGGGGTTTTGTACCCCAAAAATGTGTTTTTTGGGGTTTTCACATGTAATTTTAATTTAAATCAAATTTTAATTTATACCATTGAATTCAGCTTAAAAAAAACAAACAATTTGGTATTTTGATCATTGCTCTACGTCAATTGGTTACCGAGATATTGAAAGTGTTAAACACAGTACGTTGTCTAATGTTATTCTTATGGAGAAAAAGAAAAATTGTATATCTCGCTTATTTATGAACATAAACTGGTGAAATTTGGTATATGGCTTGATCTGGTTGTGGTTTATTGTTGTTTGCACACAAACATTTTTTCGCAAATAGAGTTCTATTGATATTTGCATAAAAACCCATTATTTTGTGTGCCTTGTTGCAGCAAACTTGCGTACTCATCCCCAATGTTATTCTTATGGAGAATAATTAATATTTTAAATATCGCTTGTTTGTGAATACATTTCTTATTATTATGAATCCTGTTAAGTGTTTTAATGTGTTATGTTATATATTAATTGGAAATTCGCTGAGTATGCAGGTTTGCTGCGACGGGGGTATTTTGTAACTTAACTTCTAAAACAGAATCATTTTTTCTAACTTGTCAGTAGGGGGCTATGGCCATAGCCCCCTACTCTTGTCCAACAAAAGCCAAGCCGTAACGCCACCTCTTTATTGATTGAGCGAGTTTACTATAGGGTAAGAACTGGAAGAAAATCGAAATACTTCCTCGGTTGAAATACCACTGAGTTACAAATAAATTTATTAGTGTAATATTATTATTTTCTTTCAACGTGACTTTTTTGATTCTTTATTGCGTAATGTGTTCTAAATTTATTCATTGTTTTTTAATTGAAAGCACAGTACAGAATTATCCACGATCCAAACTAATATAATGATTTGTAATCATTCACCAAGAACTGTCATTATGCAAATAAATGTAGTAGCGACATGTGAAGAGTAGGCGACTTAATAACTTAACAGCAATTTTCTAAAGAGGTTGTCGATAAAATAAACTAACAACTTTCCACGTCACCTTCAGCTGTTGCAAAATGAATATTTTACCTTGCATCAGAATATTGCATGATTCCAAAAGCATGCCAGTACTGACAAAGATTGACTTCAAAAAAATATTTTTGACATGAGCGCAATTTGAGGGGTATACGATCGTGATCGTGATTATCTTACATTTCAATATATTAAATATTTATTTATTAAGAACTTAAAGAGACTTAACACTCGAATTACATCCATAATTTGTTTAACTTAAGTATCTGGAAGTTAATTAAACATCATTAATCCTTATATTGCAAAATATGCATGAAGATTATTAGTGGATTTCCTATGGAAAGTGAACTATTAGCATGACCCGCACGGTGAAACTTAAGCCCGGGACCACGTTTTGGGGGTCGTTCAAAATTTTATATATATGAAAATCGCATTTGTTGCCGATTTACTTCAAATTTGGTATGGACGTTCCTTTAATCAGTTGGACAAGTTCGTTGGGCAAAACAATCGGAAAACTCTAACCAACAACCAAAAACTAACCAAAAAGATTTTTGGGGATTAATCTTTTAAATTTCGAGTTTTTGGAGCCAAAAAGGGTCAGAAAAGCCCCAAATGTAAAATGAATGCATTTAAAAATATGGGAATTAGTAAGGAGAAACGTTTAAGCCCTCTCTCGTCATTCTATCATACATATTCACCGGGTTATTAAAGAAAATGTGTATAGACCAAACACAGTACGTTGTCTTGTGGGGGTTTTACATTAGAAAAGCCTTTTATTCATTTGTTGCCATTTGTGGTGTACTTTAATAATCCCTAGCAACCTCACGCCTACTTTTAAGCCTGACTGGTCCTTCTGATAACCTAATGCGCAAAATTGTATTCCCAGCATAGCAGGTAAATGAAACCAGGAGCATCAACACAGCCAAGAAATCAATGATTCCAGATTTCAATACAAATTTGAATAAAAGTATGTTTTTACACTGATTTTGAGTTTTTAAAGTTTTTGTGTGGAAGTTCACTTCCCTCACGTCAGCGTGCTGCGTGCGAACTCGTTTTAAATTTATGCTAGCTGCTCAAATATACATATGAAATTACGGGTTTTCATCCCAAGGATAAAGGAATCACTTGATTTTAATGGCTAGCTCCTCTTCAAGCATTAGAATTATTTTGTGTATTTATTTAAAAAAAATAATGCCATACTTTTAGCCGTTAAATTTACAAAATAGTATTAATTTACATACAATATGTTAACTCAGTCTCGTGGCACCAGGTAAGAAAACCAGTTTTCGAGGAATGCGAATTTATAGCGTAGCATCATATGGCTGATGGTTATCATCACTGGGTACTAATTTATTTTCGCAACCAACTTGTCACATTAAGAATTCTTATCTTGATTACACTCTTTATACTTTCTAAATACCCAACATTCTTTACTATGCGATTATACAATGTATTCAACAGTTTTTCTTACAGTCTAGGTACTGACCTAGGATCGTAGAATACATATAATCACGGTACAAAGTTTGCACGCGCGTACTACGTACGTAGTATTCAACGTATAGTAGTATAATTGTAATATACTTTGTGTAAAAATTACACTATCGTCAAAAAATATTAAATTAGTTTATCTACTGTAACCTAACGAAATTATAAAACTAACGCCCTCGTGTAGACCTTTTCAGATCAATAGGTCAAGGGACACCTTATACTTAGTCATTACCAAAATAATTTGATATTTGGGGAAGGTCAGTCTTGGTGAACTTTATTGCTCCCTGCTTATAACATTGCCCTTACCTTATCTTAGAATTCTTTATAGGCTGCCGAAATAAGGTAGTTACGATGCAAACGCAAACATAATAATTATTCCATGTTTACTGGTCAGGTTTAGTCCAAAATATATATTTACTTATTTTAAATGATTTGGCTTATGTCATTTGTATTTTGTTGATCTGGCTGGATACAGAGACAAAGGATTTATTGTCTTAAGCCGCGTTTACACCGGAGTTAGCAACACGTGTTGCTAACATTTGTTAGTAACATTTTAGAAAACACCTTTGAATTGGTTGGCAACATTCATGTTATCAACAAAAATACCGTTTTAGCAACACAAATTTTGTTATCCGCCAAGTGTCGGTAAAATCTGGTAACATTCGTTGATCTTTTCAAATGTTGATAACATTTGTTAGCAACAAATGTTACCGAACGTATTGGATGTTAGCAACTGTCACCCATTCTCTTGCGCTGAGGCTGTGTATCTCTGTCTTACTAATTGTGTTAGTTTCTCATTAATTTGTGAACAAAGTCTAAATTCTAAACTGTATTTCAATGGGGGGTCGTCGAAACTTTGAACTTGACACCAAAATGGAATTGTATGTGACGATCAGGTATGAAGACTCTTAGCAGAACCTTTGGCGAACCCACTGTAACTACCAACTACTGTAGAGTTATTCTGACGTAGACGTTACATCAGAAGGGTTGCATTGTATTCCACGCAGTGAGGTGCGGTGTATTTGTACGCGGGGTCCGGCTCCGGCGACTGGCAAGTAGGAGATGGTTATCTGATGTGGGTGGATTCAATTGACTCTCGACCTACAGCCGTTCCCAGTTTAACAGAATTACACCGCCCGCTCCCTTGAACCTACGCCTTTTTGCTACTAAAATATCCCGTTCGTCTCTTCTAGTTGTACCACGTCTTCCCTGGTAACGCAAAGCAGTACCGGCCATAAGTTAGGTTATTCGCCAGCTCATGGCGATGTACCCAATTCAGAAATAGGGAACAAAGTAGGCCCTAAAACCAAAGCTTGTGGTACAAATCGCATTACTTCCATTACTTCTGGCACCAGCTCGTGGGCGATGTACCAAAATCAGAATAGGGAACAAAGTAGGCCTTAAAACCAAACCTTGTGGTACAAATCGCATTACTTCCATTACTTCTGGCACCAGCTCATGGGCGATGTACCCAAATCAGAATAGGGAACAAAGTAGGCCTTAAAACCAAACCTTGTGGTACAAATCGCATTACTTCCATTACTTCTGGCACCAGCTCGTGGGCGATGTACCCAAATCAGAATAGGGAACAAAGTAGGCCCTAAAACCAAACCTTGTGGTACAAATCGCATTACTTCCATTACTTCTGGCACCAGCTCATGGGCGATGTACCCAAATCAGAATAGGGAACAAAGTAGGCCTTAAAACCAAACCTTGTGGTACAAATCGCATTACTTCCATTACTTCTGGCACCAGCTCGTGAGCGATGTACCCAAATCAGAAATAGGGAACAAAGTAGGCCCTAAAACCAAAGCTTGTGGTACAAATCGCATTACTTCCATTACTTCTGGCACCAGCTCGTGGGCGATGGACCCAAATCAGAAATAGGGAACAAAGTAGGCCCTAAAACCAAAGCTTGTGGTACAAATCGCATTACTTCCATTACTTCTGGCACCAGCTAGTGGGCGATGGACCCAAATCAGAAATAGGGAACAAAGTAGGCCCTAAAACCAAAGCTTGTTGTACAAATCGCATTACTTCCATTACTTCTGGCACCAGCTCGTGGGCGATGGACCCAAATCAGAAATAGGGAACAAAGTAGGCCCTAAAACCAAAACTTGTGGTACAAATCGCATTACTTCCATTACTTCTGACACTAATGAAGCCTCTGTCACGTGATGTATTTACGAAATTGGTCTGACTTCTTACTACCTGAAGCGTACGTATTCTTGTTGTATCTATTTACACTAACAGCTTATTGATGTTATGGCTGGGAACGTAAAGCATTATTTCAGATTACACAAGTTATATTTAGCATAATTTATATTTGTTAAATGCGACATAAGAAAATTACATGGAGATGACTTGATGGCCACCTAGCAAAGAAAGGGTGAGGGGGAGTGATCCTCTCCACTGTTCATACGTTGTTTATTGACAACGTCAACCAAGAAACTATCAATGAAACCACAGAGAAGTAATAAAAACGTAAGGGTAGGCTGTGATAAAATATTGCAGTAAAAAAACAAATAAAATCTATTTGTCCAAATGGCATAAGTAAGAAAGTATTATGATCGGGGAACTTTCCGTCACGCCCTTTTTTATTAGCTGACTATCAAGCAGTCAACTCCGTAAATCCCCTCTCTCCTTCGTCTTATGGGTAGGTAGAAATTTGTTCTACTAGGCTTTGGCATATTGTCATTATAATAATTTATTGAGTCACCTTAATAATTGATAATTGTTTTCCGGAACCATTTGACGTACAATAATAAAGATGATTCCACAAAGATTATGTGTTTCCCTACCAATCCCATTCCTATTTCGGCCGTTGCAGGATGTACGGTTGCGAAACAACCTAAGCGCCCAAACAGTTAGGCTCGATTCCAAGGGCCGTGTTTACCCGGGAATGCCAACCGCCTGACGTGCCAATTCGCCGATTACCCACACGAATGCCGAGTGGCAATTTGCGCAGAGTACAATTAAAGAACTAGCGGGATCCTGGCACAAGGACTGGGTCACGTGACCTACCAGCTGACTAGTCAACAGCTGACAGCCAGATGGCGACATATGCAAACACCTCGTATCAAGACATCTTCCGGATGGTCCGCTTCCTGTTCCGCTACAACTACGCACTTAACGACATCTGGTGCCCTCTTGCTGGTCGAGTAATTAGTTATTGTCTTGGATCGGTTACGACCAACGATCTATACTCCTATACTGGAGGATGGATCGCTGGTTCCAACATTCTGGCGGGAACTGCGCGCTCTGGTTGAACGTAGCAAGGCCGGCGAGAAAATCTAGTACTGTACTAGTCGTTCTCACCGCCTCTGGAACGTAGAGCCGTAGAGTAGTACGGAAGTACGTTAATGGAGAGACAATAGACATTCTACTCTCTTCTTCCCTCGCTTTCGCTGAGGCCTCCCTAGATACATCCCATGCAACATGACATATGTTTCCTCCGACTCTGTCTTCTCTGTGGTGCCGTGCTTCATATTTAAGTGAACCTCTGTTACTTTTTTTACCTCAGGTTTGGGAGGATGTATGTATCTGGTCAGTTGCAAAGCTTTCTTTTACTGGCGGGTTGTAAAAGGTAAGCGATGATTAACTTATTAATGAATTTCCTATGGAAAAGTGAACTATTAGTATGACCCGCACGGTGAGACTTAAGCCCGGGACCACCATAAAAGTTCCTAACCTGACCCCCTGAACACGTTTTGAGGGGTCTCTAAAAACTTTATTTATATATCTTTATATATATGTTCGCACTCTAGCGGTCACAATTTTTGTCCGATTTACTTCTAATTTAGTAGAGACATTCCTTTTTATAATCAGTTGGACAAGTTCGTTGGGCAAAACAATCGGGTAACTCTAACCCCATTTTCTGGGGATTTTAAGTTTTCAAATTTTGAGTTTTTGGGCCCAAAAAGTGTCAGAAAAGCCCCAAATGTACACTTATTGGGCATAAACTTATTGTATGTAAAAACCCAAAGACTTTAAGCCCTCCCTCATCATTCTAGCATAAGTATTTACCGAGTTATTAAAGAAAATGTTAATTGTCAAAATACAGTACGTTGTCTTATGGGGATTTTACACAAGAAAAGGCTGTTTTTCATATCTTAATATCGTTTTATCACCCCCAATACCCCTATACCAACTTGTTATCCCGACTATACCTCCTTCGAACTTTATAATGTACAACATTGGCATCTTATTACAGTAGTGAATTTAAATATAACCAGTAGCATCAGAACAGCCAAAAAATAGCAATTTCAATTTTTTTTAAATGTAACCAGAGTTAGTTTAAACCCTTAATTTGTTCTTTTTAAGGTTTTAATGCGGAAATTCACTTCCCTCACGTCAGCGTGCTGTGTGCGATCTCGTTCTTCACTTCAAACAGTTTGTATTTTCTATATTGCAGACTCATGAACATCGCAAAGGGTTTGTTTCTTTAGTTGTCACAGCATTGCAAGTGTTTAATGGTTAAGTGAATACTTCTAAATGGAAGTAAATGTAGTTTTTGTTGACACAAACCTATTAACTGTAAATCGTGTACTCTCCAACGTATACAATAAAATAAACTAGCAAATCCAACTGCTCGAATTTGATAAAATACGTCTCTGTTAGTTTAAATTGTGATGCCATTCCAGAAGTTAGCTTAAAATAGCTGATCTTGCTTCTGTATTGTGTTTTGTTATCTTCAACAGCTGTCAAATGCTCAATTTTCATGATTACTGTTCTACCAGAAGATCGAGTCCTTTCCTTTCGATACCTTAATCATAAAAATCGGTCCAATGGTTCCTGAGATCTCATAGTGGCCCAAAATCTGCTTATGTATTTAATATTAGGAAACATTTAGTTTTTTAGTGATGTAAACAATAATTTCCACTCGTTTTGACGAATAGGGAATCCAAGGAGAACGGGGTATTTATTTTTGCGCGAGGAAACACTGGTAGTGACTCAGCGCGGGGGAGTATCGCCCGCCAGCGCGGGAAAGGTCGGCCCGTGTCACGCCGCCAAACCTAATTGGCGCGTGACGTCACCCAAGGTCCAGCCACCAGGCCCCTGGGTTGCTAGCACAATTGGCGCGCGAATTTGGCGCACAGACCACAGACCCAGTCGCGCGTTTTATGGCACAGTTATTTTTATAAAGTGACAAGAGTCCAGCTATTAGTGTCGTAAAATTCGCGTTCGTGATATTTTTTAGTGACAAAAATCACCTGATTTAAATTCTTGTTATAGTAAGCTTCACATCAAAATGGGTTGACTTTAGATTTGTTTCAGACCGAAATAAGTAGGAAGAAAATCTCTATTGGTATCTTCAATGTAGTCCGTCCTAGGTGGCACTAGTGCACTGTCAGTCGCACTCGCACTGTTGTAGGTTTCGTCGGTTTGTCACATTCAACTACTGAACCAAGTACAAATATGGCAGCATGAGAAGTTGGAGATGGCAAACCGCCGAAACCATGGTTGCGACTGACAGTTCTGTCGACGACGGACTACATTGAAGATAAATAGTGTATTGCAGGACAAGGATCCCCATATAGCACTTATCGGAGATATTAAATAAAAGCATTAAGCTTAACTGTATATCAGTTGCTAAAGGATTTTTACTAGTATACCACAATGTAGACCAGACCTCAAACAGACATCTAAGTCAGAAATGGAAGCAAAACGTTTCTTTAAAATTATTTCCAAATCTTGAAAATATGATAAGTTACAATCTCGTTTTGAACCGGTGTGCGGCATTGTTTCGAAAATGCACAGCTCCGAAAGACAGTACTCCGAAATAAATATGTACTTTCGAAGGCACTAGTCCCAAATGCATAACTCCGAAAAGCATTGCTCCGAAAATGCACTACTCCGAAAGCAGTATTCCGAAATGCACTGTTCCGAAAATATTTTCGGAGCAATGCATGGCTCTCGTTTTGAAACAGTACCTACATAGCCTACATAACCTACATGGCATTCGTCATTTTAGTCATGGGCGTTGTATAATGCTATGCAAGATCTTTCCGGTGAGGTTTTATGTGACGCGTGGCTACCTTCACAGACGATCATAACTTTCACTAATAGACGATCCTTAATTGAGGTGTTGTATGACCTAAAGTCATAAAGCATGTCATATGTAATTTTAAAGGTTTGGTTCACAATACCAAAAATCAGGCCTCGTAAAGACAATGGTAACGGATAGAATCTCAATTTAAAGTTATGAAAATGGCGCTTGAAGAACATTTTGACCGGCTGCTATTTTTGACTCAGAGGTCCGTTTGAGGTCAGGTTTGGGGCATTGTGACCCACTAGTTAAGACCTTTAAATTTAATAACTTGCCTTAATAATTTATTTAAAAATTGCTTCTAATTTCTTTCGGGTCGTAAAAATATCGAAACGAATGTCATAGCTATATTCTTTTATGAAGATTACTGTTGTTTTTTTTTTAATCAAGTGAGTTCTGGTAATTAAGACAAAAATTGACACTAAAATCAAAATTGACCTACACTTTATAACAAAGGCAAATCGTTGTTTTGTATATTATACACGTAGTTGTAAAACAACTGTGGTAAATAACAGTTGGCATGAGCTATAGTTTTAAAATATTGTGAGCAAATATCATCAAGAAACTACTAATTGAAAATGTGTTGTGTGTTTATCCGAATATTCCTTATTTCAGATTTTAGGTCCTTAATTTTTGGCAGAAAAATTCTTATTTTCGTTATTTGTATAAGGAAAAATAACAAGCTACTGTGCAGACATGATTTGGAAACGCAGATCTATAGATGGAACGTTAGGAGGAACATCTTGCCCCGTTATGTTTTACCTTTTACCGCTTGAGTCATTCCTGAATCGATAATATGGATGTGGTATGACAAATGTCTGAGTGTGTGATAGCATTTAGGTAAGCAAGGTAACGGGGAGTGAAGTGACCTTTAAAGTTCACATCCTGTGAAGTGTCGTCAGATTTTGTTTTTCTCAGTGTGTAACATCATAGATTAAGCATACTCCTTAGTAGTATCTATGGTAACATCTATAGTACTTGGGGGCCGAGCTTTGCTCGGGGGAAGGCCAGTCAGTTTGTTTAGATGACTTGTAGTAATATTTCACCACTTCCCCCTACTGATAATATGATTTATATAACTCATTTGCCTCTTTTCTACATATTTAAGGTCCCTTCAGTTGTTATTTATAGCTCAATGTCCCTTTGATCCTTTGATTTATTTTACTACTCTATATATGTAATCTTAACTCAAATATTTTAATCTCTGCTCTCAGGAAACCACATGTTAATAATCATAAACAACATGAGTATTACTTTGACAGTTCCCTGGTTGATTATGAACAGCTGTTACAATTATTTTGTTTTGATTTGAAACTCCATAAGCCCAATGTTAATTTTTTTAACTTTTCATTTTAGTTTTTTTTACATTATTTGATTTTTCCTAGGGATGAGGCCTGTTTAGAACTTATTTTTATCCCAGAAATTAGTTATTTTGAACATTTGAAGGAAATCGTTGGAGCCGTTTTTGAGATCCGTGTCGCAAGCAAGCAAGCAAACCTTACTCATATTAGAGTATAGGATAACAATCACCGTGCTCTTAACAACAGGAAGGGTTTGTTACTTTCGAAAAAGAATGCATAATTCTGTCATGGCAGTAAACTATGAAACTAGTATTTTTTAGTTTTCTTGGTTTCAATGTCAATTAGTTTTTATAAGACTCATGTGCGTTTGTGTGAATTCCTATGAATATTGTGTTTTATTTTAGTATTTTTTTATCATATTCACAAGGGATTATAAGTTATAAGTGATTGAACTGTTTTTCCATGGATTTAAGCTTACGTAATATTTAGTTTCGCCGAATAAGTTTTGCGTGACCTTTACAATCTTTAAATACTATTTCTCAAGGGTGTTTTTGTCGGTAGGCCATCTCTCTTTTAATTCTTCATCAAGCAAATCTTTCACCCATCATTTTGAAGATTACCTTCACCGCTAATTGCGAAAGATTAACAAAAAATTCAAACCAATATAAATTGTATTTTTATATACGATTCTCACTTATTTGTAAACCTACTGGTGGCAGCAGCGAAAAGATCAAATAACTCAATACAGGGTTTTCAAATCGCACAGTGCACCCGGGCATTCCTAGCAACATAAGGCAATGAATATACTAATGAACACATTTTACAAAGATTATTTTAAGAAGATTATGTAAAATATACGTGTGGGAAAATTCAACCTAAAGTTTCACCAGTTCAATGAAGATCTGCACTACAGACAGGACAGCGTACGAGAGGCAGCATGAGGCGATGCACGCACACACCGTAAACGCTATCATTTGTTTGAGTGAACTTCGTCTAGATCAAAACGTCGAAAAATTGTCTGAATTTGTAACATAACCTTCTTAGTGTGTGTGTTCCATTGTTATAGGTAATACCAACGATGTATGGGGTATCGTCTGGGGTAAAAAAACCTTCATGCTGGCCTCCATTTTGACCCTTGTACCCCATGGCAACAACCAATCAAATCCTCTCGTCACAAGTTATGTTATCGTGGTCGTGCATTAACTGCGCCAATGAGTTCCTTAACTGCGCCAAGCCCTCAAAGGGTCCCAAAAAATGTTCGCGAAGCCCAGTCCAGGTAAGGGTGAGTTGTCGGCAGAAGGAATGTCCTTGTTTTCGTGTTATCATACCACGCGCGCATACCAAAGTCTGATCGACTTATAATATACCACCTGGCTTCGACGCCTCAGGCACTTGAATATGCATTTGAATAACATGCACTTTTGTCACCATCTTTAAGCCATGACATTTTTCTAATCTCCAAAAGGCGCATTTATTTTCATTTATTATGTCCTGTACATTTTAATTAATTTTCAATTTAAAACTTAAACTAGTGGCTTACAGGGGCTATAGCCCCTAACATAAGGTTTTTGTGTTATTGGATAATCACAGCTGATCATTAGTTCATTTTGCTTATTAATAAAAACACTGTAGTGATATTTCCATAAGAAAATCATTGGATTTTTTTAAGTCCAGTGGGGCGTAGCCCAAGTAATTTTTGACATTTCTGATATTTTTCCCACCGTCCTTGGCCCTCAAGCTTTAAAATTAATCGTCATAACATAACTTCTTAGCTCGAGATACTTCGTGGGAACCGATTCGCTTACGGAATTAAATATATAGATAGCTAAAATATATATAGATAGCTAAAATATATATATAGCTAAAATATATACGCTAACTCAGTTCAAATAAAAATTAGCTGTTACGGACTTTCTCCCTGTTTTAGTAGAACAGAAGATCCGTAATCAATTGCACACTTATAGATGCCTTGGGCTTTGATAAATTCTGAAATGCTCAGTTCTAAGAATTCTACAGTCAAAGAGGGCCGCCACTTATCTGGTGGCTCCCTGGAGCAGTTGTCGCAGTTCAGGATACTCCGGCCACCTGACTCAGGTCAATTTAAGCAGTTAATTCCCGCCCGTTATCGTTACCATGACAACGTAAGACTTTGGCCAGATGATTTGTTTACAAATATGCAATCAAGCTATGGGCAATACCAGCACAATCAAGCTATTAGAATGGTTTATGTACTAAGCTATTGAGTGCAGGGTTTTAACATCTTAACCTTTTAACCTTAACCTTAATCTCTCTAGTAGAAGGAAGTTCACTGAATAGTTGATATCAAAATTCAGAAATCCTTTGAATTTAAATTGGCTATTTTATATTTGAACACTTGTGTCTCTACAAAGTCTAGCCCACCGCACAACAGACCTATCAATAACAGACAGTTGTCTAGTAGTCTGGTCGAATCACAACAACAACCGCACTGGCCTTGCCATTGAAGTGTCAGACCCAGGATCACGTGACCCGACCACGTGCTACTCCACTTGTTACCCGAAGGTCGCCGATGCTCTCTGACGTCACTCCCTGGTTAATTGGGCCTCGCATTGCGCAACGGCAACGGCCATATAATCGTTGCCGCGGACATTTCATTACCGTCTGATGTCATCATCGCGCTCGGCGCTATAAACATTTCATCGCGCTGCAATCGCTTGATGCTTGATGACATCCTGGTCTTGAGTTATGGCAGGTGTGGCCGTCCTGGAAGCGTCTGCAATTTTTTCGGAGTTTGGTTGTGGTTGTTACGTTCTTAAGAGAGTTCTTATCACCGGACGCTATCTCAGACCAATGTTAACTTGTTCCGTAAGACCAATGTTTACTTTGTGCCTCCATTACTCTTATCCTGATCGCCACATATGTTTTGGTGTGAAATTAAAGTTTTCGTCACCCTTTAGAGAAATACAATTAATTATTAAATCGTTATGCCCAAACCAAAGGAATCGAAAATTTAATCCCCTTGAGAACTACTACACCTTTATTTTTACACGTAAACAAATGTTTTATGACGATCGAGTGATGAGTAACTGAGGCACAAAGTTAACATTGACCTTATGGAACAAAACTTCAAGATGGCGTCTGACAATTTTCGGCGACTCTTCTTGAATAGGTAAGAATTGAAGATTTACTTAAAGTCACTCGGACCTTCCGTAAGACAACGTACGGAATGTAGTTAGTACATTTCTAATTTCACCCAGTGTTAACACTCATACTGAAAGTTTTGGGAAAAGAGTCTACAGAAGGAAATTGCATCCCCCAATCTCGTTTAGTGACGACATAAAACAGCTGTTGGTTTAGAGTCGGTGCATATGTAATCATTTGTAGTAAAATTATTAACATCAGCAGCCGTGGCGAAATGGCTCAGTGGTTATGATGTTAGTTTGATACGATGGAGGTTCGCAGTTCGAGACTCTTTATGATTATTTTTTTGAAGATAACAAATTGTTAATTAATCATAATTTTTCGATTGTTTTAACCAAAATAATATTATTTTATTTATTGATTTAATACATTTTTAATTTGTTATCAATTTAAATTTACGTATACAGTTGATTTTAATAATATAAATTTACAGGGGTTTCCGCTTGTAAGCGACATAAAAGGCCCCGAATTCGGACCGGAATAATAACCTAGCTGTAGTTTTCCTTTTAAAAAGAGCGTGACTGTGTTGGTAGATTAATTTTTAAAACTTAAAAAACGAAGTCAAAACATAAGTAGTACTGAGAGTTCTTCGTTCGGGTGTCATCGTCAAAACGCGTGAACGTTCGCTTACAACGGAGTGGAGGGTGCGATTTCCTCTCTGTAGAGTCTTGGATAGTTTTGGGATGAACCTTATGTTTCTATGGAAATTGACATACTTGTTATACCTATCAACTTTAAATACATAATCGCTTGTTTTAAGTACGTTCCCACTTTCTTACAGAAAAAAGAGGGTTCAAAACAAAACGAATTTATTACAAAACACTACTAATTTTTAGCGGCTAGTACTTATGTACCGTACTGACTCGGTCCTGTAGCTATTGACTAATAAATTGTGTGTTGAACAATCATTTTAGAGGGATGTGCACACTATTAGCGAATTTCCCCTATAGGGAAGAAGCTATTACCGTAGTCGGCATAGTAAGACCTAGACTCAGGACCATGATAACTTTTCGTTTTGAGGTCCCCAGACCCCAAAAACACCATTCGTTCGAAACTGTAAATATGTGTGTGTGTGTGTGTGTGTGTGTGTGTGTGTGTGTGTGTGTGTGTGTGTGTGTGTGTGTGTGTGTGTGTGTGTGTCCGTGGGTGCGATAACTCTCGTAAAAAAGGTCCGATTTTGATGAAATTTGGTACAAACGTGTAAAGCAGCATTTATGACTTTAAGTTCGAAAACCAGACGGATAGAGCTATCCAAAGGGGTATTTTGGGGGGGTTTTGTACCCCAAAAATGGGTTTTTTGAGTTTTTACATACAATTTTTGAAAAGGTAAAATTTTATTTTTTCCCCATTGGAATCAGCTTAAAAAGACGCACAATTTGATGTTTTAATCATTGCTCTACGTCAATTGGTTACTGAGATATTAAAAGTGCTAAATACATTACGTTGTCCAATGTTATTCTTATGGAGGATAAGAAAAATTGTATATCTCGCTTATTTATCAACTTATCCTGACGAAACTTGGTATATTGCTTCATTTCATTGTGGTCTATTGATATTTCCACAAAAACCCATTTTTTGGCCGATAGTTCCCGTAGCAGCAAACCTGCATACTCAGCCCCATGTTATTCTTATATAGAATAATTAACGTGTTATCTCCTTTAATTATGAACATAAATTAATATATCTTGGTATGTGGCTTTACCTAGTTTAGTTATATTGATATTTGTATAAAAGCCCATTTTTAGTGTTCCTTATTTCAGCAAACCTGCATACTAAGCCGCCATGTTATTCTTATGGAGAATAATTAAAATGTCATAAATCGTTTATTTATGAATGTATTGATGAAACTTGGTATGTGGCTTTATGTGGTATTAAGACAAATTAATATGCATTGGAAATACGCTGAGTATGCAGGTTTGCTGCTACGGGGGTATTTTCTCTTACAATTCCTACATTTCAGTAAAGCTTTAAAGCTCCAGTGTGTAATGCTTCACTCTTTGTTTCACAGCTTCCCTTCAACCCTTTGTTCAAACTAGGTCAGACTGTCTAATCTCACCCCATCAGTTACCCCCGGGCCGAGTGACCTAGAAACCCTGACATCGAGTTAACAAGGGTATTTCTCGGCCTGCCTATTAAGAACCAGCCCTGTCAGCAACGCCCGCAACGCCTAGGTCGTAATGAGAGGCCCCAGTCGCGCCCCCTGTGGCAGCTCGGAGCCAATTGCGGGTGTGCGCATGCGAGGCACCTGCCTGCCACGTGCTTACAAATTGCAATTCGGAAGCGGCAGTTGTGGCCGATCAATTGATGGGCGGTTCAGAAGGTCCTTCACCTTCCAGTTGCTCGCCATATGCAGATGCACTTGTTTATTCCGCCGGTCGACTGTTATTACTCCTTGTAGACGGTTCGCATCTGCTCCTGTGAGCGATGGCCAGGCAATGATCGTCCTCCCATCTCACAAGCCACCTGTACCCGTTCACCTGGTTGTTTATTGGTTGTCAGACGTGACGGGTTGCTGATTCTTCTATACCTATATGCAATTTGCGCCTTGTAAAGAATTTGTTTCTGCTCCCAATTTGTATATTTACCATGTAATTTATCCGATGTTTCCTCGGAGGTAAATGTTGAGTTCAGAAAATTATTCCCTAGTTCCACACTCCTCGCGAATATTCGGATGGATACCGAATGTTCGACGTATCCACGAATAATGTGGGGCTGCACGAACACTAATTTCCGAATTATTACATTGTTTTTAAAACGTGACGAGTATTCAGTGAACCTTAGGGAGAATGTTCGACCGAGTGTTAGAGCGGTATTCGCGAGTAGTGTGGGACAGGGTTTATCTGGTGCACTGTAATTAAGTTAGCTTTCAGTCGGTTGGGAGGTGTGGTGCTGACTGAATATAAACACTGCTTCCCAACATTGCCCCACGACCTCAATCCTTTCAAATCTAGCAGGTGATTTAATATAATTGGTTTGCCTGTATTGCCGTAAGGCTACTACACGGGGCGAACACCGCTACACCATGTACCAGCCATTACCGCTCTTTAATTCAATCTGAAATCTCAGATTAACGCCAGCCCACGCCTCTCCCTATTCCTCTCGGAGCTGCTTGCTATTGACTCATCGGCGAGATCTTGTCGCCGCCGCTGTTCAGTATGCGCACGCACGCCCCCAGCATGCACGCACGCACGTCATTACTCCAGGACACGCACGCGCGTGACGTCACGCGACGCACGCATTCCCCGCCCTCCTCGTGACGTCATCCCGTCCACACCTACCGCCTCGACATTGTTACTGTAGCCTGTAATCTGTTCCGCCTTTGAGCTTTGAGCCATTTTTGGAGGCGGCATTGGAGTAGTAATCGACTAAAGCATTCTAGCGCTTTTGCGTTTGCAGCTTGTTTTTCGACGTAGTTTGAACAAATCGCGGAGGCATACATTTTGTAATCTTTAAGGGCGGGCTCCACTCACGAAACATTTCGCGTTTCTGCTGCCTCCCGTATGACAATGTGGACTTTCAAAGCCCGCCCCTCGTCAACGGGTTATCCGATATCGTTAATGACTGGTTCATTTTAATTAAAGAGTAAAAATATATGTAGCAATTTCATAGAGAAAATTTCCGACATTGCAAATAGTAATCGTTTTAATAAATTTCAACATATTTCATGTTTACGGGAATTTTAATTGGTGAACTATATTATTTTCACTGAAATCGCAAGGTACTCTTTTTCGTTTTAAAATGAATCATAATTAAACAATATCAGATAATCCGTTGAGGAAGGACAGACTTCGGCCTTATGGTAGAAGGAAGCACAATCGCAAATGGTTGTGTGACTGGGGGCCGCTTCAGTTAATATCACAAGATTAATCATTCACTGATTAAATAGCCCAATGTAATTATACGGAGGGCCTGGACGCGTGCGCGGAGAGGCGAGTGTGTGTGTGGACGCAAGGTGCGTGGGGCTGACATCAGGCTATAATCGCAACATTTGGCCATCCATCGCGCAGGTGCGGCAAGCAGATGGTTAACCCTTCTTAAACGTTTAAATTGGCTTCATCCTTTTCTTCATAATTAAATCGCTCCTTTTAAATACACTTTCCGGTCATCTCGAGTTAGATTGCGGCATCTGCTCTGGACGTCTAGAAATTATAGATTCGGAGACACGGTTATAGGTGGCAGGCACCTGTTTCAAATTAGGATGTATGTTTTAGATAAAACGTCACATTCTTTGACTGAATTTACATATATTCCGGTTTTAAATTAAACTGGAATTTATTTTTCCTGAAACTGAAAGTGGAAAGGAGCACTTAACATTTTAAGGCATTGTCAAATGATTAACACTAGTTTATTGCAAACTTTAGTACAAAACGCTAATAAGCAGGTTTCAAAACCGCTTCTAATAGTCGAAGGGAGGATATTCACTGGCAAAGTGTCTATCTTGAAGATGTTGAATTGTCAATCAACAATAATATAATATATGCCCACAATAAATCAAGTTTCAGTAAATAAAGTACAACTTTCTGTAAAGGCTCGAAACTGCTAGCACTCATTTTTGTCAGTGGGCTATTAGCACATTAGTTATTGATACTTGTTGTTGTTGTTGTTGTTATTGGCGGATTAGGAAACCCCAGCTTTGCTGCTAGTCACCTCTTCCAAAATCGGGAATATTGCGAAGGTTACCGGAAAGATAGGATATAGCAGGAAAGGAAAGGGTGGGAAGGGACGGCAGCCAAATCGATCCCTCAGAGGGCCAATTCCCGTGCCCCTGTGACAGCTGGGATGAGGCCCTCAACAGGGGACTCTCATTTTGCCCTCCAACAGGTCAACTCAACTGACAGGGTATCCATGTACAACAGCCAGGGACCATTCATTCTCAGGTTGGCAGGAGGGACCAAACCCGGAGACTCTGTCCCTAGCCGCTGCAAATGGATCCAAAGGTGAAAGGGAAAGTTAGTCATAATGGACAGCCAAAAGACTTACCATATGTAATAACAACTTAATTTGATGTACCCAATGTCAGCCTCAAAACTGGTATAGACCAGTCTTAAGGCAGTCCTGGGACTTATTCATGCTTCTAAAAAGAAAACAACTTAATATAGATGCCAATTTAGAAGACTTAGTCTCTTATCACACTTTATAAAAATGGCACTGGGGTAGTTAGGCTCAAAACGTGTTTAGGCCTAGTTTAGGTGAACTGTTGAAAAACAAATTAATTTAAAAAAATCAGGTATTTAGAGTAGAGAGGCTTTCAAAGAAGTCGGGCTGTTGTCTCTGCCCATTCTGGAGACGATTTAAGTGTAAACTGACAGGAGACCAGGATGTGCAAGGGTATACAACAAGATTCCGAAAAGATTTTCTACTGCGGCGCTCAACACAGGACTGCGGCTTTTTAAAACCTACCTTCTCAAAGTGGAGTGAAAATAACATACAATTTACCTGAAAACCCGAGAAAATAAAAAGCCCAGATTTGTCAAAACTCGACCAAGACGCCTCCGCCTTCTGTGTCCTGTTTCTTTTACTCGGTAGATGAGTTCTTCGGGCATCGTTGGGATTCTGCCCATGCCACTGTTGTCCTCGGTGCGAATGAGTGTTGTGTGTATGGTAGGAGAGGATGACTGTATGGGTTTGTAAATTATAAAGATACAATGTCTGAAGAAGGATTCAACAACGAAATTTAAATTACCTATCCTTTACCGAGATGTTGACTTTTTTCAATGCAATTTTATCTTGATCTACGCAAATAAAAAATTAGTGATGGTCAAAACCAGAAATTTCAAATCTCGAAACCGAAAGTCAAATTCCAAAATCCTATTTACTTGCCTGGTTATGGTTATGAAAAATAAATCCAGTTACTCCAAATAAACCAGTTAACTTACTGCCATTCTCGAAGCATCCTAGAAAAATATTAGTTTCAGAACTACTAGTGAACCAATTATTTGTAGCTTAATTATAAACTTTGGTTAGAGTTGTTCTATCACAAATAAAAAATCAATAATCACAAAAGGTGAAGGTAGATGACCGATGACAGTAGGCTTTTGACCTTCACATTATTAATCAACACTCGGGCGTGATTTATATTAAAAAAAACGACACAAAAAAACTCGGCAGTTTTGAGTTTTGATTCTCGAAACTCGCCGATGGAATCTCGAAACCGAAACTTTTCCAAAGTTTTGGTGGTTTTGAGATTCGAGTTTTGGTTTTGACACATCACTATAAAAAATGTATTATTATTATTTTATGTTAAGACGATTCGCTCTGGTTATGTTAGATCAGGTAATAACTAACTGGTATTTACTGATTGACAACCTTGCATAACTAGTGTTAGTAAGCTGGTAATTAACTGTATTTTTATCCTTCAGTAGTGAATCACTCTCTTATCTTTTGGTTTTAATCTTTCTCAGCCCTAAATCATGTATTAGTACAGTACCTGGTACTTGTAACAAATTGCAAGTCCAAATTATTTGCATTTAAATTTAAACTATTTAATCTTTCTTTGTACTTTCACCTCCCATGTGCTTTAAATATTACTCATCAGAAGATTTTGTGTTCGTCCAAATTTTTCAAACATAATTTTACATAATAAATTATTATTTAACACTCTCATCAAGAGGACCATTCCATCCATGTGTTTTTCTTGGGTAGATACCTTCCCAGGACCCTAATTGTTTATTAATAGTTCTATTTTGGTTTTATATATTTCGTGTATCAGACGCTGGTCTGATGATCCATCGAGTTAAAAGGTTTTGCCAAATTTTAAATAAAACATAGACTATTAGGACATTTTTTATTTTAGCTTTACGTCACACAAAAACAAATTTTGTTAATCTGAGCTTATATCTTTTTATCCAACTATACAGATAATAAACTATGCTTTTCTGCTCCTGATTTATCGGCTTCGTAAAGGCACCTCCCATAACTAACTGGTCTGGTGCAAATTGAAAAAGAGAGTCGGTAGAGCTTGAGATGTGTTGTGTAGAATTGTGGAAGGTGTCACATAAGCAGCGTGGAGCTCGGTACATATGTATGACCCGGCCTCATGTCTGGGTAATGCCGCTCCGACCTAACCTGGACACTCGATCTTGTATTGGAGTTGTGTTTAGAATATCCCGACTTGTTGATAGGCTGTGATATCACAACAACATATTAGGTGTATCTCGGAGTGGACGTGTACAGTTCAATGTACTTATGGACACAACGACCAAGCTTCTTTTTGGACCGAACGAACGGTGCAACATTTTCTAATGATTTACTTTTGGACAGAATGAACAAATGCTTTACTTTTAGACACAATGACTCTTGGAAAAAATTACATACCACCCTCCGTCTAAGAATCGATACTGAACTCCGGAATGAATAGAAGTAGTGAGATCAAAGAAGATGACATTATTTTAGCAATTCAATTTTTAATTGTTTCTTTTTAGCGAAAGTCAGTAATGCCAGTAAGATAGCAATACTCATGTTTTAACATGCAGTCATACCTTGATTGCGCCAGCTAAAGAAGTAAAGGGCAGTTTTACTTGTTTTCCCATTAATAATAAAGATGCGTTATACCTTTTGTCATCATGTACAAAATTCGATGCTTTTATTGCGGCGGATACTGAAGTAGCGGCGCAGAGTTGTTAACCCCTTTTTCCGGAAGACAAATAAAGTCGTGCCGGAAATAAATTCCAGTTACCATAACACGTTCCCGCCACGCAGCGTAATTTTCATTACGCTGTGATGACGCAGAAACACGCAGCGTAAAAATTACGCACCATTGCGACTCTTATTTAATAGTTGTTAGCTTATTGGGATGATGATCTTTAACACAAAGTAATAATGAATGAACTACAAAATTGTGATCTTTAGAGCTCATGGTAGCCATGTGGCAAACCGCATCAACGCCCGGTTTAACTGTTGTTTGACATTTAGGCGGAGTTGGCCATTACGAGTTACAAGAGAATGTCGTCGGGCTGCCCTCCTTGGCAGGTAGGCTTGCATCTGAGAGCCAATTTGAATTTGTGTTTGTGCTGTTACTTTTATTGACACTTAGTTTCCCGAATTGTTAACAACTTTACACTCAGTTACCAGAATTGTTAACAACTTATGGTGTTTCCTTTGGTTCTTTAATTCAAAATTCTACATGTATCACTATTGAATACTCAACGGTCAACCTTAGCTGGCACTTCTGTTTGACAATTTAGTGAAAGTATGTCATGCAGTTTTGAGATCATATTTAATACACTATATTATAGTGTAGTTTAACGTAAACGGAACATAGATGACGACGAACAGACCTCCTCGCATTTTATCAGAAATGTTCACCAAAATCCCTTAATTTTCTACACACCTTAGTTTTAAAGGGGCTACTCCCCCCTCTCCCATGGTTAGGTCACAAAATATTCCAAACATCATCTATAGGCATTGTTAGCTTAACTTAAATACCAATTGTTAAGGAAATCTGTCTGTAAATAAGAGAGAAATTGTAATTTACTGCTTTCGCACAATGTACCGTACTAATTTAAAATTCAATTTTTCTCTGTTACCATTTACAATTTTCATATTGTCAGTAGTTGTCGGAGGAGAAAGATTCAAAATACTGAATTATTTAATTTTTAGTTTGAGTTCCTTTAAATCGTGATAAAAACGTGACATTAATGGTGTTGTGCCAAATCAAGCCCTATCACATCTCACTCTGAAATTTTCTCAGGAATGTAGGTGGTGTAATTTCGTTAGTGACCTAAAATACTTAAATCAAAAAATGTTTACTCAAAATCGGTAAAGAAATTTTTAATAAAATTGAACTTCCCTTTTTTAGCGGTTTGTTGGTTAAAATAAAAATCTAATACAAATATTACTAGTACAAGTCAAACATTTTAAAAATTTAAACGTCGGGAGATACTATGGATTATTTTCTAACCACCAAATATATTTTTATTCAGACAACTGAAATGTCTCTACGTCCCTACAAATTCGGGAGATCAATCGTACGGTCAGACATCACCACGAAAACGTTGAGTTCAGAGAGAAGCAAAAGAAATATTTTCAAAACTCAGATACAAGCACTTTTACGGAAACAATTCGTCCTCCAATATTGGGTTATTTATTACAAAACAGATAGGAAATGCCTCTCCTCCTTTTGGAGGAGAAAGTAAAATTGGGCTCCATTTTCTTAAGTAGACATCCAACCGTAGTACACAAATGCGCCATAGATCGGAAGGCCAAGGAGGAAGTGTTGGGCAACAAACTACGTAGACTCGCCTTCAGGTGCGTCGTTGGCGGCTTGCAGCAACTCACTCACTCGCGAGTGGAGTGAGAGCGTTCAAGACTACTATCTCGTAATGGGAGCGATCAAGGCTATGACGTCACAGTCACGTGACCTATCAGCTGATTGACCGAAGTCAAGCTAACCTTGGCTGAACTAGGCCTAGTTCATTGTCCAGAAGTCTCGTCTGGGGTAAAAAAGTGAAGTCTACATGCTGACCGCCATTTTCCTCAGGTAACCAATTAAAACTTACTCTTCACAAGTTAAATGTTTGTCAGCTGACACACATGTAACTTGTGGAAAGAGGATTTGATTGGTTGCCATGTTGGTTGCCATGGGAGCAGAGTGGACAGAGGACAAAATGGAGGTCGACCATGTAGGCTACATGAGACGAGATCTTTAGATATATACTAACCTTGTTGAATTGGAGGCGTCAAATCTTGAAGCTAGCAGAGAGAAAATTAGTGGCGTTTTGATATTTCGAGAGAATAAAAAAAATATATTTCATTGTTTTCAAAAAAAGCAAGATGACAACTTGTCTCGCTGGTCGATTGGTTCATGTAATCGATAGAACTATTCTGAGCGATAGATTATAAGTTGCATACTCTATTAGAGAGATCTACAGACTGTAGATATTTGTCGTTCCTCAATATACACCTAACCGAATACAGAAGTGTAGCCCGCTTGATCGCAGGTTCAGTGAAGGTTTTGGGTTAAAAATATCCTAAACAGAACATGAAGTTGTATCGAAGCGCAGCCTTGACTTTCAATGTGTTAAGAAATTTACAATTCTTTTTGATTTATTAACATGCAGTAAAATCTCTTGATCAAAATGTGTGTTGTTTAATGTTGTTGGACATATAAACATGTGATGGTACACAGACATTCAATTTGCAAACGCTATTGGAACGAGCCCTCTGTCCTAAATAGCTTCACTAATCACAAGTACCATCTGTAACAGATGCGAAACTAAACACTGTTTTTAGCTCTATAGTTTATTAAAACTCTTCCAGAGGCCATTGGTTTGTATTATCATTGATTTCGTATTCATAATCAACAGTGGCGGATTTAGGGGGGGGGAGGGGGCTATAGGGGCTGTAGCCCAGAGCGGCAAGTTTTTAGGGGTGGCAAATTTACAGAAAATTAATAAGTTGTTTACAAAAGATATGTTGAAACGGGGAACATTTGACGAAAACGGATGACAATGACGGTGTGCCGCCCTTTTAAAGGTAAAGGTACCGTAGTAATCAGAGACTAATGTATTACGCTTGCAGTCCATCACACTGCAGTTCCTCAAAACAGTCATAATGCATTTGTCATTCATCCCCACGAACTACGAACTACACCAGGCACTGCGCCACTATGATTACGTCCAACTCACGGACTTTCAAGTTTATACGTACATTCGCATAGCATTAAAATTATTTGTACACAATATAATGACTATGGCACACGGCTGAGAAATGTTGCAACAATCGAATTTGAGATGACAATAACAAAATTTAGACCACAACGATATTGTCGATTAATTTTCAAACTCAAGGTAACAAAGAAAGTTATTTCAGCCGTCTTATACTTACCATCAAAGGCTACCACACATAGACAGACAGTCGTTCATTCTGGAGGATATTTTTTAGGTCAAAACATCTGACCAAAGACAAATAAAGACTAACATAATTTGTGAAGATAGTATTTGATTGGTTGTTGCCATGGGAGCATAGAGGGTCAAAATGGTGGTCAGCATGTAGGCTGCAATTTTTTACTCCAGGTGAGACCTCTGTATATATTTTTTGGGTGGGACGGTGTCAAAATGTCCCATTTCAATGAAAAACTGTGATATTTGAAGTATTTAAATTAATATCTGGTCGTATTTTAGGCGAATCATGATGTTAAACTTAACTTTATAATCTTAAGACATATTCTGTATGTGATTTTATTGTTTATCTCGAAGCAAAGTTATGATTTGAGTTAAATGAAAACACCCTTTTAATATGGCTTTGGAAATAGTCTTGAAAACAAGCCGCCTTGTACATCGAATGACACCGTCCCACCAACAAGTTGACACCACAACAGGACAAAATACCAAATATGACGGCACGCTTTTTGAAGGTTATTTGTCAGAGAGTAGTGACTCCTGTAAGTGTTATATTTTAATTCACTGGATCTACAACATCATGGAGATGAAACTAGAAGAAGTGTTTGAAAATGTGTAGAGTTTTTTGAAGATTAGGCCTACGTCCTATATCAATTAATTTTCTATTTTGATCGTCTAAAATATATGAACAATTCTTAGTATAAAAGTATAAATTACAAAATGACTGAAAAACTGTATTGAAAAGCGCTAATTCAGGATTAAAATAGTCTGAATTTTGAGGCTAATGGTCCGAATTACGAATTTTAAGGCTACACTTTTTTTTTTTTTTTTTTTTTTTACGTAGGAGGAACGCTTAATGCGCGAACCCAAAGGAACAGTGTGGGACTCCCTCTTACGAGGTATACCCACTAAACCTCCTACGGAGCCGCGGGGGAAAAACCAGGCCGGAACCCTTATCGGACAACTTCGGCACTGGCCCGCGTGTCTAGCGCCCAGACGGGTCACGTCACCGTTTCGGGAAACTTAGAGGTCACCTAAGCATCCCTCGTCTCGCTTTCCCCGAAGAACGGATTGCACGAAGAGCGCAACCGCTCTCCAGGAGTCTTCATCTCGAAGCATCGCCCCCACCACGACGTCCGGGGACAGATCGCCGACAGCAGAGACGAGCCTCCTCCTGTCTTCAGCGAAACGACTGCACCGGAAGAAAGTATGATGAGCATCATCCACCTCCTCCGGGCAGTACCTACACTGAGGTGACCTCACCTTCCCCATGCGGAAAAGGTATTCCCTGAAGTACCCGTGGCCCGTCAGGAATTGACACAAGAAAAAGTCAATTTCCCCAAATGCACGGCTCAACCACGGGCTTATGTCTCTGATGAGACGAAACGTCCATCGCCCTTTCAGTCCACCGTTCCAACGCTCTTGCCAAACTCGCAGAGTTTCGAGTCTGGCTTCCACAGCAGCTTGGTCTCTTCCAAGATCTGGCGCACAGCGAAAGATGTTCTGCCTCTCAGCGGCGAGCAGATCAAGGGGAAACACTCCAGCCACAACCATTACAGCCAGTCCAGACACAGTGCGATACGCACAGGCAACCCTAAGAGCCGCCCTGCGCTGAACGGAGAGAATTCTCTTGCTGTGTTTTTTGACTCTCATGGCACCCGCCCAGTCTTACCATGCCGTGAATATCACGACCACGTAAATCCATAAGAAGGCTACACTTTAATCATATCTTATTTAAAGGTTATTTATTATAATTTTCAGTAGTCAATGCGTTGGTGTAAAAATTAACGTTTTAATGAAGATAAGAAGGGATTTTTAGGCCTTTGTTGAATGGTTTTCTTCTTATTAAAAGTGGCACTGCTTCACTGCTTTTAACACCAACATTTTTGTCTCTAGGGCTGATTGTTATTGAGTAGGCTACATTGAATATTAAACTGTGTTAATGTGAATCAAGTCAATTATACATTATTTTACTGTTTTTTTCAACTAGGAAATAACTTAAATTTCTTAAACTTAATCATTCAGCTAATTCGTAACTTCTTTAGGTACTGTCACAAAATAACCAAACAAGATATATAACATGTGGGTAAACCTGGGCGGCGAAAAGGACAAAGGGGGGGAGGGCGGCAGATTTCCTAGTAGCCCTTAGGCGGCAATTGCTTAAATCCGCCACTGATAATCAATGGTATTATACACGTACTGTTACACCTGGAGAGCATGTAACATTTGTTGTGTTTTCTTAAATCTTTTCCACTCAGGATCATATTTTGAAATAACTTTTTTCAAAGCCTCAAATTTGTTGCCACCACAAGCACTTATGTCAAATAAGCAAACTTTCTCTGATACTTGAAATGCCCAACTTGTTTCAGTTAAAAATTAGACGCTAACTCATCTTATAATCAGTTGATTACTCTCACACCTCGAGCAACCGGATGTTGTTATTTCTTAGCCGCTTGTTTCTCACAATCAAAGGCGCGTCCACGACTGCAAGGGACAGCAGTGACGTCATAGCAGTGATGGCAGACAAGACATTCATCTTAAGACGGTCACACACTACCGGACTTTTTGCCGAACAAGACATCGAACCGAGCAGGATTTGGCTTCGAAGGGAGAAAATCCGGTAGTTTGCGGGGCCTCCGAACCAGACACCGAACAAGACATCGAACCGAGCACCGAGCGCTCTCGAGGCGTTTTTTTGACGAAACATCAAAGAAAGATCGGTCCGATGTCTTGTTCGGGGTCTGGTTCGGGGTTCGGTAGTGTGTGGTACCTCCACGCTGCTCCGAGCGCCGTCACGAGCCCCGCCGCTAGGAGCTATGTTACAATCCTCCTACATAGTTAATAATATCCAGGCCTACTGCTTTTGCAAGAAACAGTGATAGATATTTGATTTGTTAACAGATAAATCTGCTAAACTAGTTTAACCTAAATAAAATTAATAATGTTAGTAAAATTAATTCATATGCAACTATAAATTAATCTCTACTACATAACCCCAGCCCCCTACCACCCTACCTGCATCCCCTAAACCCCACAAGTACATGGCCGACCTGCACAACGGCAACTAAAATAATGGTCCCCACCGTTTTTACCCCGCTCGGTGTTTTCGCGCTCAATCTGTCCGATCCGATGTCTTGATCGGGAAGAAGTTCGGAGTGAATTTAGCTACCTTCATGCCCTACTCCCTGCTCCCTGCTCGGTCCGATGTCTTGTTCGATGTCTGGTTCGGGCAAAAGTCCGATAATGTGTGGCCGCCAGACGGACATCACCTTCACTTTGTAATGGTATGGTTAATCAAGCTTGTTTTGAAACTGACTATATCGATTTTTATATTTTTTTATTTTAATGCACAAATTGATTGACCATGAACATAGTTCTTTACTTTATTAAACGTTTTATAAGATGTAAATAAAAACGTCTTACAACACTGCAAAATAGTTTTACCATTACACTGTACACACTTACAAGACGGTAAATATACATAAAATATAGTTCAAGGCAATCCATTTCGACTGGTCACACCGATCATTGTCAAGTATAATGATAGATGCCCCCGTCGCAGCTAACCTGCGTACTCAGCGAATTTCTAATGCATGTATATGTTTCTCACTACCACATAAAGCCGCTTATCAAATTTCATAAAAATGTTATTTGAGTGATATATAGCATTTTATTTTCTCTCCCTAAGAGTAACATTAGGGCTGGGTACGCATATTTGCTGCAACAAGAAAGATATGAAATGTGTTTTAAGCAATTATCAATATAACTCAACCAGGTGAAGCTACATACCAAGTTTTAATAATTTAAGTTCATAATTAAGGGAGATATAAAACTTTACTTATTCTCCATAAGAATAACATCATACTAAAAAGAAGAGGTGGTATGTGTAGAGTATGCAGGTTTGCTGCTAAGGGGATAATCAACCAAAAAAAAACAATTACCAGTACTAGGTGAAACCACATACCAAGTTTCATCAATATACATTCATAAATAATCGATATATCAAATTTCATTTAATCTCCATAAGGATAACATTGGACAACGTACTGTGTAGCACTTTGAATACCTCTGCAACGGTTTGACGTAGAATCATAATTTAAACACCAAAATTATTGTTTTGTAGAGCTGAATTGATTGTTAAAAGCAAATGTAAAGTTTACAATAAAACTATCTGAGAAAAAGCTATAAACCTTTTTCTAATAAGATTAATTAACATGGGAGATTTTATCAACACGTTTTTTGTATTTTCTTCGGAACCACTTAACATAGGTTAATAATTAAAAATTCTATATTATTTTGTTAAGCTCGATAGAATGGTCAACACAAAAATTGAGTGTTTTAAAAATTTTTAGTGTGAAAAATGCAAAAATACTGATTTTTTGAAAATGGTTAAACCCCATAAACCCATGGTCCGATTTTTCTGGTTTTCGAACTTAAAGTCATGAATGTTACTTTACACATTTGAGCCAAATTTCATCATAATCGGACGTGTTTTACTCAAGTTATCGCATTCACGGACACACACATAATGGTCAACACTAATGGCACATATATAAATTTGAACTAATAGTGTTTTTGGCATCTGGGGTCCTCAAAACAAAAGGTTATCATGGTCTCGGGCTTAAGTCTTACCAAGAGACCTACGATAATAGCTTCTTTCCTATAGGGGAAATTCGCTAAAATCATTAAACATATTTTGAAGTTTTGTTAAACGTGTTTATTTACATCCCGTAATGTACATACTTACTATCCTAATAAAAAGGCGGTTTAATCGTCTTATTTCAAGAAAATAAAAGCACAGTTGTATTTGTAGAACGTTTTTCTTGAGCCTCACGTTAGATTTATCAGCAATGACGTGGGTGATCCAAATTGAATAAACAATCTAGGATCACAGAATTATGGACATTTTTTAATTAGGTTGCATCTAAATCCTTACAAGTGTTATTGTCGTGTCATGTTGTCGATTTTGACTTTTTACAACATCTGATCGTTAGTCTACGATGTATAGATTTAACTGCTTTAGAATACGATAGGCAACTTAGGTAAATACACAATACCCCCGCAGCAGCAAACCTGCATACTCAGCGAATTTCCAATGCATGGAATATTATCTTAAATTATCTGTAATGCATGGCAATACAGGCAAACCAATTATATTAAATCACCTGATAGATTTGAAAGGATTGAGGTCGTGGGGCAATGTTGGGAAGCAGTGTTTATATTCAGTCAGCACCACACCTCCCAACCGACTGAAAGCTAACTTAATTACAGTGCACCAGATTAACCCTGTCCCACACTACTCGCGAATACCGCTCTAACATTCGGCCGAACATTCTCCCTAAGGTTCACTGAATATTCATCAGGTTTAAAAATACCCCCGTAGCAGCAAACCTGCATACTCAGCGAATTTTCAATGCATATTAATTTATCTTTATACCACATAAAGCCACATACCAAGTTTCATCAATATACATTCATAAATAAACGATTTATGACATTTTAATTATTCTCCATAAGAATAACATGGCGGCTGAGTATGCAGGTTTGCTGAAATAAGGAACACTAAAAATGGGCTTTTATACAAATATCAATATAACTCAACTAGGTAAAGCCACATACCAAGTTATATTAATTTATGTTCATAATTAAAGGAGATAACACGTTAATTATTCTCCATAAGAATAACATGGGGCTGAGTATGCAGGTTTGCTGCTACGGGAACTATCGGCCAAAAAATGGGTTGTTGTGCAAATATCAATAGAACACAATGAAATGAAGCAATTTACCAAGTTTCGTCAGGATAAGTTGATAAATAAGCGAGATATACAATTTTTCTTATACTCCATAAGAATAACATTGGACAACGTACGGTGTTTAGCACTTTCAATATCTCAGTAACCAATTGACGTAGAGCAATGATTAAAACACCAAATTGTGCGTCTTTTTAAGCTGATTCCAATGGAAAAAATAAAATTTCACTTTTTTAAATTATGTGTAAAAAACTCAATAAACCCATTTTTGGGATACAAAACCCCCCCAAAATACCCCTTCGGATAGATCGATCTGTCTGGTTTTCGAACTTAAAGTCATAAATGCTGCTTTACAAGATTGTACCAAATTTCATCATAATCGGACCTTTTTTACGAGAGTTATCGCACCCACGGACAACACACACACACACATATATATATACAGTTTCGAACGAATGGTGTGGTGTTTTTGGGGTCTGGGAACCTCAAAACGAAAAGTTATCATGGTCCCGGGCCTAGGTCTTACCATGCCGACTACGGTAATAGCTTCTTCCCTATAGGGGACATTCGCTGATACACAAGGATAAAACGTCAAGGAAGCGCATACACAAGGATAATATTAACAGTTTATCACTGCATCATCAACTAGCCGGGTACTGTTTGCCTAACTAAGCAGTAGTGTGTCAGTTTGTCATAGATATTTTTTTTTTTTGACAAGGCCACTCTGTACGCCTGTCATTTTGTAAGTGACTTTGATCGAACACGAAACAATATTTCAAGAAACCAGTTTACCAGCAAGAGCCTGCAGCTTATTAGCCTGTCCAACACTACTCGCGAACACGCACGAATGTTCGACGTATACCGAATACCGAATTATTTACATTAAGCAGTGACAAATGTTCGGCCGAATATTCGGGCGTTATTTACGAAGCGTGGGCCAGGCTTTGCTGTGTGCCTATTGAACGTGTCATACGTATCTGCAGATTTTTAACTTATTAAAGACGATATCAATTATAATTAATTATCCTTATAAGAGTCTACGGTCCCTTAACATTGTGTATTAACTATTATTAACATCCGGGGTGCTAGACGTGCGCGTGATATCCTTATCTTGAATATCCTTATCAGGCGTTGCATTATGTTAAATCCATGTTATCGGGTACCTGGGGCCTTGTTATTAGTGGGTGCTGGGGAAGGTGATGAAGATTGATAACAGCTGTCACGCCTGATAACAGGTTATACAAACTCGGGTTTCAGGACTGCTCTCAATTTATTCTGTCTTCTCGATAGAAATTTAGGATTACTGATTTAGAGTTCTGGAATTTGTGATGAAAATGTTAGGGAATATTAGTTTATTAGTCTTAATACATTGGTACAGTGGGCATGCACAGCTAAATGTTATTACTTTAACTAGGAATCCAACATTTAAAAAAAGGTTAATGACTTCTAAGGGTTATAATGTTACGAACGTATTTTTTTCTAAAATATCTTCTGGTTGTGCCATTTAGATTATCGTATTCTGGAGGAATGTTTCTTCGCATTTTAAATGTTACGAAGTAGAATTTGTAATCATCGATTTACAAAAATATATAAGACTAGTAGTCTGTCGCGGCTTTGCTCGCGATCACAACGTAATATTATACTGACATTCCCGTATAAATATTGTGTTACCGTTCCTATGCCAACATTGCCTGCTGATTAACTGTGTTTACTCTATCCAGCTGATTGCTTAAAACTTATAGTTATTTCCCAATGTCAAGCTTATGGGGAAAAAACTCAACTTTAAGGGGCCCCAGGGCCTCACTCACAAATTATTTCTCTATAAAAAAGTTTTCTGCACAACTTCACGTTATGCTCTTTCCAATGACACCAAAAACATGAAAATCGGTTCAGTAGTTTAGGAGGAGTAATTGTCACAAAAAACCTGCTCGCCTATTAAATAAGTACTATTAAATAAGTATAGATACCTTGCTGGCTACAGGGGGTGTTTGGGAAAACCTTTGGTTAAAATATATCTTAAAATATTTACACTATCATTGTTACAATAATTAAATTGTTACATTCAATCAGTGTTAAAATCCTGTTTCTTCGAAGGTCACATGGTATTTTTTATAATTTAAAGGTGGAAGACGGAGCTCACACATCAATGACGTCATTAAAGGTTCGCACATATTCGCTATTGATATAACGTATGATGAGTGTAACGTATAGTTTTAAAGGCATGCAAATATGTAAATAGCAAACTGTGGGAATTGCTAAAAAAATGGGTTTGTTTTGAGTTGTAAGTAGATTTAACAAAGAAAGCTATATTTGTATTTAAAACAGAACTCGTCCAATAATAAAACAGAACTCGTATTGCCAGAATTACACAAGCAGGGGTTGGGGAAGAACGAGGTCTAAATTTGTACTGCATATGTATGCCTTATCCGTCAATTTAAAGAGGTCAATAAGGTGTATATTATACGAATTATTTTGAAATTTGCATTCGTCTTTAGGACAGGCCTTCAAAGCTACAATCTATAAGAGGCGGCCGGACTACCCTCTGTCATCAGCCGCCATGCCGGCCCGGCCCTTATTTAGCTACCCTACATATGTTATTTGGAAGAATAGAAATAAATTAGTTATGTATTTTACAATTGTCACCAACGAGCGCTCGTTGTGTGACTCATCCAACCAAACACAGTACAGCAGCAAGTACAGATGTTACAGTCAATAAAAATAGTGATTATAGAAAGACAATGCAGTATGCATAATGCGTCATGAAGAACGCAGGTTTGCTGCCACGTAGATTAAAGAATATGGTAGTTTTAAGCAAATATCAATAGGTGACAACCAGATAAACCCACATAGCCTACTAAGTTTTATCAGTATATGTTTATAAACAAGCGTTATACAAAATTGTAATTATCCCCCATAAGATTAAAATTGGAAAACGTACTGTGTTTTGTACTTGCAATATATCATTTAAGGATCGACGTAGAACAATAATTAAAATTACTAAATTGTTTGTGTCTTTAACCTGAATCCAATAATGAAAATCAAAATTTCATTTTTTTAGGTCTATGTAAACAAATCTTTGGGTGCAAAATCTCATTTAAGATGGTACGATTGTATGGTTTTCGAATTTATTAAAGCAGATGCTGCCTTTCATTACTATACCAAAATTCATCAAGATTGGACTTTTTTACAAAAGTTATTGTGCCTACAAACTCAATACATGTATACAAATTTGAATGAATGGTGTTTTTTGGCATCTGGAGGCCTCGAAACGAAAAGTTATCATGGTCTTCAGTCTTACCAACTAGTAGGGTAAATTCGCTAAAACTAGGTTAAACTAGATTCACCTGCAAGTGCATCGTTAGCGGTTTGCAGCGCGCTCGCGTGTGAGAGCGTGCATGTCTATCACGTTGGAAGCGATCAAGGCCATGACGTCACAGTCACGTGACCTATCAGCTGATCGACTCCTGTCAAAACCATCGAGGTAAAACTACTGGAGAGATCGCTAAGTGAGCTAAAAACGGTCCGCGTCGGTCTGTGCGGAACAGAAATGGTGGGCCACTGTGTGCTCAGAGCTGTTTCTGGCGTTGAACGCGCTGTCGTTTACACGCTCCTGGACTTCACTGCCATGTTTGAATTGTAATGAAGTTTATATATTCTTTGTGTACGTGAACTAAGGAATCCGAAAGTATAAATATTGTTTTATTTGACCGTGTTTTAATATTTTTAATAATTAAAAATCTTACGTGTTATTAAAGAGGGACATGAAAAAGTTACTCAGCGAGAAAGTTTTTTATTTTTAGGTTAGAAACAAACTTCCAGCGGGAAAGTTGTAGACAATTAGTTTCTCTAAAACTTTTATTTCAATCATTTTTCGGTAAAGTTGTTGGTTTGCCTACAAATCGTTTGGAAAGATGCTGAAACTTTTCGCCGCGCTCTATCCAAGACGTGCCACGCTCCGTGCCACGCTGTTAAATTCAACTCAGTGATGCTGTGTTACAACATGGCCTAGTTCTTTGATAAAATACATAGTTATACGACTTTTGTTTTAGTCGTCTTTTGCTAAGTAATCTTACAACGTTCTACAATGCAACTGTAATGTGTTAATCAGTAAATAAAAATTAATTTTGAGAAAAATCATTTCATTTAATCCTATGCCTTCCAAAATACTCTTAAAACTGACTAATGCTACGGAAACATTTATACTATACCCCATTATTATTATACTGTACTTGTATCGACTCTTAAATAAATCATAATCGATTGTTATCATACACTGAAGATAATTTTTTGTTATTCAATAGCGAAATGTTGTATTAATGCAACATTATGTAATCGTTCTTACTACTCTACGTGGACGGGTGAACGAACCATGTTGGTAATTAATGTTTATTAAGAATACATTTGCTATTAAAAAGTATTTGTCTTGGTATTCATTCATCAACAAAATTGTATGATATAGGCCAATTAACTTTCATACAATCTACAACTTTTGGCGAACGTCGAAGTTTATATGCTAAAATTCAAAGTTTCACTAGTCCAAAGAACGATATTACTGCTCATAAAAAATTCATTCCAGTACCAAAAAATTCAAAACATCATTATTGAACAACACCTAAAGCCTAGTAGATCGTACATAAATTTATATGACTGGAAATATGAAAAAATCAGCCATCGAGGAGAATATTTTACAAAACTCCCAACTTTCTGTTATTTTTACGCAACTAACCCTGGTCAAATATAGTTAGTTTCGGTATTAAAAATTCGAGAAACTATTCAGGAATACGGATCAGAAGGCCATTCAACCATAAAAAATGTTCCCTGGCTGCAAATTCAATTCAAGTGAGCGCGCGTCGTGTTTTTCCCTATATCCCCCATGCTAAGCGCTGCCGCGGTAGCCCACCATTTGCGGCGCGACCTCGAACGCGGCCGGACCGAAATTTGGTTCGCTTCACCACGGGCGCGAGCGGTCCAGTAGTTTTAAGTCTTTGGTCAAAACTAGGCTTGGCTGAACTAGGCCTTCTTTTAGAGGTGTTGAATCTTGAAGTTAGGCGGAGAGTAAATTTTTGGCGTTTTACAAGTCAAAACGTTAAAAAATGCCACTGGCGTGGATACACGCACAAACAAATTTAAAAAATGTTTATAAGAAACAATGCCATATTCAGCTATTTGACGATTTGGAGTTCCGCTGGTCGATTGTTTTATGTAATCGATAAAATACAACCATTCTTAGCAATAGAGAGATCTACCAACAGCAATAGATTGTTGTCGTCTGTCTTTTCTTCGATATTATGCAACTTTAAATATGAATGTTTACTTATTTGATCGTAGTGAAAGAAAAATTGGGTGTGACAAAAAAATATTGATACAAGCTAGGAGTTTGGTACCAATTTCGGTTGTATCTGACTGTTGATCATACTAAAATCACCCCAGTAAATTAAGTCCAAAAAATGGTATTATTACAATCAATTTTTGATTTTAAATAATGTATTAGTCAATAACCGTTAGGTTCAGAGAACAAATGGTAATAACAACAAATTGTTTATTTTTGTATATCCTTTATTTTACATGTTTCTCTATCTCCAATATTCAAATTGTTATGATCCAGCAACAATGTGAGTAAGTAGCACAGCTTCTTAAACGGAGATATGTACATCAAACACTTTCAAGCTTCCAAGCTCGTACAACAATATCAACATTGTACAAGGTTTTCGAGGTTCATGATATGGTCAGTTTTTTACTGCACTAACAGGTATAGTAAAATGTTTAGGTTGAAGATACCCTAAACATATCATGCAGCATTAAGAAAATGCAGTCTTGAAAATCCATGTGTTTTGAATAATTAGTTTGAGCGAATTTCCCCTATAGGGAAGAAGCTATTACCGTAGTCGGCATGGTAAGACCTAGGCCCGGGACCATGATAACTTTTCGTTTTAAGGTCCCCAGACCCCAAAAACACCATTCGTTCGAAACTGTATATATATATATATATATATATATATGCGTGTGTGTGTGTGTGTGTGTGTGTGTGTGTGTGTGTGTGTGTGTGTGTGTGTGTGTGTGTGTGTGTGTGTGTCCGTCCGTACCAGCCAGATCGCTTTATCCGAAGGGGTATTTTTGGGGGGTTTTGTACCCCAAAAATGGGTTTTTTGATTTTTTTACATATAATTTTGGAAATATTCAAATTTTAGTTGTTACCATTGTATTTAGCTTAAAAAAACACACAATTTGGTATTTTAATCATTCCTCTACGTCAATTGATTACCGAGATATTGAAAGTGCTTAACACAGTACGTTGTCTAATGTTATTCTTATGGAGGAAAAGAAAAATGTTATATCTCACTTATTTATGAACGTACACTGTTGAAACTTGGTATACGGCTTCATCTAGTTGTGGTGCATTGGTATTTGCTAAAAAACAATATTTTGTCAAAGGCTCTTGTAGCAGCAAACCTGCGTACTCAGCTCCATGTTATTGTTATGGGTAATAATTAAATGCTATGTCCCCCTTAATTATGAACATAAATGAATAAAATCTGGTATATGACTTCACCTAGTTGAGTTATATTGATATTAGCATAAAAATCCATTTTTCGTGTTCCTTGATGCAGCAAACCTGCGCACTCAGCCCCAATGTTAATCTTATGGGGAATAATTAAAATTGTATATATTGCTTATTTGTGAATATATTTTTATGAAACTTGGTAAGTGACACTTCATGTAGTATTAAGACATTTATATCTCCATTGGAAATTCGCTGAGTATGCAGGTTTGCTGCGACGGGGGTATTTGTATTTCTTGCTGTCCCTAAAAACTTTAATACACAATACGTCTCAAGGATTGAACCATCAAACTTGTTAATTTCAAATACTTACCAAGGTATTCAATTTTCAATCGCCAATTACACAAGCCCCATAGCTTGTATAGCCTTCTTGTAAAAACTCTTCCAGAAGCAATTTGTGTACATTGTATACTAATACGGTTACTAATTTGTTACCTCCACAAAGTAATTATACTCCTGACAAATGAGGACATTTTCTCTCGCCCTTGAAATGTTCAACCTCTTTCAATAAAACAACTACCTCATCTTAAAATTCAGTTAGCTTCACACCTTTTACAAACCGGATGTTGTTATTCATCATACGTTTTCTAATTACACAATCAAAGAGGCGTTTGCCTGCCATGGGCAGTGACGTCATAATCACGTGGTCAATCAGCTGGCAATGATGTGGACATAACCTCGATAACATCATCAGCTGTGACAGATGTTGCATTGTTGTCGCTCACACAACATACAACCTGTCATGCCGTTATACCCACTGAGCTCTATGTTATATCTGAAGTCACCTCTATGTTAGAAAAGCGTGCCGCTGTGGTTTTGGTCGTTATGTTGGCAAATGTGTTTTACTGTTGCATTGTGGGTGTTTTTGACAGTTTTGTGGTATAGTCATTTTATTCCCCATTTAAATCAATGTACATTTAGTGATTTTTCAAAACCGTTATCATTGTTAAAGTCCATTACAAGTTGAAACCTATTGTTAAACTGAACTTGGGAATCTTGCGAATTGTTTTAAATAAAAAGTATCCTATTATCTTGAAGCTAAGTAATGATTTAGGTAACATGAAAATAGTCTTGTTTATAGGTTTAGGGTAGTTGGTGAATGACATTGAAAAACGGGCACTTGGGTGGTTAATTTAATTATTTATTCTACTTACTTATCAACATAATAACATTAATTTATAACGGATGATTCCAATATTAAATTCAAATCCAATGTAAACTGTTGACAGTAAACACGAAAGTAGACGACCGGTCGGCGACTTTTAATTTTGACAGCGTCCACCCAACGAATTCTGATTGGTCCAGCTAACTCCAAGGTGACAACTTAACAAAGTAAAAAGCTGAACTAGACAGCACGCTTTTGGGAAATATTTAGCCAAAGAGTAGTGTAGTGACTCCAGATATAACATAGAGCTCAGTGGTTATACCGTGGCCTCTCAAGGACAGATAGTTGGATTGTCTATTAACCTTTCATCATTGGTGGTAAATCTCGCAGATGTTTCCAGTTTTTTGGATCTGCAAGTAAAGCTGCAAACTATACACTTAATTATGGGAACCATGCTAATTTTGAATTATAAATAAATTGCCTATTAAAGAAACTTTTGAACTGTTTGTGGAAAATTGCAAATACGACTCATCCAAATCTAAACACGTTTTCAGTATTTTTATACGGATCACTGGTTGAATCAAAATTAAAAACCATGATAAAGGCCAACTGTTGTGGGTAAATTTTCGTAAACTACGAACCACTTTGCACAAAGTCAACCCTTTGGTTGGATTCAGGTCACATATTTGTTTGAAGTTACGTGTGTCACGTGAAATCAAAACGCAAAAGTATTCGCAGGAATGTTTGGAGTGGGTGGAAGGAATTATGAGACATTTTAAATGCCTTTATGGAAGATGACAGGAAATTGGTCTAAGATAGTATGTTCTGTTAAATTGCATGGGTTTAGTAACCAGCTTTGAAATGTTTGTAGACCGAAAAAAATGAAATTGCAGAAAGTTTCTATGACACATATAAACGCGTTAGACTCAATACTTCATAATAGAATCATAAATATCTAAATTTGCTATATCTTATTGTTAAATTGACTTGTATATACAATTTTTCTAATGCTTTATCTTGTAAAACCAACGACGATTTTACGGAAGTTACTTTGCCGAGATCGGCATTTTATCCGGACCCGGATATTGTGGATGTAAAGTTGCCAACCCGCATGGCGTCATCCGGCACCGTTACACAGGTTCGGATACTCGCCGCGAGATAGCGCTGGGTGAGTGAATGATGGTGATGATGATGATGATGATGATGATGATGATGTTTGAGGTGGTGATACCAACGGTTCTCACATTCCAGCCTCTGCACATGCGCGTCGACCTTTCCTTCTCCAATTGGATACTCGGGATTTACAGCCTCCATTATCATTATCCAATTATCCAGCTGTATTTGGTGATTAATACATACATTTATTTTTAATAAGTACCTGGGGAACGAGCTTTGCTCGGAGAAGGTCAGTAAGTTTGTTTGGTAGACTTGGAGTAATCGTTTACCATGTCCTGCCAAACTTACAAGCAGTTTTGCTTACCTAATTTGCCTCTTTTCTGCTCGTTTAAGGTCACTCCAGTTTTTATTATATCTCAATACCTTCAGGTAGTACTTTTTAATATATACAATTGATTCATTTGGGAAAAGACCACTCTACATGCAATATGTATTAAATGGTTTTAATATTTTAACTCAGGAAACTACATATTGATTACTCACGACATAAGTTTTAATTTGATAGTTTACTGGTTGTTTATGAACGGCTGTTATGGGTCAACCTTTAATATTCCATAATTCCAAACTTATTTGATATAACTTTAAAAATAATTTGTTTTTCATGATTCGATTTTTTGGAGCTGAGACATGTATGCAACTAATTTTTAACCTTGACATTAGTAAATTACAACTTTTGAAGGAAATCGAAGGAAACCCCCACTGATTAACAATAATAATAATAATGTTGATACATGGATTGTCAACACAACAAAGAATTTTCATTAGCAATGTCAAAACTAGAACAGTAATTTGGGATTTAATAAATATAAATACAAAAATCAATAATAATGCAAATATCTAATATATAAAAATCAATGTATGTACGTCTGTTCGCCTGTCTGTTCGTATTTCATGCGCTGCAATACCGTTCATCCGATTGCTTTTGAAATTTTGCATAGTAACACAGGTTAACCCTGGGAAGGTTATAGGCCATTAACCGAAGTCCTAACACATTAGGGATGTGCCCCGCTGGACTTCAAAGTTTCAACGTTAATGTTATGGATGAAAGATTTCTTTTGATTTTATCAGATGGTATCTATAACTTAAAATATTGTAAACAGCTGTTTATCATTATGGAAATAAAAAATAACTACTTGAATGGAAACTCTCATAATGGAAATAAAAAAACTACTTGAATGGCAACTCGAACTCTTTTTTCGATAGGCGAGTGAGCGTAGCGAACGAGCTCATCCGGGAGGCGAGTGAGCGAAGCGAATGAGCTCATATTGAAAATGAACGAGTATTTGACATAAAACACAAAATTCAATGCCTCTTCTGCGGCAACAACGCGCCGAGTACCAGCTAGTTTAAAATAAAATGTTAACATCGTACAATCTAGTTTAATTTTCCTCACCCCAACATAAATTAATAAATATTATTGTAATGAAAATTAATAATAATAGAATTCTTAGTAAACACAAATTTTAATTAAAATACAAAAAGTCATTCTTACTTATCACACAAGTATAGTCAACCAGTAAATATAGAATACTTTGGAATTCTACATAACGATTATTATTTATGATATTGTAATTCCGCTCGCTAAAATCGCTATGTATAATTATCTTTAATTATACCATGAACCAAATATTTATAACCATCCAGTGAGGAGGGGCGGGCTTAGAATGTTAACCGCCCTTGTAGGAGTAACTGGAAACACCAAATGTTTCGTGGCTGGAGCCCACTCATAATTATATTAAAAAACACTTAGAATAACTTAAGGCCAATGTTAACTTTCAAAGCCCGTTCCTCCTCAAAGGATGATCCGATATCGTTGATTTATGGTTAATTTTAAAGGTCAAAACAATGTCTAGCTACTTCAGCGAGCAACAGTTCGATCGAAGAATTTCCTAAGTATTTAATATTTACGATTTTTTTGGTAAACTATTTGTGATATCAAGACTGCTCTCTAAAATATCTAGCTACATTTTAGGACTAACAAATTAGCCATAAATCATCGATTTCGGTTAATCCGTTGAGGAGGGACGGATTTCGAAAGTTAACATTGGTCTTACGGAAGAAGCAATTAGATGGAGAGGACTGGTGCTGTAACCTAAGGCTCCCGGATAGGACCTTAGAGTCTTACACGAATGCACGCGGTAATAATAATTTCTCCGTTTTGAGTGACCCCGACAAACTATTGTGGTTGTTTAGTCTTTCCCCGTATTTCCTCAAACGTCGGAAGGTTTTCTTGCTTGACCGTCGACGGCTCTCCGTGAAGCCGTACTCCAGTCTAATCTCCGGCGTCTTGATCCTGATCCTCTCCCGCTGCTCCGCCTGGAGTCTGAGGGCCTCGCTTCTGTCGGGGGCCGCCTTCTGCTGCTTCTGGATCAACCCCTCGGTCACTCGCTCCCTCTCGGCTATGGGGGCCTTTTCGTCCTCGATGCATTCGTGAATCTGAAACAATCGGAGACGGTTCGAATCAAATCACGTATTGATCTATTAAACATTGGGTATCTCGCTAGCCTAACGGTTAGCGTCTTGGACTTCGGCTCAAGGATTTGCGGGTTCAAATCCCGGGGTGTTCACAACACTTTGAGGGGATTGGTCAACCATTTGTGTGCTCTATAACGAAAAAGCCATTGGCGTTGAAAAAAAGTAATAGGCCATGTCAAAATGGTCAGTACAGACAACTAACTTCTAGTTAATTCACGAAATTCTAGCAGGCGTTGATCAGCAAATAATCGTTGAGCTACGTCTGGAAAAGTCTATCAGGGAGATCTTTATGTGATCTAGGTGATCATCTTTAAAATGCCTTTCACAGGAAAACAAGTGTATAGACTTTGACACGTTGGGACATAAAGCTGCATTTTCATCTAGTAACATACAGATTTCTAGACATCTCTCATACAGAATCCGACAGTCTCAATTGTGGAATCCCAACTGTATTAACTGAAACTATGACTCGTTGATGTTCACAATAAAAACAAATCTTGGTTCTCTGATACTACAGTTTTTCTTACGCGTGACAGTGAATTTCCATTAAATCAAATAAATACCCCCGTCGCAGCAAACCTGCGTACTTAGCGAATTTCCAATGCATATATATAAATGTCTCACTACTACATAAAGCCAGTTAACAAGTTTCACAAAAATACATTCATAAACAAGTGATATATAACATTTTATTTATTCTCCATAACAATAACATTAGTTTAGGACGCAGGGTTGCTGCAACGAGGAAGATAAGTAATGTATTTTTTTGAAATTATCAATATGACTGAACCAGATGAAGCTAGAAGCCACATACCAATTTCTATTAATTTAGGTTCATAATTAAGGGAGATATACAACTTTACTTATTCTCCATATGAATAACATGGGGGCCGCCTATGAAGGTTTGCTGCTACGGGGACTATCAACCAAAAACTTGTTTTTTTGTGCTAATATCAATATCCCACAACTAGTTGAAGCCACATACCAAGTTTCATCAATATACATTCATAAATAATCGAGATGTCAAATTTTATTTATTCTCTTCTCCATTAGGATAACATTGGACAACGTAGGTGTTTGGCACTTTGAATATCTCTGCAACGGTTGGTTGGAGAACAACAATTAAAACACCAAAATGTTTTTTTTTTTGAGCTAAACATATTGATACAAATAAATGTGAAGTTTTTAGTAAGATTAACATGGGACACGTTTTAGCGAATTTCCCCTATAGGGAAGAAGCTATTACCGTAGTCGGCATGGTAAGACCTAGGCCCGGGACCATGATAACTTTTCGTTTTGAGGTCCCCAGACCCCAAAAACACCATTCGTTCGAAACTGTATATATATATATATATATATATATATATATATATATATATATGTGTGTGTGTGTGTCCGTGAGCACGATAACTCTCGTAAAAATGATCCGATTTTGATGAAATTTGGTATAAACGTGTAAAGCAACATTTATGACTTTAAGTTCGAAATCCAGCCAGATCGCTCTACCCGAAGGGGTATTTTGGGGGGGTTTTGTACCCCAAAAATGGGTTTTTTGAATTTTTCACATATAATATTTGAAATATTTAAATTTTAGTTTTTACCATTGGATTCAGCTTAAAAAATCACACAATTTGGTATTTTGATCATTTCTCTACGTCAATTGGTTACCGAGATATTGAAAGTGCTAAACACAGTACGTTGTCTAATGTTATTCTTATGGAGGAAAATAAAAATTTTATATCTCGCTTATTTATGAACGTATAATGACGAAACTTGGTATATGGCTTCACATGGTTGTGGTCTATTGATATCTGCTCAAAAAAATAATTTTTTGCCAAAGGATTCCGTAGCAGCAAACCTGCGTACTCATCCCCATGTTATTCTTATGGATAATAATTAAATGCTATGTCTCCCTTAATTATGAACATAAATTAATAAAAACTGGTATATGACTTCACCTACTTCAGTTATATTGATATTAGCATAAAAACCCATTTTTTGTGTTCCTTGTTGCAGCAAACCTGCATACTCAGCCCCAATGTTATTCTTATGGAGAATAATTAAAATTGTATATATCGCTTACTTGTGAATATATTTGTATGATACTTGATAAGTGGTTTTATGTAGTATTAAGACATTTATATCTCCATTGGAAATTCGCTGAGTATGCAGGTTTGCTGCGACGGGGGTATTTTGGATTTCCTCCGCAACCTAACCTAGGTTTTTTTTTTTTTTTTTTTTTACGATAGGAAAATGCATTATGCACCGTCAGGGTTTGGTGTTTCCCCCGGTGTGTAGGACTCTCACCCACTAAAAACCTATCGGTCCAGGCAATGGAAGCCCTCTCGGAAACGCTGTTCGCAATACTTCAAGAGGGTGCCTTCGTACGCCAAAGATGGCATTTCAACCGCGATGCTCCACCAGGTTTAGCTGCGTCGATGCATCACAGCTGTTCTGTTCTCTTTTCTTTCAGCACCCTCCTGGAGAATGCAGAAACAGAGCTCCACGATTCGGGACTGGACAACATTCGACGAACGAGTGTGTCCGGCGAGATCGGGCCAACGGCCCCTTCGAGGTCCCTTCTGTCCGCTTCCCACCTCACGCAATGGAAGAAGGTGTGCAGTACATCGTCGTAGTCGGAGTCACCGTACTGACATTCCGGGCTCGCTGACTTCCCCATCTTGTGAAGGTAGGCCCCGAAACAACCGTGTCCGGTGAGGAACTGGGTGAGATAAAAATCTACCTCCCCGTGCCCCCGCTCAACCCACTCTCGGAGATCCCCAATGAGTCTCGCCGTCCATCTTCCCCGTTCGTCCCCCTCCCAGCGGTTTCGCCAATCCTCCATAGTGCGTTCTCGGGCTTCGGCACGGCTCAAAGCACCGTTCCCATCGAAGATCCGCTTCCGCTCGAAAGCAAGAAGATCGATGGGAATTACCCCAGCAACTACGAGGACGGCCGGCTCCGACACTGTGCGGTACGCCGAAGCGATCCGAAGAGGAGATCCTAGGTTAATGATTCAAAATACCAAATTAGTTTTTTTAAGCTCTACAAAATGGCTATAACCAAAATTGAGTGTTTTTAACATTTTGGGGTAAAATTTGCAACAAACTAATTTTTGGAAAATTGTAAAACCCCATAAAACTCCCTTCCAATAGTCCAATCGATCTGGTTTTCGAACTTAGTCATAAATGCTTTGTGCCAAATTTCATCAAAATCGGGTATTTCTTTCAAAAGTTACCGCGGTAACGGACACACACATATATACATTTTATATAAATTTGAACGAATAGTGTTTTTGGCATCTTGGGACCTCAAAACGAAAAGTTATCATGGTCTTGGGGTTAAGTCTTACCCTGCCACCTACGGTAATAGCTTCTCCCCTATAGGGGAAATTCGCTAAAACAAAAACTGAAGGAAAAACATAAACCACACTTAACAGAATGTGCCTAGAATCCGCATTAAAAATGCTTTTAAACTAGATAGGCCTAATTTGGTATATGTTACCATTTTTCTGTGCTCCAATTAAATTTCTGTGCTTGTAAAACTTAATTAGTTAATATTGTTTCCTATATCTGTGACTTGACGTTTTGGTAATATATTTATGTATTTAATTTTAAACAACTTATATCGTTCAAACTCTTATGGAGTAAATTTGTGTTAGCCAGTGTATTTGGCCAAATAATCAATAATCATTGAAAATAAAGAAACCCGCTATTTTTGGCAAAAAATAAATACAAACAGGTTTTGTTTAACAATAACATTTATTCAAAACCAATTTTACCGAAATCGGATATATTAATCGAGAGTTATGCCAGGATTTTTAACTTCAATAGTAGCCGTCATTAATGGCCACTATATTGGTGTCCTGCGCGGATTATCAAGTGGCTCCCTATCTGAAACGTTACCTTTTGGCATCAACTAAGACCACAGAAAGTGTTATTACTCCAATCAAAAAGTGTAAATTTTGTTGGCTGACGTACTATATTAGATAGTTCTCTCTCTATTCATGCTACCAGTGCACTATGGCCCAACATAGACAAACTGAGGCGAGCGTGAAAGTGTACTCGGCGTGCGCGTGTATGTTCGAGATTGATCGGATCGCCATGATTCGTGTTCTCCTGTGCTTCGTTTTTGTCGGTTTTTTGGCACGAATCAAAGAGACGAGCGGAAGCGAATGGGCGAGCATGGTATTGCTGTGTATTGGGCAAGCGTACACTTGGTTAGTTCGTTGTGCACATTCGGTTGATTCGGTGCAAGATTCGTTGTTTCGACATTGTTCAGCGAATCATTCAGCGATAGTGTAATGGTACCTTAACGCCTGTCCCACACTATTCGTTGTTTCGACATTGTTCAGCGAATCATTCAGCGATAGTGTAATGGTACCTTAACGCCTGTCCCACACTATTCGTTGTTTCGACATTGTTCAGCGAATCATTCAGCGATAGTGTAATGGTACCTTAACGCCTGTCCCACACTATTCGTTGTTTCGACATTGTTCAGCGAATCATTCAGCGATAGTGTAATGGTACCTTAACGCCTGTCCCACACTATTCGTTGTTTCGACATTGTTCAGCGAATCATTCAGCGATAGTGTAATGGTACCTTAACGCCTGTCCCACACTATTCGTTGTTTCGACATTGTTCAGCGAATCATTCAGCGATAGTGTAATGGTACCTTAACGCCTGTCCCACACTATTCGTTGTTTCGACATTGTTCAGCGAATCATTCAGCGATAGTGTAATGGTACCTTAACGCCTGTCCCACACTATTCGTTGTTTCGACATTGTTCAGCGAATCATTCAGCGATAGTGTAATGGTACCTTAACGCCTGTCCCACACTATTCGTTGTTTCGACATTGTTCAGCGAATCATTCAGCGATAGTGTAATGGTACCTTAACGCCTGTCCCACACTATTCGTTGTTTCGACATTGTTCAGCGAATCATTCAGCGATAGTGTAATGGTACCTTAACGCCTGTCCCACACTATTCGCCAAATAATCCGAAGATTCGGACGTATTCGTGAGTAGGTAGGAGCTGCACGAACACCGATTACAGAATGTTTACAGTGACGAATGTTCGGCCGAACTCAGGCGTATTCGTGAGTAGGTAGGAGCTGCACGAACACCGATTACAGAATGTTTACAGTGACGAATGTTCGGCCGAACTCAGCCGTATTCGCGAGTAGTGTGGGACAAGCTTGGAAAAATATCGCTTACCTTCTCAACCATAAAGAGATTGGAGAATCGGGCAAATGTGTTGTTCTTAATCCCTTTAAACTCGAGTGGCTTGGCGACATTGTTGAGATACAGCTCCTTGGCCAGAAACCTGGTGATCGTGTCTGCGAGGTCCGTCGACGGCTCTGTCACTGGAATGTCAAACTTGTGGTCAAAAACAAGAACTTTACATCTGAAAATGCATTTGGTTTAATTATAAACCATAATATTATACTTCCTGCTATTTTCCTGCCCAGAGAAATATCCGTTTTTAGAGTGGGCTACAGCCACGTTACATTGGACATTTCTACCTTCTCCCCCTTGAAGGTGAAAGATAAATAATAGATTAAGCATACTCCTAAGGAGTATATTTATTTTATTTTATTTTTAACATAACTCCTTATTACCATATGTTAATCTATGGTTAAATTTAAAATCTGTCCCTCCACAACGGATTATCCGATATCGTTGTTTAATAGCTCATTTACAAAATTAAAAATACTAGTGATTTCACTGAGCAAACCTTCGTTATAATAATTAATATTCGGTCAGTAAAATTTAAAAAATATTAAATATTTACGATTTTTTCAGCTGATCTCAAAATTCCTCTTGCTGAAATCGCTAGGTATTTTTTTGTTTGCTCTTTAAAATGAACCATACACCAATGAGTTAGGACTATCCGTTGAAGAGGGACGGACTAAGAATGTTAACATTGGCCTTATGGGAAAAGTAGATAGAAGCAAATCCTGATTGGCGTGACTGAGATCCCTCTTACGGGTTTTTTTAATTCACTTCTTTGATTATTTAGTTTATCGGCAGCAAAGCACTCCATTTTAAACAAATAATCAGAGAGTACATCATAGAACTCTATTAATACACTAATAGAGTTCTATGGAGTACATCCACTGTTGCGTGTAGGGGTGTCTTGCACAGCCTCAGTGAGGGACGCGGGCCATGTCACCCAGTGTATCCTGTTGTTAGCTTACCTTCTCCCGTATGGAGTACATCCACTGTTGCGTGTAGGGGTGTCTTGCACAGCCTCAGTGAGGGACGCGGGCCATGTCACCCAGTGTATCCTGTTGTTAGCTTACTTTCTCCCGTATGGAGTACATCCACTGTTGCGTGTAGGGGTGTCTTGCACAGCCTCAGTGAGGGACGCGGGCCATGTCACCCAGTGTATCCTGTTGTTAGCTTACCTTCTCCCGTATGGAGTACATCCACTGTTGCGTGTAGGGGTGTCTTGCACAGCCTCAGTGAGGGACGCGGGCCATGTCACCCAGTGTATCCTGTTGTTAGCTTACCTTCTCCCGTATGGAGTACATCCACTGTTGCGTGTAGGGGTGTCTTGCACAGCCTCAGTGAGGGACGCGGGCCATGTCACCCAGTGTATCCTGTTGTTAGCTTACCTTCTCCCGTATGGAGTACATCCACTGTTGCGTGTAGGGGTGTCTTGCACAGCCTCAGTGAGGGACGCGGGCCATGTCACCCAGTGTATCCTGTTGTTAGCTTACCTTCTCCCGTATGGAGTACATCCACTGTTGCGTGTAGGGGTGTCTTGCACAGCCTCAGTGAGGGACGCGGGCCATGTCACCCAGTGTATCCTGTTGTTAGCTTATCTTCTCCCGTAACCTTCTTCTGACTTTTCTTTCCCTATGAGCACTCGTTATTTTAGTTGAATAAAAACTTAAAACTTATCTAATCCGGTAACTTTATAGCACTATTTTGTTTGTAAAAATTATTTGTATATGTTTCTTCTTAAAATGAAAATCAAAAGTCGTGACCATGATAATTATCAAGACCCTTCAGGAAGAACCTCAGTTAAATTCATATTTTAGAACGCTCGCAAACGAACCCTTTCCAACTTTTTGCTCATTATAAATTTAAACTTACCGTTTTATCGATGAAGGCGATTTCGATGGACTTGCCGATGATCTCGTCGGCTCCAACGATGGTCTCGGGGTAGGTGGGGCCGGCGGCCAACCCCCACCCGCGTCCCTCGTACATCTGCTTGTCTGTTCCTACCAGGAAACTGGACATCAACAATAAACATCTGCATGCATACATGCTGCTGTCATCTGCAGAAAACAGTTCTGATATAATACGCTAGATTACGAAGGATTAGGATTCAAATTAAGTTACATGTAAACTGCCTGGTACCATTTATTTCATCGGATTGTCTTTGCTTCGGCATGTTGATGACGTCATACATTGCATTACTCAAACATGATGTTATTTAAAAAAACAAATACTAGCTCCGACATTGACAAATAATAGCTAGCAAATAATAGGTTAGCCATTAATTAACTCTTGTAAAATTCTTCTAGTACTAGCAAATCCAACTACTAGAATTTGAGCAGTGTATAATATTGAGATGCCATTCCAGAAGTTAGCTTAAAACAGCTGACCTGTGCTGAATTGTGTTACCTTCAACAGCCGTCAAATGCTAAATTTCAACGATTTCTCTTTCCCCATAAGATTAACATTCCAACTTTTGAAGGGCTGTGGAGCGTAGCCCTAAGAACGAACGTGAACTCCGAGGTAATTCGGCAAATCTACCCATAAATCTTGTAAATCGGTTCAGTAGTCACTGAGAACTTAGCGCTTCAACCGAGTATTAATGTATAGGATGCAAAATTCAATGACGAATTATCTATCTACATATATTCCTAATTCTGAAGGACAAGTTTTGAAAGACAAAACTCCAAACTTTTGTGTACGTTTGGTAAATCGCAGGGTGATGGTTCAAATTAAAGGGATTAATGCAATGAAAAATATAAATTCGATTGAAAAATTGCATGTTACCTAGAAAGGGCAGTCATCATAAGAAAAGCATGTAAATTGTAAACTCTGTTTTGTTTTTTGTTTTTTTTTTACTTTTCCAAAAAATCAAGTATCCACCCTTGTGCCTAACGTTGTAATCAAAACTGAAATACACAGATTGGTGTAGTTGTCCGATGACAAATTTTTTCAGTTAATTTACGTATCCAGCCATCCACCCCGATCGGTGTTTGAGTATACTTGTATCATTTGCGGCATTGTTCCAGAAATGCATTACTCCGAAAACATACGTAGCTTCGAAGGCATTAGTCCGAAATGCGTAACTCCGAAAGTGCACTATTCCGAACATTTTTGGAGTTATGCATTTTCGGAGCAATGCCACTCTAACCACTTGAATCGGATGTCTGGCAGCCCCAGGTTGTCCATGTGTTCGGCCTGGACTTCCCGGACCGTCTTCTTGCACGCCGGCCGCGGGCTATTCGCAGATCTCCGTGTCTGTCCAGGTGACCACTACGTACCGCACAGGCACGGGCACCGGGGGGAGCGGCTCATTTGGCTCCCTAGCCTCCCACTCCGCCCGAGGCACCACCACCTGCCGCTTGGCCTGCGGCTTCTTCTTGGTTCTGTGGAGGGATTCAAAGTAATCTTCACATAGAAGATTCTGAAGGAGGATGGGGGATGGAGGATGATGTTAGGGGGAGGGTGGTTCTGGAGGATTCAGAAGGATGATGGAGGATGGTGGGATGGTGTTGGGGGAGGGTGGTTCTGGAGGATTCAGAATGAAGATGAAGGATGGTGGGATGGTGATCGGAAAAGGGTGGTTCTGGAGGATTCAGAAGGAGAATGCGGAGGTGGGATGGTGTTGGGGGGAGGGTGGTTCTGGAGGATTCAGAATGAAGATGAAGGATGGTAGGATAGTGTTCGGAAAAGGGTGGTTCTGGAGGATTCAGAAGGAGGATTCGGAGGTGGGATGGTGCTGGGGGAGGGTGGTTCTAGAGGATTCAGAAGAATGATGGAGGATGGTGGGATGGTGTTCGGAAAAGGGTGGTTCTGGAGGATTCAGAAGGAAGATGGAGGGTGGAGGATGGTGGGATGCTGTTGGGGTGAGGGTGGTTCTGGAGGATTCAGAAGGTTCTTGGTTCTGTGGATTTCAATGTAATATATACTAAGCCCGTCGGATTTCCAATCGTATATAAACCAATACTCTAATATTCATATAAACAATTCCTTTGACTCACCGTCTTAAATTTTTCTTTGCATACCCAAAAGCGACCCTCTATAACACGAATATTTAAGATGTAACCAATTTATTTATTTGTACATAATATTTTACCAACAATTACTTTTATTGGTCATAGTACTTGCAAGTTTACTAATACTAAAAACATTTTATGTGTTGATTGTGCATTGTAAACTTTCCATGTTAGATTACACTGTCTCCATTTGTACAACGGTACTGTATTATTCCAGCGGGCAAGAGAGTTGACAGTTAACGGCGTGGTTTACAGGCATATAAACCAAGACCCCAATACCAGCCAATAGTAGACGTGCTGCATTGCCAAATTGCACACCAGCTGATCGGAATAACACTCGAGTGGTATTTTTATATGGCAAAATGGCAACAGTGACAGCGAAGGCCATATTATTGGCTGGAGCCCAACTGTCAACTCTCTTACCCGCTGGTACAGAGCCTTCAGCTCCAGTACTAACACGTATATATATATATATATATATATATATATATATATATATATATATATATATACGATTACGTAATAATTACGATACCTATAGTGAATAAACATAAACAAATAAAACAGGGAATTTTCCTTATTTAAATTAGTGTACCTTCACCCATTTTAAGACAAATCAGTTAGACAAAACCTTATTCTACTAATAAATACGCATTTGAAAGTTTTATTAAATCTTAGGCTAAGGCGGCGTTTGATTTTTCTGTTGAATAATACCCTAAAATTGAGCATAGTATATATATACATATATTAAAGTAGAAATCGAATGATACTCTGTTCTATGTTTGTTTATCACCCTACAGAAATAATTACTAGTACTTAACAGTTGTAAATCATTACTTACACGATTTGTTCCTCGAAGAATCTTTTCCTCGCCATGATTTCAGTTGTACGAAACTTTATAATTATCTTACAACAGGTTACGACACATTATTATTTTTACCGTGTGAATACAAGTGTAACAACTAAACATTCACTGAAGACTATTTTTCTAACTCTTCTGCTAATTTGTTTGAACATAAGTTATGTTAAAAGATAATATTATTTTAGTACACTCAGAAGATAAGAATGTAATTTAGATTATGTATTACAGTAGTTTTAGAATATTGTCTTTAACAACGGTTGGTTGAGATCATGTTATGATAATGGAAGTTCAAAACTTGTAGACTCATTTGTTGTGTAGTTTTATTATTTATTAGTGCTAGCTCTCTGAGCTAATTAAATGTAAATTTGGGATGGAGGTGCGAATTAAAAAATAAGCTGTTACTAAAAATCGTCTATTTTTCTTTTTTTACATCTACAAAATAATAAATTTGCTGTAGGTAGGTCAAGCATTACATCTTGGGGTGTAAATGAACCTAACCTTAAAAATTCCCTCCACCATAAAAATGATACTGAGATTTATCAATTTGTAATACTTGTTAGAAACAAATTAACTTTAGCAGGTGCTTTTAACTACAAATGCTTTTTAAAATTTCTACCATTTCAAATACTTTTACAAAAATAATAAATTCTAAATTGTTGTAGTAGTGATTACAGTTAATAAATTTGTTCGTAATTTATTGAGATCTTGTAAAGCTAAAATATTAAATAATGTATAAAATATTGTTACAAGTGTAATTAAAATTACAAATAACGTATTACATTATACTAGTGGGCCTGTTGCTTAAAACCGACATAAGTTGTTCCATTTTGTGTCTGATTAAAAGAGTTTGTCTTGCCATTTCAGTTGTTTGTGGTTTCTCTTCGTATCATATAATATGTCGATGCGGTAAAATTGTGTTTTTTTTATATACTGTACCTGTTTTATAATTAAACTATTATAGTTGTTGCCCGTCGATACTCGACGGCTCCATTCGTGGTGATTGGAGCGCTAGGCAGATGGTGCGAAACATGTAGGCTATACAATAGTAGGGGCAAATGCCCCCTACTTACAATGTACATTTTAAACTGTTATTTCCTTTCAATTATTTTTCTTGTAGCAAATTTTAAGAAGAAAAAATGGATTCAACAATCAGTGAAATTAACTAATTAAATAATTAGGCCTAAAACTATCAATTTGTATTGGATAAATGGTTTTAAAATGTTCAAGACATAAGCCTTTCGAGAATTTGTAAAGGTCTATAGATATTGTAATCCCTATAGTTGACCTAAAATAAATATCGGTATTATTAGTAAAACAGAGCTTAGTGACACCATTTATAACCACGTTACAAAAGTTTGACGGCGCCCGAACCCGGCTCGTCTGTTTTGTAGACCGGCGCGCTATCGACTGATCTACGAAAGACGCCGTTTAAAGCGGCAAAGTGAAGCATTACGACGTGACTTCGGGACAATTGACTGTACTTGCTGAGTGGAATAAATCTATTTATTCCGATTATTTCCTTACACGCACAGGGTTGGGAGCACACGTCGAATTAAAACCGATGCATTCATTCCTTAATATGCTCAAAAATGCTATTTAATATGAATGTAAACCAATTATTTAAACTGACCCTTTACAATTTTCCATTGCAGTAATCATTTATACCAGTAATGTTATTGCAATCAGCTGTTTTACATAATTAAGTAACTTTAGGTATAGTACTAAACAATTTAAAAATCAAAACTTATTTATTTTTAATTCGCCAACTCTAAAACTGTATAGTTTAAATAATATAAAACTGTATTATTTTTTATTTCCATTGAAAGGATAATACATAATAATTGTATACGTTTTTAGGTACTGGCCATGATAAACCAAATGCTTCTTGAGCGTTTGCTCTTCTTCTGTTGTTGGACAAAATACCTCGTGTCTTTACAATCAGCTGATTGAAGGACTGTAAAATAAAATCATTGCAAAGGTTTGGAAATATCGATTTTTTAAATTTAAAAAAGTAAGATAACGCAAAAATAAGTAAAACCTGCTAATATAGAAAAGTTTAGCTTTTATATGGTACAAACTTCATGTAAATCGGTCCAGTGGAAGTCTCAGACGAACTGTCCAAAGGATTGAAAAAATTGACTTTTCCCCCTTGTTAAATCTCCATAAGAAAAGTTTATTTTTCATTTTTGACCCATTTAACGTAAATATTTTCAAAATACAAATAAAACCTGCTAATATAGGACCGAAAACCTTTGTTTTGGTACAACCCGCATGTAAATCGGTCCAGTCCAAAGTCTCAGACAAACTGTCCAAAGGTGTTTTCCTTACGGCTTTAAATATTTAATCAAATTAAGCATTTAAACATTTAATCAAATTAATCTCCATGTTATCCTTAAGCGCTAAAACCAAACTTTGAGGGCGGTCTGTGTCCGTCAGAATAGGGGTTTCGAAAATTGAAAACCATCTTTCACAACTACTGATCACAGGCCACTTATTTGATACTTCAAAAGTCAAAAACAGTTCAGAAATAACTGAGTTTTTTTACAAAAAACCTAGCGTATTATAGGTATATATTTTCACATGCAAAATCCTCTTACATGTACAATGCAGCATTGATATTTTAAGGTACTATTTGCGGGAAAAGTGTATTTTATATATAAATATAAATAGACTGCAGAAATCATCCTAAAAACAAGTACAAGTCCACTGTCAGATTCAATTATATCTCCATCTATATATAGTGTTGCTTCCCACACGGCGCATGAATGATATACGGTGGAATGTGTATGTGTCACGTGACCCCGAGGTGTTGTAGTGGTGGGGGTGTCTCGGTATCGACTGGGGGTGTCTCCCGCGCACGCGCAACGCTAGACACCCGGGCGGCCTCAGCTCGATACACCTACACGCCGCACTGGGTCGGGGTCGATATCTGGGAAAATAGGAAAATGCAGCGTAAAGACGTGATCGTGGTGTCTGCTTTGTTTTTTTTTGCAAATTTGTAGTACATCATTTTAAATAGAAAACTTAGTTTTTGAACCGTTTTTGATAGTTGAGGTATAATATTAATGGTATCGATCCGTAAACGTGCAAAGTGGGTTTCAAATTTCTAGAACCCCATTCTAAAGGGCACATGCCGACCTCAAAGTTAATTTTTTCATATCAGTTGCAATATAAAACAACTCTGCTCGGTTTCGAGCAACAGGCCCTCCAGTTTTTACACGTTTAAAACGAACGAATATGAATACAATTTGTAATTTACAGAATAACTTCTATATGATGCAAAATAAAAAATTCTTTACCATTTGTTTTTATCATTACAACAAAAAACACAGCATCGTGGATATTGCTTGAAAATAAATTGTATAGAAGTTAACGTAGAGTCAGAATCAGTCTGAGTTATAGCTAAGCAACTACAAAACTCTTTTACGTATAATATCAAAGAGTTATAGAGACCGTTGTGGTGTGCATTATAAATTAGTTATAATCCAGAAATAGTTCGAAAATCCCTTTAGGTCTCGCTCCATCCACATTTAAACTTGTTCATTTCATTGACAGTTAAACCGTTGGGATTTCTCATAAAAGAGTATGGATTCCCTTCTGCTAAAAACTCCTTTGAATAATTGTCAATATTAAATGATCATAGTAATTGTTAATATCATCATTGGAATTGGTTTCACAAAACTTTTTTCTATAATTGTTTACGTCATGTAGTATTGTTAAAAGGTACCGAAGTACGAACTAGACGGTGTAAACTACTTTAAATACATGCATTTCTTATGCCGCATTTTAAATTTCATTTTTGGAGGAGTTTCAGTTGTCCAATTGGGGATGTGTTATTCAAGATTTATCATTATAGAACTCCTCAAAATGTGTTTGCTGCAATGTTGCCAAGGTTGGCTATATATTTGCCGTATCTCGCGTGGATTAATGTGTCACATAGCTGTCTATTCGAGACTCCATAGATTACATAAGACCCTCAGCAACCAGCTGATAGCTAGTTATCAGAAAACGTCACCACTCCGCCAGCTGTCTCGAGCGTGGTGGAAACTCCCCGCCCGACCTCTGTCCTCTTATCAACAACTGATAAGCTATATTTGGCCGCCTGACTCCTACTGCCCCACACTAATCTCTGATAACGCTAATGATATCTCGTCAACAACAGTTATCACTTGAAAATATTTGTCAGCTGATGAACTAATTCTCCTCCGAGTTCAGCTGATAGAATGCCGTTATTTTGATCGCTGTTTATTTGTTTTCTTTTTTATTAGTGAATTTCCTTTGGAAAGTGAACTATTAGCATGACCTGCACGGTGAAACTTAAGCCCGGGACCACCATAGAAGTTCCTAACATGACCCCCTGAACACGTTTTGGGGGGTCGTTCAATATATATATATATATATATATATATATATATATATATATATATATATATATATATACATATATAGACATATACATAGACATATACATATATAGACATATATATATATATATATATATATATATATATATATATGTGTGTGTGTTTGCACTCTAGCGGTCGCATTTGTTGTCCGATTTACTTAAAATTTGGTAGGGACGTTCCTTCCTGTAATCAGTTGGACAAGTTCGTTGGGCAAAACAATCGGAAAACTCTAAACCCCTTTTTTGGGGATTAATCTTTCAAATTTCGAGTTTTTGGGCCCAAAAAGGGTCATAAAAGCCCCAGATGCAAAATAAATGCATGTAAAAAGATGGGAATTAGTGAGGCGAAAGTTTTAAGCCCTCTCTCGTCATTCTAGCATAAATATTTACCGAGTTATTAAAGAAAGTGTGTATTTACTAAACACAGTACGTTGTCTTATGGGGGTTTTACACTAGAAAAGCCTGTTATTCCTTTGTTAGAGTACTTTTATCATCCCCAGCAACCTCACGCCTACTTTCAAGCCTATCTGGACCTTCTCCTAACCTTATAATGCGCAAAATTGTATTCCCAGCTTTGCAAGTAAATGAAACCAGGAGTATCAGAACAGCCAAAAAATCAATATTTTCAGATTTCAATAAAAATTGGGAAAATGTATGTTTTTACACTTATTTTGAGTTTTACAAGTTGTTATGTGGAAATTCACTTCCCTCACGTCAGCGTGCTGCGTGCGAACTCGTTTTGTTCTTGTGTCTATTTAAATTTGTAACGGTACAAAGTTTATTTTTTTAATCCAACTTCCCACAGTTTTTAGCTGAGTGAAATAGGCGTTGGCAAAGGCTTTGTAAATGACCCACTTTGTTGGGCACATTACATAGATGAGAGAGTTGTGCAGAAGCAATCACTAAAAAACCCCTCGAGCGACCTAGTCTCGACTAGTCCTTCCCAAGCTAAAGCAGTCTGCAAGAACAGCAGCTGGCAGCAGGATCGTCTAGTGCAGCAAAAAAAGTCTATCATCACCCGTACCTTGGAAATAAATAGTAGCCTACTGTTCAACCTAGGTGCTACTTCTGTCAGCACTGAACTGAAAGTCCAGATGTAGTCTGTAGTATGTACCTTCCTGTTCAGCGTATTAAAATTATTCTTTAATAATTCCATAATAAGGCGAGTTTTGTGAACAGATCTTTGTTATTTCTTAACTGATTTGACCGATTGAGAGAACAGAATAATGACCCGATCCCAATTGTGGAAAGTGGTTTTCAAACTTAAATATATCTATTCTGAAGGGTACGGGTTGACCTTAAAGTTCATTTTTTGCCCTGTAAAAGGATGGCATGGAGATCAATTTGAATTTAACTGCATTATAACACCGCTGTTGATGAAATAAACACAGTTTTACAGAATTATTATGCAGTTTTTTATGAGGTGAACAATGTTAAAACTGTAGGTATAGCAAGAAAAAAGTTAATTTCTCAGTTATTCTTTGTCCAAACTAAGCTTAATAAGATATCGTTGAAATCTCCATAACATTTACTAAATTTTATGTATCTTGCAATTTGTTGGTAAAATTAACGGTTTTTGTGAAATATGGCGTCAAATATTTAAAATAGCCGCCATTTTGAAACGGTTAAAGAGTTTTTATTCACATTTTGCACAAAGAAAGCGGCCAATAAGTTGAACATTGTGCAAAATACCAACGCTTTAGCTCAAACCGTTAAGGAGTTATGACTTTTTTTGTAAAAACACATACAGACAGACAGACGCTAAACGAAAGGAGATAGGACATATGTTTATATAAACTTTTTTGCTTATTTTGACCCAAGGAATCACTACGTAAATTATCTCCCCACCTTTTTGAACACCCTGTATATTCTCAAAATTAAATAAAAGCCAACAACTTTGTTCGGTGTTGAGTGTCAGGTCCACTACATCTTTTATTGTTTTTTATTGAAATTGAATATGCTTTACATACTGTATTTTGACTTAAGTTGATTTGAAAACCGACTGTTTAAACTGTCGAAGACCGCTCCATAATAAAGAAGATTTATTACCATTATTATCTAAAGATTTTTGTTTATTATTGTTTGAGAAAGTTGGTGAGATCGAGAATTTGTCTTTCCAATAGTGGTTCGCATGCATTGTGGCCATGGATGTTTTACAAATGGTAATGATTCCTCCTTATGAAGGTGTCATCAATCATTTGTGTCTGGCGCGCACTGTCTTACAGCATAAAACCAGGTGCGCAGTTTCTTTTCAGAAGTTTCTTTTCATGAGGTTTTGTTAATATTTATGCAAATATATGTGCTTGCGTTCCACAGCAAAATTACCCATGACTAGAGGCTTGAAGGGGCTATAGCCCCAACCTTGTTCCAGTACTCTGCCTCATCTGTTTTGTTTTTTTACTACATATTTACAAGCTGAGGAAATTAAAAAATATATAAGTAGGGACACATATAAGTTCACAAACAAAATAGACAATCAATCACATGTTGTAATAAAACAAAGCAGACTTTTAAATGGGAATTATTTTGTTCCGTGATAAATTTCCGGTGGATAATTTAGAAAAATTAATAATTTCCCCCAAAATTTCATGCCCAGGAAATGAGACTCCTCCCAGTTTTCTACGACCTCCAATTTACGCACAGATTTAGTCGACATATCATAAAGGTATAGTCCATTCAGTTCCACGAATATTCATTTTAAATTCTTAGGGTGAGAAGAAGGTGTTTTATAAAAACAGAGAGCCTTCAGGAGCACCCAGTTTCATCTTACAACCAAATATACCACACGTTCCAACTATTCTCAACTCTATTCCTTTTCGTTTAGGTGGAGAAAGAAACCTTGAATATTTGAAGGCAACAAAAGTTCTTGAACTTTGCAATGTATTATATTTCTAATAAAGGCTTGTTTGAAACCCTGTTTGATTTTTTAAGTGATGATAAAACATAAATTTCTTTTAGTAGAATTTCTAACACCTTTTACAATTATTTCAACAATACTTATTAGTTTGAACAAATGATTCCGAGTTGTCTATGGACAACCGAATTTACATTATCAGAGAACAGAGACCAGAGAAATTGATGTTATTTACCATATTCATGTTGGAACAAAGGTAATTGTGGGACTGTGCTTGAAAGCGGTCCGGAAGTGGATTTAAATATCAAAGACAGCTTCTGAGGTGCCTTGGGCGAATTTCAAAACGGTATCCGAGATATACAAGTATACCGTTTGTTGGTTTGGTTTAGCACCGAGAGACATAAGGTGTGTGTACGTGTTAATTTTAATATATGGAATTTTTTGTTCCACGTTACAGAAATATTGCATTTGCTCATCTTTGACTCTCTATTCTCGAATGAAAGCGTGCGACCGCTAATGAAAAAAGTTGTAAGGTGGAAGGTTTATAATCTTTCACGCTGAGGCTGTTCAATTCAGAGCTAGTTTATTCTCAAAATCCATCGTGAACACCGATCAGAACAGTGGTGACAGTTGGTCAATCCGTAGTTCTGTTATATTTGAAGATATCAATTTGTAGTACTTTGGTATTATACGGATGCCACTATTTTTGGAGGTTAATTTTTACCGGATACAAAGGATAACTACATAATTCGAAAAAACGTACTTTTATTGACTTACTGTAAAAATTTTACATCATTCTGATGAGCGGTCTTTGTGTTGTGCCTCCCAAAAGGCAGCGATGTCCGCTAGGATCGTGTTGAATGCGTCGCCGCCGCTAGCAGCCACACTCGATCGCCACATGTACTCCGCAAAATATACAGCGCGCTGCGGCAGTTATGTTAGGATGGGTTATCATAAAAATACGTACGGTTTCCTCTTCATTCCGAGGTAAATCCCACACCAAAAGAACGTCACTCATTATGAAAACAAATGTAACGTAGTGCACGGCAATAAATCACTCATGACACTGACCCAGATACAGGCGGTGACAGGTGATGTGCGCGCTCCGGTCAACGACCTGACCTTGGCCTATTTGGAGGGGGTTTGGCGGCCGGAAGTATGACTCATCAGGTATCATTCGATTAGTAACGAAACAAGGAAAGTCCTACAGTCATTTTTATGATAACCCATCCTAACATAACTGCCGCAGCGCGCTGTATAAGGGTGGCATCCGTATAATACCAAAGTACCCAATTTGTTTTAAAACATAGTAACTTCAGCTGGACTAGCATTCTATTTTGAAGATGCATGTTGGTATTGAGCATTGACTTGTTGTTCTTTAAACATTTTATTACAAATTCCTAATCCAAAGTCCTCTGTCAGTTTATGAAACCTTTTTTTATGACTGCAGCGTGATACTCTAGAAGCGTCTCGAAGTACAGCCTCACTGTCAAGTTCCTCCCGTCATCACGAGGAAAATTATCGCTACTGTCGGTAGTTTTCCCGCTACACGTCTTCTAGTAGTTTTCCGGATCGGATTTCCCGGAACTACGGGGAGTCGATCAGCTGCTGCCAGTGACCTTGGCTAGTGATAAGCGTTATTTGTGTTATCCTCAGTTGTTAAAGTTGAACCCCTGATAACCTTCGTATATTGGACTCTTTATCTCTATAACGTGTGGATGCAGTGTTTGTTAGTAAACCGGATAACCTTTAGCTGAATTTTGTTTTATTCAATGTCTGTCACTGTTTATCAAATAGAGTTAAATACAAAACCTATTTAACAAATTTAAGCTTAATTTATTTTGCAATTTATTTAGACGACCCTGAATTTTTGAAATCAAGAATTCGTTTTCCATAAGGCAGAGGCTACGTACACGTCCGACGTGAGCCGCTACTGTTCACGTCTGTTACAAATTATGTCCCGTACGTTACTTTTCCTGTGATTTTTCAAACAAATTGAGAGCCAGAAAACCTCCTAATCTAACCTAACGTAACGTAACCTAACCTAACGTAACGTAATGCAACCTAACCTAACCTAAGCGGTAGCGAAGTGAATTTGCCCTTACATTGGACGTGTACGTAGTCACTTCGTTTCCATAACACGGGTGAATAGATAGTTTTTAATTCCTTGTCTTCTTTTGCCTTCCCTTTTTCTTCTTCAGCAAATGCGAAGTAAATGTTTCCGCAAAATAATTTGTCATATAGTCGACTCTTTGTTTTAGTGCGCTCCGGTTGACTCTCTGAAACGTCAACCACTACAACCAATCAGCAACTGCGGTTGCGGTCGTGCTGTATAGGATGGCGTATCACTGTTCGTTGTAAAATATAACTCGTTGTGTGTTGACTTAATACACTGATTTACCGATGCATCGACAAGCATGAAATCTGGAATCTGGAGCATGAACTTATCGATGTCGACCGCATAAAATGTGGCATTCAAGAGTTCAACGGAGATCTATACTTTCCAAATCTTTCCAGCATTAAATCTGCTACCACGTTGTAGGCAGAAACTTCGATACTGAAACTACAAATCTTATAAATTTTCAATTTGAAGTGATCAACAATTTAATTTAATACTGATACAGAACATATTTTTAAGTCGGAATGAAAAATCGAATCAGTCAATCGAAATTCTTCAGCGTCACTCATACTATAAACTATGAAAGTGTTGTACTAACCACCTGTACAAGAAGCATCTGAATATGCCATGGTCTCGATTTAACTTTATCTTGCAGTTTTTTCCCTACTTTAGGTACCCCATCTTCAGGTATCGCTTGATGGCTTCTGGTGTAAGGAAAGGCGTCGTATAAATATTTCAAAAACAGTAGGTTAAACGTTTGTCATACCTCTTCAGCAATAATAAAGCTACCTTTGAAACATACGAAAGGAGCTCAATGTTTGACAGTATCGTCATTACACCATACACAAGCGAGTCCACAGTACCATGCTAGTACACAGTGTACTGGGTGCTAATACTCTAGGCGACCTCTTAGAATGTCTCGGTCAATATTCGTCCACTAGATTATCAATGCCTTTATGAATTAAAAGTTCCATTTTAACGTGTATGTAACACAAAATGCACTACCACAGGCTTAAAACCCCAGTCAGTTTGAGTTGAAGAAGTCAATTTTACATAGCAAGAAGGAATTCATCAGCTAAATTTTCCATTACCAAGAAACCTCTGCTAACGCTTGGACGATAAGTTTTCTTCTCTATGAACACCTCTATTACTAATATTGTTGTCTCTCAGACAGTTCCAAGGCATGCCTGGTATCACCTTGTAGTCCGACCTGACCCTGCTGTCTCGCGTGGGCGCATTCCTCCCAAGAGCACGACAAGGCTCGAGGTGAGGCACGACAGGACCTCCCTCGCTCAGACCATCTTCAGATCGCCCCGACTTTGCTCAAATGTCAAATCCTTGATCTTCTCCCACGGCTTTATCTTTTTATTTCAGACTAAGTGTTTAGTTTATATTTCATGGTGTCGAATTCTTTTCTACAAATATGACCCTTTTCACCCGTAGGTTAACTTTGTTGAAGTGGAATTTTGATGAAAACTCTCCCGGAGAATAATAATTAAACTAGACATCTAGACTGTCATAATTCATTAAACACATTAGGCAACTAACTTAATGCTGGTAGTTATTTTCAAGGACAATAATATACTAGGTGTACGCTCATTCTTCCCGTAAGAGGATGAACGAAGACTGAATTTTTAAAGATATATTTGAATAGACATGTTACTTATTTAGCTTTCTTAACTTACACCTTTTTTAGCCAAACACTATTACAATAGGTCAACAAATATCTAGACCATATGCAACATATCTAAATAATTATAATCGGGGGCGGGGAGGACAACTGCCCTGGGGCCCGGGTCTGTCAGGGGGCCTGTTAAAGAAAATGTCACCAACTTGGATCAGGACGACAACAAGGGCCCACACCACCAGGCTCGCCCAGGGGCCAGTGAAAGCTGAATACGGCCCTGATAATTTGTTTATATTGTAATCTGACAGGGAAATATCACAAATGTGTAAATGTACGAGTAGAAATTAGCTATTACAACGATCCAAGCAGGACGACCGTACATGGTTTCAGAAGTTAAATACTTCCATCTTCAGGTCAAGTTCAACACGTGAAACTGTACATGAACGTTGTTAATCTTTACAAATCACAACTGTCACAATTACAAATGGTACAATTGTGTTATGTGTAATGATTTATAACGGACATATAATAGCTATGTTTATATTTTTCAACTCGACCCGAAGATGGATGGACTTCTGAAACTGCTTGGATTGGGGTAATAGTCGAAGACGGAGATATTGTAACTTATATTTACATTGTCTCGTCAACTAACCATGAGTAATACACATACATGCAAATGGAATTATAGTTTCGATTCTGTTTTAAAATGGAAGATGATTAACTGACTGTACCGAATAGTTAAAAGACGTGAACTTGCTGGTAGTGCAAGTTTCCTCAAACTAAACTATGCATCTTAATCATGTTACCTGTATACCACATCAATCAAACAGTAGACACCGCCTAAAGGCGGGCAAACATTTTGGTTGGCTAAGGGGTCGTGTTAGTTACTGTTGCCTAAGGTTTGGCTTTGTAATGGCACTGCGAAAGAGGTTTTCTGAGACAAATTGAAAATTGCATTATGGTTTTCGTATTTGCTCACCTATACATAACAATGCAAGCAGTATAACATATACTAAAATAACTTTATCTAAAATATGATATCTTTGCCGTTGGTTACCCATGGTCTTTCAGCTTCCCCGTGTTAACCAAAGCACTATGATATGAGTGAAGAAGCCATAAGAGACTCTAGAGATCGCTGAGCCGTCCAAAACTGTCAAGGGGCTTGAAACCCTTCGTGCTTCAATAGCTTTTATATTCCATGGAGAATGTAATATTATAAACACAACGTTCCATTATTAACCTTTTAAGCACATAGTCAAAAATATGTTATGCAATTTTCACGCAAACAACCAAGTTGCTGTAAAACATATTCTTTACTATAATTATTTCATTTGTTGTTTTACCTAAAATACATTGTTCTCAATATTATGACCGAAGGGTATATAATTAGAGAGTCGTGTTTTAATCATAAATGCGTGATTTCGGACAGTCTTTAGGTAGTTGTAAAAAGTAACAAGTCTTGGGAGTGGACTTGAAAAATATTTTTTACGATACTATTGGAACATCGGCTGCTTTTCCATTGCGTATACTGCCAGGTAAAGTTCGTGATATCCCCACTAGTAAGGAAAAATTACATTCTCACTAATGAGGATAAATCAGCCTAACAATACAACACAATACAATATTGAAATAATGCCCATCTGTTTAAAACATTGTGTTGGTTGGTGTGTTTAACTTTACTTCGTCTTTTGTTCATAACTGTTGCTGTTGTATCAAATAATTTTTTGCTGTAGTATCGTGAAAAATAGTGTTCAAAACTCGTGGTAAAATAATTTTTCCTGGTGCTCGTCTACGACTCGCAATTTAAATACTACTCGCACCAGGAAAAATCACACTTTCCCCACTAGTTGTGAAATATACTATGATCACATTGTCAACTATCTAGGGTATATTATTTTCACTTTGTCTCGACAACTTTGACGATAGAATATTTTAACCGTATGGACCTTTATTTGAAATTAAAATTCTTTATTTCCAAATTTCCATTACATTGAAATTGTAACAATAAGTAAATATATAGTACAGCATTATTAAACAACAGGTAACATATACATGAGTCAAATATGAAAACAACATATAAATCAACATCTTATACATATTATATAATTAAAGTAAATATGGATAGGCCCTACGCAGCCTCTGAGCACAAAAGCTGTATTGAGGCTACGTTTAATATAAATTAAATAAAGATTATACTACTTGCAGACGCTCCTATTATTATAAATTTAAACTTAAATGTATTTGACAATGGTTTAATGTCAACCAATAAGTGATGTATATATATATATATATATCAATATACATGTTTGCACCCTAATTATTAATGCAGTTACTATAAAGTACTTCAATATTGAATTACATAAAAGTGCACTCATATTAAATACCTACTATAACATCTTGCTTGGTTGTTAATTAAAAACAACTAAGCAAGACGTGTGTTCAAAACAACTATATGTTTTGTCATGTTAAGTGAAGTTGGAAAGATATGGCAATTAGTGTATTATCTTTTGCATGGATGTCGTCGTACTTGGAGGATTGTTCCAAAATTGTTTTGAAGTGCACAGTACAAAGATGCAACCTTGTGATGCGAGTTCAGGAATGTCACCGGGTTCAATTTTTGGCCCTCTGCTTTTTCTTGTATATATTGATGATTTTTAATTTGAAGTAGGTAATTTTTTTCTGCCGAAACCGAGTGTGATTGTCCTTGATCCAAACGAGTATCTAAAATGTAGGATCAAACCTGTTAATAGTTACTGTCTGAATAAATTTGCTTTCTGTAAACTGTATTTCATTAAACGTTTTAAAGACAAGCTTACAATGTTAAGAAAAAATAAGACTTCAATGCCTCTTTTTTAACAAACACATGAATATGAAACGTCGGAATATGTTGAAACTGGGATCTTCCATCGATTCCCGGAACACGGAGTTGTATAATAAACGAAGCCGTGTCTGTTTTGATTGGATTTGTCGAGGTCGATTCAACCTAGGTTTTTGTGGATTCTGTAAATCATTACTCTTTCGCATCTGTTAAGTCGTATGCAGTCGAAGCTTAACAGACGTTAGCTAATGAGACACTTGATCATCAAGTTCTCTCTGTCTTACTTGTTTGGTTATCCAAATACTTAAAATTACTGTATCCAATTTACCGTAAACGCACTTTAATTTTATTTATTCAAAAGTTAAATAATCAAATTATAGGCTAATTTAGACCTGCATTTGGTTAAAATTATAATTTAAAATGTTCATAAAATTTGTTGAGACAGATGACTATTAACAATTCTTCTTTTAGCGAATTTCCCCTATAGGGAAGAAGCTATTACCGTAGTCGGCATGGTAAGACCTAGGACCGGGACCATGATAACTTTTCGTCTTGAGGTCCCCAGACCCCAAAAACACCATTCGTTCGAAACTGTATATATATGTGTGTGTGTGTGTGTGTGTGTGTGTGTGTGTGTGTGTGTGTGTGTGTGTGTGTGTGTGTGTGTCCGTGAGCACGATAACTCTCGTAAAAATTATCCGATTTTGATTAAATTTGCTACAAACGTGTAAAGCAACATTTATGACTTTAAGTTCGAAAACCAGCTAGATCGCTCCATCCACAGGAGTATTTTGGGGGGTTTTGTACCTAAAAAATGTTTGTTTTTTTAATTTTTGACATATAATGTTTGAAATAGTCAAATTTTAGTTTTTATCATTGGATTAAGCTTAAAAACACACACAATTTGGTATTTTTATCATTCCTCTACGTCAATTGATTACGGAGATATTGAAAGTGCTAAACACAGTACGTTGTCTAATGTTATTCTAATGGAGGAAAAGAACAATTTTATATCTCGCTTATTTATGAACGTATACTGAATAAACTTGGTATACGGCTTCATCTGGTTGTGGTCTATTAATATTTGCCAAAAAAAAAAAAAAATATATATATATATATATATTTCCCGTAGCAGCAAACCTGCTTACTCAGTCCCATGTTATTCTTATGGGTAATAATTAAATGCTATGTCTCCCTTAATTATGAACATAAATGAATACAAACTGGTATATGACTTCACCTAGTTGAGTTATATTGATATTAGCATAAAAATCCATTCCTTGATGCAGCAAACCTGCGTACTCAGCCCCAATGTTATTCTTATGGAGAATAATTACAATTGTATATACAGTATCACTTATTTGTGAATATATTTTCATAAACTTGGTAAGTGGCTTTATGTAGTATTAAGATATGTATATCGCCATTGAAAATTCTCTGAGTATGCAGGTTTGCTGCGACGGGGGTATTTTCCTATATTGACATTTCAATCACATAGAATCTGGTATATTGAGAATTGTAAATTATGATTCCAATTTATAATTTTCTTTTGTTTTATATTTGCACTAATCAGACCCAGACACCTTACTCCCCCGCTTGCTACCTTGCTTTCTTCACATACTTTTTTTCCAGCCACTTGATACTTGTCAACAATAACATTACTCTTACACACAGGTCGATGGAGCTTTAACCTTCTAACCAAAAGTGGGCAGGCTCTGTAGTTCCCGGTAGTGAAGACTCTGCATATTTATAACCCCCGGACGAGATTTATTAGCAATAGTAACCTCGGTGTGGGGGTGAGAAGGGGAAGTTGTGACGCAGCCCAGACGGTCATATTGATCTGTGACGTCACACGAGCTCGTCACGTGACCCCGCCTCCCCCCACTCCCGCCCACAGTAGTGCTCGCTACACAGGCTGTTATAAATAAACTGCCTCTTGGCCTCAGCTTAAGTAGGGTAGGCTGATTACACTTGCCCTGGATAAGTCATGCAGGCGAAAATTGACGGTATTCAGGAAAGAGATGGCTAATATTGTGAGCTCCCGAGGTCTTTGAGGACACAAGATCATCTCTGGACCTCTCAGCTGATCCCCCTGATTTTTTGGTGTGGGGCGGAAGGGAGGACTATAAGGGTGAATTTATCAAATAGTAAACGCATTAATTTTAACATTTTAAAACGTAAAAAAATTGTCTGAAAACATATCGTATATTTAATGATACGTGATAGAACAAATACAAGATTATAATTATCTTCAAGGGACACAATACACAAAATGTTCCTGTGTAAAAGTCACAAAAACAAGTGCTTAAAATTCTGTTCCGCTTTTTGTATTGTGTTTAGCTTTAGTTAGACAAAAATGTTCTCCCCTTCGATTTCATGTTTCATTATGATTAAATCCGATTTCCACTGTGTTTTAAATTTTAACCTAATAATTACTTATAATTAAAATAATTAAATTTTCTTTCTTTTATTAAACAGGTTAAATAACACAACACTACAACATATTTTTACACTTATACTGTACCTACATACAAGACGATAAATATAAAAAACGCGATGGTACAAGGCGTTTCAACCAGTCACACCGGTCATCAGCACGCGGAATCAGAGAACCAGGATTAAATTGACTTTAAAAACTAATCTATTTACACCGAGCACGGCTCGTCCCACGGTACTCATCGCTTGATTAACATTATGAATATAATACAGTCATGTTTTTCTAGTCCTTCAGTGACAACACAAAAGCTTTTCGCAACCATAATTTTACATTTCTTTAACGTAGTGCTGTTGTCCATACCAAGGCCCCAGGTTTTTTTTATTGGGGCCTTCGAAAGACACGATTGGTCAATACGAAGACGGTCTTCATTCAGCATATAAACGCAGAGCGAGCGGCTGAGCTGGTGGTTGCTAGGTTTATCCGAGGACCGTAAACCGAGTACAAGTTAGGGCCGGCGTTACGGCTCTGTTTATGTTTCTTTTATCGTCCGGCCCCGAGCAGAAATTGGGCTCCAAACATCGTAAATTGGCGCGCTTGGATTAGCTCCAGTGTAAACCAGCGTTGACTTGCTATCGCACGTATTTTAGTGAAATGAGGGGTTGAGGATGGGTCGTGCGGCGTCTGGGCGTTTAACAACTTATGGAGCATACGTGTCCACACTGAGAAGCGTAAACACTTGGCGTTGGCGGGGCGTGGTGAGGACGTTCAGTTGATAACGTTACGAACTAAAATTATACAAATTTGAAACATATTCCATAACCATCCTATCCTATTTATTAAAAAACGTATGTCAAAACTAAAGACAGCGACCCTGACCATTCCACTGGGTCGATTTGCATGGTTCTTTTTTTAAATGACAGGTAATTATGCTTAGATATGTCATCACCCATCCAAACTAACATATCTTCAGTGGGCTTTGCCCCAGTGGCTCTTAAAGTTCTCATCCCATGTTAATCTTATGGAGCTTATATATTAAAAACTACATCCCCGTCGCAGAAAACCTGCGTACTCAGCGAATTTCCAATGAATATACATGGGTATCACTACTACCTAGAGCCACTTACCAAGTTTCACAAAAATACAATCATTAATAAGTGATATATAGCATCTTATTTATTCTCCATAATAATAACATTATAATTGAGTACGCAGATTTGCTGCAACAAGGAAGATAAGATTTTTTTTGCAATTATCAGGTAACTCAACTAGGTGATGCTACATACCAAGTTATATTAATTTGGGTTCAGAACTAAGGGATATATAAAACTTTACTTATTATCAATATGAATAACATGGGGCCCGAGTATGCAGGTTTGCTGCTACCGTGAAAAATCAAGAAAAACCATTTGTTTTGTGCTAATATCAATATAAAACAACTAGTTGAAGCCACATACCAAGTTTCATCAATATACATACATAAATAATCGAAATATAACATTTAATTATTCTCCATAAGGATAACATTGGACAACGTACTGTGTTTAGCACTTTGAATATCACTGCAACGGTTGGACGTAAAACAACAAATACAACGCCAAAATGATTGTTTTGTAGAGCTAAACTGATTGGTAGAAAGAAATGTGGAGTTTCGAGTGAAATTATCTGAGGAAAATCTAAAAACCGTCCTCCCATAAGATTAACATGGAAAATTTTATGGACACATTTTTTGACTTTTCTCCACAACCACTAAACCTAGCTTAATGATTCAAAATACTAAACTGTTTGTTTTTTAAGCTCTATAAAATGGCTATAACCAAAATCTTGTGTTTTTTTTAATTTTGAGGTAAAAAGTTTTAGTAAAACTGATTTTTTGACAATTTAAACCCCCATAAATCCCCCTTTCCATAGGCCGATCGATCTGGTTTCTTCATAAATGTTACTCTCCACATTTGTGCCAAATTTCATCAGAATAGGGCGCTTCTTTCAAAAGTTATCGCGGCAACGGGCACATATATATACATATATATAAATTTGAACGAATAGTGTTTTTGGCATCTGGGGACCTCAAAACAAAAAGTTATCATGGTCTTGGGCTTAAGCCTTACCATGCCACCTACGGTAATAACTTCTTCCCTATAGGGGAAATTCGCTAAAAGACAGCGACCCTGACCGTTCTACTGGTTCGATTTGCATGATTATTTTTTTTAAATGACAGGTAATTATGCCTAGATATGTTATCACCCATCCAAACTAACATATCATCAATGGGCTTTGCCCCAGTGGCTCTTTAAGTTCCCATCCCATGTTAATCTTATGGAGCTTATACATTAAAAACTAAAGACAGCGACCCTGACCGTTCTACTAGGTCGATTTGCATGATTCTTTTTTTAAATGACAGGTAATTATGCTTAGATATGTCATCACCCATCCAAACTAACATATCGTCAATGGGCTTTGCCCCAGTGCTCTTAAAGTTCCATGTTAATCTTATGGAGGAATTTTGTTTACATCAGATGATTACTTAAAAGATATGTTCATTAAGTAAGAGGGTTCATTTGGTTTGCCAAAGAATAATGCAGCAAAAAATACAACTCCTTTCTTTTTCTCCAATCTACAGGTGTTTATATTTTTCTTAGTATCATCTTTCTTATACAGCATATTAAAACACTTTTGCCAAAACTAAAGACAACGACCCTGAACGTTCTACTGGACCGATTTACTTGATATATGTCTCATTTTTTTGTAACTACCTCTAGGTGTGTCATCAGACATTGAAAAAAGATTTTGTTCATTTGGCTTTTCGTTACGATTATTTCATGGTTTTTGCCAATTTTTTAGAAAGAGAACAAAAACAGTCCTTCTAGTCGATTTACCCAACCGATTTTACTCCCACATGGCTCATATTGTTCAGAAATATGTGTAGATTCATTTTGAGGCAATTATGGGTCACTTCTTTGGGGGTGACTTAGAGATATATTTATTACAATGATCTTAGTAGACACGCGCCAAAAGTTTATGACAGCGAGCCTAACCATACCAATGGACCGATTTAGCTTAAATATACTATTTTATTTTATTTGTAACCTCAATATGTGTCATCAGATATTGAAACAACATTTAATATCTGACTTTCTATTTTCTATTAAATTCTAAAACATTATAAATACTATCATTACAATTTGTATTTTGTATAGGGTATACAAATTATAGAAATTAACATAATTTTTTTTTAAATTATATTTAAACCGCCTGATAATTATTATCAGTTGATTATTATTTGTTTTGAAGGTTACTATGGCAAACTTTTAAATATCAGCCGATAATTTAGCCATACTCAAAAATATGTTTATCCCAATCTCCCTTCACTAATCTTTCATAATGTTAAGATTTATTAAAAACTAATAAATTCAATATGAAGTCCTTCTTATTATGAGCAAAGCAAGCAAGAGGCGCTTTGCGCTGCACGGGGGTACTCTAGTCTATATTAAATAACTTTTTAATTTTGTTCGGTGATATTCGGCCCTAAAACTACTATTTTTTATAAAAATATTTGGCTTCTGTATAAAGTTCTTACTCGCTAGATGTGGCTTTGAGAAGAAACACCCAGTCTCAGAGCTCCTCTCCTTGAGGTCTTAAAGCTTCAATGTTAATCTTACGGAGTTATTTCCTATGTTTGCCAACCCCTGACCCAACAGTTGTTGGTCCTCTACAACGTGGAATGTCCGGGAGCAGTTTTGAAGAGCCTTTTTTAGAAATCGTCTGGAGCGGTAGTTTAATTAGTATAGATTTTTTCTGAGTAAGAACAAACACGTCAACGTTAAAGCCAAAAGGGGCGGACCCCTAGGGTCGGAATTTTAAAACACCGTATTTACATCTTTTAAACAACGAAAATTGGCTACAATCAATTTGCTATTGTTTTATACACGCCTGAACGCACTTATCCGTGAATAGCTTTTTTCCAATACCATATCACCAGTTGCATCACTTGCTCCAAGGTCCGGCTACGTCTCAGATAACAGTTTTTACGAGCGATAAACCCCGATTATGCAGCTGGCCGCCTCGTGATAGATAAGGGGTGACCTTGCGATAAGGCGCGGTGTGGCGGTCAGCGGCTATTCGGATCTGGACCTTGCACTTGCTGTTATCACGGACTGCCAGCAACAAACATGATAACAGAGATAAGTCGGGTGTAGGTCATAGTCCGTCAGTCGTCCGTCACATGCACAACGCTCCGTGTCGCCCGTAGGTTACCCGAGCGGAGGTTGAGGATACGATTATAGGCCATACATTTATATATATTAGTGTGGTGTCCTTACTTTAGGTAATGAACGACTGGGGCTCCAGTCACCGGCGTCCACCTACATTTGCTTCCATAAGGCAAATGAAATTCCAAAACCCGTCTCTAATATCGGATTATCCGAGGTTGTTGATTCATGGTTAATTTAAAAGAACCAAAAAATACCTAGAGATTTCAGTGAGCAGAATTTCAATATCACAAATAGTTCACCTACAAGATATCGTAAATTTAGAATATTTTTGGATTTATTGAACGATGATTATTGGTGATATCGAAATTTTGCTCACTGAAATTACTTGATACATTTTTGATATTTAAAATTAACCATAAATCACGTAATGGATAATCCGTTGAAGAAGAACCGGCTTTGAAAGTCAACATTGGCCTTATGGGAGAAGCAGGTAGAAACGCCATAAGGTTCGTGACTGAAGCCCCTCTTAACTACATTGAATTGATGGGGTACGTCCCCTACTATATGATGGGGTACGACCTAAAGTGTCGACAATTTTAAATCTTAAATACAAGCCGTAAATCGTATTGTATCCACAATTTTAAAGGACGTTCCTACGTATCTGCAGTAAAATATCGCTTTAGCTAGTACAGTTGTACCAGGTTTGCAATGACGTGTCAATATAGGCTAAAGCAGCCCGATTGGATTTGTTACACTACGCGGTAACAATATGAAACGAGCGCGGCAAGACCGGCGTACTACCATATGTATACGTTGTTACGGAGTGTTGTCATGAGTTGAAATATCAACATTATGAGGTTGTTTACCGGTTAATATGTTGATCCGCTTGCAATTTATGAGTTTATAATAAATCCGGGAATTATCGACTACTTACTATTGACGGTCACTACCAAATAAGGAACCGGAGTTTAGCACCAGATCTGACCATCACCGACTATTCAAATTATGTTTCAATATAATAGTTTTATTTTATTTTAGGCTCACTTGGATCATCTAAAATTTCTACGCTGCAATTTATTTTTTTTAACAAGGAAAAAATATTTACTGTATGTGGAAAGTTCCATCGTTGCAATGAAAACACCCACTTGACGATAGAGCAAGTTAACGTAATATGAAGGGTCGAAAATATTATATAGTGAAAGGGTGGGGTTGAATGAGAAGGTTGCTGAGTGACAAACTCGGGTGTTTCATGATGTCCGCTGAAAGGCCCGATGTCAAACTAATATTTAATTAATACTTTAAATGGGTGTTTAATAATATTTAAAGGTCGGTGCCGAGTTCGATAACTGTATAAATATAAGCACCGGTAGTGATTTTTACTTTCTCCCCCTTATACGTAGTATATGGAGAAAGTATTGTTTTCGTCAGAATTTTCGAATTTGAGTTGTTAGTGGAAATATTCGTTTTGGTGCTCCCTGAACCCAAAAAAGTGGTTTTTACGTGATGTCTGTCTGTGTGTGTGTGTGTGTGTGTGTGTGTGTGTGTGTGTGTGTGTGTGTGTGTGTGTCCGTGTGTGTGTGTGTGTGTGTGTGTGTGTGTCTGTGTGGATGTGTACAGAGCTAGAGCCCTAACCTATGGACCGATTTTGATGGAATTTGGTATGTAGGTACTAATCCACGATATCTCCAGGTGTTTTTTCATTTTTTGAATTTTTTATTTTTAAGGGTAATTATCCCCCAAAAACCGCCAAAAAACATGAAAAATCCAAATTTCTCAAAAACGGCTCTAACGATTTTGATTAAACTTTAGTCGTTTGTAGAACTTTAGTTCTCCAACAAAATGACACCACCCGCATTTCTGTAAAAATTCGGGTTCAGAAATTACAGGACTTAAAACATCCAAAATTCAGTTTTTTGGATTTTTCATAAAAAAACATAAATATTAAAAAATATTACTATTCACCATTAAAAATAGCTCTAAAAACTAAATAATTTAGTATTTTGAATTACTATTCTACGATTGCTGGTTTCGGAGAAAATTGAAATTATCATTTAGCGGTAAACGCAGTACGTTGTCCAATGTTATTCTTATGGAGAATACAAAAATTACTATTTCTGTCTTATTTACTGATCAATTTCATTCAAACTTGATATGCTTGTCAATTTAGCATTGACCAACAGAGTTAATTCGAAATATGTTGCCCCTTAATAACCCTGGGGGGGAATAGGGGGCATTTCCCCTCTTAAAACCACGAGTGTAGCAATGGATTCTGTAGTGCCTCCAAAGCAGGGATTTGGGTGGATGTTTTTTAAAACAACTTGTTTACAAGATTTTCTGTACATTCGACCATGTTTTGTATTCTATATTTAGTAAATAAAAAGTAATTTATGCATTAAAGTTGGGCTAAAAGGGAGAAAGTATGTGTCAGTTTCCTGATACCGTTTATTCACTTTATAGCGCAATAACCATTATTGCTTCGTTGTACCCATTGTCTTTGATTTTTTGAATAGGTATAGATAGCTGAAAGATTGCCTATTACAATCAAGAGTAATGATAATATTTAAATTCATTATGCGCTATTATGTTGTGCCTGTTTGCCGTTGTGCTAGGTAAGATATCGTTTACTGTATTTCCTGCAACTGTACCATTTATATCTAAAATAACTCATACTCATGTTTAATATTAAGGAAGTTTTAAAGGTTTTACGACCATTTCGATCGGTGGAAAAGTTTTACGGTCGTTGCGGTAGGAAATATCACGATGACTCACGTGTTTACTGATGCCTTTTAGCGTAATTATCAGTAGATTTACGAGTGTACGTTTCGACACGGTGATAAGAACACTCGAGTTCACGCAACACCGTTATCAGCAGTCAGGCGATAGTGGCGTTCTGATAAGATAAATGCGTGTTCTGCATTATCTTTCCAGTGTTTTCCATTTTCTCCCTGAAGAGAGTAAAGTCACGATGAAGTGTGGAACAGAATAACTTGGTACGGTCCAATGCGTTTTGTTTTACCACGAGTCCATTAAAATCAAAACATCAGACGAATTTTGAGGTGTTTTGTAAATACTGTAAATAACTGTAAGTTTAAGATGTCAAGTTGGAGGTTTTCATTGTTATATCATCAACATACTACTGTACAACATTATAAAGGATTGATTGCGGAATGAGGGAAGATCGATGACGATCTCTTATTCCAGCAAAATATTCCGGGTGCAATATGGTGGCTTAGGCCCAAAGATATTATATGAGACCCGATAATCTACGCTTGACCCTGTTCAAGGTGACCATTTAGACTGTTGGCTGGTAGGAAATTAAACGCCATGGATTGTCTAACAATGAACAAAACGTTGTTTCACTATGTTGAGTTTTACAACAAGTTACGCAGGAAACTTTTGTTTTCGAATTTGGCATTGTGGAAAATGGATAGAGGCTTTAGTTGACGATAGGCTCCCATAGTCAGACTGTATTTGTGCAATTTGGCCAGAGAATTCTGGAGTGCACTTCTTGAATAAGCCTATACAAAACTGAACGGAGCCACTGAGATGGAAGAATTCTGGGATTTTACTAGAGATATCTTTAGCGAAGCTATAGTGGGTTTTAGTGGTGTAATTTTTTAAAAAATTTGAACTCGCACCGACTCCTACGAATTTTGAAAATATTTTTTGAAAGTCTATTGAAAAGTTTTATTTTATCATTATAATAATTTAATTTATCATGGTCCCATGAAAAGGGACCGCAACACGATTAGTAACACATCCGGCGCCATTAAGGTTCACTCGTAGTACTTGAAACACTCTTATTTCCGGACTAATAATCCTTGGGGGGAGTCTGAGACAATTTGAGTCTGGAGCGATTCAAGTCCAGAGTTCTATCTCGGATGAAGAAAATGATAGACTCTGACTGCTGACTAAAACAGACGAAGAGTTATGGATGTTTTCAAGGAACTTTGAACGTTTCTAAATCTCTCATTAAGGCCCTACATTTTTGAGCAACAATGGTGAACATGAGAAAATTGTGTGGAAGGAAAAGTATTTAGTATGGGGGAGTAGATTATGAATGTTTACTGTATTTACTATACATCTTATTTAAAATTATCAAGTCAAGGCCAGGTTTTGCTGAGTTTTTTCCGAAAAAAATATCAAAGTGGAACAAAATGGAGAATTTTACTTTTAAATACAGTAAATCTATCGATCAACGACACCACGCAAATTAAAAAAAAATGTTCCCAAAATGTAGGAAATTTGATGTATATTATAGAAATGATAGTTTTCCGTGGAAAAGTCAGAAAACCCCTCGAAAATCGGAAAATTGGAAATTAATATTTTATACTATATTCCTATCATGTGGGCATTCAAAATGTGCGGGATATCACCCTGAATATGTGCGTGCAGATACTTTCCTGATCACACTTTTTGTCCGCGGAAAAGTCGGCAAAACTCCGGAAAATCGGTAAATATATTTGTTGTAGAATTACTGTCATGTGGGTATGCCATAGGTTGCGGAATTTCGCCCTGAAAACGCAGGTGCAATTAATTTCCCGATCGGACAATTACCAAGCAAGCTACGAGCCGATAACCCTCGCCGATAAAGCGCGCAGGAAACGTAACAAAAATGCCGCGATATCGGCAAACACGGGTTATATAGATAGCGCTCTGCGGAGTTAGGATAGGTTGATAGGTAAGGTTATGATAAATAACTAATACATCTATTATAACCTAACCTAACTCCGCAGAGCGCTTTATTTTCCGTTTATACGCTCAGTTGAATAGATTGTAAACGTTTATTGGAAATATCTTGCTTATTAATAATTAATCCGATTGGAAAATTAATTGCACGTACGTATTCAGGGTAAAATACCACACATTTTGAATACCCACATTACAGTATTCAAAGAAGAAATATTATTTTCAAATTTTCCGATTTTCCGGAGTTAGGATAGGTTGATAGGTAAGGTTATGATAAATAACTAATACATCTATTATAACCTAACCTAACTCCGCAGAGCGCTTTATTTTCCGTTTATACGCTCGGTTGAATAGATTGTAAACGTTTATTGGAAATATCTTGATTAATTAATCCGATTGGAAAAATATTATTTTCAAATTTTCCGATTTTCCGGGGGTTCTCGACTTTTCCGCGGAAAAAGCCTATCCTTTCTATAATCAGCGTCAAATTTCCTACATGGTGGAAAAAATTTGAAATTTGTGTGGTGTCGTTGATCGATAGATTTACCAGACTTTTAATACCTTAAAAGAATTATAGTTGTCAGAATTAATTATGGTCAATCGTTAAACCATCAGCCCCTATTATGCCAGTTAAAGATGCTCAAACGTCAACTGAAACAAGTTTGCAGAAGAGTGGAACACAAATATCATTTCGTAGGAGATTTATGAGTTTAGCCTTTTTAAATTTACTTTATCTCATTTTTTTTCTTTTGTTATTTTGTTGAGACTGGACGATTAAAAGGACTTTTCATAAACAGTCAGATATTACTACATATATACGTATTTACAAAATGGTCGGAGGTAATGCTGACCTAGAGGTAATGGTTGTAATTCAGACGGCCTCTGGAGAGTCTCGGGCCAACATTGTGTGCCTAAGTAGCAGTTTCTCCGTGGCATACTTATTCAGTAATTTCCTTTCTAGAACAATTCAACACGTCTGCCTGTTCGTAGTGTAAGGATGAATTTTCAAGTAGTGCGCTCAATTCAGTAGAGACCATCCGGTGGATGAGTCGCTGTACTTCTCGTAAATTGACATGGTTGCTCCCATCTATTGCGTCCTAACGCATCTTCTATTTCATTTAGTAACTTGTGCAAACTTCTCTGTAAGGGCGGTTGTGCATCAGTACACCTTCTGGATTGCAGTTTTAACTAATCTATTAGTGATTTTGTAGGAAATACGCTTGTAGCAGAAAGAACATATTTTTCCTTATGAGAAATTTAACGGACATTTTACTACGAATTGAAATTTCATTCGGTTTCTTTGTTGTTTAATTTTGTCAATTATTCATATTAATTAATCTCTTTACTGTTATCCGACAGGGTAGTTTGTTCATATTTAAACTCACTAGACGAGTACAAAGAGAGAAATAGTTTGCCTTTTGCCTCGACTGTCCCAGGCGATACACTTTTTAAATATTATGATTTTCTGGGTAAGTAGGCATAAACACCTAAAGGAAATAGTCAGGGGGCACATCCCATGATGCGTGGAATGTATATGTCTGTGTTACCGAGACCGAGGTGAGGTTGCACGTTCTAATACGTATTGCAACATTGGCACTTCCTTCGTGGTGTCCAGCAACGTTATCCCATAAAATGTTGAAAGGTCACCTCTCATTATTTCATCTACTCTCTGTAGTTGTACAAATATGCAAAACAGATTAATTATGTCCCTTGTTTCTCTAAACTTAGCAGTGTTTAACCAGTATCGTATTTTTTCAAAGGATGGTAATTGAACAAAGACATCCCAATCGTGAACATCAATTTTAGATCCACGTAACTGTCGTATTTTAGTACGTCTACAGCCTCTTAAAGTAAAGAAATGTTGCTACTGTGTGTCAGAGGCGTCGGCGGGGGTACAAAACACATGACCGTGACCGTGACAGTAGATCTGTATTCCAGTCGATCCATTGTCGAAGAGCGAGGAAGGGGAGTACCAAAGAAATGACTGTTGTCAGACCGGTGATGTCAGTGGTGGTGAGAGGAGGGGAAGAAGGAATGCAGACAGAAATAAACGTAGTCTACGTGAAGGAGAAAGTGAAGGACAAATGACGTCAGGAGCGTCGTCGTAGGTTTTTGTTGTGTCAGACCCAGACCCCCAGACCCCCAACTGAGATCGTCTTTAGTGTCTAGCTCTCTCTGCCACGCCTCCGGAGATTAAAGTTGACTTCGAGAAGATTAGGCAGAGACTTTTTAGAGAGATTTTAGTAACTGAAACGAGTTTTTTCGTCAAGAACTGTTTAATGAATAAGTTTTATTTAAAGTGGTTCCAAACTCAGATTCTTCACTAGAAATGGGTGTTGAATTTTCAACAAATTTGGGTTACCATCCGTTGCATTAATACGATACTAGTTACAAACTGCTAAGTTTATAGAAACAAGGGACATAATTCATCTATGTTGAGTATTTATACAACTGCAATGATACAGTTGAACAAAAAATCAAACCCGTCGGTCTATAAATCAAGTATTCTACTACTTTCATTTTGTACAAATCGTGATTTAGAAATCTAATGCGTCAGTCTTTATGCAATTTTGTGGTGTAGAACATATGTGATACAAGAAATAACAGGATGGGTGGAGCCCATACATGTGTGTTCTGTCACAAGCACATCCTCTATCTTATCTCAAGCACGAGGCATTGATAAGTGTTATCATTTCACCCAGTTGATACACATTACACCTTCATCCCGGCTTAGCAAACATCTTATCAGTCCTTGTACTTGAATGTACTTTATAATAGGGGAGTAATGCATAATCTGTCAAAGAACAATAAGCCATCTCAAGATAACACAGCTGAAGTTAGGATCATGCAACTATTTCAATTGTCATTCTAGAGTTATTACAAAGTGTTTGTTTCTGATTACAAACCCCTATGCTGATTACACCCTATGTTATCGGGTGGTTCTTTAGTGATCAGGATTATGAAGTTTATGTAAAATACAGAAATACTTCAGGACTCTAAGGCAGAAATATGAAATTACATTTTCTTGCGAAAGGACGTTGTTTATTAGGTAGAGACACTGACAGCATGGATTTTTAGTGATGATACAGCGAGCGTCCTGAACCTTAGATCAATTCTAGCTTTCAGGTGACCCTTCTTAGACCGAGTCTTAAGAACAGGCTATTCAGAGAAAACCGTTCTGGATTTCGATGAACCCTGTAGAAATGTAGAACTTGATACAAATCTCCATTAGCATCTACGAATTTGAGATCCATTGATAAATCTTTTAGAGATCGCTGTACGAAGGTTGATGGAATTTCACTGCCGCTGGGGAAGTGCTTTGTAGGGTGTTAATTTGAAATCCCATCCGCTGGAATGTTGCGCATGAATGGTTTTATCGTTTCAAAGACTCACCGAACTCATTTAATAGAAAAATAACGATTTATTTTCATCGACTCGCTTATATCTATCAGCATAAGTCTCTTGGTCTGAGCCCATTAGATAACTGAGATTAACCCAACTCAAACAGGGTTTAAGGATATTCCTCGTATCATCGTCGGAAAAGTATTGTGAAGTGCTTGCATCATGCTGTCGTTTAATTTCCCGCACTATCACTCCTTGACTAAGCCTGGCCCAAGTTTGTCGCCTCACATTTCCGCCGTTATCACCGGTTGTGGTCTCACATCCAGTGACCTCTGATTCTGTTATCATTCGATGCCGGTATCATTCTTGTAATCAGCTTCCTGCCGCCCTCTTCCTCTTTTCATGGAACTGAAAAGAATTTCCTGACCGCGTGGAAAATTGCGTTCTGATTGCGATTTGAGTCATTGTTCGAATCCTCGATGACGCCTCTCTTTGAAAGCAAATATTAATCCCCATCGGATAACTTGATCAGTTATGGGTTTTAAACGTGTGAACAGGAGACATTTCGTCTGCATGAGAAATGAGTGAACCTAGTTCTGCTTTAAATTGACAGGAGCAACACTTTGGCAAATGCCGGAATGCTTCCCAAAAAAGGGCCGTACCCCGCCAGGTAGGGAAAGATAGGATTCAGACCTACCTTACCTGGTTACAAGATTTCCCCATAAATTATCTATTTCATTGTAAATTCTAATACTTTGTAAAACATTGTCACGGAATAAATATTATTATTATGTCAGTATTACGTTTATCACAAATTACCAAAAGAGTTTACGATTTGCTTGGATTTTCTCAATGCAGTGCTCCCTCTTAGATATACCAAACAACATACAAATTAGTAATCGGTATCGATTTTTGAATTTATGATTGCGGTTTCGCTAATGCAACTTAAACATAACGGACCGGGAGCTGGGAGGTAAAAAAATACGTCATAAGGTAGTGATGTGCGATACGGCGATACGATACGTATCGGAGTCAGATATCGTATCGGCCATATCGTATCGGTGCTGTGTATCGCGATACGCGTATCGTATCGCTTAACATATTGTGGATAAACGATACAACGTATATCGTATCATACACTGCTACACTGCAGTTAAAAATACGGCCATCGAGATATTTCCACTTGTTTTAATTGTAGTACCACAGAAAGAACACATTTGAAGAATTCTTGTCGAATATAGATTGTTTTATATTGTTTTACATTATTTAAATCTGATTTTTGGAACATTTTAAAACCCCATAAAACTCCATTCCCATGGTCCGATATTTCTGGATTTCGAACTTAAAAGTCATAAATGTTGCTTTACACTTTTGTACCTTTACATATGACTTTAAGTTCGAAATCCAGAAATATCGGACCATAGTAAAGGAGTTTTATGGGAGTTCAAAATGTTCAAAAAATCAGATTTTTAAATTTTTTACCCCCAAATTTATAAAACAGTACATTTTAGTTCTGACCGTTTTATAGAGCTTAAAAAGACAAAACATATTGTATTTTGAATCATTAACCTAGGTTAAGTGGTTGCGGAGAAAATCCCAAAAAATGTGATCATAAAATTCCCCATGTTAATCTTATGGGAAAAGGTTTTTAGCTTTTCCTCAGTTAATTTTACTGAAACTTCTAATTTATTTTTACCAATAAGTTCATCCCCACAAATAAATCATTTTGGTGTTTAAATTGTAATTCTACGTCCAACCGTTGCAGAGATATTCAAAGTGCTAAACACAGTACGTTGTCTAATGTTATCCTTATGGAGAATTAAAAAAAGTTTATATATTTATGAAGGTTTATTTATGAAACTTGATACGTGGCTTCATCTAGTACTGGTATATTTATGTTTGCACTCAAAAAAGTTTTTTTGTTGATTTCCCCGTTGCAGCAAACCTGGATACTCAGCCCTAATGTTATTCTTATGGAGAATAAGTAAAGTTTTATATCTCCCTTAATTATGAACATAGATTAATAAAACTTGGTATGTAGCTTCACCTGGTTGAGCTATATTCGTAATTGCATAAAAACACGTTTGATATATTTCTTGTCGCAGCAAACCTGCGTACTAAGCCCTAATGTTAATCTTATGGAGAATAAAAATAATAAAATGAATATATCACTTATTTATAAATGTATTTTTATGAAACTTGGTAAGTGGCTTATGTGTTAGGGATAGATATATACATTCAATAGAAATTCGCAGAGTACGCGGGTTTGCTGTGACGGGGTATTTAAAAAAATAAAAAATAAGATAAATTGGGCGCCATTTTGAAATGGAAAATTGGTTGTTTATAATTTTGTATCCTTAGCTTTAGACAGTGTATGTAATCATTTATAGACAGTTACAACCTATTTTTGCCCCTTTTAGGTTTTTTTGGGGCAAAATAAGCAAAAATAAAAAATAAACTTTTTAGCAAAAAAAAAAACAAATTTTTTATTCTTTATAAATAATTAGTTTTGTTTTCACGCTATGACCCCTCAACAAAAATTGGGTTGATAGGATGGGTTTTAGGCACATAAAGAGAAATCCAAAATTCCAAACATGAAATTTTCAATCTTGACCACGTGGGTAAAGCCCCCGAAAATATTGTCCACCTAAGTGGTTTTGGGTCCCTGAATACCTGAGGAATGAAATGCCGCCTATTTTATTTGTGGACCTGATGACGTAAAATTTAGGATTTTTCTTCTTTTTCAAGTTTGTCCACCTAGGTGTTTTTGTGATACCCAAAACGTATACAGCGAAATGTCATATATGTCAAATCCGTTGACCTTAAGAAGTAAAATTTGACTTTTTCCGAATTTTTGATTTCGTCCACCTGGGAGAAAGCCCCCAGATTGACGGTTCACAAACACATTTTCCTCATCCCCGAAGATACCCCTTCGAAATGGCACAGGTTTATCCTGTGGACTATATGACGTAATTTTTGACCTCCCAGCTCCATAAAAGAGAAGATTCCCGTTGCTGTCCGTGCGGAACAAGGATCCAATAAGGTCAATTAAGACCCAAGGTCCGTGCGGAGTGGTAGTCCAATAAGTGTTATTTCGCTAGTTAAGAGAAAGTTATTTCGCGAGTAACGTAATAGTGATTAGTGGCACGCTTTTATAGATGTTGTTAAAACCCTTATGTCGTTCAAGGCTATGATTTTTATGCCCCTATCGAAGTGTAGGTTTGAAAGGTGTTTTATAGATGTTTCAGTTTTATAGCTTGCCGTTTATTTCAGGACAAAGCTAAGCAGAAGCTTTATTGTAGAGCTTTACTTACAAGCACCACTGTTTTATAATCTAGGCAACGCACAGTTTTTATGCTGAACAGTAAGTTAAAATTTCTCGCTTATACCGTTGTAGGAGGTTAACAAAACTTGATAAAAACAAATTTAAAATTATGTGTATCACGATTCTTTAATGTAATGCTAAAGAATTACAACGAGGTTTAACTCGATTGCAGTTAAACTTAATGATAGCTTCAGTCGTCTGAAGTTTTTACTACCTTCAAAACACTAGTCTGGGTGTGCGCCTAATAAACAAATAAATTTTAATCTTTGTTTTTTATCAAGCCACAAATAAAATGCAATATCTATGAAATAAAGACCTGTAAATTAAATACTATAAAGGATGTTGTTTTACGGACATTAGTGAAAATCCATTAACTAATCCATGCACAACACCACATTCGAAATTTGTACGAGTGCTGTCATGCCAGGTTGTTATCATTTAGGCCGCAGGTTTGTAATTTATTCTACGCGACCGCTCACGTGATATACAGATCCGTGCCAAGTTGCCACCCCGTGCCAATCCTATGTTAACTTTGTCCTAGATAGCCTCGGGTCGTTTGGTGTGGTGAACTGAAAATAGCGAGTATTTTGCCTTTAGATAAAACAGCTCGCATGATTGCCTCGTTGCTTGAAACCCTTTTGACATTGAATACCCGTTTGAACCCGTTTGAAGGACGCTTCAAAAACACGAGTCACTCAAGCCATTCATTTTCGCGAGCGGCAAGAAACGTAAAAGCTGCGCCGAGGGAAAAAGTGGCAACAAAGAAACAAATCGCCGTTCCGCTGACGTGTTTTTAATTCTAAAAGTAGTTTAGCATTCAGGGAGCCGCTCGCGACGTCCACGGTGTACTAACCGATGAACGTACGTGTCAACGTGCTGTTCAACAATGTGATCGCCTCAACCTGTTTTCCGATTGGTTTTTAAGGATAAACTTGATTTTCGCCTGGAAGAAAGAGAACGCACGAGTTTTAGGTTGTACAATTTATTTGTACGGGTATTATTTCTGAATGTTTCAGCGATTTTGTCGATGGTATATTTATTTGTGCTTATCTCGGTAGCCACATGATATGATCTTTGAAGGGAGAATGCTTTTTGGTTTGTGAAAAAGAACGATTTATTGGATAGATAAATTGGTAAGTTTCAAAATATCGGATTTTCAAATTCAGTTCACTCCACTCTTTTACTTTAAAATTTTCAATAATTATATAACAAACACTATAGCTGATACCTGCGTCATCGTTCACGTTGCCTTTCGTGATTCCTATTTCTTTTCCCGTTGTCACAACATATTTAACATGGAAACTCAGTCAAAATACGACATAAATTTAAAGTTGATAGTTAAAACATAAAATGTTTGAATGCCAGTAGGGCGGAGCCGCAAAAACTTTCAGTACTACGAGAGCAATCAATGTTTAAAACTCATCGCTTGAAATCCTACCTAAATTTAAATTACCTAAATCATATATTACCAAGATAATGTACATTCCTCAAAGCGATCGCATAAGACAATATAGGAAATACATCAGACATTCATGAGTGTGTCTATGGATCCAAATGCTATTGAAAAATTCGAACAGGTTCTTGAAAAAATTTACATTAATTGCTAACGAAGGTTAATAGTTAATACCTAACGGGAACTCTCTAAAATTAAATAACGAACTTTCGACTCTTTCGTAAGCCAGCCAGTAATTAGAGCCGCGATGCCAGGACGCCCACGCAACCGGGGATTCTCACCTTCGGTTTAATTAGAGATGGACCGTGTTACCGTGCGGTGGTATGATACGGGTTGATTAGCGAGACCGAAATACCCGAGACCTGTTAGCGGCCGGGTGTCAACCAGGGAGTCAACAATGGTTAGGTTCCTGTCAACGTCAACGGACATGACCGGTCACCCGCAACTGTCCTTGGTGATGTCAAACAAAGGTCTAAGAATAGTGTCATATTTGAATACGGCTTTCGCTTCGAGTTGGTCCTTCTCCAATAGCAATATACGAATCATGTACTTACGCAAGAGGAGATTAGTTATTGCAAAAATTGTCCGCATTACTGGTTAACTGCTCAGGTAAAAATAGCAGCTTTGCGTACTGCAGAAGCATGCTGTAAGGATAAAACAGTTTTTTTCTCTAAAAATTTAAAAAAATACTAATGGTTTTGTTTTTGTCTTTTGAACCTTACTCTCCAGAGTGGGCTCCCGTCACGAAAAATTTGGCGTTTCCTACTAATTATTCCCCATAAGGCTTATGTTTACTTTCAAAGTCCGCCCCTCCTCAACGGATTATCTGATATGGATGAGTTATGTTTCATTTTAAAGAGCAAAGAAAATGCATATCAAAATTTCGATATACAATTAATAATGGTGCAATCAAATTCCAAAATATGTAATACTTACAATTAATTGTTTATTTTGTAGACTATCAGCGGTATCAAAATTCTGCTCATAGAGATCATTTGTATTTTTTCATCTTTAAAATGAACTATGAATCAACGATTTCGGATAATCCGTTGAGGAAGGACGGGCTTTGAAAGCTAACATTGGTCTTATGGGAGACAGGTAGAAACTTAAATTGTTAAGTGTCTGGAACAACATATCAATCAATACCCCCGCCGCAGCACACCTGCGTACTCAGCGAATTTCCAATGTATATACATGAGTCTTAACACCACATAAAGCCACATACCAAGACTCATAAATAAACGATTTATGAAATTTTAATTATTCTCCATAAGAATAACATGGCGGCTGAGTATGCAGGTTTGCTGAAGCAAGGAACACAAAAAATGGGGTTTTATAAAAATATCAATATAACTCATGTAGATAAAGCCACATACCAAATTGTATTAATTTAAGTTCATAATTAAGGGAGATAACACGTTACTTATTCTCCATAAGAATAACATGGGGCTGAGTACGCAGGTTTGCTGCTACGGGAACTATCGGCCGAAAAATGTTTTTTAGTGCAATATCAATAGACCACAACGATATGAAGTAATATACCAAGTTTCATCAGGAAAAGTTCATAAAATAAGCGAGATATACAATTTATCTTATTCTTCATAAGAATAACATTGGACAACGTACTGTGTTTAGCACTTTCAATATCTCTGTAACCATTTGACGTAGAGCAATGATCAAAACACCAAATTGTGCGTCTTTCTAAGCTGATTCTAATAGAAAATACTAAAATTTGACTTTTTCAAAAATGATATGTAAAAAGCTCAAAAAACCCATTTTTGGGGTACAAAACCCCCCCAAAATACCCCTTCGGATAGGTCGATCTGTCTGGTTTTCGAACTTAAAGTCATAAATGCTGCTTTACACGTTTATACCAAATTTCATAAAAATCGGATGAATTTTACGAGAGTTATCGTGCTCACGGACACACACACACACACACACACACACACACACACACACACACACACACACACACACACACACGCATATATATATATATGTATACAGGTTCGAACGAATGGTGTTTTTGGCATCTGGTGACCTCAAAACGAAAAGTTATCATGGTCCTGGGCCTAGGTCTTACCATGCCGACTACGGTAATAGCTTCTTCCCTATAGGGGAAATTCGCTAAAATGTATGAGATCAAAAAGTAGTTGTTAAAGAATTTTTCATTTAATTTGCTTGTCACTTCTGCTTGTAGAATCCTGCGTTCGTGACGAACCGCCGCCGCTGCTGAAGCATAATAAACATGAATTTCTGATGCAATGGTCTTACTTCCCTATTGACCCGTCATTGGCATGTCAAATGGTTAGTTATACGGTGTGATAGTGTAATTTAGAATCACAAGATTGAAGACGTTTCACACTCATACTCTGATGTAATCGCGTTAGCATGCGTCATCACTGCAAACCACTTCGCAAAAGCGTCTTAGGTAGGGTAGGAGGGTAATTTCTTAAGGATCTCAACACATCGATCGCCAGTCACAAAACTTGAGAAGGTTCGAGGCTGGATCCAACTGCCAGTATTCATTGGGCTATTAATTAATTAATGACGCTTTCTAGGAACAGTTCGACCATAGTCTAGGGTTTGGACCGTTCCCTATCAAAACGTTAAACAATTCCACTGGTGTAGATACACAAAAACAAAACAAAACACAGATTTCTGAATGTTTTTAAACTTTTTAATGGATTAAACTGAAGCAATCAAGCTTGGAAGAATTGTGTTTCAGAGTCGATATTTCAATTTGTTAGCGTATATGTAAACGTTCACTGCCACGAGATACATATGACACCACAGAGGCAATCACTCGGGTGCCGTTGGCTATTACATGGTACCCCAGAGCAGTCTGAAATGTGATGAATTCCTGTAGCTCAGCTTCTTGGTGTTTTAGCGAATTTCCCCTACAGGGAAGAAGCTATTACTGTAGGTCTCATGGTAAGACTTAAGCCCGAGACCATGATAACTTTTTGTTTTAAGGTCCCCAGATGCCAAAAACAATATTCGTTCAAATTTATATATATGTGTGTGTCCGTTAACACGATAACTTGAGTAAAAAACGTCCGATTTTGATGAAATTTGGCTCAAATGTGTAAAATGATATTAATGACTTTAAGTTCGAAAACCAGAAAAATCGGACCGTGGGAAGGGGGGTTTATGGGGGTTTTAAATTTTCCAAAATACAGTTTTTTGCATTTTTCACTCTACAATTTTTAAAAAACTTAATTTTGGGCTTGACCATGTTATAGATCTTAAAAAAACAAATGATATAGTATTTTGAATTATTAACCTAGGTTAAGTGGTTGCGGAGAAAATCCAAAAAATCTACTCATAAAATCTCCCGTGTTAATCTTAAGGGAAAAAGGTTTTTGGCTTTTCCTCAGTTTATTTTAATGTAAAATTTACATTTAATTTTACCAATCTGTTCAGTTCTACAAAACAATCATTTTGGTGTTTAAATTGTGATTCTACGCCCAACCGTTGCAGAGATATTCTAAGTGCTAAACACAGTACGTTGTCCAATGTTATCCTTATGGAGAATAAATAATATTTTATATCTCGATTATTTATGAATGTATGTTGATGAAACTTGGTATGTGGCTTCACGTAGTACTGGTATATTGATATTTGCACAACAAAATGATTTTTTGTTGATTATTCCCGTAGCAGCAAACCTGCGTACTCAGCCCCCATGTTATTCTTATGGAGAATAAGTAAAATGTAATGACCCCCTTAATTATGAACATAAATTAATATAACTTGGTATGTAGCTTCACTTGGTTGAGTTATATTGATAATTATATAAAGACCCATTTTTTTGTTCCTTGTTGCAGCAAACCTGCTTTCTCAGTCCCCATGTTATTCTTATGGAGAATAACTAAAATGTTATATAGCGCTTATTTATGATTGAATATTGATGAAACTTGGTATGTGGGTTCGCCTAGTTAAATTCTATTTATATTTGCATAAAAACCAATTGTTTGTGTTCCTTGTTTCAGAAAACCTACGTACTCATCACCAATGTTATTGTTATGGTGAATAATTAAAATCGCTTATATGAGAATATATTTTTATGAAACTTGGTATGCGGCTTTATATGGTATTAAGACATGTATTAGGCATTGGAAATTCGCTAAGTACGCAGGTTTGCTGCGATGGGTGTATTTGGCTAATATTTTGTGGCCATCTGGAGTGAGTTTGAGAGGCATCCGCAATGACCTTGGTTTCTATTCATGGAGCGTTATCAGTTTGAGTGAGGGAGGGAAACTATATTTGGTTTCTGGGTGAATGTATTAGATATACCCGTGCCATTGAATGTGTATAGTTCCCAACAAAATTCAGAAAAATCCAAGAAAACAACTTTTTCTTTTGTCCAACTATTTTTCATTTTGTTTGTCACTGTGAAGCCAATACAGGGGCGAGGGAAATAGCAAGGGAGATCCAGTCCGTTTAAAGGGATTGAAACCTGGAGGGTGTGATACCTTCTTGGTCATAGCAGGAACCTAAATTGTCGACATTGAAAAGGGTTAATCTTCCGATTCTTCCCCACCTTTTATTTCTGTACTCTAACAATTGCATTCTCGTTTTTAAGAGGGGTTCCAGTAATCTGCTACCGATAAGATTTTTTATGACCAATTGAATAAATCGAACCTAGCGATTTAAGTGAGCTGAATAATTTGGATATCACGAGTATAATCGTTCAATAACATTCCAAAAAAATCAATATTAACGATTTTTGTTTTGAGAGTTAATAATTCGTGATTTATAAATTCTCCTCTGAAATCGCAGGAATTTGTTTGCTCTTTAAAATGAGCCATCAATCAATGATTTCGAATAATGAGTAGAGAAAGAACGGGATTTGAAAGTTAACCTTGGTCTTTTGTCAGAAGCAGATATAAACGCGAAATGTTACGTGGCTGGAGCCCCCTCTTTAAGCATCTATAAGCCTGAACATATCAACGACTTTTTCCTCAGTATTACATTTTGAAGAGTTTTTACCATTCTAATAGAAGTTTATTTACATTCAGTACGAATAGAAAGTGAGCAGTGCGGCTTATGTCACATGCGCTCCGGTGAAGGCCAGTCGACCACTCTCACTTAGTATTCCTGGACCTCCTGGTGAGACCTTGGGCCTCCGTGACACCCGGGGCATCCGGCGGCACAGACATCCTCAGGAAGTCACCGTTATGGGGAGGATAGGTCTTGCGTACGCCCGGGACTCTGGGAATACGGAATGAATCAACGTTGGTCCAAGGACACTCATCGTGTTCGAACCTTGAGGTATACCTTTATCAAAAATATTTTGTGTTAATAGATAATAACAAACCCTGAAAAGTGAAACAAAATTTTGAATCTTTAATATTATAGTGAACTGCTAATTACATTACTTGTAAATCTAGTAAAACGCACATATGTAAAAATAGGTTAGGTATTTTAAAACACCACATGGAAGTTCCAAAAGTTAGGTCGATCAAAGCCATAAATGTTGGTGTTTAACGTAGGACGTGAAGGCCCTGTGGGTTGTGAAGGAGATGGATTCATATAAATTGTTATACCAGCTCATAATTTAATTAATAAATATACTTTTCGTGCAGTTAAAATTGTGCTTCTGTAGAAAACATTGATCTTGTTTATTGCAGTTCTTTCAAGTTATAGCCTACTGTTGGGAAGTTATTCTTATCATTTAGTTTCCTGCCAAAAGTAAGCGTATGGTAAAAGTTTGTTGTAACCAATCTTTGACCTGTATGTTGTGGAGGATATCTGGTTTGGAGACACTTTTCGATCATAAATACATTTTGATAGCTGCGGAAATCAACATTAGGTTTTTGAGCCAACTCCATAGAATAACAAAGTATGTTTTGAGAGAGAATGAGAAACCTATTGATTTTGAGCTGCGATGCATCCTTCTCAGAACATCCCACGCTCTTGGGACCCGAGACCTACGTGTTTTTTATCATTCCCAACAAGATGAGGGTCAAGAGCATATTTAAATACCGGTTATTCTGGGAAGTAGGGCCGGCTGTAGCCCTCAGCAAACACACCCCAGCGAGGGGGTGGTCTAACAGGTTACTCAGTAAACATTTGAAATTTCCGTAAACTTATTTAGCTGATTACATATTCACTGTTTTTAGTCATTATTTGATAAAGGTCCAATCGAATCATTGACTCGCCAAGTCGTAGCTTTTTGAACTAAATCTTCCACTTTCTTAACGAAAATGTAAATGCAAAACATCAAAGCCCTAGCTGGCATTAGAGTTTTGGGCGGTAATAACTTAAAAATACATTTTTAATACACTAAAAGCCATCCGTGATTATGTGAAACGTCGGCTATTTTGATCTGTATGCGAGCGAGAGGGAGGTATGCTTAGGGACTCAGCTTTGCAACAGGTACAATAAGTCTGTGGTTGGTAAAGAGCTTGGAGGTATTGTAATGATTTATCCATGGTAAAGAGTTAAAACTATTGCGATTGTTCATTATACCAAACAGCAACTTAGATAGTACGTTTTCCCCTCTGGAGTGGGGTTGTGGGGTGTGGCGTATAACATTTGGCAACGTAGGTCTACCAGCCAGCTCATGTCTCAATGAATTAAAATTCCTCCTAACCAATTGGTAACACTAAGTGATTTAATACACTGAACATTTTTAATTCTGAGTTATTCATCTCAGTACAGAGCTAACGGAGTTAACTACTCAGACATTCAGAACTTTTTCATACACCAAACGCAGCGAACTGCAAATTTCAAAATTACTCTAAGTTAGTATCAGTGGTACGGGCGCGAAGAATCTCCAGGCAGTCTATCTGATGTAGCCGGGGATCCATTGTCGGACCTCGTCAGACCGTGACGAAGTTCCTGTGCCGACGTGGACCGCTGGTTGGTCAGACCTTGTGTTGGACCGAGACCGCTTTCATCCGGCGTCACGTCACGCTCTACGTCACGTTATGTCACGTTACTGGCTCGTCGAGTATTCTGGGGCTCCTTGCTGTTGGAAGTGTTACATGTTGGTTTGATGGGTTTTGAGACTCCAGATAAACTTTCCTCGTACCCTCTACGTCTTATTTCACGTTACTGACTCGTCGAGTATTCTGGGATTCTTAGCTGCTTGAAGTGTTACGTATTGGTTTGATGTGTTTTGAGACCCCAGATACACTTTCCTCGTACCCTCTACGTCCTATTTCACGTTACTGACTCGTCGAGTATTCTGGGATTCTTAGCTGCTTAAAGTGTTACGTGTTGGTTTGATGTGTTTTGAGACTCCAGATAAACTTTCCTCGTACCCTCTACGTCTTATTTCACGTTACTGACTCGTCGAGTATTCTGGGATTCTTAGCTGCTTGAAGTGTTACGTGTTGGTTTGATGTGTTTTGAGACCCCAGATACACTTTCCTCGTACCCTCTACGTCTTATTTCACGTTACTGACTCGTCGAGTATTCTGGGATTCTTAGCTGCTTGAAGTGTTACGTGTTGGTATGATGTGTTTTGAGACTCCAGATAAACTTTCCTCGTACCCTCTACGTCTTATTTCACGTTACTGACTCGTCGAGTATTCTGGGATTCTTAGCTGCTTGAAGTGTTACGTGTTGGTTTGATGTGTTTTGAGACTCCAGATAAACTTTCCTCGTACCCTCTACGACTTATTTCACGTTACTGACTCGTCAAGTATTCTTGGACTCTTAGCAGCTTGAAGTGTTACGTGTTGGTTTGATGTGTTTTGAGACTCCAGATAAACTTTCCTCGTACCCTCTACGTCTTATTTCACGTTACTGACTCGTCGAGTATTCTTGGATTCTTAGCTGCTTGAAGTGTTACGTGTTGGTTTGATGTGTTTTGAGACCCCAGATAAACTTTCCTCGTACCCTCTACGTCTTATTTCACGTTACTGACTCGTCGAGTATTCTGGGATTCTTAGCTGCTTGAAGTGTTACGTGTTGGTTTGATGTGTTTTGAGACTCCAGATAAACTTTCCTCGTACCCTCTACGTCTTATTTCACGTTACTGACTCGTCGAGTATTCTGGGATTCTTAGCTGCTTGAAGTTTTACGTGTTGGTTTGATGTGTTTTGAGACTCCAGATAAACTTTCCTCGTACCCTCTACGTCTTATTTCACGTTACTGACTCGTCGAGTATTCTGGGATTCTTAGCTGCTTGAAGTGTTACGTGTTGGTTTGATGTGTTTTGAGACTCCAGATAAACTTTCCTCGTACCCTCTACGTCTTATTTCACGTTACTGACTCGTCGAGTATTCTGGGATTCTTAGCTGCTTGAAGTGTTACGTGTTGGTTTGATGTGTTTTGAGACTCCAGATAAACTTTCCTCGTACCCTCTACGTCTTATTTCACGTTACTGACTCGTCGAGTATTCTGGGATTCTTAGCTGCTTGAAGTGTTACGTGTTGGTTTGATGTGTTTTGAGACCCCAGATACACTTTCCTCGTACCCTCTACGTCTTATTTCACGTTAATGACTCGTCGAGTATTCTGGGATTCTTAGCTGCTTGAAGTGTTACGTGTTGGTATGATGTGTTTTGAGACTCCAGATAAACTTTCCTCGTACCCTCTACGTCTTATTTCACGTTACTGACTCGTCGAGTATTCTGGGATTCTTAGCTGCTTGAAGTGTTACGTGTTGGTTTGATGTGTTTTGAGACTCCAGATAAACTTTCCTCGTACCCTCTACGACTTATTTCACGTTACTGACTCGTCAAGTATTCTTGGACTCTTAGCAGCTTGAAGTGTTACGTGTTGGTTTGATGTGTTTTGAGACTCCAGATAAACTTTCCTCGTACCCTCTACGTCTTATTTCACGTTACTGACTCGTCGAGTATTCTTGGATTCTTAGCTGCTTGAAGTGTTACGTGTTGGTTTGATGTGTTTTGAGACCCCAGATAAACTTTCCTCGTACCCTCTACGTCTTATTTCACGTTACTGACTCGTCGAGTATTCTGGGATTCTTAGCTGCTTGAAGTGTTACGTGTTGGTTTGATGTGTTTTGAGACTCCAGATAAACTTTCCTCGTACCCTCTACGTCTTATTTCACGTTACTGACTCGTCGAGTATTCTGGGATTCTTAGCTGCTTGAAGTTTTACGTGTTGGTTTGATGTGTTTTGAGACTCCAGATAAACTTTCCTCGTACCCTCTACGTCTTATTTCACGTTACTGACTCGTCGAGTATTCTGGGATTCTTAGCTGCTTGAAGTGTTACGTGTTGGTTTGATGTGTTTTGAGACTCCAGATAAACTTTCCTCGTACCCTCTACGTCTTATTTCACGTTACTGACTCGTCGAGTATTCTGGGATTCTTAGCTGCTTGAAGTGTTACGTGTTGGTTTGATGTGTTTTGAGACTCCAGATAAACTTTCCTCGTACCCTCTACGTCTTATTTCACGTTACTGACTCGTCGAGTATTCTGGGATTCTTAGCTGCTTGAAGTGTTACGTGTTGGTTTGATGTGTTTTGAGACCCCAGATACACTTTCCTCGTACCCTCTACGTCTTATTTCACGTTAATGACTCGTCGAGTATTCTGGGATTCTTAGCTGCTTGAAGTGTTACGTGTTGGTTTGATGTGTTTTGAGACTCCAGATAAACTTTCCTCGTACCCTCTACGTCTTATTTCACGCTACTGACTCGTCGAGTATTCTGGGATTCTTAGCTGCTTGAAGTGTTACGTGTTGGTTTGATGTGTTTTGAGACCCCAGATACACTTTCCTCGTACCCTCTACGTCTTATTTCACGTTACTGACTCGTCGAGCATTCTGGGATTCTTAGATGCTTGAAGTGTTACGTGTTGGTTTGATGTGTTTTGAGACCCCAGATACACTTTCCTTGTACCCTCTACGTCTTATTTCACGTTACTGACTCGTCGAGCATTCTGGGATTCTTAGCTGCTTGAAGTGTTACGTGTTGGTTTGATGTGTTTTGAGACTCCAGATAAACTTTCCTCGTACCCTCTACGTCTTATTTCACGTTACTGACTCGTCGAGTATTCTGGGATTCTTAGCTGCTTGAAGTGTTACGTGTTGGTTTGATGTGTTTTGAGACTCCAGATAAACTTTCCTCGTACCCTCTACGTCTTATTTCACGTTACTGACTCGTCGAGTATTCTGGGATTCTTAGCTGCTTGAAGTGTTACGTGTTGGTTTGATGTGTTTTGAGACTCCAGATAAACTTTCCTCGTACCCTCTACGTCTTATTTCACGTTACTGACTCGTCGAGTATTCTGGGATTCTTAGCTGCTTGAAGTGTTACGTGTTGGTTTGATGTGTTTTGAGACTCCAGATAAACTTTCCTCGTACCCTCTACGTCTTATTTCACGTTACTGACTCGTCGAGTATTCTGGGATTCTTAGCTGCTTGAAGTTTTACGTGTTGGTTTGATGTGTTTTGAGACTCCAGATAAACTTTCCTCGTACCCTCTACGTCTTATTTCACGTTACTGACTCGTCGAGTATTCTGGGATTCTTAGCTGCTTGAAGTGTTACGTGTTGGTTTGATGTGTTTTGAGACTCCAGATAAACTTTCCTCGTACCCTCTACGTCTTATTTCACGTTACTGACTCGTCGAGTATTCTGGGATTCTTAGCTGCTTGAAGTGTTACGTGTTGGATTGATGTGTTTTGAGACTCCAGATAAACTTTCCTCGTACCCTCTACGTCTTATTTCACGTTACTGACTCGTCGAGTATTCTGGGATTCTTAGCTGCTTGAAGTGTTACGTGTTGGTTTGATGTGTTTTGAGACCCCAGATACACTTTCCTCGTACCCTCTACGTCTTATTTCACGTTAATGACTCGTCGAGTATTCTGGGATTCTTAGCTGCTTGAAGTGTTACGTGTTGGTTTGATGTGTTTTGAGACTCCAGATAAACTTTCCTCGTACCCTCTACGTCTTATTTCACGCTACTGACTCGTCGAGTATTCTGGGATTCTTAGCTGCTTGAAGTGTTACGTGTTGGTTTGATGTGTTTTGAGACCCCAGATACACTTTCCTCGTACCCTCTACGTCTTATTTCACGTTACTGACTCGTCGAGCATTCTGGGATTCTTAGATGCTTGAAGTGTTACGTGTTGGTTTGATGTGTTTTGAGACCCCAGATACACTTTCCTTGTACCCTCTACGTCTTATTTCACGTTACTGACTCGTCGAGCATTCTGGGATTCTTAGCTGCTTGAAGTGTTACGTGTTGGTATGATGTGTTTTGAGACTCCAGATAAACTTTCCTCGTACCCTCTACGTCTTATTTCACGTTACTGACTCGTCGAGTATTCTGGGATTCTTAGCTGCTTGAAGTGTTACGTGTTGGTTTGATGTGTTTTGAGACTCCAGATAAACTTTCCTCGTACCCTCTACGTCTTATTTCACGTTACTGACTCGTCGAGTATTCTGGGATTCTTAGCTGCTTGAAGTGTTACGTGTTGGTTTGATGTGTTTTGAGACTCCAGATAAACTTTCCTCGTACCCTCTACGTCTTATTTCACGTTACTGACTCGTCGAGTATTCTGGGATTCTTAGCTGCTTGAAGTTTTACGTGTTGGTTTGATGTGTTTTGAGACTCCAGATAAACTTTCCTCGTACCCTCTACGTCTTATTTCACGTTACTGACTCGTCGAGTATTCTGGGATTCTTAGCTGCTTGAAGTGTTACGTGTTGGTTTGATGTGTTTTGAGACTCCAGATAAACTTTCCTCGTACCCTCTACGTCTTATTTCACGTTACTGACTCGTCGAGTATTCTGGGATTCTTAGCTGCTTGAAGTGTTACGTGTTGGTTTGATGTGTTTTGAGACTCCAGATAAACTTTCCTCGTACCCTCTACGTCTTATTTCACGTTACTGACTCGTCGAGTATTCTGGGATTCTTAGCTGCTTGAAGTGTTACGTGTTGGTTTGATGTGTTTTGAGACCCCAGATACACTTTCCTCGTACCCTCTACGTCTTATTTCACGTTAATGACTCGTCGAGTATTCTGGGATTCTTAGCTGCTTGAAGTGTTACGTGTTGGTTTGATGTGTTTTGAGACTCCAGATAAACTTTCCTCGTACCCTCTACGTCTTATTTCACGCTACTGACTCGTCGAGTATTCTGGGATTCTTAGCTGCTTGAAGTGTTACGTGTTGGTTTGATGTGTTTTGAGACCCCAGATACACTTTCCTCGTACCCTCTACGTCTTATTTCACGTTACTGACTCGTCGAGCATTCTGGGATTCTTAGATGCTTGAAGTGTTACGTGTTGGTTTGATGTGTTTTGAGACCCCAGATACACTTTCCTTGTACCCTCTACGTCTTATTTCACGTTACTGACTCGTCGAGCATTCTGGGATTCTTAGCTGCTTGAAGTGTTACGTGTTGGTATGATGTGTTTTGAGACTCCAGATAAACTTTCCTCGTACCCTCTACGTCTTATTTCACGTTACTGACTCGTCGAGTATTCTGGGATTCTTAGCTGCTTGAAGTGTTACGTGTTGGTTTGATGTGTTTTGAGACTCCAGATAAACTTTCCTCGTACCCTCTACGTCTTATTTCACGTTACTGACTCGTCGAGTATTCTGGGATTCTTAGCTGCTTGAAGTGTTACGTGTTGGTTTGATGTGTTTTGAGACTCCAGATAAACTTTCCTCGTACCCTCTACGTCTTATTTCACGTTACTGACTCGTCGAGTATTCTGGGATTCTTAGCTGCTTGAAGTGTTACGTGTTGGTTTGATGTGTTTTGAGACTCCAGATAAACTTTCCTCGTACCCTCTACGTCTTATTTCACGTTACTGACTCGTCGAGTATTCTGGGATTCTTAGCTGCTTGAAGTTTTACGTGTTGGTTTGATGTGTTTTGAGACTCCAGATAAACTTTCCTCGTACCCTCTACGTCTTATTTCACGTTACTGACTCGTCGAGTATTCTGGGATTCTTAGCTGCTTGAAGTGTTACGTGTTGGTTTGATGTGTTTTGAGACTCCAGATAAACTTTCCTCGTACCCTCTACGTCTTATTTCACGTTACTGACTTGTCGAGTATTCTGGGATTCTTAGCTGCTTGAAGTGTTACGTGTTGGTTTGATGTGTTTTGAGACTCCAGATAAACTTTCCTCGTACCCTCTACGTCTTATTTCACGTTACTGACTCGTCGAGTATTCTGGGATTCTTAGCTGCTTGAAGTGTTACGTGTCTGTTTGATGTGTTTTGAGACCCCAGATACACTTTCCTCGTACCCTCTACGTCTTATTTCACGTTAATGACTCGTCGAGTATTCTGGGATTCTTAGCTGCTTGAAGTGTTACGTGTTGGTTTGATGTGTTTTGAGACTCCAGATAAACTTTCCTCGTACCCTCTACGTCTTATTTCACGCTACTGACTCGTCGAGTATTCTGGGATTCTTAGCTGCTTGAAGTGTTACGTGTTGGTTTGATGTGTTTTGAGACCCCAGATACACTTTCCTCGTACCCTCTACGTCTTATTTCACGTTACTGACTCGTCGAGCATTCTGGGATTCTTAGATGCTTGAAGTGTTACGTGTTGGTTTGATGTGTTTTGAGACCCCAGATACACTTTCCTTGTACCCTCTACGTCTTATTTCACGTTACTGACTCGTCGAGCATTCTGGGATTCTTAGCTGCTTGAAGTGTTACGTGTTGGTATGATGTGTTTTGAGACTCCAGATAAACTTTCCTCGTACCCTCTACGTCTTATTTCACGTTACTGACTCGTCGAGTATTCTGGGATTCTTAGCTGCTTGAAGTGTTACGTGTTGGTTTGATGTGTTTTGAGACTCCAGATAAACTTTCCTCGTACCCTCTACGTCTTATTTCACGTTACTGACTCGTCGAGTATTCTGGGATTCTTAGCTGCTTGAAGTGTTACGTGTTGGTTTGATGTGTTTTGAGACTCCAGATAAACTTTCCTCGTACCCTCTACGTCTTATTTCACGTTACTGACTCGTCAAGTATTCTTGGACTCTTAGCAGCTTGAAGTGTTACGTGTTGGTTTGATGTGTTTTGAGACTCCAGATAAACTTTCCTCGTACCCTCTACGTCTTATTTCACGTTACTGACTCGTCGAGTATTCTGGGATTCTTAGCTGCTTGAAGTGTTACGTGTTGGTTTGATGTGTTTTGAGACCCCAGATAAACTTTCCTCGTACCCTCTACGTCTTATTTCACGTTACTGACTCGTCGAGTATTCTGGGATTCTTAGCTGCTTGAAGTGTTACGTGTTGGTTTGATGTGTTTTGAGACTCCAGATAAACTTTCCTCGTACCCTCTACGTCTTATTTCACGTTACTGACTCGTCGAGTATTCTGGGATTCTTAGCTGCTTGAAGTTTTACGTGTTGGTTTGATGTGTTTTGAGACTCCAGATAAACTTTCCTGGTACCCTCTACGTCTTATTTCACGTTACTGACTCGTCGAGTATTCTGGGATTCTTAGCTGCTTGAAGTGTTACGTGTTGGTTTGATGTGTTTTGAGACTCCAGATAAACTTTCCTCGTACCCTCTACGTCTTATTTCACGTTACTGACTCGTCGAGTATTCTGGGATTCTTAGCTGCTTGAAGTGTTACGTGTTGGTTTGATGTGTTTTGAGACTCCAGATAAACTTTCCTCGTACCCTCTACGTCTTATTTCACGTTACTGACCCGTCGAGTATTCTGGGATTCTTAGCTGCTTGAAGTGTTACGTGTTGGTTTGATGTGTTTTGAGACCCCAGATAAACTTTCCTCGTACCCTCTACGTCTTATTTCACGTTACTGACTCGTCGAGTATTCTGGGATTCTTAGCTGCTTGAAGTGTTACGTGTTGGTTTGATGTGTTTGAGACTCCAGATAAACTTTCCTCGTACCCTCTACGTCTTATTTCACGTTACTGACTCGTCGAGTATTCTGGGATTCTTAGCTGCTTGAAGTGTTACGTGTTGGTTTGATGTGTTTTGAGACTCCAGATAAACTTTCCTCGTACCCTCTACGTCTTATTTCACGTTACTGACTCGTCGAGTATTCTGGGATTCTTAGCTGCTTGAAGTGTTACGTGTTGGTTTGATGTGTTTTGAGACTCCAGATAAACTTTCCTCGTACCCTCTACGTCTTATTTCACGTTACTGACTCGTCGAGTATTCTGGGATTCTTAGCTGCTTGAAGTGTTACGTGTTGGTTTGATGTGTTTTGAGACTCCAGATAAACTTTCCTCGTACCCTCTACGTCTTATTTCACGTTACTGACCCGTCGAGTATTCTGGGATTCTTAGCTGCTTGAAGTGTTACGTGTTGGTTTGATGTGTTTTGAGACTCCAGATATACTTTCCTCACGTTCTGAGTCTGACAGGCAATGTTGTTCTTAATCGCTACAAACACTGTACAGTCTGTATCCGAATGATGTACTACAGTTTTGCATGTCAGCTACTGTTTCGCAAGCGTACTCCTGAGAATAAAGTGCCTACCGTTGTTGTTTGTTGTTTTTTTTGCGGATTAGGAAACCCCAGCATGCTGCTAGTCACATCTTTCACAAGCGGGAATAGTGCGCAGGTTACCGGAAAGATAGGATATAGCAGGAAAGGAAAGGGTGGGAAGGGACGGCAGCCAAATCGACCCTTCAGAGGGCCAACTCCCGTACCCCTGTGACAGCTGGGATGAGGCTCTCAAACAGGGGACCCTCATTTTTCCCTCCAACTGGTCAACTCAACTGACAGGGTATCCATGTACAACAGCCAGGGACCATTCATTCTCAGGTTGGCAGGTGGGGACCAAACCCGGAGATTCTGCCCCTAGCTGCTGCAAATGGAGGGACCAAAGGTGAAAGGGAAGTTTGTCATGATGGACAGCCAAAAGACTTACCATATGTAATGACAACTTCATTTGCTGTACCCAATGTCAGCCTCCAATGTCAGCCTCAAAACTGGTAAAGACCAGTCTTAAGGTAGTCCTGGGAGAAGTGCCTACCGTTTAACCGCTACAATATTTGGGCTTTGTGTACTTCCTCCCAGGACATGGTCAGATGGATTTATACGTCCATCCCGTAACATGTAGGAGCTTATCCTTTTAGTGACACCCACCTCCACTTGTGCATCAGAGGTCAAGGTCAGCTGTAGCGTCGCGCATCAGTGTCTACACCCCGGAGATACAAGGTGAATCATCAAAGATTATTTCTTTTCACAGTTAGACTATAGCTAATGCTATACTAAGCTAATTCAAATTAGAGGGGATTTACAAACGGTGCAAACGGAAATTTGCTATTCAGACTCAACGAAGCTTTATTTATTCCTTTTAGTGCACGGTCCTTTTTATTTTCTCCCAAAAAGATAAAAAACTAAATACATTAGTATCTGGAACCATTATTCTATGAATGTTGGTTGGAGAGAACATTAAAATTGTCGTATCGTGGTAAACGTTGCCCAATGATATTTTAATGGGAAAGAAAAATTGTTAATTCATGTCTCATTTACTGATCAATTTAGCTAAAACTTGATATGTATGTTAACATTTACCTGTAGAGGTCATTCGGAATATATTATCACCTATACCTGGGGGGAGGAGAAATTTCCCCTCTTAAAACCACTGTGCCTCCAAATGCCTGGGACTAGTGGGATCGGTTGGGTTTTTTTTAACCGTTTACTAGAAGATTTCCTATACATGCCACCGAACTATATATTACATGTTTCAATTTACAGTAATTGATTTAAATAGGGATAAAATTCAGATGAAAATAAGTGTCAGTTTTCTGATGCAGCTTATTTCAAGTGAAACTCTCTTTTTCGTTACCAGATCTCGTTATATATATCTCTTATATATCTTGTCTTATACTGTATATCTCGTTTCGAGATATATAATATTGTTCTCTCAGTTTCACTCAAGCTGTCTGCAATGTATACAAACCTTAAGGTTAATCAGGTTAATAAATAAGGTTTGTATTCATTGCTGTCTGATTGCTAGTTAAGCCACATGACTCATCAGCTGTTATAACTGTTCATTCGCAGAAGCAGCGCCAGCGCCAGAGTATTGCAGACTGCTTGACCTACCAAGGTCGGCCAGCTGATAACAGTGATGCAACCGAGGGCGTGATAACACTAATAAAAGTGCGCTCTACATGCTCTATAAAAACATGATTCTGAATAAAAACTTACCTACTTGGTTCGTTGTCAAACCTGACTTATGGCTTTCTTGTACGGAGTTTGTTGTCATTGTTGTCGTTATTTTATTTTAATTCATTGTGAAATTATTATTAAATTATCCGCGTTTTTGTACGCAGATCAACTAACATCATTTTCTACTATGGACAGTTCTTTGAACGTGGATTCAGTTTAAGACCTGATAATCTTGCTGAACACATAATGAGGAAACGTAATGGGGCATAAGTAAGATGGTTTAATAATAGCTGACGTGGCAATAAAAATACATTTTATAAAATCTAGCGAAGTTATTTTTTATCGAGAAAAGCGAGCAAACCATAGAGCTTAACTGACCAAAGAAGTACAGACTGGTATTGCTTAAGTAACACAGATTTTCACCTATTTCTTGTATGCAAAACTTCAAAATAATTCAAATTAACAAGGTTTTATAAGAGGTTTAAAAAAAACTTATTATATTTCTACGAATGAACAAATTATGGTCAAAAAGCAAAGGCGGTCCTTATCGGTCAATGATTAAATTTTGAAGATGTAACGAATACCTTTACGCACTATTAACATTAAGGCGACCTTTAAGTAGATAAAAATGATTTATATTAATTCCTTTCTTATTGGTACAGTAACATTAATGAATTAAAAGAGCCAAACGTTCAAACTCAACGCCGTCTACTTCTTCTTTGTATAATTATAAATCGTTGAATTAAACGTGTTATGCACTCTTAAAACGAATTTTTAATCTTTAAATATACCCCGCTCAGCAGACGTAACAGCCATTGGCATTTCTGTTAGTTTTTCGGCCGTTGCGCGGTAATTGTGGAAATAGTTACTTTTATAGGCACATAAAATCCAGTCATATAATTCCTCTTTCGTCAACAGCTAACTTTAGGATTGATACACCAAATCGAATGCCTAGTGACTGCCGAAAAAGGCGAGAATGCAGGCGGAGAGTTATACAGTACCAATAATGTTCCAGCCAATGTTTTGATCAAGTATACATGAGCGTTGTTATACATCACCCATGCTTTTGACAGAAGGCGAAAAACATTGTGTGGTTTGATGTGTTTTGAGACCCCAGATACACTTTCCTCGTACCCTCTACGTCTTATTTCACGTTACTGACTCGTCGAGCATTCTGGGATTCTTAGCTGCTTGAAGTGTTACGTGTTGGTTTGAACTATGTCCATGGAAGAACTTTGACTATAAACATATGTTTGAACACCAATCTGATCAAAGACAATCATGATTTTCCGGTTTGTTATTTGTTGGCGTTTTATCTAAAATTTTTGTAGTGGAGGGATGTTATGTACAGCTAAATATAATCAACTAGTTTTTTCCGCTGGAGTGGGCTCCTGTCATGAACCACTTGGCATTACTACCTGCTTCGCTTCCCGCCTAAGGTCAATGTTAACTTCCAATGTTCCTCTTCGACGGATTATGCGATGTCGATAAGTTATGGCACATCCTAAAGAGCAAGAAAATACCTAGGGAGTTCATTGAGCTAAATATCGATATCACAAATAATACTTTGGGAGTTAAATAATAAAATTCCAAAGAATTTAATATTTACGATTACGGTATTTAAAGGTGGAACTATTTTTGATATAGTTATGTTCGCTGTAATCACTGTTTTTTTTTTAATTAATCTCAAATCAACGTTTTCGGAAAATTCTTTCAGAGAGATGGGATTTGAAAGACACTGGCACTATGGCAGGTATATCGTAAAATGCATCGTGGGCTCCCCACCCTTACGCGACTAAGCATGAACCTAACAAAACAACCTCGCAATTTTTGCTGGCGATATGATTATGAGGCGCAAAATCTACGCATTTAATTTTATAAATTGAATAAGTATTTTCACTTAAGAATTTCTGCACTTAAAATATTAAGGTGTTGTAAAAACACCGACTAATCATTAAAAAAACTCGATCCGCTCATAACCGGTGGAAACTGGATTCTTGTAATCTCGCCATAAATATTTAATCCGTCATCGGTTATGTTCTGATAATACCTGGTGTGAGGTTTACTACGGGCTATATGTGCAACATATAAGTAAACTACTGTATGCGGCCGCAGACACAACTCGCGTTCGGAATCAAAATTAGAAGCTCTTTATTGCAATTTTTTAGATAAATGTACAGCGTCATTTTACAATTACAATAAGATACAAAAATCAAGAGTTATCTTGTTACAGTCACAATGTAGAAGGATCGTGCAGTCAGCCAATCGCATAAAAAAAACGCGGTTTATTTCAGTCTGCAAAAAAGGTTTTTGAATACAAACCTTCTAGTCTTGTTGATTTCAATTTCCATTGGATACTGTTGTGCAGTTAAACTTCCCTTACATCTAAAGACATTTTGTCATGCAGTATGTAGTTCACAGGTGTGTTTAGCATTTTAAATCGCGCGAGTATTATAAATTGTGAATCACTTTAATAAAATAAGTTTTATCCGTTAGTTAGCTTCAAAGAAACACAATAAAAATCAAAAACATGTTTGCCTTTCATATAAAACAATTTAACGTTTTGCTGGAAAGATTCATCACTCACTGTCAGAATATGCAATTTAAAACCTTTCCTCCATTGTTTATGTAACGAAAAAACAAAAAATGTTTCCTTACTAATAAACCCTACTATTTATGTATGTTTCCCTACTATTTCTATTCCAAAATTACCCTGTTTTTTTTTTCTAACCGCAGTGCGGAGTTTGGTTACAATATGCTTTTCAAATTAAACTTTGTACTTTAATTCATTGTTTAGTAATACCGGTAATACACTATTTCTTGCGTATTTTTAGTGAATTTCCTTTGGAAAGTGAACTATTAGCATGACCCGCACGGTGAAACTTGAGCCCGGGACCACCATAGAAGTTCCTAACATGACCCCTTGAACACGTTTTGGCGGTCGTTCAAAATTGTATATATGTGTGTGTGTGTGTGTGTGTGTGTGTGTGTGTGTGTGTGTGTGTGTGTGTGTGTGTGTGTGTGTGTGTGTTTGCACTCTAGCGGTCGCATTTTTTGTCCGATTTACTTCAAATTTGGTAGGGACGTTCCTTTCTGTAATCAATTGGACAAGTTCGTTGGGCAAAACAATCGAAAAACTCTAAACCTTTTTTTTGGGGGATTAATCTTTCAAATTTCGAGTTTTTGGGCTCACAAAGGGTCAGAGAAGCTCCAGATGTAAAATCAATGGATGTAAAAAGATGGGAATTAGAGAGGCGAAAGTTTTAAGCCCTCTCTCGTCATTCTAGCATAAATATTTACCGAGTTATTAAAGAAAATGTGTATCGACTATACACAGTACGTTGTCTTACGGGGGGTTTTACACTATAAAAGCCTGTTATTCCTTTGTTAGAGTACTTTTATCGTCCCCAGCAACCTCACGCCTACTTTCAAGCTTGTCTGGACCTTCTCCTAACCTTATAATGCGCAAAATTGTATTCCCAGCTTTGCAAGTAAATGAAACCAGGAGTATCACAACAGGCAAAAAATCAATGTTTTCAGATTTCAATAAAAATTGGACAAATGTATGATTTTACACTGATTTTGAGTTTTAAAAGTTTGTTATGTGGAAATTCACTTCCCTCACGTCAGCGTGCTGCGTGCGAACTCGTTTACGATTTGAAATATTATGCCAGAGGCAGTCATACGATTTTCGTTAGGATATTTCAGATTTTTAAAATTAATTGCATTGATTATTTCCTAATCGTACGTATTTCCTTTCGACAAAGACATCTTTACATTCTTATTTGTCCTAATTACGTAACACGTTAGCGGTGCAAGTCACTTGATTTTTTCAATAATTCAGAGTGTCCGTACTTCTTGTTGACCTTTTAAGCTTCTAATTGCGGTCTATTATTATTCATCGTTAAATCATGGCGTCGCGTGCTAGGGGGCGTCGCGTCGCGTCGCTGGCAAGGGCGGCGTCGGTGTACGACCAAGGGCTTTGCGCCACAACACGCGGGCACTATCACGAACACGAACACGGCCAATGTTGATATCCAGTATCGCCGTGCGTGCTGTGCAACACGCGTTAGCTTCTATAACTGCACATTACGTGAGCTATAAATTATACTTTTTTTTCTTCCTTTGCCGTTGACAGACTTTTAAGAAATGGGATATAACGTACAAATATTTTACTAACCAATCGGAATGGGGTTTCCCCCTGCTTCTGTGTACAGTACATTTTAAAATGTCAGTTTAAGATGTTAAGTATATGTGTTAAATTTGTTGAACGTCTCTGGAATACATATTTGTATCGTGTATGATCCATCGCGGTGCAAATAAATGCAACGCTTGTGCGAACACTAACTAAAGGAGAACTGAGACAACTTAATTAGACTTTCAAATACAGTAACTAGCTTTTCCCAACAAATTCGCTTAATCAATTCAGCTAACTAAACTCCAATATTTAAAGTATACACAGTACGTAGTATTGAACTTGTATTTTTACTTTCTCCACTTATACATAGTATATGGAGAAAGTATTGTTTTCGACAACATTTTCGAATTTGAGTTGTTAGTGGAAATATTCGTTTGGTGCTCCCTGAACCCAAAAAAGTGGTTTTTACGTGATGTCTGTGTGTGTCTTGTCTGTCTGTATGGATGAGTACAGAGCTAGAGCCCTAACCTATGGTACGATTTTTATGAAAATTGGTATGTAGGTACTAATCCACGATATCTCAGGCGTTTTTTCATTTTTTTAAGTTTTGATTTTTAAGGGTAATTATCCCCCAAAAACCGCCAAAAAACATGGAAAATCAATATTTCTCAAAAACGGCTCTAACGATTATGATTAAACTTTAGTCGTTTGTAGAACTTTAGTTTTTCAACAAAATGACACCACCCGCATTTCTGTAAAAATTCGGGTTCAGAAATTACAAGACTTAAAATGTCAAAAATTAAGTTTTTTGGACTTTTCATTAAAAAAATTCTAAAAAATATTACTATTCAACATTAAAAAGAGCTCAAAAAACTAAATAATTTAGTATGTTGAATTACTATTCTACGATTACTGGTTGCGAAGAAAATTTTTATTTTAATTTTACGGTAAATGCAGTACGTTGTCCATTGTTATTCTTATGGCGAATAACAAAATTACTATTTCTCTCTTATTTATTTATCAATTTCGTTCAAATTTGATATGCTTGTCAAGTTAGCATTGACCAACAGAGGAAATTTAAAATATGTTACCCCTTAATAACCCTGTGTGGGGGGAATAGGGGGTATTTCCCCTCTTAAAACCACGTATGTAGCGATGGATTCTGTAATGCCTCTTACAGGGATTTGGGTGGATATTTTTGAAAACAACTTGTTTACAAGATTTTCTGAACATTCGACCGTGCACGTGCGTGTGTTTGCGTAGGTCTTGAAATATTTTTTTCACATTCGACCGTGCTTTGTATTCTATATTCAGTAAATAAAAAGGAATTTATTCATTAAAGTTGGGCTAAAAGGGAGAAAGTATTTGTCAGTTTCCTGATACCGTTTTTTTATTAATTTATGACCTTAGTAGAGGTTGAATCAATAAAATAAGATTTGTCCTCCAGTTCTCTCACCGCGGGACCGGGACCTTTCATTCATGTGTGCGGGAGATTTGTCCTCCAGTTCTCTCACCGCGGGACCGGGACCTTTCATTCATGTGTGCGGGAGATTTGTCCTCCAGTTCTCTCACCGCGGGACCGGGACCTTTCATTCATGTGTGCGGGAGATTTGTCCTCCAGTTCTCTCACCGCGGGACCGGGACCTTTCATTCATGTGTGCGGGAGATTTGTCCTCCAGTTCTCTCACCGCGGGACCGGGACCTTTCATTCATGTGTGCGGGAGATTTGTCCTCCAGTTCTCTCACCGCGGGACCGGGACCTTTCATTCATGTGTGCGGGAGATTTGTCCTCCAGTTCTCTCACCGCGGGACCGGGACCTTTCATTCATGTGTGCGGGAGATTTGTCCTCCAGTTCTCTCACCGCGGGACCGGGACCTTTCATTCATGTGTGCGGGAGATTTGTCCTCCAGTTCTCTCACCGCGGGACCGGGACCTTTCATTCATGTGTGCGGGAGATTTGTCCTCCAGTTCTCTCACCGCGGGACCGGGACCTTTCATTCATGTGTGCGGGAGATTTGTCCTCCAGTTCTCTCACCGCGGGACCGGGACCTTTCATTCATGTGTGCGGGATGGTTTTCTCGAAGGTTCCTAGGACAGTTTGGCTAAATAATTTTGCTATCGAATTTTAAAACATTAATCAGAAATTTGTTGTGAAAACGCTAGATACACTCAACATTCCTGCACAATTTTAAAACGATACATTCACTAATAACTACCGGACGGAACTTGAAAGTTAGCATTGGTCTTCTGGGAAAGCAGGTAGACACGCCAAAAGTCTCGTGGCTGGTGCTCCCTCTTAAGAAAAATCAGTATAATTATTGAGAGTATTGAACTGTTGACAAACGTGATGAGGTAGCGAATAAAATACGTTCTCACAAAAGTATTCTATCTACTTATTTCCTAAAATACTCCAAGGTTTATAACCAAGAACCTGGGGGCCGATCTTTGCTCGGGGAAGGCCAGTCGGTTTGATTAGATGACTTGGAGTAATATTTCACCACTTCCCCCAACTGATCATCAGATTTGTCTACCTCATTTGCCTGTTTTCTGAATTTTTAAGGTAATTCCAGATCAATGTATTTCGTATATGAGCACTCTATAATATGCAATCTTCACTCAACAGTTTTTGTCACTGCTTTCAGAAAACCCCATGTTAACAATTATAAACAACACGAGTATTACTTTAACGGTTCCCTGATTGATTATGAACAGCTATTACAATTATTTTGTTTGGATTTTAAACTCCATTAGCCCAATGTTAGTGTTTTAACTTTCATTTTAGTTTTTTTTACATTTTTGATTTTTCTTGGAGATGAGACTTGTTTAGAACTTATTTTTATACCAGAAATGAGTTATTTCCAATATTTGAAGGAAATCGTTCGAACCGTTTTAGAGATCAGAGTTGCAAGCAAGCTCGCACCGTGGCACGGCGCAAGCAAGCAAACCTTACTCATATTAGAGTATAGGATATGCCCTCCCCAGCTCCAAAACAATTCCTTTAATCCTACCCTCTCGTAGGGAGAAACTCACGTTCTAAACACGTACATAAAAATATTGTAAATGTCTAGAAGCGGGTCGAGAGTAAAGCTTATGTTACTCAGTGGTGGCACAGAGGCGAGAGTAGTGCGGGCAGCGCGTCACGTCGCGTGTGGGTCACGTACACGGCGAGGACGTGTCAAGCTACGTGTTGTGGTGAGGTCACGTCGCGCACGGCCCCGAGCCACACCATCACCCAGATAGTAATGTGGGTGACCAAAAATTACTCATTGTGTAATTGTACGTTTTGCTGGAAAAATAACTTTATTGGAAATAGTTCTATAATATATCTTCCATCATGGTTTTTTTTACATACGCGTTTGGTCATTTAAAAAACTGTACTCACAGATTTTTTGGAGTTATGTCCACAGCCACAGGACATTATTTTTATACTGTAGAGTATATTGTCAAGAAAATATGCTCATATATTTTCCCACCTTATTTATAATAGAGAAAATTAAACAAGAAGAATCTGAAGAAACACACAATAGCTGCTACCATAGCCATAGGTAGATTAAGCATACTCTTATTATGCTTAATCTATGCTGCTACCAAGACAAAGCATGCTGCCACCATTGATTATACATCCTATGGAATGTAAGATTTCGTAGGATGTATAATCAATGCTGCTACTCTGTTAAAGAATACTTTGAGAAATAATTATTGTTTTTAAGACATCAGAAACTTTAAAATGATCTATGCTAAACATTTGAACTCAGCATTATAATCATTATTGATATAATAATTGTTATATATTTATATCTTATTTTTTATATTATTTTAATATTAATACAAATAATAATTGTAATATTATCAGGTTTTGAAGATTGTTCAGCTTAATAAAATCAAATCAAAATCATATTGAATTTTAAGCCTCCCTTATAAAACTAACTTTAGTTTGGTGTTCAGTTGTATCTTTACGACGACTTGTATCTTTTTTGGTGATTGCAACAATGGAACGAGATTAGTATGATTTACTGCACTTCACTGCACCGCTCCCCAAGTAGACCTATGAAAAAAGAGCTTTTTAAAACAAGAATCAGTTTGTTGAGTTGAATTCTACAGGCGGAAGCTCCACAAACTCCCCGCTATATGAGGAGAGATATCGTTTATCTTGACTTTTATAAGCAATCAATGGAATACTTAGAAGTGGCTGGGAGAGGCGGGGATCAACGACACCACTTGATTTGGTGTCATTTTACAACATTGTACAAACTTCTTAAAACACTTATTCAGGGAATGGCCCACGAAGATTCAGAATAAAATCTTAAATGTGAGCATAGGTTGAATTGGACATCAAATCAAAGGTATTAATTAGTGAAATACAATGCTGCAAATAAGATATCAAACACACAACTGAGTCGAAAATAGTAGACGGTCAAATTTGCTTAAGGCGCTATTATGGAAACTTAAAAATTTAGTTATTTTCGATACAATGATCCTTCTGAGGTCCGGTATTTAGCAATGTATAACACTGATGTACGCAATTTATCATGAGTTTTAACGTGATACAGTTTAACAATACTCCCTCTAATAATTGAAGTTTTACACGTATTTTGGACTTAAGCCATGTTATATAATATTTTAAAGGTATTGATTGCATAGCAAAATACACTGGAAAATACCGGACATCTAAAGGACAATCGGTTTGGAAATAATCACATTTTAAAGTTTCGCTAAAAATCCTTGGGTTCAAAGTTCAATCGGGTTTGGATTTGCGACATTGTGTTTGATTAATTAAGAACTTCAAATTATATGAACACACCAACCTTACATTTAAGATTTTCTTCTGTCTCCTCGAGGCCCGGCCCCCGGAATAGGCATTGGTCCATTGAATACGTGTTAAAAGTATTTGTTTTTTTGTCCAATAACTTTGTGTGACTTTTTGTAGCGCCCTATGTAATGGTCAAAACAATATTACGCTGTCCCGGGACTTGATATACTCCTTGTATATTTAGTTTATAATATTTAATAATTGAATCCTAAGTCAATTTCGAAGCAAAGAAACAAGGGTTAGGGTTAGTTTTTAAGGGCAGTTAAGGGTAGTTTTTAAATGGTTCTTAACTACCTGTCATGTAAATGAATTTAAATTCCAACATTTGTATGTAGGTTTAAATTAAATTGCCAACCCTTTCCTCCCCTGATCACTGCAGCTTTGCTCGTACAATACTTTTTTGAGTCACGTGTTACATAAATTATATTTATAACTAAGCCTAGACTAACATCAGGAGTGTTACGTGACAAGGCAACGTGATGCACCTGCACGTGTTCGCGTGCCAGTGACGTCCCTAGTTTCAGTTGAATTCGTTTAACACTGCGCCGGTTAATAGCATAATTGCTAACATATGTGTAGAAGGCGCGCTAGACACAAATCAGGGAATAATCAACTATATAGACAAGAATAACCTTATAGGTCATCATGAGCCACAAGTAAACTATACTTTCACATCTGAGCTTCAGTTTTTCTCTAGACCGATGAGATAGTGTGGTACTGGGGAAAAATACGTCAAGGTAGAGGTAGAGCCTAGACTAAGCCTAAGCCTAGTGCACGGTGCACCACCAATGCACGTCAAGGTAAAGCATAAACTGGGCCAAATGCGTCAAGGTAGAGCATAAACTAAGCAAAATTCGTCAAGGTAGAGCATATAAACTGAGAAAAATACGTCAAGGTAGAGCGTATACACTAGGCAAGATTCGTCAAGATAGAAGTAGAGACTAGACTGGGAAAAATATGCCAAGGTAGAGCCAAGTCAGCAAAAGACGTAAAGGCAAGGCATAAACTGGGCAAAATACGTCAATATAGATCCTAGACTGGGCAAAATATGCCAAGGTAGAGTCAAGTCGGCAAATACGTCAAGGCAAGGCATAAACTGGGAAAAATAGTCAAAGTAGAGTCTAGACTTGGTAAAATTCCACAAAGTAGAGCCTAGTTGGTAAAATTCGTCAAGGTAGAGCCTGGTTGACAAAATACGTCAAGTCGAGGCTGGACCAAAATGTGTCAAGGTAGAGCCTAGAGCCCATTAGCATGATGGAATTGCCTGACACGATGGAACTTGCAAATGTCCTTAATAATTACAATATCCCTTCTGCAAAAACGTGGCATAAACAAACTTATAATAAAGCGTCTTCTAAGCCGAAGGATCATGTTCTTTGCGTGCTGCCTGTGACGGCCGGGCGTTCCCAGCTGCTGACGCCCAGCCGGAAGATGCTGATGGCGTTACACCGCGTCATCACAGCACCGGCTCAGCTCTTCCGGCCGTTCTCATAGCACTGCTGACCCAACCGCAGATCAGTTACGCTGGCGCCGTCTCTGACATGACCTTTCGCACTTCCTGGAAGCCTCTTGTCTCCTTGGACCGCACTTGATTACCATTGTGTTTCTTCACACTACGTTCTGACTTGTTCCGATAGCCGCAGAAGAAGTAGGAAACCACTTCCTAGGTTCCATTTATTTTGAAACGCATCTAATCTAAAAAAGCCTTCTACTCGGTGGGGTCAAAATTCTGGAGTCGGTACAAAATAGCTCGTCCTATAGACCGAGCTGAACTCAGGTGATAATCCGCCAGTGGAGCAGTTTCTAGTGTTTCTAGCGATCTACTTCGAAGATGCGGGATCGAGATCACAGAGATCTCATGTTTCATTACATCCAAAGTCCTAGCCATTAACGAGGGGGATTCATTTAATCTTCATTAACGAAGGGCATGTTTACAAACAATTGGCTTCGGCTGAACGGCATCATACGTGAGATTAGAGACCGAGCGTATAAACTTGGCCGGTTCCATAGGACATTCGAAGGCTGTAGGTTGGAGATTTACTTAAATTCTAAAAACACTAATTATATCGGCTGAAAGTCGAGGTTTCAACCCGTTGGCCTATAAAAACTCTTTTATAGAACATGAATCAACATTTAATTACTCTCATTTGATTTCAGCATTTCTGTTATGCAGTATGTAGAGGGTGACTCACGTAAGGTGTCTCAAACCGATGGCAGACGAACCACTTGACCTAGAAGGATGAAATAAAATTATTTCCCACTAAATCAACCCCAAGGAGGAACATAAAAATAATTTTAACTTAGGGTCACTAGTTCGAATCTCGGAATTTTCAAATGTAAACATACTTCATGTTATACACCTTTGTCGAACTCACTTATCTCTGTCAGTTTCAAAATGTCGGCCATTTTTGTGGAAAATATGAACATTTACGGAATATTCTGTATCTACTAAACCACAAGACATATTTTATTCTGATTCATATTTCTTACTCGTATTGAACTTAGCTTTACCCTGATGTGATACATGCCAGTATTTAAACATGGTAAAAAATAGCAACAAATACTTTGTTTGAAAATAATTACATGCCCTTAAGTCGAAAAGTTCAAATAGGAATGTACGATATAAAAAGTATATAATTTTAAAGGTCTTAGAAATCCTAACAACTTTATAATTTGCATCAACCTCGTATCTCTTTTTGTGTTTTAGTAATCAACAAACATCTTCATTTCCCCATATAAAATACATGTAATTTCTACATAACGCTTCCAAATACTCTGAGGCCTCTATTATAAAGGAGTTATGGAAAAATAACATATATGGAATAATATATGGGGAAATGAAGATTTTTGTTGATTGCTAAAAAGACAAACAGAGATACGAGGTTGATGTAAGTTAGAAAGTTGTTAGGATTTCTAAGACCTTTAAAAATAATATATTCTTTCATATGATGTATAAAGTATATATATATATATATATATATATATATATATATATATATATATATATATATATATATATGAAAAGTATATGATTTATACTTTTTGATATGCGTTACTATTTGACTTTTTTAATTTTAGGCATGTAAACATTTTCAAAAAAGTATTTTTTGCTATTTTTTACTATGTTTTAAATACTGGCATGTAGCATATCAGGGTAAAGCTAAGTTCAATACGAGTAATAAATTTGAATCAGAATAAAAATAGGTTTAGTAGATACAGAATATTCCGTAAATGTTCATATTTTTCACAAAAATGGCCGCCATTTTGAAACGGATAGAGATAAATGAGTTATGTTTTCACAAAAATGTTTTTCTGTTAAAGGGCTTTAAAATAGTGTATAAAATGACGTATGATTACATTGGAAAATTCCAAGATTCGAACTAGTGACCCTCAGTTTTTGGTACACCCTGTATTTTAAACGAGTTAAAATTATTTTTACGTTACTCTTTGGGGTTGATTTAGTGGGAAATAGTTTTATTTCATCCTTATAGGTCAAGTGGTTCGTCTACAATCGGTTTGAGACACCTTACGTGAGACACCCTGTAGTAAACAGGGTAGGCCTATAGTACCGGTATAGGCCGTGTACAGTTACTTCACGTGCTATTTAATTGCTAAAGCTCGGTTTGCAACAAATATTTAATAGATTATTAACGAAATTTAATTTATGTTCATTGGGGGCAAGATGATTTCAAGGTAAACGGTAATGTATGTTTGTAACCCAGAACATTACAGATATGAATTAGAATTACGACCCCGAAGCGAAGTGCCGGCTGCGTCGCGTGACGAGCCGTTTATGCTCGACCCCCGTGTAGCAACACATGCTTGTGCCCATGCGTGTGTGCTGTACTACATCAACAGCTCACGCACGTGTGTATCTGCAGCTTCATGCATGTTTCTTACATATACCGTACACAAGACAGGTATCCAATTATATGTACTGACATTGCAAGCAACGCCGGCCGCATATCTGATCTCAAAGTAACAGTTTATATGTAAACCTACCAGCTTATGCATCAATAAACCCGTTTGGCTATCCATTTAGAACAATTTTAATATGAAATGTGTGCATACAGCTTCAATAAGAGTTTCATAGCTAGACCAATCGGTGTGATTGAGTTATATTTGTGAACTAAGACATTTCCTCATTATTTATGAATGTGCATTGCGCTGGGTTTGAGTGGGATGAGACGCGACATCTTAATACTGTTGCGTGTTAAACAACACGCTCAAGACTTGTTCACTAAATTACGTTCTCGTTAAAGATCTAATTACGTTGTGGTATAGAGCTGCTTTTTCAAGGACCTATAAATTTAAACCTGTACGTAATTATAGCTGTTGAATGGATCGTGAGGACTTTTCTGATTATAGTTTAATCAAGAGTATAAATTAGGATTGTGATGAGGATTTCAATCTCTGAAAGTGTCTCTTAGAAATACAAATATAGAGAATTGAAGTATTCGATTTAAAACCACTAGCAAATCCAGCTGCAAGAATACAAGCAAAAACAGTTCTGTTAGATTAAATTGTGATACCATTCTAGAAGTACGCTTAATACGGCTGATGTTACCTTCAACAGCTGTCAAACGCTCAATTTCAATGATTACTGTTCTTTCATAACAACATTGCAATGCATTGCATTGCAACTTTGAAGGCCTGTACGCTGAGGGCCGATGTAATTTTAATATTTTCTGCAAAACGCATCGAGACCTTTCCATAGATACTTCAATCATAAAAATTGGTCTAGTGGTTTCGGAGATCTCAGCGTGACACAAAATCTGCGTGTAAATATTAGGATTACAATCAAAGTAACCACTCGTAAACAGTATAACGTAATGTAGATTATACCATTGAATAAACAGAGTACATACTAAATGATTATACTCTGGTACACTAACATATCTAAACGTCGATACGTTCTGTGACACCACGACTGGTATTATATCAGTCCAAATCTGAGGAGTTGTCTCTTTTAAGGCCCAAACAAAAACTCAGAACGAACAGGCTGGGTTTTTAACGCTGTCTGGAGCCAATGAAAGTTGAGAATAACCGTTCGAAGGACCAGTTCTTGCAATCGCTGCTGCAGCGATTAAAAATTTATGAGCGGACGAGGGCAAAAAACCGGACCGGTCGTACGGCCGGACCACTTCCACCCTTTACCGACTCCGACCCGTCGGCCTCCGCCCCCGTAGCGGCCACCTGCCCGAGGTCGGTCCGGGAGACAGGGCGAGACGGGACGGAAGGTTGTGTGGAGTTGTTCAACGGCATCAGGTTAAAAAGACTGGCCTCAAAGTTGTTCAATTGAAAAATTGCTTATCTGATTTGTTTTCTATACTCTGGGAGCTGGGAGCCGTTCGCGGAGTTTCAAATATGACGTGAAGCAGAGGTAGGGAGTTCAGATATCGATGGTTGAGATCAGCTTAATAAGCTTCATCACTGGCACACCGACACCGGAAGTTGCCGGACGCAATGTCTGAGTTTTGTTCCATGAGACCAATGTCGACTCTGTGCCTCCTTTGTTACTCTCGTGTTCGCCATGTACAATTCATTTTGATGTCAAATTAAAGGTTTCGATATCCTATAGTGAAATACAATTTCGAATTTAAATTTGTTTAGCGAATTAATGAGAAACTGTACAGTAATGCACTTTAAAATGAAACAATTTGTTATGAAATCATAATGCCCAAATTATGTACATCGAGAATGTAATTCCCTTGAGAACCACTACACCTTTATTTTTACACCCAAACGAATATTTTTTGATGATCGGGTGAGCTGTAACAGAGGCACAAAGTTAACATTGGCGTTTACTATGGAACAAAATTCCAAGTCTCGTAACTTCTATAGATGGATTGAGTTTGTCTAAAATTTGAAACATATATACATCGTTCCAAATTCAGAGTCAGGTTACATCCCCAGGCATCTTAAAATTCTACTTTAAATGTAAAACGAGTTCGCACGCAGCACGCTGACGTGAGGGAAGTGAATTTCCACATAAAAACTTGTAAAACTCAAAATAAGTGTAAAAACATACATTTGTCCAGTTTTTATTGAAATCTGAAAACATTGATTTTTTTGGCTGTTCTGATACTCCTGGTTTCATTTACTTGCAAAGCTGGGAATACAATTTTGCGCATTATAAGGTTAGGAGAAGGTCCAGACAGGCTTGAAAGAAGGCGTGAGGTTGCTGGGGATGATAAAAGTACTCTAACAAAGGAATAATAGGCTTTTCTAGTGTAAAACTCCCATAAGACAACGTACTGTGTTTAGTCGATACACATTTTCTTTAATAACTCGGTAAATATTTATGCTAGAATGACGAGAGAGGGCTTACAACTTTCGCCTCTCTAATTCCCATCTTTTTACATGCATTGATTTTTACATCTGGGGCTTTTATGACCCTTTTTGGGCCCAAATCTCGAAATTTGAAAGATTAATCCCCAAAAAAAGAGGTTTAGAATTTTCCGATTGTTTTGCTCAACGAACTTGTCCAACTGATTACAGAAAGGAACGTCCCTACCAAATTTGAAGTAAATCGGACATATATATATGTTTGCACTCTAGCGGTCGCATTTTTTGTCCGATTTACTTCAAATTTGGTAGGGACGTTCCTTTCTGTAATCAGTTGGACAAGTTCGTTGGGCAAAACAATCGGAAAATTCTAAACCCCTTTTTTTGGGGATTAATCTTTCAAATTTCGAGTTTTTGGGCCCAAAAAGGGTCATAAAAGCCCCAGATGTAAAAATCAATGCATACATCAATACATACATCAATGCGTATTTATACATATATATAATTTTGAACGATCCCCCAAAACGTGTTCAGGGGGTCACATTAGGAACTTCTATGGTGGTCCCGGGCTTAAGTTTCACCGTGCGGGTCATGATAATAGTTCACTTTCCAAAGGAAATTCACTAGTGTGATTTGTAGATTCTCTGGTGGTAATTTTTGATGATTTTGCGCCCCACTATCTTAGTTGCAACTAGCGTTAGAGTAATCAATTTGTGGTATGTGGAGAGAGAGGTTTGTTATTTGAAAATCCTCTACCGCTGACTTGTCAATGCCTTTTCGTCCAGAAAGAATTGTTCAGGTTTAATTACTCGATTGTTTTATACTACCGGTTCTTTCAATGTAAAATGTGTAAAATATATTTGTGTAAAATACGTTTAGCTTATGCCTACTTACAAAGGTTACTGTAAACACAGGTATAATAGTATAATAGTGTAAAAACATGCCCATATTTCATCACCACCCGACCATCAAACTTCGCCAACTAAATAGAGTGGCCCCAATCTCTGGTATCAATTCATAAATCACAGAATTTCACAGTAACAAGACGGCGATTTGTTGGAGGGAGTTGAGGTCGGGCCTTATCAATTGACGTCACTATCAGTGCGATACGATTATAAGGCAGAGGGCAGTTAAAGGGCGTTTGATAGTCTGTAGTGCTTGTTGATAAGATAAGAGCAATCTTCTAATCTGAATAACGGTTACGCCTTATCGAGACAAACACTTTAATTGGTTTTATAATTGAATTCGAGATGTTTAATCTGGAGGCAATTCTTATAATTTTAATTATCTTAATAAATCAGCCATGGCTTAGTAACTTGTTTTGAACGTTCTGTCACAAGGGTTGTCTGAAGTAGGCTGGTATAGCTTATACTAGATCAGCACAAAGTATTTTTAGCGAATTTCCCCTATAGGGAAGAAGCTATTAACGTAGTCGGCATGGTAAGACCTAGGCCCGGGACCATGATAACTTTTCGTTTTGAGGTCCCCAAACCCCAAAAATACCATTCATTCGAAATTGTATATATATATATATATATATATATATATATATATATATATATATATATTTGTGTGTCCGTGAGCACGATAACTCTCGTAAAAATGAACCGATTTTGATGAAATTTGGTATAAAAACATGTAAAGCAACATTTATGACTTTAAGTTCGGAAACGAGCCGGATCGCTCCATCTAAAGGGGTATTTTGGGAGTGTTTTGTATCCCAAAAATGGGTTTTTGAATTTGTTACATATAATTTTTGAAATAGTAAAATTTTAGTTTGTACTATTGGATTCAGCTTAAAAAAGCACACAATTTGATATTTTGATCATTCCTCTACGTCAATTGGTTACAGAGATATTGAAAGTGCTAAACACAGTACATTGTCTAATGTTATTCTTATGGAGGAAAAGAACATTTTAATCTAGCTTCTTATGAACATATGTTGACGAAACTTGGTACACGACTTCATCTGGTTGTGGTCTATTAATATTTGGTCAAAAAAATATTTGTTTGCCAAAGGCTCCCGTAGCAGAAAACCTGCGTACTCAGCCCCAATGGTATTCTTATGGAGAATAATTAAAAATGTATATATCGCTTATTTGTGAATATATTTTTATGAAACTTGGTAAGTGGTTTTATGTAGTATTAAGACATTTATATCTCCATTGGAAATTCGCTGAGTATGCAGGTTTGCTGCGGCGGGGGTATTTTGTTTCCTATTAGATCCGCAAAGTTATTTGAGTTACCCTATATTATTATTCTAAAGGCTAATGCAATCATGTAGTCAAGTATTGCAATGTTTTGCTATTAAATATTATTAGCATCGATTTTTACATTATATCAAATGTAACTTTGTTGTATAATTGACCCACATCAAATAAGTCTGTATTTCATTTTAGTCATGGTCGATATTTGATCCAATGTCGATACTATAGCTGGAGCTCTCATTGGGACCAAAGGCCGTAAAATTCAAGGGAAATGTTCGAGGGAAACGGTTCAGTCGCTGGGGAAATCTCTTGTATGTTCTTTTTCTACTGTCTCCACATGGAATACTTTCTTTAAATACTTTGACTTTTAAATACAACTCTTTTGGTTTACATTTATCTTTGACTATATATAATGTATTTATGCTTTTATATATGGACCGATAAGTGCGTCTTCAGAAGAAAGCTTTATTGATAATATAGTTGATGGTAGTTTTTCTTGAAACAAATGTCCTTTGTGGACGCGATACTTCGGATACTACATTTCTTGGAGGGAAATGTTTACAGTACAGTACTACACAATTACGTACCCGCCATTGTCACTTCGTTGGTAATTGCAGTTACAATCGCATCTGTGAGTTTATTTAGGACGAGTTTCGCCATTTAGAATTCATATAGTAATTTACACCTCTTATCGCCATATAAAACAATTAAGTAACCATGTGGCGCAAAATGTCAATTGGAAGACGTTATCTATATATTTAATTCCGTAAGCGAATCGGTCCCCGAGAAATATCTCGATGTAGGAAGAAGTTAAGTTATGACGATTCATTTTAAAACTTGAGGGCGAAGAACGGTGGGAAAAATATCAGAAATGTCAAAAATTACGTGGGCTACGCCCCACTGGACTTCTGAGATCCAATGATTTTCTTATGGAAATATCACTACAGTGTTTTTATTTAAGCAAAATTAACTTATGATCTGATGTGATTATCCACTTACACAAAAACCATACGTTAGGGGCTATAGCCCCTGTAAGCCATTAGTGTTTATATATCGGCAGAGTTTCGCGAAGTTGTTTTGTTATACCTTGTTAAATGTGTTTGTCCTCACAGTTTTACTAAAGAAAAGTGTGGAATCGCTCCACTCCATATAACCCACCTGCATTAGCTAGTCTCCTCAAATGCAGCCCAGTTCATGTTTTCCTTTCGAGTTGTTATACGTGTTAGTTCTTCTTCATCCTTACGCTATCTCCCAAAATAAAACAAAGGCTACGATGCAACGGACAAAGAACAGGTCCGATTATGTGTTGAGAGGGAGGTGAGGGTAGCGAGGTGTTGCGCGGGGCGGCCGACTAGATGGCGTTGTGCGCAGCCACTGAATGAACTATGGTGGGGGACTCGCCCGCTCGACGTCGCTCCTCTCTTCCTCTCCTCAGTCGGTAGGAAAGCGGTGTTCTGTGTTGTGTCGAGTTCTCCGGCCTCGTCATGGCTGCGTTTGTTTAGTGAGAATTCAACCATGGTTTCCGCACCGTGATAGTGTTGTTCGTGTGTCTGTGTCGTATCGTTATAGGTTCGCATTTTTTGTTTTGTGATAGTTTTAAACTTTAAATGGTGAAGATGTCTATGGTACAGATAGGCAAGCGTCAGCATTGCTACTTGTGCGACCTGCCGCGAATGCCGTGGGCGATGCTCCACGACTTCTCCGAGATGGTGTGTCGCGGCTGTGTCAACTATGAGGGGGCGGACAGGATCGAGTTGGTGCTGGAGACCGCGCGGCAGATGAAGAGAGCGCACGGATTCCAGGAGAGCCGGTCCGGCAGTAGCAGCGCCTCCGCCTCGGCCAACTCCAACCATCACCACTCGTCGGCGAGCAAGAGTTCCTCATCGTTCCACAGGTCCGGGAGCACCGGGGGATCGTCGCACGACAGCGCCCATCAGAACGGAGTAGCGAGTTTAGAAGTCGTCGGTTTACCCCCGGCAGCACACATTTCCGGGAGACAAGCCCAGCAGCCACCCCCGGGCGCGGGGTCTCTGCACGCGGGGTACGCGACTCTCCACCACTCCAGGACCGCCGGACTGTTGGCTGAGTACGCGGCACCCCCGCCGCCGAGGGGGTCCTCCTCCCAGGGGCTCCCCAGAGGCATCCAGGGGTCCGAAGAGCACGAGATGGTCACCGGCATGTCCCGCACGGCCGTCCGCATGCCCTCTGCTGCGCACATGTCCGCGGCCCATCAGATGTCCCAGTCGCACCAGGGCAGGCCGAACTCGCTGCCTCCGCAGACCATCGGATTGAAGCGAGGGTTGTCCACGTCCGCGGAGGACGACGACCATCACGGGCACCACGGCCACGCCAACGGCGAGGGTGGACCCTCCAAGAGGATGGTTGTGGACGAGGCGGGTCACGCCACCCGGCCGCCGCTAACCCGAGGTGACTCCCTACCCGCTGTTAGCCTGGCCATACCTTTTGAACGTACTTTTAAAGCAGAGCCCAAGCATCCCATCAGAGCTCCGTCCTTTGACACGGCGACTTCGTTTAAACCTAACGGTAAGTACGAGGGAGTAGGAGTTGTAAGAATAGTGCCCTGGTTGCTAAACTAATCCTTCTAACCCGTAGAAACTTAAAAAGTCCCATTAACCTAATTCGTTTTAATGTAGTACCTTCGTACCTAATTAACTAGCTTATACTTTTCAAGGCCTTAAAACAAGCTCAAGTGTCAAAAAGTCATGTTAGTTATTAAGTTTTATTTTAACGCCGCGCCATTTTTTGACATCGTTCTCTGCAAACTAATTGAATCATTGGAAATACATATTTTTTAATTGCCTATGGTGTGCCCTGATAATACAAAGTAGCATTGTCAGAGGTATGATAAAATATTTGTGTAGATCATGTAAATGTGTCCTGTTGTTCACAGCCTTTGAGAAGATAAAAATGATTACTGTATAGCCTAGTAAATCGTTTAATAAATATTCGCCTCACGAACATTACCGCAATTTGGGACAAGTTGTGTATAGACAAGGCTGCACTAGGTATATCTAGTGCGGCCTTGGTATAGTCCTAGAAAATTCAATAGGCATAGGCTATCTCCAAATTTAGGGTATAATTTGTCAAACCACTACACCATTTGTTCTCTTCGTTGTAGACTCATGCAATGCTATACCCTTCTTCAAAACAGCTCAACTCCTCCTACCCGAGATTTTAGCCCAACAAACATTTTCATTTTCAAAGTAGATTAGAAAACGATTTTATATATTCCCAATGTAGTTGAGTCCACGCTAGTTAAAATAGCTTGAAGGTACTTAATAGAAGATTGTCTTTCTATATTTAGTTGGTTACCTTTTGGTAATAATAGAAGAAATAACAATTTGTCATGATGAGTTTTCAGGTTGCTTTTTTTTCGTAAATTACTGGTTCTTGCTAGGTTTGTATACTTTTTTATCCACGTATTGTCTTATTTAACAACCTATTCTTTTTATGCAAGGCCTTATTATTTATTGTAGGCCTTAATTTCAAGGATGCGTAGAGCAGAGGGACGGTCTGCAGGCCTAGACATTCCTTGGTGGCCGCGGCTCGGTATTATGTCACGCCAAGGGCCATGTTTACGTAGGAGGATGTGGTCGATAGTCCCCCCTCCGATTTCCACGTAACATGGCCGCCAAACGGCGTGACGTCACTCGACCCCCCCCCACCACCCCCTTCCTATCGTCCTGCTCAGCTCCTGTTACAATCTCGGGTCTTTCCAAGCTGGCGTCTTGTCTGACGTGGCGGCCGTATTTTGTAAACAAGATTATTTTGATGCCCTTGCGAAGAACTAAGCGCCGCACCGTTTGGTTTATGATTATTTATCGTTGACTCGCAACCCTTTCAACGTGGATCAGTGAACTGTCGTAAATTTGAAATTTAATAACTATCGGAATTAGGCTACCTTTAATTATTTAGCGAGTTTATTCTGAAGACTTAAATAATTATAGTTCTAGTTCGAAAGAGGGATAAATGTTCAGGTTATTTTTCACTAGAGCGCCTATTGCTCGCAAGCAACCAAATATTGAAATATCCTAAGGCTGAGGAAATTTAGTTTTAAACACTTTAAAAGTTGGCCCTACCTAAAACCATATATATAAGTGACAATGTTCGTTTTTAGGTGGCCTTTAAGGATTTACTGAAAGGAATCATATGACTATAATAGCGGCCAAATAAATTGCCTCTTGAGGGCGTGGTTTGCCAGGCTATCAACCAAGATCAGCCAATAGTAGACGTGCTGCATTGTCAAAACTCCATACCAGCCCAGCCGATCGGAATAACGTTCGAGTGATATTTTCCTTAGGCAAAATGGCAACAGTGACAGCGTACCGTACAGCCATGCTATTGGTTACAGTCCAACTGTCAATTTATTTGTCCGCTATTATAAGAATAGTACAGTAGGGTATGTCTTTTATCATTTTTTAGACAAACAAAAGACGATATAAAAATAGATTTTTAAAATTTAGTTGTTATAATATACTAGGGATAAATGCCATTAAATACACACCAATGGTAAACCCAAATTATTTATAGTAGGCCTACAGTATATTTCATAACGTTCTATATAGGCTCATTTAAGAAAAAGTGCTTGGCAAAATAAGTCTGAGTGGTTGCGTGATATTAGATGCAGGGCTTACCATCGGTAGGCTATTTAATATTATTTTATAAAATATAGCTATCTAGATTTTGTAAATATACTAAAAACAATACGGCTACTAGGTATATCCATGTACTCTCCCCTTAATCTGTCATTACTCTTTTTAGTAATATTTTGAATTAGTGAAAAAATTTTAAGTGAACACAGAAATATACTTCAGAGGCCGGCAAAACTGGTGGTTGGCTATTTATAATAAATAATAACAAATTTTTGCCATAAACAATACTACTGAATGGGATCACGAGCAACTCTTAAACTTAATTATATAGCCTACCTAGCTCTATATAAATATTAAAATATACTGGCACTCCCTCTTTCGATGTATCGTAGGTATGCAGGCATTGTCATGGTTGTTAGAAGTAACAGTATAAGTAGTTATACCACAGTGCAGCTTCAGATAATGAGAGAATGGTGTAACTTTGGAAAAGGTATTTGAATTTAATATTTCTTTTCATGTTCGACTTGTTTTGCTAATTATACTTGGTAAATCTGCATGATCGGAAATTATTAAAGGCAACTGTCGGGCTTTGTTTGCTCTGTGGTTTTTATTTTATAAAAATTTTGCAATTGACGTTATTGATAAATGCCTGAGTGTTGGAGTTAAACATTGCATGATATCTACACCGTTATTATCACTTTTTGTAAATGTGTCAGTTTTTTTTGCAGTAGTATGTTGAAATTTGTATTTGTTAATAAAAATTGTTATCTTCGTATAAATAGTAGGAGTTAGGTAATTTTTATATTATAAATTTGTCTAGTTATCTTTGCCATATGGCAAATTCTTTAAAATCTACGTTAATACCAAAACTGATTCATTTATAATTATTACTTATATTAGGTACACGGCTAGTGCAAATCGGTACCGGTATCTAAAGGTAGAGGACCTCTAGGAAGTAAATAGAGAACGCTATAATAAATCTTGGATTACGATTTTGTAAGCTTATTGCTATGAAAGTAAATGTTTGTAACTATCAAAATAAATTGTGGTGAAGGAATTTGGTTTGCAAGAAGGCTTCAACAAAATTTGATAGCAAATATTTTGTCTTGAAATATATGTACCGTCAGTAAACCATGCGCAATCTATAGCAAATATAACTCAAAAGACTCATTATCCATTTTTATTTCTTGACCGATCTCCCCTTCCATTTAACCTGGGAAAATCGGAATATAGGGATGGGGACGAAACGAAACCAGTTTCTAGGTTGCCGCCAGAGTTCGTTGGGTCCGTTACAACTTTCCCCGTCGGAACCGGTTTCAATGGGGTCGGATGATGAGGGTCTGGATGGGGGAGGTTGTGACGTAGGCCGCCGCTTGCCAGCTGCTTCCTTCCAATTTCGGCCTCTATTTATACACCCATTCATTACTTCCCCTCTTCCGCCGGCCTAGGCCGTGTGCGAGGTCGCGATGTTGCGGATTCCACCCCCTGATCTGTGCTGCCAGATGCCTTCCACTGATTGGCCTCTTTCAAAAGCAGGGCCTATTTGGGCGGGTGCTCAAAAAGTTGTAGAACCGAAATCCCATTACCGATCGGGCGTGGTCTAAATTATGTTGCTTGGAATGTCAGATCAAATGTCCGAAATTAATCACATGCTCTGAAAGGCAGTGAATCTTGATGTTTGGTACGGTAATTTTTGGACACCAGGCGTAATTTGTGTATGCGGAAAGTTTCTTGAAATGGGTGGTTTGGTTATGTGCCGAATGTCATAAACTTAAACTATAATCGGTTTGATACACTACAGCCCACTCAAGTCTTATTTCCCAAACTTGCAGGATGCAGCCAAACTTAATGTTTACTGCCAACAAATAATTCAATTCTTCTGCGATTTATTTGAGAGCTCAATCGAATCAATCCACTCGTTTGGAAGTATATTTGATAGATCTTGCTGAATACGAGATTGCCCTTCAAAGCCAGATGCTATTGCAAATTCGGAGGAAATTCGCGCCGAGAGACAGTTTTGATAGTTGTTTGTCGGTCGGGCGGTGACGTCAGTCACAGTCGTCTTCCGGTTTAGAAAGTGTTCGGGGGAGAAGGCCAATGGCCAGACAGCCTTGATTCCCAGTCGTGTCAACACACCGGGTCCCACAGCCGAAGTCTCGCACACTGCAGTCAGCAACAATGGTGCATGCTGTGTCACTTCGCAGTGTGGCATTGTGACTTTACAGTTATCGACGAATTCGTTATAAACATCCTTCCCTTCTATTCCCCCTTTTAGCTACAGGAATTTTAATTCGACCTATTAATTGCTTGGTAAAGAAAGGTTGTAATTCTAACACTACCATAACATAAAAATTCATTATGTGACCAAACCTTCAGCTCGGATATGTTTTCCAATGCATCATCTGTAAAAGTTTCCATCGCATTGTTTTTCATACGCAAGACCAAAACAAACAATTAATTTCCTAGAATGACCGGTGAGACAAAAAACATGTTTGTCAAGAAAAATTGGCAACGTGAGCGAAAGGAAAGGCAAAGGTGTGGCGGAGTGCATGACTTGGCAACGTCGCACTGACGTCACATCTGGCACTATGACAATCCCGGCATAGCCTAATATAGGAGGCCAACCTAACTTAACCTACATACACGAGCTTATTTCTCCTCACGTGGGCGAGCTAACCGTTATGCCAATTCTTTATTACCCGGCATACCACTCGGTACTGGTTGCGGACAAATCGGGAGGATAGAAACATTTTGCTCTCACTTTTAACTGTTATTTTACGGATATTAAATTGAATTAATCATTAAAACAATATTTTAATTGTGTAGCTTACACATTATGCGCATTCGTTCAAACCGAGTTAAGATTTTGGAATACATATTTATTTGTGAAATAACTGAACTGTATACGACCATGAAATATACCACATTTCAGTATGTAGTGTCAATGATACGACTGTGTAACATCAAGAGTGTTTATTTGTCATTGACTATTTGGGTATCATGGACAAATGGTATTCAAAGAAGGAAAACAACACTCTGGACGAGAATTCCATTTTGTCTTACCATGTTAGACTACTTGTCAGACACAGAGCGCAGACAGACCTCTAAACGCCAACGACACGATTCCTTATTCTGTTATCAACTATATGTTTAGGTACTAGGCCTGCATCATCTACCAACAAAACGTCACTTGGGGGATCAAAACGTTTAATAATATTGCTAAACCCTTAAATAAAGTACAAATTACTGATGGATGCTAGCAAGTACAACGAAGTGCGAATTCTAAACTGTATTCCCTTGCCGAGTATCTGACTATTCATTCCCGATGGTGATTCACGCGACCTTCACAGTCGGTGCCGATCTGCTCTTATCTTATCAGCACACAACGCCAGCAGTGTCGTGGCAACAACATCAACAGTGCGGAACATCTGCAGGTTCCATACATGGAGAAGGCCTGTACCACAATAGTCCTACCACTATTCCCTCGTCCCCCACACCACTCACTCAGTAGGCCGTTCACCCTCGACTACAACGGCGCGCTTCCTTTCCCACATCACTCGCTCAAAACGCTTCCCAGGACTTAGCTTGTTAGTTGTTAATCACCGGTTTGAGACGTAGGTTTGGTTGCGACTCGACAAATTACTTAACGTTTTACAAGTGTTAAACTTCATCATGTGTATTTGTGTTTTAGCGGGCTACAAATTAGTTTTGGAGCTATGTCTTTACCGAACGCTCACGGATTAACGTACAGTACTCGGTACTGTCAATGCTAGCCAGTGGTCACCTCAACTTTGACTTTTTTATGGCTTTGAAAGAGTTATTGAACTCGACACCGACCCTTAAGTAAAATGGGTTTTTTAAACACTTGAGTACGGCACCGGACCCTTGACCAGCCGCCACGACACACAGGGTCTTTTGTTTGCGCTGTTGAAGCTGGTTAGTTTAATTAAATGTCATTATAATTATTTTAATTAATAGTGTAAAGTTATAAATGATAAAACATTAATTTCTGAACAACTATGAAGGTCTAATTGAGTCACACAAAAACCGTTTTAAATGATTTGACAATATGAACAAAAAGTTTATGCTCAATAAATGCGTCATCACTAACTATATGAACGACACAATGTTAAAAACTGTGGAAATAATACTATGCAGAGGGCAGTTTTGAATTGTTACGTTAGATCTCAATTTATTTAATGCGTGAATATCACTAATTTAATAAATTTTAAACGTATTTTTACTTTCTCGGTTGGCGTAGTTTGGAATATCTTCTGTGTTAACTGGTTAAACCAGAATTTTAAATCACTACTGAGGGAGTTGGGGGAGATGAGACTAAAAGAGTTCGGGGTAGGGAAAAAGAGAATGAGGGGAGTATATTTGGGGTTGTGGAGGGTGGACCTCTCTACCTTACCAACCTGCCTTGGTGCTGTACTCGAGTGTGGACTTACTAACGCCTTTAACTTTAATCTGGCACCGTACTTAAGTGCCACCGGCTTCAGTTTACCGCACAGACTTATTAAGCTTACATTAAGATTCCATCAAACATTTCTTAAACCAAGTTATATCACAGTCAGTTACTTGTTGATTTTGTGGGTGTTGGCTATTTCTCAATTGTATTTGTACTCGTCCCGTCCCCAGACCCCATAATGTTTTGGGGTAATTTTCAAACAATCAACATCAACCGCTTTTAGTGTTAAACGTTGAAAATGGGTGTATTATTAGCCCGTGCCACAATCACTCAGCACGCAGGGCATATCTGCATAACGGGCCGGCAGGTATGACGAGGCTGCTACGTGTACCCCGGCACTGGGAAAGTGGGTCTAGCTCGCTACCACGAGATCCGCGCCGCGCCGCCGCCATCGACTCGTTCAATGTAGTGAATAAGCGTGACGTCACGGCTCCGTGTCGCTCGGCGACGTTCGGAAGAGCTCGGCTCATCTCGGGCTCGCTGTGGAATGCAGTGCTGTAATCGCCGACCGTGCAGCCTGACGTCATGCGGTGTTGCCGCGTCAACACTCGTCGCGTCGTGCGACGTTGCCGGTTCCCGCGTTCGTTTGGCTTACTAACCACATTCTCCGAGGGAAAAATTAAATGTATATAATAAATATAGTAATTTATTTTATAAGGTTTTGATATTGATTTTCTTCCCTTTAAATAGTTGTTGATCCTATAAAATACTGCTCTGTACTCATTGATATTTTAAAGATATTGAAGACACTAGTTCGAAAACTTCCATTTTTAATTGCAATTTACTGTACCCATCGTCTGTAGTAGGGAGGGAATGTGTCTTATTACAACTCTTTTAGATCTATATAACATTGCAAAATAAGTATTTGGGGTTGTAACGCATTTTCTTGTATCCAAAACAGGTTAGTAATCCTCAAACTAAATAATAATTTCTGTTAAATGAGCCTATTAATTTGGGTTTTAAACCATTTATTTTAAAGTTAAATATTGTCCATGAAATGCTAATACCAGTGAACACACGAACAAGTGTTCATTGCTAATAATTAATATAAATATATTATTCACCTGTAGGCTGCGATCATTAATACCGATGGTCTGTTGTACGATTTTAATGTAGCCTACACATTTTCCAGAATCTGAGGTTTTTGAACAGAAACTATATTGCTGCATTCCTTTAAAATATAAATTGTATTTCCTGAATAATTGTTATAGGTAATTTCTTTAGCAGTACATGATAGTAGAATTAACTCGGTATGATAACACAAGTAAAATAACCCAAGCTTGGTTTGAATCTTTATCCGAGATTATTTTTCGGGTCATTTTACAAACTCAACTTTTTTTTGCGGAGTGTAAAAGAAAATTTTATTTTAAAAGTACTAGTACTGTAAAAGTAAGATTTTACAGCTTAACCCTTTGAGTGCCACGCAACGATATATCGTTGTGCACGGAACATCCGAAAAATACTTCACAACGATATATCGTCGTCGGTGGTCTTACCGAAAAATACATTGCAACGATATATCGTTGTTATGGAAAATTTTTCTTACGTCATTACTTTTTATTATTTCTTACAGGTGATTTCCAGGATAGTTTCTAGCTCTATAAATCTAGTAGTTATTTGGTGAAAATCTTATATTTGAACAATGTTTATTTATCTGAAAAAATATAAAAAATTTCCCGCATGTATAATATTATGTACCTATTCAAATTTTTTATTTTGTATTTTTTAGATATTATATATGTGCATAATATTATAGCTAAACTTTAAACTGACAAAACAAAAAAGGTTTCATAATAATATCTTACCAAATAAAAAAGTTATTGATTTTATGTACAAAACCCTTGCAAAATGTTGATTTTGTGAATCGTTGTTATAGAAAATTTTTCTTACGCCATTACTTTTTATTATTTCTTCCAGGACATTTCCAGGATATGTTCAGGTAAACATATACTACATAAATATACGAGGCCTAGTTAGTCTGCTTTATGAAATAAAATTGTAATAAAACTTAAACCCTTGAATAAAGTTAGGCTACTGTCTTGTGTACTAATTTGCCGTTTTTATATTTTTTTACATTTATGGAAATAACTTGTCCGCCTAAAGCCCAAATTTAATGAAACTTTCAGGAAATATTTTGGGAAACATGTCCTCTATAAATCTAGTAGTTATTTGGTGAAAATCTTATATTTGAACAATGTTTATTTACCTGAAACAAATAAAAAAAATTAAAAGAAATTTCCCACATACATATATTTATTCAAATTTTTTATTTTTTATTTTTAAATATTATATATGTGCATAATATTATAGCTAAACTTTAAACTTACAAAACAAAAAAAGTTTCATAATAATATCTTACCAAATAAAAAAGTTATTAATTTTTTTGCAAACCCTTGCAAAATGTTGATTTTGTGCCTGGCACTTTTGGGATATACTGTGTTAAAAACTCTGGCACTCTAGGGATATGACGACCGAAAAACTCTGGCACTCAAAGGGTTAAGAGGACGTTGGAGTCAGAAGAAATATCGGCGCTACGGGCTATTTCAATGTTAAAACGCACAAAACATGTCTTTACTGAAAAACATATTTTTTGTTACTGTTTGACCTATTGATTTGGAATAAATTTTGTTTGAATCTTTATAAAGTTTTGAATAGTGTTTGCTGGGAGTTTTTTTAATTACTAGGAAAAATTACAAAATATGTATAAAAATATAGACTTTAAATTACTATATTTTTGTAAATGTATTATTTTATTTATAAAATAGTGAGCAAACCCGCTGCGCCTTCAAAATACCTTTAATTTGAGACATCTTTCATAATCGTATGTTGATAAATAAGCGAGATATATGGTTTTAAGTTTAACATTGTTCTTACGGAGGTAAAATCCAACATGGCCGCCCTCCAACGCCCTCTTAAGATGTAAAATTTCTCCAGTGACGAAAACCCCTCCTCTCCAGCTTAAGAGAAATCCTCCCCAAAAGCTGGAAAAAGATAGAATTTGAATATTTTATTTGTCGTCATGATCATTTTCTCTCACGTCTTTCGTTATCTGTGTCCTTTAGTTATGTTGGCCAGGCTGGAACAAAACTTTCATAACTGTCTTCCTCAAGATGTTTGATGAAACTTTAACGTTTTCATGATCAATAAAAGCTACTTCTCTAATGTATAATTAAAAGGTAGAATAAATTATTTTATGTCCCAAGTTTAAACTAAAAGATACCTACAAATCCTGTATCTTTAGACTTTGTGACCTTATCAATGACTTGTGGCGCTAATTCCATCCGAGGTAAATAAATTGGCGAAACGGAAAATCGATTTACTTTGTCTGTGAACTGTGAACGTAATCTAAATAAATAGTGTTAAGTAACAAATTGCTAATGTTTGATCTCAAGTTAATTACGTACTCTAAAGAGGTTTAAAAGTCATAGGGCTACTCCTAAATCATTCAGTAGTAAATGTTCATCTAGGTTTTTTTTATATTGCCAAATATTTTGAAGAATATGGTTTGGTACTTAACAACATAAAGGAAGAATATAGCGTACTAATCAAGCATATTAGAAATTAAAAACCAACATAATTTTAAAATACCCCCGTCGCAGCAAACCTGCATACTCAGCGAATTTCCAATGAATTATAACATAACACATTAAGCCACTTAACAGGGATTCATAAGAAATATATTCACAAACAAGCGATATTTAAAATATTAATTATTCTCCATAAGAATAACATTGGGGATGAGTACGCAGGTTTGCTGCAACAAGGAACATAAAATAATGGGTTTTCATGCAAATATCAATAGAACTCAGCTATGTGAAGTCACATACCAAGTTTCATCCATATACATTCATAAATAAGCGATATATAACATTTTAATTATTTTCCATAAGAATAACATGGGGACCGAGTACCTAGGTTTGCTGCTACAGGACCCATAGGCAAAAAATTGTTTTATTGTGCAAACAACAATAAACCACAACCAGATGAAGCCATATACCAAATTTCGTCAGTTTATGTTAATAAATAAGCGAGATATACAATTTTTCTTTTCCTCCATAAGAATAACATTAGACAACGTACTGTGTTTAGCACTTTCAATATCTCAGTAACCAATTGACGTAGAGCAATGATCAAGATACCAAATTGTTTGTTTTTTTATGCTGAATTCAATGGTGAAAATTAAAATTTGATGTTAATAAAAATTACATGTGGAAACCCCAAAAAACCCATTTTTGGGGTACAAAACCCCCCCAAAACCCCCCTTTGGATGGTGCGATATGTCTGGTTTTCGAACTCGTTCAAATAAATGGTACTTTATACGTTTGTACCAAATTTCATTAAGATCGGACCTCTTTTACGAGAGTTATCGTGCTTACGGACACATATATATATATAAAAATATATATATATATATAAATATATATATATATATATATACATATATAAAAATTTGAACGAATGTTGTTTTTTGCATCTGGGGACCTCAAAATGAAAAGTTATCATGGTCTCGGGCTTAAGTCTTACCATGAGACCTACGGTAATAGCTTCTTCCCTATAGGGGAAATTCGCTAAAAGAATTTGACTACAGTATTAGGATCTAGCATTTTTTATCTAATATAAATCTTAATTTAATTTTTGTACAATTTCAATACGGTAATCATTATTGACAACATTAAGTCGTTTTGTCAATGATAATTTTAAATAGAGACTTATACTGCAGATAAAGTAGAATATTATATACAAAAAAAGTTTAGGCCTAGTTTTATAAACAAATAATGGGTTATGACATCAGAAATGGCAAGATCAATAATAGCAATCAAATTACAAATGAAACAACATTTTGGATTGTGCCTGCATTTTATTATTTTTATAATCAGAATTTAAATTGCTATTTTATTATTTGGGGCTCATTAAGTCTCAACAATGTAGAACGCATTTGCAACTAATTGTTTTTACATTTTCAAGTAAATAATTTCAAAGAGCAGTTTGTTGAGCAACTAACGCCCGCCTGTGCCAGAAGGAGGATCGATAAATTTAATCAATGTTGGTAGGATCGGGTATTTTTACTGTACCTAGTATTGTAATTGTGTACATAAGTGTGGGTGTAAGACTTGTAAGTCTCAAAACAATATTCCAACCACATCTACGGTCCGAGGACTGACTCATCTTGCAAGGTAGCATGAGTCATTGTCAATTGTCTGGTATTACAGTACACAACATTACTAATGGTTATGCTCCATATGCGCCACACAATAGATGAATTCCGTCGTGCCAAGGCTCATACTGCCTCTATTAATACTGACTGTTCCAACATAATTGAATGTCATTAAACAACTCATTATTGGTAGATAAGGTTTGAAAGCGGTATTTCTTGCAAGTATTTTTTCCGGTTCTGTTATAACTTAATGGCAAAACATTCGGTTAGAAGCAGTTAGAAAACACTTTTTGGGACTGCATTAAAATGAATGCAAGTATGTATACAACCAGTTGAACTTGAAGTGATCTTCTATATATTTAATTCCGTAAGCGAATTGGTTCTTATGAAATATCTCGAGCTAGGAATAAGTTAAGTTAGGTTACCACGATTCATTGTAAACCTTGAGGGCCAAGGACGGTAGGAAAAATATCAAAAATGTCAAAAATTATGTGGGCTACGCCCCACTGGACTTTAAAGATCCAATGATTTTCTTATGGAAATATCATTATACAGTGTTTTTATTAATAAGTAAAATGAACTAATGATCAGCTGTGATTATCCACTTACACAAAAACCATTTGTCAGGGTCATAGCCCCTGTAAGCCACTAGTAGGATGTAATGACTATACTGTTTAGGTGCATCTGATGTCTATTGCATTACTGATCTCCATTACTGTACTTTACAAGGGAAAATGGTTAAAGAATGATTAAAGGGGGCTATATAATGCAATATTTGTCCAATTGTATAGATCCATGATTCAAAAATTGGCATACCCTTTATAATATTAGCACTGAAGAGACATCAAATATTGATTAAATTAAAAAGCATTACACAAAAAATCGTAACAAAACTCTGTACTTATTAACAAAATTGTAATTTCTATCTCATCAAATATGTGGTATAAATATGTGAATTCATATTTTTTTAGTATTTAGGAAGATAAATTACTATGTGGATATAGTTCAGGTTCAGATACTGTGTACTATGTATAAAGTACTAAGTTTTAAGGGGTTTTTAAGAAATATTTTATGTGATGGAGTAAATCCTATAAATTGAGGATATTAAATATTATTTCCAACCTCCCCTTTGATATTAAGGCTAGGCTACTTGCAGTCGCCATTCATCGTCTAACCAGCCCCGTTTTTCCAGGCTACCCAGGCAGTGGTTCGCTGACATCAGGCGGAGCTGGCAGCCCCCTCGGCCCCCGCACGACATCCCCGCCTGAGCCTGTCGGGGGCCAACCTCCCCCCGCACCTCCGGGGGCCACACAGTCCCCTATGGCAGCCCTCATGTCTGTAGCGGACACACTGCCCCCCGGGTCCCCCCGCAGTGCTGGCGGTTCACCCCCCAGTGCAGGGGGCCCCCGCTCCGCCTCTAGGGGCTCCCAGCACTCTCCCAACTCTTCAGGTGAGAATGTCCGTATATTTTTTTTATTTTTGTTTTGTAAGCTCTGAAAATTTTTTATACGTCCCAGAGTATAACATTTTTTCCTAGAAGCATTTTTTCAAACTTAAAATTTGTTCTAGTTTACCTTTTTTTCTGTTGATAATTTAACTATGTGTTTTCAGTTAACTACATCTTGCTTGTAGATTTGTTTAGAACCTAATATTTTTATTTCAAGTAGGCCAACTTAATATTCATTATTGAAGGGTTGATTCCAGGTTTTCATGATTCCGATTCTGATTTTAAAATTTGGGCTTCAATTCTTGATTCCAAGTTCAATACCAGTTCCAAAGTACATTTTTTTAATTAAAAAAAACAGCATTTAAAAAATTTACACTTTTAATGTAAAGATCAGGTGTAGCGGATATAGATCATACTATATCAAATATTTTGGCTGCAAACAAAATTACATAAAAACATGAAAATGATTATGAACATAATTTCATCTTTGTTTTAGTCAGCGTCGACATAGCCTAGGCCTAAAGTACAGTATTTTATCTAAACATTTTATCTTTGAAAATAACCCGCCCCTAGCCTTAAACCAAAGACAAATCCGTATTGAGTGAACGTATCAGATAAACGGTCATGAGGCATGTAAAATGCGACTGGATTTTGATAAGTTCAAGGTGCTGTGTGTATATGTCGTTGGTGTAGCAGTAAACATAAAACTGACATTGGCGGTAACGCTGCTAGTTGATTTTCTTGTCATCCTGCCAGAACAGCGTGTCCTCATTATTAACACGTAATGCCCACTCAGTATTAAACCAAAACGAGATAGACCACTCGATTGGTGTGTTATTGACCGTTGCCTCGTCCGTAAATGTTTATTAGTAAATATTTACTAGTGTCTTATTGCTGGGAAATCTTGTAACTTTTTCAATCATTAAATAATGTTTTTTTTAGGTATAAACAGAAAATCTGTATCTATTTTAGTGTTTTCCAAGACAATATTATATAAACGTTTGATTTGAACAATATTTATAGCCTATAAAGAATCGGTATCGAGCCCAAAGACATGAACTACTGAATGTCGAGGAATCGAGAATCAGAATCCGCCCAACCCTAATATTTATTCATCTCCTAAGCGGATGCTCTTCTTCGAGGCATACAATCTAACCTCTCATTGTTTTAAAACAGATTTTCATTTAATAACGTTAGCATGTTTTTCATCTATATTAGGCCTACTCAAAAACTAATAAAATTCATAATTAAGTAATGGTTAATATCGATAGATTAGTTATCTAGACTGAACTCTTAGTGTATATTGTATGATACAAATTCACTCTATAAGCCCAAACCACAGCCCCACGTTTATTTCTCTGACTATAAGCCCAAACCACAGCCCCACGTTTATTTCTCTGACTATAAGCCCAAACCACAGCCCCACGTTTATTTCTCTGACTCTATAAGCTCAAACCACAGCCCCACGTTTATTTCTCTGACTGTAAGCCCAAACCACAGCTCCACGTTTATTTCTCTGACTCTATAAGCTCAAACCACAGCCCCACGTTTATTTCTCTGACTATAAGCCCAAACCACAGCCCCACGTTTATTTCTCTGACTCTATAAGCTCAAACCACAGCCCCACGTTTATTTCTCTGACTATAAGCCCAAACCACAGCCCCACGTTTATTTCTCTGACTATAAGCCCAAACCACAGCCCCACGTTTATTTCTCTGACTCTATAAGCTCAAACCACAGCCCCACGTTTATTTCTCTGACTATAAGCCCAAACCACAGCCCCACGTTTATTTCTCTGACTCTATAAGCTCAAACCACAGCCCCACGTTTATTTCTCTGAGATAGAGCTCTGAAATACAGTGAAATACTTTAAACAGGAACTAGGATCTGAAATTGCTCTGAAATTTTAGGTATTTGAGGCAAAAATGGAATTTAAGCTGTAAGTTTGAGACCAAAATATTAATATTATGTTTATAAGTTTCTTACTTTTGAATTAAATAATAAAGTAGTGGAAATATAACATAAATTGGAAAACAACAAACCTGTCAGATATAAATTGTATGTTACCAAGCCAGGCTTATAACTTATAGGTTTGTTATTGGTGGCTTATTAGATAGGGGTAGGAGGTTTACGTCCCTCCTAAAAATTATTAGTTTAACTTCCGTGAATGTTTTTGATGAAAGTGTGATATTTTTTATATGAAACCTTAAAATGGGGCTTAGGACACGATAGATTTTGTGCTTCTGATATCCATTGTACAAATGTTATTTTTGACAGTATCAAAAACCTCCCCATTTGAATCTCTTGTGCACACTTCTTTTCTTTAATTGAATCCTAGATAATGTTTTAATGATTCTTTGAGGAGGGAGAAGATCTAAAAATTTTCATCAGTCGTTTCCAAGGGAAGAGGCAGGTAGAAAGACAACATGCAACCTTCCTTAATACTGTAACTTCTTTGGACACATATGAGAACTCTCGTAATGAACATTATCTTACTAAGATAGTCTTGGATGGTCTTTCAGATTGTTCTTGGATAGTCTGGTTATTATTTCAGTCAACATTTGAAGTACAATTGATATTTTGTTAGATAATTTAAAACATCAATGTCGATATATAATAAATAGTTGATGATCTCTTTTAACACCCTGACCTTCAGTTCATTTTTAATTATTAGACTAACAGTAATACCTAAGAGAGAATGTTGTAGCTAAGTGTTATCTGTTTCTTATGGTATTGAATTTGTTTAATAGACGTGAATTGGCATACAGTAAGATTGAACCTTTGGATATCTAATGCTTGGGAGTTGTATTTCACACCATTTTAATTGCCACTGAAAATTCTTTATCACCAGAAGTTTCCGGACGTCATCTCGGAGCTTTGTTCTATAAGACCGATGTCAGCTTTGAGCCTCTGTTATGCCTTACCTGATCGTTACATACAAATCATTTTGGTGTCAAATTGAAGGGTTCGTTGCCTTCGGGTGAATTACAATTTAGAATTTTATTACAAACTAGCTGGCCCGACAGATGTCGTTCGGTCCTAATGTCATTGAATTTGTTTTATGTTAAATACTCGTTCATATTCAAGATGAGCTCGTTCGCTACGCTCAGTCGCCTATCGAAAAAAGAGCTTGAGTTGCCACTCAAGTAGTTTTTTATTTCCATAATTAACATATGTTTATGCCTTTCAATTATGTTTAGATATAATCCTTGTTAATAGCTGTTTGGTGTAACTAACTGAACTTCGATAAAATCAATGGGAACTTTGAAGGCCAGTGGGACAGAGCCCGTAGGTCAGATTAAAAATTCTCTTTTATAAGAACCTTGTCCTGACATTAACGAACACAACAAAAATAGAATTATCCAATTTGGTGCACTCATTCGCAAGTGATGGCGTGACCAAGGGAAATAGGGATTCATTTTTATATATTAAGATTAATGAGAAAATTCATAGTAATACAGTTGAAAATGAAAAAATGTATTATGAAATCATAATTCCCAAATTTATAACATCGAAAATGTAATTCCCTAGAAAACCACTATACCTTTATTTTGAAATCCAAACAAATATGACAATTGCGTCAGGAGTAACGGAGGCACAAAGTTAACATTGGTGTTACGGAACAAAACTCCCAAAATGGCGTCTGGCAACTTCCGGTGATGAAGACTTAACTGGTGGGCAGTCAGATGAGTAAACTCAAGTGCAAAGTTATTGCAGAAGGACGCACGTGTCCAGACGATAGCCCCGGTTTGCATAAGGACTTGGAAGTAACCAAGCAATCTGTGTGTTGCAGGATCATCCAGCGGCCGCCGCTCGTCAGGCAGCCGTCACGTCAGCTCGACCACGGTGACGTCGAGCGAGACGGCCAACGCAGGGTCTAGCGGGGGCACCCCCACTGGCACCGAGCCCCCCGCTACACCCGGTGACCCCCCCTCCGGGACCCAGGCCCCCTCCGCCACCCTCAAATGTACCTTGTGTCAGGAGAGACTTGAAGACACACACTTCGTCCAGTGCCCCTCCGTACCGCAGCACAAATTCTGCTTCCCTTGCTCCAGGGATAGCATCAAGCGACAGGGTGCGGGATCTGAGGTTAGTAGAGCTGAATTTTGCAGAATATACAGTGGGCGCTATGTTAACTGGCATTCTAAGAACCGGCATCAGTTGAGCCACTAACTCCGCTTTTTCCAATTGCCGCTCCGCTCTCGATGACAATTGCCGCTGGTGTACTGGGCTGCACGCCATTTCCTTTGTCATTTAGGGTTTTACTGCATCAGTAAGAACGCAATACAGTACAGTGAGTTTTCGTTCTTTTGTTTTTTGAGTGGAGTTAGTTATCTTTATCCTCTTTAAACACCATGTATATGCTCGATTATCGGCAAAATCAGTAACCCGGCATGGTCGGAGCCTCAAATGTACCAGTTAAAAGAGCGTTGACCGTATCGTCAAAAACTTATCATCAAACTGTATTTTAAGTCTATTGAAGATGTATGGAAGTTGAAGACAGAATGAATTGACTAAATATGTTTCTGTCTGGTTCTCTCAGTAATTGATGACAATTTTAAACTCTTTAGCTCAACATTAGCATCTTATTTCAATGTTTTGTGGCTCATTTTAAACAGAGAAGAAAATCATAGGGAACTGTGTATTCACAATTTTTGTATTACAAATAGATACAATGAAAGCGAGATGTGAGCGGAATTGTTAGTTTTGAAATGGTTGGCTCCTGAGGTTCGGCTGACTGTTGTGCCTCTTCGAATGAAGTAACAAAACCAGGGCGAGTTTTAGCACAGATCTAAACTAATTACTTATACATCCTCCGCACTACTGGAGAAGTGAAATTTGGTTGATCGATTCTAAAGATCTAAATTAGGAAAGGTAGTGTTTTTGATTCTGATTTTACTGTACTCTACCCCACGGGTCTTAAAATCAGGTTGTAGCACACAACTTTTGCATTACCTGGGTGAACATATTTTAGGTAGTAGGTATTTATATTTATTTATAATAACTGAAAACTTATTTATATATATTTTTTCAGGTGTATTGTCCAAGTGGAGAAAAATGTCCCCTGGCAAACTCCAACGTCCCTTGGGCTTTCATGCAGGGTGAGATAGCGACCATTCTGGGAGAGGAGTTCAAAGTGAAGAAAGAGCGGGAAACTTAGAGGGGCGTGGCTGCCCCAGAGGGGTCCCTGAACCTTGTCGCCCTTCACCGGGCTTGGCGTCGCCTCTCGGCCCTTGGCTCGAGTCACCGACACGCCTGTAAATACTGGGATGGATGTACACATGTACAGAGAGCGGCTTCGGCCGGGGATGATCTTGGTAGCGTCACGCTACGTCCATGTACAAATTAATATTAATTTCATCATGTGAATACGTACGTTATCGTTTAGTATTATCGAGTTTTGTTGTTTTTCGTTTTGTGATCTCTGTTCATGTTTTGTCGAAAAATCAAAATGGCTTTATACTGTTTGTGAAACAACTGTGATCGCAATTAAGACTTGAGAACGTTGAATAAAGCACGTTATAAGGAATTTTAAAGTATATTTTTAGTTTGTACCCCACATTATTCATTTTTATCACTTATTCATTTTTTCATTTTACTTTTAGTCTCATTTAGCACTTGATAACACGACCATACCTTGTGTTTTGAGTTTTTAAAGTTGATATGGAATGTTATACTTCGAAAATATTTTTTAATTTTTATTCTCAGTTATTGTTATGTTTTATTGTATATTTAATAATAAATAATAGTAATATCATACAGGTTTTATTTTTACGATCTTGTTCATAATACAGAAGAAAGGTGTGAATCAAAATAAAATTGCGCTAACTGAAGGATTTAGGTTCAGAACCAGTAGACTTGACCTAGTACAAATTTATGGCTAAGCAAGTTAATATTAAGGAGTTTTAAAGAAGGTGTAAAAATGTAATTTAACCAGTATTTTACAAAAATTGCTTATATTTATCAACACTAACATATTTACATATTTAAGCATTAAGTAAGCTTATTATATTATAAAATATCTTTTTCACCTTAAATTTGTTTAAAATGAGAAATATAAGATTTTTATACTGTTTGTAATTTCTTGGAATTATCCATTCAAGAAATATTTTCATTACCAGTCTGTTGTTAAATTGTAATGTATATTTTTGTAGTGTTTTTCTTCCACTGTTTGATATTGTTTTGTTTTCAAATTTTATTGTTTGTAATCTCCATGACTTTGGCTTTTTTTTAGTTAATTTAGTTAATGATATTAAATTAACCAATCAAGATGATTTACGCCTTTAAGAGCCTAGTCATCTGAACTATAGGAACTCCGCACTCGCTATGTTAGTCATGCCAAACGTTTCGTTAGACACTCTTCTAATGTACAAAAATATGAAATGTACGTTTCCAATGCAAACTTATTTTTAGTTGGAAGTCGATGGCTTGTATAAAGTGTACAAAAGATCGGTGTCACAGTGATTGTATATACATATGTTTATATCGTATCAATCCGAGAGTAATTGTCATATGTTCCTTAGACCTAGAGTAAGATGGTTACCGACCTTGAAACAAAATAATTCTTTCCGATTTGTTGAAGTCGACCATTGATTTAGCAAGTCAATTGATTGGAGTTTGTTCTAGTCTAGGTTCCTTGTGCGATGTGGTATGATTGTTTTTATGCATATTCGACTAATAGGTAAAGCTGTTGTTTGAAACTTCTAATAAATCTAACGATTTATTTAATACAACAAATTTATCATAATCATTTTATTACAAAATCTGCTTCATTTAAGCTTTAATTTTGATGATAACCAATTTGAGAATTATGAAAGCTCTCTGTGGTGAGTAAAGAACTGGATGGCAGTGTCAATCAACAAAATGGTAGAAATATTTTGTTTGAAGGTTGTTTGTCGTTGCGTTGACATGGTCCTAGCTGTAGTCGATGTGCTAACTGTTGTAGTATGCCCATGCCGAACTAACCGAGACCGACCACAGATATTCTAAGACAGTCGCTTTTAGGAGCCATGCTCAACCGTAGCCTAGCACCTCGACTGAGATTTGCTGTGATGTTATTGTAAACCCGAGTTTTGTAAGAGTGGGCGAATAAGTGAATTTCTGACAAATTTTTTATTGAACAGTTTGTATCATTTTTAACCAGTATTTTCTATATTAAAAAGGGTTGCAAAAGGATTTTATCAGGAGGGATTCTGATACCCTTCAGAGCGGGGTTGTAAATGAGTATCATAAGCTTTAACGTCTATTTAAGTAATTCTTGCGAATCGAACTCACAAGAATGTTAATTACCGTAAGCGATTAGTGTGTACGAAGGGTATCAGAAGTGTTGAGAGGTGGTTCGTTGTGTATATAACCGAACGCACTGTGTTTTGATACAATCACGTGCATTTCCGTGTGTAGTCCTTAGTCTGCTTCATAGTGTTCATGTATAATTCTACATCTGTCAACAACTCATCTGATGACAACTATTAAAAAGTTATTTTGTGGTGTTTAAACGTTGTTTGATTTTTCATCCATCCAGGTCCAATTCCAACCTCATAGCTGATTTTGCTCAAGTGGCATCAACAACTATATCCACGTAATCAGTTGGCTTCCTGCCGTAGGAGATTTTACTCTTCCATCTCCTACTAAAGTTGCATTTTTTTAAATCTATTTACAGTAATTGAGCGTAGCTCTCTTCCCCTCACATTGTCACTTCTTTGTAACGGCATCACAGTGTAATGGCTTTACCATTGATATGAATTCTACCTGCTTTGTCCATAAGACCAATTTGAACTTTTAACCTAATCTCTCTTCATCAAATGATGTGAAATTAAGACTCAATATAAAGAACAAAAAATACATAGCAACTTCAGTGAGTGGAATTTTGAGTTCACAAATAATAATTGTTCGATTGTAGGTGAATCGCTGGCATAGTGATCAAGGTGAAACCACCAACGGCGGTGATGTGGGTTCAAATATAGTCCTGGCAAGTCAATTTTATAAGCACAGTCAATCAAGGTTGTTCTGAAGCAGGTCAACCCTTGCTTTTCTTGATGCTTGATGCTTGACTTTCCACCTCATGTAACAAAAACCCAATATATAGAGTTTTTTTATGTAGTTCCACATACACGCCCAAGACCAGTGTAGACAAGCAAATTATCAAGACAAAGAAGCCACTTGAACTTTTTTATCCAAAATATTCAGTATTTGCTATTTGTATGGGTTAACTGTTTGTAATATGAAAGTCTAATCACAAAATCACTAGGTAATTTTTATTTTTGAAATTCCATAAACCAACAACAGTCAGATTTTTAAATTCATCATCAGTCTCGTGGGAGACGCAGGTAGAATCGTGTAATATCTTGGAACAGTATTTTCCTTTTAACTTCAAATGTTTCTAACCAGTTCAGTGTTACTTTATTAGATGCAATATGAGTGTCTTTAATCATATTTTAAGTTCAATGACCGGTGGGGGGTTTCTATTGTGCAGGCACTTGAGATTTGTGAAAGGATTGAAATTCTTTATCTCACCTCTTTATCATAAATATGAGATATATGTTCTCCAATTACAATTGACTAGATAACAGGATCATACCCATATTAAATTACCATAATAAATAAATTAATATTTATTGCTTTAATATGTTTTGCATCATCAGTAGAAACAGGCTTCCTACATCATGAATAAAATCTGCTCTTAATGCCAGGCGCGGATACAGGACCCCCAAACTCTCAAACGTTCACGTATTTTACCAATTTTTCACCGAAAAGGTTATTGTATTTTGAAAATTTATATTTTTATCTCCTTTATGACCCCCCCCCCAAAAAAAAACGACAGTCTGTATCCGCCCCTGCTTAATGCCTTTTTCTGTCATTTAAAGAAATGGGTACACCCCATGACGTTGCTGTATCTTAAATGTGAATGTAAAAAATCATAGTAAACAGTTATATATCAGTAACACACATTTTTAGTTTTCTAAGAACAAAATAAATTTATAAATTTGTCTACATTACTGCTCCACATGGCAATCACAGTTTAACACTCATCACTGCAGATGTCTCGGAATTGGAACATTGCTCAACATTAAAACATATGAGATTTTCATGTTGAAACAATTTCAAAGGCAGCGAAAGTGTTAATCTGCTATCAACATGTATATCCAACAACTTATAAGATTTGATAGCCTTATCAATACCATTATAATAGCTAAGTAAAAATATTATATATTCAGTATTTTGATCATTTTAATTGTCATACCTTAAGCCTTCAGTAATTATATTGTAGCCTTTATAATACACGTCACTGGTATTACAACCATTTTCTACAGTACAATACTTAAATTAGTTGATACTCAATGCTACAGTAGGGGCCTACTGTTACTTCTCATGTGTACCATAGTCGATACCACCACTTCTGACTTTGGGACTAGGAATGTAACTGTTAACTGAATGGACGGATAATATAAATTGCACGATAATACAACTTCATTGCTGGGTTGGGACAAAAACACGTTAAAATGTATAGATAGCCCATTGGCCCGTACCTATTAATAGTACAATACGGGCGTCAGACTGGTGGTTAAACGAGGTTCTACTGTTCTCTATAACCGTGTTTGCACAATGTACTATGTAATCCACAAAACCCAGCTCAGTCATCACAGTTGGCCGTGATTCAGCGGGATGACTCCAAGTCCAACCCCCCTCGCTGGAACGGTCCATTTCCACGTCAGCGCTGCGACGCGTCGTCCAGGAATAACACGAGGCCCCGGGATCTATTCCCAGCTCACATCTGCCATTGACCTGGCAGCTAGTTCAATGCCATTACGAAACACGCAGGCTTTCCTACAAATATACTTTACGAGAAGAAAAGATCATTCCAAATCCAAATTAGGAGTGAAAGGGCGGTTGACAATCGAGTTTTTGGTCCATCCGGGCCGGTTTGGACAAAACGTTCCAGTCGATCGAGTCGACATGTGGCCCCCGGTGACTGCCCGACCGCCGTTGACGAGTTCGAGAGATGGGCTTTCTTTGAAATTCTGCCTCTGTGCCAAGATTGCGTTCAAAGGTAAGTTATATACAGCTGAATCTCTTGGCTCCAGTCACGATACTTCTGGTGTTTCCACCTGATTCTCCCATAAGGCCAATGTTAACTTTCAAAACCGTCCCTCTTCTACGGATTATCCGATCGATTTATGGCTGATTTTAAAGATCAACAAATTATCTAGTGATTTCAGTGAGAAAACGTTCAAGAACGCAAATAATAATCGTTCAATAAAATTAAATAATATTCAAGATTCACAATTTTGTATGGCTGAAATATTTGTTGATATCGAAATTCTACTCACCGAAATCGCTAACTGTTTTTGGGTCCTTTAAATGAACCATAAATAAAAAATTACGGATAATCCGTTGAGGAGAGACGGGCTTTGAAAGTTAAAATTGACCTTATGGGAGAAGCAGTTAGACGATAAGGACAGGAGCCTCCTTTTAATGATTTACAATACTAATCAAAATTGTTGATTTGGATCGTTTTATATGGAAGTAATCACAAAACCAAGAAATTGTCTTTGTAATTCTTTTCGTACGCAGCTTTCGATATTGCATGTACCATGGATGACTAAAGGCCATGGATAAAATAAACCAGAGTTCTATGTCTATGTCGTAATGGGAACGAGTTCCTACATAAAAAGTTATAAATGAAAGTATACTACTTAAACTAGATTTGACCATGCGCATAGCTTGCTTGATGTCAAAGTTAAATAAATAATATTGAAGATCAAATTCTATATTGAAAAGTTAATAACCCCCTGTTTTAATACGACGATAAAGAATAAGACTGAATCCAGCTAAGCGCATATGGTTTTAAAGGTTCGATATTTCAGTAAAAAGTGGTTCTACTGATGAAAATACCACTCTGCATTGTTGAGATAACTGGGTTTTATGGTGTAGGCTATTTTGAATAAATTTCTTTCGTGATAAGATTCAAGGGACATTGACAGTAGTGGTAATGCCGCCTGGGACTGGGATTTCATCATAAAGGCCCCTCTACGAAATGATCTGCAGGGAATTGTGCCGGAGGGGGGGTTCTTGCATCTTGGGATTGGGGGATTATAGCGGCAAGTGAGCTGGGGCATAATCCGACTTCGGTCGTCCGTACACACTGTCTTTTCGATCTTATTACAGAATCACAGGTTATTTCCTTCACAATTGAATGCTGCCTATTATATTTTGTATAGGAATTGTTAATTAAGGGGTTATAAATAAACTGTGTAAAGTGTTGTTTTTTTAGATGATTTTCATTACTTATAACTGTTTCCAGTTTTCCTTAAAATTTTAAGATTTTAATGTAATCTATACAAATTAAGTTTAATTGATGAATACAGAACTTATTAAGTTCTGTAGTGCTTTGCTGAAAGTTTTACAATATTGCAGGCGCAAGCGATTCTCGGGAAATTGTGTCCGAATTTGACTTAGAATTTAAATGCATTATTAGTTCTCATTACTCTAAGGGTGATTATTCATGATTTCAGACTTGTTAATGGGCATTAAGTGTAGTGCGATGTTATACTCCTAACAAATTAATATGTAATACTGTCAGGTGCCAAAACCATGCAGTCTCGAGTCGAGATGTATAGTAGAGGTAGTGCTGAATGTTTATAAGTTGTGTGAGAGATACCATGCAGTCCCGACTCGAGATGTATAGTAGAGTTATTGCTGAATGGTTATAAGTTGTGTGGGAGTTACAATGCAGTCCCGACTCGAGATGTATAGTAGGGTTAGTGCTGAATGTTTATAAGTTGTGTGGGAGTTACCATGCAGTCCCGACTCGAGATGTATAGTAGAGTTAGTGCTGAATGTTTATAAGTTGTGTGAGAGTTACCATGCAGTCCCGACTCGAGATGTATAGTAGAGGTAGTGCTGAATGTTTATAAGTTGTGTGAGAGTTACCATGCAGTCTCGAGTCGAGATGTATAGTAGAGGTAGTGCTGAATGTTTATAAGTTGTGTGAGAGTTACCATGCAGTCCCGACTCGAGATGTATAGTAGAGTTATTGCTGAATGGTTATAAGTTGTGTGGGAGTTACAATGCAGTCCCGACTCGAGATGTATAGTAGAGTTAGTGCTGAATGTTTCAAAGTTGTGTGGGAGTCACCATGCAGTCTCGAGTCGAGATGTATAGTAGAGGTAGTGCTGAATGTTTATAAGTTGTGTGAGAGTTACCATGCAGTCCCGACTCGAGATGTATAGTAGAGTTATTGCTGAATGGTTATAAGTTGTGTGGGAGTTACAATGCAGTCCCGACTCGAGATGTATAGTAGAGTTAGTGCTGAATGTTTCAAAGTTGTGTGGGAGTCACCATGCAGTCTCGAATCGAGATATATAGTAGAGGTAGTGCTGAATGTTTATAAGTTGTGTGGGAGTTACCATGCGTTCCCGACTCGAGATGTATAGTAGAGGTAGTGCTGAATGTTTATAAGTTGTGTAGGAGTTACCATGCAGTCCCGACTCGAGATGTATAGTAGAGTTAGTGCTGAATGTTTCAAAGTTGTGTGGGAGTCACCATGCAGTCTCGAGTCGAGATGTATAGTAGAGGTAGTGCTGAATGTTTATAAGTTGTGTGAGAGTTACCATGCAGTCCCGACTCGAGATGTATAGTAGAGGTAGTGCTGAATGTTTATAAGTTGTGTGGGAGTCACCATGCAGTCCCGACTCGAGATGTATAGTAGAGTTAGTGCTGAATGTTTATAAGTTGTGTGGGAGTTTCCATGCAGTCCCGACTCGAGATGTATAGTAGAGTTAGTGCTGAATGTTTCAAAGTTGTGTGGGAGTCACCATGCAGTCTCGAGTCGAGATGTATAGTAGAGGTAGTGCTGAATGTTTATAAGTTGTGTGAGAGTTACCATGCAGTCCCGACTCGAGATGTATAGTAGAGGTAGTGCTGAATGTTTATAAGTTGTGTGGGAGTTACCATGCAGTCCCGACTCGAGATGTATAGTAGAGGTAGTGCTGAATGTTTCAAAGTTGTGTGAGAGTTACCATGCAGTCCCGACTCGAGATGTATAGTAGAGTTAGTGCTGAATGTTTATAAGTTGTGTGGGAGTCACCATGCAGTCTCGAGTCGAGATGTATAGTAGAGGTAGTGCTGAATGTTTATAAGTTGTGTGAGAGTTACCATGCAGTCCCGACTCGAGATGTATAGTAGAGTTATTGCTGAATGGTTATAAGTTGTGTGGGAGTTACAATGCAGTCCCGACTTGAGATGTATAGTAGAATTAGTGCTGAATGTTTATAAGTTGTGTGGGAGTTACCATGCAGTCCCGACTCGAGATGTATAGTAGAGTTAGTGCTGAATGTTTATAAGTTGTGTGGGAGTCACCATGCAGTCCCGACTCGAGATGTATAGTAGAGTTAGTGCTGAATGTTTATAAGTTGTGTGGGAGTTACCATGCAGTCCCGACTCGAGATGTATAGTAGAGTTAGTGCTGAATGTTTCAAAGTTGTGTGGGAGTCACCATGGAGTCCTGACTCGAGATATATAGTAGAGTTAGTGCTGAATGTTTCACAGTTGTGTGGGAGTCACCATGCAGTCCCGACTCGAGATGTATAGTAGAGGTAGTGCTGAATGTTTCACAGTTGTGTGGGAGTCACCATGCAGTCCCGACTCGAGATGTATAGTAGAGGTAGTGCTGAATGTTTATAAGTTGTGTGGGAGTTACCATGCAGTCCCGACTCGAGATGTATAGTAGAGGTAGTGCTGAATGTTTCAAAGTTGTGTGGGAGTCACCATGCAGTCCCGACTCGAGATGTATAGTAGAGGTAGCGCTGAATGTTTATAAGTTGTGTGGGAGTCACCATGCAGTCCCGACTCGAGATGTATACTAGAGGTAGTGCTGAATGTTTCACAGTTGTGTGGGAGTCACCATGCAGTCCCGACTCGAGATGTATAGTAGAGGTAGTGCTGAATGTTTATAAGTTGTGTGGGAGTTACAATGCAGTCCCGACTCGAGATGTATAGTAGAGGTAGTGCTGAATGTTTATAAGTTGTGTGGGAGTCACCATGCAGTCCTGACTCGAGATGTATAGTAGAGGTAGTGCTGAATGTTTCACAGTTGTGTGGGAGTCACCATGCAGTCCTGACTCGAGATGTATAGTAGAAGTAGTGCTGAATGTTTCAAAGTTGTGTGGGAGTCACCATGCAGTCCCAACTCGAGATGTATAGTAGAGTTAGTGCTGAATGTTTCAAAGTTGTGTGGGAGTCACCATGCAGTCCCGACTCGAGATGTATAGTAGAGGTAGTGCTGAATGGTTCACAGTTGTGTGGGAGTCACCATGCAGTCCCGACTCGAGATGTATAGTAGAGTTAGTGCTGAATGTTTCAAAGTTGTGTGGGAGTCACCATGCAGTCCCGACTCGAGATGTATAGTAGAGGTAGTGCTGAATGTTTCAAAGTTGTGTGGGAGTCACCATGGAGTCCTGATTCGAGATGTATAGTAGAGGTAGTGCTGAATGGTTCACAGTTGTGTGGGAGTCACCATGCAGTCCCGACTCGAGATGTATAGTAGAGGTAGTGCTGAATGGTTCACAGTTGTGTGGGAGTCACCATGCAGTCCCGACTCGAGATGTATAGTAGAGGTAGCGCTGAATGTTTATAAGTTGTGTGGGAGTCACCATGCAGTCCCAACTCGAGATGTATAGTAGAGTTAGTGCTGAATGTTTCAAAGTTGTGTGGGAGTCACCATGCAGTCCCAACTCGAGATGTATAGTAGAGGTAGTGCTGAATGTTTATAAATTGTGTGGGAGTTACCATGCAGTCCCGACTCGAGATGTATAGTAGAGGTAGTGCTGAATGTTTCAAAGTTGTGTGGGAGTCACCATGCAGTCCCGACTCGAGATGTATAGTAGAGGTAGCGCTGAATGTTTATAAGTTGTGTGGGAGTCACCATGCAGTCCCGACTCGAGATGTATAGTAGAGTTAGTGCTGAATGTTTCACAGTTGTGTGGGAGTCACCATGCAGTCCCGACTCGAGATGTATAGTAGAGGTAGTGCTGAATGTTTCACAGTTGTGTGGGAGTCACCATGCAGTCCCGACTCGAGATGTATAGTAGAGGTAGTGCTGAATGTTTATAAGTTGTGTGGGAGTTACAATGCAGTCCCGACTCGAGATGTATAGTAGAGGTAGTGCTGAATGTTTATAAGTTGTGTGGGAGTCACCATGCAGTCCTGACTCGAGATGTATAGTAGAGGTAGTGCTGAATGTTTCACAGTTGTGTGGGAGTCACCATGCAGTCCTGACTCGAGATGTATAGTAGAAGTAGTGCTGAATGTTTCAAAGTTGTGTGGGAGTCACCATGCAGTCCCAACTCGAGATGTATAGTAGAGTTAGTGCTGAATGTTTCAAAGTTGTGTGGGAGTCACCATGCAGTCCCGACTCGAGATGTATAGTAGAGGTAGTGCTGAATGGTTCACAGTTGTGTGGGAGTCACCATGCAGTCCCGACTCGAGATGTATAGTAGAGTTAGTGCTGAATGTTTATAAGTTGTGTGGGAGTCACCATGCAGTCCCGACTCGAGATGTATAGTAGAGTTAGTGCTGAATGTTTCAAAGTTGTGTGGGAGTCACCATGCAGTCCCGACTCGAGATGTATAGTAGAGGTAGTGCTGAATGTTTCAAAGTTGTGTGGGAGTCACCATGGAGTCCTGATTCGAGATGTATAGTAGAGGTAGTGCTGAATGGTTCACAGTTGTGTGGGAGTCACCATGCAGTCCCGACTCGAGATGTATAGTAGAGGTAGTGCTGAATGGTTCACAGTTGTGTGGGAGTCACCATGCAGTCCCGACTCGAGATGTATAGTAGAGGTAGCGCTGAATGTTTATAAGTTGTGTGGGAGTCACCATGCAGTCCCAACTCGAGATGTATAGTAGAGTTAGTGCTGAATGTTTCAAAGTTGTGTGGGAGTCACCATGCAGTCCCGACTCGAGATGTATAGTAGAGGTAGTGCTGAATGTTTATAAGTTGTGTGGGAGTCACCATGCAGTCCCGACTCGAGATGTATAGTAGAGTTAGTGCTGAATGTTTCAAAGTTGTGTGGGAGTCACCATGCAGTCCCGACTCGAGATGTATAGTAGAGTTAGTGCTGAATGTTTCAAAGTTGTGTGGGAGTCACCATGCAGTCCCGACTCGAGATGTATAGTAGAGGTAGTGCTGAATGTTTCAAAGTTGTGTGGGAGTCACCATGCAGTCCCGACTCGAGATGTATAGTAGAGGTAGTGCTGAATGGTTCACAGTTGTGTGGGAGTCACCATGCAGTCCCGACTCGAGATGTATAGTAGAGGTAGCGCTGAATGTTTATAAGTTGTGTGGGAGTCACCATGCAGTCCCGACTCGAGATGTATAGTAGAGGTAGTGCTGAATGTTTCACAGTTGTGTGGGAGTCACCATGCAGTCCTGACTCGAGATGTATAGTAGAGGTAGTGCTGAATGTTTCACAGTTGTGTGGGAGTCACCATGCAGTCCTGACTCGAGATGTATAGTAGAGGTAGTGCTGAATGTTTCACAGTTGTGTGGAGTCACCATGCAGTCCTGACTCGAGATGTATAGTAGAGGTAGTGCTGAATGTTTCACAGTTGTGTGGGAGTCACCATGCAGTCCTGACTCGAGATGTATAGTAGAGGTAGTGCTGAATGTTTCAAAGTTGTGTGGGAGTCACCATGCAGTCCCGACTCGAGATGTATAGTAGAGGTAGTGCTGAATGTTTCAAAGTTGTGTGGGAGTCACCATGGAGTCCTGACTCGAGATGTATAGTAGAGTTAGTGCTGAATGTTTCACAGTTGTGTGGGAGTCACCATGCAGTCCTGACTCGAGATGTATAGTAGAGGTAGTGCTGAATGTTTCAAAGTTGTGTGGGAGTCACCATGGAGTCCTGATTCGAGATGTATAGTAGAGGTAGTGCTGAATGTTTCAAAGTTGTGTGGGAGTCACCATGCAGTCCTGACTCGAGATGTATAGTAGAGTTAGTGCTGAATGTTTCACAGTTGTGTGGGAGTCACCATGCAGTCCTGACTCGAGATGTATAGTAGAGGTAGTGCTGAATGTTTCAAAGTTGTGTGGGAGTCACCATGCAGTCCTGACTCGAGATGTATAGTAGAGGTAGTGCTGAATGTATCAAAGTTGTGTGGGAGTCACCATGGAGTCCTGATTTGAGATGTATAGTAGAGGTAGTGCTGAATGTATCAAAGTTGTGTGGGAGTCACCATGGAGTCCTGAATCGAGATGTATAGTAGAGGTAGTGCTGAATGTTTCAAAGTTGTGTGGGAGTCACCATGCAGTCCTGACTCGAGATGTATAGTAGAGTTAGTGCTGAATGTTTCACAGTTGTGTGGGAGTCACCATGCAGTCCTGACTCGATATGTTTAGTAGAGTTAGTGCTGAATGTTTCACAGTTGTGTGGGAGTCACCATGGAGTCCTGATTTGAGATGTATAGTAGAGGTAGTGCTGAATGTATCAAAGTTGTGTGGGAGTCACCATGCAGTCCTGACTCGAGATGTATAGTAGAGTTAGTGCTGAATGTTTATAAGTTGTGTGGGAGTCACCATGCAGTCCCGACTCGAGATGTATAGTAGAGTTAGTGCTGAATGTTTCAAAGTTGTGTGGGAGTCACCATGCAGTCCCGACTCGAGATGTATAGTAGAGGTAGTGCTGAATGTTTCAAAGTTGTGTGGGAGTCACCATGGAGTCCTGATTCGAGATGTATAGTAGAGGTAGTGCTGAATGGTTCACAGTTGTGTGGGAGTCACCATGCAGTCCCGACTCGAGATGTATAGTAGAGGTAGTGCTGAATGGTTCACAGTTGTGTGGGAGTCACCATGCAGTCCCGACTCGAGATGTATAGTAGAGGTAGCGCTGAATGTTTATAAGTTGTGTGGGAGTCACCATGCAGTCCCAACTCGAGATGTATAGTAGAGTTAGTGCTGAATGTTTCAAAGTTGTGTGGGAGTCACCATGCAGTCCCGACTCGAGATGTATAGTAGAGGTAGTGCTGAATGTTTATAAGTTGTGTGGGAGTCACCATGCAGTCCCGACTCGAGATGTATAGTAGAGTTAGTGCTGAATGTTTCAAAGTTGTGTGGGAGTCACCATGCAGTCCCGACTCGAGATGTATAGTAGAGTTAGTGCTGAATGTTTCAGAGTTGTGTGGGAGTCACCATGCAGTCCCGACTCGAGATGTATAGTAGAGGTAGTGCTGAATGTTTCAAAGTTGTGTGGGAGTCACCATGCAGTCCCGACTCGAGATGTATAGTAGAGGTAGTGCTGAATGGTTCACAGTTGTGTGGGGGTCACCATGCAGTCCCGACTCGAGATGTATAGTAGAGGTAGCGCTGAATGTTTATAAGTTGTGTGGGAGTCACCATGCAGTCCCGACTCGAGATGTATAGTAGAGGTAGTGCTGAATGTTTCACAGTTGTGTGGGAGTCACCATGCAGTCCTGACTCGAGATGTATAGTAGAGGTAGTGCTGAATGTTTCACAGTTGTGTGGAGTCACCATGCAGTCCTGACTCGAGATGTATAGTAGAGGTAGTGCTGAATGTTTCACAGTTGTGTGGGAGTCACCATGCAGTCCTGACTCGAGATGTATAGTAGAGGTAGTGCTGAATGTTTCAAAGTTGTGTGGGAGTCACCATGCAGTCCCGACTCGAGATGTATAGTAGAGGTAGTGCTGAATGTTTCAAAGTTGTGTGGAGTCACCATGCAGTCCTGACTCGAGATGTATAGTAGAGGTAGTGCTGAATGTTTCACAGTTGTGTGGGAGTCACCATGCAGTCCTGACTCGAGATGTATAGTAGAGGTAGTGCTGAATGTTTCAAAGTTGTGTGGGAGTCACCATGCAGTCCCGACTCGAGATGTATAGTAGAGGTAGTGCTGAATGTTTCAAAGTTGTGTGGGAGTCACCATGCAGTCCTGACTCGAGATGTATAGTAGAGTTTGTGCTGAATGTTTCACAGTTGTGTGGGAGTCACCATGCAGTCCTGACTCGATATGTGTAGTAGAGTTAGTGCTGAATGTTTCACAGTTGTGTGGGAGTCATCATGCAGTCCTGACTCGATATGTGTAGTAGAGGTAGTGCTGAATGTTTCAAAGTTGTGTGGGAGTCACCATGGAGTCCTGACTCGAGATGTATAGTAGAGTTAGTGCTGAATGTTTCACAGTTGTGTGGGAGTCACCATGCAGTCCTGACTCGAGATGTATAGTAGAGGTAGTGCTGAATGTATCAAAGTTGTGTGGGAGTCACCATGGAGTCCTGATTCGAGATGTATAGTAGAGGTAGTGCTGAATGTTTCAAAGTTGTGTGGGAGTCACCATGCAGTCCTGACTCGAGATGTATAGTAGAGTTAGTGCTGAATGTTTCACAGTTGTGTGGGAGTCACCATGCAGTCCTGACTCGAGATGTATAGTAGAGGTAGTGCTGAATGTTTCAAAGTTGTGTGGGAGTCACCATGGAGTCCTGACTCGAGATGTATAGTAGAGTTAGTGCTGAATGTTTCACAGTTGTGTGGGAGTCACCATGCAGTCCTGACTCGAGATGTATAGTAGAGGTAGTGCTGAATGTTTCACAGTTGTGTGGAGTCACCATGCAGTCCTGACTCGAGATGTATAGTAGAGGTAGTGCTGAATGTTTCACAGTTGTGTGGGAGTCACCATGCAGTCCTGACTCGAGATGTATAGTAGAGGTAGTGCTGAATGTTTCAAAGTTGTGTGGGAGTCACCATGCAGTCCCGACTCGAGATGTATAGTAGAGGTAGTGCTGAATGTTTCAAAGTTGTGTGGAGTCACCATGCAGTCCTGACTCGAGATGTATAGTAGAGGTAGTGCTGAATGTTTCACAGTTGTGTGGGAGTCACCATGCAGTCCTGACTCGAGATGTATAGTAGAGGTAGTGCTGAATGTTTCAAAGTTGTGTGGGAGTCACCATGCAGTCCCGACTCGAGATGTATAGTAGAGGTAGTGCTGAATGTTTCAAAGTTGTGTGGGAGTCACCATGCAGTCCTGACTCGAGATGTATAGTAGAGTTTGTGCTGAATGTTTCACAGTTGTGTGGGAGTCACCATGCAGTCCTGACTCGATATGTGTAGTAGAGTTAGTGCTGAATGTTTCACAGTTGTGTGGGAGTCATCATGCAGTCCTGACTCGATATGTGTAGTAGAGGTAGTGCTGAATGTTTCGAAGTTGTGTGGGAGTCACCATGGAGTCCTGACTCGAGATGTATAGTAGAGTTAGTGCTGAATGTTTCACAGTTGTGTGGGAGTCACCATGCAGTCCTGACTCGAGATGTATAGTAGAGGTAGTGCTGAATGTATCAAAGTTGTGTGGGAGTCACCATGGAGTCCTGATTCGAGATGTATAGTAGAGGTAGTGCTGAATGTTTCAAAGTTGTGTGGGAGTCACCATGCAGTCCTGACTCGAGATGTATAGTAGAGTTAGTGCTGAATGTTTCACAGTTGTGTGGGAGTCACCATGCAGTCCTGACTCGAGATGTATAGTAGAGGTAGTGCTGAATGTTTCAAAGTTGTGTGGGAGTCACCATGGAGTCCTGACTCGAGATGTATAGTAGAGTTAGTGCTGAATGTTTCACAGTTGTGTGGGAGTCACCATGCAGTCCTGACTCGAGATGTATAGTAGAGGTAGTGCTGAATGTATCAAAGTTGTGTGGGAGTCACCATGGAGTCCTGATTTGAGATGTATAGTAGAGGTAGTGCTGAATGTATCAAAGTTGTGTGGGAGTCACCATGGAGTCCTGAATCGAGATGTATAGTAGAGGTAGTGCTGAATGTTTCAAAGTTGTGTGGGAGTCACCATGCAGTCCTGACTCGAGATGTATAGTAGAGTTAGTGCTGAATGTTTCACAGTTGTGTGGGAGTCACCATGCAGTCCTGACTCGATATGTTTAGTAGAGTTAGTGCTGAATGTTTCACAGTTGTGTGGGAGTCACCATGGAGTCCTGATTTGAGATGTATAGTAGAGGTAGTGCTGAATGTATCAAAGTTGTGTGGGAGTCACCATGCAGTCCTGACTCGAGATGTATAGTAGAGTTAGTGCTGAATGTTTCACAGTTGTGTGGGAGTCACCATGCAGTCCTGACTCGAGATGTATAGTAGAGGTAGTGCTGAATGTATCAAAGTTGTGTGGGAGTCACCATGGAGTCCTGATTTGAGATGTATAGTAGAGGTAGTGCTGAATGTATCAAAGTTGTGTGGGAGTCACCATGGAGTCCTGATTCGAGATGTATAGTAGAGGTAGTGCTGAATGTTTCAAAGTTGTGTGGGAGTCACCATGCAGTCCTGATTCGAGATGTATAGTAGAGTTTGTGCTGAATGTTTCACAGTTGTGTGGGAGTCACCATGCAGTCCTGACTCGATATGTGTAGTAGAGTTAGTGCTGAATGTTTCACTGTTGTGTGGGAGTCACCATGCAGTCCCGACTCGAGATGTATAGTAGAGGTAGTGCTGAATGTTTCAAAGTTGTGTGGGAGTCACCATGCAGTCCCGACTCGAGATGTATAGTAGAGGTAGGGCTGAATGTTTCAAAGTTGTGTGGGAGTCACCATGAAGTCCCGACTCGAGATGTATAGTAGAGGTAGTGCTGAATGTATCAAAGTTGTGTGGGAGTCACCATGGAGTCCTGATTTGAGATGTATAGTAGAGGTAGTGCTGAATGTATCAAAGTTGTGTGGGAGTCACCATGGATTCCTGATTCGAGATGTATAGTAGAGGTAGTGCTGAATGTTTCAAAGTTGTGTGGGAGTCACCATGCAGTCCCGACTCGAGATGTATAGTAGAGTTAGTGCTGAATGTTTCAAAGTTGTGTGGGAGTCACCATGCAGTCCCGACTCGAGATGTATAGTAGAGGTAGTGCTGAATGTTTCAAAGTTGTGTGGGAGTCACCATGCAGTCCCGACTCGAGATGTATAGTAGAGGTAGTGCTGAATGGTTCACAGTTGTGTGGGAGTCACCATGCAGTCCCGACTCGAGATGTATAGTAGAGTTAGTGCTGAATGTTTCAAAGTTGTGTGGGAGTCACCATGCAGTCCCGACTCGAGATGTATAGTAGAGGTAGTGCTGAATGTTTCAAAGTTGTGTGGGAGTCACCATGGAGTCCTGATTCGAGATGTATAGTAGAGGTAGTGCTGAATGGTTCACAGTTGTGTGGGAGTCACCATGCAGTCCCGACTCGAGATGTATAGTAGAGGTAGTGCTGAATGGTTCACAGTTGTGTGGGAGTCACCATGCAGTCCCGACTCGAGATGTATAGTAGAGGTAGCGCTGAATGTTTATAAGTTGTGTGGGAGTCACCATGCAGTCCCAACTCGAGATGTATAGTAGAGTTAGTGCTGAATGTTTCAAAGTTGTGTGGGAGTCACCATGCAGTCCCGACTCGAGATGTATAGTAGAGGTAGTGCTGAATGTTTATAAGTTGTGTGGGAGTCACCATGCAGTCCCGACTCGAGATGTATAGTAGAGTTAGTGCTGAATGTTTCAAAGTTGTGTGGGAGTCACCATGCAGTCCCGACTCGAGATGTATAGTAGAGTTAGTGCTGAATGTTTCAAAGTTGTGTGGGAGTCACCATGCAGTCCCGACTCGAGATGTATAGTAGAGGTAGTGCTGAATGTTTCAAAGTTGTGTGGGAGTCACCATGCAGTCCCGACTCGAGATGTATAGTAGAGGTAGTGCTGAATGGTTCACAGTTGTGTGGGAGTCACCATGCAGTCCCGACTCGAGATGTATAGTAGAGGTAGCGCTGAATGTTTATAAGTTGTGTGGGAGTCACCATGCAGTCCCGACTCGAGATGTATAGTAGAGGTAGTGCTGAATGTTTCACAGTTGTGTGGGAGTCACCATGCAGTCCTGACTCGAGATGTATAGTAGAGGTAGTGCTGAATGTTTCACAGTTGTGTGGGAGTCACCATGCAGTCCTGACTCGAGATGTATAGTAGAGGTAGTGCTGAATGTTTCACAGTTGTGTGGAGTCACCATGCAGTCCTGACTCGAGATGTATAGTAGAGGTAGTGCTGAATGTTTCACAGTTGTGTGGGAGTCACCATGCAGTCCTGACTCGAGATGTATAGTAGAGGTAGTGCTGAATGTTTCAAAGTTGTGTGGGAGTCACCATGCAGTCCCGACTCGAGATGTATAGTAGAGGTAGTGCTGAATGTTTCAAAGTTGTGTGGAGTCACCATGCAGTCCTGACTCGAGATGTATAGTAGAGGTAGTGCTGAATGTTTCACAGTTGTGTGGGAGTCACCATGCAGTCCTGACTCGAGATGTATAGTAGAGGTAGTGCTGAATGTTTCAAAGTTGTGTGGGAGTCACCATGCAGTCCCGACTCGAGATGTATAGTAGAGGTAGTGCTGAATGTTTCAAAGTTGTGTGGAGTCACCATGCAGTCCTGACTCGAGATGTATAGTAGAGGTAGTGCTGAATGTTTCACAGTTGTGTGGGAGTCACCATGCAGTCCTGACTCGAGATGTATAGTAGAAGTAGTGCTGAATGTTTCAAAGTTGTGTGGGAGTCACCATGCAGTCCTGACTCGAGATGTATAGTAGAGTTTGTGCTGAATGTTTCACAGTTGTGTGGGAGTCACCATGCAGTCCTGACTCGATATGTGTAGTAGAGTTAGTGCTGAATGTTTCACAGTTGTGTGGGAGTCATCATGCAGTCCTGATTCGATATGTGTAGTAGAGGTAGTGCTGAATGTTTCAAAGTTGTGTGGGAGTCACCATGGAGTCCTGACTCGAGATGTATAGTAGAGTTAGTGCTGAATGTTTCACAGTTGTGTGGGAGTCACCATGCAGTCCTGACTCGAGATGTATAGTAGAGGTAGTGCTGAATGTATCAAAGTTGTGTGGGAGTCACCATTTAGTCCTGATTCGAGATGTATAGTAGAGGTAGTGCTGAATGTTTCAAAGTTGTGTGGGAGTCACCATGCAGTCCTGACTCGAGATGTATAGTAGAGTTAGTGCTGAATGTTTCACAGTTGTGTGGGAGTCACCATGCAGTCCTGACTCGAGATGTATAGTAGAGGTAGTGCTGAATGTTTCAAAGTTGTGTGGGAGTCACCATGGAGTCCTGACTCGAGATGTATAGTAGAGTTAGTGCTGAATGTTTCACAGTTGTGTGGGAGTCACCATGCAGTCCTGACTCGAGATGTATAGTAGAGGTAGTGCTGAATGTATCAAAGTTGTGTGGGAGTCACCATGGAGTCCTGATTTGAGATGTATAGTAGAGGTAGTGCTGAATGTATCAAAGTTGTGTGGGAGTCACCATGGAGTCCTGATTCGAGATGTATAGTAGAGGTAGTGCTGAATGTTTCAAAGTTGTGTGGGAGTCACCATGCAGTCCTGACTCGAGATGTATAGTAGAGTTAGTGCTGAATGTTTCACAGTTGTGTGGGAGTCACCATGCAGTCCTGACTCGATATGTGTAGTAGAGTTAGTGCTGAATGTTTCACAGTTGTGTGGGAGTCACCATGGAGTCCTGATTTGAGATGTATAGTAGAGGTAGTGCTGAATGTATCAAAGTTGTGTGGGAGTCACCATGCAGTCCTGACTCGAGATGTATAGTAGAGTTAGTGCTGAATGTTTCACAGTTGTGTGGGAGTCACCATGCAGTCCTGACTTGAGATGTATAGTAGAGGTAGTGCTGAATGTATCAAAGTTGTGTGGGAGTCACCATGGAGTCCTGATTTGAGATGTATAGTAGAGGTAGTGCTGAATGTATCAAAGTTGTGTGGGAGTCACCATGGAGTCCTGATTCGAGATGTATAGTAGAGGTAGTGCTGAATGTTTCAAAGTTGTGTGGGAGTCACCATGCAGTCCTGATTCGAGATGTATAGTAGAGTTTGTGCTGAATGTTTCACAGTTGTGTGGGAGTCACCATGCAGTCCTGACTCGATATGTGTAGTAGAGTTAGTGCTGAATGTTTCACAGTTGTGTGGGAGTCACCATGCAGTCCCGACTCGAGATGTATAGTAGAGGTAGTGCTGAATGTTTCAAAGTTGTGTGGGAGTCACCATGCAGTCCCGACTCGAGATGTATAGTAGAGTTAGTGCTGAATGTTTCAATGTTGTGTGGGAGTCACCATGCAGTCCCGACTCGAGATGTATAGTAGAGGTAGTGCTGAATGTATCAAAGTTGTGTGGGAGTCACCATGGAGTCCTGATTTGAGATGTATAGTAGAGGTAGTGCTGAATGTATCAAAGTTGTGTGGGAGTCACCATGGAGTCCTGATTCGAGATGTATAGTAGAGGTAGTGCTGAATGTTTCAAAGTTGTGTGGGAGTCACCATGCAGTCCTGACTCGAGATGTATAGTAGAGTTAGTGCTGAATGTTTATAAGTTGTGTGGGAGTCACCATGCAGTCCCGACTCGAGATGTATAGTAGAGGTAGTGCTGAATGTTTATAAGTTGTGTGAGAGTTATCATGCAGTCCCGACTCGAGATGTATAGTAGAGGTAGTGCTGAATGTTTCAATGTTGTGTGGGAGTCACCATGCAGTCCCGACTCGAGATGTATAGTAGAGGTAGTGCTGAATGTTTATAAGTTGTGTGGGAGTCACCATGCAGTCCCGACTCGAGATGTATAGTAGAGGTAGTGCTGAATGTTTATAAGTTGTGTGGGAGTCACCATGCAGTCCCGACTCGAGATGTATAGTAGAGGTAGTGCTGAATGTTTATAAGTTGTGTGGGAGTCACCATGCAGTCCCGACTCGAGATGTATAGTAGAGTTAGTGCTGAATGTTTATAAGTTGTGTGGGAGTCACCATGCAGTCCCGACTAGAGATGTATAGTAGAGGTAGTGCCGAATGTTTATAAGTTGTGTGGGAGTCACCATGCAGTCCCGACTCGAGATGTATAGTAGAGGTAGTGCTGAATGTTTATAAGTTGTGTGGGAGTCACCATGCAGTCCTGACTCGAGATGTATAGTAGAGGTAGTGCTGATTGTTTCAAAGTTGTTTGGGAGTAGATGATTATTGTATTACATTAGTACAGAATGAATACATTAATACAATGACCGTTGGAATACAATTTGCAAAAACAATTTTACCATTGTATTAATGCATTTAAAATCACTTTCTGTGTAGTATTATTATTACCTAACAATGTAAATGTTAACTAATTTTCGCCCTTCGGATGTACCTCAGAGCGTGAGATCCAAAATAGATAGAACAGTTGATTCCATCATACAAAAATCATATCAAACATCATATAAAATTGAATCCGCAAAGATTGCCTCAATGCAACTTATGTAATGCTGGACAGATTCCATCAGAACAAACATTTCATAAACAGTGCCAATTAATGAATAGTGAGTTTAAATTTGGAATTGTATCTTTAGAAACACACGTTCACATGATACACAGAACGAAGTAGGTGCTACGAAGGTGGCGATGGCGATGGCGTGGCGACGCGTCCAGAAGTATGCAGGGCGCGACGTCAGCCGATGAAGACGTTATTTTCCGCCAGAGCCGCTGCCAAAATATACACTCACGGTCGGACGGGAGCGCGATTTGCGACTAGTTTAGTTTGTGCCATTTGGCGACACCCGCGCAGTTACGTTACGCTCACGGTGTAGGTCTAATAGACGATAGAGATTGAGTAGGTGATAATACTGGGAATCTGGTCACAGGTCTGTTCCTGGAATAGTTAACGAATTCTAGTTTCCGGGGTTGTTTCTCGTAAAGAATTGTACATACCGTCGGTCTTATTAGTTTTTAAATTTAGTGTAATTAAAAAACATTATTTGAATTACAGAGAATAAAATACACACGCAGCAAACCTGCGTAATCAGCGAATTTCCAATGCATATTTTTGTCTTCATAAACTTTTGTCATCACATAAAGCCGCTTACCAAGTTTCATAAAAATATATTGACAAATAAGGGATATTTTAATTATTCTACAAATAATTTCTTTAGTAGCATGATACGTGTTGTTACAACTCAACGGGATAGATAAAATACGTCTTACAACACTACAAAGTATATTTACACTTATACTGTACTTGCATACAAGACGATAAAATACTTTATACACAAAAGATGGTACAAGGCGATCGATTTCAACCAGTTACACTGGTTATCATCAAGCCCAATCAGAGATTATCTGATTGGGCCTGATGATGACCGGTATAACTGGTTGAAATCGATCGCATTGTACAATCTTTTGTGTGTATATTTTACCGTCTTGTATGTAAGTACAGTATAAGTGTAAATATACTTTGTAGTGTTGTAAGACGTATTTTATTCATCCTGTTTAATTACTTATTCTACACGTAGGTTTGCTGACACAAGGAACACAAACAATTGATTTTGATGGAAATTTCAATTTAATTCAACTATGTGAAGCCACAAACCAAGTTTCATCAATATTCATTCATGAATAAGCGATGTATTCCATATGTTAATTATTCTCCATAAGAATAACATGGGGGGTGAGTACGCAGGTTTGCTGCAACAGGGAGCACAAAAAATGGGGTTTTTAATGTAAATATCAATATAACTCAACAAGGTGAAACTATATACAAATTTTTATTAATTTATGTTCATAATTAAGGGAGACATAAGATTTTACTTATTCTGCATAATAATAACATGGGGCTGAGTACAAAGGTTTGCTGCTACGGGAATTATCATTAAAAATTTTTGTTGTGCAAATAAGAATAGACCACAACCAGATGAAGCCACATACCAAGTTTCATTAGTATATTTTTATTAATAAGCAAGATATAAAATTTTACTTATTCTCCATAAGATTAACATTGGACAACGTACTGTGTTTAGCACTTGTAATAACTCGGTAACCGATTGACGTAGAGCGATGATAAAAATGCCAAATTGTTTGTTTTTTAAAATCTGAATTTAATTGTGTCAACCAAAATTTGTGTTTCAAAACAATTATATGTAACAAGTTCAAAAACCCCATTTTTTTGGTACAAAACCAACCTCAAAATAAAGCGACCTGTCCAGTTCTCGAACTCATGAAAATAGATGAAATAGATGCTGCCTTTACACGTTTTTACCAAATTTTATCAAGATCGGGCCATTTTTACAAAAGTTATCGTGCCTACGGATATATATACAGGGTGAGTCAGACCACCCGTCCAGCATGTAAAACGGGAGAACGGTTTGGTTTTAAGTCATCAAACAAAATTCTTCCCCACTAAAACGCATATGGGCTATCTATTAAAATATTTTCGTCAAAATCTATGTACAGAATGTTCCAAAACTGAAGGTCACAGGTTCGAATCTCAAAATTTTCTTATGTAAATATAGGGAATATTATACATAATTTTAAAGTTCTCGTTAAAAGAAACATTTTGGTGAAAACAGAATTCACTTATCTTTATCCGTTTCAAAATGGCGGCCATTTTTGTGTAAAATATTGACATTTTCGGAATATCCTGTATTTTCTAAACCACTTCTCGTATTTTTCCGACATAAATATCTTACTCGTGATAAACTCAGCTTTACTCTGATATGCTACAAGACAGGCTTTTTTGAGAAAATCTATATTTCAAAAAAATATTTATTTTCAAAATGCCTATATGCCCAAAATTCAAAAAAGTCAAATGGCAGCGTGTATCAAAAAGCGTAACATTGAAAAGGTATTGTAAATCCTAGCAACTTTCAAATTTACACCAACCTTGAATCTCTTTTCGTTTTTCTGCAATCAGCAAAAACCATTGTTTTCCCATATGAAATGCATGATCATGATACAGGGTTGTTATGATATGCCGACTACGGTAATTGCTTCTTCCCTATAGAGGAAATTCGCTAAAATCAGAGCGCACATTCAATGTTGCGAAGCGCGATTGAGCGGGTGACTGCATCGGCCATATGATTGAACGAACCCATTGATCTGTTCCTATGTTCAATCCTATACCGTGATTATACCACGGTAAATACGTAGGATGGTAACTTTGGAAGGTCTTTGAAAAGTGTAGTTTATGTGTTTAACCAAAGTGTATGATAATATCCCTCAGATTATTTTGGGAGATTATAGGTAACCAAAAACGGACCTCTTTAATCTCCAGTATCGCTGCCGTCATTACTGGTAGTGGACGGGACACGTGACCGTAGGCAATGTTAGCATACCGTAATCTCCAGTATCTGCCGTCACTACTGGTAGTGGACGGGTCACGTGACCGTAGGCAATGTTTTCATGCCGTAATCTCCAGCATCTGCTGGCGTCACTACTGAAAGTGGACAGGACACGTGGCCGTAGGCAATGTTTTCATTCCGTAATCTCCAGTATCTGCCGTCACTACTGGTAGTGGACGGGTCACGTGACCGTAGGCAATGTTAGCATACCGTAATCTCCAGTATCTGCCGTCACTACTGGTAGTGGACGGGTCACGTGACCGTAGGCAATGTTTTCATGCCGTAATCTCCAGCATCTGCTGGCGTCACTACTGAAAGTAGACAGGACACGTGGCCGTAGGCAATGTTTTCATTCCGTAATCTCCAGTATCTGCCGGCACTACTGGTAGTGGACGGGTCACGTGACTGTAGGTAATGTTTTCATACCGTAATATCTAGTATCTGCCGTCACTATTGGTAGTGGACGGGACACGTGACCGTCGGCAATGTTTTCATACCGTAATCTCCAGTATCTTCCATCACTACTGGTAGTGGACGGGTCACGTGACCGTAGGCAATGTTTTCATGCCGTAATCTCCAGCATCTGCTGCCGTCATTACTGAAAGTGGGCAGGACACGTGGCCGTAGGCAATGTAATCTCCAGTATCTGCCGTCACTACTGGTAGTGGACGGGTCACGTGACCGTAGGTAATGTTTTCATACCGTAATCTCCACTATCTGCCGTCACTATTGGTAGTGGAAGGGACACGTGACCGTTGGCAATAGTTTCAAACCGTAATCTCCAGTATATGCCGTCACTACTGATAGTGGACGGGTCACGTGACCTTAGGTAATGTTTTCACACAGTAATCTCCAGTATCTGCCGTCACTATTGGCAGTAGACGGGACACGTGACCGTCAGCAATGTTTTCATACCGTAATCTCCAGTATCTACCGTCACTATTGGTAGTGGACGGGTCACGTGACCGTAGGCAATGTTTTCATACCGTAATCTCTAGTATATGCCGTCACTACTAGTAGTGGACGGGTCACGTGACCGAAGGTAATGTTTTCATACCGTATTCTCCAGTATCTGCCGTCACTACTGGTAGTGGACGGGTCACGTGACCGTAGGCAATGTTTTCATACCGTAATCTCTAGTATATGCCGTCACTATTGGAAGTAGACGGGACACGTGACCGTTGGCAATGTTTTCATACCGTAATCTCCAGTATCTGCCGTAACTACTAGTAGTGGACGGGTCACGTGACCGTAGGTAATGTTTTCATACCGTATTCTCCAGTATCTGCCGTCACTACTGGTAGTGGACGGGACACGTAACCGTAGGTAATGTTTTCATACCGTAATCTCCAGTATATGCCGTCACTATTGGAAGTAGACGGGACACGTGACCGTTGGCAATGTTTTCATACCGTAATCTCCAGTATCTGCCGTCACTACTGGTAGTGGACGGGACACGTAACCGTAGGTAATGTTTTCATACCGTAATCTCTAGTATATGCCGTCACTATTGGAAGTAGACGGGACACGTGACCGTTGGCAATGTTTTCATACCGTAATCTCCAGTATCTGCCGTAACTACTGGTAGTGGACGGGACACGTAACCGTAGGTAATGTTTTCATACCGTAATCTCCAGTTATTTGCCGTCACTACTGGTAGTGGACTGGACACGTGCCTTCTGGCACATGACCGCAGACGCTGTTATCACTACTGTAGTCTATCACTACTGTAGTCTCCAGCAATTGTTGGCTTTTGGCACTACTGATATAGGGCGGAATACGTCACTTCTGATACGTGACCGCTTGCGATGTTATCACTACTTTTATCTCCAGAAAGTACCGTCACTACTGGTGGTGAACATGACACGTGACTACTGGCACGTGACTGCAGGCTCTGTTATCACTGCTGTATATTAGTCAAGGACATGCGGGCCGGCTCCCTCTCAGGTGATAACACCGGGCTCAAGGGCTTAAGTATACGATACGACGACATACGAGCTAAAACTATATGATGGAAAATTCATGTGGCAGGCTCATCGTAAGTGCAATACCGCTGGCTGGGAACAACGCGATAATTTGTGTGTTGGTTGTCTGTTAAGATGGGAGATATAAATGTATAATTTCCCCGTTGCAGCAAACCTCCATACTCAGTGAATTTCCAACGAATATATAACATAACACATTAAAACACTTAACAGGATATATAAGAAATATATTCACAAACAAGCGATATTTCAAATATTAATTATTCTCCATAAGAATAACGTTGGGGATGAGTACGCAGGTTTGCTGCAACAAGGAACACAAAATAATGGGTTTTTATGCAAATATCAATATAAATCATCTTATTGAAGTCACAAATCAAGTTTCATCCATATACATTCATAAATAAGCTAAATATAACATTTTAATTATTATCCATAAGAATAACATGGAGACCAAGTACCTAGGTTTGCTGCTACGGGAATCACAGGTGCATAGGTGAAAAACTGTTTGTTTTCGTACAAATAACAATAAACCTCAACCAGATGAAGCCATATACTAAATTTCTCCATAAGAATAACATTAGACAACGTACTGTGTTTAGAACTTTCAATATCTCAGTAACCAGTTGACGTAGAGCAATGATCAAAATACCAAACTGTTTGTTTTTTATGCTGAATTCAATGGTGAAAATTAAAATTTGATTTAAATAAAATTTACATCTGGAAACCCCAAAAAAGATTTTTGGGGTACAAAACCCCCCTTTGGATGGTGTGATTCGTCTGGTTTTCGAACTCGTTCAAATAAATGGTACTATACACATTTGTTCCAAATTTAATTAAGATCAGACCTTTTTTACGAGAGTTATCGTGCTGACTGACACACACACACACACACACACACATATATATATATATATATATATATATATATATATAAATTTGAACGAATGGTGTTTTTGGCATCTGGGGACCTCAAAATGAAAATTTATCATGGTCTCGGACTTAAATCTTACCAAGAGACCTACGGTAATAGCTTCTTCCCTATAGGGGAAATTCGCAACACATCTGTTATAAAATGATTGCTGTGCCATATATTAACTAAGAGGAGGAATGAGGGGACAAGGGCAAAAATTGTCCCCAATTATTATTAATTTGTTTATTTGAACGTCTCTTTTAGTTCATGGCCTCTCCTAAGTCCTTTTATCTTTTCCCATCTGAAACCATCCCTGAAATCTGTGTTGGGCGATTTCGGTTACTATATGCGTTTTAGTTATTAATTTGGATTTCAATTGACGTAAAATATACCTTCTCTATGAATCCACAAACAAATTGATGATCATGAACAATTTTTATTGGGAATGATATTTGTTATTTGCTTGGGTTGATATTGTTTCTCCCGCCACCGTTTCTAGACGTACTCTTATCTCTTATCAGCTGTTGCTGTTATCAGGCGTTATCCCAGAAGGTCGCTCCGCCCTCCGCCTCATGCTAGTTGGCGTGTTCGTGTGTTGAGCGCACCTCCAACCACGCGGTGGCTTACAGGAACAGCTATAGTCCATATTACAGCACAAACAGTTACAGCTCCAAATATATATTTTTTCAAGCACTGAGAACTGAGTGATCTCTAGGGATAGCAAGAACTAGAACAAAAAACATTCTCCATCAGAGCGCCGCGTCGACCTCAATACGTCGCGTGGATAGTCCCACAAGGCTTCACTTCTCTATATTGTCATTCTATGCTACTACAAACTTCTTTATATCTACTGGCTCTGAGAATTCCCGTCCCAGAGATGACATGAAGGCTGATTTGGGCGATTAGATCAAAATGAAACCATTATTACGAGGGGGCTCTCGAGTTTTCTACCGGCTTCTCCTATAAAGGTCTATGTTAACTTTCAAAGACTGTTCCTCGACGGATTAACCAAAATCGTTGATTCATGTCTAAAGAACAAGAAACATCAAGCGGTTTCAGTGAGCAGAATGAAGATATCACAAATAGTTCACCCACAACAGATAGTCAAAATTAAATATTTTTTTATTTTATTGATTAATAATTATTACTTGGATATCAAAGTTTTGCTCACTGAAATCGCTAGATCTTTTTGCTCTTTAAACCAACGATATCGGATGATCCGTTGAGGAGGAACGCGCTTTGAAAAAAAAAAATTCGTGACTGGTGCGCCCTTCCCTCTTCAGGGGAAGCAGGGTAGAAACGACAATTTTTTCGTGACTGGAACCCACTCTTAATTGGGCCGAATGAGCTATGTGCATATATGGTGGTAATTTCAAACTTGACAGTTTTTCACTTTTGATGCCCCGTCATCGGCGGTGGGGTCGTATGCACTGTGTCGTCGCGATATCGGAAGGTCAGGCATGAGGCTGCTCACGCAACATAGCATGCCCATAGAACATGAGCCATGAGCGTGCCACACCACCACTAGTCAGCCCCGCCGTCAGAGCTGCCTACTGCCGACCAAGCTCGCTCACAATTCACAACGGACGATCAAATAATAACAAATGATTGTTGCATTTTAATTCTGTCGCTAAACAACCCTCCTAAATGTTATGGAATAATAGTTTAGTGGATTAGGCTCTGGCCTACCCCTTTCCGCGGTGCGCGGTATGACGACATTGGGAATCTTAAAATCCAATTTCATTATTCGTTACTTAAAGAAGTTGACCGTAGGGACCACCAAAGAAACTATATACGACCTTGACATGGTCCGTATGACATGAACCATGAGACAACAAGGTTACCGGACCTCGCTGCAAATTATCCGGTTAATCCGTCCTTCAAGACGCTAGATCGTACGTCACTGGCTACAGATCCTATTCTGGTAGTTAAATTCCACACCTTAATTTGTTTGTCCTTTAAACATTATTGTACTGTATTGTTAGTGTGTTGTAAAATGAGCATTAAACATTTTCAATTTCAATTTAATTTCATTTGGAGAAAATTGTAACTGAAAATTATATTAGGAATTAGTCTGTTATTTTATTTGAATGATATTTTACCGCGCTCACATTATTTGTATTTGTTTTCGGTAGTAAAAATTCGTGTTTTTTATCGATAGTGATGAGTTAATCATCAATGTAATTTTGCCAATAGTCACGCAACTCTGAAACGGTTCTAAATTATTATACATTTTTCAAATAAAATTAAAAATAATTAAACCTTATATTTTATACCGAATATGTATCGATTAAATCATAAATAGTACATATGAAAAATGATTTAGCCTACATATTAGGCCTGTTTCTGTAATCAGTAATCAAGAATTTGATATTTTTGTTAACTTGTTAACTTAACTAATTGGTTGAGGTTTAGGACGTAGTTGAGTATTTCGAGTAATGCCTGAGGAAATACTTGAGGAAGGATGTGAAAGCTCAGAACCTAGGATGGGTATAATGTTTCCTGCGCTGTAAGGTAGCCCACAACGTCGACAATTTCTCCTATCAGATTTCTTACTGTTAACCACAAAGAAGGTGTTCCGTGCAAATTAAAGTGCAAAAGGAGCTCTTCTCTCAGTATAATTTTTCTTTCATTGGATCTCCCGCGCCGTTTTAATGTATAACTGCCAACTGGTGCGCCAAACAGCGTAGGCCCGACCACTCACATAAAATGAGAACAGTCTTGCTGTAACGGGAACAAAAACTGAATAATTAACATAAAGCAAAAATGTATTAACCAACCATAATAAACTCTGTCTCATAACACGTACTTTCCTTTTTCTGTGTGAAAAAGATAAACTTTCTGACATTAGTGGTTTTAAGATGGCTCGTCCTTTGGGTTTAGCAGAGCAGCTCTGCCTGTCATTGCTCTTGACAGCACAGTGTTGCTGTTAATAAAGAAATCTTGAGCTTAGGAATTCGCCAATAGCTCATATGTTATTGATCTTGACAGTACAGTGTTGCTGCTAGTGCAGGAATCTTGAGCTTTGGGTTTCGCAAATAGCTCATATGTTATTGATCTTGACACTACAGTGTTGCTGTTAATGCAGGAATCTTGAGCTTTGGGTTTCGCAAATAGCTCATATGTTATTGATCTTGACAGCACAGTGTTGCTGTTAATGCAGGAATCTTGAGCTTATGAATTTGCCAATAGCTCATATGTTATTGATCTTGACAGTACAGTGTTGCTGCTAATGCAGGAATCTTGAGCTTTGGGTTTCGCAAATAGCTCATATGTTATTGATATTGACAGTGCAGTGTTGCTGCTAACGCAGGAATCTTGAGCTTTGGGTTTCGCAAATAGCTCATATGTTATTGATCTTGACAGTACAGTGTTGCTGTTAATGCAGGAATCTTGAGCTTTGGGTTTCGCAAATAGCTCATATGTTATTGATCTTGACAGTACAGTGTTGCTGTTAATGCAGGAATCTTGAGCTTTGGGTTTCGCAAATAGCTCATATGTTATTGATCTTGACATTACAGTGTTGCTGTTAATGCAGGAATCTTGAGCTTTGGGTTTCGCAAATAGCTCATATGTTATTGATCTTGACAGTACAGTGTTGCTGTTAATGCAGGAATCTTGAGCTTTGGGTTTCGCAAATAGCTCATATGTTATTGGTATTGACAGCACAGTGTTGCTGTTAATGCAGGAATCTTGAGCTTTAAATAAATGTTCTATATCTTTTATTGATCAATTTTCGCGACAAAACCGATTAGGCATGTATAATCCTGTACAGGGTTTAGGCATGTAGGCCAGTTGTGTTCTAAAATATTACAACTGATTGACCTTTACAAAACCGTAAACCATCCAGAACTCTTGAGTTGTATAAACGTGGTCATTATAAGTGTGTTAGAAATTGTAAATGTCAATTTCGATTTCCTCCAACAAAGCACTCGTACTCCGGCCGTGGGCGCGAGCGCGCATGCGCCAGCCCGGGCGGGTCGAAGCTGCCGTGACGTCACTGTGTTTGGGTTAGGTTAGGACAATCGATAGACCCCACTCCCCCTCAATGGAATAATAACACACTTCCTTCCCTTCCCGGAAACTGTAATTGTAACAGTCCAAAGGGATATTTATGGGCGAGAGGAGTGACCCAACTCGAGTAATATGACCGGTTTTGTTTGTCAGGGACGCCGCGCCGGTTTTTGTTTGGAGAGCTACAAATCTTAGGGGTACCCCCAAAAAGAAAGAAACGTACGTAACTTTCTATGTTGCGTCGTATGGGCGAGGTCGCAGTAAAAACCCGGGGGGAATGAAATTAAGTGGTTTTTGGATGTCCTTCGTTTCCTTATCGCGTTGTAGTTCCATAGCGCGTGGCTTTACGTACGTCTACGTCTTGTCGACGTGCATTGTTCACCAGTAAGAAACCGACCTCCGAAGTTCTTCACCAAAGTACACAATTTCTGACCCAATACAAATGGTCCCCATCAACTATTCGTGTGCACAATTATTTGCGGTGTATGATCTAACCAGTTAAATAACAATACGTATTGAAAATACAGTATATTTCGTTAAGCTACAAATCGTGTACTATACAGATCAATTTAAAAATACATTTAAACAACTTTGTTTTTTAATAATAATGGGTTTGAAATTACAGATGATTGCCCGAAAGTAATAATTGGATTTATTCTTTGGCACACCTTTTTTCTGGAGGTATAATTTATCCTAAATCTAAGTTCTAATAATATCTAATATGCCCTATCCCGCATTATTTGCTATTTTTAAGTTATTTTTGGTTATTTTTTCACAAATTATCTTTCTATCGTTAACGATTACCATACATAAACTCTGTTACTGAGCAGTCTGGAGCTCAGGCGTGTCAGTGACGATTGGAAACTTAACGTTTCAAGGACATCATCTGAATAGTTATGTCTTGTAAGTTTTGTTCTCCGACAGAAGCGACGCCGACGATGGCGCGGGCTGCGTGTAGGTAGGTGTACAGTGTCATTACCTGAATAGTTATATGTTGTAAGTTTTGTTCTCCGACAGAAGCGACGCCGACGATGGCGCGGGCTGCGTGTAGGTAGGCGTACAGTGTCATTATCTGAATAGTTATATGTTGTAAGTTTTGTTCTCCGACAGAAGCGACGCCGACGATGGCGCGGGCTGCGTGTAGGTAGGTGTACAGTGTCATTACCTGAATAGTTATATGTTGTAAGTTTTGTTCTCCGACAGAAGCGACGCCGACGATGGCGCGGGCTGCGTGTAGGTAGGCGTACAGTGTCATTACCTGAATAGTTATATGTTGTAAGTTTTGTTCTCCGACAGAAGCGACGCCGACGATGGCGCGGGCTGCGTGTAGGTAGGCGTACAGTGTCATTATCTGAATAGTTATATGTTGTAAGTTTTGTTCTCCGACAGAAGCGACGCCGACGATGGCGCGGGCTGCGTGTAGGTAGGCGTACAGTGTCATTACCTGAATAGTTATATGTTGTAAGTTTTGTTCTCCGACAGAAGCGACGCCGACGATGGCGCGGGCTGCGTGTAGGTAGGCGTACAGTGTCGCTACGCTATTTCCAGCGATACCGGTCAACACGTGCCGCATGCACACACATTCACAGATTCACACCAAATTTATATTTCAGGGGGAGGCTCCAGTCACGAAACATTTCGCGTTTAAACCTACTTCTCCCAAAAGGTCAATGCTAAATTTCAAATCCCGTTCCTCATCCTCAACGCACTATCTGAAATTGTTGATTTAAGGGCCACTTTGAAGGACAAAATATACCTAGCGATTTCAGAGAGCAGCATTTTGATGCCAGAAACAGTAAACCCTCAACAAAAATCGCAAATATTGAAACGTTTGGAATTATATCGAACGATTATTATTTTCAATGTCCTTATGGGAGAAGCAGGTGACTGGAGCCCCCTCAATATTTTTTTGATTTAGAAACGTTTGGAAACGTTTTGAAAGGTCCAACTTAAATATAAATATAAAGTACCTGGGGGCCGAGCTTTGCTCGGGGGAAGGTCAGTCAGTTTGTTTAGATGACTCGGAGTAATATTTCACCACTTCCCCCTACTGATAATCAGATTTGTATTATTCATTAGCCTTTTTTCTACATTTTTAAGGTCCCTCCAGTTGTTATTTATAGCTCAATGTCCCTTTGATTTATTTTACTACTCTATATATGTAATCTTTACTGAAATCTGTTAATCTCTGCTCTCAGGAAACCACATGTTAATAATCATAAACAACATGAGTATTACTTTGACAGTTCCCTGGTTGATTATGAACAGCTGTTACAATTCTTTTGTTTTGATTTAAAACTCCATAAGCCCAATGTTAATTTTTTTAACTTTTCATTTTAGTTTTTTTACATTTTTGATTTTTCCTAGGGATGAGGCCTGTCTAGAACTTATTTTTATCCCAGAAATTAGTTATTTCGAACATTTGAAGGAAATCGTTGGAGCCGTTTTTGAGATCCGTGTCGCAAGCAAGCACGCAAGCAAGCAAGCAAGCAAGCAAACCTTACTCATATTAGAGTATAGGATATTTGTGTTGTCATATGATCATTATATTTCTTTGATGAATTACAATCGCCGTACTTTTAAACACAGATTCAGTGAGAGCCCAATAGGTATGATTTTTGTGTCTGATTTCAAAGACAAAAAGACAAAACTTTTTGGATTCTTATGGTTCACTTAGATTTTAAGGATATTTAGCTTTGAAAAACAAATATGGCCGCCATTTAAAAAACTGTGAAAGGTAGATACCTCAAATTGAATACCAATAAAATAACATCATGTAAATACAAATTATGAAAAGTTTAAAATAAATAATAAAATTTATATAGGCTACATAATTTAATAAAAAATACAAACAGACCGACTGACGATGAACGGAACGGAATTTAAAAAAGCCACTTTACATTGTTTCGTTTCTTTATGGGTGTACAATCCGAAAAAATACGGAAGTGCACATTTTTTGTTACACTCTGTATATATCCGTAAGACCGTCTGAATTTCTATCGCTTTCATACAAAAAAAACAAAGGGCTACGACAAAAATCAAACTTGTTACCAAAGGTAAAACTAGTTTCCTAATTATAACACTGGACTGGGCGCGCTGAGCGAGTGAGCGTGGAAATTGGAAAACGAGTTTGCACGCAGCACGCTGACGTGAGGGAAGCGAATTTCCACAAAAAACTTTTAAAACTCAAAATCTGTGTAAAAACATACATTTATTCCTATTTTTATTGAGATCTGAAAACATTGGTTTTTTGGCTGTTCTGATGCTCCTCGTTTCAATTACCTGCAAAGCTGGGAATACAATTTTGCACATTATAATGTTAGGAGAAGGTCCAGGCAGGCTTGTAAGTAGGCGTGAGTTGTTGGGAATGATAAAAGTACTCTAACAAAGGAATAACAGGCTTTTCTAGTGTAAAACCCCCATAAGGCAACGTACTGTGTTTAGACGAAACACATTCTCGTTAATAACTCGGTAAATATCTATGCTAGAATGACGGGAGAGGGCTTAAAACTTTCGCCTCACTAATTCCCATCCGTTTACATGCATTACTTTTACATCCGGGGCTTTTCTGACTCTTTTGGGCCCAAAAACTCGAAATTTGAAAGATTAATCCCTAAAAAAGGGGTTGAGAGTTTTCCGATTGTTTTGCCCAACGAACTTGTCCAACTGATTACAGAAAGGAACGTCTCTACCAAATTTTAAGTTAATCGGACAAAAAATGCGACTGCTAGAGCGCAAACACATATATCTATATAACTAACTGTTTAGTTAGTTCTCCCATTTGCCTGATGATGACTGGTGTGTCGAAATCGATAGCCTAGTACCATCTTTTATATATGTTTACCGTCTGTATGTGAATCAGTATAAGTGTAAATATATCTTAAGTGTTGTAAGACGTCTTTTATTACATCCCGTAAGTAATAACAACACGTAATATGCTAATAAAAAAGTTATATATGTATATATACAATTTTGAACGACCCCCCAAAACGTGTTCAGGGGGTCACGTTAGGAACTTCTATGGTGGTCCCGGGCTTAAGTTTCACCGTGCGGGTCATGCTAATAGTTCACTTTCCAAAGGAAATTCACTAAAAAATATCACCATAAATATCACTGGATAAACACAATCCCAAGTAAAATTTAGAAGATTCACTACGGGGAGCAGCACTGAAGCGCTGTGAAGTCAGTGCTGCTTCACTGCCGCGAATTATCGAACTAAAGCTGAGCTTGTTGCATGATTGGACGATTGGACTCGGATTGGACGCAAGACGTCTGGAGAGGAGAGGAATAACAATAACAACAATAAATGTTTGATAATAGCGCTATGGTTGACGTTGAACATTTTATTTTAGAAGTCAGACGTAGACCTGTGCTTTGGGACCCAAACCATGCAGATTATAATCAAAGACATTCCAAACTTGCTGCTTGGGAAGAAGTCTCAGCACATCTGTACGTGGATTGGTGCGACCTGTCAAACTACGACAAATTTGGTAGAGGTTAGTTTATAACTTTTTACTTTCAATAATATATTGTCTTGGTTTTGCGCACAACAAACCTTTACTTTTAAAAAGTAGGAAAATAGCAGCTTCTGAAGCACAGCAGTTCAGTTTTGGTTGCATTATGTTTTCGTTATAAACAAATCTAGTTAACTTAGTTCCTCCCTTTTCTGTCGGGAACGCTGCATTGGCGTGAATCTGAAACCTGGAACCAGCACTCGTAGTTGTTGAAAATAGAAGCGTTTGAAATTCCCATAACCTTTATTTTGCACTTGTGATAGATCATTGGCGTACTTGTAATTCAGATGGTCTTTTCGTGGGCGCAATTTGGGGGTGGCAAGGGGAGCAGTTGCTCTCAATAATTTAAAGAAAACATTGTATGAAAAGTCAGGATCATTTTGCCCCCCCCCCCCAACGTACAAATTATGCTTTTGGCTGTAGTAGAAGTTAAAAGTCTTTAGTTAAAAAAGTAACCACTGCAACTCATTTTTGAGCAGGTCAATGATTTTTGTACCTAGCCTAACTTTCTTGGCTTTTCTCACTGACCTAACTTATTGCTCCCTTAAGAAATCTGAGCCTTGAGCCATACCTGCAGTTTGTCATGGGAATATGTGGGGTAGAAATGCATCTGCAGATTCACTCATTATAAACACTTTTTTAATCGTATGAGTTATGCCTACAACGTTTTTTACAAACTATCGAGGGCATCGGTCCAAACACTAACCATAACCGGTACTCCTTAGTATCACCATTGGGTTTACATCTACTAGAGGGGACACCTTATGGGAGCCAGGATGGTAAAAGCAGTGCTGCGATGTAGTGTCATATTAAGATAACTAACGAGGTTTGCGGCGTTGTTAGGTCGAGTTAACTCGTTCGCCGTACTTGACCCGTCTAAACAAAATATCACGTTGATGACCACCACAATAAAAGTTTTATTTAAAGATTTTAAAATCTCTACGAGAACATTCCTAACAAAAATATGATGAATAAAACCGCGACGACCCCTGGCGGTGTAAGATAAGATGGAACTACGTCGACAAATCTCTAACATTCACTTGCATTGCGTGTCTACTCTAGTAGATATAAACCTAATGGTATCACTAACCATTATCCCTTGCTAGTTTAATGGTTAGTGTCTCAGATTTTGGTAAAAGGAGTTTAAAAGGTATAAAATACAACGGGGCACCTTGTATTTTACAAGGCTTCTGATAATTGGAAGTTTGATATGTAATGTGGAGATTGCATCTGCAAAAAAAATCCACTATAAGCTAGGCCCACTGCCGCTTCCATGGCATTGGCCTTTTTTCCCTATCGCCTTAATAAACTTATGGGGAAAAAATTCAAGTAGCCTAGATAAGTTAGTTATTGAATGACCTTTTGTGTTAAAGATCACTTCTCTTGGATCGGCAGGCAAAAAGGTTAGAGGCCTATTCATTTTGAAGGGGTCTTTTAAAATTCACGGAAATACTGAAGATGCCTGCTGCTTATCTGTAGATAGATGGATCACTTTTTTTTAAATTAAGTAGGAATCCATTTTCGGACTAAGTGTGGGACTTTCCGAAGCCCTTCCGACCCACCAAGTTTCTCTTTTCTTACACTTTTGGGTATTTATTTTTTCAAATATAGCTTTTCTCTCTCCGGAATTGTTTGTCACATTTCATCGGGGGGGAGAGCCACATGTTGCTTATCAGGCGTGCTGAGGTCCTATTTATGTCAAATCTCACAGCAGAGAAAGCACAGATATTATGCTGATGACTTGACTCTCTGAATTTGTAGCAGAGAGTGGTCCGAGTGCACCCCTCCGCCCCAGTGCACTTGGTGCTAGAACTTCGGTCCACACAGCAGACAAAACTCACCCGAAGCTGGCTGATCTTGAGTATCTGGGTGGCCTCTCCCTCAGAAAGGTCAAAGACAACCTTCATTAATTCAGACTTGTTTGGTGGGCCTACAGACACCTTTGCGGAGTCACTGGGCCTACTGAAAACCTTGTCTAAGACCTCCGTGACCTCAGAAGTTTCAGTAAAAGAGTCGAGGTCCCTCACCTCGTTTATCGGAGGCGACAATGCTCCCTGTTGGTCCAACAGCGGCTTCCAGAACCGCAGTGAAAGACTTCCTATTCAATCCCTTCCCCAGCTGGAGGAGAAGATCTCCCTTCGGAGTTGGTCTCGCACAGACAATCTTTGTGGAGCAGGTGCCAAGTTCAATATCCTTACAGATCTTCCCCAGAACATTGTCGTTGGTTTGGCCCCCTGCCAGCCTTACGGAGATAGACAACAGACTAGATCTTATCCTTGGTTTCGCTGCCACAGCACCCGGGCTGAGTTCAGTAACCGTTATCGCCAGAGGAGCTTCCGCCACAATTATTTCAACTTTTCTTGTTTTAGCGAATTTCCCCTATAGGGAAGAAGCTATTACCGTAGGTCTCATGGAAAGACTTATACCCGAGACCATGATAACTTTTTGTTTTAAGGTCCCCAGATGCCAAAAACACTATTCGTTCAAATTTATATATATATACATATATGTGTCCGTGAATGCGATAACTTGAGAAAAAACGTCTGATTTCGATGAAATTTGGCTCAAATGTGTAAAATGACATTCATGACTTTAAGTTTGAAAACCAGAAAAATCGGACCATGGGAAGGGGGGTTTATGGTGGTTATAAATTTTCCAAAAAACTGTTTTTTGTATTTTTCACCCTACAATTTTTAAAAAACTTAATTTTGGTTTTGACCATTTTATAGATCTTAAAAAACAAATGATATAGTATTTTGAATTATTAACCTAGTGGTTGCGGAGAAAATCCAAAAAACCTACTCATAAAATCTCCCATGTTAATCTTATGGGAAAAAGGTTTTTTGGCTTTTCCTCAGTTTATTTTATTGTAAACATGACATATGCTTTCACCAATCTGTTCAGTTCCACAAAACAATCATTTTGGTGTTTAAATTGTGATTCTACGCCCAACCGTTGCAGAGATATTCAACGTGCTAAACACAGTACGTTGTCCAATGTTATCCTTATGGAGAATAAATAAAATTTTATATCTCGATTATTTATGAATGTATGTTGATAAAACTTGGTATGTGGCTTCACGTAGTACTGGTATATTGATATTTGCACAAAAATTTGATTTTTTGTTGATTATCCCCGAAGCAGCAAACCTGTGTACTCAGCCCCCATGTTATTCTTATGGAGAATAAGTAAAATGTAATGACTCCCTTAATTATAAACATAAATTAATAAAACTTTATATGTAGCTTCACTTGGTTGAGTTATATTGATAATTGCATAAAAACACATTTTTTGTTCCTTGTTGCAGCAAACCTGCTTAGTCTCAGCCCTCATGTTATTCTTATGGAGAACAACTAAAATGTTATATAGCGCTTATTTATGATTGAATATTGATGAAACTTGGTATGTGGCTTCGCCTAGTTAAATTCTATTTATTTTGCATAACAACCAATTGATTGTGTTCCTTGTTTCAGCAAACCTACGTATTCATTACCAATGTTATTCTTATTGAGAATAATTAAAATCGCTTATATGTGAATATATTTTTTGAAACTTGGTATGCGGCTTCGTGGTATTAAGACATATATTATTAATTCAAAATTCGTCTAGTACGCAGGTTTGCTGCGACGGGGGTGTCTTCTTCTTTCTTGACTTGGACTGGTCATTGGTGCTCTCGCTGGGATTCCACCCCCTCTTGCCTAAAGCTCGGGTTTTTGAGAAAAACCAGTTATCTTGATAGCACCACTTTTAGTCCACACGACCTTCATAACACAAACCTCAACTAGAAGAGTACCTCGATAAAAGACTGTTTCCCAAATCCCCTTGAGAGTCTTGCTATCAAGGTTCTACTGTATCTATATATATATATAAAGCCTCATTTACCCAGGAACTTGAGAAAACCATAAGTCTGACATCCATCAACCCTATACTTGAATGAAAGGTCTCGGTGAGGAAATTGGAGTTAAAATATTAGTTTTTTGATAAAATTTTATCTAAGGGTACAAATATAAAGAAAAGGGATGAATTTAAACACACAAAGGTATTTAATTTCCAACAGTTGATACATTTGTTTTTATTACAGCTGTTACCCGTGCGAAGAACGGGTACCTACACATTCTACTAGTTACTCTTAACTTTCGTTTCACAAAAAGGGAATTTTTGTTTGTGTTTCATTTTAGTTGGCCCATTGTTTCCTACACTCCCCGCTTGCCACGTATTAATATATCTCTAAAATTGTCGACCAATAGCGTCCAAGCAGGTATGGTTGACATTACTAGCGACAAACATTACCAGCCACACAGATTTTTAAGTCTGTGTGACTGGTAACGTTACCACTCACAAACCTTACCTTCTTGTTATCTTTAGTTATCACGGATTCCTTCTCTAATATTTAATTAATTTTCAGTGAGAGACATCCAGAATAGATGGAAAAACATACGTGATAGCTATATAAGGGAGCTAAAATATGAACGGAAGGTGGAGAAGGGCCTGGCAATGGCTAAGAAAAATAAATACAAATACTCTCATCTTCTGGAGTTTTTGAACGCTGGAGAAAAGAGAAAGGCCAAAGGGTAAGTTCACACAGGGATGTGTGGCATCGTTACTGGTTTTATGTAAACAACGCAATCTGGAAGGAAAAAATCTAGATGTGATTTTTAGTTCCTTGCCACAAATTCATTACATATTTAGCTTGTGTTTTTTTCTATAAACTAGGAACTGTTTGGTAAAACTCTCAAATGTAATAGGAAAACTATTTGTGATATCTAATTCTGAATATATTGTTGGAAAATTAACTAATTAATCTTTTGGAAAAATCAGGTAGCACAGAAGATTCTCTAGCCTGGCCCCCTCAGGGCAGACCCCCGGCTGGATTACAAAATGGCCGAACGATCTGGTTGTATTTTGTAAATGTAAGATTTTGACCTAAAATATAAACCTGTGTTTCATAAATCCAACTTTTAAGACAGTTTAAGTAAAGAGAAAAAACCTTGTTAACTGAACTTGATGTTTTGTTTGTATTTTGACTGGAAAATAAACTGTAAGTTCACTCTTGTCAATCTCTGCCATGGGAAACTGTCTCTTGGGTAGTTGGCTTTTTCCATAAGGCCAGCCTGGCCATCTGACGGCCCAACCAACTGAGGTCGGACTAGAGAGAGTTTTTCCCATTTTGGGAAAAAGTTGGTTGTATACCAGAATACATATCATTGGTAGGCATACTCCCCCAATCCTATCCTTTAAATCCTTGGGTCTCCACCTCATTTGCCTTTGAAACTCCCGTATTAACTTTCATGCACCAACTACTGGATTGGTCAAGCTAAAATTTGGTAATTCACTAGATTCGAGCATAGTGTTATTCCCGATCTCAAAATCCCTAAGGACCCCTCTGGTCTCTAAATTTTCCTTCTCGCATCAAGTACCTGATAAATTTAGCTGTAAGTTAGTATAGGCTAAATAACTCGGTAATAAGTTATTACTGTACTTAGGCCAACTACCGTTTCATAAACGCTTTTAGGCTCTTCCCTATTTGCCATCAGTATTTCCATGTCAATCTCTTAAACATAAATAGAAGAAATGTTAAATTTATAAAATCTCCAAATCAGAATAAAATATTTATACACTTTATTTCTCTTTTAAAAATTGTTAATGGATTTATTCAATCTCTAGAAATATCACAAAACATTCTTTAAATTCAAGAAATTCATGTATATCCTTTTACAAAAAGTTGTTATAGAACAAATTTTGGATATTTTAGCACTCTTCCATGTCTACATAGGATTGGCAACAAGTTTAAAGTTGGTTGTCACTTGAAAATTTTAAGATTGAAGTTAAAGACTATTTTTTTAACACGCTTTTATTAGCTTGCTTTTTTTTTGTTTTGGTACAAATTTTGTAATCGATTTTTTTAATTGAAAGTAATTTAACAATTTAATTTTTAGTATATAGGATATTGAAAAACTTTACTATTACCTTCTGATATAATTTTGTACTAGGCTACTTAGAAATGGATTGTCCATTAATAAATGAATGTGAATAAGGTTGGCCTAGGACCGACATAATATTTGTTGGGCCACTTGATCTGAATTTTGTTGGAATATAGGCAATCAATTCAAAATAAACCACTTCTCTTTCAATTAAATTTTGAATTGTACCCCGCATGACTTCAAAATTCACATGTAACCATCACATATCAAGTACAACACTAATTGAGATTATTTTTCTAATGAAACAGAATCAATGTAGGCTGCTCCTGTTCCGATTATTCTATCTTATTGACATTTAATCAACCAATTTACCTGAAATTTTTACGATGATGAGTCATACTCCAGAATCAATAACTTCAATAACTCACAGTAGGTAACCTCCTGAATCAAAATTTTGAAAATATATTGTACTAATGTTAATTACCTTGTAACTTATTAATGTTACTGTGATTGCAGGCGAAGCCGTGATGGGTAATAGCTACAGTAAACTCCCAGAAATCCGGATCACACTTATCCGGACTCTTGGTTATCCAGACCGATGAACTTGATTTTTTAAACGTTTTCTATAGCAAATGAAAAATTAATAACGGACTTTCATGATTTAGCGTCTTTTGTTTTCACATGATTATCCCGCATTACGCAAGTGTTATGTAGTTTGCATCGTCAGGCGCTCTGTGTCCCTACTATACAGTTTAATACATTTCGTAATTTATAGTAGAAACACACTAAACTGACCTCAGAGGGTCCCCACTGACCTCAGAGGGTCCGAGTCGTTTAGCCCAACCGTGCCATTATCGGTGTCTGTTATTGTTCACGTATCCGCTGCGCTACTTTGTTCAGGTCTTCTCCTGTCGATGACTTATTACTGACGATATATATCAGTAGACTTGTGAAAGTTTTATTACACTATACTTTATTTATGATTTACAGTGTTATATTAAATCTTTTTAGATGAACATACATTTAAATATTTTCTGTTTAAACTACAGGTTTATCACGTTTTCATGTAATAAATGTGTTTGACTGATAATTCAAATTTGTTTGTATTCCAACAATGCTTTTGGTCCCGTTGGTGACGGATTAACAAGGTTCTACTGTATTACGGATCGTTTATAACTTTCTTCTGGAAGCTCACCCTAGTATTAGCACATAAACGTAAACTTATACTGTCATAATTGTTCACTTTAAAGGCGGGATTGATGATTCATATCCTCCTCCAGGATATCCGGATTTTGAAAAATCCGGACCGACTGCCACAATTGTCTGAATTTCTGAGAGTCCACTGTAGCACGTATTTATATATATATATATATATATATATATATATATATGTATAAAACATATATATATGTATAAAACATATATATATATATATATATATATATATCCAGTTGAAACTGGAGTTTTATCATATTTTCATGGAAATAAATGTGTTCCTGATACTCAGACTTTTTTGTGCTCTGACCGTGCTCTTGGTCGTTGGTGACGGATTAGCGGGGTTCTACTGTATTTTTAAATCGTCTAGAATACTGGTAATGCAGTTTTACCCGTACAGTGGTGAGAAATAGTTGAGGAAACATCAAACTTGTCTAAGTGGTGAGAATGACTCATCAAAGTAGGTGAATGGGTTGAGATACATAGCCTCTTTATCTTTTAAAGATAGATAGAACCTATATTTCAATAAACAATGTAATTACCAATACTGTACTAATTCAGTTGCTTTGTTTTAAGTAAAATCTTTCCAAATTTTAAAACATAAACATGAAACATTAGCAGTGACTCTTACCGCTTGACTACGGTACAGTAAATAATATATAACCAATTTATTTATAAATATTAATATACTTTTGATTATGCTACTAAAGTTAATAATATAAAACTATCTTCATAATTTTAATGGATTATTTCAATCAAACCTACTAAGGCTTAATATTTGTTTTGCGATTTATGTTGCAGATCAGACCAAAGCAGTACTGACATTGAGGAAAGCCCAGAGAAAACAAAACGACTCAATGTTAATTTTACAGAATTGAAACAAGAGTTAGAATCTACACCTATGGAGTTGGATCACAAAAACGATCAAGTGAAAATGAACGGCAGTCGAAGGACAAAGAGATTTAAGTCTAACAACAACCTCTCTTTACAGTTGAACCTACAGTCAGACAGCTCTACGATGGATTCAGACTGTAACAACCAAACGGCAAACCAAGATGCGAATAGAGCAAAACAAAACAACATTTCAAAAGAGACGACACCGAAATTGAACTGTTCAATGGAAACAGAGAAAATCAAAAACCAGTCATTACCGAACAATCAGTCTTTTCAAGACTACTTCAACAGTGAGCTCTCGCATAAGGTCAATGCTGAATATCTCTCCCCATCTGTCGAAATACATCCGGGATTTTCGTCTCTCCCTCTGGAGCAAGACGACGACAAAATGTTTCTCTTGTCATTGCTTCCTTATTTTAAGAAGCTTAATGAAGAGCGAAAGCTTACAGCAAGGATTGAAATGTCTACACTTCTACAGAAAATGATTTACAAGAAATATTGAAGATGGAAGTTATAGTTATCCGTTGTCAGAAAGTTGTGTTCAGAGATAGATATGTATTTTTACACGAGTAACACACAATTAAGTGTACCTATATAGATTTTTACACTTGGAGCTAGTATTCAAAGACGTCTTTTGAAGCATTTACGTATTGTTACTGTTAGCAGGTTATTATTAGTTTTTACGTTACCAACCGAGTCTCATTACAACCACGATAGCAACACATGCTCCAGTTAGTGTGTGCTTGTAATTAAGTAATTATTATGGTTAGCTATTAGAGCAATTGTTACTTGTTCATTTTGTAGAATTTTGTTATTTAGTTAATAATGTGTGATATTTGTCAAAGTTTAATGTAATGCACATGATGGCCTGTAGTGGTTCAAGGATATGGTTTTGGCATAGTTTTGTAAAGTTATTATAGATGACCATAACTAACTTAAATTAATATTATTATAGTAGTCAAGATCTCAAGGTGTCTTTAATTCACCAATGTATTGACTAAATGTAGGAAAAACCTTCAATTTCCTAACACACATTTTCAAACGGAACCTGAAACGGGCATGCCTACTTAGCTGTAAAGTAGGGGAAGTTACCATGCCAAGAGGCAGCTTGACATTCCCCTCGCCTGGCTGCAAAGAAATCACATTCCTTGCCCTTAAAAAAGTTAACCCGTGATAGTCAATTAAATGACTCGATTAGGAAACATTATCAATACTGACCTTTAGACTATATAAATTCAATTTAATTTAATTTTAATTCCCATAATTATCTCATGTCTATGCAGTGCATTGTGGATGACTGCAACTTCTTAAAACAGAACCATCGTTAATTTTTACCTGCCTCCGGATCAATGGTCCTAATTAATCAAGAGGTTAAATTACCGCGATTGTTGAGTAATCCTCAAACGTCGATGTATTTAGGGACTTGGTTTAGACCCACTATCAAGCTAGGTGTAACATTTTTACTCTGAGTAGGTTTTCAAAAAGTCTTAAAACCACAAATATTCAAATACTGCATTCAGAGCTTAAACATAATTTAACCACTTGATTAATTAAGACCCACTGTAGTACATTGAAATTGTTAATAAGATAGTTCATAAATTATTATGTGTAGGGATATAAAACAATAGATATCTTGTATTTGTTTATCAGTTTGTTTAGCTATTTTTTGTCATAATTTAATTCAGATGTCTCCTCATTTGCTGCTACTGTTTAAAGTGCTCTACTTTCAATATCAAGTGTTTATAATTAAAAATAAAGCAAATGTGTTTAATCATTGTTAGCTCAAAACACTGCCGTAATTTATAACCACACCCAGTTTTTGTGTTTGTAGGTATTGTATGTCAGTGATGAGATGAAGACAGTTCAGTACTGTGTTGTATTTTGTTTTTAGTTGTCTGATTATATTAATTAGGAAGTTTTATATGTTCAGTGTTTCAATAAAATTTTGAAATTAGTTTTTGGTGCTTATTTAACACATGGAATATACGGTCTCTAACCCGCCAATTGAGTGGAATGTGGTGTTGCAATGTAACATGAGTAAATATTGCTAAATGTAAATACCCCCGTCGCAGCAAGCCTGCATACTCAGTGAATTTCCAATGCATGTATATGTTTCTCACTACCGTGCCCATAAAGCCACTCGCCAAGTTTCATAAAAATAAATGAATAAACAAGTGATGTATAGCATTTATTTATTCTCTATAAGAATTACATTGAAGGGTGAGTACGCAGGTTCGCTGCAACAAGAAAGATAAGAAACGTGTTTTTTACAATTATTAATATAACTTAACCAAGTGAAGCTGCATACCAATTTTTATTAATTTATGTTCATAATTTAGGGAGATATAAAACATTACATACTCTCCATAAGAATAACGTTAGGGCTGAGTATGTGGGTTTGCTGCTGCGGGGACAATCAGCAAACAAATATTTTTTTGTGCAAATATCAATATAACAAGGCACATGCCAAGTTTCATAAATAATCAACATATCAAATTTTAATTATTCTCCATAAGGATTGGACAACGTACTGTGTTTAGCACTTAAAATATCTCTGCAAGGTTGGACGGAGAATCACAATTTAAACACCAAAATGGTTGGTTTTATAGAGCTAAACCGATTGGTAGAAGCAAATGTGAAGTTTACAATAAAATTAACTGAGGGAAAGCTAAATACCTTTTTTCCATAAGATTAACATGGGAGATATTATTAACACGTTTTTTGGATTTTCTCTGCAACCACTTAACCTAGGTTTTTTTCTAAGCTCTATAAAATGGTCAAAACCAAAATTGAGTGTTTTACAAATTTAGGGTGGAAAATGCAAAAACTGATTTTTGGAAAATTTAAAACCCCCCTTCCCATGGTCCGATCTTTCTGGTTTTCGAACCTAAAGTCATAAATGTGCTTTACATGTTTGCAGGGCCGTACTCAGGGGGGGGGGACAAAAGCCCTGGGGCCTGGGCTTGCCGGAGGGGGCCCGGCAGCAGGGCCGGTGTCTTATTTAGGACACTGTTGTCAAAGGTCACCAACTTGGATCCAGATGACAATAAGGGCCCAGACCAGTAGGCCTGCTCAGGGGCCCATGAAAGCTGAGTATGGCCCTGCATGTTTGTGCCAAATTTCATCGAAATCGGATGTTTTACTTTCTCCCCCTTATACATGGTATATGGAGAAAGTATTGTTTTCGTCAAAATTTTAGAATTTGAGTTATTAGTGGTAATATTCATTTTGGTGCTCCGTGAACCCAAAAAAGTGATTTTTACGTGACGTCTGTGTGTCTGTCTGTATAGATGTGTACAGAGCTAGAGCCCTAACCAATGGTCCGATTTTTATGAAATTTGGTATGTAGATACTAATCCACGATATCTCCAGGTTTTTTAATTTTTTTGGAATTTTTTATTTTTAAGGGTAATTATCCCCCAAAAACCGCCAAAAAACATGAAAAATCGAAATTTCTCAAAAACGGCTCTAACGATTATGATTAAACTTTAGTAATTTGTAGAAATTTAGTTTTCCAACAGAATGACATCATCTGCATTTCTGTAAAAATTCGGATTCATAAATTACAGGACTTAGAATATCAAAAATTCAGATTTTGGATTTTTCATTAAAAAAAACATAAATAAAAAAATGTTACTATTCACAATTAAAAATATCTCAAAAAATAAATAATTTAGTAACTTGAATTACTATCCTACGAACTGGTTGCGGAGAAAATTTAAATTTCCATTTTGCAGTAAACGTAGTACGTTGTCCAATGTTATTCTTATAGGGAATACAAAAATTACTATTCCTCTCTTATTTATTGATAAAGTTCGTTCAAACTTGATATGCTTCTGAAGTTAGCATTGACCAACAGTGGAAATTCGAAATATGTTGCCCCTTAATAACCCTGAGAGGGGGGGAATAGGGGGCATTTCCCCTCTTAAAACCACGTTTGTAGCGATGGATTCTGTAGTGCCTCCTAAACAGGGATTTGGGTGGATATTTTTTAAAACAACTTGTTTACAAGATTTTCTGTACATTCGACGTGCTTTGTATTCTATATTTAGTAAATAAAAAGTAATTTATTCATTAAAGTTGGGCTAAAAGGGAGAAAGTATGTGTCAGTTTCCTGATACCGTTTATTTTACTCAAGTTATCGGGTTAACGGACACATATATGTATATATATAAAAATTTGAACGAATAGTGTTTTTGGCATCTGGGGACTTCAAAACGAAAAGTTATCATGGTCTCGGGCATCAGATTCAGATAATTTTATTCAACAGTACATACATTGTGTGTGTACATGAATGGCATTAATATAGTACATAGTTTTGTGTAGGTACATTTTAACGTAAGTCTAAGTTTGGCTTGTAGAATGAGTTTCAATATCAGTCTTGATCTAATAACAATAATAAAAATCCTGAAAACATGTTTGAGAAAGGCATGTGCTATTTATTGATTAGAAAAAAATTCTTCCAGGGAGTAAATAGGATTGACAAGCAGAAAATAATTTACTGTTTGCCTAAAAAGTTTAAAGTCATTTATATTTTTTATTCCTTGAGGTAAGTTGTTATACAATTTTATTCCTGCATAAGTGGGCTGTTTGGAGAAAAGACTTGTCCTATGAGACTCAACAACAAAGTTATTTCTATTTATTGTATTGTAGGGGTGTACGTCTTCTAATTTTAATTTGTTTCTTTCATTACATTTTACAAAGATGATCGTTTGAAAAATATATAAGCTAAATACAGTTAAGATTTTGAAATCTATAAATTTATTCTGTATGATTCATCAGGCCTCATTTTTAACATGGCCCTGATTGCCTTTTTGTGCATTCCTAAAATTTTGTTTAAGTTAGTTTGTGATGTTCCTCCGTATAACATTAGGTCAAATTGAATATGAGAATCCACGTGTGCATAACAGAGAAGGAACCGAGTGCTAAGTTCACAATAAAAAGACATTTTTCTTGTTGCATAAACACCAGAGCTCACCTTTGCATAAACATGATCAACATATGGTCATTCCATGTTAGTTGATCATCAATTATTAAGCCTAAGAAAGTTGAGCTAATTTTCCTTTCAATAATACTGTCTTCTACTGTTAGTGTAAAATTGTTTTCATCTATTTCTTTTGCATAAGAGTTCTTTAGATCAAAAATTATATAATTTGTTTTACTGGCATTTAATAATAAATTTTTACTTTTAAGAAAATCCACTGTAACTTTTAAAAGTTGTTCAGAAAAATGATTAAGCGTCAAAAAATTTTGTTCTGAGAGTGTTAGAGATGAGTCATCAGCATACAAGAAAAGCTTAACGTATAAACAGAAGGGTTCCTCGTACCGATCCTTGCGGCACGGAATAGTTAAGTTCTTTTAAGCTTGATTTGTAATTTGAAATTGTGCCTTTCTCAACACATGTTAGTTCTACATACTGCTTTCTTCCTCTAATAAAATATTCTAACCACTGCAAAGGTAATCCGTGTATTAAGTTTTACCATGAGACCTCTACGGTAATAGCTTCTTCCCTATAGGGGAAATTCGCCAAAAACACCTTTACAGTTTTTGATACACATGTTTGTTAAATTATAGCATAAAACCATATATGTTGATCTTTCAACTTAACGATATTAGCGAATTTCCCCTATAGGGAAGAAGCTATTACCGTAGTCGGCATGGTAAGGTAAGACCTAGGCCCGGGACCATGATAACTTTTCGTTTTGAGGTCCCCAGACCCCAAAAAACACCATTCGTTTGAAACTGTAGATATATATATATATGTATATATATATATACATATATATATATATATATATATATATATATATATATATATATATATATATATATATATACATACATATATGTGTCCGTGAGCACGATAACTCTCGTAAAAATAATCCGATTTTGACGAAATTTGGTATAAGCGTGTAAAGCAGCATTTATGACTTTAAGTTCGAAAACCAGACAGATCGACCTATCCGAAAGGGTATTTTGGGGGGGTTTTGTACCCCAAAAATGGGTTTTTTGAGTTTTATATATATAATTTTTGAAAAAGTCAAATTTTAGTTTCTTCCATTGGAATCAGCTTAAAAAGACGCACAATTTGGTGTTTTGATCATTGCTCTACGTCAAATGGTTACAGAGATATTGAAAGTGCTAACACAGTACGTTGTCCAATGTTATTCTTATGGAGAATAAGAAAAATTGTATATCTCGCTTATTTATCAACTTATCCTGATGAAACTTGGTATATTGCTTCATATCGCTGTGGTCTATTGATATTTGCACTAAAATAAATTTTTTGCCAATAGTTCCCGTAGCAGCAAACCTGCATACTCAGCCCCCATGTTATTCTTATGAACGTGTTATCTCCCTTAATTATGAACATAAATTAATAAAATTTGGCATGTTGGTTTACCTACTTGAGTTATATTGATATTTGTATAAAACCCCATTTTTTGTGATCCTTGCTTCAGCAAACCTGCATACTCAGCCGCCATGTTATGCTTATATGGAGAATAATTAAAATGTCATAAATCGTTTATTTATGAATGTATATTGATGAAACTTGGTATTTAGTTTTATGTGGTTTTATATGCATTGGAAATTCGCTGTGTACGCAGGTTTGCTGCTACGGGGGTATTCTATAAAAATATCCTCTCCAAAGCATTTCCATTGGTTATGAATGTAATTTTTAATTATTGTTTCTATAGTTAATTGGTTTTAAGGAAGAAGCAGGTAGCCGCAGAGGACTGCAGCCCCCTCTTAAGAAGGGACTCCATTCACAACAGATTTAACATTTTTACCCTGCTTCTCCAGTAACACCGATGTTAACTTTTAAACCTCGTACAAACGATTTTAATGACAAAAAATCAAGCCATTTCAGTTTTAATCCTACTAATAATAATTGTCAGTAAAGTTCTAAAATATTTAATAGTTGTGACTTTTATTGAGTTGACTGTTTTTGACATGTAAATTTTGCCCTCTGAAATCGCTATGTAATATTTTTTTCTGTAAAATAAGCCATAACAATGATTCTGCATAATACGTTGAACGGGGACGGTATTTAAAAGTTATCATTGAGATTATAGAAGAGGCAGGTAGAAATACAAAATCTTTCTTGACTGTAGTTACCTCCTAACGTAAATGTGACTGACTATTAGCAATGGATACATATGGATACATTGCTATTAGCGTTAACCGCTTGCAAGTAGTCTGAAGACAGATGATAGAGGCCTCTATATCTATATAGAGGCCTCCCGGGATAATGATGTTGATAATTGAGGCAATGTACGTTGCCACTGAAACCACTTAAAAAACAATGTTATGGTTACGGTGGCAGCATGTGATAAACAAACTGGTAAATTCAAATTAAAGTTCATGGAAATTGGCAATAGTAACAGTGTTGGCGAAAGGAAGTGAGGGGGGAATCAAATATCCCAGTTTCCATCGGACCATTTTCATAAAATAAACATAATGGGATCATAAGTACCGGGTAACAACTATGTTGAGCTGACTGTTTTAGTTAGACCTTTTTATTTGACCCAATAACTGGCTTTTTGGTGTACAGTTTGTGGTTGTTTATATAGTTCTTTATTTTGTTGTATTTGTCAAATTGTAATAGCTATACGTAGTTAATTTGTAAACCAGAGCTAAAATACCCAGATGTGTGAAACGTTTTTGGCAATGATTACCCCTACAGACGGTAGCCTACTACAGTCTGGCGCCAACTCGTGGCTGGGTTGTTGGTGCATGGCGCATGATGAGTAGATCAACAACGTACTTGGCACTCATGTACGGTTTTATACCAAGGGAACACTTTTAGACTGCAATCCGTGCTACTTTGTTGCTACTTATCTTTTTGGCTTTAGCTTCATTGCCAAAAATACCCCTAGCACCTGAATAGCTTTTGGCATGATGACTCAAAGCTATTGCAAAATTACTATCACACATTTAATCAAACTCGATAGGAATTTTATACAGTGTGTTGCAATTGTTATTGGTGAATTTTACTTTGCTGTCTTATTCAGACTGTGCTATTGTTATTGCAATGGTTAATTTTGTTATATGCCAATCATGTGACTCAAAGAGCAATTTGTGCTTGTAACTTCACCATTTGAGAAATGATCTAATAGCAGGACCTACTCTTTTAAACGGAGCAGATGCTTTCCCTCGCCTCGATGATTTTACATCTCACCTCAACGTATTTTACACACTGTGTTGTCATTCCAGTATCATTTTATTTCAATAGTGACTAGCTGTAATATATTTTCTTGCTGTTGTGCTATATATTTTCTGAATGAGTCAATAGCTATTAAATGTAATATTACATTGTATGTCATTCCTCTGTAAGATTTACATTAACTCTTACAAGGTCTAGGGTGAAGCCCTAAAGACAAATGTAAATTATAGGGAATTTTGTAGAATCTACATCTGGTCTAATTCATATCACGCACACAAATCTGTTCAGTAGTTCCTCAGATCTTGCCCTTACAAATTGTTTGTGTATATTAAGGAGAACTTTAAAATGGACTTAATTTATTTATTGCTTATATTTGTTAAACAACTTTTTTATTAGTTATATTTGTTCTCAGGAAAGGCAGAAAAGACCATGTGCCTTCAAAAGGAAATGTGGGGATCCAGACATCGCCAAGAAAGACCAAGGACAGAAACCTCAGTGTGATGGTGACACCGTCCTTTCTCAACAATCCAGACTTGGTAAGAGAATTACAATTGCAGTCCCCAATACTCGAGAATACACCGCCCGAATGTTCAGCCGAATTACAGATATTCGGCATATTCGCGTATAGTGTGGGAGCTGCACAGATACCAAATACCTAATATTTACATTGTTGATAAGCAGAATTAACATGCGGCCTAACATTCGCACGTATTTGCGAGTATTGTGGGACTGGCAAAGTACTTTATTAAAATTATAATAATTCGATGACTAGGCCTATATTATTAGAGTGCAGATGGCTAATTCAAATTATAACAGAATTAAAACTTGATAGTGTCCTGTGTGAAACAATTAGTTCATGTAGGGGATGAAGAGACTCCTTCGCGCCATCTTAGAGGTGACGGTAATTCGATGACTAGGCCTATATTATTAGAGTGCAGATGGCTAATTCAAATTATAACAGAATTAAAACTTGATAGTGTCCTGTGTGAAACAATTAGTTTATGTAGGGGATAAAGAGACTCCTTCGCGCCGTCTTAGAGGTGACGGGAAGTGCTACCCCCTCTTGTGTTTGTACACAACTGTTGGTGAGGACTTATGCCCATGCGGCATAACAGGTCCTTGCTATGTTTAGCAAAATATTTTTTTAACAATAATGCTCATACAGAACGTAAAATAATGGATGATTAACAGCATCAGTTTGTGTTGTGATTTTATAATATAATTACAATTTTTACCCAAAGTTTCAATTTAACATCCTTTATTTTTGTTGTTATTCAAAAAAATTGTTCTTTTCTGATTACCCAGCTTATCTACAGGCTTATCTCAATATATAAAAGCCAAAGCTTACAAAGTGATTACTCACTCGTAATCACTAATTTTCCAACTTCCTGGCGTGCTAGAGTGATGATACAGTGATGGTGCAGTGGAACCTCTATCCATCACCTTCGGAACCGGGACTGTGACGGGTAACTGAGTAGACGGATAATAGAAGTGTCATTATATACATGAATACACACGTACACTTAGTCATGTGCAGTTTACATCAGTAACTAAATTTAAAATATTTTTGGAGAGAAATTAAAATAAAACTGTTTATAAACAACTTTGTTTTAACAACATAATAGCTCGTACAGACGCTCAGACACCGCCGTAATAAATCGTAAAATTCTCATAGACAGACGACAGATAACAGAGAGTGACGGTTGATCGATGTTTTACTGTTCATTGATTCTTTAGGTATAAAATAAAAAAGTTAAAGTGTTTTCATATCGATTCAACTATAGGCCTTAGCCCCACGGCGCATGAAAGTTACCATGTATTCCTTATGGACATTAATTTTGGTTTGAGCTGATGAAAATACAAACAGCTGTTCTTGATTTGTAGTACTTCCACAAGCTGACCACAGAATGCAGTAAACAGCACTGTCATAGTTTACGCGGGCAAAGCCACCACGGATCTCCTAGTTAGCTTATATTATGATGTAATTCCAGATGTTAGCTTTAAAACTGCTGATCTTGCTTCTGTACTGTGTTTTGTTAGTATCAACAGCTGTTAAATGTCCAATTAAATAGATTTCCGGTTTTTTAGCAAATTTCCCCTATAGGGAAGAAGCTATTACCGTAGGTCTCATAGTAAGACTTAAGCCCGAGACCATGATAACTTTTTGTTTTGAGGTCCCCAAAAACACTATTCGTTCAAATTTATATATATATATATATATATATATATATATGTGTGTGTGTGTGTGTGTGTGTGTGTGAGTGTGTGTGTGTGTGTGTGTGTGTGTGTCCGTTAACTCGATAACTTGAGTAAAAAACGTCCGATTTCGTTGAAATGTGGCTCAAATGTGTAAAGTGACATTCATGACTTTAAGTTCGAAAACCAGAAAAATCGGACCATGGGAAGCGGGGTTTATGAGAGTTTTAAATTTTCCAAAAATCAGTTTTTTGCACTTTTCACCCTAAAATTTGTAAAACACTCAATTTTGGTTTCGAGCATTTTATAGAGCTTTAAAAAACAAACAATATAGTATTTTAAATTATTAACGTAGATTAATTAAGTGGTTGCGGAGAAAATCCAAAAAAACCTGCTCATAAAATTTCCTATGTTAATCTTATGGGAATAAGGTTTTTGGCTTTGCCTCAGTTCATTTTAATGTAAACTTCACATTTGCTTTTACCAATCAATTCAGCTTTACAAAACAATCATTTTAGCGAATTTCCCCTATAGGGAAGAAGCTATTACCGTAGGTCTCATGGTAAGACTTAAGCCCGAGACCATGATAACTTTTCGTTTTGAGGTCCCCAGATGCCAAAAACACCATTCGTTCAAATTTTTATATATGTATATATATATGTGTCCGTAAGCACGATAACTCTCGTAAAAGAGGTCCGATCTTAATGAAATTTGGTACAAACGTGTAAAGTACCATTTATTTGAACGAGTTCGAAAACCAGACAAATCGCACCATCCGAAGGGGGGTTTTGGGGGGTTTTTGTACCCCAAAAATGGTTTTTTTGGAGTTTTCACATGTAATAATCATTTAAATCAAATTTTAATTTATACCATTGGATTCAGCTTAAAAAAACAAACAATTTGGTATTTTGATCATTGCTCTACGTCAATTGGTTACTGAGATATTGAAAGTGCTAAACACAGTACGTTGTCCAATGTTATTCTTATGGAGAAAAAGAAAAATTTTATATCTCGGTTGTTTATGAACATAGACTGACGAAACTTGGTATATCGCTTCATCTGGTTGTGGTTTGTTGTTGTTTAAACAAAAAACTACTTTTTCGCCTATGGTTCCCGTAGCAGCAAACCTAGGTATTCGGTCCCCATGTTATTCTTATGGAGAATAATAAATATGTTATATATCGCTTATTTATGAATATATATGGATGAAACTTGGTATGTGACTTCACTTAGATGAGTTCTATTGATATTTGCATAAAAACCCATTATTTTATGTTCCTTGTTGCAGCAAACCTGCGTACTCATCCCTAATGTTATTCTAATGGAGAATAATGAATATTTTAAATATGGCTTATTTATGAATATATTTCTTATGAATTCTGGTAAGAGGCATAATGTGTTATTAAGACATATATATATTCATTGGAAATTCGCTGAGTACGCAGGTTTGCTGCGACGGGGGTATTTGTTTTTAGACTGTGATTCTACGTCCAACCGTTGCAGAGATATTCAAAGTGCTAAACTACGTTGTGCAGTGTTATCCTTATGGAGGATAAATAAAATTTGATATCTCGATTATTTATGAATGTACATTGATGAAACTTGGTATGTGGCTTCACGTAGTACTGGTATATTGATATTTGCACAAAGAATTGATTTTTTGTTGACTATCCCAGTAGCAGCAAACCTGCATATTCAGCCCTAATGTTATTCTTATGGAGAATAAGTAAAGTTAAAGTTATCTCCCTTAATTATGAACATAAATTAATAAAACTTAGTATGTAGCTTCACCTGGTTGAGTTATATTGATAATTGAATAAAAACACATATTTTGTGTTTCTTGTTGCAGTAAACCTGCGTACTCAGCACTAATGTTATTCTTATAGAGAATAAATAAAATGCTATAGATCACTTATTTATTTATGTATTTTTATGAAACTTGGTAAGTGGCTTTATGTGGTAGTGAGAAACATATGCATGCATTTGAAATTCGCTGAGTACGCAAGTTTGTTGCGACGGGGGCATTGTAAGATTAACATTACAACTTTGAAAGCCCAGGTGGCAAAGCCCTGAAGATGGATGTGTTTTCCAAAACCTCAAATGCATATCTAGATGTTAAAGGCTTTCCATTATAAATCCGTAAAACAAACTCGGGTTGGTTACACCATTTATAACTGAAATACTACTGAACCGATTGGCATGGAAATTAACAGGAATATTCCTTATATACCTGGTTAACATATACTGAAGGTACATTTTCGTTTTGAAAGGCGCGCCCTACGTCTCAAAAAAACAAAACTTAAAAGTTAATCTTATGGAGTAATGTTTTATTTGGTTTATATTGTCACATGTGTATTTTCTCAATTCATTTAAATAAACAGCTGTTACAAGGATTATGTGTAACATACTTGAATGGCCACTCAAACTCTTTTTACGATGCCGAAGTTAGCTCTATATAAAATCAGGCGAGTGAGCGTACGGAGCGAGCTCATCCTGGAGGCAAGTGGGCATAGTGAACTAGCTTATCCTGGAGGCGAGTAAGCGTAGCGAACGAGCTCATCCTGGAGGTGTGAGAGAGAAGCGAACAAACTCATCTTGAAAATGAATAAGCATTTTTGCATAAAACAAATTCAATGACATTAGGACAAGACAAAGTCTGTTGGGCTAGCTAGTAACATATAAACAATCATTCAGGATCTAATAGTTTCACCGGAATCCTGGTCACAAAACTCGGCTTATTCTTTTAATAAATAGATTAATATTTTTAAAACCATCTCAAATGAGATTTAGAGGCAATAATGTATTAGAAGGTTTCTTAATTATTTATCCTTGTACTAGCTGAGGTCAGTTGTGGTCATAGGCGTGCGCAGGGTTTCATCTTTGGAGGTGCCAGTGGGAAAATGACGCCCCCAAGGGGGGGAGGGGTGAGGAATTTCTGAAATCTTTGCAGGTGCCATGGCACCTGTGGCACCCCCTGTGCGCACGCCTATGGTTGTGGTGTACTGAGAGCAAGCCCCCGCAACAAAAGGATAGGCAAATATAATAATCAAAACAATACCATCTTTTGTATATAATACTTATTTAAAATAATTAATACAAGTTAAATGAAGCATTGTTTGGTTCAAATAGAGTGTATCCAACTTGTAAACATTGAAACATAAACAAATCAAAGCAAAAACATTACTTCACATGGTCAAAATGATATTTATATAATCAGCTGACATTTAGAATATGAGTAGGTAACTATATATCAACTCTCCCCTCTTATTTTTTTTAGAGTATTTCGTCTGCATGTCTGGTCCATATAAGTTCATTATCCATGTTTAGTTTGTAACTTACATTGCATTGCCTACTTTGGAAATGATTTGTTCTAATTTCCAATTTTCTTTGAATGTATAGTTCCGTGCTTGTACCTTTGGCCCTCACAGAACTGTCTTCCCACTTTTTTCTGATCCGCCGACATATTTAATATCGTTCTGTACATTCTGCTTTATCTGCCATCACATTTAATTTTGTTCTTATGTCTCTGCCAAACATCATTTTGTAGGCTGACATTCCAGTCGTATTACTTTGGTGCTTTCCTGAGCTCCCCTACTAATGTGTCGATTTTAGACTGTAAGTCACCTCGATCTTTTATCATTGAACTTAATCCTTTCTTTACAATTTGAGCAAAGCATTCAGCTTGTCCGTTACTGGATAAGACCTAACTACTCATATTCTAAATGCCAGCTGATTATATAAATATCATTTTGACCATGGGATGTAATGGTGTACATGTTCTGTGGCATATTCCATGGTCTCTTAAATAACTACCAAATGCCGAGCTAGTAAATTGGGTTCCATTGTCTGTTACGATCAGTAATGGAAGACCAAAAAGTTGAAAAGAGATGCTGTAGTTTTTTAATACACATTCTGCTGTTGTAGTTTTCGTGTGTATTACTTCCAACCATTTTGTGTAGGCAACAATGATAACCAGAAATTAATTACCGTTAATAGGTCCAAGAAAGTCTAAGTGTATCCTATGCCATGGCCCAGCTGGTTCTTCCCATGGGTGAGTGTTGTCCTTGGGAGGTTCATTCCTCTTTTGATCACATTTCTTACAGTTTCTAACTAGCTCTTCAATGTGTATGTCCATATTCTTCCAATAAAACAACTTCGAGCCATCGCCTTCATTTTCGTCATTCCTAGGTGGCCAATATGAAGTTCTTTAAGCACTTCATTTTGGAGAGATAAGCACTTCATTACTATACTACCTCGGAAAACACATCCTTTGTGTATAGTAAATTCATTATTATGAAATCCATTGTCTGAAGATCTTCCCCATTTTCAAGCGCCGTTAAACATTTTGAAGGGACCAAATCTTTCTGTGTGTGTTCTACAATTATTTCTTTAGTGAGTGGTAACACAGAGTTAATTGCCTTTTTCATTTTTGTGACTTCAGCCATCCTCGTTGCCACTTTTGTATATAATACTTATGTAAAATAATTAATACAGTTAACCCTTTGAGTGCCACGCAACGATATATCGTTGTGCACGGAACATCCGAAAAATACTTCACAACGATATATCGTCGTCGGTGGTCTTACCGAAAAATACATCGCAACGATATATCGTTGTTATAGAAAATTTTTCTTACGTCATTACTTTTTATTATTTCTTTCAGGACATTTCCAGGATATTTTCTAGCTCTATAAATCTAGTAGTTATTTGGTGAAAATCTTATATTTGAACAATGTTTATTTATCTGAAAAAATATATAAAAAATTTCCCGCATGTATAATATGTACCTATTCAAATTTTTTATTTTTTATTTTTTAGATATTATATATGTGCATAATATTATAGCTAAACTTTAAACTTACAAAACAAAAAAAGTTTCATAATAATATCTTACCAAATAAAAAAGTTATTGATTTCATGTACAAAACCCTTGCAAAATGTTGATTTTGTGAATCTTTGTTATAGAAAATGTTTCTTACTTCATTACTTTTTATTATTTCTTCCAGGAAATTTCCAGGATATGTTCAGGTAAACATATACTCCATAAATATACGAGGCCTAGTTAGTCTGCTTTATGAAATAAAATTGTAATAAAACTTAAACCCTTGAATAAAGTTAGGCTACTGTCTTGTGTACTAATTTGCCGTTTTTATATTTTTTTACATTTATGGAAATAACTTGTCCGCCTAAAGCCCAAATTTGATGAAACTTTCAGGAAATATTTTGGGAAACATGTCCTCTATAAATCTAGTAGTTATTTGGTGAAAATCTTATATTTGAACAATGTTTATTTACCTGAAACAAATAAAAAAAATTAAAAGAAATTTCCCACATACATATATGTATTCAAATTTTTTATTTTTTATTTTTTAAATATTATATATGTGCATAATATTATAGCTAAACTTTAAACTTACAAAACGAAAAAAGTTTCATAATAATATCTTACCAAATAAAAAAGTTATTAATTTTTTTGCAAACCCTTGCAAAATGTTGATTTTGTGCCTGGCACTTTTTGGATATACTGTTTTAAAAACTCTGGCACTCTAGGGATATGACGACCGAAAAACTCTGGCACTCAAAGGGTAAAATGAAGCATTGTTTGGTTCAAAGAAAGTGTATCCAACTTGTAAACATTGAAACATAAACAAATCAAAACATATACATCACATGGTCAGAATGATATTTATCTAATCAGCTGACATTTAGAATATGAGTAGGTAACAATATATCACCAACCATGTTCAAGAAAGTAGTCAAATCTATGTCCGGTGAGTACAACTCGCCGAGAGTTACAGAATCGTGTCAATTCCCACCAAAGCCTGCTTTGTCCACTTCATACTCTCCCTCCAGAACACCAGATCTGATAGGGGAACTTCTAGCGACTTGCACAAGGTCAACCGTTGGGTCATGCATATATAGGAAATGAACTCTCAATGTATGAAGGGTAGTATGGTAATAAGGAGTTTACCACAATACAAATGTGTTGGCCGCCACGCCCAGAAAAAAAGTTGTGCGATTGAAAAAGGTATTCGTAAAATATCGCTCTGTTTTCATGTTTTCATCAATCTTTTAAAACTTCAATCCAAGTTGAAGAATATGAAAAACTGATCGACACTCATCAGAAAAATCAAAAATGTCCGTTGCTTGCCCATTGGCAGTGCTGTAAACTTCTGCGTGTAAATTGCCTCTCACGGCACCGCTGTAAACCGCCTCAACTATGGCCTAGCAGGGCTTGTTGTGGGCCCCCGGGCGTCGAGCGCCTGCCCTGATTAGATCTTGTTGTGGGAAGCAAACACATGTTAACTCTTCTGCCCTGTGCTTCATGCTAGTATTCACCATACTCAGCTCAGCTCAGTAACAATGTATTTACTTATATATTTTAGCATCCCAGTCCCAATGTTTTATTTTATTTTATATTTATCAACATGTCAGAGCTGAATTTTTAAGTTGATACAATTTCTAATTAACTATAAAGTGTACTTAATTTATGATTAAATTTATAATAATTTTGGAAATTCTTGTTGATCTAACTTCATCATCTTGGTAATTTGTGGTATGATTTCTCTAAAAACTCTTCAAGGTTGTAAAATGGAATTTATATTAAATAAATTTTCAGATTTGTTTTCAATTTTATCATTTTTGTAGATTCTTTCATACTTTTCAGAATTTTTCTCAGGAATTTATTTCCTATATAAGTAATTATTTTTCTTAAAAATTTCTTTGCCATGCCTTTTAATATTTATTTTGTTTCTTGTATTATTTTTGTAATCCATTTTATAATTTCTGCTAAGTTTTAATGTTATCATAATTGCTTCAAAAATATATATATTTAATATTCCAAGTTCTTTATAATTATTCTTTTAGATTTTGTTTTAAAGCTTTATTCAAATTGCAATTTGGTGTTGCCCCATAAATGCTTTTGCCATATAAAATGTGACTTTGGGTCCTGGCAAAATACATTTTTGACATTTTGTATAATGTACATATACCAGATGTTACTTGATTTATTACACTTTCTACATGAAAATTCCAACTTAAATTTTTATCTATGTCTAGTCCTAAAAACTTTGTATGGTTTAATTGTTCCAATTGTTATATCTCGATGTAATACAGTTTTAGTTTTTATGTGTTTTAGGTGGCAGTGAAAATACCAAAAACGCCCTCTCCTTTACCAAAGACAAGGGTTTTGGAGGCAGCTGATCACCTCATGTCAGTGGCTGAGAGGGAGCTCTTGACAGTAGAAGCAAAGCTCTCATCCGACCGCCTGTTAAGTGCCAAGTGAGAAGAATCATCTGTTTTATGTTTGTTTTTTAGGTTGTAATTTAAAAATGTACTTTCTGATATAACAAGTTTTTTTTAATAATTTTAATGCTTTAAAAGTTTTATATTTAAAAAATGGTTTTTAGTTTGGGTGAGTTGATATACTAAATATATACGTATGGTTTTGAGACTAAATGTTGTTTATTTTGTATTTAAAGCATAAATTAAACTATCAATTTTATCACTGGTATGGTTTTTTAAAAATGGAATAATTACCAACATTTTTTAAAACATTTGATAAACAACATTCATAGTTGTTCATATCAATAAACGTTTATTATTATTATAATGTCAAAAGATTTAAGGTAGTTATATCAACTTGTTTGTTTACTTACACATATGGATTTTGTAATAATCTATTAGTTTTATTTGCCTATATTCCAGCTTCTCCAGAATGCATTATTATGGAATGATTATGCTTTGAAGTATCTAAAAATCCTTTGGCAAAATCAAAGATTTCAGATTAGACAGCAAATTGATTTCTCAGTATTTGATTTGTTTCTCCTAGTTAGAATTTTAATGAGGTCATTTGGGAGTTTTTGTGAAGAAACTTAAAGATAGTAGTTCATCCTGTTCAAGCAATAATTATGATCGTTTCACAACAGTCTCATTAAAAAAAAAAAAAAAAAATCATAGCGGTTTTAGAAAGGAGTATAATCTAAGAAATTAGCCGAATATGTATAAAACTTACAACTTTGAATTGATTTGGGTGTTTCAAAACAAAAAAGAGTATGTTGGACACTGCTCAATCTTCATGGCTTCACGAAAATAGACAAATGGATGTATAATTTCAAGAACAAAATCTTCATTATCAGTTGTAGAAAAGTCACTGCTTCTCAGTAATGGTCTATATACATGAGCGAGCCATTAGCAGACATTCGTTCAAAGAACAAATATTTCATGTTTACCTAGAGTTTGTCATTGGAACAAGATCCCAAGTCTTGTTGATTGTTTTCTATGTTGGTCCCACTGGAATAGCAGGCTTGAGGGCTACTGTAAAGCCTCTTAAAATCAGTGGGGCCTAAATTGACGTTCAATAATTAATTAGGACAGTTAAGGCACTCTACTTACTTTCTTATACATTTAATTTTATTCAAAGTCTCTAAAACACATATCAATTTATATGTTTTAAAGTTGTTTTTTTTTGTAATTCTCATTTTGTCAATCTGATTCTTATTTGTTAAGGATTATATTAGAATCACTCACGTATTTGGTTTTCAGGACTTCTTCACTCCATGCAAGTGAACTTTCTTCTGCTAGAAGGGTAAGTAAGTTTTTTTTTATGTAGTACATTATATTATAGTGGGCACACTAACAGTTAGTATATCTTGGACTCTGGCTTGACGAAAACAGACTGCCAAGTCTTGTCGAGACTGTCAATGACCGATTAGATTGGCTTGTAGCGTTTGCGATGATCAAACCTAATTTGAAAACAGTTTTGATAATTTATATAGGAAAAATATGAAAACAACCAAACAAACAAGCAATTTAATATATCGATAACCGGAAAGTTTGATAATTTTGTTTTTAATGTATTTTTACTGTGAAATTGGCTGCAATGCGCTGGCAACCCTCATAGCTGGCTGGTTACCTCAAGTGTGGCTCTGTGAGACTGAACTCATTGTTGTATGGCAGCTAAAGGGTTAAAGCCAATGTGGCAAAGTCCTGAAGGAATTCTGGACATTTTTTGACTTTTGACACACATATATATAGGAATCTACCGAATATTTTCATATGCAATATGTTAACGCTTTGTTATGATAATACCTTTAAATTTGGTAGGGATGATTCCCATTTGATGCCCTTAAACTTACAAAATTTTGAATTTAAATGTAGATTCCTTGAAATAATATTATATGTAGATTTGAAAGAAGCAAATAATATCCAGAACTACTTTTCCTTCCAATTACAGATTATGACTGATGTCCCACTGAGTCCAACAAAAGGAAGTGCATTCGGCAATTCTTCATTAAAAAGCAGATCAAACACCAGCTATCGTGTTCCTCAAAATTCTCCATCGTCTTTTAAAATCCATGGTAATGAAGAGAATTACAAGAGAAACAACGGAGAACAGAAGAGCTTAAATCAAAAACTTTGCCCACATCACAAAGAGCCAAAACTCTCTGATAACCAAAGTGAGGAAAATAAAAGTAGTAAATTAGAGCAAAGGAATTTGAGCAAAACTCCTGCAGTTACTGAATTCAGTATGTTTTATGAACAGCAACAATTAGTTGAGAGAAAAACGCAGATCTCCAAGGAGAAGAATTCAGCTACTGTAATTTTTAAATCGGATGCCAAAGTTATTTCTAGTACAGATGTTATGAAACACGATATTCAAACAAATACAGGACCAGTTTTTTCGAGCGGTCAATCAAATAACTTAAAGTTCACTTCAAACTCGTCGATAATAAACATGAAATCAAGTAAGCCCGAAGAGGAAGATCAGCCTTTAGCGTTTTCAGGGAAGCTGTTGAATGTTCAAAAAATGCCTTCTGTAAATATAAGACCAGGTTTTACCATTCAACACGGGCCTAAAATTAATATTGTTGGCTCAAGTTCTAGTTTATACAAACCAAAAAGGAGAAATACAGAATTTTTTGATGTTGTATATCCACCGAATAGTCCGGTTTGCAGCGAGTCATCCTTCGTATCGGAACAGGGGAGGCAAAACAGACAGACGGAAAACCATGCAGAATTCATATGTGAGCGGCACACTTTCCCTAGTGGGAGGCTGATACCGGGAAACACAGGAGAGAACTTAAGACGAACTCATCTCCAGAACAGTCTTAACTTGACTGATAAGAAAGAAATGCTGATAGGGTTGATAAAGTCGGTAACAGACAAAATCGAACAACAGTCTAGTCAAAGAAAGAAAAACTGCTGTCGTCTCCTTTGTTCTTTACCTCTACTCGCGTCCGTGGTGAGAAAAATTCAAGTGGATTGTGTGAAATGTGAGGATTTGCTGAACACTCATATGGATAGGCTCGTTGCTTTGATGAAAGAAGAGCTTCGCGGATACAAAGAGCTCTCGGACGATCACTGCTGCCAGTTGGACGAAGCGATTCATTATCAGATTGTGGAACTGGAACTGATGCAGGAAGAGAACTTGAAAGGAACAACTGGCAATGCCACTGTTGTGAAACACAAAGGTGAGTGATTTGGTCTTTCAAATGTATTTATTTTCATTGCTGAATTTCTTTAACACAATATTTTTTGTATATATATAAATTGTCTCAGTAAACTGGTATCGTTGATTACAATGGTTTATCAGAAGGATAAATTATGCTATGTATAATATATGTTTGTTATTCCTGCTATATAAGTTATTTAGTAATACCATTACCTAATACTTTCTATTTACCCGATAATGGGACTGTTCCACATAACATGTACAGAAAAAACTCACTCCAGTTGGACAAATTTGTTAATGAAACTTCAGTTTTCTTTGAACAAAATTATTGTGTTTGAAACATACATTAGAAAACCATGCATTACCATCATGGCTTGTTACCATTTTCTTATTATTGGAATAATATTCTTTATTGTAAACATACTTTACTTGTAAACATATTTTAGATAATTTGAACTTTCATCGATTTTTAAGCAGTATGTTTGGCAATAAACTTGTGTCGACTAAATAATTACAATTACTAGTTTTATCATTTACATTCTTATTAAGAATCACTATAACATGATGTAAACATTGTCAATAATATACTTCACACGAAATACCTGTGGCTTACTCAGCTGCCAGAGTGACTGAGATAACCAGCTGGGCAGGCCTGCCCAGAGAAATTTCGGGCCCCTGAGAAAATTACAGTATGGGCCCCCTTTCACGGACCCTTGTTGCGTGAAACCCCTTGAAACACCCTCTGGGCGGGCCTGCAGCTAAGCCATCTTGAGCTTTAGTTGTGCCGTTGACAGTTATATTGTTTTATTTACATAACAACAATATTCGATTCATTGACTGAACAGATGATGGAAGCAATAGATGACAGATTAAGACCGATGTCTAAATCTCGCTCTACTCCAGCTGTTAGAACTGAAAATAGTTCCCACAGGTCAAGATATTCTCCATCATCTGTACGTTTATGATAATTCTTATTGTTTATAAGAAATGTCAGTTAAAACAATAGAACAGCCGAACAACCGATCAGTGTTCAGTTTATCCAATATTTACCACAAATAGAGCCCTTACAGTGTGAGTCTAGGGTTTGGTTAAAAAATATACTTGAAAAAACCTAATAAGATTCGTCCCTAATAAGTTAATATCATGACTCTTGCCCTCTAAAACTTAGGAAATATAAGGAAATCATTCATAGTGTGGTATGAGCATTGGTTTTGTTTGGTTATAACAACATTGCAAATATATGTTTTTAAAAAATTACCAGTTTACATGTAAGTTAAATTATTCCAAATTTGAATGTTTACAGATGGTACTCATGGGTAATCGGTCTCTGTCAAGAGAAAAAAGAAATTTTGAACTTTCGACCTGTGTGCTTTTCATATCGTGTTTAAATATACCGGTATTCCACCTCAAGAAGAGCTCCAGCAAGACCAATATGTTGTAACCAATTCAAAATTTGTTGTAGTTACTTCATAATAGGAATAAAACGCTATCCAAAACTGTTGCTTTTCATCAGTCTATAACCTAAACTGTAAAATGTCTGACATGAATTAACTTATTATCCTAATATGGTTTTTTAGCGAATTTCCCCTATAGGGAAGAAGCTATTACCGTAGTCGGCATGGTAAGACCTAGGCCCAGGACCATGATAACTTTTCGTTTTGAGGTCCCCAGACCCCAAAAACACCATTCGTTCGAAACTGTATATATATATATATATATATATATATAGATATGTGTGTCCGTGAGCACGATAACTCTCGTATTATCCGATTTTGATGAAATTTGGTATAAGCGTGTAAAGCAACATTTATGACTTTAAGTTCGAAAACCAGCCAGATCGCTCTATCCGAAAGGGTATTTTGGGGGGGGTTTTGTACCCCAAAAATAGGTTTTTTGATTTTTTACATATAATTTTGGAAATAGTCAAATTTTAGTTTTTCCCATTGGATTCAAATTAAAAAAACACACAATTTGGTATTTTGATCATTTCTCTACGTCAATTGGTTACCGAGATATTGAAAGTGCTAAACACAGTACGTTGTCTAATGTTATTCTTATGGAGGAAAATAAAAATTTTATATCTCGCTTATTTATGAACATATACTGACGAAACTTGGTATACAGCTTCTTCATCTGGTTGTGGACCATTGATATTTGCTCAAAAAAACCATTTTTTGCCAAAGGCTCCCGTAGCAGCAAACCTGCTTACTCAGCCCCATGTTATTCTTATGGAGAATGAGTAACGTGTTATCTCCCTTAGTTATGAAAATAAATTAGTGAAATTTGGTATGTGACTTCACCTAGTTGAGTTATTGATATTAGCATAAAACCCCATGTTTTGTGTTCCTTGCTTCAGCAAACCTGCATACTCAGCCGCCATGTTATTCTTATGGAGAATAATTAAAATGTCATAAATTGCTTATTTATGAATGTATATTGATGAAACTTGGTATGTAGCTTTATGTGGTATTAAGATAAATATATATGCATTGGAAATTCGCTAAGTACGTAGGTTTGCTGCTACGGGGGTATTAAGATGAACATCAGGAGAAATCCAGTTTAATAAAGAAAATAATGTTTATGCAATGATAAAACTGTCCCGTATAAATGTGCGGTTGAAGGACAAATTGTTTAGTCCCGCAGTCCCGCTTTCTTCCATTTCTGCCTCAGCCCAGTGGTGGATGTACACAATTGCCACAATTGTACACACTTAAGGGCTGATAGAAATTCACCCCAACCCCCTTCAATTTACCTTCTATTTTTTTGCGTGAAGTATTAGACGAAGAAAGAAAGTTCAAAACATCCATTGTAGTACATAAAAACAGAATCCTATCAGCTGTGAATAAATTATCCAGTGAACTGTCAAAGTTGCATTTAAACAAGGTAAAGTACAACAAATGATTTCTTGAAAACAGTGACTAGAACCATTGGATAAAGATTGCTTAGCGCCTACAGAGTGGACATTTTTCACCCGAGAAACCAATCAAACATCACCGAGATGGCTCGGTCCCCCCAGTACTGGTCTATAGATAACACTGTTTATAAAGCTAAAGCAACATTATTATTAATTGACATAAGAAACATCATGATCATGAGAGTTAAATATTTTAGTTGCCTCATTTGACACCTAAAAGCATCATTCTAAAGGGAGATAAATTACTTTAAAAAACTGCAAAGTCATTTGTTTGTGAATTTCAACAGTTAATATATCTATGCTTATAAAAGGCAAAGCCCTCACTCACTCATCACGAATTTTCCTACTTCCCATTTACTTAGAGTTAAATTGTGTACTCTGATTCTTCAGGCATAAAATAGGAAAACTAAATGGTTTTCATCCTAATCTGAAATTAGGGCTCCGCCAGAGACCCCAACAAAGATCCCATGTATTCCTTATGGACATTCATTTTTGTTTGAGCTGATGAAAATACAAACAGCTGATCTTGATTCGTTGTAGTTCCATGGGCTAACCACATAACTGTCATAGAGTTTTTATAAATCATTTGCAGGGCGAAGCCTGCGGGTAACAGCTAGTAGGAATAGTAGGCCCATGCATATCTTAAAATAATTTTTGGTTTTTGGAAAACTCCTCATTTTTATTCCCTCTTAAATCATCATAATCTAACAATAAAACAATAGCCAGAACTTTTTAAATAATAAATTGGACCCAAAAATTATTTTTGCTGAAATAAATGTGTTGAGACTTAAATGTTTTAAGGAGGTTAGTTTACTTTCAGTTACCTTAAGGTGACCAAATTCCAGAAACTGCTGAACACGTTTTAAATAAAATTACTTCATAATTGTTTTGGTGTCCGGATTTTGAGTACTCTATTGATTGTTTTCAGGTGAATTCTTTTTTGTATTGTACTTGTACAGTTAATGGATACAGAATTTTTTTAACATTTGAAGACATTAATTAAAAACTGTTTATTGATATTATAAAAAATAAAGTTGTAAAATAAGCTTAAATTTTGGTGAATTTTAGATGGATGGAGTATCTTGGACATTTCTATCTTTGAGTGGCCTACATCAAGCATGTGAAGCTCTACACATGTTAATAAAAGTATTAATTCAATCCAAAGGTTGCAGTACGTTAATAACTAAGTGCACCTGTAACTGTTTTGAGTAGAGGTGCAAGTTCAATAAAATTGCTTTTAACAGCAATTGCTTTTTAAAAATTTTAATGTACTTATTTTATTTACAGAGAGTGAAGCAATTGTAAAAACCCCTAAGAAAACAGTGTCTTTTGAATCGATACCAGACGAATTAGCCCAATCAGCTGAAGCAGAAAGCAGAAAGAATGTAGCTACAGCTATTAAACGAACATTGATCAAAAAAGGTATGACTTCAACTTCTGGAAAAGTGTCAAAAACATCTTCTGGACCTAAACAACCAATCACTTCTAAAAAGACAACAAATGTAAGAAATGTTGGAAGAACTACAACAGATCACAAACAAATGATGCAAAATGTTAAAAGACCAAGTAGCATAGAAACAAATTTAAATCCTATACTCAAGAAGACGACCAATCTTACAGCTAGTGCCAAAGAAACAACAGTTATTGATCAGGTATTAAAGAATTTGTCACAAAACAAGTCCATTTTAACACCCGATACAGTTGTAACAGAATCAAAATCTGTTAATACAATTAAAAAAGGTAAATGCCTAAATGCTTTTATAAAAGTAGTGGATCAGAAAGAATCGACTAGTGAATTTGAGAAATGGATAGCAGAAAGAAGCCTTAAAATACGACAAATTCATGATGAACTGAACAAAATGGTGGAAGGCTCAATGGAAAAATACTTGGAAACCCATTCATCAAGGAATGAAACAGTGAGACCAGTTAGTGGGTTGAAATTACTGACACCCACAGATAATGAATATCAGTCTGAAGAACTCAACGAAAAAAGGTAAGCTAGCTATTTATATTATACATATAAGATGTAGAAATTTGGGACAGTTTTCATAAAATTAACCAAGACAAGTCAAGTTTAGTTAAAAACTGACGTTCAGAGAAAAGAATTAACTTAGTTAGCAAAGAAATTATCAATAACAATTATTTGGTTTTGAAGACCTTGTTTTACAAGGTGATGTTAGAACTGAATGTGGCTCTCTCTGCTACTACCTTATTTAAAGCCTGGAGTAAACCATTTCGGCACTTGCCTGTATGAGGATTAACATTGTACAAACTCAACTCAAGATATCTGGTCCAGGATTCAAACTACAAACCCAAACCTGAGGCACAGACTCGATTGATTAATGAGATTTTTATCCCACTGTCCAGAAATGGTTAAATGTTTTAAGAAATATAATAAGTTATTTTTTCTGTTCCAGAACTGACTCTCGACAAGAAAAACACAAGGACATGGATAATAAAAACCCTGATTCATCTATGCAGGTAAAACAACACATATTTATACCACTTATGGTTTTGTTGACCATAATAATTTTAAATCTAACTTTTTCTAATATTTGTACATTAAATGAATATTTTTTTTCGCATCACACACAGTAGTTTACTAAACTGATTAAGAGGGGCCGAGGCTATGGTCACGAAAGATTTTGTGTTTATACCTGCTCCTCTTATGAGGCCAATGATATCTATGCTGATTGGCAGTTGTTGTTAGTGATGACAGAGATCCCTCTTTGGTATGCCGCTGACGCCTCGTCAGGTCACTCTCAGTCTCCTACTCTGCGCAGACATACACCGTCTCCTCGTTTCCTTCCGTTGTTGGAGACTGCTCTCCCCAACCGCTTGCCCATGACTGCTGCTCCAGCAAGGTCCCCCTGCCTCATCTGAGGAGCAGCAAGGAGGGTTTTACTGTGTGACAGCTCTCGAAGGCCATAGAGGAGATAAACAATCCTCTGAGGCATCCTTCAGGGGGGTGATGCCCTCTATTGTTTACAGTCAAACAATAAACAAAATCAAGGCAATTAAAGAACAGTGGATGAACTAAAAACAATGTACTTGAAGAAAAGAGAGATTATGCAAGGCAAAAATATAGTGTTTGGAAAAGAATGCGCTTAAGGTGAGACACAAGAAAGAAATAGACCTGCTGCCGCCAACCTTGGTGACCTCAACCACGCCGATGGTTGCGTTGTTGATTCTGGAGTTGCTGCCTCTGCTGCGGTGGTGGATGCTGGAGGGTCATAGCGGTCTGAGCGTCTCTTCACAGGCTGTGGCACGTACCCCGCTGGAAAAACAGCAGCAGAAGTGGTCAAGGGCACCACGTCATAAAATTTCTAGTTGTCTATAAGCCTATGACCAAATAAGTCAAACCATATAGGTACATTAGCTATAAAATGAGAAGTTTTCTTAGATACAAATTTATCCAAGAAAACCAAAGTCTGCTAACTCAAAAATAGTTTTGATCAATTTATTTTGAATAAAAAAATATATTTGCATAAGTTGAATAACTTAATACCCCCGTCGCAGCAAACCTGCGTACTCAGCGAATTTCCAATGCATATATGTGGGTATCACTACTACCTAAAGCCACTTACCAAGTTTCACAAAAATACATTCATTAATAAGTGATATATAGCATTTGATTTCTTCTCCATAAGAATAACATTATAATTGAGTATGCAGGTTTGCTGCAACAAGGAAGATAAGATAGGCGTTTTTTTGCAATTATCAATATAACTCAACCAGGTGAAGCTACATACCAAGTTTTATTAATTTAGGTTCATAACTAAGGGAGATATTAAACTTTACTTATTCTCCATATGAATAACATGGGGGCCGAGTATGCAGGTTTGCTGCTACCGGAAAAAATCAACAAAAACCATTTTTTTGTGCTAATATCAATATTCTACAACTAGTTGAAGTCACATACCAAGTTTCATCAATATACATACATAAATAATCGAAATATAACATTTTATTCATTCTCCATAAGGATAACATTGGACAACGTACTGTGTTTAGCACTTTGAATATCACTGCAACGGTTGGACGTAAAACAACAATTAAAACGCAAAAATGATTGTTTTGTAGAGCTAAACTGATTGGTAGAATGAAATGTGGAGTTTTTAGTGAAATTATCTGAGTAAAATCTAAAAACCATATTCCCATAAGATTAACATGGGAAATTTTATGAACACATATTTTGACTTTTCTCCATAACCACTAAACCTAGCTTAATGATTCAAAAAACTAAATTGTTTGTTTTTTTAAGCTCTATAAAATGGCTATAACCAAAATCTAGCGTTTTTAAAATTTTAGGGTAAAAAGTTCAAAAAACTGATTTTTGGAAAATTTTAAACCCCCATAAAACCCCCTTCCCATAGACCGATCGATCTGGTTTTCGAACTTAAAGTCATAAATATTACTCTCCACATTTGTATCAAATTTCATAAAAATCAGGTGCTTCTTTCAAAAGTTATCGCGGTAACGGGCACATATATATATACATATATATAAATTTGAACGAATAGTGTTTTTGGCATCTGGGGACCTCAAAACAAAAAGTTATCATGGTCTCGGGCTTAAGTCTTACCATGAGACCTACGGTAATAGCTTCTTCCCTATAGGGGAAATTCGCTAATTCCCTATAGGGGAAATTCGCTAAAAGAATAAAAAAAATATTTCCTTAAAAAAAAAAAATAAAAGTGAATCATCCAGTCAATCCAATAAGAAATACTCCTCAAGACTCTCCGGTTAAACATTTTGGATCACAAATTACTACTTGCAGCTAATGAGGCTGTATTTTACTACTTATACAACTGCAAAATCTTTCTTTGAAACATTTTATGAAATTACACCTTTGGAATATGAACGTTCTGAAAACAGTTATTTCAAAACGGTCTGAAGTTTTGTTAGTCCCCTTGTATAACGTAAATAACACCAACATTCTAAATACTTATTTTCCTCATTGTAGGATGCTGTTCAAGAATATGACGAAGATTTTGAAGAAGACGACGAGGAGTTGCCTTATCCTAATGGTGAGTTAATGAATTTTTCACTCATATAATTTTCCAAATTATTCACTGGCTATGAAGGCTCAACAGTCTCCTGTCACTTTTCAAGGGCGTGTTTTAAATGGGTGTTGTCAAAATTAATAGCCCACATCCACAGTGACCATTCACCACCAAAACTAGGAGATTACAACTCTTTGAAAATCAGTGGCGTAACTGCCGGGCCCCACGGGCATAAGGGGCCCGCAAACCAAAGCGGTGGGGCCCACGGGCCGAGGTTAAAGCTCTGGTGGGCCCACATAATGAGATAAAATTATTATATTTAATTTTAAAAATATTTCAAAATAGCAATAATGTAGTTAGTCAAACTTTAAGAATTAATTTATTTTTAGCCTAGTAATACATCTTTTATTTGTTGTGATTAGTGTTTAATAAATTACACACTTTAAAACTGTAATAATTATTTGTAACTGTAATTATTATTTTAATTTCCCTCTATTCTAATTACTTTAAAAGTAAACTTCAAGAATTAAGCTATTTTAACAAATATTTCATCATTTTGCATAATAATTTAAAACGGTTGGTAGTAGTGTCAGCAACGTTTTTGAACTGTATTTTTTAAGGTGAATCAGCATTAGGATAGTGATAAATGATAAATCGGGGGCTCATTATAAGATCCTTTTCAAAACCTCAAGGTACAACCGTAAACACTATAGCGCCCATTTCACTCCAAACTGAATATAAATTCACTCCAAATACATTTTCCACATTTTGACAGGAACAGAATGAATTGCTGACCTGGGATCTGGACGTCTGGCTTCACGTTTTGACTCGACACTTGTCAGCTTAATTTTTTGGTAGTTCTGCTACATTGACGTGAAACTATTAAAAACATTATAACTAGCCTAACTGAGAACCTTTTGGGCATTATTAAATCACTAAAACTAGACAAGAACTGACTGAAGTTAAGTATTTGGAGCTTAGGAAACGTCTGGGTCAAGCAACCTTATCCCAGAATCTAGAATAATGGATAGGTAAAGGGTGAAACTGTTCGATTACGATAAACCAGCTGTTCCCTCAGGCTTCGCCCCGCAAATAATTTATAAAAACTATGACAGTTGTGTGTGCTGCATTCTGTGGTTAGCCCATGAAACTACTACGGATCAAGATCAGCTGTTTGTATTTTCATTAGCTCAAACAAAAATGAATGTCCATAAGAAATACCTGGGAACTTCGTCGGGATCTCTGGCGGAGCCCTAAGGTCAGATCAGGTCGAAAACCATTTAGTTTTCCTATTTTATGCCTAAAGAATTAGTGTACAAAATTTCAGCTCTCTACCTACATGGGAAGATGGAGAATTAGTGATGAGTGAATCAGTCAGTCAGCCAGGGCTATACCTTTTATAGATATAAGATGGGGGGGCCCAAAATAATCAGTTACGCCACAGTTGAAAATGCCTCAGCTCTAGTTTTAGTCCTAAGGAAAAGTGATATATTAGTATGACCTGCACGGTAAGACTGAAGCCCGGGACCACCACAGAAGTTCATAACGGGACCCCCTGACAAGTATTGGGCGGTCGTTCTGAGGCGTCACTGAACATATGCTCAGTGAGAAGTGTTGAATTTTGTATTTAAATTGGTTCTGTTAAAAAATAGACTTGAGGGTTTAGTTGCCAAAACCTTCCCCAGTTGCTAAAAACCCATAGCATCAGAAAGAAAGAATTTAATTCCTTCATGATTTACTCTTTGATTAAAAAAAAACAAACTTTTCTATCATTTTAACTGCTTTGGCGTTAATATATATTGGAGCTAGGTACTGTGTTGGATGATTTTAACCAACTAGGTCTACTCCAGAACTTTTAATAAAATAACCTTCGGGTGGAAACCTCATAAAACAACAAAATAGGACCACACTTTTTTAATTTGCAATGCACTGTGACAAATTTACATAACGTGACAAACATATGACAGTGGTTCTCTAAGATTCTGAAAGTAATCTAAACCCCCTTTATTTTTACAGGTTTAGACTCTAATTTTCAACAAACTGGAGCTGAAGCTGAAAGTGATGATTCTACTCCTTCCTCGCGCAACGAAGAAGTCATCACTGATGAAGAAATTGGTACCGAAGAAACACCAATAGCTGAGAAATTTTCAAATGAAGTCTCAAATAGCACCATAGCAGGAAGGATCAGCCCTAAACCACCAGATGTAGAGGTTTCAGGGGTAAAAGAAGCCCCTGCTTTTCAGATTTCTTCAGATCTCAGTGAAAAATCAATCAATGAAAATAAAACAAAGCCTGAAACAGTTAGTATAGCAACATCTCCAATAAATTTTAAAACCTCACACAGCATAGATGTATCAGTGAACACATCTACCTCGCACATTGAAACTAGGAAAGTAACAACTGCAACTTCTCCAGTAATACCAACAGAGAGATCTCTACCTCAATTCAAATCCACTATGGTGCAAACTGAAAGTTTAGGTATTAGGGAGATAGAGAATATTATTTCCAATGTAAATAATAAAGGTGAAGTTGGTCTTACAATTCCTCCTGTGAGATTAACTCCAAGACCTATTGAAAACGTTTTGAAAATTACTTTAGGAGAAACAAATGATAACTCTTTGGCACTTGATTCATCGAATCATACATTGAAGTTGGTTGTACAACTTCCAGCTTTAGAAAAAACAAACGAAAACAAAAAGATTACTGAACTCGACTGTTCAGATACAAGCGAAAGAGATGTTAAGTCTGGTAGTAACAGGGAATCTAACACAAATGCTTCAACAAACTTGAAGAACACTAACTCTGTACATGGTGGGAGGAAGTTCTATGATACACCGCACCAAGATAAATTGAACGAGCAAACAATCAAGGACATTATTGAACCAACTGTTTCGGAGGTACTTAAGAAAATCAGCAAAGATCAAAATTCATCTACCGACCCTTTTAGTCAAAATGAGAAATTAAATAAACCACTCTCAAGTCCTAATACTTCCTCAGGTCTTGTGAAGCCTAACGTTATTTTACAAACCAAACATGGACTATGGAAGAAATATGATGAAAATCCAATTCTAAGCATTATTGATTTGGAACAGCAAAATCCAAAAGTAGACTCCTCCAATCAGACTGAGGCAGAGAAACAGAATGTCTGTGTCCAAGTTACTAGAAGTGTGGCAGGAAGCGATTGTGAGAAGGCTACGTCAGCTCGAATGTTGGATGGAATGAGCAGTCACAGCAGAGGGTATTTGGAGATGCTACTGCCCCCTTCCCCTTCCGCTCGTACAGTCCCTAGCTCTCTCTCACACTCCACTGGCCGATCCAGCTCCAGATCTTCAACCACTTCTACTTCTTCAAATAGAAAATACGAGAGATTACATCACATGGTGAGTACCTTATTTAATTATTTGTAATACTGTACATAACTTTGACAAAAAAATCTAGTTCAATTCTTTCTTAACTACCTATAATTCTTAAGCATTATTTATATTTATTTTTTGTAAAATTTGTTTTAATTCACCTGTTGAAGTGATTTTTCCAAGACTAATACTTAGAAGGGTGTTTGGGTGAAATCCCAAAGATATATTATCTATCCAAATGGAAAAAAATATTCAGCTAGCTGTTTGTTTGGGGCCTTGCACACTTTTAAGTAGAAATTACTGTATATGTAAACTAAATGAACTATATCTTTCATGATTGGCAATGGTGGACACATCCACTTCCCTGAATTGATTTTTACAAGTAGGCAAACGAAGCTTGGGCAAACCTATTTTGCTTGGGCAAACCTATTTTGCTTGGGCAAACCTACAGCTTTAATATTTAAATCTTTTAGTCAATTGAAGGTTTAAAGATTCATTTTCATGAACTATCCTACTAATATTATAAAGGAACGAGTTTGCACCCAGCACTCCGATATGAGGGAAGTGAATTTCCGCATAAAAAACCTTTAACAAATCAGTAACGGTGCTGAAACAAGACTAATTCCAATATTTATGGAAACCTGAATTTTTTGGCTGTTGTGATGATCCTGGTTTTATTTACGTGCAATGCATAGATAACAATGTTGCACATTATAAGGTTAGAAGAAGGTCCAGTCAGGATTGAAAGTAGGTGTGGGGGTATTGGGGATGATAAAAGTAAACAAACAAATGAATAACAAGCTTTTCTAATATAAAATCCCCTTAAGAAAATATACTGTCTTTAGTCGGTATAAATTTTAATAAATCGGTAAATATTTGTGCTAGAATGATGGGAGGGGGGGCTTATAAGATTTGCCTCATTAATTTAAATGCATTAATTTTACATACGGGGCTTTTATGACCCTTTTTGGGCCCATTCAAAAACTTAAAATCCCAAAAAAGGTGGTTATAGTTTTCTGATAGTTTCGTCCAACGATCTTGTCCAACTGATTATAGAAAGGAACATCCCTACCAAATTTTAAGTAAATCGGACAAAAATTGTGACCGCTAGTAGAGTGCAAACACAGATATATATAATTTTTAACGACTCCCCAAAACGTGTTCAGGGGTTCACGTTAGGAACTTCTATGATGGTGGCTTCACTTTTTCATAGGAAAGTCACTAATAATATTCTGGTGAGTTAGCATTTCCATAGGCCTAGCGTGGAGTTACGAGCCACAAGCACCCCTCCCATCTGTGTTGAGAGCCTCTCTAGCCTAACATTTCACTTCTTGGACTTTGATGGTAGAGGTTTCGGGTTTGGTTCCTGGGGTGACCACATGACTTTAAAAGGTTTGGACTGTTTTCCTCTAAAAATGTTAATTAGAAATTCCACTGGTGAAAAAAGAAAAGACAATGTGCTTTCAGAAGGATTAATATACACAGACGCAAACGTTAACTGTTGTTTAATCTTTTTCAGGAGAAGCTGTCAGACGGTGAATTGTTGCCCGAGTCTTGCAACTGCAGAGTCGGAGAGGTCTGTGAAGTTTGTGTCCCAAGGTTGGACCTTAGTTTTGGGGAGCTCAAGACAAAAAAAAGAAGCAACAGAACAGAAAGTGATTCGTCCTCAGACCACTTTAACTCTCGACATACGTCAGTATCACTCTCCAACTTGCCTCTCCACCTGGAGCCCAGGCCAACGTCTGCTAGAATAATACCTTCGTCAGCACCGAATTTTCCCACCGAGTCAGTTTCAGATTTGAGATCAGTTGAGCCTGTGATTAACACTCTACAGAGTTTAGGTTTAAAAAACCAACCTGAAACCGCTGTTAGGACCGAACGGAAATCAAACATGAAGCAGTTCTCCGAGATAGCAAGGTCAGTACTGGATGATCTGGGTAAAGAACTACAGACATTCAGTGGGACTGAAAATTCTAATCACGCCTTTCCTAAACCTCCTTCATCACTACCGACGATGAATTTCCCCTCAGCAAGCAACACCATGGACTCATCATCAGATTCATTAAAATCTTCAAAGTCTCAAAAGAGTGTGCGCACCAAGAAGAAATCTTCAAAACACGGGACTAAGCCAAGGGCTTCTTTAGTGATAAGAACACCTGTTGAGACACCGAGAATAGATGTTGTCATCGAAGATCCAGAAATGTCTACGTCTTCTTATGAGACAAGCATCACAAGTGTTAGTGTAGATCAACTTCCTGAGGCTCTAGCAAGTAATTCAAGTGCTGATGCATCTTCTTGATTGGAACATTTCCCTTCAAATAGGTAGGATACATTTAGATTTTAGACAGGACAGATTAAATAAAGTCACACAACATTAATATTTAATTTATATTATTCTGTTTAAACTTGTTAATATTGTTCCATAGAATATAACTTTGTACTAAAAGAAATAATCTGAGACAGACAGGCACAATATTCTTGTGTGTGAGTAAAAATAGGTTTGAGTTTTATAAAAAAAGTGACAAGGGGTTATGACCTTATAAACACCACACACTTTTAAGATACAAGATAATGCATAGTTTTGTAATTGTAACATTTTGATAATCTTAAGGTAATTTTAATAAATCTGATCTTAAAAATATAAGTTTCTATTAATGACTTTTTAGTCTTTACCTGCGTTTTACTAAAGATCATTTGAGAGATTTTTTCCTCAAGAAGTTAAAGTTTGGAAAATCTTTGGGCCTCTACTTTATGGATCTCTACCTCAAAGTAGTAAAGAGGCCGGTCTAAACAGATTTTAAATTGGGTTAAACAGGTTACTTGATTACATGATACTTATTGGTTTGGAATAGTTTAAAATGTTTTAACACAGTTTAAGTGTGAACACATTTGTGGAATTATTTTAGAATTTTAACATTGAAAGTGCCAATCACACAACTTTTTGATTCTAACAGAATTCTTGTGATAAGGTAGGAAGGTAAAAACAAATTAAAATTTGTCTTTCTTTATTGCTATAAAATAAGTTACAGGTTGCGATTTGGTAACATAGGTATCAATATCTTTGGTGTAAATACTGCTGTGTCGTCTAGTCAAAGAGACCTGAAACAAACAATATTGTCATTTTTTAGTAAGTCAAATTGATGCCATAATAAGTAAATCTATTTCAAATACTGAACTACTAGCGGTTTTTAAGATATTTTTCTTCTCCGTCATAAGACTAATAACATCTACAATAGATGGCAACCAAGAAAATCTTCTTAAAGTAACGAGGATTACAATGAAAAATTGGTTTTGATATGTACTTTGATTGACCCTTTGTATACCAAGGGTATTTTAATATTTATTCAAGCTGATTATCAGAATTAGTTTTGAACGCCTACCAAACTCAAATACCTTAGGAGAAAACATTCACTTTACTTTTCATTAACACTTTTGAGTGCCCTGCAATGATTGATTGTTGTTGCCCTTTTACCCGAAAAGTGTTTTGCTACGATTTATCGTTCCATGTCAACTTTTAACTCCATGACGTTAGGGATACCTGGGGAGATGGGGACTTGATTGCTCTATCATAACATCGACAGTTTCATTCGATATTCTCCATCTGATCGAGACATAATTTATCACTTCAAAGCACCTTAGGGACTCAAATTTAGTTTTTAGTGTTTCTCTCACGCACTACACTCCGCATTTGGCGCTCAAAGGGTCAAGTAAAGTCTATGATTTCACAATAATAAGATATGGGATTAATCCGTATATGAGAAATTAACGCCTGTTACATCTCGACAAAAGTAATGTATTCTTCCCTTTAAAGAAAATTCGCTAAAACAAAGGGAAGCCCCAGTCAAAAATCTGGAAAAAGTAAGAGTCATCCAAAGTAGAGTATATACTATAGGTATTTTACCAAAGCCCATGTCGTCATCAGATTCATTTTCACTCTCCTCTTTCTTCTTCTCTTCCTTCTTTTCAGCAGCAGGGGCAGCAGCTGCTTCAGCAGCAACCGGAGCGGCTAAAAAATAAAAAATATTCTTAAAAAGTTATTTATGTATATTCAAACAGAGTACAACATGAAACCACTGTAATATTGTGGATACATAAAATAATCAACACAGTATTTATAATATAACATCTAAATATTAATTATCAAAAGTAGAGGTTTCTCAAGCACTAGAATGAATAAAGAAGCAATTATGATTCTTTTAAAGTCCATGTTTCCGTCATTCATTATTCATTTAGTTACCAAATCCAGAATAGGCTCGCTAATCCAAACTAAGTATGACCGGAGCATGTTAAAACTGCAGATCATTTCAAAGTTCATAGTGCCTGGTTTGTGCATGTCCAGTAATGACTTTTCACCTCAGTTCATCTTAGTACAGTCCTCTTACCAATCTAAATTAATTTGCAAAATTTGCATTTGATTATTTTGGTTACTGTTTACAGTTAGTTTTTTTTAAGACCACTTTCAGCACTAGTGATAAAATATACTATTTCCAACTTGTCAACAAATATATTTAGTTTGTCAAGATGATTATTATATGATAGCACTCTGTACCTTTAAAACCATTTTATATTAATTTATATTGAACATTACACAGCATTTATATATTCGTCAATAAATAGCTGTAAATTGCATTAGCGTTAATATAGGCTATATTTAGTTGAAAATAACTTTGGCTACCTAGAATAGTCAACAGGATGATTAGTATAATTTTATCTAATACTATAAATCGTTATATTATTAAATTTATAATAATTCACATACTGTTTGTACATATACATGCAGATACAAATTTATTAAGTTTTCACTCTACGTAAATTACGACCTATGTTTAAAAGAGTAGAAGTGTTGAAATATGAGTTCCTTTACTGTATCCCAGAATTACAGCATGAGAATTCCAGGTGTATAACTTTTACTGAGTTTATCCATATATAAGATAGTACTTGATACCTACCTACAGTAAAAGACTGACTCACGTTACCTCCACTAACTGTTGGAGCCCCAACCCCCACTCCTGAGCCTACATTGGTGATCAGCTCCTTCGGGTTTATGCCTTCCAGAGCCTTCGCAAACAACCCCGGCCAGTAAGGCTCCACCTCTACACCTGCTGCCTTCAGGATGGTCTGGATCTTTTCTCCCTGAAAGCCAATAAGATCTTATATTGAAGCTATTAAATTAATTAGGCCTAATCAAACATTAAAATACCCCCGTCGCAGCAAACTTGCGTACTCAGCGAATTTCCAATGCATAATATATGTCTTAATACCACATAAACCGGCATACCAAGTTTCATAAAAATATGTTCACAAATAAGCGATATACACCCTGTATACAATTTTAATTATTCTCCATAAGAATAACATTGGGGATGAGTACATAGGTTTGCTGAAACAAGGAACATAAACAATTGTTTTCTATGTAAATATCAATATAACTCAACTAGGTGAAACCGCATACCTAGTTTCATCACTATACATTCATAAATAAGCGATGTATCTCATTTTGATTAATCTCCATAAAAATAACATGGGGGATGACTACGCAGATTTTCTGCAACAAGGAACGAAAAAATGGGTGTTTAGGCAAACATAAATATAACTCAACTAGGTGAAGTCAAATACAAGGTTTTATTAATTTATGTTCATAATTAATTAAGGGAGACATAGCATTTTAATTTTTCTCTATAAGAATAACATGGGGGCTGAGTACGCAGGTTTGCTGCTACGGGAACCTATAGCGAAAAATTATTTTCTTGAGCAAATATCAATGGACCACAACCAGATAAAGCCGTATACCAAGTTTCGCCGGTATACGTTCATAAAGAAGCGAGATATAATTCTTTTCTTATTCTCCATAAGAATAGCATCAGACAACGCACTTTTAATATCTCGGTAACCGATTGACGTAGAGGAATGATCAAAATACCAAATTGTGTGTTTTTTTAAGCTGAATCCAGTAGTAAAAATTTAAATTTAATTATTTACAAAATTATAGGCTGTGTAAAAAGTTCAAAAAAACACCCTGAAATGTTTGGGTAATAGCTTCTTCCCTATTGGGGAAATTCGCTAAAATTTACAATTCAACACTTCAGAATTGAGTTAGGGTAAGTACATGACGGTTTTTAAATGGTTAATTTTGTTTATAACTTGCTAATTTGACCCTGCTAAACTCAATTTATATCAGAAAGACCTGCTTGATCCAGAAAACTATAAAAAATTAAGGTGAGCAAGATCATATAGGTACTCGTAGCCTACAGACTTATACAGTTTTTAATGTTTGATCTGATATAAAATAATGGAGATACAAATGCTGGAAATGTGGCTGTGACCTGATGGAAATGACTGGTTAAGCTGTATATAGGATTATTATAATTTCTGGACACCAATCCCAAACATCTTAATTATAGATAGAGGGGTAGGTTTTTATACAAAGAGGCTAGGCTAACTTAACATACCGGTATACCAACAATTATTTAATCACACTTGGTTAATTTCAAAATCAGCTTGAAACTGGCAAGAGCAGCTTGTGCTGATATGCATAGCATTATGCTGCAACTTGAACCTGTTTTAGCGAATTTCCCCAATAGTGAAGAAGTTATTACCGTACTCGGCATGGTAAGACCTAGGCCTGGTACCATTTTTTTCGTTTTGAGGTCCCCAGATGCCAAAAACACCATTCGTTCGAAACTGTAGATATACCTGTAGGTATACTGTATACAGGTATATATATACCTGTATGTGTCCGAGTTATAAACTCTTGTAAAAATGGTCCGATTTTTATGAAACTTGGTACAAACGTGTAAAGCAACATTTATGACTTAAAGTTCGAAAACCAGAGGGATCGACCTATCCGAAGGGGTATTTAGGGGTTTCAACTCAAAATATTGGATTTTTCAATTTTTTACATAAACCTTTGAAAAAGTCAAATTTTACTATGCACCATTAGATTAAGCTTAAAAAACAACACAATTTGATGTTTTGATCATTGCTCTACGTCACTTGGTTGCAGAGATATTGAAAATGCTAAACACAGTACGTCCTCCAATGTTATTCTTATGGAGAATAAGAAAAATGTTATATCTAGCTTATTTATGAAGGTATACCGTCGAAACTTGGTATATGGCTTCATCTGGTTTTGGCCTATTGTTATTTGCACCAAAACCCATTTTTTACCGATGGTTCCTGTTGCAGCAAAGCTGTGTACTCAGTCCCCGTGTTAACTCTTATGGAGAATAAGTAAAATATTATCTCTCCCTTAATTATGAACATAAATTATTAAAACCTGGTATGTGGAATCACCTAGTCGAGTTCTAAAAAATGTGCATAGTACCCATTTTTAGTTGTTCCTTGTTGCAGCAAACCACTAACATCTGTAGTAGAAATATACTAAACATTCTAATAGAATAATGTAGCACCAAAACAACTGAAAATCAAAACAACATAATCTCAAAGCATATGACAATCGCATTTGCGCATCACCGATTTTGAGTTATCTGTTTTTACTAAAAGGTAGCTTTACACTTTCGCCCAATCGTTCGTCCGAATGACTCAGGCGAGGGACTCGTGCTCATGTGACCATCCATACTGCAGCGAGTCGAAACCACGAGCGGCACTAAGTATGGAGGACCTGCCAATCGTCTCCTTTGTCTCGGTCATAAAAACCGACAAGAATCGGAGAGATGGCGAGGCAAACGCAACTATCCCGAGCGGTGGCAAACTAGCCCTCCACATTCTAGCATTTGCCATCGCTCGGCTAGACTCGGCTACTACAGAGTGCACGCCAAGCCAAGTCACAGCCGATGACGTCTGTAAGTCGGTTAGCTACTGTCACTGTACTGTCATACCAGTAACTTGCGCATTCCGTTTATACGGTACACAGTTGAAACTTACTCAGAAGCGATCGGTAAAGTGACGTAGTGAATAACCAACACAACGCTGTCAAGCCTCCACGACATCCCAACTGCTCTTCTAGTCTTCTGTTTGGTTGTGGATCGTGATCACATCGGTTTGCATTCAATATTTAGCTCATATTTTAAAGTAACATAAAAATAAGTTGCCGAAGCAAATAGACTTGTAATACCATTTGTATTGTTAAAACCAGATTTTCTGCTATAAAATTAAACCATTTCTATACTTCTCTTTGTAGCAAAAAGCGACAGCCTGCCCAAATATTATCGCATTTTCGTGGTGCATGTCGCATTTTGCGACAAATGCGACCGCAGCTTAAACCTTGGGTAAGTATACTCATAAGTTATGAATACTAAAATTAATTTTCTATAATAAATTGCCCACTAAAGGAATAAATTGTGACACTACCAGTATAGGCTGAAGAAGTGTTTTTTTTTTTAAATATAGGGTGTCAAGGATTTAAAAATTAATATAATAAATAATTAATTTCCACTAATTAGTTTCTTTACTTACGGAAGATTTCTTCCTAAAATTTAGTTCTGCGTCAAGGATTCTTAAAATTTAACAAGCTTCATTTAACAGTCAATATTTAAAAATTGATGTAAAATATTTATTTTGGAGGTGATAATCTTAAAAATTGTTTAAAACAACCCAAAGTTGTGCAATACACAAATTACAGTAAAATCTAGGATAAGTAAGATATGACTGGATCTTTAACTTAGTACCATTGACTATAAATACTGAAAATCCATTGACTAGGTAATTTATCTCCAGTATAGGCCTATATAGTCAATGTTAATACAAATCATGTACTTACCGTAACAGCGACATCATCGTCTATAAGAATTAGAGCAGAGTATACACAAGCTAGTTCGGCTTTGGTACTCATTTTGAATTTTGAACTTGTTTGCTTAGTTAAGTAAGTAATTAATGTGCAAGTCGCCAAACGGCCTTAGCTATAATATAAGAACAAGCACTTTGTATTAATAACAAACTGCAAGCAAATGAACTACGCTTTAGCGCATTGGGATGTAGTGTATTACTGGGATAGTGGAATGTGAATGTGAATGGCTTAATGGTTATGGTATGTATTATTTTCTGCTTGGAAATTGGATGTAATGCGCGCCGCCGCGGCTGCGCGCGCCTTAATTTCTACCACAAAACAACAAGAAAATTACCCACTCTCATCAACATTAAAAATACTCTCAAAGAGGGAAAACTGCTGAGTTAAACAATCCGTTTTGACATCGCTTAATGGGAGGCTGATTTACAAATAGGGGCCTTGCATGTAGTAGAATATTAAAAACAAATTGCAAAATAAATAGTTTTAATGTGTAACTTAACTAACAAAACAAAAATATTTAATCACGCTGATACCGTCGTCGATGTTGACGCTATCCAATTATTATCCACTTATTATGGTTTTGACATTGTTGGGCCTTTTTCAAATCAGAAGATACATCAAAGCACTTCAATACGAAGATAGTTTTGAACCATGGACTATTATAACTACAATACCCTCATCAATCGTTACAAAATTAACGAGTTCGCACGCAGCACGCTGATTTCCACATTAAAAACTTGAAACAAATCATATAACGGGTTTAAAAAGCATTCGTTTGTGCCAGTTTTTTAATTAAAGTTTGATTTTTTGGCTGTTCTGATATCTCCAGGTTCTATTTTAATGCAATATTGGGATGGTAATTTCACCGGGCTTAAGTGTTACCGTGCGGGTCAAGCTAAAAGCTCACTTTTCTTTAGGAAGTTCGCTAAAAACAATTTTGAAAAATCAATACACTTTACTTTAAATCTATTTATTCCGTGTTCTCGGCCGGCCACGTGATACCGAACTCTGAAGTTCTCATAAAAGTGATCCCTTTTTCAACCATGGATTCAGGGCCGGGTTTAGGAGCTGTAGGCCCGTAGCCATTAGTGCAGTCCCTTTTGTTACCATCTAGGTCCACGTTTTTATTATTTTTGATTTGCTTGTATGAGGTTCTTTTGAATGGGGTTCTATATGGTGCGGGTCCCAAGGCGCGCACCTATGTGGCCGATGCTTAAATCCGGCCCTGCATAGATAATCCTTATTCTAATTTCTAGTGGCCTAAACACAAATTCCCGTTACGTAAAACTAATGGGGTTATGCAAATGAGTGAAAGGGCCTTTTATGAGGTGAAAGTGTGATTGTTTTGACTAAAGACTTGCCAATTATGACTGCTAGCCATGGGTATTCCTGCCATGAAGCAAAAATAAAAGATAACACAATTAAATAGAGATATAGCCTCTTTACATACAATAACAATATTGTTGGTGTTATTCCAACTTTATAATTCAGCCCCTCCTGAGATGCAGCTGAATGGCGAGCCGTTTCCCTGCTGGAGGTCCACGGTGACCTGGGGTCACGCTAGATTTCAAACTACGCTTCAATCAACACGTCGACAAGAAGGTTGCCGAAGCAACCTCGATCCTCGGACTGATGTGACTTCTCCTCGTAGCACGAAGCTCACTGCCGATCAGGACAAAAGTCACCTTGTACCTGTTGATTATTCGCTCTTCCATGATGTATGCTTCAGAAGCATGGTGGATCGTGACCAGCAAGACAAACCGAAAACACCTGGAAGTCATCCAATCGAGGACGCTCAGAAGGATCAGCCCTGGTTCGTCCGGAAATCTCCCATTCAGAACTCGACTGGTGTCCCGACCCTCGAGGGGCGAAAGTAAAAACTTGTCACCTTTTTCAGTCAGGGGATGATTTGCACCAAGACCACATAAGGGAGCTTTGCAGGCGATTTGGAATCGCAGAAGACTGGAGGCCCTCCCGATGGCCATCCTGGATGAACCACCATAGAGGAACTTCGACAGTGAGCAGCCGCGAGGTTGATATGGGAGACTGTCACATCATTTCTAATTAATAGCCATGTTTTTTCTGAATTAGCCAATACCTGATCCGTGATCGTCAATTCGGCAGTCATGGTGCGGTGGATCACCCGCCCATTTTGTGGTCGCCCTCCTATCTCATCCATTTTGGAGGGGGTGGTGGAGGTTAGTGGATAGTCTCCTATTCGAGGTCCCACACTACCCCCGCAGGAGCGGGTTGTTCAAAAAGCATTCCCACCTTCCAATAATAATAATAATTTAAAAAATATAGTTAACAGTGCTATCCATAGTTATCTACAGTATATATTATAGTAAATACTGTAATTAGTCTATTATAATACTCTATGGTCAAGGTCGTAGAAAGAAACTGTCATTGTTGAACTGTCAAGGAAGACAAGTCTGCTCATAATATTATGCATGAGTCATCATTGAAGAATTTGTGCTATGATGTTATTGTTTGACTTTGAATTAATATGCTTTCCTTAAAATAGAAACTAATTTCCAGATTTTATTAATTTTCTTGCAAATAAATAGCTTTTAATTAATTTATCGATTTGTAAGTGTAATAATACGGCCTAATGTCTTCTGATACTTTGACAGTTGAGGTTAGTAACCTTGATTTTATTTTCACTCAAACCCATAGGCCTAAATACTCTATTTTAAAAATGTATCTTGATGCGTAAAATACAAAATTGGCTTTTTAGTTAATCTACCATTGTTGTTCAAAAGGTTGATAATATGTCCTCTCAACTTTGAATGAGTTTAGGATCTGTCCATAAACAGGGCAGAGTTGGAGGCATCTCAGTAGTAGGAAGATTAACCTTTCCCGGACTTTTTAAAGATATATCCTTCTAGTTTTCTTTGCGTTCTGGGCCAAAGACAGTTTTACCCGTTTTGTTTTCTTTCCGTTCTGGGCCAAAGTCGTATATATCCTTTTGTTTAAGTTAATTGTACTTTTCCAAGATATAGACGGATCTATCCATCAAGATAACCTAACACAAAAAACAATATTTATTTGTTATTTGTATGAGCATGTCAATTAGTTAAAACTGTTATGCATTACGTCACAGTTAAATTTAGCTCTGGAATGGTTAAAATAACATTCATCCTCTTATTCATATTACCTATTATCTTAAAAATATGTTTAAACGGGCTCACTGACAGGGGGAAAGATCCCTAGGCTCGGGCTTGTGGGGGCCAATGACAGGACCATATAAACAATTTGGATGGATTTACACTTGAGTACATATAATGTTAAATTGTTTTATTTCACATGAAATAAGATTTTAGCCTGTTAGAAAAAATATAAAAATATAAATGAAATAGAAAAAATATTTGAAAGGGTCCTAAGTTATTTGGTACAATTAATTCGGTACACTTCAGGACAGGATTAATTCGGTACTGTACAGAATGTCAACAAAATATATATATTTTGTTTGTTATTTCTGTAAATTTCTTGATTTCCCTACTGGTTCATTCATTCACAAATATATATATATATATATAATTATAAGTTTTAATATGCAACATCAGGTAGACTTTCATAAGCGGAACGATATAAAAACTGAATGAAATTGTTCGATACGGTCTAACAATTATTTAGGTTATTCGGTTATGGTTTCGGTTAGGTATGTTGCGTTTCAGTTTTGGTGTCTTAACATTTTTCCAGATAACATACGCTGATTCCACTGTAATTGAAACCTGTATTGTCATTATCATGTCATGTCATCGTCATGTTTGTTTGTTTGATTTTTGTTTTAAATTTTATTGAAACAAACTAAACAAAACAAACATGGCATTATAACTAACATAAAAACGATAAAATATTTTGCAATCGATAAAAATATTGACCCAATGATATACCATATCGAAGAATTTCATTCGGATTTTTATATCGTTCCGCTTATGAATGTCTACCCGCTGTCAGAATATTATTAACATAAATTACTACATTGGATTTCAGTTAAAACCGTTATGTATTCTCAAGGTTCAATTCAATGTCTGAATCAAAACTAAACAACAAAACAAAAACATTTAAATCATATGATGATAATAATAAATAAAACATATGACACTTGTGACTTTTCTGTCAAGGCGATTCGGCGCAATCTTGGTTCTCTGACTGCGTCTTAATACAGATGAAGTGTTTGTAGGAGAAGTGTAATCATTTTCTGTTTTTTTTTATTTGATACAAGGAATGATTTATCTTTCCTAAGGAACCAAGCGTTTCTTCTATATTCTCGTCCATAACATGTTTCAATTACGTAAGAACGTGGTTCTGGACCTACTTTTACTACTCTTGCTGGTAACCAATATTTTGGTTTTAACCTGAAGAATATGTTTTCTCCAACTCTGAATCCCTCGAGCTCTCTTTTACTTCTGTCACAAAACAACTTCTCCCTTCTTTTAATCTTCTCTAGTCGGTTTGACACATTTTTTATGACAGTTGGGATGAGGTGTTGGTTGGTTGATAGAATTAGAGTCTTGGTTCTCCTACTCATTAGCCGTTGAACTTGCGATCCAAAATTACCTCTTGGTGTATTGCAATGGTGGGAAAGTGCTAGATAAATGTCAGATTGTTCCTCTTGACACTTAATGATTAGATTCTTTCCTTCTTGGACATATCTTTCCGTCAAACCATTCGATCTGGGAAAGTGAGAGGATGAAATTCTGTGATGGAATCTCCATTCAGATGCAAAATGGCTAAAGTCAGTGGAGGCAAAACAAGGCCCTCCATCAGTTCTCAGTTCATCTGGAATACCATGAGCTACAAAGTATTTCTTCAGTTGTGTTACAACAGTTGAACTGCTTTTGTTTCTTAGTTGTTCACATTTACGGGATGTAATAAAAGACATCTTACAACACTTAAGATATATTTACACTTATACTGATTCACATACAGACGGTAAACATATATAAAAGATGGTACTAGGCTATCGATTTCGACCGGTCACACCAGTCATCATCAGGCCAATGTCACTGGTGTGACTGGTCGAAATCGATAGCCTAGTACCATCTTTTATATATGTTTACCGTCTGTATGTGAATCAGTATAAGTGTAAATATATCTTAAGTGTTGTAAGACGTCTTTTATTACATCCCGTAAGTAATAACAACACGTAATATGCTAATAAAAAATTTGTTGTTCACATTCAAAATAGCCGGAGTAACTATCTGCCACTACTAAATACCCCCGTTGCAGCAAACCTGCATACTCAGCGAATTTCCAATGGAGGCATAAATGTCTTAATACTACATAAAGCCACTTACAAAGTTTCATAAAAATATATTCACAACTAAGCGATATATGCAATTTTAATTATTCTCCATAAGAATAACATTGGGGCTGAGTACGCAGGTTTGCTGCAACAAGGAACACAATAAATGGGTGTTTACACTAATATCAATAGAACTTAACTAGGTGAAGTCGTATACCAGTTTTTATTCATTTATGTTCATAATTAAGAGAGACATAGCATTTAATTATTCTCCATAAGAATAACATTGGGGGTGAGTACACAGGTTTGCTGCTACGGGAGCCTTTGGCAAAAAATTGCTTTTTTGAGCAAATATCAATAGACCATAACCAGATGAAGCCGTATACCAAGTTTCGTCAGTATACGTTCATAAATAAGCGAGATATAAAATTTTTCTTTTCCTCCATAAGAATAACATTAGACAACGTAGTACTGTGTTTAGCACTTTCAATATCTTGGTAACCAATTAACGTAGAGAAGTGATCAAAATACCAAATTGTGTGTTTTTTAAGCTGAATCCAATGGTAAAAACTAAAATTTGATTTTTTCTAAAATTGTATGTAAAAAATTCAAAAAACCCATTTTTGGGGTACAAAACCCCCCCCAAAATACCCCTTCGGATAGAGCGATCTGGCTGGTTTTCGAACTTAAAGTCATAAATGTTGCTTTACACGTTTATACCAAATTTCATCAAAATTTTATCATTTTTACGAGAGTTATCGTGCTCATGGACATATATATATACGAAACGAAAAGTAATCATGGTCCCGGGCCTAGGTTTTACCATGCCGACTACGGTAATAGCTTCTTCCCTATATGGGAAATTCGCTTAAAATCATTTCCTCCATATTCAAAAACATCAGCTCCGATGTACTGCCATGACCTCTTAGGTACTTCTTGTAGAATAACATTATGAACAACTTATGATGGACTCTTATTTAAAAGCAACCGTTTAATAATTCCTAATGAAATTAAAGTGGAAATAATACAGAATATTCACCGTCCTCACAAAGGTATTCAAAGTTCTCTTGATATAGCACGAGACTACGTATGCTGAAGTCGTTCCTGAAGGTAAAATACTTCACTAATTCCTTTCCAACAGCAGCTTGATCATGAGGCCATCCATTTAGAATTATTTCCTTTAGTTTTGAAAGCTCATTGCATTTTTCAATAGCAGTTCTAATTCTAGACACAGTATCAGCAATTATTGGAATGATTAACTGAATGTCAAAACTGTGAGGTTCATCATCCTGATTGGTATTATAACAATCTCTACTCAGAGTGTCAGCCAAATGAAGCTCGCAACCCCGTTTGTACACCTGTTGGGCCTGTATAGCAAAATTTCCAGACACATTCGTTGAATTCTGGGAGGTGCTTGTGACAAAGGTTTCTTAAAGAAGGCTTCAAGAGGCTTATGGTCTGATTCAATAATCAAATCCTTGCATCCCCAAATATACTCATGAATCTTTTTACAAGCAGCTAGAATAGCAAATGTCTCCTTCTCTAGCTGAATGTAGTTTTGCTGTGATGGAGTTAGTGCTTTAGAGTTATAAGCTACAGGTTGCCCGGATTGCAAAATGACAGCACCGACCGCATAACTTTAAATCCACCGAAAGAGTTACAGGAGAATTGGGATCATAATAACGGAGCACTGGAGTTTTTTTGTAACTTTTGCTTTAACTTGCTAAACGATTCCCGATGTTGTGTATCCCAAACCCAGGCAGCATCTTTCTCTGTTAGAGCTCTAAGTGGTTGTGTATCAACTGAAACATCTTGTATAAATTTAGATAAATAGGTTATAAAACCCAAAAACTTCTGGAGTTCTGCCAAACATATGGATTCCTTCATTTTTGATATGGCTGCTACTTTGTCAGGATCAACTTGCAATCCTCGATCAGAAACTATGTGTCCAAGAACCTTCACAGACCGTTTAGCAAAAATACACGTATATTTGTTAAGTGTGGGCCTGACTCACTCAGACTGGTCATAACATAGTTTGTGATCTTTTGAAGGTCTTTTTCATTGTTACTGTGGATAAGTACATCGTCCATTGAACACTCTACATTCTTTATACCCTTGAGTAAGTCTGACATTATATGTTGGAAAACTTCTGGAGCTGATACCAAGCCAAAGGGCATGTGTAGGCAAGAATAACGCCCCCATGGTATTGAAAAAGTTAATATTTTAGATGTTCTTTCTGTGACTTTAACCCGCCAGAATCCTTTTTTACAGTCCAGGATTGTGAATAACGTTGAACCATTCAATCTAGCCGAGATGTCCTCTAATGTAGCCAATGGATAGTGTCTGTGTTTGACATTTTTGTTCAAATCAGACGGGTCAATACAAATATGTATTGTTTTTGTTGAACTACAACCATAGGTGATACACATGGGGTTGGCTCTATTACAGGAGTAATTACTTTGTCTTTCACTATTTGGTCTTGTTCTGCTTTAACTGATTGGATTGTATTGGATAAGGGATTCGTCTAGCTGGATATATTTTGAAAACAGGATTTCCAATGAGATCAATGTCGTATTCAAATGATTTGAGACATCCTATTCCATCAAATAAGCCACATATGGGTTGATTAGCTGTAACGGCGATACGCTTGACAAACCCTAGTTTTTCACATGATGCTCTTCCCAAGATAAACTGATGCCTATTTGGCACTATTAAAAATAACACAGTGTCTTTGAGACTTTCTTGTAACCACTGTACAAACAGCTTCACCTAAAACTGTTGTTTTTTGGTTATTAATTGAAACAAGACATTTTGTTTTAGAAGGCACAATGTTTAGCCACAAGCCAATGCCAGATCACGTGAAATAACATTACACTGCGCTCCTGTGTCTAACTTAAAGTGTACAGTGTTGTCATTTGGTAAAGTTAATAGTTCTGTCCAATCTTGGGTCTTAACTGAATTAGAGATGCTATCTACGTGCAGTGGATAGTTGTAATGTCTTGCTCAACAATCTCCAAAACATCAGTTTTTTATGATTACTCGGAAAGGTCTTGTAAGATTTACACATTTTAGCAAAGTGTCCTTTGGCTAAGCATTTGTTACATGTTTGCTTGAAAGCAGGACATTTACCCGAGCTTGGCAAGAACCACATCTTGTACAGTCAAAAACTGAGTTTTGAGAAGTAGATGAAGGACTGTCCAGACTAACTACGTTTATCGACTTAAGAGTTATCAGGGGATATTTCAACCAACTGTTTATTGGCTTGTTCATGCGCTCTACACACTTTAATTGCAGTGTCTAGAGTGAGCTTATCAGCAGAAAGTAGTTTTTCTCTTAGACTAACATCTGATACACCAATTACTATTCTATCTCTAATCAAACTGTTTTTTAACTGTTCAAAATTGCAAGAATTAGCTTGGTTTACTAATTTTGTACAAAAATCCTCAAAATATTGATGCATTTCATGTGTGATTTTGTTGAACAAAAATCTTTCAAACACCTTGTTAGTTTTACCAACAAAAAAATCATCAAAGCTTTTAATAACTTCATCTAACTCAACATCTTCATCATCCTTAAACTCAAAACTGTTATATTTAAATATATATATATATAAAACATCAGGGCTTAAACTCGACATAAACGATGCCACTTGTACTGTATTTGATTTACCTTCAAGGCCAGAAGCAGTATAATACCAGTTCCACTGCTGCTTCCATTTCCTCCTAGAAGGTGACATCTGGGTACTTGAGACAACAAGACTCTTTCATTGTTATCTCTGTCTTCTGAATTGTAGATATGAACAGACTCATCTTCATTAGTGAATTTCCTTTGGAAAGTGAACTATTAGCATGACCCGCACGGTGAAACTTAAGCCCGGGACCACCATAGAAGTTCCTAACGTGACCCCCTGAACACGTTTTGGGGGGTCGTTCAAAATTGTATATATATATATGTATATATATATATGTATATATATATATGTATATATATATATGTATATATATATATAGACATATATATATATATATACATGTCTATATACACACACATGTGTGTGTGTGTATGCACTCTAGCGGTCACATTTTTTGTCCGATTTACTTAAAATTTGGTAGGGACGTTCCTTTCTATAATCTGTTGGACAGTTCGTTGGGCAAAACAATCGGAAAACTCCAAACCCATTTTTTGGGGATTAATCTTTCAAATTTCGAGTTTTTGGGCCCAAAAAGGGTCAGAAAAGCTTCAGATATAAAATTAATGCATGTAAAAAGATGGGAATTAGAGAGGGGAAAGTTTTAAGCCCTCTCCCGTCATTCTAGCATAAATATTTACTGAGTTGTTAAAGAAAATGTGTATCGGCTAAACACAGTACGTTGTCTTATAGGGGTTTTACACTAGAAAAGCCTGTTATTCCTTTGTTAAAGTACTTTTATTATCCCCAGCAACCTCACGCCTACTTTCAAGCCTGTCTGGACCTTCTCCTAACCTTATAATGCGCAAAATTGTATTCCCAGCTTTGCAAGTAAATGAAACCAGGAGTATCAAAACAGCCAAAAAATCAATGTTTTCAGATTTCAATAAAAATTGGACAAATGTATGTTTTTACACTGATTTTGAGTTTTAAAAGTTTTTATGTGGAAATTCACTTCCCTCACGTCAGCGTGCTGCGTGCGAACTCGTTTATGGTATTACTTTTATTTTTCTTGTGTTTGGGTTTCGGCACCATGTCAGTATATTATTAACATAAATAAAAACTAAATTGGGTTTCAGTTAAAACAGTTACCGGTATGTATTCTCAAGATACAATTCAATGTCTGAATCAAAACTGAACAACAAAACAATAACATAAATCATATGATAATAATAATAAATAAAACATATGACACTTGTGACTTTGCTGTCACCTGCTACATATTCAGCCGGCTCGGAAATGCATGCGTATGACACTAGACCGTTGCAATAACATAGACAGACGTCTTATAGACTGGAAGTGACATTCCTCATGCAAAAAACTGGATGAAATGATTTAATAAGCTCCCTTATCAAGTTAAAGTCTATAGAAACCCCAATGTTTTCAAACTAGGCCTATTGCTTAAAGAATTCCTTGTAAAAAGAGCAGCTTTGTACTCTGTTGATTAATGTTTGGTTCTTTGAAGCAATAACCTAATTGTTGATTTTTGATCTCTTGTGAGGACTGATTGATTTCTTGTTTAGTTAAGTAGGCCCTATACTGTAATTAAATATTTATGTAGACCTACAGAAATATCTTTGTTATGTTTGTAGCATAGTTTTATAACATAATTTTTACTTCTGTCTGCATTTTATTGTCTTAAAATAATGATTAGACCGCTGCCTTTTTATCGGCTCGATCGGCGATCTCATCTTACTTAGGCCTAATTACTTTATACACTGAAAACTAATAGGTACCAGAACACGTTTTATGGTCCAAAAACAAAGACCGAGTCATGTATTGTCTACTGTAAATGGCATTAGGGGCTTTATAACCTTGTTTTATGATCCGAAAATGGCAGTAAAAACCTTGTTTAATAGGCCAAAATCAACTATTTGACTGATTTTTTATTGTTTAATAATGGAAAGACCAAAAGTATATAGGCAGAAAACAACAAAAGAAGTTTTCATTGGCCTAAAAATCAAATTTGTGCTGCATTTTATATTGGAAAAAATTATACTAGCCAAAAACGGCAATTGAATAACTCATTTTGACTGACAGCGGCTGTCAGATAATTTTTGAATTGTTTGTTGCTATACAAAGTTTCGTCCATATACATTCATAAATAAGCGATATATAACGTTTTAATTATTTTCCATAAGAATAACACGGGGACCAAGTACCTAGGATTGCTGCTTCGGGAACCAAAGGCGAAAAATTGTTTTTTTGTGCAAACAACAATAAACCACAACCAGATGAAGCCTTATACCACATTTCGTCAGTTTATGTTCATAAATAAGCGAGATATAAAATTTGTCTTTTTCTCTATAAGATTAACATTAGACAACGTACTGTGTTTAGCACTTTCAATATCTCAGCAACTAATTGACGTAGAGCAATTATCAAAATACCAAATTGTTTGTTTTTTAATGCTGAATTCAATGGTCAAAATTAAAATTTGATTTAAATAAAAATTACATGTGGAAACCACAAAAAACCCATTCTAGGGGTACAAAACCCCCCTTCAGATTGTACGATTTGTCTGGTTTCCAAACTCGTTCAAATAAATGGTACTTTACACATTTGTACCAAATTTCATTAAGATCGGACATTTTTTACGAGAGTTATCGTGCTTACGGACACATATCTAAATAACTATACAGCCCGATGTGTAACTCATTCACTCACGTATACGAATTCTAGACCACTTAGAGACACGGCTAGAAACGCAAAATTTTGCATGCATGTAGGTTGCACCTAGAAACCCCCGGGAAAATCACCAAAAGTTAACGATTTCAATTTTAAAACCTCTAATTTTAATCTTGAATATTGTAATTTTTAACATTGGGCTTGGAGTTTCAAATAAAAACAAAATAAATCATTACAGCTATAAAAATATCCAGCAAACTGTCAATGTAACTTTCACATGGCAGAGTATAAACAAATAATCAGACCAGTGAATAAAGATGCCATCTAAAGTGGCTTACATCCCAAATGAATCAAAATAGTATACTATATAAAAAATACCACAAAGGGTCATTGAGTTATAGTAACAACTGGAGCGACCCCAAGCGGGGGTCTGAGGGCGGAGCCCTCAGTGAGCGAAGCGAGTATATATATATATATATATATATATATATATATATATATATACACACATGTGAAATTGCTATTAGATTCACTGGTAAGGGCTACTATTATATTAAAAATTAATAAAATAAAAACTGAGTACCCTTGTTTTTGAGTTTTATATTTAAACCAACATGTTTCGGCATCTAAGGCCATTTTTAAGGTTGATAAATTTCATATAGGGTTAAGTTATACAATAAAAGAAATAATAGTAAAATGTAAACAAATAAAATCAGAGTAAAATTAAAATAAATTAAAAACATATGTATAAATAATCTTGGCACGGTTGGGAGTTTCTTGAATATCTCTTCTATCTATTTATGTTCTTGCCTCATATCCCATATTTGATTAAAAATTGGATTTGTAGCGGGTACCGGTACTTGTGAATTTAGTATACTTTGAGGATTTTATTTTTATTTCATGAATATATGTAGTTATTCTTTTGAATCCATTTTATTACCTTTTTTCATATATTCTAGTACCGTCATATTTATGTCCATATTTTCATAGCTGTGGTTTGAATCCAACAGATGCTCCGCATACATAGATTTTGTAGTTTACTTTTGAACAACAAAATCCAATCGTTTGGTAAACTTATGTTGCTCTTTTAGGTGCCAGCAGATGGTTCTGCTCCCCCTCCATATTCTAAAGTAGAAAGAGTTCCTCGTCGAGTTCTCCATTTCTCCGATGGAACTTTGGAAGAGTACAGCACTGATGAGGAAGATGGTGTGGAACCTAAAGTTGTGCAGCAAAGTGCTCACCAGCTGACAAGTATAGATCCTGTTAGTATTAAAACAAACTGGACACTTAACAATAAAAGGCTCTGATCTTATGTCTGAAAAAATCTGTTTTGTCTTGTGAAAGTAACATGGTGTTTCAACACTTGAGATAGGGGGAGAAAGAGAATAGCCTACTGCATGGTTACTGTTAACAGCAAAACAGTCACACCATAATAGGCATCATGGTATTTGAGAGATGGAAATCAAATACTATTACCATATTTTACAATTCAAGTGAAAGTTTTCTGTCGAAGTTATTTTTGTTGCAAAAACCCTTTTTTGTGTTTAAAATGGTAATAATTATAAACCACTTTAACCCATTGGCTTATCTGAAATTTGCCACCTGAAAAACCGTTCAGTTTCCTAAAAAAAAATACATTAATGTAGACTTTTACTAAAACTGTCACTATAGCAACAATTATTGCTCAAATTACTTAATTTTTCCACTAATCTTTAGAGAAATAAATTATCTACAAGGAGAAAATACTTTTGACATCATTTATGTATGGTAAATAGTATATATATATATATATATATATATATATATATATATATATCATGTATATATATATATAGTTTATAAAAAATAATAATTTTAAAAGGAGTTACATGTAAAAAACAAAAAAATAATGTTTCAGCCCAACAACTATTATGTACTTGTAGGTTATTTATTTTTTTACAAGAAAATAAAAAATGTTAGTGATACATTTATAATTTGACCTACATATACCGGTAACATATTTTCCAAAATCAAATACCCCCGTCGCAGCAAACCTGCGTACTCAGCGAATTTCAAATGCATAATATATGTCTTAATACCACAAACTAAGTTTCATAAAAATATATTCACATATAAGCGATTTTAATTATTCTCCATAAGAATAAAATTGGTAATGAGTACGTAGGTTTGCTGAAACAAGGAACAGAAACAATTGGTTTTTATGTAAATATAAATAGAATTTAACTAGGCGAAGCCACATACTAAGTTTCATGAATATTCAATCATAAATAAGTGCTATATAACATTCTAGTTATTCTCCATAAGAATAACATGGGGGCTGAGAAAGCAGGTTTGCTGCAACAAGGAACAGAAAAATGGGTTTTTATATAATTATCAATATAACTCAACCAAGTGAAGCTACATACCAAGTTTTATTAATTTATGTTCATAATTAAGAGAGTCATTACATTTTACTTATTCTCTATAAGAATAACATTAGGGCTGAGTATGCAGGTTTGCTGCTACGGGAATAATCAACCAAAAATCAATTTGTTGTGCAAATATCAATATACCAGTACTACGTGAAGCCACATACCAAGTTTCATCAACTTACATTCATAAATAATCGAGATATCAAATTTTATTTATTCTCCATAAGGATAACATTGGACAACGTACTGTGTTTAGCACTTTGAATATCTCTGCAACGGTTGGGCGTAGAATCACAATTTAAACACCAAAATGATTGTTTTGTGGAACTGAAGAGTTTGGTAAAAGCAAATGTGAAGTTTACAATAAAATAAACTGAGGAAAAGCCATAAACCTTTTTCCCATAAGGTTAACATGGGAGATTTTATGAGCAGGTTTTTTTTTATTTTATCCGCAACCACTTAACCTAGGTTAATAATTCAAAATACTAAATTATTTGTTTTTTTAAGCTCTATACCAGGTCAAAACCAAAATTAAGTTTTTTAAAAATTTTAGGCTGAAAAATGCAAAAAACTGATTTTTGGAAAATTTAAAACCCCCATAAACCCCCCTTTCCATTGTCCGATTTTTCTGGTTTTCGAACTTAAAGTCATGAATGTCATTTTACACATTTGAGCCAAATTTCATCAAAATCGGACGTTTTTTACTCAAGTTATCGTGTTAACGGACACATATATAGATATATATATATATATACATATATAGATATATATATACATATATAGATATATATATACATATATATAAATTTGAACGAATATTGTTTTTGGCATCTGGGGACCTCAAAACAAAAAGTTATCATCGTCTCGGGCTTAAGTCTTACCATGAGACCTACGGTAATAGCTTCTTCCCTATAGGGGAAATTCGCTAAAAAGTGCTATCCTGAGTATACTCGGGGTTGCACGTCCGGGCTACTTTCGGCGACCACAAGTATACTCGGGGTTGTGAGCCAATGGGTTAAAATATGAAAAACTAGCTCCATCTCTACCAAGTAAGAATTACATATGATTTAGTGAATTTCCTCTATAGGGAAGAACCTATTACCCCGTAGGTCTCATGGTAAGACTTAAGCCCGTGACCATGATAACTTTTCGTTTTGAGTCCCCTAGATGCCAAAAACACCATTCGTTCAAATTCATATATATGTATATATAGGTATATGTATGTGTCCATAGACACGATAACTTTCGTAAAAATGGTCCGATATTGATGAAATTTGGTACAAACGTGTAAGGCAGGACCTATTTTTATGAGTTCGAGAACCAGACAGGTCGCTCTATTTTAATGGGGGTTTTGTACCCCAAGAATTGGTTTTTTGAACTTTTTACATGTAATTCTTTTTAAACCCAAACTTTTGTTTAGACCATTAAATTTAGCTTGAAAACAAACGATTTGGTATTTCGATCATCGCTCTACGTCAATTGGTTACCGAGATATTAATAGTGCTAAACAAAGTAAGTTGTCCAATGTTAATCTATGGAGAATAAGTAACATTTTATATCTCGCTTATTAATGAACAAATATTAATGAAACTTGGTATGTGGCTTTATCTGGTTGTGGTCTATTCTTATTTGCACAAAAAACAATTTGTACCGATACTTCCTGTAGCAGCAAACCTGCCAACTCAGCCCCATGTTATTCTTTTAGAGAATAAGTCAAATCTTATCTCTCCCTTAATTATGACATAAATTAATAAAAATTTGGTATGTAGTTTCACCTCTTTTTGATTTATACTGATACTTGCATAAAAACCCATTTGTTGTACTCCTTGTTTTAGCAAACCTGCGTACTCATCCCCCATGTTATTCTTATGGAGAATAATTAAAATATGGTATACATCGCTTATTTATGAATGTAGATTGATGAAACCTGGTATGTGGCTTCACCTCGTTGAGTTATATTGATATTTTAATGAAAACCCATATGTTGCGTTCCTTTTGCAGCAAACCTGCTAACTCAGCCCCATGTTATTCTTATGGAGAATGATTCAAATGTTATTTATCGCTTATTCATGAATGAATATTGATAAACTTGGTTTGTGGCTTCACCTAGTTGAATTTGATTGATATTTGCATCAAAATTGTCTCAGCAAACCTATATACTCATCCCCAATGTTACTCTTATGTAGAATAATTAAAATATTGCTTATTTGTTAATATATTTTTATGATACTTGGTAAGCGGCTTTATGTAGTATTACGACAAAAATGTGCATCGGAAATTCGCTGAGTACGCAGGTTTGTTGCGACGGGGGTATGTTATGTTTGTTTATGACGATTGCAGAGTCGTGGTTTCTGACAAATTTTCGTTATACATCAGACATTCTTTGAAACTGGTGGCTTCGCCGGATGATTATTACTACATCTCAGGTTGCTTTTGGATGTCAGACAACTTAACTTATCAACTGAAAAGACACAGCTTGGATAGTGGTGTAAAATACCCGGGTATTTAAAACTCGGGGTAAATACCCTGGGTACTCTGGTAAATACCGTACCCAAAATTCATAAATACCCGGGTATTTTGGGTATTTATGATATTTTATGTAAAAATGCCAATGTAATTCGTATATACCCTTACTACCCTTGTTACTAATAATGTGTAACATTTGAAGATATTATATTGATTACATTTATTAATTATATTACCAATAAATGGTAACATGGCAATTTTTTTTAAAGCCCTGTCAAGCGTACAAACCACTCCACCGCCAAAGTATGAAGAAACTGGTTATATGTGAGACATTCTATAACAATTTAAAAATATGTAATTTTATAATTGGACAAATACAGAAAAAAATCACAACGTAATTGAATTTCAATTCTTTTCATTCAAAATGTTAAATTTATTAAACACTCCAAAAGACCATCAAAGTAGTAAATACCCAGTCCTGGGAATTTATCTCGATCTTGTTCCCAAGTAAAACGCTTGTGGTAACAATGTAAAAAAGTTTTCAAACAAGTTTTTATTATCAATTAATAATCCTTACAGCATGGGAATTTCAATTAACCTAGTCCCTAAATGTTATAAAAATCATAAATACCCACGTTTTGGGTATTTACCCGGCCCACATCACTAAGATTGGATACAATTTCTTCACAGCAACCTTTTTTTAACCAGTAGCCTTGATATTCTTTAATACGTTAGTTTAAAGTATATGTAACTTTACGATACAGTATAAGATCATCATAAATGTGATTTAAGTAATCATTTATAATTTTTTTCATATTCAAGATACTTTATGCTTGTAGATACATTGTTGGTACATTAATCATCGAAAAGTCATCATTAGCTCATTTGAAAGCTAGATGCATCGGTAAACTTTTTCAAGAAGAAAAATAGCTGTGTCATAGAGATTATTCGTTTTGTAGAAAACACTGGCGTGGATGCCCTGGTTCTGGTACCAGACGGCAGTCGCTGGGTCCAAGACTCTGGAGGTTTGCGACTATCTCGGGGAGTCGCTGGCGAGTTTCTTCGGCATCACAACACCCAAGTACCAGTTTGAGATCGACCACTATCAGCAAATGTTGGCCGAGGTGAGTATGAAACATAAACATGAAACACAAACCATCTAGGATCTTAAAAGTGTAGTTCCATTGGCTATTTCCTACCAAGTGGTTCTACCTTGATAGTTGTTTATTTAGCGTGAATTGGGGTTTATGAGATATGTTGTAACAAATAATATTTGTGATCGAATTATGTTTGGTAATTTTTGTTTTGGGGTAGAACTAATTTTCTTGGGAATGTTTCATAACGTCCAGGTACAAAACGTCAAGGTCCTCTTTTATCTAAACTGAGTAGTTTGGCTGTTTCACATCGTCAAGGTTATTTAGATTGTTTTTAATTTAGCTGTTTCAGAAAGTCAAGGTACAAAACGAAAAGGTTGTATAAATAAACTATATGAAAAAACAACTAGTTTTAAAATGTAAAGTTTCACAACGTCCAGGTCCGTAATTCGCTCGCTTTCAGTCCACTTGGAGGCAAACAAAAATATTGAGGTCGGCTGTAATTGACGTTCTGTACCTTGTTGTTGTAAAACAGATGTCAAGTAGTTTAACTGGGGTAGATCCTTCCAGCGTTTACGGTTATAACAAATACTACCTTGACCTTTACTTTTACCTTTTGAAACACCTCCGATTTAAATTGTTTTATAATAATACCTTTACGTTTTGAAACTGGAGGTTTTGAAAACAGTCTTATTTTGCATTGAAATAACTGAGACTTGACGTTATGTACTTTTACATTCTGAAACCACATTATTTTAAATAGGACCTTTACGTTTTGTACCTTGACATTGTGAAACCGACCCATTTTTTCACTGTTTTGGTTTTAATACCTGTTTAGTATTTTTGAGTTTTTTTTCAGTAATCTAGACTTTTTGCAGTAGCAACTAGTTTTGACTTTCTGTGAAGTCATCTTCAGGCTGTTCCAAAAATGCATTATCTTTATTAGAAGACTTTCAATAGAGTAAAAGTAGATTTACACAAAACACGGACATTACACTCACACATATGTAACATTTACAGCCAAATATATTTTAAAACAGATGAAGAGGGAGTCTAGACTTCACTTCCGCAGGGATTGCTCTTCATCCGTTTATGAAGATATTTAGCCGTAAATGTTATGTGTGTGTGTGCATTTAAAGTCTGTGTCTGTTGTGTCTGTGTTTTACTCCATTGAAAATCCTCTGATGAAGAAACTGTTGCATCCTGGTCCTGCTTGAATATGACTTGTTAGAAAGTTGAAACTAGTTGCTACAACAAATTTGGATTACTAAAAAAGCAGATATTTAAACCACTACAGCATTTCTACAACCACTACAAAAATGGTATTTTAGCGAATTTCCCCTATAGGGAAGAAGCTATTTTATTTTTGAATCTCATGTTATTTTCAAACTTTTAAGAGAAATGGGAGAAGCATTAGGCAAAAATATATCCTAAAATATTTAGTTAAAAGCAATTTGTTTGTAGGAGGAAGAACTAAAGAAGAAACAAGATCTGGAGATGGGAGGATGGGTCGCCAAGAGTTGTGAGAATGGGCAAGGTCAACAGAAGAGCGAAAGCATAACCGAAGCGCCTTCCTGCCAGAGGTATTGACTCTCATAATACCTGCATGGAAAATGTTACAACATGCCTGCAAATTGTAATTCCTGAAAACTCAATTTGAATTAATCGTACATTTAAATTAGCAAGATTGAATTTAGAGTAAAGATACTTTTGTTTATTCAAGTCAATTAGCCGTATATAATAAATAGTATATATTTTGTTTACTAACTGAGTTTGAAGCATTTAACAACTTTTTAATTTAGTATTGCTGTTTTTATTTGCCATCAATGTATTTAAGACTTAAAATTAATTTACTGTATGCATATTATTAGTTTTGTACTCATGATTAACTTTATATGTCCACCTTAAAATATGCATGAGTTTGAGTTAGTTGACATTTTGTAATGTAGTCAACAATATATATTAGGTTTAGTTTTGTCAATAAACAAAATAAAAAATAAAAGTCTGAAATAATGCCTTGATAAATATAGAAAATATATATTTTTAAAGCTCCAAATTGCATTAATACTAATAAAACTGCAATGCTACTAATTCTATTATATTTAGTACTATAGTAAGGTTCTCTTCATTGTAAATTCAAACTATTTAAAGCAAACTAGAACACATAATATTGAAAAACTTGCACATTATGAATGTATAAAACATTCAGGGTTTGTTACAAGTAAAACATCAAGTTTAGTGATACTATTTTCAGAAAATATTAAATAGGAACACAATTCAGATACATAATCTAATACAAGATACCAAAAATAACAATGACCTTATGATTATTGCATGTTTAGAATTTTAAGAATATAAGTTCACAAAGCATTCATACTAATGCATTGTTATTAATGCTTTATAACAAATTTGTATATTGTGTTGATTTTTCCCCTTCTGAATAATGTATTTTTAAGATGGATTCATTGTGGTTCTTGGCAGACTTGCATCCAGTATTATTTTCAATTAATTTAAATCTGTTTTATCATTTTACTGGGGGGTAAATACCAAGAACAACAAGAAATTATACCACGGAGTATATTATTTTTGAAAAGCAAATAAATATTTATAAGTCTGCTTTACAATAAAAAAGGCAAATTATTTCCCTATCATTACATAAAAAAAGAACATCACATTAGAGTTATGAACAGCAGAAAAATATTTTAAACTGAAGCACAGAATAATCGTTGCCAAGCTTGGCAATGAAAAGGCTCCTTACCTATATTAGGTTTATTACCTCCCAAAGTGTAGTACTAAACACTAAAAATTATAGGTAAAAATTTATACATATTGTAATAAATAAAAAAACTTATTGCTTTAGTGAGTTGAAAAAAAATACTGAGCCTGTTTGTTTAGAATGTAGAAAATCAGAAATACTAATTATCATTGGCAATACAACTTTTAAACATATCACTTTTCAACTTTCTCTACAGTTTTAACATTTCTTTAGTTTTCTTTAATTTTAGTTTTTTATGATTTATCACATGTCAGTCTGTTTTTGTTGTGTTTGATTTTGTTTTTTTTACATTTTATAATTTTCTTTTCTCTTTCACAGGTTAACAGATGGACCTTAAAAGAACATCATTTTGTTTCTGTATCAGCTACAACTTATAACTTATTATTTTACATATTTTATCATTAATATTATTTTTTCTTTTGTGTTTTGTTTTTTACTATTATTATTTTGACTTATTTATCCTGTTATAAGCTAAGATGGTTTTTGTTAACATATCTCCTCGTTATTTCTGAACCTATGTAGAGGATTAATGTATAAAAATGGCCTCCTTCCGTAGACTTGTTAAGTGAAATGTCCTTTCATTACTTATACCTCATTCTGAAGGGCACCGGACACCCTCAAAATTAGTTTTTTACCCACAACAATTTCATTTAGTTAAAATTTTAATTCAATTGCATTAAAAAACAGCTGTTATGGACGGTAATTATTCAGTTTTAGCTGAATGTACAGTAAATACCTAATCTACTGCAATGACAACATAATTTGTATAATGCTTATGATAGCTAACTCTTTAATTAGTTCGAAGATGAAACGGGTTTGCTCGGTTTTGAACAACAGTTTCACTAGGTTTGATATCCCAAATAATAAAAATTGCTGAGACTTTTGATAGCCATAATACTTTTCAAGTAAAATATCTGGCATCTACACTTATTTAATAGGCGAGCAGGTTTTTTGTGACAATCACTCCTCCTAAACTACTGAACCGATTTTCATGTTTTTGGTGTCATTGGAAAGAGCCTAACGTGAAGTTGTGCAGGAAACTTTTTTTATAGAGAAATAATTTGTGAGTGAGGCCCTGGGGCCCCTTAAAGATGATTTTTTTCCCATAAGCTTAACATTGGGAAATAACTATAAGTTTTAAGCAATCAGCTAGATAGAGTAAATACAGTTAATCAGCAGGCCATGTTGGCTTTGGAACGGTAACACAATATTTATACGGGAATGTCAGTATAATATTACGTTGTGATCGCGAGCGAAGCCGCGACCGGCTACTAATATATAAATAAAAACCATGTAAAAAGCAATTGAAACACAGCTGTAAATTACTTTACAAGCCAAATAAAGCAGTTGAACCACATCAGGCAGTTGTCTTGAGGCTGGACATTGTTCTGAGTGAATAAGCTAACCTGGTAGAAAATGTTAATGCCATTGATCTCCGTACAGAGCTTGATGCTTAGTTATTTAATTTTAGATTTTTGCTTTTTCTCTTATTTTAAATTGTTTTACTCCAATACAAACTGTTTTTACAATAATTTCTTTAATCTTATACCCTACGATTTTTACACACGACGATCAGTATTTTTCTACTTAAGTGGTGATATTTGTAGACACAGTAAAAATATTATTAGAGTAAAGAAGCTATTTGACAGTGTAGACAGCTCAGCTATGTCAATCATGTAGTCCACACCCTTTACCCTGCGCATTCTAACCTTTCACTGTGGATATCTTAAGTTAAGTATGGAAATGGTATTGGTAGCACCTTAACGCTGTGGCTTCTGCCTTAACACGCAAGTTCGCAGGTGTACTTTCTTCACTTTTTAAATATTTACAAATTACAAATGTCTTTTAGAAAATTTAAAATATTTATTATCTTAACACTGATGGTTTTATGACAGTAAATAAAATATCAACAAATAATTAAAATCGGACAATTTTAAGCTTTGTTTATAGTTGGTTAGTTGTGTTAATAATGTATTTAGTTCCCCCTTTTTTCAAGATTATTATTTTTCTAATTAAAATTATTTTCGGATATTATTGGTTGTTGATAACCATTTTTAAAATGCATAGTTTTAATTCACTTTTCATTCAGTTTTAATGAAAATGTGTCAATTTCTCTAGGAGCCTAGTTATGAGTCATCCAGTCAGATATATCTAACAGGAGAGATGAGATAGTAGCGTGCTGCATTGCCAGACTGTAAATGCCAAGTGAAGTTATATAGTGTGGCTTGTCTATTTGTTGGGATAGTTGTAGGCCGGCTATTGCTTCTTCAATTGTAATTCTTACTCAATTTGGCATGCTACGGTAGCTCAGTGGATATGATTTTGGGTTCATGAACATGTATTCACGGTTAAAATGTATTTTTTCTAATTTATTTATTAAGTTCTGAAGATAATTTGTAAATTTTACTTTTTTACTTAAATTATCTTACAGCGCTCTTTGGAGTTAGGGTATATTAGTTTTATTCAGTATAATATAAATATAAAGTATAAAAGAATTAAGTATATTATAGAAACCTGGTTATTTTGTTGATGTTCTGAAATGGACATGTAGCACTGAGCGACAGACAATAATTATAGTTCTTAATATTCAAGCGTAAATAGCAGAGCCGAGCTATCTACAATGTCAATTAAAGAAGCTTACATAAGTTGTGGTAAATACATAAATTGTTTTTCAGTCTATAACCTGACTGTATAAATAAATTATTTATAATCACATAAAACAGGGTTTTGTAAAAAGCATAGGTAGGGGATTTTAGGTAAGTCTTATAACAATATTCTATACCATTTATTCAAGTTTTATAATCGTATTGGAAAAATAATTTGTACAAACTAGAATAATTCAGCAATCTGACATGAATCGAATGGATATAAAAAAATGGCCTCTCCAATGATTTAGTGGCTCAAATTTCCCCAGAGACCCTAGATTTCCTCCAATCTAGGATTGGGAGATTGGTCATATTTTATACCCCTTTGTTGTACAGTCATAATCAGATTTAGTATGTTCACTGCGGGCAAGATTCCTGATCGGCGATGTTCAGTTTATTTTTACGTTGCTTTTAAGGAGCCAGCACTTTTTAAGAGATGTTCTCTATCATTTTGCCGCTCATGGGGACGTACTTTCCTTGCATTTTTTGTAGTTTAGTTTTTAGGCAGTGGTTTTAAGTTTAATTCACTTAAGACAATTTTAGCATATACAAACTTATATTACAGGAATTTCAGCAGAACGTGTTAAGATTTGTAATTATAAACTTAAGTTGAACCAGATTTTTTGTCCAGGGCCATGATGATATGTTTTGTCTTACAATTTAAAATGCAAGTGTAGTTTCTACTTCTTAACAAGTTCACTGCAGCTAACATGTTTAAACATGAGAATTGCATATATTTCAATGTTATGTTAATGTAATAATCGTTACCACTAGCAACCAACGTGTTAGGTTTGATCACAACCTAACACAACCTTTGTTCCAAAGGACAAGATATAGAGAGAGCTCTGTGTGTGTGCCTACACAAGTTACGACCTTGTCAATGGAGGTCAACACTGACAAAGGCAAATTTTCAACTGATAATGCAGATAAGCCTCTCATTTGACCTTTTGCATCCTACCAAAATATGTCGTACAAAACTAACAACTACATTGTAGTATTAGATGACATATTTTATTATATTTTGTCAATTGTAACAACAGGTTTCATACACTTAAACAACAATTATTGTCGTTTTTAAGTGACTCCATCTCTGTGATTTCCGATTGTCTTCAGTGATAATCACTAATAATCAATGTCTTTTTTCCAGTTGGACTCACATTACAGTTGGGAATTATTCGGTTTTGTAACTAATTGTAAGCCTTGCACATATTTACTATAATAGTTATGTTTCTTGCTCTGCTGTGATAGTAGTAATTGTTAGCTTTTCTGTACTATTTTGCATCTTATTAAATATAGATTTTCTTGAATGATTCCTGTCCAATTTGTTTACCTGTTTTACTCATTCAAGTGTGTACAAAAATACATAAAATTGTTTAATTTACAGTTATATTTTTTCAACAAAAACTAAAGATTCATTATTAGTGAATTTCCTTTGGAAAGTGAACTAGTAGCATGACCCGCACGGTGAAACTTAAGCCCGGGACCACCATAGAAGTTCCTAACGTGACCCCCTGAACACGTTTTGGGGGGTCGTTCAAAATGTTATATATATATATATATATATATATATATATATATATATATATATGTTTGCACTCTAGCGGTCACATTTTTGGTCCGATTTACTTCAAATTTGGTAGGGACATACCTTTCTGTAATCAGTTGGACAAGTTCGTTGGGCAAAACAATCGGAAAACTCTAAACCCCTTTTTTGGGGATTAATCTTTCAAATTTTGAGTTTTTGGGCCCAAAAAGGGTCATAAAAGCCCCGGATGTAAGATTAATCCATGTATAAAGATGGGAATTAGTGGGGCGAAACTTTAAGCCCTCTCCCGTCATTGTAGCATAACTATTTACCAAGTTATAGAAGAAAATGTGTACTGATCAAACACGGTAAGTTGTCTTATGGGGGTTTTACATTAGAAAAGCCTGTTATTCATTTGTTGGTGTACTTTCATCATCCCCAGCAACCTCACGCCTACTTTAAAGCCTGACTGGACCTTCTCCTAACCTTATAATGCTCAAAATTGTATTCCCAGCATTGCAGGTAAATGAAACCAGGAACATCAGAACAGCCAAAAAATCAATAAAATGAAATGTTTTCAGATTTCAATAAAAATTTGAATAAATGTATGTTTTACACTTATTTTGAGTTTTAAAAGTTTTTATGCAGAAATTCACTTCCCTCACGTCAGCGTGCTGCGTGCGAACTCGTTAAAAAGATTCCAAATAGTGCAATATAATTTTTAAAATAATATTATATGCATTTTGTTTTCGAATGTGTTCACATGGCAGTGGTGTAATCGTAAATTGTCCAATGTGGGAACGCTAAATGTTTTTGTTAAAATTGTCAGAAAAGCAAATTATTGTGATATTAAATTATGGGAAACAAGTGCGTGGGACCGCCTTCCCATGCGTTCCCGCTCCACTACACCACTACCACATGGGCTTTAATTATGCCTAAGCATGGGCACAAGTAGTTAAAAATTACCTTATTTATGTTTTTTTTTTAATTGTGTTATAGTAATGACTAAGGAGGTTTATTAGTACTACTGGAGGTAACACTGCTTAAAAATGTTTGTTAAAAAAGCGAACCAGTGATTTTTTTAGGGCAAATTTCCGTTCTTTGAACTATCCTGGTTCGTTGTTTTATTCCTATAAGTGAATCTAATCATGCAAATCACTGGAATATAAGTAATAAAAGTTGGAACAAATTTTTGTTGTTTGATTTATGTGTCTAATCTTGCTGTGAAATGTAATTAATTATGAGCAAATAAACAAATGCAAGTATATTCATTTTAAAATCATGAAATAGCTATTTGCTTGATTCAATTTGTTTACTCGTTCGATTCCAGTGAGTAGTTCTTTGCCTCACCAAAATTTGGCAAAGAACGGCTCACAATTTTGTTCATCAGTGTTGCCTCCAGTATTACCAATAGTACTCCAATATAAATAAATAAATACAGTAGAACCTCGATAACACGACTTTCAAGGGGATCTCTAAAATAGTCTTCTTATCCAGGTGCACTTGTAATTGAGGGTCGTGCTATCAAGGTGGTTTTCACAACAAGACGTGTTATCGAGCTCACAGACTTTTTGCTATACCAAGCACATTTGTTATGAAACATTTCTAATACGTTGGGTTTTAACTAGAAAATTACTGTATAAATCACTCATAAATAAAAGAACAAACGTACAAGTAAAACAAACTTCTTTATTATTGCGACAGTAAGAAAAAAATCAACAGACTCAGTTCACTAAAGTACTGTATAGAGTTAATAAGCTAAAATACAGTAAACCTTTACCTATTGTGAAATACGCAATAAAATACTGTAATGTTAGAAAATGAAAATCTACATATTGTTTCAACTAAAAATACAACACAAAATCGAGTTTTTCTCATAAACTAAAACAGTAAAATGTTACTAAAAAGTCAATAACAAAGTTAAAAACTATAATGAAAAGTCATCAATTTAAGTCAGGTCTTCTATAACTCAACTAGTCAATAAATGTACAGTAGTTACAGTAACAATTTAATCAAAGTTACATTATAGAAAACATTTTAGTTTTTCCCGTGAAAGACATCTTCTGACCCGTGATAGACAAGGAAAGGCCGGAATGGGAAGGGGGTGGGGAAGGGGTTTTCCTGTTGAGACCTGAGCCCAAGACGTTGTTGTTTACTTCAAAACATCCGTTCTAACCGTGGGAACTATGCGCGAGAAAGGTTTAGTCGTGCTATAAAGGTTCCGTAACGCAAAACGGCGCGCTATTGAGGTTAGAGTCGTGTAATAAAGGTTCACTTACCCAAAGAAGCGTGTTATTGAGGTGGGTGTCGTGCTATAGAGGTTCAGTTATTTGAAAAGACGCGCTATAGAGTTTTATTTATTAGTAATATGAAATTACAAAAAGACGTGCTATCGAGGTATTTATTTGAAAATGAGTCGTGTTATAGAGGTATTTATAACATTGAGCGTTATGGGAGATTCACGGGGATTAGAAAATCAGACTCATTATCGAGGTTTTTGTCTTATCGAGGGTCGTCGTAGTGAGGTTCTACTGTATATATATACCAAGATTAATTATTGTTAGATACAATAAAACTAACTATATATATTTAGTTAAACAAATCAGAGTTTAGTTTTGTCAAGGGAGACAAAGTTAACCCATAAGAATAACATTGACAATCTGGCAACACAGTTCAGTGGAGAACTGGCAACGCTATAGCTGTGACATGCGGAACACAATCAGCTGATGTTTCACTGCAATAATTAACGCTGCAGCTATAGCAGAATCGGATCAGCTGATTGATATTTTGCTTCGCTCAGCTGCAATTAACGTTCCAAGTTCGTAGGTTAGGTATTACGCATTACGCAACCAAAATGGACAGCGATTGTAAATGTAAATACTTATGGATACTTTTGGATTTTGGAGTGGGGGAAAAATGTTGGGTGCATTGTCTCCCTCAGGAAAATTGTCACTCTCGCCTACGGCGTCGGACGCCAACAATTTCCCTCAGGGAGACAAAGTTGTACTTTACTGCCTTAATACACAAATAACTATTTGTCCTAGGATGAAAAATATCATCGAAACAATAATAATACCCCCGTTGCAGCAAACCTGCATACTCAGCGAATTTCAAATGGTTCTTCACTAAGTCATGAAGCCACTTACCAACTTTAATGACAGCATATTAATAAATAAGCGAGATATGACATTTTATTTATTCCCCGTAAGAAAAACATTAGGACTGAGTATGCAGGTTTGCTGCATCAAGGACCACAAAATCTGGTTTTTATGAAAACACCAATGGATCACCTCCAGATGAAGCAACATATAAAGTTTTATAAATTTACTAGTAGCCTGTCGCGGCTTCGCTCGCGATCACAACGTAATATTATACTGTCATTCCCGTATAAATATTGTGTTACCGTTCCAAAGCCAACATGGCCTGCTGATTAACTGTGTTTACTCTATCCAGCTGATTGCTTAAAACTTATAGTTATTTCCTAATGTTAAGCTTATGGGGAAAAAATTCAACTTTAAGGGGCCCCAGAGCCTCACCCACAAATTATTTCTCTATAAAAAAGTTTCCTGCACAACTTCACGTTAGGCCCTTTCCAATGACACCAAAAACATGAAAATCGGTTCAGTAGTTTAGGAGGAGTGATTGTCACAAAAAACCTGCTCGCCTATTAAATAAGTATATAGATATAGATGTCACAAACAAGCAAGATATCACATGTTTATTATTCTTATGGAGAATTATAGCTTATTGTAGTGTTTATTAATTATAGCTGCTGAGTACGCAGGTTTGCTACCATGGGGTCCACAAAAAAAAGTTTTGTGAGCAAGTTTTGTATTTAAAACAAATTTGGAAATACCTCGATGACCGTATTTTTAACTGCAGTGTATGATACGATATACGTTGTATCGTTTATGCACAATATGTTAAGCGATAAGATACGTGTATCGCGATTCACAGCACCGATACGATACGGCCGATACGATATTTGACTCCGATACGTATCGTATCGTCGTATCGCGATATACGGCCGTATCGCACATCACTACCTCACCGTTCTACATTTTACCCAACCTCCATTCCGGATTCACGGTTCTTTTTCATTTGGTTTCCTGTGCTTTACAGAACCCTACTACTTCATTTTTAAGTTGCCTCAAACAAAAGATTGCACGGTCCATTAGTCCAGCAGTCACAACCAGTTCTTATAATTAAATCTCTAGTCAGGTAATTAACGACCTGTAAACAATGGAAATATAAAGTAAATATTTGAAACATTAAAAAGTCAATATAATAGTGTTTAAAAAATTGTAAAAAGTTGCAATACAGTAGATAACATTATTTGTAAGTTCCTTACTTTTTAAATCTCCCATACAGTTTAATAATTCATTTGTACTATTTTACATATTTATTATAGTATCACATATGTGTGAGCGCGCGAATAGAGAAGAACACAGAAGGAGTGGGGAAATCAGAGACAGAGTGGGGAAATTTTGTAGCTCTTAGTGGGGAAAAATTATTTTTCCACCTGGACACACTGTCGGAATCTCCAAACCCAAACACCAAAACCAAAGCTTCGTTTGGAACCAGTGTTGGTAAAAGCGGGTATTTTCCCCGATTTTCGGGGATTTACGGGGTTTGCGGGGATTTATGCGGGTAATCTGAAATTGCGGGTATTTTCGGGGATTTCCACAAAATAATACGTGTACCGCCTATTCTCCATTCAAAATTGTTCTAATAACTGAATTTCCATATAAATCGGTTTGTAAATTGTATTAATTTCATTCATTCCATTTATTTATAACAACAGTTTTCATACTTAAGTTTTATGACGTACTAATATTGCAATACAATAGTAATTAAATGTGCTATATGTTTCCATTGATTTTTGTCTAAGGATATTGTGTGTTTAGAGTATAAACAAAAAGGATGTCATTAGTTTGAGATATTTTTTCATCTCCTTACGATGTAAAATTGCTTTTCCTTTTCAATTGGTTAGATAATAAATCATGAATTTATATAACAAATTCTAACTTGTATTTTATTCCTACAATTATTCCTTTTCCTATTATTATTTCAATTTTTCCTGGTTTTCCATTTCAATACAATTATAATGAATTGTACAAACGTTTTTATAGACAATAGACAACAAACTTTATTAGTAAAGTATCACATATTTTTTGTTCGGATCTAAAACTGCCATATATAATATAATCGTTATACTGCCAATGTACGCTTAGAGTTTATAGTGATATTTTTGTTGTTGTTGTTGAATTGTTCAAAGTTGAGGTATATTATTACTTTTACTGAAATTATACACAATTTCATATCTATAGACCCTTCTTTCATTGAAATGTCGCTATGACATTTCAATGCGAAGCGCTATCGTAGGCTGGAGCGCTATCGTAGGCTCCGGCACCCCGGGTAAAATCGGGGATTGACGCGGGTAATTTAGGAATTTTTGCGGGTAAAATCGGGGATTTATAGCGGCACTTGCGGGGAAAATTACCAAAGTAGGATGCCAACACTGTTTGGAACTTTTTGTTTAAGAAAGTGATTTCCTTCTGACTTCTGATGATTTCTGTTGTTTCTGTCTGTTGTTAATAACCTCACTAGGACATTTAGATTTCACTTTGAAGTTATGTAAGTATTTCCAACTACACAGAATTACATTTTATCTTTTATATGACTTTAAACACGTAGGAATATTATAGGTTAAATAAAACATTCAATGTTTTTTTATGAGACGCACATATTTGTCCTAAAGGTCCATACAACTTTTCACTGACATTTATCTAGAACATTGTTGAGTGGTTGAAAAATCCCCCCCCCTTGATTAGGGCTCTAGGCCTACTCGAAGTTCACCTCTCACCTGTCTTTCATTTTATTGTATAGTGGAACCTCGATAACTCGAACCTCAGGGGGGACGGGAAAAATTCGAGCTATCGAATATTTCGAAATATCGAGGTTCGACTTATCAAGGTGATTTTTCGCAGACTTAGACTTATTGAGGGTCACAGTAACACAATAGATGGTTCATGGAAGGGTGTAATCCTTACATAAGTTCGAGCTATGAATAAAAAATAATCATACCGTATAATAATAATTATTAATATTAAAATATATTTGAACAATTTTAAATGTCTAAAATAAGCCCGGAAATATATTGTAAATCTTCTTTGGTTAACGTAGTAGAGGACGAAATACTTTCTTCAGTGAAAATATTGTAGAGGAGGAAAGTAAACAAATAATGACTCACAGTTTGGTATTTTGGTGATGTTTTTCCCGTTCGACCACTTCCTGTCTATTTTCCATACTTTTTTGCTCACTTCTTATCACCTGCCCCAAACAAATCCCTCCCGCTTACGGAAGTCAGTTCTGGCCAACTACGCATCAATTTCATTTTGCTGAACATTAATGTACTGTAGGCTATTAAAATAACTTGCAAAAGTAAAAGGGAACAAAACATGATAGCAATTAAAATTGCAGAGCATTTTTGGAATTAGGGTGAAGCAGTATGACACTTTTTTTGTTTTCAAATTGTCGACAGTGTTCACTGGTGTTCCAAACTGCTTCCCGATGTCGCTGTTTTTATTTCCTGTGTCAATAGCCTCAAAGAGTCTTGAACTTTTCCTCATGGGGTAGAGTTTTGCCAACACGTTTTACCAAACTGCAAACACTTTGTAAAAAAAACAACCTAAAAACTACGTTTTACGTACTACATCCAGAACCTCTGCTGAACTCACACTAACTAACGACTAAGAACACAAATCTAATCAAATCAAAACCATTTTATTTAAAAAATATGCATAATTTACAACAATATGAGACTGTTCCTTATTTATGAAATGAAATCCTCACATAGGTGAAACCCGTGCGTGGGATGAGTCTATTTCATATGCGTGTTGCTCATCAATATAAATTTGTCGGTTGTTTTACCGACACCAGGATTTCCCGGGAAAGAGATTTAGTGGGGAGGGAGGGTTGAAATTTCCGGCTCCAAAGTCACTGGAGGTTTGGTAAATCAACAACTTCGAGTTATAGAGGTTCTCTAGTCAATACTTCGACATATAGAGGTACGGCAATTGTACATATTTGAGCTATAGAGGTTCTACAGCTAAAACTTTGACTTATAGAGGTGCGGCAACAGGCTAAGAATACTGCAAAAATTCGAGTTATCGAGGTGTTTCCTCTTAACCCTTCGACTTATAGATGTAAAATAACATAGCGTTAGGTAGGCAAGTTCAAGGGAAATGAAAAAAAATTCGAGTTATCAAGAAATTCGACTTATTGAGGTTCGAGTTATCGAGGTTCCACTGTAATTTGACTTTTAACCCTTTGCACTCCGCGGTCCGATATATCAGACCGCGCCGTTTGTGCCAAAAACTCCGCGGTCCGATATATCGAACCTCCGCAGAACGTGCTAAAAACTCCGCGGTCCGATATATCGGACACAAGTTTAATTAATTATACTGGCTTTATATAGTATCCAAACACGCTAATTTTTGGATACGTGCAAGCCAGAGAGTTGTGGAGTATTATTACTCTATGTTTTTTTTGTTTCGTATCTGTTTCCGTTCTTCGCGGGCATCGTAGGTTGCGCGCGCATCAGATGTTTCCCGCGTATCAAATGTTTCCCGCGTCATGTTTCACGCGCTTTACACTCACTGTCTGTTTTGTTATTGTTAGTGAATGTTGTTTACTACTGCAAAGTATTTTATTACTGTTGTTTTGTTTATAAACTAAACAGGTTTTATTTAGTTTATTTTTATTCAAAATGAGTGATTCTGACGACGAAGTGCCTTATAATCGCGGACGTTCACCCGTGAGTGAAAACACAATTTTTAGAAATCTTAGTGCATTTGGTGATGTACGTTATGTTGACGCTGACCTGAGTGATGAGTATGTTGAAAACATTTCTGAATCTGAAACCTCTAGTGATTCTGAAACTGAAAGTGAAAGTGATGGAGTTCTACCGGGATTTGATGATGATACGGATGAAGACCCCGATTATGTGTTATCAGACGAAACCACTTCAGATGATGAACCTGTTGCTAGGCCTACTAAGAAAACTCGTCCTCCTCCTGGGAACTCCGTAGAAGACACTATTGAGTTTGTAGTTGCAAATGCAGGTAGCCCTAATTTAGCTTCAACTAGTAATTCAGTCGAGACTACAGCTAACCAGCCACAACTGCGCATAGATGAAAATAATATGACCCTGAATGTAAATAATGACACAAACTTGCATGTAAATAATGATATCAACTTGAATGTAAATAATGATCCAAATTGGAATGAAAATAACGATGTAGATATGGTCGAAGATCATCTAAATGGTGCCCCTTTCAGCACTATTGATGATACTATTGATTATGTAATCACAAATTCAGAAAGATGTAACACGCCTGACCCCGAATCTGATATTCAACCAAACATGGACCCTGATGACGATGTATGAACAGCTGTCAACGAAAATGATGACCCTGGCTTTGACCGCAATATTCCTTTTTTTGAAAACCCTGGTCCAAAACACTGCCCTCCTGTTGATTCTGACCCAATTGAGTACTTTTATTTGTTTTTTAGCGAATTTCCCCTATAGGGAAGAAGCTATTACCGTAGGTCTCATGGTAAGACTTAAGCCCGAGACCATGATAACTTTTTGTTTTGAGGTCCCCAGATGTCCAAAACACTATTCGTTCAAATTTATATATATGTATATATATATCTATATATATATATATATATATATATATGTGTGTGTCCGTGAATGCGATAACTTGAGTAAAAAACGTCCGATTTCGATGAAATTTGGCTCAAATGTGTAAACTGACATTTATGACTTTAAGTTCGAAAACCAGAAAAATCGGACTATGGGAAGGGGGGTTTATGGGGGTTTTAAATTTTCAAAAAATCAGTTTTTTGCATTTTTTACCCTAAAATTTTTAAAACACTTAATTTAGGTTTAGACCATGTTATAGAGCTTAAAAAAACAAATAATATGGTATTTTGAATTATTAACCTAGGTTAAGTGGTTGCGGAAAAAATCCAAAAAACATGCTCATAAAATCTCCCATGTTAATCTTATGGGAAAAAGGTTTTTGGCTTTTCCTCAGTTAATTTTACTTTAAACTTCACATTTTCTTTTACCAATCACTTCAGCTCCACAAAACAATCATTTTGGTGTTTAAATTGTGATTCTACGTCAAACCGTTGCAGAGATATTCAAAGTGCTAAACACAGTACGTTGTCCAATGTTATCCTTATGGAGAATAAATAAAATTTGATATCTTGATTATTTATGAATGTATATTGATGAAATTTGGTATGTGGCTTCATGTTGTACTGGTATATTGATAATTGCACAAAAAATAAATGTTTTGTTGATTGTCCCCGTAGCAGCTAACCTGCATACTCAGCCCTAATGTTATTCTTATGGAGAATAAGTAAAGTTTTATATCTCCCTTAATTATGATTATAAATTAATAAAACATGGTAAGTAGCTTCACCTGGTTCAGTTACATTGATAATTGCATAAAAACTCATTTCTTATCTTCCTCGTTGCAGCAAACCTGCGTACTCAGTCCTAATGTTATTCTTATGGGGAATAAATAAAATGTAATAAATCACTTTTTTATGAATGTATTTTTGTCAAACTTGGTGAGTGGCTTTATGTACTAGTGAGAAACATATCAATGCATTGGAAATTCGCTGAGTACGCAGGTTTGCTGCGACGGGGGTATTACTATAACTATCTTGACTAAATTTGTAAGAGAAACAAATAGATACGCTACACAGTATATTGCATCTCATGCTCACAATCTTACTCCCAATTCTAGAGTCCATAAATGGCGACCGGTCACAGTGGCAGAAATGAGAGCATTCATTGCTGTGATTTTGAACATGGGGTTGAACAAAAAACCTACAATCCAAAGCTATTGGGCAACGTCAGATTCCCAGCACACGCCTTGGTACGGAAAGATGTTCAGTCGGGCTCGGTTTGAATCAAATATACAATTCATCCATATGGTAGATAATGCAAGTTTGCCCAAAATTGGGGAGCCTGGCTACGACCCATGCGCCAAATTTTCGCCTCTGCTGGAAGCTGTAAATAGATTGTTCAGGCTTTACTATACTCCACACCGAGAACTGTCAGTGGACGAAAGTTTAGTTGGCACTAAATCACGGTCACAGCTTTTGCAATATCTCCCTAACAAGCACCACCATAAATGGGGAGTAAAATTATGGATGCTCTGTGACTCGGTTTCCAAAGGAACTAAAAGTACACGACACAAAACAACAGGTCTAGCCTACAAAGTAGTCAATAAATTACTTGAAATAGGCCAATATTTGTACAAGGGCTATCATGCGTTCATTGATAATTTTTTTACCAGTATTCCTCTAGCAAAGAGCATGTATGAGAAACTCACCTTTATTACAGGAACTGTCCGAAGAAATAGGAAAGGTATTCCTGTTGAATTGAAAGAACAGTTTGATGTTGGACAAAAAAGTACTTACGCTGTGATAATCTTTTGTTTTTGGGATACAGGGAGAAAAAAAGTCAGACAAAACCTGTGATTTTATTATCAACAAAACATACTGCTAAATCCGTAGAAAAGGTGAAAAAAGAACCAACGAAAATGTCGTAAAACAGGTTCCTGACATGATCGACGCATACAACCGCTTCATGGGTGGTGTCGATGGCAACGATCAAATGTTGTATTGCTATCTGGTACTTTGGTATTATACGGATGCCACTATTTTTGGAGGTTAAATTTTTACCGGGTACAAAGGATAACTACATAATTCGAAAAAACATACTTTTATTGACTTACTCTACAAATTTTACATCATTCTGATGAGCGGTCTTTGTGTTGTGCCTCCCAAAAGGCAGCGATGTCCGCTAGGATCGTGTTGAATGCGTCACCGCCGCTAGCAGCCAGACCCGATCGCCACAGGTACTCCGCCAAATATACAGCGCGCTGCGGCAGTTATGTTAGGATGGGTTATCATAAAAATACGTACGGTTTCCTCTTCATTTCGAGGTAAATCCCACACCAAAAGAACGTCACTCATTATGAAAACAAATGTAACGTAGTGCACGGCAATAAATCACTCGACACTGACCCAGATACAGGCGGTGACAGGTGATGCGCGCGCTCCGGTCAACGACCTGACCTTGGCCTATTTGGAGGGGGTTTGGCGGCCGGAAGTATGACTCATCAGGTATCATTCGATTCGTAACAAAACAAGGAAAGTCCTACAATCATTTTTATGATAACCCATCTTAACATAACTGCCGCAGCGCGCTGCATATAGGGTGGCATCCGTATAATACCAAAGTACCTGCTATCTAGATGAAAGACGCACCTTGAAAAATTGGAAAAAGGTAACTTTTAACATTTTTGCCAGAATAGTACTAAACTCGTACATAATTTACTCGGAAAACACTTCTGGAAAGGTAATGTCTAGATACCATTTTACCATATCAGTTGTTGAGGCATTGTCGGCGCAATGGTATACAGAAAGGGGTAATGCTCAAAATGGTGGCGGTGGTGATGGACCACACAACAGCCCCCGACCTGGAATTCGAATTTCACCTGGAATCCAAACATTACCTGGAAAGAAAGAGAGGAACTGTTGTGTGTGCAGCCCTTTGAGCAAGAAAGCAGGTGGCACAAGGAAAAAGAGCCGGACGGCGTGTGTACGGTGCGGGAAGGGTCTGTACGGTTTGTGCGCAAACAAACATACATGTACATAGAGATAAGTTGTACTTGAATCCTGTTTGTAAATAGTTATTTTTTATTGTGTTGTTTTATGACATTTGTACTGTGTTGCTTTAGTTGCAAAAACAAAGTTTAGTTGATTTACATACTTGGATCGTAAAAAACTTGTATTTCATTATTTGATTTTCGGGAAATTTAGTAAATAAAAATTGTGTGCAAACATTTTGAGGACTGCTATAAATATTGTTTAAATTAGTTTACTTATTCAGTACAGTTTTACAAGGCTATGTGTTATATCTTGCAATGAAAAAGTAACAAAATTACTGTGATTTGTTCTCCGATGAAGAAATACCTAGAATATTGAAAATATGTGATTTTTGGGGATTTTGCATAAATTTGGAAAATCGCCTACAACTTCTTTGTTTATCAAGGTAGGTGCATACAATTTGGTGTGTTTTGTTTAGAAATAAATGGGGAATGTTATAATACTAATAGTATATAAGGGTTCAATGTTTTTTTTTAGTTATAACAGTTCAAAGTTATAGTTATAATTTTTTTTTTAGTTTATATTTTTTTAATTTTATATAAACGTAATATATCAAAGTATTTACATATATCTTTATGTACAATTTCATAAGAAACAAAACAACAACAAAAATATTACTCTATCCCTTACGGTTGAAAAAACACAAATTTTTTACTAAACCCTTACAAAATTGGCTAAAATGCCCTGGAGTTTTTGGCTTGTACTTTCTGTAAAGGGCCTGGAGTTTTTTGCCAATGCAACAAAATTTTCCGCGGAGTGCAAAGGGTTAAAATGGCAATGACAACCAAAATAGAAGATAGGCCCTGGCCTAAAAAGAGTGTAATGAATTGAGTGGGAATATAACTCTTGTGTTGTATACGATATTGACATGATATTTGTTGTATTTGTTGGTTAGTTGTAAATTGGGATATTTGATCAGCGACGATGTTACAGTCCAATGATGCGGGATTGTGACAAGCCTATATTGCGAGTTGATTAATTGGATCGCACATCAGTACGGTAGTTGTTGACAATGCTTAGACAGGTAATTAACATGTTGCGTGCGGGCCACTCGCAAACGAGTGGCCCTGCACCTGCCAATGCTATGATTCAGTGCGAGCTCAGCTCTTGGCAGAAGTGGACCTATTGCTATCCAACCCATCACACGGATACCACGTGTTAGTTTGGTTGTATCAGTTTCCTTCCCAGTGGTTTATTTAGTTATACTGGCATGTTTTGTGACTAGTCTTTTTCTTGGACTGTTATATTCTGAACGTGCAAAACCATTGAGATTTTGCCATGTCGGACGATAATGAAGCCAAAATTATTGAAGAACTGTTCTGAGAGGGTGACGGTTCAACAGATCACAGTACTTAGAGTGAGGATGACAGTGAACCCAATATGGCCGCCGGATACTTCAGTAAAATAATTTATTTTTAATTTTATAAATGAGTGATTTTGTCATATCGAAAGATTAGAAACTTTTTCCTGTTTTTATTTAACTAAACAACTTTTTGAATGTGATTATGTCAATGTATTACATCAGTCAATCAAGAGATCACACTCTAAACTTTCATTTTCTTAACTTAAATGATTGAACCGTATAGCAGCTGTCGATCACTGTATAATAAGATCACTGTATAAACATTTGATTGAATATAAGCTATCCTACAAAATCGATTCCGCCTTGTAATGGTTATGAAATGGCAAAAAACATTGCAGGTAAAAAATTATAACTTACTGGAGTAGCCTACATTTTCATTTTATCCAGAAACAGGTGGTAGCACTGGTAAATAAGTTACCCTGTCTCAGCAAACCTGCGTACTCAGTGAATTTCCAGTTTTGAAATAGGCTATATATAAATGTCTTAATACTAGGCCTACGTCAAACCATTTTCTAAGTAATTATTCTCCACAAGAATAATATTGGGGCTGAGAACGCAGGTTTGCTGCTTCGGGAACCATGGGCAATAAATTGATTTTTTGAGCAAATTTGAGTAGACCACAACTACATGAAACCACATACCAAGTTTTGTCAGTAACGAGGAATAGTAAAAATAGGTTTTATGCAAATATCAATATCACTCAACGATGAGGGGGGGAAGGGTGGATTGTGGCCTTAGGTAGTTGTAACAAACAAGGACAGAAAATGATATCAGAAGTCAGTCCAAAGACCAGAAAATGTTTTATCCCTGTAGGCCCCAATCACGACTAAAAGGGGTTAATGTGGTCTATACTAATCCATGGCCATTCAGGGGAAGTTTGATTAGTAAATTTATATAAATTAAATTTCATGTTTAACTGAAATTTATCCTGGTTGAGGCTAATCCAAAAGTAGGATAGTGGTAGGCCTATAAATATGTTATTTTATAACCGGGTTATAGAATGGGGAAGGGCTTGATCTTGCGTATCAATTTACTGTTCACTTAAAAAGTACATATATTTATGGACTTATATTAACCAGTCTATATAACATTTTCAGACAATGAAGGACGAACGAGAGGAAAGTGATGGGGAGGAGATGGAGCATGAGTCGGGAGACTCTGATAAATCGACTTCCTCGTGCGACAGCAGCGATACCGACACTGATGACAGTTCTGGTGAGCCATTGTCAGATTATTACCAAAAGCTATTTAGGCCTCTATATTTCATTATAGTTTCTCTAGAAAGATTGTAATTAGAGGAAAGGCTTATCATATTATTTTCCAAGACTTTAATGTATACGTTCAGCAAAATTGAAAATCTAAAAATATTTACGCACAAAATTGATTAGGCCTACATTTTATGTTTTAATGAAGGTTACTGATTACATACAAATAATTTTATAAGTGAAAAATTAGCTGAAATTGGATTTTCCAAAATAACCTAAAAATGCAAATCTTTAAAATGGCTATTAAAAATTAATAGTTTAGCTCTGGATAACATTCTCTCATGTAAATAAAAAAACAAAAATAAAGTAAACCTGAAGATGCAGCTTGATAATGTGTGTTGGTATTGGTGTAAAAAATATTCATAATAAATTTGCTCCAGACTTTTTTTTTATTTTAAGAATTTAGTGATTATCGGTACTAAGACACACATATTTTAGTGTATTTCCCAGAGGAAATACAATTATCAACCTATTATATGTAGGTATGCCGTAACAAGTGCAAAGTTTCTCTGGATTTTAGGCATCCAAAACATCCACAAGTACAAATTTGTATAAACTACTGTGAAAATAATTAAGACGTTAATATATTAAAAAAAAAAAACTGCTTCAGGTCTTAAATTTATGCTGTTGTAGTTGTTATTACCATAACACAGAAGCAACAAAATCCTAGATTTTCAAACGTACAATTGATGATATTTAAGAAATTATTGCGGACATTTTCCATCACTGCTTAGTAAAAACAAGTTTCTCGACGTTTCGGGGTCTGGAATCTGATCCCATCTTCAGTTGAGGAAAAATACGTAGAACATAAAAAAATGGCACAAAATATTAAAGGCACAATCCAGACAAGGCTAGAAAAAACACAAAAAAACTAAAACAGAGAACTGTAAAAGCAGTCAAAAAAGACTTGTTTTTTTACTTATCAGTGATAGAAAATGTCTGCAATAATTTCTGAAATAAGTTAACTTAAACTCACCATCACTTAAAATTGATTCCTTATTGCACAGTAATTTTATGTTCAGTGGTAGAAATTACACATAGTTTAATTTGTTGTGTTGTTCTTTTTGAGGTTGAGGGTGAACAAAATTGTATATACACATTATTAATGTTGATTTACTCATATATGATACGTATGAAACTACTTAGTAGGTAACTAATTGTCTCAACTGATGCTTTTAACCATTATTTTATTAATCAGTCATTAATTTTGTTGTATTTTTTAGGTACTGTATTGGATATTTGTAGTATGGTTTATATTGCATGCAACTCGTGGATACATGTTTTTCGTCCCTCTTATGTAGGCCTATAACTTAGTTTTCTTAAAAATTTATTTGGCCTAAATGAAATTTAAAAGTTAACTGCTTGCGCCAGTTAGCCGTGACAGGGGTGATTCTAAGTTAGGACCTATATTTTAGTAGTAGTCATATAATTTGTACTTTTGCAAGTTAAGTTTTCAATAATTTTAACAACTAAAAGTTTGGTTTTTAGTGAATAGACCATAAGATGCTAGCCTTTTTTAAGAATGAGAATGACTCCTTGTTATTGTGATGTCTATCTAGACCATAAAGTGTGCCCACTTGATTTGGTAACTAATTAATACAAACTGTTTTGCTAAATGTAAATACTTTAAAACGACTAGTTTGAAATTTTGTTTCACTTTTTGCTTTGAAACAGAAATGGACGAAGCGGAATGCGAAAGACGACGGACGGAATGTATGGAAAATCTGGCCGATCTCGAACGGCAGTTTTCTGTTTTGAAAGAACAGTAAGTAGTGTCGATCGCTATATTTAATGCTTGATTGATTGCACAGACATGGACATTGAAGAATGCGAGAGGCGTAGGGCAGAGTGTGTGCAGACTCTCGCGGAAACCGAAAGACAGATAAAGCAATTGACCGAACAGTAAGTACGGTAGTTAGGTTCAGGTGGTAGCTCCGCATTGTGGCCATGAAAGTGGTACGCAGTAGATTGCCTATTTCTGTGCAATGCTGTGTTTGGTTTAGCATGGTGATGTCTCTAAAACTTGACAACTGGAAAATATACTAGGTAGTGGTAGATTATTACTATTATCTACTAGGTTTCTTATTGTACTTTGCTGGTTTTATATTTTCTTCTGCCTCAATAGGCCTTTGAAATTGGGCTCAAAATCCCATAGAATGGATTACCAAAAAATCATATATTTGTATAATTAGCATACGTCTATGTGGTGACTCAAAAGAGTCATTACAAATATTTTCCAGAAAATTTGAGGTTAGTAAAATGGTAGTGTCTAATTATTGAGACTGAACTGTTTAGATTTAGGCTTAACATACTGATGAATATATTAAAGTACATATTTTATTCATTTCCCTTATATTTCTCTCTATTCCTTTACATTGCAACTTGTTTGCTTTACAAAATGCTATACAAATAACTCAAATATTGTTTAATGGTTTCAGATCATGAACTGTACATTTAACAATTTATTTCAAATCTTGACGGTTGGAAATTACTGTATTTTTCCTACTTGTAGTATTTATTGGTGTAGTACTTAGGCCTACCTTAGATTTACTTTAACTTTAATGCAGCTCAAGTTTCTTTAGAGAAATATTTATCTATCCTAAATTAAAAAATATAATTCCTTGGATTGAGAGACAAATTATGTTAAAGTGTAAATTCTTTCAAAAATAAAAAAAAAACTTTTAGTTAGCTAATCAAACAAATATTTTAAGAATTTTTATGTAACTTAAAAATCAAAAAGTGTAAATTCATTAGACAAGTTATTGTTTAGGCCTTTACAGCCCTGATCTCTTATTTTGAATATTAATTATGCCTAATTTCATGTTCAGGGCAGTAAGAAAAGGTCTCAAGTCTGAAAAAGAACAGACACCCTCAGAATTTTTACAGTTATGCCTTTAAAACTTTACACTTGCACTCTTGGATGAGTTGGGCTTGAATAAATGCATCCAGTTACAAAGTACAATAATTTTCCTTAGTTATAATCTGGCAACGAGGAGAAAGGAATCCCCCCATTTCTTCACCATATTGCTGCAGGTATCGCAACATTCAAAAAACATCAAGGCTTCCGGTAGAGTATTTCTATTTATAGATATTATATTTCGGAGAAAACTTTTTTATTTTTTGTTTAGTTTTGTTCTATTAAGTGTCTGCTTAAGTTTACAATATTAGTATTATAATATAAAAAGAGTAAATAAAAATGTTTTATGGATGATTTCATTTGAATTTAACAAAGTGAAAATATGTATTTTTGGTTCCTCTGTAATAGAGTTGTCGATGTTCACTCTTTATATCTATTATGTTATACGAAAATAAAGCATTTATTTATTTTATGATAGTATGAGCGTGATTTGGTTTAAATTTGGAAACTTCTACATGGCACACAGTTTAGCTGATGTTAGTTATTTGGCTACTAAGCCGCTCGACCGATTCCTTTCTCCTCGTTACTGGGCAGTAGATCCTCCTTACAATAACAATGTTTTTAAAAACACATCAGGCTTTTGTCCTTTACTAAGTTTCTTTACAAATTTAATAATATTAATATATCATTTAAACTGTTTTGGTTTAAATTGAAGCTATGAAGTATAAATTGTAGGTTTTGCCAAAATAAGTTCCAAACACTTTTGGTTCATTAGAAATAATTTCATGTGACACAATATGTTAAAGGTAAATGTTTGATGTTTATATGTCTGTTTGCCATTATAAGACTAGAAGTGTGATAACTATGAACCCTGCGTATGTAGGCTGTACAGAGAGCGGATAACGCAAGTGGACACCAAACTGAACGAGGTGAGGATGGGACGAGCGCAGGAGTATCTCGCGCCGCTGGACGAGCTGCAAGAGAACTGCAGCATCCGGATAGAGGTGGCCGGCATCCTGCGCCAGTACAGGCTGGCCAACATACGCAACAACTTCGAGGCCGAGGAGCAAGCGGCGAACCAGAACTACAACGTATGTTGGGAACACTGTTTCGTGTGCTGAGTAGTTTTATACTGTGTTGTAATTTAAAGTAGAGCATGCAATATAATTGTCTGATAAGGGGATAAATAAAAAAAATTGATAAGTTTTTTAACTCACATTTTAGTTAAAGTCTAAGGACTTATGCCAGGTTGTACCTAAGCTGACTTAATTCGTTGTCTATATAAATATTGATATTTTATATTTATCTGGTTGTTTTCTTGAGCCAGTATTCCAAGCATGAAAGTTTTACAATGACATCACATGACCTCAGACCTCATGAATAAATTCCAAGGCAGTGGACCAAGAATTTAAGCTTTTAGTTTTAACTTTTTCATTGTGTTTAAGATTTATCAATTAATAGTATGGTAAATATTTTTGTTTACCATAAACCTACTCCTTCCGAGATCAAACTGTACATTTACTGACTTTGCAGACTTCACACTGAAAAATGTAATATTCGTCATACAACGGAGAGAGATCAGTGTAAGTGAGCACCTCAAGTGACATTTAACAATTTTGTTTAAAACGTGCCAGAATTTTATTAGTTACTATTTTTTTTAGGTTTTTGTTCTCACGAACTTGAAAACGCTTCAGCTGGCAGGCTCTGAACCTAAACACGTTGAAAGTGAGAAAATTAACTTATACCTCTTCTCTCTAGCTTGTTGTATCTTGAGATGTTCCATTTATTAGATTGGTTATAGCCAAATTTACATACATCCAAAACACTTATCCCTAGAAGACTGTAGACTAACATAAAAGTTGATGTTCAGAGTGAGAAGCTGCTGGCGATGGATCTGCTGAAGGACGAGATAGAGGAGAAGATCCGGATGTTGGAGGAGGACCGCAACAACGTGGACATCAGCGCGGACCTGTGGGCGTACGAGCGGTCGAGGCAGCGGCGGCTGTGGTCGCGACCCTCACACCTGCCCGAGGACTCCAACAGGTACTGTGGAACTCGGATAACTCGAATCTCAAGGGACCTGTACAAAACTTGAATGAAAGAATTGGCTTGAACGAGGCTAACAACTTTCATAATTTCCATTTCCAGAGAAAATTTATCATTAAAGAAGTAATTTGTTGAACAACTTCACTTTTGTACAGATGTGAAAAGTCACACACAACTGCTAAACAACGGATGGATCGGAAGCGGGTCGAGGGGTGGGTACAACAACCTTGAACGTAACCTAGCAGGGTTTTAGATGTGCCAAGCAGTTGCTTTTACGAAACAGCTGCGGCTAATTCCACAAAGCCTGCAAGACTGCTTCCAAAATCAGTTCTAGCTGCACTTAGTTTAACCTGCGGAGCGCTAAAGCTGTTCTGGAACGAATCGGTGCAGCGCTAACAACAGTTGTAGATAGCTGAATTCTTGTTCACTTAGAACGGTTGGAACTGTTTTCACTTATAGAGCTTTGGAACTTATAGTTCCAGTTTCAGGTGCCGCGACACACCTCTAAGAAAGGTAAAGATCCGAGACTTTGGCCTCAAGCCAAATGTTCAACACCTGTTTTCGGGCATTCCTAGTTTTGATAGCTGTACTGTAGCCACTTGTTTACCTAGCTTCGATAAAAAAGTTCAAATTGTCCTAAATAAAATTTGAATTAACCAAGCATTTTTAACATTGTTTCCACTGAAAATGCTAGGTACCAAGAGAAAAATTTGAATTAAAGAATATTTTGAATTATAGAACTTCAAATTATCCATGTTCCACTGTTCTTACTCAATGATACTTGGGGGTTGTAACACGTTCGCTATGGGCCGCTCGAGAGATCCCTGCCGCTAATAGTTTTTGAGGAAAACCCACAAAAGTTACTGTAGTAATAAAGTTTAAGCTTATACCTTAGGTTTTTTTAGTCAAAAATGTCAATATACAATTAATAAAGCCTTTAAATGTCTTTAAAATAGTTTGTTATTCATTTTCGCTAAAAACACACTAAAGAATTTACCAAAACAATAATACAGTACATGAAAACCATAAACAAAATCTGGAAACAAGTTACACCAAAATAACTTCTGAGAAGCTAGCACTTCAATGACAGCAAGTCGACTTTCCTACTCGCAGCACTGCTTCACAATGATTTTGTTGTTGTTTAAATCGTGTTAAACAAGCCAGGATCAGGGGGTGGTTTAAATTTGGTACTAATTAAACTTTCAGCTGTATTTTCTGTGAAAGATGATGTAAAACCAGTATTGACGCTTTGTAAAACTTTAAACTCATCTTGTTAAAAAAACTTGGTTTTGTCAGAAAATCTGGTAAGGAAAGGGACCAGATTACAATATGAGGTGCAATATCTCGGTACGCAGGGTTCTTGTTAAGTTTAGGTTATGCTTATTGGGTTCTAAATTATGGGGATTCAACAAGCCTTAAAGTGGAGATCGTTTTGTTGATCCACAAATTCACTCAAGACAAAATTGGGACTCAATTTCATAAGGCCAAATTAAAAACGACTACTACTGCTCCATTTTTACTTTCCCTAAACATAGTATATAGAGAAAGTACTTTAGAAAACATAGACTCAAAAGATACTGACCTGAGCATGGTCAAAAAGTTTGATGCAAAGTAATCTCACTCGAAAAAGCTGAGCATGTTGTACCAATGAGTCTGTCCAGTCTAAGCTCCAGCAGTGGAAGTAGGAAAGTAGGGTGGAGTGTCTAAGAGAAGACTATTGTTTGTGTTTGTTTCAGAATTTGTCTTGTAATAACTATACCCTCTTTTTAGTATACCATACATGTAAAACATTCAAGGGGTTTTGGGCTCAGATTAGACCCTCTCCCCTACTAGGGCTGCATTCGTTGTGAGGGGTTCGGGAGACAGGAGAGAAAATCAACTTACTTTAAAAGACATTAAACAATTTGTAACTTCTGGAGGGTTACAAACCCATCTCTTCTTGACTACAGCCTTGATTCATGCGATTGGAATGGTCGGTCGGTAACCAGTGTGACTAATGTTTCAGCCTTGTGCGGCGTAAGCCGACCGTGGTGTCAGGGCCGTACATTGTCTACATGTTGCGGGACGCTGACATCCTAGAAGACTGGGCTATCATCAAGAAAGCCGCCACTGTTTGTAAACGGAAGACCGATTGTGAGTATTTGCAGGGTTTCTCACTATTACTTTTTTTTCAATTTAAGTTTTCACATTTTACTGACGAACCTTGTATCCTATATCTTGTTCTAATTGGTTAGTATACGGTGATGTGTTGGTTCCGATTTTCTTTGGTTCTGATTCAGTTCAGTGGGAATCAGTTATATTTCTTTGGTTCTTTTGTGATGCTGTTTATAAAATGTAACATCAGGTTTGGTAAGGTAAATACTTTGTGCCTCAGTTCTAAAAATAAAATCAGTATAGTGGCTTTAATTTTGTTATTTAATAGTCGACTTTCATCCGATTTACGGCTGTTTTAAATATATATAAAGGATTAAGTTCAAGTTAGATAGATTTGAGTTAGTTATCATATAGTTAGCCTAATGTTAAGTTATTTTTAAGATAGGGCCTAAATAAACAAACATGAATTAAATTAAAAATGGAAACTCGTAATTAACTCTACAGTAAAAGCCCGCTAATCCAGCATCCGATGGTCCGGCACTTTCAATAATCCGGCATTGGTCTAAGGGTACTAACAAAAGTTTTTTTTATATATTGTATAAGCCTTTAACATTTTCTATAATTTCCGCTATTCTTTCAATAACGAATTTTATACGGCGCTCAGTAATTCGGCATTTTCGGTAGAGCGGCACTGTCAAAGTCCTGAACGTGCCAGATTGGCGAGCGTCTACTGAATTTAGAATTGTATGCCGTAAAAATGTGTTAATATCCACATAACTCTTAACAAAAAATACATGGACTTGTTAAGTTTAGGTTATGATTATTGGGTTCTAAATTATGGGTATTCAACAAGCCTTAAAGTGGAGATCGTTCTGTTGATCCACAAATCCTATGTGGCACCAAAATCAATTCTATATCTACTTATACAAAGCTAGACGGGTTCACTCACTCACTGATTCACTGACATTAACTACGAGGCACTTCCCACAATCAAACCCCCTAGACCCTACACTTGAATTAAAGCTCTTGACGAGAAACTCAGATAAATTACCTAAAAAATAACTTTCTTGAGTTTTGGAGGCACTTTTTGGGCGGTGAAAATTTCACTTCTTCAATTTTTCCACTTTGAGCGCATTTTGTACGGAAACGGTGAGAGATGAAAAACAATTTTAAATACAAAATTTGATGAAAATTTAATCCCCAACCAAAGATTTTTCGTCAGATTTAAGATCCGATCATCCGTTTAGCCGCTATTTATCAGAGAAGGATTAATTTTGAGTGTTTTGGCCCTTTTAATGTGTACAAAGTTTTGTAAAGCTGTTTTATGAAAGCACACTATCTTTGGCTAACACCACATGTTTTATCAGCTGATTTAAATAAACCTCCCGTCTAGGCGATAATTTGCTCACCATGAGGTTTATATAAATCAGCTGTTACAAAACATGGTGAGCACGTTATCGCCTTCACGTGAAGTTCAATATCGCGAATATCGTTTGTTATGATATCGGAAAATGTCATCAACCGATTGTTTGTTATATCGAATGAATTTGCTCAGTAGCCCAATGGATATGTTGTCAGATTCATGATATTCATGATCATGCGGTCTCAGATTCGAATCCTACTTTTGATGTTAACTTTTTGAGGTCTGAAATTTCTGTTTAATTTGACTTTATTTTGTTTTTACAAATCCATTTATTTGTAATTATATTGCACAACGAACAGCCACCACACAGCGCTCTGCGGAGTTGGATTAGGTTACTATAATTTTTTCCTGAACTGCAGCCTAATATTTTGTTATTTTTTATACATAAATCCATTTTAGAACTCCAGTTTAACATTGTAACCACAACTTGTTATTTAACTTACATCTGATTGACTTTGAATTGACAGAGCACTTTATTTTTTCTTTTATACACCTCGAAACAACTATTGTAGTCGGGAGTTCATTCGATAAAACGAACAAGCAGCCAGTTTGTAATATGTTTCTATATCCAACATATTATATTGGGCCGCCTGTGTAATGTGTATAATGTGCTCACCAAGGTCATTGTTGTGTAGTTTGTCTTTGGTTAGCGGACTGCAATAGTTGAGTTTTATTTAAACTTATCTTAACTGGGGAGTTCAAGTGAGCGAAGCAAACTCCAAAAGGGGGTTTGGGTGTGAAGCCTCCAACGGCGATAAGCCTAGTTCAAAATAAGACTGATATTAAGTAAAAAGAGTTGTAAAACCGATGTGTAGTTGTTAATTTTTGTAATCTTTTGGTAATTAATTTGTTGTTAAAACAATTTACGAAGCTTCAAAAATGTAAACAGACAAAATGTGGTATGTAGGCAATTGTATGTGATAGGTTTTTCTATCAATATAATATGGTTAGAGTGTTTTCTGGTGTTGTCTAGTCAGATTTCGGTAATTTTTTTATAGTTTGTTCACTTTTTAAAATGTTTTCCCTGGTTCGGTTCCAGTTACATCATCTTCAGTTCGAACCTGGACTGGAAAGCTTTCGATTCGCAACCTTAACTTTAAGAAAATGATAAAACCGAGATCTGAAATCATATAATACTTTTTAGTTTGAACTATAACTACATTAAAATGACTTGCATGAAAAATAGCTTAAAATTTGCAATCAGCCTTTAATTATCATGCAAAGATTTATTTTATTTGATAGAAAAATGTATTATTTTTAATTCATCAGAGTTCAGTACTTTAAAGATAAGATGTGATCCTGCTACAAAAAGTCCCGAGTTGAACATTTTGTCTATTTGAGTTTATTTGTTTACAGTAGTCGTTTGGTATTTTTTAGGGTCAGATGGAATTTCTAACAAAAAAGAAGTGTATAGACCAAAATACCAAAAAGATCAAAAATTCCAAAAAGATTCCAAATATCCAAAAGAACGCAAACTCCATTTTCCAGTAAAACCGGGACAAAAATTAAAGTTGTGGTAGTTATTGCGATCAACGGAGGTGAGTTGTAATTATTGGTCTGTGCGCAACAAAATTGCATGGGGGGTTGGTGCCGTAGATTTATGTTTTCAGCCAGACATTATTGAGAAAATGGGTCTGCCTTCATTTTTCTATGTAATATCAGACCAATGAACGCATGCAATTTACAAATTAAAATACATTTTTCATATCGTCTGGAACATTCAAAAGCATTTGCGATCAAAATGTAGTTTTTATATAGTGTGGTGTGGAGTTATCTTGCGTGTATTTTTAATGTTGTGTAGTGGGAATCGTAGTAAAGCATCGTTTAATATTTTATTTTGTTGTGTGTGTAGTTATTGTCAAACATTTTTCTAATTGTACTTTTTATGTAGTGTGTTGTCTTATTATCCTTAGCTTTTTTATGTAGTTTTTATGTAATCAAGTGGTAATCGTAAAACTTTTTCCATTCGTAGTTCCTTTTTATTTAGTGTTGTGTTTTATGTAGTTACTGGTGAGCTTGTAAAACATGTCTTCCTTTCCTTTTTCTATGCTAATGTGTACTGACCTACATTTACTTTTTATGTTCCCTTTAGTGTAGGCCTATATCATTTTTGGTTTTGGCAACACTGTGGGATAAAATTACTATAGATGAGCCAAAGAAAAGTTTCTGAAAACTTGGGCGAGAGGGATGTAACAAACAGAGTACAACTTGAGTTCCCTTACTAACACGTTCCCAATTCAATAAGCTTTTTTTTAAATTTATGGAGTATATTATTTTGTCTTCTGTTAATAACAACAAATCATTTTCAAAAACTCAGCTATTTTTTCAGCATATGGTGTCACAATTTATTCCTTTCTAGTGGGACCAGTTTCGATTCATTTATGAATCCTCTTCAGCCACTTTGTGTCATTGATATTAAATACATTGTTATTTTTTATATCACACATCTACGATTGTCGTCAAAGTTAAAATCACAGATGTGATTGAAAGATTGTATTTAATGTCAACAATATAGAGTGACTTCAGATCATTTGTAAATTAATCTAAATCTTTTCCACTTAAAAGACAAAATTTGTAACACCATAGGCTTTAAAAATAACTAAGTTACTGCTAAAAATTGCTTCAGTCTTTATGTGCAGTCGATATTTGATTCATTCGGACTCTTCATCAACATGATTCTAACTGGCATTTGTAATTTAATGATGTTATCAAATACTCTTTCTTTTATTCCAACGATTACCAAATGTAGTTGTCTTCCATTGTGAACGATAAAATTTGAGGTTACGTGATCATATATATGCAATTTTCTCATCCAAATATTGCTTTGACCCCAACAACGTATATATTTTTGTAATCTGTACAAAATTTGTTATCATTTGAAACTATTATGAGATTGTAAACCACATACTTTTAACAATTGGGTTATGGCCTCTTATGAGGTAGCAATTTTGGAAACAAAATCTTTCAACTTTGGCATTGTCACTCACGCATGGAGTAAGTAATAAAGATATATATATATATATTTGTATCAGGTCTTCATTGTTTTGCTGATTAAAATAGGTATAAGGTAACAGTAGAGGTAAATCTTTTAATTATATTTTTTCTAGATTCCCAAAAGATGTCTTGCAAAGCAGGAAAAAAATATGTCAGCACTATTGAGCAAAATGTGAGTTAATGGCTGAAACATAAGTTTTCATGTTGGCTTATGTTATGTTTTAGGCAGTAGCAATAATTTATTCCCCCTTTAGCAATGCACAATTTCTAGTCGATAAGTAGATTGTGAGGATTGTAAAGGGGAATTCTGATTATCTTTTCATTATTTTTAGTTTTAAATTGTAATTAATTTTTAAAAGGGGGGAGTAAGGGAGGAGACACCCTTTTGCTTTTTCTACTGTCTCCTCTGCATTTTCCTCCGAATTTAATTCATAAGGTTGCATACCTCATGGTCAGTCCATCCAGCTTAGCCTAGCCTGGACCGATAATCTTTAATTTAAAAAAAGTTATTAAAAATAACAACAAAACTTTAGGTAATTACGCTTTTTACGCAATTAGCATGTATTTTATATATATAACGCATTGTCAGGAGCTCTGTGTTTCAGTAAAATTGATGTCGTTTATGATTTACGAGGCAGTGGAAGTCATCGTGTAGGAGAGGAAGGTGCAGGAGTGTCACTGCGCCCGGTTTGTTAGTGCAGTTGTCACTTTGCCATGTTTGTGTCTCGTATGACTCATGCCCCCCTCCGGGAAATCCAGATTTCTGAGAGTCGACTGTGCTAGTTTCGAGACTAGTACTGTCCTATTACCAATATATCAATAATCCAGGAGGCAAATAATATGAAAAAATCATTAAGACAAGAGGTAACTGCATCGTACAATTCATTAACACTTTCGCTACTGAGCGTCACGTATGTGTGACGCATGGGTGTTCGTAGCGTACCAACTGTAAATTATATACTTCCAGAATAGACCAGTGCAAAAATAAAAAAAAACATACCTCCAGACCAAATTTTTGATGTAAGTTTCAACTGTTATTATTGTTCAAAATACCAATAAACAACATTGACTCATTTATAAAGAACAATTGTACATTTTTATAGATTTTTATTTGGTCTATAGTAGGGATGAGTCGATTCCAATGTCGAATCTCATTCCGCCGATTCTCAGGTTTAGAATCGGAATCGAGAATCGATGGCCCAAAGTTGATTCCAGGCTGTCGATACTCCCGCCGTTTACCTAGATTTACGCAGCAAACCATCGAAAATTCAAGTTAAGTAGTTGAAATTGCAAAGCTGGTTTTGAGGTACATTGGGTACAGCAAATAAAGTTGTCATTACATATAGTAAGCATTTTGGCTGTCCATTATGACAAACTTCCCTTTCACCTTTGGTCCCTCCATTTGCAGCAGCTAGGCACAGAATCTCCGGGTTTGGTCCCCACCTGCCAACCTGAGAATGAATGGTCCCTGGCTGTTGTATATGGATACCCTGTCAGTTGAGTTGGCCAGTTGGAGGGCAGAATGCGGGTTCCCTGTTTGAGCCTCATCCCAGCTGTCACAGGGGCACGGGAGTTGCCCCTCTGAAAGGTCAATTTGGCTGCTGTCCCATCCCATTCTTTCCTTTCATACTATCCTTCCGGTAAACTGCGCAATATTCCCGCTTGTGGAAGACGTGCCTAGCAGCTATGCTGAGGTTTCCTAATCCAGCAACAATGAATTAATGAATTGCAAAGCTACTCCCACTGTTTACCCAGGTTTACGCCGCTGACCATCGACAATTCAAGTCGAGTAGTTGAACTTACACGGGTAACTCAAATTTACGCCGCTAACTAATTTTTAACAAAATATATGGCTATATGGCTTGTTCCGTACTGCGGCAAGGTCGTTGGAACCAGGAACCAGCACTGGAGAAGCGGCTTGGGCAGATGGAGTAGGAACTACATTGTCCCATACTGCAGCAAGGTTGTTGGAACCAGCACTGGAGAAGCGGCTTGGGCAGATGGAGTAGGAACGACATTGTCCCGTTCTGCAGCAAGGTCGTTGGAACCAGGAACCAGCACTGGAGAAGTGGCTTGGGCAGATGGAGTAGGAACGACACTGTCCCGTACTGCAGCAAGGTCGTTGGAACCAGGAACCAGCACTGGAGAAGCGGCTTGGGCAGATGGAGTAGGAACGACACTGTCCCGCACTGCGGCAAGGTCGTTGGAACCAGGAACCAGCACTGGAGAAGCGGCTTGGCCAGATGGAGTAGGAACGACATTGTCCCGTACTGCGGCAAGGTCGTTGGAACCAGGAACCAGCACTGGAGAAGTGGCTTGGGCAGATGGAGTAGGAACGATATTGTCCCGTACTGCAGCAAGGTTGTTGGAACCAGGAACCAGCACTGGAGAAGCGGCTTGGGCAGATGGAGTAGGAACGACATTGTCCCATACTGCAGCAAGGTTGTTGGAACCAGCACTGGAGAAGCGGCTTGGGCAGATGGAGTAGGAACGACATTGTCCCGTTCTGCAGCAAGGTCGTTGGAACCAGGAACCAGCACTGGAGAAGTGGCTTGGGCAGATGGAGTAGGAACGACACAGTCCCGCACTGCGGCAAGGTCGTTGGAACCAGGAACCAGCACTGGAGAAGCGGCTTGGCCAGATGGAGTAGGAACAACATTGTCCCGTACTGCGGCAAGGTCGTTGGAACCAGGAACCAGCACTGGAGAAGTGGCTTGGGCAGATGGAGTAGGAACGACATTGTCCCGTACTGCAGCAAGGTCGTTGGAACCAGGAACCAGCACTGGAGAAGCAGCTTGGGAAGATGGAGTAGGAACGACACTGTCCCGCACTGCGGCAAGGTCGTTGGAACCAGGAACCAGCACTGGAGAAGCGGCTGGGGCAGATGGAGTAGGAACGACATTGTCCCGCACTGCGGCAAGGTCGTTGGAACCAGGAACCAGCACTGGTGAAGCGGCTTGGGCAGATGGAGTAGGAACGACATTGTCCCATGCTGCAGCAAGGTCGTTGGAACCAGGAACCAGCACTGGAGAAGCACCTGGGGCAGATGGAGTAGGAACGACATTGTCCCGCACTGCGGCAAGGTCGTTGGAACCAGGAACCAGCACTGGAGAAGCGGCTTGGGCAGATGGAGTAGGAACGACATTGTCCCATGCTGCAGCAAGGTCGTTGGAACCAGGAACCAGCACTGGAGAAGCGGCTTGGGCAGATGGAGTAGGAACGACATTGTCCCATACTGCAGCAAGGTCGTTGGAACCAGGAACCAGCACTGGAGAAGCGGCTTGGGCAGATGGAGTAGGAACGACATTGTCCCGTACTGCGGCAAGGTCGTTCGAACCAGGAACCAGCACTGGAGAAGCGGCTTGGGCAGATGGTGTAGGAACGGCACTCTCCCGTACTGCAGAAAGGTCGTTGGAACCAGGAACCAGCACTGGAGAAGCGGCTTGGGCAGATGGAGTAGGAACGACATTGTCCCGTTCTGCAGCAAGGTCGTTGGAACCAGGAACCAGCACTGGAGAAGTGGCTTGGGCAGATGGAGTAGGAACGACATTGTCCCGTACTGCAGCAAGGTCGTTGGAACCAGGAACCAGCACTGGAGAAGCAGCTTGGGCAGATGGAGTAGGAACGACATTGTCCCGTACTGCGGCAAGGTCGTTGGAATCAGCACTGGAGAAGCGGCTTTGGCAGATGGAGTAAGAACGACATTGTCCCATACTGCGGCAAGGTCGTTGGAATCAGCACTGGAGAAGCGGCTTGGGCAGATGGAGTAGGAACGACATTGTCCCGCACTGCGGCAAGGTCGTTGGAACCAGGAACCAGCACTGGAGAAGCGGCTTGGGCAGATGGAGTAGGAACGACATTGTCCCGTACTGCGGCAAGGTAGTTTGAACCAGGAACCAGCACTGGAGAAGTGGCTTGGGCAGATGGAGTAGGAACGACATTGTCCCGTACTGCAGCAAGGTCGTTGGAACCAGGAACCAGCACTGGAGAAGCAGCTTGGGCAGATGGAGTAGGAACGACATTGTCCCGCACTGCGGCAAGGTCGTTGGAACCAGGAACCAGCACTGGAGAAGCGGCTGGGGCAGATGGAGTGGGAACGACATTGTCCCGCACTGCGGCAAGGTCGTTGGAACCAGGAACCAGCACTGGAGAAGCGGCTTGGGCAGATGGAGTAGGAACGACATTGTCCCATGCTGCAGCAAGGTCGTTGGAACCAGGAACCAGCACTGGAGAAGCGGCTGGGGCAGATGGAGTAGGAACGACATTGTCCCGCACTGCGGCAAGGTCGTTGGAACCAGGAACCAGCACTGGAGAAGCGGCTTGGGCAGATGGAGTAGGAACGACATTGTCCGATACTGCAGCAAGGTCGTTGGAACCAGCACTGGAGAAGCGGCTTGGGCAGATGGAGTAGGAACGACATTGTCCCATACTGCGGCAAGGTCGTTGGAACCAGCATTGGAGAAGCGGCTTGGGCAGATGGAGTAAGAACGACATTGTCCCATGCTGCAGCAAGGTCGTTGGAACCAGCACTGGAGATCGGCTTGGGCAGATGGAGTTGGCATATCATTGTCCTGTGCTGATGATAGCAATGCACTATAGATTTTTCCACTAATTTGCTTTGCAACAGCAATTTTACCTCTTTTGTTAAGATGTAATCCATGTTTTGTGTTGAATTGTCTCTCAAGCATATGAAGGTCAATCAATTCAACATGGCTCAAAACACTAGCTAGATGTCTTATGACCATATTGATTTCATTTATAAATTTACTAGGCAAATCATTTCCATGACGGTCATATCTGTAGGGTATAGACGCCAATTAAAGTTTAGTGTGACAAAACTTTTTGACTTTTCTTTCTAGGAGTTGTGAAATCTCTCTTATATGTTTGGAATAGCTGTTAATATTAATAGCATCTATGTTATTCGTACCCCCAGTAAATACTATAGAATCATTCATAGAATAATGACGAAGATCAGAACAAAGGTTTGCAGACTTAAACACAGACTCAATAGGAGCTCCAGGTTGTTAATAAACAATATAACGTTGTGTCGATAATATATAGGCTAAACAACAAATTAATTTGATTTATAATTACTCCTACTGAAATTCATTTTACCGGTACTGGGAAAAAGCAAAAGACAACACACCCCTGGAGTCAAAACAAAATATCCCATGCTCGGACCAAGGGAACCTTATATGTGACAGACATTCCTATAGCCCGATATGCAGTTAAAAAGACGATCAAATACACTGACAGACAGCCACCGCGTATTTAGTAACAACAGGCTCAAGTCGCAAATATGTGACGTCGGGCTGTGGTTAGCGCTCCAAGTGTCACACATATCTGACATCGGTCTATAGCGAAAACCAGAGCGTCACAAATACGTGACGTTGGTCTGTATTGAAAGTCCAAATTTGGAGTCTGTAGCAAACGTAATAAACTCCATCCTCACGGACTATTCACAATAGGTAAATTATTTACAAAATAACCTTCTGCTTTGCCAGCTTGGGTGGGTTACAAAATTATTTACCTTTGATTTGGATCTTGCTTGTTTTTCAGCTAATGCACCGTTATTCCCCTAGGATATTATACTGTTTTAGTATAAAAGTGATAATCAACTTTTATACTTCCTATTTTTGTTAATAATACTGTTGTATTTGTTTTCAGCTGATTTGTGACGGTTTCAGGGAGTTGTCTATTCCCTAAGGTGAACCGTCTCTGCGATTCCTCAGAGTTCCCATGTGGTTGTAACTACTCAAGTTATATCTGTGATACACTGCATGTAGGTTGTATGCTGGCATACAAGTTTATAGTTTAGTTTCTTAGATGGTTTCTTTACATCCTTTCTTAAAGTAGATACCTTAGTTCAGTTGTTTTTTACAATGTTAAATATTTCCACTAAATAAATTTTGTATAAATAATGTACATTTTGAATAATTTTACTACATAAATGTTGAAAACTGTATATGCTGTAATTTGTAATTTTCTTGAAGTGTCTGAAGGACTAGAAGTTTATAGCTGTAGAACTATATTTGTTGTAAGAAATTGTGTTTTTTCATGATTTTGTTTGAGTACAAATTTTATATTTAAAATAATCTTATGAGGTGTAAGGTTAACCAGTAGCAGCCTACCACCTGCCCTATATCAGGGATGAACAGGTAAATGCCAGGCTGGCAACTATAAATCCTTTGACACACTTTCCCTGAGGTCCAACTTATCCCTCCCAACTAGCAAGAGCCAAACGTGCGCCATAATAAACACTTGCTTATCCAAATTTGTGTCCTAAACTAAATTTATCCTCCTCCGGGAGCAAAACTGATAAATATTGGATACTCTGCAAATTAATCTGTACTGAATAAAGAAATGATTTATTTATCTACATAATCTGGCTCGCCTTTGATCTCAGTGCAATGACAGAGAAGGTTTGTCAATAAATAATACACTATTCTGAATACACAAGTTTTTATTCTTCCAAATATAAAACTAAAAACCCATTCCTAAAAACCCAATATAACTGGAACCCCATTCTCTGAAAGGGGTTCTCGCAGGCCTAGAGCCAGAAGTTTTGAACATTGTATATTATAATAAGTTGCTACCTTAATAAAATAACTCAATAAAAGTAACAGAATCTTGAAAGCCCATGGGTCGGAGTCCTAAAGGTGAATATTTTTCTAGCCCCCAAAAGGCCCATATCGAGCTAAAGGGTACGAGCTTTTAATTAATAATACCAAACATCAATACAAAATTATAGTTTTAGAGGTTGAAAATCTGTTAATACAGATAACTTAAATATCCATATTTACATTCATGACCCTAAATAATCATAATAATTAGGGGTGTGCGAGTACTCGAAACTTCGAGTTTTCAGCCAAGTATTTTAATAATCGAACTCAACTCGAAGTTTTGAAAACTACTCGAAAGTTCGAGCGAGTATTTTCCGCCAATTTTCGAACGATCGCTAACGATTGCGAGCGGCCAAAACGCGTAGTAACGGCCGCAAAAGCCGATCGCATCACGTAAAATAGGCCGAAAATGGTGACCATGAACGATTGCGACCAGCCAAAACACATATAGTAACGGCCGCAAAAGGCAATCGTATCACGTAAAATCGGCCGAAAATGACGACCGCGAACGATTGCGACCGGCCAAAACGCATAGAAATGGCCGTAAAAGGCGATCGCATCACGTAATATCGGCCAAAAATGACGATTGGATAGCGCAATTTCGGCCGTGACTAACGATTTCGTCATTTAATATTGATTATAAGCGATGTCTGGTCCAGGTAAAATTGGCCGAATGGCAAGAGGGCCCTGTTTTTATCGGTTGGAAACGAATATCAGACCTTGTTTTTTTTTGTCAATATGTAATCCAGTTTGATTGTACTGGCCAAAACTTTGTATTGCTACTCATGTATTAGTTAGAAACCATGTTTAGATTATCAAATGTAGGGTGGTATCCAAACCCCATTACACTATTTATAACTACCAATTGATGGCAAATACTCGCTCAAAAATACTCGAAACTCGAAAATAATTGGCACTACTCGACTCGACTCAACTCGATTAAAAAAAATCACTACTCGCACACCCCTAATAATAATACATTTGCCAGCAAACCAAAATCATACATGTTGCAAAGAAGGTGTATTGTGTTAATACAGAACTGAAAAGAGTCTTCAAACATATATTCATATTCTATTTTAATATTTTTTTTATTAAAGGTATTTTTGTGAGACAGGTTTCAAACTGTTGCCATTAGAAATTTCATTAGTACACTTGCAGTCCTATGTTTTGATCTCGGTAAATTTTATAATTTGCAAACTACTTGTTGCAAACATTTGATTTGGATGATATTTTTGTTAGTGTACAAGTTATTTGTGTACAGTATACACACCCGCCATTACAAACTATCCGCCAATCCCCAGCAACTCATTGTGAACTCCAGAGTGTTATCGAAACCCCAAGTTGACAACCTCTAGTTTACATCGAGATACATTTTTCTAATTATATGAATAAGATCTAGTTTACCAAACTGAGTATTTCTTGTTTATATGAAATATGAACATTTTCCATCTCAGGATTGTCGAGAAAGGTTACAAACCTCAAACTGTCTTCAGTTCAAGGTGTACATTACTCAGATTTGCTTGATTTTCGAGATACCATAAGTATTATGATCCATGGTTTTAGCTCCTGAGCTGAAGATAAGATGTGAGACTAGATTACTTACGTACTGTCAGTCAGCTCAAATTAGAGAAATTCCTCTGACAAAGCCATCTGGGTAATCAATTTCGGTATGCAGTTGCAATGAAACATGTACTGATAATGATTTTGCCAAGATCAGTCGACTGACGGATTGTAAGTAATCTAGTCTTCCACAGTAGGTTTCATTTTCAAAACCTTCAGTACAAGAATAACCTCTTTAATCGTAACCTCGTTTTAATTAAACTGAACACATACAAACTTGATTAATTGAGTATGAATCATATTGATTTACATCTTGAAAAGGCAGTTATGAGGAATTTAGGTGAAGGATCAAAGAAAAAGCTCAGGACAGATTAAAAACCTAAACCTGGGTAAACTTTGATTCTGTAGGTTAAGTGATGTACTTAATTTATATGAAAATGGCTATTGTATTGTAAATACATTATTTGTATATTGTACGACTTTGTTTTGATTACTTCCATTTCTTTCTCTTAATGTTTATTCCAGAATATTTGGAATATCTGTTCGTTAAGTGTGTCAGATGAAACTGAGTTTTGCCTCAAGCATTATAATCCGAGGAGCAAAAGAAAATAATGGCATAAAAAAAGTTGATAAGGGAACCAATTAGACCCCTGGGTTCCTTAATTACTGAACCCCCTGTAGATCTTTTATGTAACAATAAAAGAACTACATCCTGTCCTTCAAGTTTTCAAGGTTATTGTTTTATGTTAGGCTACTTAAAATATTTCATATTCTCTGCTTCCTTTTTTAACGGTTATTTCAGTATTGTATATTGAACATCATATTTTGTTTCTGAATTTCAGTAGTAGGGAGGCACTATATTTCTCATAGAGTACAAATGTACCTGAGGTGCATTAGTCTATTGTTCACTTTTATTTTTATAATAATTTTAAAAAAGTCTAAATAATTTTACCCTGTAAACTAATTTGTGCCTATATTTAACTGTAGTAAAGAGCTCATTTTTCAGAGATTTTTTCACATATAGAAAATATTAATCACAAGCTGTGGGTTCATAGCCAAATAACTTGTGACGTACTTGTGGAAAACTACAACCTACAACCCCCCAAGAACAGACGGAGCTGTAGTCGTGTGTGCGGTTTTTAAGCATTTACATGTTAACATTAATTTGTTCTAAACTAACAATCATGTATCAGAGTAAAGCTGAGTTTATTACGATTAAGAAATTTCAATCGCAAACAAGATGCATTTATTGCTTAAGAATATACAGAGTATTCCGTAATTATAAATATTTTTCACAAAAATAGCTACCATTTTGTAACGGATAAAGATAATTGGATTCTGTTTTCGCAAAAATGTTTGTTTTGACGCGACCTTAAAAACGATTTATTATTTTCCTTAGGTTTATGAAAGGACATTTTGAGATTCTAACTCATGACCTTCGTTTTTGAGTTTCCTAGATTTCAACAAAAATATTTTCAATAGATTTCCCACGTACGATTTAGTTAAGATAATTGTGTTTTATGTCTTAATATTAAACTGTTCTCCCCTTATTCATGCTGGAAGCATAGAATAAATAGTACATTAAATAAATAAATAAATAATGTATTATTTATTCTATGCTGGAAGTGTGATCTGACTCACCTGTATATATTTATAACTTTAAATCATTGATAATTCGAAAACCGTTAGGCTTATAGCAAAAGTGTAATTTCCAACACTTTACTTTCTCCCCCTATACATAGTATATGGAGAAAGTATTGTTTTTGTAAAAATTTTCGAATTTGAGTTGTTAGTGGAAATATTCGTTTTGGTGCTCCCTGAACCCAAAAAAGTGGTTTTTACGTGATGTCTGTCTGTGTGTGTGTGTGTGTGTGTGTGTGTGTGTGTGTGTGTGTGTGTGTCCGTGTGTGTGTGTGTGTGTGTCTGTGTGTCTGTGTGGATGTGTACAGAGCTAGAGCCCTAACCTATGGGCTGATCTTTATGAAATTTGGTATGTAGGTACTAATCCACGATATCTCCAGGCGTTTTTTTCATTTTTTTGAATTTTTGATTTTTAAGGGTAATTATCTCCCAAAAACCGCCAAAAAACATGAAAAATCCAAATTTCTCAAAAACGGCTCTATCGATTTTGATTAAACTTTAGTGGTTTGTAGAACTTTAGGTTTTCAACAAAACGACACCACCCGCATTTCTGGAAAAATTCGTGTTCAGAAATTACAGGACTTAAAACATCCAAAATTCAGTTTTTTGGATTTTTCATAAAAAATCATAAATGTTAAAAAAATTACTATTTACCATTAAAAAGAGCTCAAAAAACTAAATAAATTAGTATTTTAAATTACTATTCTACGATTGCTAGTTGCGGAGAAAATTGAAATTTTCATTTAGCGGTAAACGCAGTACGTTGTCCAATGTTATTCTTATGGGGAATACAAAAATAACTATTTCTCTCTTATTTACTGATCAATTTCATTAAAATTTGATATGCAGGTCAAGTTAGCATTGACCAACAGAGGATGTTCGAAATGTGTTGCTATTTAACCTGGGGGGGGCAAGGGGGCATTTCCCCTCTCAAAACCACTGTGTGTAGTAACGGACTCCATAGTGCCTCCCAAAAAGGGATTTGGGTGGATATTTCTGAAAACAACTATTTTAGACAATTTTCTGTACATTTATCTATACTTCATATTCTATATTTAGTAAATAACAAATATTTGTGTCATTAAAGTTTGGCTAAAAGGGAGAAAGTATTTGTCAGTTTCCTGATACCGTTTATTATTAGAAACATTTCTCTCTATCATCAATAATAAAAGAGTAATAAGGAAACAAGTGAAAATTCACCGCCATTTTCCAAGATGGCGGCTGTAGCACAGCTTTAATTTTAGGAGAATTTTAGTATGTTAAACAAGAAGGTAGGGACAACATCTGGACCAAAGACCTAGGTTGTACTATTTTTTTTGGAGTAAAACCTCATTTTCCTGGACCTATTAATGGGAACCCATTTTGTGCAAGACCAGTCGTGATTGTTTCTCCTGGGTCTCCCGGACTGATGAACTAGCTCTTGCATCTTTGTTAGCTCTTGGACTGATGAACTAGCTCTTGCATCTTTGTTAGCTCTTGGACTGATGAACTAGCTCTTGCATCATTGTTAGCTCTTGCATCCGGACTGATAAACTAGCTCTTGCATCTTTGTTAGCTCTTGCATCCGGACTGATGAACTAGCTCTTGCATCTTTGTTAGCCCTTGGACTGATGAACTAGCTCTTGCATCTTTGTTAGCTCTTGGACTGATGAACTAGCTCTTGCATCTTTGTTAGCTCTTGCATCCGGACTGATGAACTAGCTCTTGCATCTTTGTTAGCTCTTGGACTGATGAACTAGCTCTTGCATCTTTGTTAGCTCTTGCATCTTTGTTAGCTCTTGCATCCGGACTGATGAACTAGCTCTTGCATCCGGACTGATGAACTAGCTCTTGCATCTTTGTTAGCTCTTGGACTGATGAACTAGCTCTTGCATCTTTGTTAGCTCTTGGACTGATGAACTAGCTCTTGCATCTTTGTTAGCTCTTGGACTGATGAACTAGCTCTTGCATCTTTGTTAGCTCTTGGACTGATGAACTAGCTCTTGCATCTTTGTTAGCTCTTGCATCCGGACTGATGAACTAGCTCTTGCATCTTTGTTAGCTCTTGCATCCGGACTGATGAACTAGCTCTTGCATCTTTGTTAGCTCTTGGACTGATGAACTAGCTCTTGCATCTTTGTTAGCTCTTGCATCCGGACTGATGAACTAGCTCTTGCATCTTTGTTAGCTCTTGCATCCGGACTGATGAACTAGCTCTTGCATCTTTGTTAGCTCTTGCATCTTTGTTAGCTCGCATCCGGACTGATGAACTAGCTCTTGCATCTTTGTTAGCTCTTGCATCCGGACTGATGAACTAGCTCTTGCATCTTTGTTAGCTCTTGCATCCGGACTGATGAACTTCTGAATAATGCGGATAATGAAAAATATACTTTAAAAAAAGTATGATCGTTTTACAGCCTCAGCGATTTGCAAAAGATCATTTAGGATGCATAACAATTACTTTGCATTACTGGTAAGCAATAATGCTTAGGAGTAACACAAGCAAACACTGCATAGATCAGCAAACGCATCTCTGATAAATGGAATTGTAAGCCCTAGTGCTAAGTTTAAAATGCCAAGTCCTCAGGATTTTCATTAAAGTACGTAATTATTAAATTTGACTATGCTTCTCCAATAACTGCAAAATCCCAAGTAAGTTTGCGTTCAGATAAGTATTTTTAAGTTTAAAAAAATCAAATTTATTAGGAAAATTCAACCTTTAAAAAAAAAAACTAAGGCGTCAATATTTTAACCGTAATATTTAAGTAAAAATCTAAAAAGTTGTGTCATTTTGTCTTAATAATATTGATATGAATATTATTTTAACAATAGCCTAAGATTAAATAAGTGAGAAATCAAGATTTTTATTAGTTAAACCGATTTTTAGGCCAAAAATGGGGAAAAACATGTTTTAACTTATGAAAACTACAGTTTCTCAGTTATTTATAATTCTATTGTTAAAATCTTCATATAATTATTTTTAGGATAAATGACACAACATTTTTTATTTTTACAAAAAAACGGTTTTTTATTTTGATATTAAAGATATTTAGCCTTTAAAAAAAATGGCCGGCATTTGGAAATGGTACAAAGAAGAAACTTTATATTCCATACCAAAATTAGTCTTATTAGATGTAATACATGTACCAATTTTGAAGTTGATATCTTCAGATGTTCCTAAGATATAACGTAATTAACTAAGTAACATATACAGACAGATAGACGGAAAACTAAGCGTTTTAGGACGTACCTTTCTTTGACATTTTTTTCTTTATTGTTGTATGAGGAATCGTATCCCAAAGTCCTGAAAGATTTTTAACACCCTGTATAGTGCACCAGATAAACGATTTCGGCTGTTAATAAATATGTTTAAATTGACACCTGATAAAATAAAATCTTTAGATTCACATGAAGATGTAAATCCAATGAGGTATTGCCCAAAGACGTTTTTAACAATTTTGATACATGCTGGAATCATAACGAACATATTGATATAATATGTGTTAGGTTTTGCACAATAACACTCAAATATTTTAATTCATATTTGATCAAAAGTTATTTCAGATTTAGATCAAATTGGTAATGGATTAGGGGACATTCATTATTATTGGCTATGGATTATGGGGGTTAAAAAAAGCTGTATCATACTTTAATGAAGGGGAAGAGAGTCAGTTTGTTTATTATAATATTTCTGTTGTTACATATGCAAGAGAGAAGTCAATATTGTGTAAGGACAATATTGTGTCAATATTGGGCATGTTGTGTGAGTAGGCTGGAATTATTATTAACCAACTTGTTTTGCTGATCTGCTGAAGGCTCTGGCTTAAGTAGGTCAGGTGGGTAGTTTTGGGGTGTCAGTCAGTCTGTCTGAGAGATGGGGAGTTAGAGTGGAATGTCCGGGCTTGGGGGCCTCAGGGTCCAGGGCCTGTTAGGCCTGGGGCCCATGTAAGTCGGCTAGTAACTATATAGTTTTCTGAATTAATATTTATACTTTCCAGGCTACTTGCCCTTGAATCTAGATAGTTGGTTGTTAATATATTCAAGTCTTTTCATTGTTATCACATTGATATTTTACCGTTCAATCACCATTTGTAAAATGTAGAGTTTTATTCTTTGTTTAGTAAAAGTTATAATATTACATTACATGTCTCTTTAATTTATTGAGCTACGTACTCGTGGTGGCAAGTGGGTTAATACTGTTTGGCCAGCAGATAAGCTTGCTTGCATGTCCGCCACAATACCTGATCAAGAAACCTTGATCAAATGTTATAAAGTCTTAGATCAAACTTGGTCCTTGTTTAACTTTGAACAGGCCTGATCTAAAAATTTCACGGAAACTGTGATTAAATATTGCATTTCCCGTTTGGTAATTAACATGCATTTCAAAATAAGTGTTTTATAATATAAAGAAGTACGGTACAATAAAGCAAAAGTTAAAAGTTTGTGGTTTTAATTTGTACACAAATCTTGTTGTAAAAATATATCATGAATATGTATCAAGAGTTGCACTGAATGACAAAATAAGCAAGAATAAGTTGTGTCATAAAAGAACGATTATAGGGAAACACAAATTTGATTTGTTGCCTCCCATAGAGCCCAAACCAAGTAGTCATTTCTCCTGCATACCATTACACTGACGTAAGACATGCCTAGAACGTGGAGTTTTACAAACTCGGTAAATTTTAGAATTAAATACCTAGTACCTGGGGGGCGAGCTTTGCTCGGGGGAAGGCCCGTCAGTTTGTTTAGATGACTCGGAGTAATATTTCACCACTTCCCCCTACTGATAATCAGATTTGTACAACTCATTTGCCTCTTTTCTACATTTTAAGGTCACTCCAGTTGTTATTTATAGCTCAATGTCCCTTTGATTTATTTTACTACTCTATTTATGTAATCTTCACTCAAATCTTTTAATCTCTGCTCTCAGGAAACCACAAGTTAATAATCATACACAACACGAGTATTACTTTAACAGTTCCCTGATTGATTATGAACAGCTGTTACAATTATTTTTTTTTTTATTTGAAACTCCATAAGCCCAATGTTAATTTTTTTAACTTTTCATTTTAGTTTTTTACATTATTTGATTTTTCCTGGGGATGAGGCCTCTCTAGAACTTATTTTTATCCCAGAAATTAGTTATTTCGAACATTTGAAGGAAATCGTTGGAGCCGTTTTTGAGATTCGTGTCGCAAGCAAGCAAGCAAGTAAACCTTACTCATATCAGAGTATAGGATAGAGTCCCTAACATATGGTTTTTGTGTAAGTGGATAATCACAGCTGATCATTAGTTCATTTTTAGTGAATTTCCTTTGGAAAGTGAACTATTAGCATGACCCGCACGGTGAAACTTAAGCCCAGGACCACCATAGAAGTTCCTAACGTGACCCCCTGAACACGTTTTGGGGGGTTGTTCAAAATTTTATATATATATATAGACATATATATATATATGTGTGCACTCTAGCGGTCGCATTTTTTGTCCGATTTACTTCAAATTTGGTAGGCACGTTCCTTTCTGTAATCATTTGGACAAGTTCGTTGGGCAAAACAATCGGAAAACTCTAAACCCCTTTTTTGGGGATTAATCTTTCAAATTTCGAGTTTTTGGGCCCTAAAAGGGTCAGAAAAGCCCCGTATGTAAAATTAATGCATGTAAAAAGATGGGAATTAGTGAAGCAGAAGTTTTAAGCCCTCTCTCGTCATTCTAGCATATATATTTATCAAGTTATTAAAGAAAATGTGTTTTGACTTAACACAGTACATTGTTGTACAGTGTTGTATGGGGGTTTTACACTAGAAAAGCCTGTTATTCCTTTGTTAGAGTACTTTTATCATTCCCAGCAACCTCACGCCTACTTTCAAGCCTGTCTGGACCTTCTCCTAACATTATAATTTGCAAAATATTATTCCCAGCTTTGCAGGTAAATGAAACCAGGAGTCTCAGATCAGCCAAAAATCAATGTTTTCAGATTTCAATAAAAATTGGACAAATGTATATTTTTACATTGATTTTGAGTTTTAAAAGTTTTTAAGTGGAAATTCACTTCCCTCACGTCAGCGTGCTGCGTGCGAACTCGTTCTTATTAATAAACACACTGTAGTGATATTTCCATAAGAAAATCATTGGATCTTTGAAGTCCATTGGGGTGTAGCTCACGTAATTTTTGGCATTTCTGATATTTTTCCCACCGTCCTTGGCCCTCAAGCTTTAAAACGAATCGTCATAACCTAACTTAACTTCTTCCTAGCTCGAGATATTTCGTGGGGACCGATTCGCTTACTGAATGAAATATATAGAAGACATTTATTATTTATTGTGGCTTTTAATTTTACACTTGCTCTCTTGTGATGGTTCATTCCCTCTCCACCCTAAAACCTTAATCTCCTCTGCATAAATTATAGATACTTCCACAGTTAAACCTGATAGCACGAGCGGCTATTAGCGTCCTTTCAGGCGCGAGCGGAAGTCTGTAAACCCGGCCCTGGTTGGTCCCCTTTACTAGACAGAATATGGAGTTCGTATTGCCCGGATACTCGATGATTCTCCAGTTCCCACGTCACGTCGGCCGCAGTTCTTGCAGCGGTTCTTGCCCGAGGGCCGCGGAAGGCCGTCCCCATTGTCCGTTGGTCGCGCTCTGTTTTGCCATCTTCACCGCGGGAACGTGGAAGTGTCCTGAACGTCGGCCGTGAAAATCCCGTGACAAGAAGACGGCGGTGGTTGCTGGAGAACAAACAAGGGCACTGTTTCGGGTATTTCTAAAATAATCAAGAGGAGGCTCCAGTCACGAAACACTTGTGTTTCTACCAATGTTTTCTTTCAACCGCTAATACTATCCATCCTTAACGGATTACCCAATATCGTCGATTTTTTTAGTTAAAAATACCTTCCGATTACAGTAAGCAAAATGTCGACATCCCAAATAATAATTGTTCAATATAATCCCAAAATATTCAATGTTTGCAATTTTTTACGGGTAAACTATTTGTGATATTTAAATTATGCTCACTGAAATTGAAAGGAATGTTTTTGCTCTTTAAGGGTGCGCCGTACCTCCCTTCCGCACGCTCAAGTAAGGGGTTTGCATCTCCCTCATTGGAGGCTAAATTGTTAACCAATTAAAAATAATTTGATGTTATTTAATTCAATAAATGTTCATCTAGAGATCATACGATTTAAAAATCGTGATTTTAATTCAAAATAAGTGGTAGGCCATTAGTAATGTTCTCAAATTAAGCGTTTTTCTAAAGATTCCTAACGTATGGAGAAAAATTATTTTGGAGAAAATGAACCGTATGATCCCTAGATTGGAATCTGAAAAGTGTGAAACTGCAAATATTTTGGTAGAAATCTGTAAAATAACAGTGCGATCGAGGAGAACAAAATGGTCTTCAAGCGTAAATATGCATGGCCCTGCTTGTTGGCGGCGCCGGCGCGGCGCTAAACAACAATGAATTCAATCTGGGTAGGGCGCACCCTTAAAATAAACCATAAACCAACGATATCCGGCGGATGATCCGTCGAGGAGGGGCAGACATTGAAGTTAAGATTGGCCTGTTGGGAGAAATAGATAGCCTACTCAACGACATTCTGTATTGACCTTTAAGCACGCAAGCAATCGATCAATAAGTCAATGGTTATTCAATACAAAATTATTTCGTCAAAGATCATTCACTTTTCATAAAATAGTAAACATCGTCAAGAACAATATACCATCAGAAATTATGCTTCACAAAAATACAAATAAATAACTTACAAATAAAACAAACGAGTTACTTAAACATTATATCACAGGACTTCAATTGTAGTGTAGACCGCCGGCGCCGGTACTGAAACAAAAGATAACTCCAAATAAAAGGTAAAGACAAAACGCTGATTCTCAGTGTGATTTTTTTATGTTTCCTATCACGTGACTGACTCAGATGCATCAATAAAAGCGCATCTTACATTTGAACTGTTGTGCGGACAAACGGTATTTGATCGCAGTATATTATCTTGACCTTTGAGCCGGGTGCGCACTGCCAACTATCGCAGTTGCGCTCGCGAACCACAGTTCTCGGAAAAGTCGAGCCACTAACACCGCCCCAGCAATGAAGACTTAAACGTTTAAGTATTCTTTGGCCTCAGTCAAGTCCCGTTTGCAACAATGGCAGTCGCGCCTACTGGTGCACACTGCCGACGCGATCAGTCGCAGCAGTTTGCTACAGTTTGATGCGGCTGATCGCGTCGGCAGTGTGCACCAAGTAGGCGCGACTTACATTGTTGCAAACGGGACTTCACTAGTACTGCGATAGTGGCACGACTTTTCCGAGAACTGCGGTTCACACACGGGACTGCGATAGTCGGCAATGTGCACCTGGCCTTAAATTAGGGTTATTTTGTTTCATTACCGGCGTTGTACTCTACTATAAATTTAGACAAGAATGTTGCAACATTACAATTTCTTTCAGTTGATATAACTTATTTTAAATTAGTCACTTAACAATTTTTTATTACTTGGAAGTTTCTAAATTAAGCATCTTCCCATAACAAGATGACTCGATAAAAATTTTCAAGTCTTGCAAAAGGAATGTCAATATCATCCCTAAGCCTACTGATAAAATTATGAAAATCCAACATGTTCCTGTAATTATGCAGGGACTTTAGTAAGCAGCAAAATTTAAAAACATGCTTAAAAACATAGTGAAACAGAGCAAAGGAGGTTGTTTGGGTTGTACTAAGATAACACAAAGGAACACCAAACATTCGTAACAAATACAAATTGACTTTAGACAATCTAATGACAATCAAAATTGACTCATGACGCCAATGTGTGGAGCGCATTATAAGTTTTTGTTGCTCCTAAAACTTATCCAGATTAGCAGAATTAAACTCTGGAGCAACAGACATTAAACTGAAAATTACTGATTGTGCCTAAGTATAAGTTGAATGAAGAAGGAATATCTCGGGTTCAGTTATGATTTTGTGCAACATAAATTAACCACTAATAAGTGTTTAAATGATGACTGCAACCACTTCTGTCATACAATACTTTTAGTTCGAGTAATACACTGACTTCAATAATTGGTATAATGTGGTTTATAAGAACAATCTGCGGAAAAATGTGGAGAATGTATTAAACGTTATATAATATTATATACCGTAACTGTTAGTTACTAATTGTGATTTAGATTAAGAATATTACTAGCCTTGGATTATTTAATTGTATTGCACTGGCTTTTGCGTTTAAAATAATAACCAATCCTATACGTCCTTCCTTTGGTATACTGTATAACAAATGTTTGATAGCAATCTATTTAAAGACGGGAAGTAGGAAATTGTAAGGGACGATCGTTAACTAAGCGGATGGGCTAAAACTAATATCATAGAAAAATAAACCAGGTATTTTAATAAATACCTGGTTTATTTTTCTATGCTAATATCAAGGACTCAGTGAAGTTTGCAGATATAGATGTTTTTTTTGGGGGGGCAATGGGAGCCCCCAGTAATTTAAAGATAACTATTGTAATAAACAAACACAATAATCACAATTATGATAATGTTGTTCCCCTAATCAAATTACTCAATTTAAGTTTATATTTACATATAGCTTCTTCTATTGTCAGAAACCTTGTGCAGTTTAAAATATAATCATTGTTTTATTTTAACCCGTTATAATTACATTTTACAAAGGAAGTTACATAAGTTCGTGATGTTTTAATACAAGTCGTACATGTTTTAGTTGACTAAACTGCATGATGATTTCATGCAGAAAACAATGTAATATTTTTAATTAAACGCTTTATTAAAATATATTTCAATGAACACAAAATGAAGATTCAATATGAGAATAATCTATTTATATACCAGTCGGGGCACATTCACTATCATCAGGGATATAAAAACTTTCCCTTATAAACGTTTTCGAGCTATGTCTGCACCACTTATTGCATAAGTGTCAATAAATGTTACAGCTCGATCGGCCGCCGCGCCGTACACTTCCGTAATGAGTAACACCAGAAAAACAAACTAACTATAACACTATAGTGGCGAATATAGGAAATATTGGGGTGGGCAAGACCAATACGTAATTGATGACGGGACGAAGTGAAGGAATCTATGTATTAGCAGAGACAATGATTCGTTGTCCGTCAGTGTGTGGTCGTTGTATTCGGAACGCAATAAAGTGAAAACGGCTGCACGTATCGTTTTCAGATTTTACAACTGTTTTCCAGTACATTTCACGCTTCCAGTTCAAAAATTGAACACATTCGTTAAACTGTTTTTTAATAATTAACATTTAAAACTTGTAAAATGTCCATAAGGTAAAGCATTGGACAAAAATTACTGGTTTTAAAGTACGAAATACTAATGCAATATTGTTTCGTAATTACAAGAAACTACTAAAAAATGGTTTTATTCATATGTTTTATGATTAAACAAATAAAGTACTCTCCGTTTAACATGATTTAATTCAATTTATCAAAGGATTTTAAAATTGTTGTATTAAAAAACCAAAATACAAGTTTTTACAGATAAAGGGAACGTTCTACTATAATGTGAGTGAGTTAATAGTTTATCCGCTAGATTGCGCAGCCATTTATTTCGTATTTACTTCTGCCAGCTGTGTTCTTTTGTCAGTTTATGATATTAAACACCCCCGTCATATCAAACCTGCGTACTCAGCTAATTTCCAATGTACGAGTACCTTACTGCATAGGCAACTTCCCGTGTTATATTTTGTTGAATAACTTGCACCTCTAATAATATAATATAATTAAAAACAATTTAGGCCCGGTTCACATTCGCGGTTTGCCGGCGGCGCGGCAGCGGCGCGTTCTTAGATACATTGGAGCAAATGGAGAATTGCCGAGCATTGTGGCGGCGGCGGCGAAATCTTCGCCATGTTTTGTCCAGCCGCAGCCCCGCCACAAGGTCTGTCGGGGCATAAAATCAAATGGAGCAGTGCACACTGGTGGCGGCGGCGAGTTCGCCGCAGGCTTCGGACCACTCTAGTAGTGATGGAAAACGACTTCAACTCAGATGTTTTTATTAGTAAAATTCGGGAGCCCGTTACTTTTACATTACAACTGGTTTATTAAACAATAATAATCGTTTTCAACTAACTTTAACTATGTAATATATCGTACAAAACTAAATTGTGTTATGGAATTTATAAAATAATGCATTCAATAATATTAATTCAAATTATTTATTTTCTTGCATGCCCATTCTGTTCTTACACTGCATTGCATAATTATCTCTGTAGCTAAAGCTTTTTGAGAGAAAATACAATCGTAGTTTACATATCGTTTGTTTTGAATTATTATTATTTTTGTAGAATTAAAACACTTTTCTTGATCTTACTTATTTAAATTATTTTATTCTGACGGGCATAAACTAAAATTGTACACCCGGAGTAGTCTATCTATTGTACTAAGAGGAAGTGTGACGCTACTCAGAAATAACCGTGGGGCGACTAGTCTAGCCATATAATATTGCAGATACAAAGTTTATTATTAGACAAAACATAAAACACATGCTCTAGTATATTTTAAGTTAATCCTATACTCTAATATGAGTAAGGTTTGCTTGCGACACGGATCTCAAAACGGCTCCAACGATTTCCTTCAAATGTTCGAAATAACTAATTTCTGGGATAAAAATAAGTTCTAGATAGACCTCATCCCCAGGAAAAATCAAATAATGTAAAAAAAAACTAAAATGAAAAGTTAAAATATTAACATTGGGCTTATGGAGTTTCAAATCAAAACAAAAGAATTGTAACAGCTGTTCATAATCAACCAGGGAACTGTCAAATTATTACTCATGTTGTATATGATTATTAACATGTGGTTTCCTGAGAGCAGAGATTAAAAGATTTGAGTGAATATTACATAAATAGAGTAGTGAAATAAATCAAAGGGACATTGAGTTATAAAATACAACTGTAGTGACCTTAAAAATGTAGAAAAGAGGCAAAGGAGTTATACAAATCCGATTATCAGTAGGGGGAAGTGGTGAAATATTACTCCAAGTCATCTAAACAAACTGACTGGCCTTCCCCCGAGCAAAGCTCGGCCCCCCAGGTACTCTATATAATAATAGGTTAAGGGCATTTTTGTGTACCGATTTCTCGGATGTGTGGCATCGTAGAATTATGAAACTTGGCACACTTATTTAGTACTATTCGGGGATGTGCCGAACTAAAAATAATTTTGGTTTGGGTGTGTTTTTGGCTTTCAAAGTTTACATGTCATATTTATGGGAACTTGCGTCCTGCTTTTTGTTGTTTTTCATTTAATAAACAGCTGCGTTATCTATACTTATTTAATAGGCGAGCAGGTTTTTTGTGACAATCACTCCTCCTAAACTACTGAACCGATTTTCATATTTTTGGTGTCATTGGAAAAAGCCTAACGTGAAGTAGTAAAGGAAACCTTTTTTATGGAGAAATAATTTGTGAGTGAGGCCCTGGGGCCCCTTAAAGTTGAGTTGTTTCCCATAAGCCTAACATTGGGAAATAACTATAAGTTTTAAGCAATCAGCTGGATAGGGTAAACACAGTTAATCAGCAGGCCATGTTGGCTTTGGAACGGTAACACAATATTTATACGGGAATGTCAGTAAAATATTACGTTGTGATCGCGAGCGAAGCCGCGACAGGCTACTAGTTCAAATAAATATGTAACACAACAGCAAGAACAGATGATTCATAAATACAAAATATTACTGACTACTGGAATGGTAACGCCCTTCTCTTAACTCCTTCTCCGTTTTAACTCTATATAAGCAATCTCTTTGTGAGGGGGGAAGAGGGGTGGGGAGATGATAAGGTAGAGAGTTTTCAGGCATAAATAAAAAGGCCACTGATCTTACGCCTTCTGCAATCCGTTTTAACTCCTCGTTAAAAAAAAATACCTGGAGGTGAGGATGGGGGAAGAGGAGAGAGAGGGAGGAGAGATGAGCCCAGTAAATAATAAACTTGTTTATATATATATATATATATATATATATATATATATATATATATATATATATATATATATATATATATATTCGTCGACTTTATATTCAAAATATATTTGGGCGGTCTCTAGCTTGTACATGCCAGCAATTCCTTATCATAACAACAAAAACAAAGTTTACATCATTCATAAATATTGTAAACTAATAATAGCACTGGCTAAATATTCAATTAAGCACAGCATTTACTTCAGATTCGTACAATTATATTTTAAGAAATAAATATCGTGTTGGAAAATGTATAAATTTCTTATAATTGTTGTTCTTATTTATTTTATTACCAAAGTTGTTGTTATGGAGTAACAGATTGATTATTACCATTGATTATTCACCTTATGTATAATCAATGCTATAGTCGCCGCTGCCGCGCCGCCGCCGCCGCCGCCGCCATCGCTGATGTGTACTACCTTTCTCGCCGCCGCAAACCGCTGATGTGCACCGGGCCTTTATCCTATGACCTAAAATTAACCAAAAGAAAAGCATATATTTTCCTACAGACTCCCCAGGGCTATTTATTTAATATTTTAAGATGACATTTCGGTTAGAACTTACGTTAATAGCAGAAACTTTCATCAACCATTTATGAGTTCGGTCATCCCATTACGTGAATATTTGAGCATACTCCTAGTTATTAGTACATTCGTCACACTCAATGTTTTACATTAGTTTTGGTGGCCAAATTCAGAGGGTAAATTAGTGCTGGATTCATTAAATATTATTGCTTTAAAAGAGTTAAAGCAAAGTGAATGATTGACAACGCACAAAAATGGTTTATTTTTTAAATATAAAATTAACAAATTAATGTAAACATGAACACACCATACAGTACTTTGGTACCTCAGAGATAATCTAACCAAACGGTCAACGTAAACAAACAATGGCTGCCGCGGCTAAACTGTACTTTACTCAGTGATGTTTGACCACTATTTGAAAATTACCCTCGACCTCAGGCAAAATTACCCGTTTTACCCTCAAACGTAAATTACCCTATAAAATACCCTCGACAGGTAACATTACTCTCGAAAAGGTTATTTACCCACGAATTCCAAACGCTGACTTTACTGCCGGTGGAGGTGAGCGCCCTTAGCAGCGACCGTCTACAAAATATCCGCGCATGCGCAGATCACCTCTAGCTACAACCCCTTGCCGCCGCCCGTCAGCAGAGGCCCGAGACCACCGGTGCCGGTGAATTCGCACCTAAGGCCCGGTGCACATCAGCGGTTTGCGGCGGTGGCGCGGCAGCGGCGCGTTCTTAGATACATTAGCGATTTGATTTTTAGGAGCAAATGGAGAATTGCCGAGCAGTGCACATCAACGGTTTGCGGCGACGGCGTAATTTTTTCCGCAGTTTTGTCCAGCCGCAGCCACGCCGCAAGGTCTGTCGGGGCATAGAATCAAATGGAGCAGTGCACACTCGCGGCGCCGGCGGCGGCGAGTTCGCCGCAGGCTTTGGACCACTCCAGTAGTGATGGAAAACTACTTCAACTCAGATGTTTTTATTAGTAAAATTCGGGAGCCCGTTATTTTTACATTAAAACTGGTTTATTAACTAACTATAGTAATCTTTTTAAACTAACTTTAACTATGTAATATCGTGCAAAACTAAATTGTGTTATGGAATTGATAAAATAATGTATTCAATAATAATAATTCAAATTATTTATTTTCTCGAATGCCCATTCCGTTCTTGCACTGCATTGCATAATTATCTCTATAGCTAAAGCTTTTTGAGAGAAAATACAATCGTAGTTTACTTATCGTTTGTTTTACATTATTATTATTTTTGTAGAATTAAAACACTTTTCTTGGTCTTGCTTATTTAAATTATTTTATTCTGACGGGCATAAACTAAAATTTTACATCCGGAGTAGTTTGTACTGAGAGGAAGTGTGACGCTACCCAGAAATAACCGTGGGGCGACTGGTCTAGCCATATGATATTACAGATACAAAATTTATTACTAGACAAAACATAAAACACATGCTCTAGTATATTTTAATTTAATCTATATAATAATAGGTTAAGGAAATTTTTGTGGTACTGATTTCTCGGATGTGTGGCATCGTAGAATTATGAAACTTGGCACACTTATTTAGTACTATTAGGGGATGTGCCGAAATGAAAATAATTTTTGTTTGGGTGTGATTTTGGCTTTCAAAGTTTACATGTTATCCTTATGGGAACTTGCGTTCTGCTTTTTGTTATTTTTCATTTAATAAACAGCTGCGTTATTCAAATAAATATGTAGCACAACAGCAAGATCAGATGATTTTTAAATAAAAAATATGACTGACTACTGGAATGGTAACACCCTTCTCTTAAGTCCTCCGTTTTAACTCAACCTAAAAAATCTGTTTGTGAGGGTGGTGAAGAGGGGTGGGGTGGAGAGTTTTCAGGCATAAATAAAAAGGCCACTGATCTTACGCCTTCTGCTATCCATTTTAACTCCACGTTAAAAAAATACCTGGAGTTGAGGATGATGGAAGGGGAGGGAGAGGGAGGGAGAGATGAGCCCAGTAGATAATAAACTTGTATATATATATATATATATATATATATATATATATATATATATATATATATATATATATATATATATATATATATTCGTCGACGTTATATTCAAAATATATTTGGGCGGTCTCTAGTTTGTACATACCTTATCATAACAACAAAAACAAAGTTTACAATCATTCATATTGTAAACTAATAACAGCACTGACTGAATACTAAATTAAGTGCAGTATTTACTTTAGATTCGTACGATTATATTTTAAGAAACAAATTAAATATCGAATTCGAAAATGTATCAATTTTTTTTAATTGTTGTTTATTATTTATTGTGTTACCAAAGTTGTTGTTATAGAGTAACAGATTGATTATTACCATTGATTATTCACCTTATGTAGGCCTATAATCAATGCTAGTACTATGTAGTCGCCGCTGCCGCGCCGCCGCCGCCGCCGCCGATGTGCACTACCTTTCTCGTCGCCGCACGCCGCAGCTGCGGCGCCGCCGCCGCAAACCGCTGATGTGCACTACCTTTCTCGTCGCCGCAAACCGCTGATGTGCACCGGGCCTAAACAGCTACCCCACGGAACCTAACAGATTTGTTCATAGGTTCCGCCACTTCCCGCTCACTATTGACGTAGTATCGCTATTTTCTCTTGCGCATTATGATTATAATAATTCAGATTAGTTTTTTTTTATTTCGGGGGGGACCGGACCTCCTGCCTCCCCTTATACCGCCTGCCGCCCCTGAGTGTTATAACACTGTTGAAACACTATTACACTATAATTATTTTACTATAACACAAACTAGCATCGAGGACGGTTAAAATATTTAACCATGCGAGGGTTAAAAACCTATCCAAATTTTGTCGACCAAATAAAATTACTTAAATCAAAAAGACGAATGAATAACATGACTGCTTTGCCAGTGAGGCGAAGATGAGGTAAGGTTGAGGATGGAGCGTATACAACTTGGGAACGTCTACAAGAGCTTTGTGAAACAACAAACACCACAAACAACACGACAAAATTTGACGCCAGGAAGTGATAGAAAAGGCCAGTGAGGCGGAGCCTTGAGATTGGAAAAATATCAACAACTTTCCAAAATAACGTGGTATGGTCCGGGTTCGAGAGTAGTTTTGAGAAACACTTTTCAAGCCTTTTGCATATCATATATTCGCCTTAAGAACAACATGGAAACTTTAAGGCCAGTGGGGTGGAGTCCTGAGATCTAGGGGGAAATGTGTTCAAATTTGTTTGGTCCCTTACAACGTGGTGTGGTAGGGAGCAGTTTTCTGAATCACCTGGTCACACCACACACACCAACTCACTTCTACTTGGTAATTAGTAGAGATGATACATTTTTAATGCTATACATTTCGCCTCACCCCCCCCCCCCCCCGCCCACATTTCGAGTCGGTGTCGATGTCCACGGAGCGGCAGTCAGTGGCCGGCTACGATAGCGGCCGGAGACGCGACGGTCTGGGTGTCAGTGCGAGGGTCTCGAAACTCGTAACTGGTGTTGTAAACTCGAAAGATCGTCCGTTTGACGAAGGGAATACATTTACAAGTAAACGTAAGTTTTCCTTTATGACATTGTTTCTAGCCCTACACAAACAAGAAAATGTTTTTATTGGGTGTCAAACATAATTAGAACTTATGAAAACACCTTTTTTCAAAAACGTAATACTAACATAGATGTTAATTAATAATAGATTATAATTTTGTTTTCTTTATCAATACAAAACGTATTTGTTATAATATCAAATATATTTTGGAAAATAGCACAGTTATGAGATAAACTAGTTGTTCTTTGTATTCTTTGTATTTTACTATGTGCAGGGTGTCCGGGCTAGAGGTATCAATAAATAACTATCTCGTGCGATATAAAAATGTTATTTTAGCGAATTTCCCCTTATAGGGAAGAAGCTATTACCGTAGTAGGCATGGTAAGACTTAAGCCCGAGACCATGATAACTTTTCGTTTTGAGGTCCCCAGATGCCAAAAACACTATTCGTACAAATTTATATATATATATATATATATGTGTGTGTGTGTGTGTGTGTCCGTTAACACGATAAATTGAGTAAAAAAGTCCGATTTTGATGAATTTTGGCTCAAATGTGTAAAATGACATTCATGACTTTAAGTTCGAAAACCAGAAAAATCGGACCATGGGAAGGGGGGTTTATGGGGGTTTTAAATTTTTCAAAAATCAGTTTGCATTTTTCACCCTTAAATTTAAAAAAAACTTAATTTTGGTTTTGACCATGTTATAGAGCTTAAAAAAAACAAATAATATAGTATTTTGAATTATTAATCTAGGTAAAGTGGTTGCGGAGAAAATCCAAAAAACCTACTCATAAAATCTCCCATGTTAATCTTACGGGAAAAGGGTTTTTGGCTTTTCCTCAGTTTATTTTAATGTAAACTTCAAATTTGCTTTTACCAATCTGTTCAGTTCCACAAAACAATCATTTTGGTGTTTAAATTGTGATTCTACGCCCAACTATTGCAGAGATATTCAAAGTGCTAAACACAGTACGTTGTCCAATGTTATCCTTACGGAGAATAAATAAAATTTAATATCTCGATTATTTATTAATGTATGTTGATGAAACTTGGTATGTGGCTTCACGTAGTACTGGTAAATTGATATTTGCACAAAAAATTGAGTTTTTGGTGATTATTCTCTTAGCAGCAAACCTGCGTACTCAGCCCCCATGTTATTATTAAGGAGAATAAGTCAAATATAATGACTCCCTTAATTATAAACATAAATTAATAATACTTGGTATTTAGCTTCATTTGGTTGAGTTAAATTGATAATTATATAAAAACCCATTTTTTTGTTCCTTGTTGCAGCAAACCTGCTTTCTCAGCCCCCATGCATGTTATTCTTATGGAGAATATATAGAATGTTATATAGCGCTTATTTATGATTGAATATCGATGAAACTTGGTATGTAGCTTCGCCTAGTTAAATTCTATTTATATTTGCATCAAAACCAATTGTTTTTGTTCCTTGTTTCAGCAAACCTAGTACTTATTACCAATGTTATTCTTATGGAGAATAATTAAAATCGCTTATATGAGAATATATTTGTATGAAACTTGGTATGCGGATTTATGTGGACATACATTATGCATTGGAAATTCGCTGAGTATGCAGGTTTGCTGCGACGGGGGGTTTTATTTTTAAATAACTATGCCAACAATAATTCATATATACAACCAAGATTGTGTGTACAAAGTTCAACGGTCATATTAAAAACGGTCATCATTATTACGCTGATATTCACATTAGTGGCTAAGTTGTTGTTATGGCCAGAAATTATTCAGCTTGGTCACATGGAAAGATTGCAGTTTCCTAGTACTTGTAGTTTTTAGGCACTGTGTTTGAAATATGACCGTTAAACTTTGTACACACAATCTTGGTTTTATTTATGACATGATAGCATAGTTATTTTAAAATAAAAATAACATTTTTATATCGCATGAGATAGTTATTTCTTGATACCTCTAGCCCGGACACCCTGTATTTATTCTAGTTGTTCAAATAAAGGTAGTTCATGAAGAATACTTTCTTGATTAGTCCTGTTTTAAAATCGTGACAAATCTATCTATCAGGGTAAACCCAGCGGGAGAATAAAAGTTATAGTTTGTCCTGCAGCCATATTGCATTTGAGCGAATTTCCCCTATAGGGAAGAAGCTATTACCGTTGTTGGCATGGTAAGACCTAGGCCCGGGACCATGATAACTTTTCGTTTTAAGGTCCCCATGCAGACCCCAAAAACACCATTTGTTCGAAACTGTATGTATATATATATATGTGTCCGTGAGCACGATAACTCTCGTAAAAATGATCCGATTTTGATGAAACTTGGTATAAACGTGTAAAACAACATTTATGACTTTAAGTTCGAAAACCAGCCAGATCGACCAATCCGTAAGGGATATTAGGGGGGTTTGTACCCCAAAAATGGGGGTTTTGAATTTTTTACGTATAATTTTTGAAATAGTCAAATTTTAGTTGTCACCATTGGATTCAGCTTAAAAAAAACACACAATTTGGTATTTTGATCATTCCTCTACGTCAATTGGTTACAGAGATATTGAAAATGCTAAACACAGTACGTTGTCTAATGTTATTCTTATGGAGGAAAAGAAAATGTTTATATCTCGCCTATTTATGAACGTATACTGACGAAACTTGGTATATGGCTTCATCTGGTTGTGGACCATTGATATTTGCTCAAACAAATTTTTTTGCCAAAGGCTCCTGTAGCAGAAAATCTGCGTACTCAGCCCCCATGTTATTCTTATGGAGGATAATTAAATGCTCTGTCTCCCTTAATTATGAACATAAATGAATAAAAACTGGTATACTACTTCACCTAGTTGAGTTATATTGATATTAGCATAAAAAGCAATTTTTTGTGTTCCTTGTTGCAGCAAACCTGCGTACTCAGCCCCAATGTTATTCTTATGGAGAATAATTAAAATTGTACATATCGCTTATTTGTGAATATATTTTTATGAAACTTGGTAAGTGGTTTTATGTTGTATTAATACATTGATATCCCCGTTGGAAATTCGCTGAGTATGCAGGTTTGCTGCGACGGGGGTATTTAAACTCGCACCCTCCTCTACATTCGTCGGCGGGGCTGGTGAATTCATTACAAAACAATTACATCCCTGTGCCTTTCTCATCTAATGTAAAGTACGAATCTGCTTTCCTATTTGCTGCTGGTGAATTCGTTTTAATTTTCCAGAAAGTTCAATAAGTGCCTTTGTTGAGGTCATTGATACTGATGGTCATTGATAGTAAAGTGTTGACAGGTGAATTGTCAGAGCTGCCTAAACGTTTGTGTTTACTAGTCCTAGACTATTCCTATAAATCAAAATAGGGTAATACTAGGGAATAGTGACATTTCCAAAATCCGTTTATATCAATTAAAATACAAATGAATAGTTTCCCTCAAGATGTGTCAATATAATATGTATATCAATAGCAATGATCGTGAACCTATTAATTTTGTAGTGTTGGCTCCAAAGGAGTAAGATTGGATCTTAAAAACATTTTTTTAGTTCAAAATTAAATTTAAGACCTTCTAAATACTTTTTACCTCATAAATAATTTATTTGAAGTTCTCAATCGAGTATTTTAAAATAGCGACAGCTCTGATATTAAAATATAGGGGGGGGGGTCACGTTTCCGTGCTTTTATTATTTAATAGTGTTGCTTTACAAGTAGTGTTGTATCTTACTGTTGAATCTGATGTGCGCTTTCCGACAAAACCCACCACCGGTATCGTATTGAGGGGTTTTTAATATGTTTTGGTGGAGGACAAATCTTGAACATCTTTATAGTCTTCAAGTTTGTTATACAATTTTAATATAGCTGATCTATATCTGTACACAACTAGAGTTACTTAATCAGTTGACTGATATTAAGCTAAATGTAAAAAATTACCTGCAGTGTTTAGAAAATAGAGCATTTTTATTATTACACCTTAAACACAGTTAATATCTAAACGAAAAAATTACAGAGCTTATCCATAACTCTTTTTTAATTCTTCGAGTATTTGTATTTATCGAAAGTTTAAAATTGCATCAAACGTAAACATTAATGTTATTTAGACGGGGATACTCGTTTTGCGCACAGCGGCCAAGTTTTTGACGAGGGTCAGTTTTACGGCCACCCGGTGAGTGGGTCGGTTTGCGCACTCGGTACTCTTCATCGCGCTACAACTAACCCCTTCATCTCCTCCTAATCTTTTACTTACTTACAATAATTTAATGAGTTGAGTATGCAATGTACCAAGTATCAATAGTATCAATGTGCCAAGTGTAGGATGATCTAGATTCAAGTATTAATGTGTTTTTATGTTTTCAAAGAAGAAATACTCGTAATGAAAGCCTACGGCCGTTCATCCTTACAGCCGCATTCTTCTTAGTAAAGTAACAAATTCCTTTGCCGCCACCATCATCTCGGGGTTGTTTTGGGTATTTTTCTGGTTTCAATGGTAGGTGAGTTCCCGAATTGAAAATAATGAGGTTTTGGTATATGTATCTTAATTTATATATGTTTTTGCTTGTCTATGCCAGTGTAATTTTGCATTTAATGTTGTTATATCTTAATTTATACAATTTTTAAAACGAAATATGAAACCAATCTGTCAAAGTATTTTTTGGCGTGCCTCTCTCATCACTACCTTTTCAACACAATGCAAAAGAACCATTAAGCAGAAACAAACTATGTATATTTTCAATCTAGTTTTACCATGTACGTTTTTCACCACTTGCTAAAAACAGTAGCCTATAGTTGTGTTAGAAAAGTTTCAATTTTCCCATCACGTAATAATATTTATAAAAAGTTGTTTTGCTTGGTTCTTTTTATATTAATAACTAACATGATTGTAATGATCTATGACCATGTAATCTGCAGTCGGGTCCATTAGTGCAGTCGTGACCGCTGTGCGCACAACGAGTATGCCCATTTAGACAATTCTAGTACTAACCTATGTAATATGCCATAGAAAACCATAAATATTTTCATTGCTGAATACCTAGAAAATTTGGCGAAGCCATACCCTATCCCGGCCTACTGATGTTATTGAGGAGAGCTATAATTATGAGGCAAATAACTAGTTTAATGCAGGATAAACTGTAAACTGTCAACACTTGAGGTCACTGACCTTGTTTGAATGGCAAACTTAGACTTTATTGGTGATGTCAATGACTAAAGTCAGTCGTGATGGATTCCAAGCACGCCACGCATTAGGTCCTCCATATTTATTTGTCTTACAATACTGCCCACACTTACTTCTGCATGAGAATGAACTACTTATTCGCTTATATACTTTCAAAAATACAACTAGTTCCTACTTTTAGTATGCTATATCTAGTCTATATGTTGTATCTCTATATATTGAAGTCTATAATAAGGTGTTGTATTAACACACACTTTGTAAAATTGTAAATTGTAACATAATTTAAAATCTTAAATTCAGTTAAATCAGACCATCAGTTAAATTCAGTATAGGCCTCAGTAGAATTTATCCAACGTAGTTCTTTAGGTTTTGTTCATAAAAACTTATAATAAATATTATTGAATGATTAACTTTGATTAGCCTTGTTAATTTACTACATATCAACGCTTAACTATACTATTACTATTAACAGTTGTAACTTAACCTAATCACTGTGTAAGACGCCGACGCAACTAGGGCGTCGAATATGATTATAAAAGGGCGTTATGAATATAAGAGGCGTTGAATATGAATATATAACTTTTATAGGGCGTTTTTAATGTGAATATGGATGAATAAGGAGTGTAGAATGGGTGAGATGCCTTTTTTAGCCCTGACTAAGACCGACTGAAATGATTTTTAAAAACAAACAACGGTTTGTTTGGTTAAAAAATAATAATTTAAAGTTTTATTTGAAATATCCGAATATCTTAAATACTTTCTAAACTAAAAAATATATACCATATGCGAAACAGGATTATTCTACAGCAATGGAAATTTCACATTCCGTAGCACATAGCGATCAGTGCTCAATCTGTAACCAATTTAAAATCGTTATATATTTAAAACACACACACACACACACACACACACACACACACACATATATCCATATATTTTCCATATGGATGAATGTCACACAGCTCAGGTTTGTTGAATGGTTGTCTCGCAACCGTGTCCACAGCGTGAGAATCAATCGGGCAGAACTGGAAACGTTTCGAAATGTCGACCTTCGTTCTTCATCAGTGCTTCATGAGCAATTAAAATCGGACAAAAAATATCCTCATCTATATTTAATTGGATAATCGGATTTTCCGAATATTTGGACAACCTTGAACAATCTGCTGTTATGCAGACAATCAAGGTCGTTATTGGGTGCGCTGCTAACGTAATAATGATGCGGACACTGCGACGCTCTTTTCCGTCAACTATCATATTAGTGCCAAGATGTCTCTGTTAGCCCTCCAGTTACGTGATTATTTTTAACAGTCCCCGTGGCTGTGGATGGGTGTATCACAACAACTTACTTTGTCAAGGGAAATAAAATATTGTTACTATACATTACACCTATACTCAAAAAAATTAGTTTACAGAAACCTGAAAATGTATAGTTTTTAAGTAATTTTTAATACCAATATCGTGAATATTCTCTCCCACTGAACATCACAATTATAATACTGTAAATTACATAATAGTTTATTATAGTCATTCATAATAATAAAATAATAACTCTGGTAGGTGGTTAGAGTTAATTCCAATAGCTTAGTGGCAAATAGTTTTTTTGGATAATGGTAGTATATATTTCTTGTATTATATCAGTAATCATATTAATTAACACAGATACATTTACACAATTATAAAATATAGTTAAATATTTAGATTTTATTATATATTTCATTTGTTGTAGATCTGATCTAAAATGCTAATCTTAGTCAAATTTGAATTTCCTATAGTGCCTATATCCTGAAAATGTTAAGACGTCTTTGACAACAACGGATGAATCCATAAAATCTTGGCGCGATTCCATTACTATTAAGCAAGGGCGGATTGCAAAATAAACTTGTTATCTTTTTAATTCGGTTTGATAATCTCTCTCTAACTGTTTAATTAAACTGAATAATTCAATTACAACTGCTGCAATTGCAAAATACGTGCTTTCTACGTCGTGGTTCTTTCATAACAACAATCAACATTCTCTGCAAGAGCTACAACTTCTTCATTACCTAACAACGCAGCAGTGTGAAACCCCTGAACCCACAAACACCTCGTAACCTAAACAACTGTAGGTTTTGTAACTCGAAGGTTTTGTTTGTAATGATAAAAAAGTTAAATATCATTATTATTACTAAAATAATTTGATTTTATTTTAGCTCAGTGGTTATTTCCTTTGTTGTTGTTTGTTTTCTTTTTTGTTATTTTTGCTTGATAACGAGTAAAGAGATTAGGGCCTAGTTGCATTCCACAATTCAGCACTTGTTATTATAACCATTCATGTAGTAAGTACATTTGCTGTCATGGTCTGCACTAGTAAACCACTGAAGGTACTGCAGCATGAAACCAAGAACCCTGTTCTCTTGCTTTAAATATTTCAATTCAGTTCTCAACCGCTGATGACGACATTTTACACCTACGTCGCGGTCGCTTCTAGTAAAGCGTCCAGCTTACGCTTTGCTTTTGTTAAATATAACTAAAAGTTAGGTCTACAGATAATATTAACTTCTATGAATTGCTACTATTAAGGCTCCGGTCTACCCCTGCCGCGCAGCGCTAGACCAGGGTTTGCAGGATTTCTCTTTATGACTGCTACAAGAACATGGTAAGACTTAAGCCCGAGTCCATGATAACTTTTTGTTTTGAGGTCCCCAGATGGCAAAAACACTACTCGTTCAAATTTATATATATACATATATATATATATATATATATATATATATATATGTGTGTGTGTGTGTGTCCGTTAACTGATAACTTTAAAAAACATCCGATTTCGATGAAATTGACACGAACGTGTAAAGCAACATTCATGACTTTAAGTTAGAAAACCAGAAAGATCGGACCATGGGAAGGGGGTTTTAAATTTTCCAAAAGTAAATTTTTTGAATTTTTTACCCTACAATTTTTAAAACACTCAATTTTGGTTATAGCCATTTTATAGAGCTAAAAAACAAATAATTTGGTATTTTGAATCATTAACCTAGGTTAAGTGGTTGTAGAGAAAATCCAAAAACGTGTTCGTAAAATCTCCCATGTTAAGCTTATAGGAAAAAAGTTTTTAGCTTTTCCACAGTTAATTTTACTCTAAAATTAACATTTGCCTTTACCAATCAGTTCAGCTCTACAAAAAAATCATTTTGGTGTTTAAATTGTGATTCTACGTCCATTCGTTGCAGAGATATTCAAAGTGCTAAACGCAGTACGTTGTCCAATGTTATCCTTATGGAGAATAATTACAATTTGATATCTCGATTATTTATGAATGTATATTGATGAAACTTGGTATGTGGCTTCATCTAGTACTGTTTTATTGATATTTGCACAAACAATTATTTTTGTTGATTGTCCCCATAGCAGCAAACCTGCATACTCAGCCCTAATGTTATTCTTATGGACAGTAAGTAAAGTTTTATATCTCCCTTGATTATGTACATAAATGATTAAAACTTGGTACGTTCCTTTACCTGGTTGAGTTATATTGATAATTGCATAAAAACACATTTATTATATTTCTTGTTACAGCAAACCTGCATACTCAGCCCTAATGTTGTTCTTATGGAGAATAAATAAATTGCTATATATCACTTATTTATAAATATATTTTTATGAAACTTGGTAAATGGTTCTATGTGGTAGTGAGAAACATATAGGCTACATGCATTGGAATTTAGCTTAGTATGCAGGTTTGCTGCAACGGGGGTATTTTTTATTTCGTTGTTTTTACAAGCCCTTTTAAATGTAGAAAAAAGAGCTTTTCCAAACCACAACAACATGAGACAGAAACATTATTTAGAAATTCTAAAAACTAGCATAAGTCAATTAACATCACTCTATTAAATTCCGTGTAGTGTCGATAACATAATTATCGTAGCCGCAAACAGGGATCCTTCGTACCTCCGAAACGCCTCTTTCCCCTATTTTCACGCGGCGGCGCAGATTTTTCCGTAGGGTAGACCGGAGCCTTAACGCCACTCTGTCTATTGCCTAATCTACAACAGGGGCTAAAATTGTCTAGGCCTAGCGTTTTAATGTTTTATTAGTTGGCTATGATTTTTACCATGTCCAAATTTATTTATAAGGAAAACCATACGTTCCTACGTCCTTTATACAGCCAATTGAACACAGAGCGTGGTGTATCAGGACGAAGGAAGGATCGCCAGTTACGTGTGTTCGCGTAACCGTCGAGCCGACGCTTTCTATCTTACACAACTCGCGACCAGGTCACAGTCGCTACGCCGGGTAAAATATCCCAAAATACCACCACGTCGTATTTAAACTGTAACAGGTTTAAGAGGGGGCTCCAGTCACACAACAATTACCGTTTCTTCCTGTTTCCTCTATAAGGTCAATGTTAAACTTGTTCCTAAAACAGCGATTCACAAAAGTATTCTGACTACCCCATGTGAAGGAGTGGGGGACGAAGGGACGAGAGGGATGATAAAATTGCCACTTTCATGGTAATCGACAAGCCTCGGTTCATTTATTTGTAATTATGTTGCACAACGAATAGCCACCATACAGCGCTCTGCGGAGTTAGGTTCGTGAACTGCTGCTCAGCTCAGACTCGCTTGACCATCTACCATCCCTCTCGTCCCTTCGTCCCCACTCCTTCACATGGGGTAGTCGGAATACTTTTGTGAATCGCTGTTTTAGGAACTAGTCCAGTGTTAATGTTCAACGCTCGTCCTTCCTTAACTGCAGAAATCGTTGATATATGTTTAAGAGTCTTCATCACCGGAAGTTGCTAGACGCTATCTTGGAGTTTTGCTCCATAAGGCCAATGTTAACTTTGTGCCTCCATTACTCCTCACCTGATCGTCACATACAATTCATTTTGGTGTCAAATTAAAGGTTTTGCCGTCCTCTAGGGAAATACAATATCGATTTTTTTAATTTGGGTAGACCCTACTATAGTCGCATAATAAATAGTTTAATTTTGAACTGAAACACTGTACATGTTCTCATTAATTTGCAACAAAATACAAATTCGACTATTGTATTTCCCTAGAAAACGAGGAAACCTTTAATTTGACACCAACATTAATTGTTTGTGACGATCAGATGAGGAGTAATGGGGGCACAAAGTTAACATTGGCCTTATGGAACAAAACACCAAGATGGCGTCCGGAAACTTCCGGTGATGAAGACTCTTAATTTTAAAGAACAAAAAATTACCTAGCGATTTCAGTGAGCTGATTTTAGATGTCACAAGTAGAACCTAAAACAAATCGTAAATATTGAATACTTTGGAAGTTACTGGACGATTATTATTTGTGAGACCGAAATTGTCCTTCCTGAAATCTCCGGGGTATTTCGATGCGCTATTAAATGAGCCATAACGATATCGAATAATCTGTTGAGGAGGCTTTCAAAGTTAAAAACGAGTTTAAAAACTCAGAATCATTTAAAGACATACAATTATTCCAATTTTTATTCAAATCTGAAAATATTGATTTTTTGGCTGTTCTGATACTCCTGGTTCTATTTACCTGCAATGCTGGGAATACAATTTTGCGCATTATAAGGTTAGGAGAAGGTCCAGTCAGGCTTTAAAGTAGGCGTGAGGTTGTTGGTGATGATAAAAGTACACCAAAATGATTAACAGGCTTTTCTAATGTAAGCCCCCATAAGACAACGTACTGTGTTTGGTCAATACACATTTCCTTTAATAACTCGGTAAATATATATACTAGAATGACGAGAGAGGGCTTAAAAGTTTCGCCACACTAATTCCCACCTTTTTACATCCGTTAATTTCACATCAGGGTCTTTTCTGACCTTTTTTGGGCCCAAAAACTCGAAATTTGAAAGATTAATCCCCAAAAAAGGGGTTTAGGGTTTTCCGATTGTTTTGCACAACGAACTTGTCCAACTGATTATAGAAAGGAACGTCCATACCAAATTTGAAGTAAATCGGACAAAAAATGCGACCGCTAGAGTGCCTGCACATATATATATATACATATATATATATATATATATATATTTATAAATATATATATACAATTTTGAACGAACCCCCAAAACGTGTTCAGGGGGTCACGTTACGAACTTCTATGGTGGTCCCGGGCTTAAGTTTCACCGTGCGGGTCATGCTAATAGTTCACTTTCCATAGGAAATTCACTAAAAACATTTGGGGGAAGCAAGCAGAAGCGTCAAATGTTTCGTGGCTGGAGTCCACCATTAAACAAGAAGAAATAATCTCATGTGGTTCCAGACTGCGAATCGATAAGCAGGTCTTGCGGTGAAGAATAAAGTTTTGCAGGATTGCACTTAACGCAGATATGTAATCACTATAATCACAATTAAAGTAAACGCGGATTGTTATGAAAGAGGGAGAAATTATTTACTCCTGCCGTTTTTACCTGTTTCAATTTTTGTGCTGAGACACATTCACGGTAATTTTAAATGTAAACATTAAACCATTTTAAATTAATTTCTTGATAGGCGTTGTTGCAATAATTAATTCCTGCAATCAATTACGCTTCACAACACTATAAATTAAATTTCCATTTAAACCGTACTTATCTGTACGGTAAATATCTTTATATTTAATTCTGTAAGCGAAATTTGTAAGTCAAAATTGTGGGAGTTAGGCAAATCGCAGGACTATGGTAGAGGGCTCAAATTAAAGGTCTTGATCCCAGGGACTCGGTAAAAATAGCAGTTTTTCTAAAAAGTTGCCAGCAAACGACAAATAACGTGTAAAACATCCCCCATAAGAAAAGCCTGGGGGTTTAAAAACGTCTGCTTTCTTTACATTAAAACATATGATTATGTATCTTCTTTGTTTACGAACTGACATGTGTTCCTACTTATATGGTTTTAGTTTTCTTAGTAACATAATCAGTCGATATAGAGTTTTGGAAAAGGGGTTTAGGGGCTATGGCTCCTTCAAGCCACTAGTACATACTATTTTACTGTCTTGTGTGTAAGTACAGTTTAAGTGTAAATATATTTCGTAGTGTTGTGAGACGTACTTTATTTTATCCTGTTAATTGTAAGAACACGTATTAATGCAAAAACATTAAACGGCTAAGCAAACGAGAATGGAGGATTTCGGTAAACAAACGATTAATTTAGTGCCGTAAGACTAAGACGCAATCTTGTTGCATCGAGTGATGCGAGTGTTATTCAACAAGTTTCTATTATTGTTTTTGTTGCTAGCAATTAAGATATCACGACTTGCATTACGTACGCTACAAACGATTGCGTGCTCGTGTCATAGTGAATCAAACCTCTTTAATGGCTTAGACGCTATACTAGTAACAACAGTGGTTTATGTCCCGTTCTTCGCTCAGGTATATCCAGTCATAAAACCCGAGGTTTTAAAATGTTAGAATCAATTTGTTGTTGTTATGATAATCCATAATTGTTGATATCAACACACATTAAGAATATTGGAAATTCCGACCGATGAGAGCATTTTGAATCGAAAGTAGGTATTTCCTGTGTATCTTCATGCAAAACTTCAGTCCAATTGGTTCTAGAGTTTCGAGTCAAAACCAACCAGTTACCACTTTCCTTTTATAATAGGAACCATATATTGTCTATGGATGCATTGTGTAACCATGGAGTACCATATAACAATCGTGCTTATAAAAAACACTACTTCCCGATGTAACATGAAGATTCAGGAAAGACTCATACGAGTTTTAGAAAATTGAGTGCAATAAGGACTTTGTATAGATGAGATGCACATTTAGATAATACATGTAGTTGACACTAATGTGTCCTGCTTCTAGAGAATTTGTCCTTTGAGTCAGTCATTCTTCTCACCTAGACCTGGACCTTCTCAGACCAGCCAATATTACTCTGACACTGACACTGTAGTTCGCTCTTGTTCCAGATGAATGTCATGATCTACAACGTGTCAGACGCCGATGTCCTGGAAGTGGTGGACCCTCTGGACCAGACCTCCGCCCCTCTAGACCCGGACCCGGACCCTCTCAGACCGTACAATATGTCCTTGGTCAGACCCGAGTGCAACATCGACATGATACCTTCTATAAACCAGTATTTTACGGGTAAGTGCTCTATTTAAGAAGTTACCATGTGATGTCCTGTTCTACTATCGGGAATCTAGTAGACGTAGAGCCATGTGTTTTGAAAGTTTACATTGACTAACTACAACAAATCCCTAAGATTAACATTTGGAACTTTAAGGGCTTGCGGGGCAAAGTCCTGAACTTGGATGTTTTTTAAATACCCCAAAAGACACATCTAGAGGGTAAGAGCTTTCGATTGATACCAAATATGTATATAAAATTATAGTTTTAGGGGTAGAAAATCGCCGAAAAAAATTCAAGAAATTATTTTAATAATATAGACTAGTATCCCGTCACGGCTTCACTCGCGATCACAGTAAAATGTTATGTTTGAGAAGATAGTTTCATTTGTTAAAGCGTCTATGGGACCGAGCTTTGCTCTAAAATCCGGTCAGTTTGTTAATGGTTCCTCTTCAAGGCGAGAGTATTTGCTTTGCTTATTTGCTCATTTATTTTCATTTTGGGCATGCCCGTTTAATATTCAATCTTTTTTAGATGCATGGTTCTCGCAATTTATACATAACCTAATCATGTACATTTAAAGTTATGTACACATTGGTTACAATCACTATTCTCACAAAAATCATATGAGACTTTCTAAGTAAGTGTTATTTTTACAATTGAAAGGTTGCTTTTGAACAGCTGTTATGATTCTTTTGTTTTTATTTAAAAATCTTAACCATAACCCCAACGTTAGTTTTTCGAAAATCTTTCTATATACTATATCTTTCCATAGATGAGAAATGATTAGAACACATTTATTAACCCATAAATTCGATAGTTTCAACTAAAGGTAAATGTCTGGAGCAGGAGTAGGCAAAGGTTTCATTCTGATGTATTAACTGAATTCCAATACCTACCTGTACATTGCGTGTACTATATTCTCCTAACAAACGTATGCGCAATCGGTTCAATTAACTACTAACGTCAGTGATGACAATTTTAAAGGCCTAAGGAGCAGATAATTCCCAAAGGGCATACAAAATGGAAAGTATAGGCCCGTTTCTGCCTGTAGTAGTGCATTGCCTGCTGTCTTTCTAGCAAATAATTGCTCAATCGGTCTGGTAAGTATTTAATTAAAATGGAAATGCGGGAAAAGCACATAACTGTTTTTTTTTATATTTTCGTAAGGACCTATCTTCTTCAAAATCTCTTCTGAATAACTCCAGTAGTTTGTTGGAATTATTGAAGGTGGACTTAAAAACATAAAATATTCGGTATTATAATCACAATGGCTAGGTACCTAGACAAACTGAGCTTTAAATGCCATGTTTAAAGGGCTTACGTGTTCTGTAGCCAATGATTCACTGCCTTGCCATTATATTATACGGTTTAGTATACCTTTGTAGAGTAGTAAAGCAGACGTGTTTCCTCCGTTCTCTGATAAAATGCTTAAATGGTCATTAGAACAAATATGGTGCATTCTGTAGTGAAAATTTAAGTAATCTTCAAATCGATTTTGTAGCAGTGCCGGACCAAGGGCATAACAATAATGAAATACAATGATTTGAAACAGCCAAAAGGATTCCTCCTCCACACAAAAATGGGCAAAATATTTTATTTCGTTCAGTACAGTAGTTTTTTTTTGTGAAACGCAGAACAAATCTGGCTTATAAACAAACAGACAGATAAACAAATTTCAACAAAAATTTCATTTGTTCCTTTTCATACAACATTTCACAACTCAAAGCGATGTAGAAAAATAACTTACTTTATTTAAGAAAAATAGATTCCTTAACCTGTAAAATCTGGTATTTCTAATAACCTGTCCATATTGTATTAACAGCTGCAATTCAAATCAAATGATTCCCTATGTTAATCTTATGGGAAAAAATCTAACTTTGAGGGTGGTCCGTGCCCTTCAGATTAATAATATCGAAAAATAAAATACCTTATGCACGACTACGTATCAGGACGAATATTTTGGTACCTCAATCGTTAAAATCGGCTCAGAAATAACGGATGAGTTTGCTTGACAAAAATTGGCTTAGCGTAATAATATATAAGGTTTACATTACAATCAGCTGAATAACTAAATCAAATATAACTCCATAAGATTAACATTGAAACTTTGAGAGCTCGTGGGGTAAATAAAGCCCCGTGGTCAAGAGTTTATGGAAACTCCAAAAGGCACATCTAGAGATTAATAGCTTTCGAATGATACTAAATATGTATATAAAATAATAGTTTGAGGGGTCAAAAACCACCGAAAAAAATCAAGGAATTCTTTTGATAATATAGACTAGCAAACCATATGTTTGTATCTTTAATTCCAGCTGTTCTGCTTCTTTTGTTTTCATTTGCTGTCCAATGTTATTTAAATGGGCCAAAACAGTACTTTGAGGGCTTCCCAAGGGTTTCTGGTTCCACACACTGACTTGAGACCCCAAAAGGCACATCTAGACGTTAAGGGCTTTCAAACGACACGTAAATCATCAAAATCGACCCAGTAGTTTAGCCATAATCTTCTGCACAAAAATCGCCTTATTCTTTTAATATAATGAATAATTTTAGTAGCATCTAAAGTGTTACTTTATATTTGTTATTGAACAGCTAGTCATTGCTTACTCTTACGTACATAAACTACGATTCTGGCCTAAGAAACCTTTTTGCTTGCTGTCGTTTATATAAGTGAAGACAACTATTTAAATGTTATCATTGGGCTTATGGACGAGTTTTTCACTCATGCAACGTGCTCGTGCTGTACATTGAAGTTTACTTGTATTTGTGCCTGGCATTCCACCTACCAATGCGTTGGATGGCGCACTACCCACAAGTTGAGAAGAACTGCACTGTAGGCTGTAATCCACCTGGGGCTTTTCTCTGCCCGCAACGCCGCGGTGGTGATTCCAGGGTCCGAATGTTGATCGAGTGAAAGTGATGGAGAGTAATGTTTGATGACGACCTTCCCGCCGTGGCGTCACCGCGGCTCAGGTACAGGTACAGTCGCGCCCGACCAAACTTGACCCTGGCTCACTCTTGGCGTGTATCCAACCACAGGACAAGTCGGAGGATTGGAAATTCAATTTCATGACAATTTCTTGTTTTACTTGCTCTAACAAAACAAAAACTGGTAACCAAACCTCAGTATTATATATTTTCGGTAAATTAGCTCAGTTACAATAGTGATAATTTTGGGGGTTGTTACTATTCATTAACAATTTTATTTACGTTTGAACCGTTAAATATATTCAACAAATTTGTAATATTTTGTCAGTAGAAAGTCAACATTTGTTTAACTTAACAACTTATTAGAGGTCTAATATCTTGTGACCTTTTTTACCCTCGGTCTACACGAAATCGCTGACATGGATAATTGCATTTTTATTTTGTAAAAAACTGCGTGTATAAATCGGATAAGTTAAAATCTGAAACCATCAACTGTCCAACAAATCTATTTGTTTTTAAAATATAGATTCCCAAATTAATTTATGGTGCATTCTAAATAGTTTTGTAATAAAATCTAAAATAAATCCATCCATCGAATTTAATTTTAATTTTCAATAAGTAAGCTAAATCACAGTTAAATTTAATATTTTATCTTATGTGGCTGAATTCTAAATTGTATCGACAACTACAATGTTATAATCGTCGAGCTAACAGCATTATTTTTTATTATAAGGGTATCGTGCAGCGTTAATTTATATATTGTTGTGGTCACTGTCCTCAGCGTTCATTTTCGCCATCTGAGAAAACTATTCATTAAAAATGTGCCTAAATTCGCTACAAAGCAAAAGAAATACGCTTATTGGCTTCATGTAGCTTAAACAAGCAAAGAATGTTCATTCTCAGCTCGAATTCGTATTAGGTTGTACATACATTCGAATTATATTGCAAATAAACAGCTGTACTTTCAGAATTTATTCCTAAAGTCCAATTTCATAAATGATATTGTAAAATTGTTTTCGTCCCACAGTAGTACCTCCACACACCCATCACATTGACAGTTCAGGTTGTAACTCCTCGATACACGTTTAAACCGTTCGAAATAACTAATTATTTTTAAGATAATATTATCCTTGTCTCCGTCCGCCAATAAGGTAACAATCGGTTTCATAATATTATAACACCAGGCCGTCGTGTCAGGCTTCAGTTCTCAGCCACCGCTTCCCGCCACTTTCCCTGATTTGCATGTCGCAGCTCATCTGATGTGAATCAGGTGTCGACACTTTCAAGTACTGCTGAAATGCGTTTTAAATAATAGGAAATTTGTCGCAAAAACAAAAGTTTTCAGCATCCCGATTTTTACGAAGCATTCACTAGCTGATTTTATAGTATTATCCCGTTTTATGAGAAGAAACACTAATATATTTATAAAACTGCATTTAGGGGTTGTGTAACACATAATTATACAAGGGTTAATTTTGAAACTGTAATTATCATAATAACTGTAATGGGTCATTCTTTATGAATACAAAATCCCAGCATTGGACATCTCGCTAGCCTAACAGTTAGCGTCTTAGACTTCGGTTCAAGGGGTCGCGGGTTCAAATCCCGGGGTGTCCACACAATTTTGAGGGGTTTGGACCGGTTTCCTAAAAGGTTTACTAATAATCAATACAATTGTTTATTTTCTGATCCACTTAACTATTGTATGTCAATAAGATTAAGAGGACGCTTCAGTAGTTAAACCTGTTTCCCCCAATGTCAAATTTCAGATTCCGTTCCTCCTCAACGGATTATCTGAAATAATTCTTTTATAGAGTAAGACAATACTTCCAGTACAGCGATTGAGGTGAGTATAGTTTTGCTACCACAAGTAGTCACCCCTTAACAAAATTGCAAATATTGTCTAATTGGACTTTTATTGAATGACTAGCAGTACCCGGCGCGCACAAGAATCTGTACTCCTATATTTACTTTACAACTCGCATTCAAAAATCAATAAACAACCGTTTGCAATAATTTAAATTGGTTATCTGATAAAATAAACAAAAATCTGAATTTTACTTCATATGAATAACATTGTAATTCTGAAAGCCCGTGGGCGAATCCCTAAAGGCCTAGTACCTCGATTGGTGTACCTTCCTGGGTGAACCTAAATAACTACGCAAAGTTTCATTTAACTTTGACGGAGCGTATTAGGGGGCCATAGGGGGTTTATTACACTCATTAGTGAATTTCCTTTGGAAAATGAACTATTAGCATGACCCGCACGGTGAAACTTAAGCCCAGGACCACCATAGAAGTTCCTAACGTGACCCCCTGAACACGTTTTGGGGGGTCGTTCAAAATTTTATATATATATGTGTGTGTGTTTGCACTCTAGCGGTCGCATTTTTTGTCCGATTTACTTCAAATTTGGCAAAGATGTTTCTTTCTATAATCAGTTGGACAAGTTCGTTGGGCAAAACAATCGGAAAACTCTAAACCCCTTTTTTGGGGATTAATCTTTCAAATTTCGAGTTTTTAGGCCGAAAAAGGGTCAGAAAAGCCCCGTGTGTAAAATTAATGCATGAAAAAATATGGGAATTAGTTAGGCAAAAGTTTAAAGCCCTTTCTCGTAATTCTAGCATACATATTTACCGAGTTATTAAAGAAAACGTGGTTCGACTAAACACAGTACGTTGTCTTATGGGGGTTTTACACTAGAAAATCCTGTTCTTCCTTTGTTAGAGTACTTTTATCATCCCCAGAAACCTCACGCCTACTTTCAAGTCCGTCTCCTAACATTATAATGCGCAAAACTGTATTCCCAGCTTTGCAGGTAAATGAAGCCAGGAGCATCAGAACAGCCAAAAAATCACTGTTTTCAGATTTTAATAAAAATTTGAATAATCCTTGTTTTTCCACTGATTTTGAGTTTTAAAAGTTTTTATGTGGAAATTCACTTCCCTCACGTCAGCGTGCTGCGTGCGAACTCGTTTTTATATACTTATACTCCCTTTACGTTAATCGTTGATTAATTCCAGTGGTTTTTGTTTCTTAAATTAAGAGTCTTCATCACCGGAAGTTGCTAGACGCTATCTTGGAGTTTTGCTCCATAATGCCAATGTTAACTTTGTGCCTCCATTACTCCTCACCTGATCGCCACATACAATTAATTTTGGTGTCAAATTAAAGGTTTTGCCGTCCTCTAGGGAAATACAATATCGAATTTTTTAATTTGAGTACTATAGTCGCATAATAAATAGTTTAATTTTGAACTGAAACACTGTACATGTTCTCATTAATTTGCAACAAAATACAAATTCGACTATTGTATTTCCCTAGAGAACGAGGAAACCTTTAATTTGACACCAAAATTAATTGTTTGTGACGATCAGATGAGGAGTAATGGGGGCACAAAGTTTACATTGGCCTTATGAAACAAAACACCAAGATGGCGTCCGGAAACTTCCGGTGATGAAGACTCTTAAGGCGGTTTGCTTGCTAGACCCTCAAGCCTACGTCGCGTCGTCTTTAGAAGATGCAATAAAATACAAGGCTGAAGACGTCCCAGGAATAGTAATTCATTGCATTACTCCATCGCACACAAAATAAGCTAACATTGCATTGTTAGTTGTTTGATTTGTACCAGTGTTTGTATTTGTAAGAGAAACGTGTGTCTTAATAATGTATTAACTAACTTACACGTGTGTCATAATGTACTCATACATTCCCTAACTTACGTAGGTACCAAATATTGTACCAGTCATTACGAACAGATAGGCCTGCCATATTTAATATACAAACTTTATATAATTATTTAATATACAAACACTTTATACAAACCAGCATATTTGGTTTGACTTTGCCTTTATTTGTTACGAATATGAAATGCAGTACCGTAATTTAAGTGAGTAATCTTAAAATTAAAACGACCCAGAAAAGAAGTTGAAAGATCAAAGACAGGGATGAAGAGAGCCGAGCAATTACTAAAGACAAAAATATCTTAAACAATTATTAGGTATTAACTATGTAGAAAAGCACTTCGATCATGCATCATATCAAGACACCAAGGTATATTTTATTCCACAACAATAACTATAACTGACCGATAGCCTGGTGTAGTTTTATCCTAGTTTATCACGTGTATAGTGATAAATTAACACTATTTAGTATCCCTTGACACTAAATTAACTACTGTTTACGTTTACTAAGCGCTCTGCTCTCGCCTCAGGGTTCGCTGCCAGTTCAGTGCCCAGTCGTGGCCCACATTCGGATTCCCAGTACCTTATAACCTGACCGGCAGGTTCCTACAAGGACCGACACTTTCACCATCAGCTGATGATTGCTCTTGTGTTTTGTTTTGATTTTTGTAAGTCCTGCCGTTTGGTTTGATTTGATTTGATCCTCATCTTTGTGTTTTCTTGGGTACGCAAAGACACATGTTTGAATAATTTAATTGGGGTTAATTTACTCTCCGCTTTATGAAAATTACACACCAAATTTGTATAAAGTTAGTACATAACCTTGTAGGCTGTGAGAAAACAGTTTTTGTAAAAATATTTCGTCAATCAACATAGTGCAATAGGTAAATTGCTAGTAGGTAACCACATGAGTAATGCACAAGCTCTTTGTGTCACGATAATGCAATTTGCAAGTTCTATGTGCCATGATAATGCAATGTCAAACCATCCACGTTTAGGGTAAGTTTGTGATCTTTGGTTTCAGTATGTTTGCTAATCTTTGATGGGATTCGTGGGGTATATACTAAACCTCAATTATTCAGGGATTCGATCACAATTCACCCCTTCTCCGGTTTATCCGTACACAAACCGTTCAAAGATAGTATGGATTTTGAATACGCGTTTGCAATATTCTTAAGAGTTTTGAGCACGCACTTACAATATTCTTAAGAATAATTTAACACATTTTCAGTGTAAAATTATTATAACACTGATTATGATAACACTTATTCACTAATGTACGGTGTGTTTAGGATTCGACCTTAAGGTTATTTATCAAAACAGAACCAACCTCTTCATTACAAATCTTCAGTATTCCTACCAAACCATTATTATACTGCCATTATTATTTCAATCAACAGCCCTTTATACAGCCTCTGTACATTTTACTTCATGTCACTTATTTAATACCTACCCGCAAGTGATCTGCAGTACTTTTGACAGTACCTTGGTATTTTAGATTATAATATGTTTCCTATATAGATCCGGCGACGACCGACCAAACTCGATCTTTGGTTCCCATTCCGCTCGCTCTCTCATCCCTCTCTCTCTCTTACCCCCGTCTGCGACTCACCTCCTCCACACCACGGATGGCAGGTCCTCCACGCCTGGGGGTGTCATAAAACTAGAAAATCAATCAACTGGCACTAATGAAATGCTCCATTGGCATTCGAGGTGTTAATAACAATATCAGTCACTCCCGTTCCCTATCAGAACGTTAAAAATTTCACTGGCGTTACAAGACAGGGTTGAAAATCAATATATATTTGTTAGTGAATTTCCTTTGGAAAGTGAACTATTAGCACGGTGAAACTTAAGCCCGGGACCACCACAGAAGTTCCTAACGTGACCCCCTGAACACGTTTTGGGGGGTCGTTCAAAAGTTTATGTGTTTGCACTCTAGCGGTCGAATTTTTTGTCCGATTTACTTCAAATTTGGTATGAACGTTCCTTTCTGTAATCATTTGGACAAGTTCGTTGGGCAAAACAATCGGAAAACTCTAAACCCTTTTTTTTGGGGATTAATCTTTCAAATTTCTAGTTTTCGGGCCCAAAAAGGGTCATAAAAGCCCCAGATGTAAAATCAACGCATGTAAAAAGATGGGAATTAGAGGGGCGAAAGTTTTAAGCCCTCTCTCGTCATTCGCTAGCATAAATATTTACCGAGTTATTAAAGAAAATGTGTATCGACTAAACACAGTACGTTGTCTTATGGGGGTTTTACACTAAAAAAGCCTGTTATTCCTTTATTAGAGTACTTTTATCACCCCCAGCAACCTCACGCCTACTTTCAAGCCTGTCTGGACCTTCTCCTAACCTTATAATGCGCAAAATTGTATTCCCAGCTTTGCAAGTAAATGAAACCAGGAGTATCAGATCAGCCAAAAATCAGTGTTTTCAGATTTCAATAAAAATTGGACAAATGTATGTTTTTACATTGATTTTGAGTTTTAAAAGTTGTTATGTGGAAATTCACTTCCCTCACGTCAGCGTGCTGCGTGGGAACTCGTTTATAACTATAACAGTCATCGATTCGATTTTTCCTGCCTCTTCCTTGCATCAAAGGAGGACACGGTGACACACCCAAGGAAGTCTCCTGCTCGTAGGTCGTGTCTACAGAAAGGCTGTTGAACCTCAGCCATTGTTAGGTCTATTGGCCCACTCCTACCCCAGGCTTTCACTCTGGATTATATCTCCCCCCTTCATTCTTCACCGGCTGATCAATTGTTGATGCATGCCAAACAGAACGCCCGGAAAACAGACTGTTGATTAGCTTTACTTGTGATAATAGTAATTAGTTTCTGTGTTGGATCTTGATACGACCAACACACCTAATTTATAAGTGGAAAGTTTGTAAGAATAATCCTACTTTGTTTGATAAGTGGGTTAGCAAAAATTCTTATTGTGATTAGTTTAGAATACACGCGAATTTGTATAATTATTTATGCAGTATTTAGTTTTTCAATCATATATTTATAGCAGAAAACCCTATAGTTTTTTTCAGCTGGTGCAGGTAAATAATTCAATTCTTTCAACTCAAGCTCCAAGGACTACATCAAAACAACAATTCACTGCAAAATATCTGATATTTATCAGACATCCAACACGATACACATGGACATTTGCATGATGAACATTTGACCATGCAAGGTTCTAACCTATTCCTTCTCTATAATTCACTCGGTATGTTACATCAAATTACTACAACGTCAAGATAAAATATACATTAATTAAATACATGTTTTTAATTTACAATGAAATATACCAAATAGATTTAATGGTAATTAGTGTTATTAATCATACTCACAGCAAAAACAAATTAATGCAAGGTAATTCAAAGGTAATCCTTAAACTAATTGTATAAGTTTCAAAAGTAGTAGGCCTAGATTAAAATAGCGAATAGTTGCTAGATAATAAGTATATGTAAACGGTAGCCCATAATGCATGAAATCATCAGTATGGTAATTCACACACAAATATAAACATAGAAATACCAACAGATATGCATAACGATGTATCAACATGCTTCCAGGTTCATTTATAAATTAATGAATGGATCAAATACAAAATAAATAATCATAATCATAAGTTTATAAAATACAAAAAGTATATATACTACCGTACCCCTTTTAATATGTTTTAATAATATTTATTACTTAATTTCAATTTGTAATTGTAATTGAAAGTGAGTTTATACTGGTTTGGTATCATTTTAACACACCTCTAAATTTGTTTTGATTAGTTTTTTTATAACACACAAACAATATAATTTGGTTTATGCAATGTAATAATAATCATTAAATTTGTTATACCAGCAGGGATCAGTCATGAGACAAATACCGTAACTAAACAATGTGTTTAAAATTGTGTCGATATTCCCAAAGTTGAAAGCGCGAATTTTTCAACACAAATTTAATTTTGAGCAGTAAAACATCCAAAAGTTTCTATAAGTTGAAATCTAGGTTATATTTATTTTATCTTCCTCCCTGAGTCCTGGCTGAGCCTGAGCCCCAGTTCCAACCACTCCTACGTCACTCGCCAGCGTCACGGACCATTTCTAGGAATCGCCCCGCATTAACGCCCAAGTGTCAGTGGCAGTGAGTGGCATAGTTCCTGTGCTTTCTCATTCGTATTTCCCGAGTCGGAAAACCCACTAAAATCATACCCGGTACCGTTGCACTAATAGCTGCACTTTACTTTCCCCAGAAAATCGCGAGTGCCGAATCACCCGTTCACTGACAATTTCCGAAACTAAGCATCATTATACCGCGTCTCGCAACTGAAAACCAATTTGACCATTTATTCAACAGATCAAAACTGCGTATCTTACAGTTAACATTTTTACCATTGACTATTGTACATACTCAACTGTCACCACTTTTTAAACGGAATAACGTAGCAAAGAAATCAAATTTCAAAAGTATTTGTCAATCGTTTAAGTTACGATCCAAGACGATCCAACCTAGTTCCAAGACGGTTAGCTTCTTGGACTTCGGTTCAAGAGTTCACGGGTTCGATTCCCGGAATCTCCATTTCTATATGGGTTTAGACCGTTTCCTTAAAAGCGTTTAGTAATCACTTAAAATTTTTTTCTTAAAGAGACAACAAATATACAGCAAAAACAATAAAAATGAACATTACAAATAAATCGCGCAATTCTACTGTATATTGCGGGTTTTAGAAAGTTGCTCACTTTGTGGCGTGTAGTTAATCGATTTCACACTACTTCTCGGTCAAATACGGTTGCAGTGTTTCGGCTGCCGCTGCCCTACTCCTGGAATAGGGTCGATTATAGCGCTCGTAACAACTGAGGGTGGCCTATAGCCTACTCCCTTACTCAACTGAGGGTGGCCTATAGCCTACTCCCTTACTCAACTGAGGGTGGCCTATAGCCTACTCCCTTACTCAACTGAGGGTGGCCTATAGCCTACTCCCTTACTCAACTGAGGGTGGCCTATAGCCTACTCCCTTACTCAGAATCAAGCACGTTCACATTCAAAGCACTGAGCTCCTTCTCCAGTGTCCACTGTATGGACAAATTCAATTTACCATGAATTGGAAAACACTGCTTAGTAATACATCGGAATTTTCTGACATGAACTGAATCAATTTGAAGATGGTGTATATTTGAAGATATATATGGGTGTTTCCAAATTAATGTTGCTAACTTCGGGATATTGTTCCTTATGTCAAAAGGAACGTAAATCATCATATAACCGGGGGTCTATTTCTTTTCGTTTACTGTCTAACTGTCCATATGTGATTTTTACTAGAAAATTTATATTTAAAAAACGGCTTGACCTAATTCAACCAAATTTTGGTTAAATACTCTTCTTTGTAGGTTATTTTTTAGAAAAAAATATTTGTTCATAACATCTGTCCGTTAAAAAATGGCGGCCATTGAAAATTTGTAACCACACACATATCTAAAAAACTAGAAATTTAACAAAAAACTTTTTAGAATACAGAAAGTTAGAAGATGTACTTATAAATCCATATCTGCTTTAACATTGAAAATCGGGTAAAAATTAACTGAACTATGACTGAAAGGCAAAACACATGGCTAAATTTTGCTATCATTTAGATTAGTTATGATAGCAAAATTTAGCCATGTGTTCCGTTTTTTCAGTCAAAGTTCAGTTAATTTTAACCCGATTTTCAATGTTAAAGCAGATAAGGATTTATAATTACATTTTCTAACTTTCTTTACTCTAAAAAGTTGTTTGTAAAATTTCTAGTTTTTTAAATATTTGAGGTTGAAGTTTTTTAATGGCCGCCAATTTTAAATGGAAATATTTTATGAACAAATATTGTTTTCTACAAGAGAAACTACCAAGAAGAGTATTTTCCAAAATTTGGTTAAATTTGGTCAAGTCGTTTTTAAAATATAAATTTTCTAGTAAAAATCTCTTACGGACAGACAGACAGTAAACGAAAAGAAATAGACCCCCGGTTATATGATGATTTACGTTCCTTTTGACGTAAGGAACAATATCCTGCAGTTAGAAACATTAATTTGGAAACACCCTGTATATATTTCTATAAGGTGTACGGTTATTGTGCAACATTGTTTTACTTGGCGAAATGAACAGCAAAATGATAACGCCTTCTGAGAATGAGAATGGAATATAACATTTTTATTGTCATATATGTATGCCTATAAAATAAAATAAAACTATCTTATGGAACAATTTAATGTTACCGATTTTTCTCAAATGACAATTTGTTAACCGTACAGTTGTTACGTATCATTGACTATAATACCCTGATCTTATTCATACTAAATGAATGTGATGCATGTCTGAAGTTTTGTATATTCCGTTCTAACGCAAAACTCATGTACCTATTGTATTAAACTTCCTCATATGAATTAATACACATGGCCTATGAATGTAATGCTCCAGATGGGCCTATTTTAGTTTAAAAATCCCTTTAGGCTCCCCCCTACAAGTCTTCAAAGTGCCAATGTTATTATTATGTACATTACTTTAATTTGCTCAAGTGATTATGTACTCAACCGTCGCATGTCCCGATTAAAGTTGGGAACTGTATTATTTATCAAATGCCATAAAAAAGTATTGTAATTTGTCTCATCATATTTGTAAGAAGTGTATTATATTATAGCAAAATCGGCAACCCCTAATTTTGTTAAGAACTGTCTAGCACATGTTTCATAAGCTAAAGGCTTTATGCGAGTCTTAAAAACCTCAGTTATTTTAAATCAGTAGCCTATCTCCGTAAATTGTGCTTGTTCATTATTGCAAACACGTAAGATCCTCTTCTTCCTATCTTTACTATTAATACCAGAGTTATGCTTCTTTGTTTTGTGTATTTAAAAGTAATTAGGTGCAGTGTTATAAATCAGCATGGTTTATGAAAGTTTTATAGTATTTTTATTACAGTAGATGGTTGCTTCATGCTTCATCTTTTGATCGCTCTCAGCCTTTTATAAGCTGAGCAAAATTACTCCTATTAGTAAATTAGCTGTCTTATTACACCCCATGAAAAATCACAGCTATTCAATAATATTACCAAAGAACTAATATTTGTGATGTGACAATTCTGCTCCCTAAAATTGCTAGAGATTTGTTGTTCTTTAAATTATACATACACAACGATTTTAGATAATCCATTGAGGAAGGTCGGGATATAAAAATAAATATTGGGGAGAGAAGCAGGTATAAACGCACATTTTTTTGACTGAATCCTTCTATTAAAATCCATGTTTAAAATAACGTTTATTTCGATGTTAGACTTTTTTGAATTTAACTTCCTACATCCAAAAATATTTTATTGTTTTTACACAACTTTTTTTGCCAAATAAGGATTAGAATTTTGAAGTGATCTCCTTTAGTGTAAATTAAATTCGTTAAACATGTATACAACGATCTGACCAAATAAAATAACTATCTGCCATAGATACACATTGACATATTTAAGGGCAATGGGACAAAGCCCGAAGACAGTTTTGGACATTGAAGAATGTTGTGACATTTAGGAATCTTAACAAACATATTTAAACACAATACGATAAGGTTTTGTCACGATAAGGATAATACGAATAAGGTTTTGTCAAAATAACACTTTCGGATTTCCCATTTGATTATGTAAATTCCAAAATTAGCATTTTGAATAAATAAAAATTTGATCCTACAAATCATCCCCTAACTATATAGGCTACATTATTTTACTATACCCACATACACAATTATTTTTTACATTTAAAATAAACTAATTCATTGATATACAAAGGTAATAATACCCCCGTCGCAGCAAACCTGCGTACTCAGCGAATTACCAATGCATATATATGTGCCTCACTACTACATAGAGCCACTTACCAAGTTTCACAAAAATACATTCATAAATAAGTGATATATAGCATTTTATTTATTCTCCATAAGAATAACATTAGGGCTGAGTACGCAGGTTTGCTGCAACGAGGAAGATAAGAAATATGTATTTTTGCAATTATCAATATAGCTCGACCAGGTGAAGCTACATACAAAATTTTATTAATTTAGGTTCATAACCAAGGGAGATATAAAACGTTACTTATTCTCCATATGAATAAAATGGGGGCCGAGTATGCAGGTTTGCTGCTACAGGAAAAATCAACAAAAAACTCTTTTTGTGCAAATATCAATATACCACAACTAGTTGAAGCCACATACCAAGTTCATCAATATACATTCATAAATAATCAAGATATCAAATTTTATTTATCCTCCATAAGGATAACATTGGACAACGTACTGTGTTTAGTACTTTGAATATCTCTGCAAGGTTGGACCTAAAACAACAACTGAACCACCAAAATGATTGTTTTTAGAGCTAAACTGATTGGTAAAAAGAAATGTGAAGTTTTTAATAAAATTATCTTAGGAAAATCCAAAAACCTTTTTCCTATAAGATTAACATGGGAAATTTTATGGTCACGTTTTTTGACTTTTCTCTGCAACCAATTAACCTAGGTTAAGGATACAAAATACCAAATTATTTGTTTTTTTTAAGCTCTATAAAATGGCTATAACCAAAAATTGAGTGTTTTTAAAATTTTAGGGGAAAAATAAAAAAAAAAACTGATTTTTGGAAAAAATTAAAACTCCCATAAAACTCCCTTTCCATAATCCGATCGATCTGGTTTTCGAACTTAGTCAAAAATGTTACTCTTCACATTTGTGCAAAATTTCATAAAAATCGGGCATTTCTTTCAAAAGTTATCGCGGTAACAGACACACACATATAAATATATATAAATTAACGAATAGTGTTTTTGGCATCTGGGGACCTCAAAACAAAAAGTTACCTTGGTCTCGTGCTTAAGTCTTACCATGCCACCTACAGTAATAGCTTCTTCCCTATAGGGTAAATTCGCTAAAAACAATAACAAACAAAAAATTAGTTTATTAACTGATTTTTTTTGTCAGCCTATGTTTTGGTTATTTTAGTGTAGGAATATTTCTCACTTAACGGTTTCTAGTAGTTGTAAAACCATCACAACCTAGTCTGATTTTCTATGTTGTGTTACACAAGTTAAATTAATTTTTTTTTAGTGGTAGCATTGGTTATGTAGCCTATACATAATCAATGGTGGTAGTCTGAGCAAATAAGCTAGGCTTTTAAATAAACTATATACAAATAATAGTTTGAAGAAGATAAAGATTTTAACCCTATAATTTTATCGATTGATTTACACTGTCATTGAGGGACAGTTATGTAGCCATTTGCCATGTAAACATGAAATGTAGATACGTTATAATTATCAATTTAACTCTCAATAACATGGAGTCCCATTGTTAAACTAATTAGATTTACCTTTATTGTTTTCATCTGTCAAAGTACAGAAGACAACAATTCAAATTCATTAGAAAAAATATGTGTTGTGTAAATAAAAACAATAGGGGTTAGATTTCTTAAATTCAATTTTGCATAGCATTCAAATATATCTCTATGTTCATATTCCCCCACCACTAAGCAAGTTTGTATAGTTTGCTTGCTGACCTTCAATGAAAGGTCAAAATCAATGCTAAAAACACATACAGGAATACCTAAATATTGACTTGAAGTTCATTCATCAATATTACTTAGGCTGGCCTATGACAAAGCATGGTCATGAGCTGATCTCGTTTATTGTTTTAATAACAAACAAATTAGCTGAACCATTTACAAACTCTTTGTATGAAGAACAAAAAATAGGTTTAAAATATAGTTTTTCTAAGCTTTTGTAGTAAGAGTTCATGATCATGAGAGTTTTTTTAAATGTTTGAGTTGCCTCGTTTGACTCCTAGAAGCATCGGTCCTGTAAAGCAAATATTAGTTTTGATGTTCCTTGAAGAAAATATAATAATTTGTGTAGTGATTTCAGTCTGTATTTAGTCATATGTGTAAAAGTCCTGCAAAATGTCAGACTCTTATGATATTTTATCTTTTTATGACTTTTATGTCAATATGCAAGTCCAAAAAATGTACAAATCCAATTTTACTTTCACCCTTTTTATATTTTAATTTTTGAAACAAGTTATTATTTAATATTATAATTGCAAAAAACTTTGGAGACATTACTCATAGGAAGCATTCGATAAACAACATACCTAATGTGACAAAAAATAAACATACAAATAAACCTAACATTTTTTTCTGAATTAACTATTATTTTATATAATTTAACATACATCATTAATTACAATCAGATGAAGTAAAAAGAGTGCTAAAACACTAAAATAATGGTTTTCTATTTGTTTCTCTAAAAAACTATTAATTTGCCAGAGTGCAACAATCTAAAACATTAGAATGTCTTTGTTATTACTCTGCCACTATTCACGTTTAAATCCCCGCAACAATCCCGTTCTGTGCATGAGCACAGACACGTGCATGAGCACAGACACGTGCATGAGCACAGACACGTGCATGAGCACAGACACGTGCATGAGCACAGACACGTGCATGAGCACAGACACGTGCATGAGCACAGACACGTGCATGAGCACAGACACGTGCATGAGCACAGACACGTGCATGAGCACTGACAGTTTATTTAATACTCTCAAGGGAAATAAACTACTTGACATACTAATACGTCTCTTGATGTCTTGAAAGAAGTATGAAGTTATACTTCATCCGAGATCTGTCTGAATTAATTTGAGTCTCAAACTCGTACAGCCAGTTCAAAGCCACTTCCTTTATAAAGACGCAAAATAAACACATAGCTGAGTTGATATTGCCTATTGTCTCTAATGCAGGCTGGTTGGTAAATCATTATTGGTTTAATCTGTCTCCTTCTACTGTAGTCAGTATGAGAAAAAAGTCTGTGATAAATAAAACAGTGGATACAATTAAAACGATCAATAAAATAAATAAAAACTTTTTGAAGAATATGCAACATTATAAATTAAATGTAGAATCAAGGAAACTCAAATCCATTTTCTACAACAAAAAAAACTCTTCAGGGCATAATTTTAAATTTTCACACTCCATCTGAAATTTAATACATCTACTTCTCAAAATGTATTCTTGACATTACTGTATTTCTCACAGAAAATTCAATAAAAATGATTTGATTTGAAAAAAAATATTTTTATTTGGTGGTATATGCAGCGCCGTTATCAAATATGGCATCGTTATACAAAATTAGTAAATTGTAATGCCTTCCTTATTTAACTGTGTTGATTTGGGTGAAAATTTCAAAATGAACAGTATTTTCTCCAACTATTTACTTCGTGTTACTACAGTACTGCCCCAAAATTAAACAAATGAGACAAATAATCAATTATATATAAAGAACGGAAACAAAATTTCCATAACACCAAAGACCAAAAATCCTTTATCTATTTTTGCTTTGAATAAGGGCAAGTTATCAAACTCTAAAGCATCAATATTTTTGCATACTTAATTACATATCTACTTAATTAACATACTTAATTTATAATGGGTTACTGACTTCTCAAGTGGTCATATAGTGTTCCTTGCATCCCTTTACCTAATAGACTGCTTCTCTGAAGCTCTCTGTACTCTGAAGCTTCTTATTAACCATGAAAAGAAACATTGTTTAGTTGCCAGATTTCACAGATTAATAGTTGCCAGATTAATAGAATTTGTTTTTCTTTAGGAACATGCCAAAGTAACATTAGCAAAGTAAATACACTTTTTCATCACTAATGGTATAAGCCAAAATCAAGCCATTATACATAAACACATGTAAGTGATGTTGCTTGGTATAATTTTGTTTAGATTTTGTTATTATTAGGAAAAAGCTTTGCAAGTATGTTACAGTAGAGTCTCGATCATCCGACCTTCGGTTATCCGACCGTCCCCGTGCACGATCAAACAATCGATTTACACTCGCCTAGAAAAAAATCATTTTTGACATTGTTTTTACTGGTTTTTCTGTGTTATCCGATCACAGAACACCGACCGTATTATCCGTGTTTGTTCGTTTGATCCCCGCCCGCCAAGAATTTCTGCCCACCAAGAAAAAAAAATTAAAATTTTTAATATTGTTTTTATTATTTTCCGTGTTATCCGACCTTCCCGTTTATCTGATCTTGCCGCGGCCGGTTTAGGTTGGATAATCGGGACTCTACTGTAATTGATTTTAAACAATGTATTCATTGCCACTGGAAAATATTGGTTAAATACACTGTACACACGATGTACTTAACTGAGTATTTTATGTGCAATTTTTAATTTATAAGTTACAATCTTTTTCAATGATTTAATATTCTAGTATGCTGTAGAGATCTAGTTGTCAATTTCTATACAAAGCCAAATTCATGTACAATTTAATGATTCACCTTCAAATGGCCTTTCAATAAATAACATTCTTGAAATGTCCAGACAATTTCAAGATTACGTTATAAACCGTAAGTATATTTTCATTCAAACCATCAATAGCTGTGTTGTGAATATTATTTCTGGGCAAAATTAAGAGCTAGATCTAACGATGAAAAGTTATTATGTCTAGGAAGTGTTATTCTGGACAATAACCCCTTGAGACTCAGTCAAAGCACATGAAGATTATTCAGTTATTCAGCCAGCTTGAGGAATCAACAATTCAAATGAAATGTCACTACTCTCGTCTATGTTTATACAGTTCGCGCCACGGTGCTTGACGCCTGGGAAAGGCGAGAACCAACTCAAACTTCTCATAATTAAAAGCAGACAATAACGAAAATAACAAAAACCAATATTTTAAAATTATTTTATTTAATTTTGGTTTCTGTTGACACAAGTATTCTGCAACACTAACGGTACTAAGCCATATAGAGGCGAAAAGTCATTCCAGAGCATACGCCAACCAGGCGCCAAGCACTGTGACCCGAACTGTACTTCATTTGCATTTTGGCTTATAAATATCTTCATGAAAATGAATTAACTGTACCCGGGTCAGTATTTATAGTTTGTGAAGTAGGTGACACATTAGTGAAATCCGCCCCTTAGTGTATTGTAGCTCAATTTCTAGCTCAAGATTAATAATGGAAGTATTTGCAAACAAAAATAGAAAATTACTCACAACATTCTCTATAATATTATTAACAGGGGAGCTCTGAAGGCCAATGGGATAAAGCCTAAGGAACGAATTATTTTCTTTGTGCCTGATTATAAATCTGGGCAAAAATAACTACGGTATAATTAAAAAAAACGAGTTCGCACGCAGCACGCTGACGTGAGGAAAGTGAATTTCCACATAAAAAACTTTTAAAACTCAAAATCAGTGTTAAACATACATTTATTCCAATTTTTATTGAAATCTGAAAACATTGTTTTTTGGATGTTCTGATGCTCCTGGTTTCATTTACCTGCAATGCAGGGAATAAATTTTGTGCATTATAAGGTTAGGAGAATGTCCAGTCAGGCTTTGAAGTAGGCGTAAGGTTGCTGGGGATGATAAAAGTACACCAACAATTGAATAACAGGCTTTTCTAATGTAAAACCCCCATAAGACAACATACTGTGTTTGGTCAATACACATTTCCTTCTATAACTTGGTTAATAGTTAAGCTAGAATGACGGGAGAGGGCTTAAAAGTTTCTCCTCACTAATTCCCATCTTTATACATGGATTAATTTTACATCCGGGGCTTTTATGACCCTTTTTGGGCCCAAAAACTTAAAATTTGAAAGATTAATCCCCAAAAAAGGGGTTTAAAGTTTTCCAATTGTTTTGCCCAACGAACTTGTCCAACTGATTACAGAAAGAAACGTCCCTACCAAATTTGAAGTAAATCGGACAAAAAATGCGACCGCTAGAGTGCATACACACACACACACATATATATATATATATATATAAAATTTTGAACGACCCCCCAAAACGTGTTCAGGGGGTCACGGTAGGAACTTCTATGGTGGTCCGGGCTTAAGTTTCACCGTGCTGGTCATGCTAATAGTTCACTTTCCAAAGGAAATTTACTAATAATATTCAAATATGTGTTTAAATATTGTATTAATTTATTTTACAACAGGCCAAGTCACTAAAACTAATAAAAGGCATGGTATAATAATAGTCATCCTCTTAACTCGCAAGCTTTATAATGTTCAAACCATCACTATACCCTGCATGTCTATGCAAACCATGCGGCACACTCTGCATGCACAAACAACAAAATCAAACAACTACACACATACTCAAGGGCGTAGCCAGGATTTTATTTTGGGGGGTGCTGAACCAAGACCACACTATACTCCAGGCCGGAGTCACCCCTTCCACTCGGGGCTGCTACGTCACAGCAGTGGATCCTCTTGAGCGATGCAAATACAGGGTTTAAATGAGATTTTGATGGCGCACGCTTTAACAATCTACCCTGCTTGCCACATTTTTCGAGTAATGCATAAGTATGTTATATCAATGTAATCTGCATAAATTGGCGATCACAATGTAACTTTTGTGGGAGATATTATCTACTCGCAGCCACAGCTCGTTAATTCAAATGATAGGTTGCTTTTAATACTGATGTACTTGTCTTTGGTGTACATACAGTTGATACACATCTATTTATTGTGCTATGTTATATCATTGATGTATTCGTGTCCGTGTGAATACCTTAAAGACATTCATACCTAAGAAATTAAATATTAAATTTGAGCGTTAACGAAGTTAACCAGATCAAGCAGTTCTGTGAATTTAATTAATGTATTTGAACGTTTGAAGTGTTTATTTGCGTAGCACAAATTGTCTATAGATCCTACATGGCAGGTGTAGGCAATAATTAGTTATTTACTTCAACAAAAAACATCAATAACGCATCTCCTAAAAAATATAACGTTGTCCGCATCCGTGCCTGAAATTGGTCTGACGCTCTCTAACATTCTATTTTCTCTCAGAGCTTCCTGTAGTGCTTTATTCCCATGGTTACCGTTCTTTTTTTAGTATTTACTTTTGTATCATAGTCTAAATCGCATAAATTTTAGTTGCTAAAGAATTGCTATTTGGTCGTTGATAATGTCGCTCGCTGCTGTTTAATTATTACGGCCGGTGCATGTTCTCTTGTGTTTTGCCTGATATTTGGATTGTTTACGTCTGTGACCTTCATTTTGGTAATCTTTGAATTTTACTCTTGGAAATGTAGACTGAATGCTGAGTTGTTGTTGTGTGCCGGGTTGCACGAGCAATTATAGGTCCTCAGCACCGGTGACTGTGTTCAAATTTCCCCCGGAGGCAGTACAACGCGAGAAATGGCTGAAATCCATTCATAGGTCGAATTTTGAATCGACAAATAGTTCCATTGTGTGCATTAATCATTTTAATGAAATACATTTAATTCGGCATGATTCAGTGACAAGCTAAAGAAATTTGGTTACTGCATCATACATCTTAAACAATGTATTTAACTAACTATTTTTTATACATACACACATAATTACGTGGTTAAATGGCTGTGTGTCCAAATAAACTAAAACGTTTTAAATAAATTGGTTTCAATAATAATAATGTTTATATATTGTAGTGGAAAGTATACAGAAATATAAAGTATTGTTGATACTCCATAGTTTAGCAAAATTATAATTTTATTTTTTATAGGTCGGTTATATAATACAATTTTTGATTAGCTAATGATCTACGGGTTTTTTGTTGCTAAAAGAAAATCACTTTCTACACGGGATTCAAAGGTTGAATAATTGCTTGTTCAACATGAAACAACATAATATACTTATACCATTGTGACCGTCGATTCATGTAGATTACAATGATATAAAACACTTGTATATTAGATTCAAACTGTGACGAGTGGTAAAGGTTTTATGAGAGCACGCCACTGAAACCCCGTTTAAACACGTGTATTGCCGCTGCTCCGAGGGATCCACTGCTGTGACGTCACAGCGGCATGACTCCGGCCTGGAGTATAGTGAGGTCTTGGCTGAACCAGGGGGAAAGGTTTATAAGGATAATGTAACAGATAGTAACTAAATTCAAATCCATTAGGATAAAAAAACGAATAGGAGACAAAATAGGTTTATTAAGGAGGTTAAAGAAGCCTCTGTTAGTCATTGTTAAAAACAAATACGTAATTTGATGAGGATTTTTGGGAGTGTTGGAGCACCTTCAGCACACACCCTGGCTACGCCCTTGCACATACTTACATGTTATGTTGGCTGCCTGATTCATCCCAATAACATGGCAAAATATGCATCCCAAAATTCTTTCAGACTGAAAAATGGATTAGCCAGCACAGAAGCTTTCAGTGTATTGGCAAAGTTTTGTGCAGATTGTTGCCTGACAGGCGAAAGTGTTTATAAGATTGCACACTTTAATAGGCAAAATAATAGTTTCAAAAACAGCAAGAATTGGTTTTCTTAGCAGGACACAACAAATAAAAAAACACTAGATTTGTAACATAATCTGGGATGAGTCAAATGTCATAGAAATGAGATTTATTTTACCACGTTAATAACAAATATAGAAATTCTTGTCTTTGTGCCATCAAACACATTGTAAAATATATAATATCTTGAAAAAACTGTAATTCAAATCACAGGAAAAACAGCCTCAAGACATTCCCAAGCTAGCAATTACCTTTTAGCGAATTCCCCCTATAGGGAAGAAGCTATTACCGTAGTCGGCATGGTAAGACCTAGGCCCGGGACCATGATAACTTTTCGTTTTAAGGTCCCCAGACCCCAAAAACACCATTAGTTCAACACTGTATATCTATATATATATATATATATATATATATATATATATATATATATATATATATATGTCCGTGGGTGCGATAACTCTCGTAAAAAAGGTCCGATTTTGATGAAATTTGGTACAAACGTGTAAAGCAGCATTTATGACCAAGTTCGAAAACCAGACAGACCTATCCGAAGGGGGGTTTTGGGGGACAGACCATTTTGGGGGGGTTTTGTACCCCAAAAATGGGTTTTTGAGTTTTTACATATAATTTTTGAAAAAGTAAAATTTTAGTTTTTATTTCATTGGAAATTGGCTTAAAAAGACGGACAATTTGGTGTTTTAATCATTGCTCTACGTCAATTGGTTACTGAGATATTGAAAGTGCTAAACACAGTACGTTGTCCAATATTATTCTTATGGAGGATAAGAAAAATTGTATATCTCGCTTATTTATCAACTTATCCTGACGCAACTTGGTATCCTGCTTAATTTCATTGTGGTCTATTGATATTTGCACAAAAACCCAGTTTTTGGCTGATATTTCCCGTAGCAGCAAACCTGCATACTCAGCCCCGTGTTATTCTTATAGAGAATAAGTAACGTGTTATCTCCTTTAATTATGAACATAAATTAATAGAACTTGGTATGTGGCTTTAACTATAGTTGAGTTATATTGATATTTGTATTAAAACCCATTTTTAGTGTTCCTTATTTCAAACCTGCATACTCAGCCGCCATGTTATTCTTATGGAGAATAATTAAAATGTCATAAATCGTTTATTTATGAATGTATATTGATGAAACTTGGTATGTGGCTTTATGTGGTATTAAGATAAATTAATATGAATTGGATATTCGCTGAGTATGCAGGTTTGCTGCTACGGGGGTATTACAATTTCTTTCCTGGTTGTCAACAAGAAAATCTGCAATGTTTACATAACCTTATAAAAAATTGGTAAAACCTCATGACTACGCCAGCGACAATAAAAAGCCTCTAGTTGACCAATAATCAGTGTGAAGGTTAAACTAAGGTTGCAATTACAAGGTTTACATAGCTTCTTTAAAATCCTCTAAGATTGAAAATTGTACACCTGTATTGCTTCAGATATAACTCCCTTATCCGATGTTTCAGCATTCAACTTGTGGGGAGTGCTCCTGTTCACCCTGGGAGGGTTGGCAGTGTGCATAGTCCTGGTTACATACTGCGACACGCTCAGGCACGTCCTCAGGACCAGTCCACCACTGGCTAAGACCCACTCTGCCATTATTCTCAGCGTTTACCCGGTAACTATAATTTTAAATCTTTCATGAATGGCTCCTTGTTTCTTTAAACGCTAAAAATAACAGGATAAGCTTTAACCTTCGAGAATAACTAGAAGGGCTAAGATTAAGGTGTGACGATTACCTTGATTTTTTTTGTGACAGCACAAAGTTTGAAGTACTGGGAGTGAGGGGATCCCCAGCATACCAATCCTCTAAGGACATTACTTTAAGAACTAATATATATTCTAGATCCTAAGCCAACACTTGAGTGCAAAGAAAATTGTGTGACTTCCGTTTACTTTGTTATTTGTTTTATTCAGTGTATGCAACATTTAAAATTGTATTTACTACATAAGCAGACAGAAAGTGCCTCTGCTTGTTACACAATTAACATCAAAATTATACAATTGTTGGGATATTATACAAATTAATGAGGTAAATAACTAACGGTTAGTTATTACTGTTATCTAATTATCTTCAGGAATAGTTGGTCTTAGTAACAAGGCTACAGGAATCTCACTCATCCTACATTAATTGATTTTCCTTAAAACTTGTGTAAAACTGTTCAATTAATTCATAAATTCAACCCACACCTAAAAAATATATATATATAATATGTTATATTTTGTGTTTAATTTATTTTGGGTTGAATAAAGCCGCGTTTACACAATGCAGGTTAGGGAGAAGGTAACCTTGACAAAGAAGCCTTGCATAGGGTGTGTGGACAGAAACATGACGAGCAGCCTGCATGGTTTTTGATCAAGGTTCTGTCCACACCCTACACAAGGATACCTCGCCAAGGTTATCTTCATCCTAACCTGAATCGTGTAGCACGCCTTAAAACTGAGGAGTCACTTACAAGAGGACCTGAATCACGCAACACAAGAACTTTCAAAAGTTCTATTGAATATTGCTGCTTTAAAATGTGTTCTACAGAAAGAATTCCACACACAATTTCATGCCACATAAAATCACAACATGAAAAACTGATAACTAATATATTTGTTGGACGATACTTTCCAAACTTTACTGACACTTTATCAAATTTCAAAGAATATGTAAGTGAAGAATTATTGTCTATTTCTGATAATATTCACGAGTGAGTAGTCGTCTTAATTCATCATCACTCCTCTCTCCCCTACTCTCTACTTCCTGCGATAATCTACATCATATATGCCCCCACCAGGTGGTAGCACTGGCCACATACTGCGCCACCGTCGTGCCCCGCGCCCAGCTGTTGGCAGAGGCAATCACCCAGGGCGTGTTCATGGCGGGGATGTATCAGCTGTTCTGTCTGATGGTCGCCTATTGCGGAGGCGAGGCCATGCTGATACGGCGGGTCAAGCCGTTGTCTCTCAGCCCCCGCGTGGGGCCCTGCTGTTGTTGGCCGTGCTGTGGCTTCCTCCCCGTCATGCATATCGATAAGTATGTTCCAACCACTTTTAATTTACTCATATTATTTGCCTCCTGATTGAGTTGTGACACTAGTAAAAGATTACACATTGCCATCGGCATCAATCTACAACTTTTTTCTATTGATACTAGTTTCAAGAAAGTTGTCCCATCATTAATATTAATCAAATAAATTATGAACACAAAGGTTGTTGTTTTAAGGTTATAAAATTGTTTATGTAAAAACAACCATACAGTCTAGATCTTGATACTTGAAAACACATAACACTTGTGCTTAAATTTACAGTTGAGTACCTGTACTTAAACTTAATCACTAGTGTTATATGTTTAAGTCATTATACTAATAATTAAATACAGTTCAGTACTAATTGTGACTTTTTTATGAAACATATTTTAACCTCAAGACCATTTAGCTTATTATCGGTTTGATTCCAAAAGTGTATGATGAGTTAATATCAAAACAATTTAATCAATAAAAAAATATTAAAAAATGACTTCTGCAACATACTTTTTCCAAGCAAGTTATATATGTTGATCAATGATAAGGAGATTTATAAAGCGGTATTTACAATATCGACTATGTGATTTAAATTTTTTTATTCACAATCAATCTTTAACATTTTTGTCAAAAGTGTTCAATTTTGTCAAGTTTAACTAATGACAACTTGGCAAGCAAATTCTAAAACCAACATAGTGGTAATTCAATTTATATACTCATGTGTTATTTCAAGCACTGACCCAAATTACAGGCACTGATGGTTTAATGTATTATTTGTTAACAGTGCTCACTTTTGACAAGATTAACTATCACAAACCCACCTCCCAGCATGCAAAGGTGGAACCAATATAGAAATATGATTAGATACTCCTGAATTATTTTGAGCACCAACGAACATTCTCCAGCAATCACCAGAATACTTAGTTAATAGTCACCAGATTTAAACATAGTCCTATTCATGTTTTAATCATGTTGTAGTCCTTACTTTAAGGTGCCTCCACTGTAGCCTTCGAAGTTCCAATCTTAATTCTAAAGAAAATATAATTTATTGGCTCAGATGATTGGTTGGTAAATAAGTGTTCACTAATCAAGGATAATTACCAAATGTAACAAATACATTAATTGTGAAGTTACAGAGAAAGCGAGAAGTGAACTACTAATTACAGTTCTTCTCAATTTATTCCAAGTCCCTAAGTTGGTTCAAACCAAGAATGACTATACTGATGAGAAACTCTGCATTTAGCAATTGCTCAGGACGGGTGTGTGTATGCCTCATTGTTCTTTTTAGCGAATTTCCCCTATAGGAAAGAAGCTATTACGGTAGGTGGCATGGTAAGACTTGAGCCCGAGACTATGATAACTTTTTGTTTTGAGGTCCCCAGATGCCAAAAACACTATTCGTTCAAATTTATATATATGTAAATATATATATATATATATATATATATGTGCCCGTTACCGCGATAACTTTTGAAAGAAGCACCCGATTTTAATGAAATTTGGCACAAATGTGGAGAGTAAAATTTATGACTTTAAGTTCGAAAACCAGATCGATCGGTTTATGGGAAGGGGGTTTTATGGGGGTTTTAAATTTTCAAAAATAAGTTTTTGAACTTTTTACCCTAAAATTTTAAAAACACTAGATTTTGGTTGTAGTCATTTTGTAGAGCTTAAAAAACAAACAATTTAGTATTTTGAATCATTAAGCTAGGTTTATTGGTTGTGGAGAAAAGTCAAAAAATGTGTCCATAAAATTTCCCATGTTAATCTTATGGGAATACGGTTTTTAGATTTTCCTCAGATAATTTCACTAAAAACTCCACATTTCTTACTACCAATCAGTTTAGCTCTACAAAACAATCATTTTGGCGTTTTAATTTTTGTTTTACGTCCAACCGTTGCAGTGTATTCAAAGTGCTATACACAGTACGTTGTCCAATGTTATCCTTATAGAGAATAAATAAAATGTTATATTTTGATTATTTATGTATGTATATTGATGAAACTTGGTATGTGGCTTCAACTAGTTGTGGTATATTGATAATAGCACAAACAAAGTTTTTTGTTGATTTTTTCCGGTAGCAGCAAACCTGCATACTCGGCCCCCATGTTATTCATATGGAGAATAAGTAAAGTTTTATATCTCCCTTAGTTATGAACCTAAATTAATAAAACTTGGTATGTAACTTCACCTGGTTGAGTTATATTGATAATTGCAAAAAAAAACACATATCTTATCTTCCTTGTTGCAGCAAACCTGCGTACTCATTTATAATATTATTCTTATGGAGAATAAATAAAATGCTATATATCACTTATTAATGAATGTATTTTTGTGAAACTTGGTAAGTGGCTCTAGGTAGTAGTATTACCCTCATATTTGCATTGGAAATTCGCTGAGTACGCAGGTTTGCTGCGATGGGGGTATTCATAAAACACAATTTTAAACCTGAACATTGAACTGTCAGCCAAGTTTGGTGGGGTTTATTATTGTTACAATATAAATATTTTAAAACTACTGCCCCAAAACCTGCTAATTTTTTCAGAGACATGTTCAAACCCAATGAAAAAGGCATTTTAAATACTTTCCAATAAATAAATAAAATTGTTGAGAGATATATTGGACACTATGCCATGAACAAATTCTGTCCGTGCAATGAAATGTTGTATTTGCGCAGGGATCGAGTGAGATGGCTGAGGGTGTTGGTGTTGCAGCTGCCAGTGGTGCAGGGGCTCGTGTACATGGTGTTGCTCGTTATGTGGGCAGAGGAGCAGGTACATATTCGCAGCAACATGTTGCACAACAACTGTCATTCAAAATGTTGCACAACAAGTGTAATTAAAATGTTGTGCAACTTTAATTGCAACAAAATAATATATACTGTAAATTCAAATGCTACAAATCAATTTCAACTAAAGCATTGTGCAACAAATCTATGTAAAATATCGTGCAACAAGTGTAATTATGTTGCACAATACTTACTCTAAAACGGTCAAGGATTAACACTCTTTACTTGCCAGAACTTTATATAAATATTTTATCAAAAGTTTTTTTTAAACCAACATATTTTTTATCAGTAAATAATATGTGGTTCTAACTTAACCAAACACTACTCTTAAGGCGGTCCCACACTACTCGCGAACACGCCTGAACATTCGGCCGAACATTCTCCAGAACATTCGGCCGAACATTCTACCGAACGTTCACTGAACGTTCGCCCTGATAAAGCTCCCACACTTCTCGCGAACACCCACCGAACATTCGGGGGAATGTTCTGGCGAACATTCCCTCGAACATAAATAAATTCCAATCAGCTGTTTTCGCATTGTCCGTCGTATCCAACGAGCATTGTCGTGAAAAAATGGACTACTCTACGGATAATGTCACTGTTGTTGCATCTACAGTCGTATTTTTTTCTGCAATAGCAGATACACGCCTGTTTGATTTTGTTAATCAGCTGATTATAAACAATTGTTGGAAATCAGCTGTAATAACTGTTAGTTTGGGCGTTGACGCGGCGATCGTTCATTGTTGACCACTCTGCCTTCAGTGTTCACAAGGAAACGCTTTGTATTTGACTTGTTTATAATTAATTCATGATAATCATATTAATAACAATGTTTTCATTTTTCGGCAATTAATTAACATCGAGTAATTATGTCTTCTCCTGATGTAATAAATTATAAAAGGTGTAGAATTTAGTCGTGTAGAAGAAACCAACGAAAATATAAGAAGCCTATTTTTTACAAAGGAAAAATCAAATATAAATATATAAAGTACTAGCTGATACCATTATTTCGTACAGCTGATTAAAATCCTACTGTAAACATGTGTTTAAGTACTCACCTGATTCATTAAACCTTAATTCATTATAAAAAAGGTTATCAAATATTGGACATTATTTTATTATTCGACATAAACATTTATATATTAAGTTTATTAACAGTCAAGCTTTTACAAGTTCTTACAATAAGGAATATACTGAACAATAATATTAGTAAAGAGATAACTCAAAAAACTATTCTTTTCGGGGAAAATTTCAACGTGGGAATGACAGACTGGTTGTGCACCTGTACCACGCCGCCGATGCGATTGATGTAATTCTTGGAAGCTTCTTATCTCTTGTTAAATAATTGAGGTAAATTAATTCGATTCCACTGCCGTTTACTCAACATAGATGACACAATTATATTAATTTGAAAAACAGATTTTGGAGTGTGGAAGAAATTCAACTACTATTTAAATAAAGGATTTGTGGGGACAATAATTAAGGGTTCCGTATTAAAGGATTTATTTGTATATTCTATAAATAATTAATTAAAATGTCCATTATTGAGGGTGGCGTCAATCTGCTGCCGCGAAAACGCAAGTGATTGTATGAACTGAATGATTTGAACCAACACATTGCCTCAACACAACTGAAAAAATAGTGCAGCTGAGATGAAGAAGTGACTCAAGCCCTGAATCCTGCAGAATCCGTCGACAGTATACTAATAAATGTCAACCCTCTGTGCCTTAAAACAAAACTTCAATTTACACAAATAACAGTAAAATAACTTATTTATAGCTATAATTATAACTGACATACGCATAGTTTGTCAGTAAAACTAGAGATTGGCATTTAATTATTATGATTATTCATTACCACTGCCACTTAAGTGGTATTCAATACTTACTTGAAAGCACAACAAATAAATACGGTACGCATACAAATAAATACGCATGTTTTATAGTACTGCCTCAGTAGAACAAGATCGTTGACTATCAATGATGCAGTGTTGCAATAATGCATGTTCGCGAACAGTCTGGGAGCCTCCCGAATATTCGTCGGAATGTTCGGCTGAACATTCGCCCGAATGTTCACTGAACGTTCACTGAACATTCGGTCCCGTATTCAAAGTTCGCACAGCTCCCACACTTCTCGCGAATACTCCGAACGTTCGGAGTTCGGCCGAATGTTCGGGCGTGTTCGCGAGTAGTGTGGGACCGCCTTTAACTGGTATCTACGATGTCTTTTTATTTTGAACATTAGTTTAATAATAAGTAGATAACGATCAACAGTTTTTTATAAACAAGCAACTTGGGTACTCTTTCAAAAAAAATCTAGTTCTCACCAAAAACCAAACCATTCCCTCCAAATCCTTCTATTAGGCCTTATTTCCATCCCACAACACATGTAGATAGGTAACCAAGTTCCCTCACTTTCGACTTTCCTGTCAGTCACAAAATTCTCAATTTGTTTGATTAAGCGACAGTATAGTTCATGACCTATAATTTCTGTCAACATCTTGTGGTAATTTTTAATTTTTTACTGAAACTTTTTCATTGTAAATTAATATACAATAGACACCCTTTAACAGCCCTCCATGGGACTGAACCCTTGGTCTTATAACTAAAAGGGCAATGAAAACGAATAACACCTGGGTATTGTCATATTAACATGTTGGATGCGGAGGACGATAATTCCCGCCCTCTAATTAACATTGAAACTTATGTGATTTTCATGTTTAAACATGTTTGTCAGCATTGAACGTGTTAAGCATTAACAATTATAAATCTTATATGACAGTAAAAAAATAGGTACCGATCTAATTTTCTTTGCTGACACTTTATGCAGCAAAAAATATATGAAAAACTATAGAAAATTACACGTTATATATAGAAAATAACTAAAGAACGTTTTTTTTTTACCTTTGTTTTTCAGAGTTTGTACCAAGTGAACTACATGTACCTGCAGCCTCTAGTGGTGATGTCCATCCTGTGTGGGGTCTGGGGCGTGATCATGACCATGAAGATGCTTACTGAGGTTAGTGGAGGAATCGGTAATATTAAAAAAACCAGCACTTTAAGCACAGCTCGCAGGTGCATCAGACACAGGCAGTAGCGGATACAGGACTATCATTTTAGGGGGGGTTATGAGTGAAAACAAATATATGAACTGTCAAAATATAATAACCTTTACGGTGAAAAGTGGGTAAAATACGTGAAGGTCTGTTTTTTTTGAGGGGGGGGAATCACGACCCCCATGACCTCCCACCTGTATCCGCTCCTAGACGCAGGTAAAATCTTGACCTTTATTATTCTTATTTTAAAAATTAGTAGTGTATGTTTACTTGTTTCTAATTTTATACCTGAATTTGAAATGTTATAAATAAAAATGTAGTTGAGAAACATTAGAATTTGCTAATTTTTGTGTTGATGAACTGCATACAATATTTGACATTGCTTGATGGTTTCATGTCATTAGGTTATTAACAGAAATAGCTTTAAATGTCGAATATAATGAGGTTTAGGGTCATCGGAATTTCTAAATACATCAGACAGATTCTAATGAGTTTTAACTCTACAACGATCATTATTTTAACAACTAGTTAACAGCCTGCAGAAAACTAAAGCCTTCAGCTATCTCAGAAAATGTTTTACTTCATGGATGAACCATAATGTTGGATATCCATGAATTAAAACTGTTTAGCTGAATCTAATAAAATTAAACCTTTGTAAATAATGTGAAGATTTATATAACAAGTAAAATGGCAGTAGCAAACTTTCCAGGAACAAAAGTTTACATCTTGTTGAATAAATTAAAAAAAGGTTTGTTAACCATCCTCCAAATTAATATTTACTTTGGGAGTTACTAAAATGTATTTTACTTATGAAATTATTTGTTTCTTATTCAGGTGCTACAGGGTTACCACATTCAGGGGAAGTTCATAGCTCTGCAGCTGGTTCTGATATTGGCAAAACTGCAGGGAGTATGGGCACGACTGTTTGTCTGGTTCGGTTGGTTGCCCTGCAAGCCTCCCATCACGCCCACTGTGTATGCTAATTGTAAGTACCTTAGACACATTTTAGCACAAGACAAAAATATTTCACTATTTTTTTCTTCTACCAATTTCCTCCTTGAGTGAAGAGCACATTTAAGAGAATTGCCAACTAACATGCATGGTATGCTAATTTGTAACAAAAAAAACCTTTATTGCCCGCTGTTATGGGTTAATGGGCCTGCGCAGCATTGTAAAGACAGTTGAGAACTATAAATGGCATTAGTCACATAGGCATCAAGTGGTGACTACCATATGTGTGCGCAGAATCCAGGTAGTGTGGGTGCCTGGATTGAAAAACGTGCCCCCCACCCCCCCGCCACAACCACTCCACCATGCTAGCAAAACTTGATATTCCCGCAATTGTATTTGCCATTTATTACATTTAAGTTGATGCTTAACTACACTTTGAAACTAATAGACTACTTATAGACATTAATTTTCTTGGTGTCATGCTTGATAAGTCGCTTACTTGGTCCGAACACATATCCAAGCTTCAGTCAAAACTCAACAAGGCTTTTTATGTTTTGCTAACACTTTCACATTCGATTGACATATCTACTCTTAAGGCTGTATATTACGCCTATGTTTATTCCCATTTGTCATATGGAATTGTATTCTGGGGTTGTTCCTCTGAAAGCCTAAAAGTGTTCCGTCTTCAGAAAAGAATTCTGAGAGTGATGGCTGGTGCTCGTGTAAGGTCTTCATGCCGTAATATATTTAAAACTTTTGAAATTTTGCCCTTACCTTGTGTCTTTATCCTAAACATTGTCATATTTGTGAGATTGAATGCTTCACACTTTAATTCCAAAATTGAAAGTCATGGTTATCACACTAGACATAAACACTTACTACAAATACCAGCACACAAGTCATCATCTTTTGAAAAATCAGTTCTATACACTGGTAGCAAATTTTATAATAAACTCCCTCAGAGTATCAAAAACATTTCCAATATAACAAAATTCAAAGCAGAAGTGACAAAGTATTTAAAAACAAAGTACTTTTATAGTGTCAATGAATACCTTAACAGCCTGTCATTATAGTTATAAATTTTATTTTGGTTTTTAGCATTATTTGTTGACGGTTGACTTTTGTTTGTTTTAATTGTACTGTTTATTTACATTTTGATTGATCATCGAATGTATTGTATATATTGTTAGGTCTATGTATTTTAGTATAAGGAAACTTTGACAATTTCACCTGTCTAAGGGAAATTCCCTATAATAGATGTTATGTGATGTAATAAATAAATAAATAAATAAATAAATAAATATAATAGGCAGGGCTACAGACAGCTTTGGTGGGGCTTGGACCAAATAGCTTGGCCATTTTAACTTTTTGTTACTCCACTTGAAATACTATATTTATGAAACTTATAAGTATCTAGATATTTCCAAATAAGTTATAATTTTTACATTAAACACTTAATTGCCTCTTTTGGCACCCTCTTCAAGCCCTCATAGGAGCAACACCCACGCTGCGCACGCCTATGGTGACTGCTCGTAAAAAGTATCTTAGCAGGCACCTGGAATTGACTCTGCGTCTTACTACATCTGACTAGTGAGGCCAGCGATCTACCTCAATCTGTATTGTAAACTAATATGTTTATGTTCCCAGTGCTGTACAATTCACTGATGCTGTGGGAGATGGTTCTACTCTGCCTGTGTGCCCGCCACCTCTACAAGAGACCGCTGCCAGCGGCGCAACCTGGTGGTAGAACCTCGCACTTCACCATCACTTCCATCAGCGAGAAAGTGCCACCGCCTATCAACAACAATACTAACTCTGCTAGGTTTTAATAGCTCAGCAGCTAGGAGGGTTGATTACCAGAATGAGTCCAGCTCAAGCACCAGCTGAGGGGCTGCGATAGTTCTGTACATGAATGTGAGTGGGATAACTGTGATCAACGATTTAGCCACATCCACACTTTGGCCGAAACTAGATGAGTGAATTTCGAAAGCAGCTCAGCTCGGAGTTTATCATAATTTAAATAATAAGATAGCTCGTTGCGAAAAACAACAAAATAACCATCTACACTCTTGTAGGCCTTTGCTGGTCTAGATTCAGTCAAAGCGAACATACACCTCTGTACAGGCAAATTTAGAAGACTGGAATAAGGAGAAGAACGTCAAGAAAGTATATGAATCTCAGATCTGAATGGATATATTTCTTTACTTTTAGCAGTCTATAATCCTTTGAGCCTCAAGAGAAAATATATAATTTGTTTAAATCTGCTACCTAAAAGAATGTTAATTGCGGTATAAACAATCGTACATTATGAGCACTGTCTATCTGAACAAATCCAGACCGTAAAAGGGAAACTAGTTCGTCCGGTATAGGATGTAAATACAACTTGCTTCGATGTAGCTGCTTGTCTGATAAGAGGCTAAGCAGGAGCTATCCTCCTGGCCAGGGGTTAGCACTGGGATCAAGGGTTCCAATTTTGTTTTAGTCGGTGATTTTTATGTGCAAATCATGGAGAGTTCACCTGACTGAGGCAGACTTAAAGTAAATAGTGACAGCAAGTTAACAAAATGGGTTTATTCTATGCAAGTTGCATATCTGATCAGATGTTTTGCTACTTTTTACCTATACATACTAAGTGTGTGTCTAGCAGAAGCACAATGAATGGTTTAAAATGGTCAGACGTTCATAATATTTAAAATAAAACAACAAAGATTCAACTTCTGTGCTCACAAGCTTTAGGCTCAACGGATTACAGTAAGAGGATTATCATCTGACCAACCGTAAAAAATTGTTTATTTACAAATTTGAATATGTCAAGTTTGGAATCGCTTTTGGATTACCTGGTAATTTTAGTGCTCATTATTGGCCTTAGGCTACTCCAATTGAAATAAATATTCTTTAACCCATCTCAAATAAATATTAAACAATTTAAGACAATTATTGTAGTCAATTTGCATCAACATAAGCATAATTCTTTGAACATGCACAACATATAAATAAAGATCAATTTTGTATTAGCTGATTAAATTTAAGAATTTTGTCATTTTTATGGCATTCAGGCCTTTAGCAAAATACAAATCCCTAATAACCACAAGTCACCAAACGATCTGCTTTGCTCATTTACAATCTATCGTAAGATCATGTATGCATTTGTTAACAAGAATCATATTTTGGTAAATCTTTTATATGTTTATTTTTATAAAGTGTTTGAAAAACAATTTTGGGTATAAAGGCCTCTTAAATAAATGCTCAAATGTAAGGAAAACACAGATTCTATTTTTTTTTAATGTGTATGGATACCAAATGATTTAACCATGACAGTTCCTACTAAAATATATCAATTAAATTGGATATATCACAGTACCAAGGTCACAATGATTACTTTAATGTCTTAGGGGGAGTAATAAAGTTGTAACTTGGTAACTATGAGTTTTAGAGGTTCTGAAGCCCGTTGTTGAAATTTACCATGAAATATTTGTTTATAACTGTTATTTAATTTCATTTTTGAATGAATATACCTCAATATTGTTCTTAGTAGAAAATTAGTTGTAAGTGGATATTTACTCTTAGTATCATCTTTCTGTGATAGATTTAATTTTATATATTTGTAATAGTAGGTTTGTTACATAGTACAAGATATAATATTTATAATATCACCGGTGTTCTTATAAAAAAACAAAAACTGTAACAATCTTACTGTTTTTTTTGTTGAGTTAACTTTTCACAATCAAATTTTGAGTTTTAGTTGTGAAATAGAAGAAACTAAATTACATAATCATTATGATAATTAGCTGGTTGATAAACAAAGATGAACGTGAGTTTTCATGTTAGAAGTGTTCAAAGATAACTCACTAATGAAGTTAGTTAAAATAAATTATAAAGTGTATAATCTTTATTTAGTTGTTAAACCCAAATATTAGCTTAAGAATATTGTCACATCTGAATATTTAAACTGTTCTAAGTACTATTTATGAGAAATATAAAAAGTAACTTATTGACAAGTTATGTAATACAAAAATACATAATGTGATTTTTTAGCTTACTTACTTCCTTGCAAAAGATTTACCCTTCCCACTATAAATTAATTTTTTTTAGTTTACACTGAAACTAAAAATTGCAATATTTTCTGTGTAGATTCTATAATCCAACAAATAGAAGAAACTAATACCATACCTGATACAAGGTGTAATAACAGCCACCCACATTTGTTTATAAAAAAAATTTATTTAGTAGCATAAATTAAGGTATAACAGTGTGTGTGTTGCGTTACATTCCGTCAGTATCGGAGTCAGAGTCCTCCTCCATGGCTGCCCGAGCTGCCTTCTCCGCCTCGGCCTGCAGCTCTGCTGGCACTCTCTCGTGGAGGCCCTACACACACAAACGTGTTAGTGTGATCCTGCACACCGACAGATGTGTTAGTGTTACCCTACACACCTACAGTATTAGTGTTACCCGGCACACCAACAGACGTTTTATTGTTTTAGAAGGAACCATTGCGACATTCGCCATCACGGATTAGGGAAACAGCAGACAAAACTTCAGAAATAATTTAGCATTAGTTAGTTAGTTCATATTTTTCTGAACTTTATATTGCTTTTACAGTTCTCTGCTTTATTGTGTTTTATACTCGGTTTTACCTGGTTTGCTATCACAATTTTGTCCTATCTATTCTTCGCACCTGAAGACTAGATTGGGTGTTTTAATACCCATCAAAGTATAAAACTAAAATACTATTGAGTTAAAATTATTTAATGTATTAATACAATAAATAAAAGATAATAAAATTACAACATGAAGAAAAGAAATACTATTTACAATAATATTTTTTTATATCTAACTTCAATGTAATCATTTATAAGCTAATGCTAATTAAAAATTGGCCAACGCAATAAATCTACTATTTATTATTATTATCTGGGACTTCAGGGAATAAAACCTCTTATTTTATTTCTAATTGTTTTTACTTAATTACTTATGATTCTAAATTGCTAACTTTTAACTAATTGTTTGCTCGGAAGTGCTCAGGAAAAGTGGATATAAACAGTGATGCTATCGGGATCTGAGGGCAATGGCTGCCATGTGCTAAGCCTAGCTTCTCTTTACAAAAATCAGTGTTATTACTTACAAAATTCCCTAGGCTATTTAAATATAGCTCACAAATGATCTTCTTTGACTTGATAATAAATATACTTCTACTTGTGGTCTCCTTTACTTTATTGTAGTGAGTAGAATGTGTTTTGTATTTACTCTGGATGTCAACAAAAGGTAGGTGTACAATTTCTAAGATTTCTTTACTATTTGAATAAAATACAAAGTTACAGAGGAACAATACAATATTTATTTATCTATTAGTACAATTATGTTTCAAAAAGGTTCTCAATTAAAGGGATTTACAATAATATACAACTCAGGGGGAACAGTTACAATGTGTGGCCTAGCCTAGAAGGTAAATGACAAACAAACTTGTAGGCCTAAAACTAAATGTTCATATTTTGGGTTCTAAATGGGGTTTCTTTACAAATGAGGGCTCTTTTTCTCAGGGGGAAGTATCGTGCTGACTTGAATAACGTTGGGATGATATTTGAAAGAATATTAAGTCCAATTAAGCTGATGTATTGAAAAATTACAACAATGGAAATTTTAGTGTTGTCCAAAAGGAGAGTCCAATGGTTTCACTGACTTTATGAATGGTTAAAATACTCAAAATTAAATTTGGAAATATAGTTCAATATAAAAATACTCTCTTGAGGTTACTTTAACTTTCAGAACATTAGGCTTGTTCTATTTAAATGTCTGTATTCTTTCCAGTCCCTAAATAGAATACAATGGAAGGAGTTTACCAATCTGCTTACAAATGCTCTTCGCTCAAATACCAGTTTTTGGGGAAAATCAAATAAAAAGGAGTGAATTTAAAGATGGTATTAATTGAGCAGTAAGTCCCTAATAAAATGAGCACTAAGCAATGCAAAACTTAGGCCATACTGGGAAATTTAAAATAGGAACTGTGTCCTTCACAGATTCTAGGTCTTAACACTATGGCATCTGGAGCAAGAAGAAAGATCTAGTAGAGATGAGGTCTGGAAGCATGGTCCATTGTTGAGAAGCACATGGTCACACAATTGTTAACACTGGTCACTGTAATTTAGATTCCTTAAGGACTATTTTGAAAAGTATATTATATTAAATTTTAATTCTATTGCAGTCCTCTCACATAAATTATATCTAAAATATTATTATTAACAAACATATTAAATTAAGTGAGTAGGCTATTATATGGGGATAGGCTATGAATCATTATTGGTGATTAAATTAATGAAATACATATTATTATACAATTGCATAGATAAATAAACATTAAATACATAGAGGGGAATGTTTTCTGAGGAGTGATGATAAATGATGATTATTATTAGGCACAAACATGGGACAATTAATACAAATAACACATTTAGGGGAAATTAATTAATTAGTACATTTATAGGGAAACTTAAATATAAAATAACACATAATAAGAAAATTATCACTAAATGATGAATGAATGAACATGTAATACTATAAACCACAACTAGCTTTTTGTGGCAACAAGTATTCCTAAAAAAAGGTTCAGGATCCTTCACCTGATCTATTCACTTCAATTTTGGAAAATACCATACTGTGCCTGTTAATAACATTCTAAGGTCAATCAAAAGCAAATTTATCTTACCTTTGTTTGCTTACACACCCACGACAGTTCCAGTTCAAATTGTTTGTCCTTCAGTTCATCGTGCACAAGGTAGATTCTACAAACAAAGATTGACTGAATCATTCAAGTGTGCAGCACAAAAAAATGCTACAATCACAAACATTACAGATTATATTTCTTTATTAGTAAATTCCAAAACTCAATAAAAATTATGTTATTGTGTAAATAAATAAGGCCTATACTAAATTAAATTATGTTTAGACAAACAAACTAGAACCTTTTAACACATTCACTGCTGAAAAATAAGCATATACCAGCACTATGGCATATAGCCTATGGCGCACTATTAGAAAATCACAACAAATAGCCGAAAAAGTCACGGAATCCGGCAACGGCACCAACACGGCAAAGATTGAGAGGTAAACAGATGGCGCACGGAGCAACAACCTTCCCCATCCACGGCTAAGCTCACAATGACTCAATTTATTTCAATTGGTCTGGCGCAGACTTTTGTCGGCGTGAGCAGTTAACGTGTTAATAGGCCTATTAGCAATATTAGTTTATACCATGAATACTTAAGTTTACATGGGATACTTAAGTTTTTAGTTCTCATAAATTTAAATGCAAAATAAAGTATCTTTATTTATTTAACTTTAAAAATATAAGACTTAACTACTGGTAATTCTTTCTGTATAATTTAATTTATTGTTGGATACTACAATTTTTGTATATTTAGAAATTGTCCCTATCATTATCTTACTTATTTTGTTAAATAGGATAGTAATTTATAACAGTAAAACTTCCAAAATTTTTTTAGGTGAAGTAAGTTAAAACTCCACTAATTTGGCATTAGGACTTGATTGTGAAAATACAAACAACAATTTAAAAATACCCCCGTCGCAGCAAATCTGCATACTCAGCGAATTTCCAATGAATATATAACATAATACATTAAAACACTTAACAGGATTCATAATATCTTCACAAACAAGCGATATTAAAAATATTAATTATTCTCCATAAGAATAAAATTGGGGATGAGTACGCAGGTTTGCTGCCATAAGGCACACAAAATAATGGGTTTTTGTGCTAATATCAATAGAACTCATCTTAGTGAAGTCACAAACCAAGTTTCATCCATATACATTCATAAATAAGCGATATGTAACATTTTAAGTATTTTCCATAAGAATAACACGGGGACCAAGTACCTAGGTTTGCTGCTACAGGAACCATAGACAAAAATTTTTTTGTGCAAATAAACAATAAACCACAACCAGATGAAGCCATATACCCAATTTCATCAGTTTATGCTCATAAATAAGCGAGATATACAATTTTTCTTTTTCTCCATAACAATAACATTAGACAACGTACTGTGTTTAGCACTTTCAATATCTCGGTAACCAATTGATGAAGAGCAATGATCAAAATACCAAATTGTTTGTTTTTGTAAGCTGAATTCAATGGTATAAATTAAAATTTGATTTAAATAAAATTTACATCTGAAAACCCCAAAAAACATATTTTTGGGGTACAAAACCCCCCTTCGGATGGTGCGATTCATCTGGTTTTCGAACTCGTTCAAATAAATCGTACTTTACACATTTGTACCAAATTTAATTAAAATCGGACCTTTTTTATGAGAGTTATCATGCTTACGGACACATATATATACATATATAAATACCCCCATCGCAGCAAACCTGCATACTCAGCGAATTTCCAATGAATATATAACATAACACTTTAACACTTAACAGGATTCATAATAAATATATTCACAAACAAGCGATATTAAAAATATTAATTATTCACTATAAGAATAACATTGGGGATGAGTACGCAGGTTTGCTGCAACAAGGAACACAAAATAATGGCTTAATATGCAAATATCATTAGAACTAATCTAAGTAAAGTCACATACCAAGTTTCATTCATATGCATTTATAAGTAAGTGATATATACATTTTAATTATTCTCCATAAGAATAACATGAGGACCGATTACCTAGGTTTGCTGCTACGGGAACCATACGTGAAAATTTTGTATTTTGTGCAAACAACGATAAACCCCAACCAAATGAAACCATATACCAAATTTTGTCAGTTTATGTTCATAATTAAGCGAGATATACAATTTTTATTTTTCTGCATAAGAATAACATTAGACTACGTACTGTGTTTAGCACTTTCAATATCTCAGGAACCAATTGACGTAGAGCAATGATAAAAATACCCCCGTCGCAGCAAACCTGCGTACTCAGCGAATTTCCAATGCATATATATGTGACTCACTACTACATAGAGCTACTTACCAAGTTTCACAAAAATACATCCATAAATAAGTGATATATAGCATTTTACTTATTCTCCATAAGAATAACATTAGGGTTGAGGACGCAGGTTTGCTGTAACGAGGAAGATAAGTAATATGTTTTTTTTCAGGGTGTCTAGCAAATTAGCTCAAAGAAATTCCCTGACTTTTCCCTGACTTTTCCATATTGCAAGAAATCTTTTACCTGGCCAAATCTCAGCGAAACTCGACAAAACAAAGACTAATAATAATTAATACAGTATACCAATAGATAAAAAATATAATAACTAATTATTTTACGATAGGATTCAACTATATCTACCCGACACCAGCTGAAATTGTAGTTGTTTAATTAAATTGACTTACCAATCAATTATGATGAACTTGGATACTGCTGTTAGTAATAATCAATATTTACAAATCTGACAAAAAATTTATTTACAAATTATTTACAAGCAATATATCTATATCAACTTTAAGAGCTTTTCTTTAACATTTGAATCTCTGCAGCCAAATCTTCAGCTTTCTGAAGAGCATCTTGGAGCAGTTTTGCTTTTTTTGCCTCCAATTCCTTCACCTGAAAGTTGACTTTTCTCTTCTCCGCAGCCCTCCTGTCCTTTTCACTCATATTCTAAAACAAATAGTTTTTTTTTTATTAACTGAAAGGAAATTCCTTTTATTAATCAAGGAGGATTTTACTGTAAATGTTAAGGCACTCATCAAACAGTGGTTAATCTATTATTAAAATCAAAATATGAATTAATTGAGTAATTAATAGTTATAATACAAATTCAAACAAACAAACTGACAAAAATTTAAAATTGTTGATTATTTTAGCTTGGTATTAACTCAATAAGCAGTAATAATTATTCCAAACAAAAAATTTGAATAGGCCTACCCATAAATTCTAAAAAATGTTTGGGCTAAAACTTTGAAAACATCATGGTTCCTCTATTCATAAAAGAAACAACAAAGTTAAAACTATTAACGATTTAAATTATTGCTCTTACCAAGAATTAGATACATTAATACAATTTTGTACCAACATGTAGACACTTGTCTTATAACGAGTTTGCTGAGTCATACTTTGAAGTACTTGAGACATTTTATTACTCTGACGTAGCCTAATTTGCAGGTACCAGGATGATGCCTAAAACCAAGTGAAGCTAATCCCTTTCCCAAAATGTTATAAAAGGAAAAATAGGACACCCAGGTAATTTTTCTTAGTTTTTATAAACTAAGAACTGTCATTCAATTCATCTTTAAGTGTTTTCACTTAAGTAGTTAGCTAATCCATAAACAATGCTATAAGACATTTTATTTTTATACAACTTCATATACGTTACAAAATTTTCATTTCTAAAATATATATATATACTTTCGGTTTAAGATTTATGAGCAAATGGCCATACATAGATTCAACACTCCAATGTTCGTCATTACTGTAAAACTGAAAAAATGATAACGGAAATAGAACAAATTAAATATTTAATTACCTCTTTTCTTTGCTTTTCTGATTCTTTGAATCTGTTGTAGGCATTCCTCATAGAATGTATCATCTTCTTCGGGATTGGCTGAGAGCTGAAGGCATCCATGCCTCCAGCATCGATCACCGCATCAAAAATTGTCCTTTGAGCAATGAGACTCTCTTCTCTTAAGTTCTCCACTAAAATGTCTTTGTTGACTGAGAAGCCCCTCTCAAGTGCAGCATTCCCATGGGATAGTAAAAGGACCTTTTTAATAATTTCTTTGATGTTTACGGCTGACCCAACCTCCTCTATCCAGAACTCATCAAGCCTCTTATCCTTCCTTCGGTAGTTTTCACACCTGAACTTAAATCCAGCCTTTGAGATGATTTCTCGGAATTCGCTGTCAGCTCTATCAGCATTGGCTGGCAAAATCACATTTGCTTGGATCAAGGTATCAAAGGTCTGAGACATTTTTTCCAATACCTTTTCTTCATTTGTGGTCAATTTTTCAGGGTTCAAAAACGATACAGTTTTGGTTAGAGGATACTTTAGTGGAGATCTTTCTTGCATTTTTAGGACAAAATGCTGGAAGCAGGTTCTGATGTTTTTGCGAAACTTCAAAATTTCCTTTTCCTTGACTTCAACGCATTGTCTGAGTGCAGATCTTGTGCCATAACCAACATCAATTTCCTTCACTTTAACAAGATTCTTAAAAAGCCCATCTTCTTTAACAAAAACATCTGTTAAGTAGAAATTTTCTTTCACCATGTGGTCTTTGGCTACAAATTTCTTCATAATCTGGGCCATCATTTCAAGGAGGCTGTCATACAAAAAGGGGACCATAGGTGCATCTGACTGAAACTCAGTTAAAAATGGCTCTAATTGGTCAGCAAATGACATAAAAAAAGCAAGTTTGGCTGGGAGAAGATGGTCCAATAAACACGACTGCACAATACAAAAACTATTGCAAGTAGGTTCCTTCTCAGTGCCCTGAACAGCTTCAACATACTTCTTCAATGCCGGTAATAAATCTAAGGCCCTTCTAGCCACTCTAGAATTTTCAACCCATCGAATTGTACAAAATGACAGAGGGAATATTTTACTTCCAGTGATCTGTGAGAAGTTTCCTCGCCTGGTTGGAGACATCTTAAACAGATTGAAAACAGCTCTTAAAAATTCGATGATTTTCCAATCTGTTTTCTTCATTCCCGTTTTAAATGCCCCATGGACAACATGGAGACCACATGAGCCTAGCTCAAGCAGTTTAGCAGAATCTTCATTGATTTCACTTTTCAGTGATTTGTAAAATGACCAGTTGACATTAGGCCCGTCCATAGATATTTGCAATATTTTTGAAAAATCAAGGCCTTGAATGCCGAGCTTGAAAGCTTCTAATAAATCTGTTGCCTTAGCTTGATTAATAAACACTGAGCCAAGATACCGGGCTTTCACAGTCTTTGATTTTTCATCCCAAAACCTTACGCTTAGATCCATTTGGGTCTTTTCTGCTATCTTGTTTAAGCTCTCATCAAACCCAATTACATAGCTTGAACTGTCATTCAATTCATCTTTAAGTTTTTCATTAAAGTAGTTGGCTAAGCCATAAACAATGCTATAAGAAATCTTATCTTTATGGAGCTTCATATCTTTTGCAATTTGGCTGTCGGGAAACATTTTAGCAAAAAGATTGACACTATTTTCTCCATTCCGCAAAGAGTTGTGTTGCATAACAGTGTTTACACACCACAGAATCTCTGCCTGAGTAACGTTTTCTCTTAATTTGAATTTGTCCAATGTTGTGCATTGTGTCTGAGAAGTAGGCCTCATGCTTAAGGTGTTATTGGTTTCTGTGGTCTTGATTTCGGGATTTTGCTTATCAACATTTGGTGACTGAAAAAATGACTGCATTGAAATACTTTTAAAACTAGCATCCTCAAGTTGTCTATGTTTACTGCTATTCTTATGGCTGCTGACTGCTCGGCGCCCCATATTACTTAAACTGAAGGTTTTCATACATAGTTTGCATTTAGCTGAATTTTTATCATTGGATGCGCTCTCAAGCCATTTTGCAAATTGTGGCTCTTGAAGCCAATTCACTTGAAAAACTGCTTTTTTCACTGATGTCATCTTGGATTCTGGAAAACCCCATTTTTATATTACAAAAAATGCAAACATTATTTAGGCTATATTTTATTGGTATTAAAATATTAAACTGATCAAAGCATGGAAAGCAATTTTGAATGATATTTATTTGGCCTTATATGGAAACAAAACATCATAAAACATAATTTAGCCTAAAATGTATTAAGTTTGGTTTAACTGTAAACCCTGGACATTTCCTGATTCCACCACGGAATAAATAATCCATGTAGCCTCGAGGACTGAGCTAAACAAGACAAGAAGACAGTTTCACAGAACATTTTATATTTTGTAATTAGCCTGAAAGATTCAGAAAGTTAATTAAAAAAACTTGTTTAATTTTAGAATTTAAAAATTATTTAACCCTATCTGTCAATGTTGAGTTTCCACAATGGCAGGTAGACTTGTGCATATTTTGGCGCCGTCTGTAGTGGTTACATTTAATTAGCTACAGAACAGCTTTTTGAAATTAAAAGTATATATCTATATATTATTTTTCAGTACAGACAGTAGAATATTTTGTTTTAGCTATTTTTTTAGGTGTAGCGACGAAAAGTTTGATTTTTGCAAATATGAACATTTTTGCAAATTTCGAAAGCGACCATGAATAATATATTGAAGCAATTTTTTTACACATTTCATGTAAAGCTATGAAATGTGTAGAAATCAATTCTTTACGTATAAATATAAAGATATTTGAAAGCTCAAAAAAATAAAAAAGTTAGGCCTATAAATAATTTTATAAAACAACAAGTCTTTTTCCAAAAATTTTTATTGTTACGTAGTAAAAGAAAAAATCTATCAGAATCAAATAAGAATCATATTTTATGAAAGAGAATAGTTATCATCTTACACTAGAGGGGTAGGCAACTGAGAAGGAGAAATAATTAACATAGGCCTATTCTCTGTTTCTTTCCTAGACAAAGGCCGAGTAACATAGCAGTGCAAGCGTCTGTTTGGTTCATTCTGATTCTAATTCTTGGAAATCTAATTCAAATTTTCAAAAAATTAAATGTAACTTATGGATAATTAATAAAAAATTTGATCTGGAACATATGAAGTAATAATAAACAATTGAATACATGTATGTAACCAGCAAGAGATCCTTAATTTTTGTTTTCCAAAAGTAATTTCTTTAAATAAGCTCTACTATATAAATAGAAAACACTACTTAAGCTAGTATTAATAACAGAATTGAAATTTATTATTTATTACATCTTTTGAAAAAAAAAATAGCCTACTCTAGCCTAAATGGTTAGATTCATAAGTATTTTGTTACATAGCTACAAACTAATTATAATGCATCAGTTCATGAGTAAATCAAGAGTTAACTTTCAAGTCATTTAAAATATATTATAATTTGGTAATTTGTTTACTTTGTTATGGCAAAACAATTTTTTTATTTGGCTTATATGAATAAAGGATTTAAATCGTCTACATCCTATAGTTGGGCATAAAAGACCAGAAATATTTAATTAAATTTTAATGATAATGGTTTGTGTTGCAAAAAAAATTATTATGAGATTAGATTATGATTTTAATATTGTAATTGTATTTCAGAATAATGAACATGATTTTGCAACCAAAGAGAATGTTTATACTGATTTACAAAATTATACTTTTCAAAACAAGGACCAAAAGAAAAAAATACATAAATAAATAAATATTGATCAACTAGGTTTATTTACCTAAGTCCACGGGACTATTTCATTTCCGGTGTTCTATTGTTCAGCATCGGTCGGAGTCGACCTGCCGCGCCCGCCGTTAATTTATTCATGAGATAAGGCTCCCTACTTCAAAATTCTAAATTCCAAAGTAATTGTCTTACAAAAACGAATGACGGCTCATTTTTTTCGTCTAATTGTCACAAATTAAATTAAATGACAATCAACGTTGTGCGACGTTCCGTTCGAGAGTTAGAAGATCATAATGGAAAATTATGAACTAAAAGTTCATTCGAGCCGCGCAGTAGTCGTCTGCTTATCTGTAGCCATAAATCAAAGGAATTTCTAAGGGATTATAGGATTGAAATAAAAAGAACATGTTGTCTTTATCTTTCATTCTGCTGTAAAATTTGTTGTTCACTATAGACCTATTATATTTGCCTATTATCCGAACAGTTTTATTTTTATTATTTGTCTAACGTCTATTGTTAATAATTGACGTTTGGGAAAAGTTTCTACTGATAATAACTCATTGTGAATGTTCAGTTACTAATTAGGCAATAAAAACGTGATCTCTTCTACTAAAAGTAAATATTAATCATAGACACTTACCTCGGATTTTGATTCAGAAGAAGTAACAAGAGAACATTTTGAGTTTTTCTAAACACCAACTCAATATTTAAATTAATTATCGCTGACGAGACACGCACTCGAAAACAACAAGAACGTAACAAACTATCCTCTTGCACCAACTCGTAACAAACATTCGGCGACGGCGTACTGCTACTGCCCGGCGCGGAGTAATAACTGCCCTAGCCAGGGCTAGGAGTAGTTTAAGACGCGTTGCCATGACAACGGCACGTTCGCCCGGCCCGTCTTCCAAGAATTAGGAGAAAGTTTATTCCCCGGTGACAGTTTGAAACTCGCTTTATGATATTTGCAACATCACCACAAGTGGGAGGAATATTGGAACTTTTGTCTGAGTGAATAAGGGGCGATATTACGTAGGGACCATTTTCCCTGACCAAAGTAAAAATTTCCTGACTTTTCCCTGACTTTTCCATATGTTTTTAAAATCCCTGACTTTTCCCGGTTTTCACGATTTTCCCTGTTGCTAGACACCCTGTTTTTTGCAATTATCAATATAACTGAACCAGGTGAAGCTATATACCAGATTTTATTAATTTAGGTTCATAATTAAGGGAGATATACAACTTTACTTATTCTCCATATGAATAACATGGGGGCCGAGTATGCAGGTTTGCTGCTACGGGGACTATCAACAAAAACTTGTTTTTTGTGCTAATATCAATATACCACAACTAGTTGAAGCCACATACCAAGTTTCATCAATATACATTCAAAAATAATCGAGATATAGAATTTTATTTATTCTCCATAAGGATAACATTGGACAACGTACTGTGTTTAGCACTTTGAATATCTCTGCAACGGTTGGACGTAGAACAACGATTAAAAAACCAAAATGTTTGTTTTGTTGAGCTAATCACATTAATAAACAGAAATGTGAAGTTTTTAGTAAAACTATCTTAGAAAAATCTAAAAACCTTTTTCCCATAAAATTAACATGGGACACATTTTTTTGGATTTTCTCCGCAACCACTTAACCTAGGTTAATGATTCAAAATACTAAATTATTTGTTTTCTTACGCTCTATAAAATGGCTATAACCAAAAGTGAGTGTTTTTAACATTTTGGGGTCAAATTTGCAAAAAACTGATTTTTGGAAAATTGTAAACCCCCATAAAACCCCCTTCCCATAGTGCGATTGATCTGGTTTTCGAACTTAATCATAAATGCTACTCTCCACATTTGTGCCAAATTTCATCAAAATCGGGTGTTTCTTTCAAAAGTTATCGCGGTAACGGACACACATATATATATACATATATATAAATTTGAACGAATAGTGGTTTTGGCATCTGGGGACCTCAAAACGAAAACACCCCAGATATAGTCTGGGGATATAGTTAGTGTTATAGTCTGGGGACTATATCATGGTCTCAGGCTTAAGTCTTACCATGCCACCTACGGTAATAGCTTCTTCCCTATAGGGGAAATTCGCTAATACCGAATTGTTTGTTTTTATATGCTGGATTAAATGTAAAAATTAACATTTGATTTAAATCAAAATTACATGTGGAAACCCCAAAAAACCCATTTTTGGGGTACAAAACCCCCCTTTGGATGGTGCGATTCGTCTGGTTTTCGAACTCGTTTAGATAAATGGTGCTTTACACATTTGTACCAAATTTCATTAAGATCGGACCTTTTTTACGAGAGTTATCGTGCGTACGGACACACACACACACACACATATATATATATATATATATATACATATATAAAACTTTGAACGAATGGTGTTTTTGGCATCTGGGGACCTCAAAATGAAAAGTTACCATGGTCTCGGGCTTAAGTCTTACCATGAGACCTACGGTAATAGCTTCTTCCCTATAGGGGAAATTCGCTAAAATTTGAACGAATGGTGTTTTTGGCATCTTGGAACCTCAAAATGAAAAGTTATCATGGTCTCGGGCTTAAGTCTTACCATGAGACCTACGGTAATAGCTTCTTCCCTATAGGGGAAATTCGCTAATAGGCCTAGTAGTTTTATATATAATAGGCTAGTTATTAAAAAAAACAAAGGGGAATTTAAAGTTACACAAAAGGTGTACCACAGAATGCAAGGGCACTCTTTTAGAATGAGATATTTATTTTTGTTAATATCATAAATTGATAGACAATTATGTTTATGTTATGTTTAGAAGTGAAACAGCACATCTTATCACATAAAAAGACTTCATTAAAAATCTGAATCAAGACAAGCAATATAAAAGTCATTCTAATCGCAATAAGTGACGTTTGGAAATTCCAACGGTGCAAGCAACAAGTATTATTTTCTCAACAGCCCTTTTATAAACTAATTACAGATTTCAATGCTGTAAAATCTGTATGAATTTGCTATCAATGAGACGAGACATTTTGAAATTGAGAAGCGAATAATAAGACACTCCCTTCAGTTATTAACTTTAGCAAGCAACATTTTCTGATAAGTATTACAAAATTTAAATCATTGAAAGATATTACCATATTTGTGTAAACATAACTGTAACCTTTACAATCAAACAATAAACTTACATTCTCGCAGCTTCTTTCACGAGCTCATTACATGTCATATCCTTCAGTTTCAATTTCTCAACTTCAGTCTTGGCGGCTTGCTTTGCCTTCCCTATCGCACAACCAAAGTAACCCTGAAAATAAAAGAAAATATGATATCACACACCACTCTAAGACACTAATCACCTGTTACTGTAGCCGAGCTACAACACAAATTGTAATTAATTGTATGTGATAATTTTTAGATTATGATTTGACTGATTTGATTTTGACTCTCATGAAACAATATTACAGAACAATCAAGTTATTATGTTCTAACATTTTGTGGTGAACCAGATGAACTAAATCAAATAATTAATACATGTTTTGGTGATCATCTCATCAACTAAACATAAGTGTTTATCATTGAAATATTAAAGGCTGTTGGGGCAGAGCCATAAAGAATTTTCTTAACGGAAATAAGCCTGGAGAATTTTAACCCTTTGAGTGCCGCGCACACAGTGACACGATGCATTTCGCATAAAGTGCCAGCGTCGCTGACAGCGATTCTCGGTATTTTACGTAGTACTTCATATCAAAACAAGGTACTGGCTTCCAAAGTATTTTATTTTGATCCAGAAGCTTCCAGCTATCAGTTCTATAGCAATTTTGTTGCCTTTGGTCTGTTAGCAGACCCTAATTTAGTCATCTCCGTCGCAGACGTCGTCTGTATTTGTTGTTTAAGGCTATACCGGTACATGAAGTAAATATCACTGATATTATTGTTATTGAAGTTATATTTTAGTGTTTTTTACTTCCTATTTACATATGAAACAAAAATAAGTAGCAGAATAGATGGAAACAACTTGAGTAACCTTCGGGAACTAGTTTACAATGATCTTGGAAACAGTGTCATTGTCGTAGATACGTAAGTTTTTGTGAAAGTAAAAGGTACATATACGTCTTTTGTTTTCTAGTTTATTGTGCATTTCATTTACTTTGGTAGGCCTAATGCTTATATACTAGTAATAATAAACATGTTTACTGAAAACAAACTAAAAAATAGTATCTGTTTATATTACAAAATTGTACTTCAACGTTGCTTAGTAACCACATAGCCTAGGCCTAGGGCGTTCTTTGAATTGTAACATATTTTCATTTATTTTTTTTGCAAACATTTATTAACTCATATTGATGATTTATACATCAGTTTTGTAAATGACATCAGTCAATGTAAATTAATAACGAGTTCGCACGCAGCACGCTGACGTGAGGGAAGTGAATTTCCACATAAAAAACTTTTGATACTCAAAATCAGTGTAAAACATAAATTTATTCCAATTTTGATTGAAATCTGAAAACATTGATTTTTTGGCTGTTCTGATGCTCCTGGTTTCATTTACCTGCAATGCTGGGAATACAATTTTGCGCATTATAAGGTTAGGAGAAGGTCCAGTCAGGTTTAAAGTAGGCGTGAGGTTGCTGGGGATGATAAAAGTACACCAACAAATGAATAACAGGCTTTTCTAATGTAAAATAAGACAACGTACTGTGTTTGGGCAATACACATTTTCTTCTATAACTTGGTAAATAGTTATGCTAGAATGACGGAAGAGGGCTTAAAAGTTTCGCCCCACTAATTCCCATCTTTATACATGGATTAATTTTACATCCGGGGCTTTTATGACCCTTTTTGTAAAAATATAAAACATTTTTAACGACCCCCCAAAACGTGTTCAGGGGGTCACGTTAGGAACTTCTATGGTGGTCCCGGGCTTAAGTTTCACCGTGCGGGTCATGCTAATAGTTCACTTTCTATAGACACTAATATTCAAAACCAAACTAACATAAGAGACTCCTGAAGGGTCTATCATGTACATGGCCGGTCCATCGTCCTCGTACGTGCCCAGTATGATGCTGCAGCCGTACGGCCGCACCGCGGAGTACAGGGTGTAGACGTGCATGGACATGGACAGCCGGTCGTTGAGGTAGCTCAGAGGGATGTTCACTCCGTACGTGGACCTGTAGTTGGAGCACTCCGTCCGCGCCACCACAGCCAGCTGTCTGGCATCAGAGATCAAACCGGCGACGGCCTAGAGATAGAGAGAGAGGTGACAAAGCGGTTGCATCAATTTACTCTCTTTGTAATTCTGTCAATCTGATGTCGGGAGAAAATGTTGGCTTTTGAAAAATAGGAACAGATATACTAATAAAATTGTATCTTTTTGTTGGTAAGGCTTGTTAACAAATTTTACTTCCTATTTAATTTAATATAACAAATCATTTAGTTCAAAACCAACTGACAGTACTGATAAAATGTACTTCCCAAGACTAGAATTCAAACCAATGACAGGGCCACTGCTATGGTACCGTCACCTTGACCACCAAACCAGTGACTCACCAAAGGATTTCCTTGCAGTATAAAATAAGAATCTTTATTTCCCCATCAAAAATACAAGCATGCACATTTGAGCATTGTCACAACATATTGCTGATAACCAACTAAAAAGTCGTAAAACAAAAAAATAAAAATAAAAAACAGAACAATATTTCATGATATTGGTCCTTTACACATTTACATTAAACAGAATTAAATTTACTAAGGTAAATCGCCCAAATACCGTGACCTTAAGCGTGATACTTTTTGGTTATATTCATTCAACACTTCTTATTAAATATAAGATTCAATGTAATATAATTAAATTATTTATGAATATTTCACGTTTAATTTGATGTTTTCAAATGGTATTTAGATTAACAAAATGTTGTTTAAATCAATTGTTTACATACGCAAGTCATTTAGCAGCGATTGCGCAACTCCGTGATTCGTATGCAAAACTCAGTGAGCGTTGTGCCAAAGTCTGTGCGTCTTATTACCAGTATGATATCACCCGTAAAATTCATGACAATCTACCTCAATATGATAATTTAAATTATAAAACTAAATATTTGTATGGAATAAAGTATGACACTAACCTTTATTCACAGGCAGACGACATCTTACTTACATATTTACATGACTTATATTATGCTATTAAAACGATAAAACTGAATATAAAATAAATATACAGCCCACATTAAAACTCCAATATATTTACATGACTGATATTATGTTATTAAAATGATAAAACTGAAGTTAAAATATACAGCCTGCATTAAAACTCCAAGATATTTACATGACTGATATGACAGATCGTTATGCAATTAAAACGATAAAATTTAAGATGAAATAAGACATCCTTTAAAGAAAACTAACAGTTTGATATAGCCAACGATAACTTAAGCTGGGCTTGTACGAAAGCTATGAAATAAGTTATACAATAAGTTACAAGTTTACGAAGATGCAGGACGTTAATTTACATGTCTGAAAATGTTAAATTGCCCCATCGATCAAACGTCATGCAATGTTTTGATGATTTCAGAAAACGGAACCGTGTCTCTATCATCCGTTTTGGGCCAGAAATATTTGTTTGACTCCAGTTTTTTTTCTAAGAACTTTACATGAACAGTCTTCTTGTCGTTATTAACTTCTAAAATTTTCCCGACATACATATTTTTCTCCGCACTAAAGCCAATTTCGTAGGGTACAACAACAACCCATTGGCTGACTCGAAGGTTATTCAAATCCAACTCGAGAGGGGGCGCCGGCAGTACTTCTGGCTCCAATTTGGAGACACCAAGATCGTCTTCATCAATGTCATCTTCAGATTCTACATTATTACATCTTTTTCTCTTTACTTTGATTTAATCTTTTTCTTTTTTAATTTTTGCTTTGGCTTCTCGCATTATCGTCTTCATCAATGTCATCTTCAGATTCTACATTATTACATCTTTTTCTCTTTACTTTGATTTAATCTTTTTCTTTTTTAATTTTTGCTTTGGCTTCTCGCATTATCTTTCTTTGTTCTTTTTCAATCAGGGCTGCCTTTTTGGATTCTTCTAGGTTTTTGTAGTACCTTTTCCATTCGTCTGAGGTGACAGCACTTGGCAGCCTGACTAGGTTTTTGTAGTACCTTTTCCATTCGTCTGAGGTGACAGCACTTGGGAGCCTGACTTTCTGGTTTTTCTTTTTCTTTTTAAAGATGGTTTGAAGGTGTCTTCAAACCATTTTCTTGAGGTGTTAAATTAGCACTGCTGGTGCTGGCCAAACATTGATTATTTGTTATTTCCGTTACAGGTGATGATGTTGGAAACAACTGATTTGGGCTTATCTGGACTTAAGTAACTGGAAGGTTGAGTTCTAGTGAGCCAAGCTCCAAGTTGAAATCACCTAAGCCAGCATCCCACAGAAAATCTTCTGCCGGCACCAGGAAGTTGTCTTCTTTTGTATTGTTGGCCGCCAACACACATGCTTCTAAATCCTGATCAGCACAATCACTGGATTGGTTTTTCACTGTCAGCAAATTCTTCAGGAGGTGGTAGTGGTGAAGGTGTAGTTCCTCGAGGTTCTTCTTGGGGTCTTCCGGTCTCCTGATCTTCTAGGCCTCTTCTGTAGGTGGACGCCTCTTCAGCTACTGCTCTCCACACATCATAAAGGGCAATTTATTCAGACTCATATTGGTTTCCCTTGAACCTGTCAAGCCTTTCTTGACCAATCTTTGACTCTAGGTAAGACAAATGCCCTCTAATTACGAGCCACTGGCTGTGTGAGTAGGGTTTCGCCGTTTCTTGAGGATTTTTCCCCTTGACAAGGTTGAAGAAGTTGACTTTGCTTACACCAAGGGACAAAAGACCGGTGCACGTAAAACCGCTTTTTACAGTTTCCGGTTTTATACTGCTGTCAAAAAGTTTTCAATAGGGGTGCAAAATCTTCCTTCTTTATTTTGGCAGCACCATTATCACACCGCCATTGTTGGATGGTTTTCTTCCAACTGGCTTTGACGGGATGAAAGACAGCAACGTCCATAGGCTGCAAATTGTGCGTCGCATTTGGATACAAACTGATTAGTTCAATCTGCTTGGCGGAGCAGAATTCGTTTAAGTGCAAGGTCAAATGTGATGAGTGGCCATCAACAAATAGGACAACGGTTCTTGGAATCTTTTTTCCAGCAACCAAGGATAAAATACATTACTCACAGGTTTCACCAGTCATCCAACCAGACTCTGATTTTCCAACGCCCCATGAATCAGGAAACTTTTTTACCATGGTAACTGGCACTCTTTCATAAGCGAAAACTACCATAAGGGGTGGAAGGTCACCAGCAGCATTTGCCATCACTAATGCCGTCAAACATTATTTACCATCGTTGCCAGTGATGCTATAGACGTGTTTTTCACCTTTCCTCACGTACCTTTTTCCCTTTTGGACATAAAAAGAATGCGCTTTCATCGCAATTAAAAATGTGTGTTGCGTCCTTGAAAACATCTTGGAGGTTTTTTAACTCCACATATTCCTTGACTTCAGCAAACCACTTCTTGATGTGGTCTTTAGTGACATTCACCCTTGATGTCGTCAAGGCTTGAGTCACTCTGACAGCTATGTCAGGGTGCCTTTGAAGAAATAGTGAAAACAATTTATCCCCAGGAGCACAATCCGAAAATGGGTTTTCTCTCCTGAGATTGGTCATCAGGTTCTCAACACTGGATAGAATTTGCTCTTTACTGATTGGAAACCCAGCTGCACCAATGGATATGATCCAGTCAACTACAACTTGTTCTTTGTCTGGATTCAAGATCGACGGCCGCCCCATTCGGCAATTGACTGCATACTTCCCGATGACTTTATCTTGTAAAGTTTGTCAGGGGATCAAAAACTGTTTCGAAGCAGCAGTTACACTCATGCCGACCTCCACAGCAAGAATGGTTTCTCCAAGAGCCTCCTACGAGTATGACCGCCTCGAGTTTTTCGCTGTAGCAGGCATTCTGAAAAAAAAAACAGGACTAATTAGTTCATAAAATAATACTGATTTTAAACGTGTAAGCAAGCTATTTTATACCCTAATGAAAAATTATAAGCAGAAACCAAAGTCCCGTGATTTGTCACGGACTTTGGAAAACTGGATTATTTTTTGTCTTAACTCCGTGGCCGTCTCTTCTAGCCTGTTGTGAAATTGCTTTTTAAAAGGACAATATTTATAATAATATTCAATATAGTTAAGCTTAAAAGTTATATGCATAACATTTCTGAGGAATTAACTATTATAAATCACATAAAAACCTCAGTTTGTTTGTTGAAAACCTAGAGGAACACAATGCAACAAACATGTTTTACTTTCTCCCTCTATACATAGTATATGGAGAAAGTATTGTTTTCGTCAAAATTTTCGAATTTGAGTTGTTAGTGGAAATATTCGTTTTGGTGCTCCCTGAACCCAAAAAAGTGGTTTTTACGTGATGTCTGTCTGTGTGTGTGTGTGTGTGTGTGTGTGTGTGTCCGTGTGTGTGTGTGTGTGTGTGTGTGTGTGTCTGTGTGGATGTGTACAGAGCTAGAGCCCTAACCATTGGGCCGATTTTTATGAAATTTGGTATGTAGGTACTAATCCACGATATCTCCAGGCGTTTTTTTCATTTTTTTGAATTTTTTATTTTTAAGGGTAATTATCCCCCAAAAACCGCCAAAAATCATGAAAAATCAAAATTTCTCAAAAACGGCTCTAACGATTTTGATTAAACTTTAGTCGTTTGTAGAACTTTAGTTTTCCAACAAAATGACACCACCCGCATTCCTGTAAAAATTCGGGTTCAGAAATTACAGGACTTAAAACATCCAAAATTCAGTTTTTTGGATTTTTCATAAAAAGACATAAATATAAAAAAATATTACTATTCACCATTAAAAAGAGCTCAAAAAACTAAATAATTTAGTATCTAGAATTACTATTCTACGACTGCTGGTTTAGGAGAAAATTGAAATTTTCATTTAGCGGTAAACGCAGTACGTTGTCCAATGTTATTCTTATGGGGAATACAAAAATTACTATTTCTCTCTTATTTACTAATCAATTTCATTCAAACTTGATATGCTTGTCAATTAAGCATTGACCAACAGAGTTAATTCGAAATATGTTGCCCCTTAATAACCCTGGGGGGGGGAATAGGGGGCATTTCCCCTCTTAAAACCACAAGTGTAGCAATTGATTCTGTAGCGCCTCCAAAGCAGGGATTTGGGTGGATGTTTTTAAAACAACTTGTTCACAAGATTTTCCGTACCTACATTCGACCGTGCTTTGTATTCCATATTTAGTAAATAAAAAGTCATTTATTCATTAAAGTTGGGCTAAAAGGGAGAAAGTATGTGTCAGTTTCCTGATACCGTTTATTTTGAATAAGTGACGGTTGAAAAGCCGATCACGGACTTTAGAAATTGTTAAACTAATATTAGAGCAGTAATTTTTTCATATCTTACTGTTTTTAAACGTGTAAGCAAGTTAGTTTATACCTTACTGAACAATTATAAGCAAGTTAGTTTATACCTTACCGAAAACTTATAAGCAGAAACCAAAGTCCCGTGATTCGTCACGGACTTTGGAAAACTGGATAATTTCTTGTCTAAACTCCATTACCGTCTTTTCTAGCCTGTTGTGAAAGGAAATCGCTTTTTAAAGAACAATTTATCATAATATTCAATATAGTTAAAAGTTATATACATAAAACATATGGAAACGTGAAATTAACAATAATTATATGTTGTTTCGCTTACCTGCATTCTTGGTGAAACAGGCAAGAATCTTGACGTACTCCAGGTAGATCTGATCACGGTAACTTCCAACTAAGCCAGCTGGGTTTTATGCCGCAAAAAAAACTGAATCCGTAGAGTAATAGTTTAAAACATCAAGTATGATAATAATGTTGTTTATACATCTTTGACTTACCTGTTTCGTGATTTTTCATGTTTAAAGTAAGGAATCACGGTATTTGGGCTAGTCACAGTATTTGAGCGATTTACCTTGCTTGTTTCTAAAAATTCGTTAAGGCTGTAAAAAGCGTAGGCCTATATATCGATATTCTTTTATAGGCTATTTTTTAAGAAACCCCTGTTGAATACTATGTATATTTTTATCGAGTAACAGAAACTTATTGATGACTTAATGTTAGAAGAAAATCTTGAATTCATTAATATATCTTAATATATACCTCAACAAGTCAACTTTTCATATCAATGACATGGATATTAGAGAGAGAATAATTAAATTTCATAGGAAAACTTATAAACTGATTAGTTTAAGTTTACATCAGATTGAACCGAGAGAAACCGCAGAATTTTCTTGACTCTGTATAGTTTATAACACTCAGCAGAGTTGTCAAGACCCAGTGTGGTGTTTGACTCTTAACTAACGCATTCTCAGATATTAAATGTAGACACAGTTTACTTACCATACCAATATGTTTATCAACTGTAAAGATTTTATTTGGGCCAGGTTCATACAGTTTGGATGTGATTAACTTTTCAACGGCAAACACAACTCCATCCTTGCCTCTCAAACCGATCACAGTGCTGGGAGAACAAAAAAAGTTTGTTAACAATGACCAGCAATATACAAATAGGTCTAAGATCAAAATGTATAGAATTTACAACTGAACTAGGTACCTATTTTTTTAATCAAATAAAGTAGGTCACCATAATTAATTCATAGGGTTAAAATTATGCAAATATATGAAATTTGGGCACCAGTGATTGGATATTTTTGGAGGGTAGGCCTGATTAAATGCAAGTAAATTATAAAGACATAGCCTATTCCAAAGACCCAGGGGCTTACCGAGGGGGGATACACGATATGCACCCGCTCAAACTCCAAGGGGAATGTATTTTTCACACTAGTAACTTATTTAAAAATCATTCCAAAACTAAACAATAACTATATACATAGGGCCTATACTAACTTATTTCTCTTATTGCGCAACCAACAAAATATTCTAGATTTTTTTACAATAAATCACCTAATTGTTTTATTGAAGTTGTCAACTGTAATTTGAACGAGTTGTATTCTTAGTGAAATGGCAAATAAAATAACTATCTACGCCTGGTGAGCGTGATCGGATATTTTTTACCTTAGATAGCATACATATTAACTGTTAGATTTATATAGGACTAATGACACTGCAGCAGCAAAGATTTATAGAAAAACTTGGACTAATCGTCAAAAGAGATTATTAATATTTGAGATATGATGTGTATCTCAGTTATAAAAAGTAAACCGATAAACCACATTCAACTTACCCACTGTTTTCAACAGCCTTCTGAGCATACTCGACCTGGAATACCCTGCCATCAGGCGAAAATTGAGAAGCGGATAAGTCATACTGAAAAATAAATTGGAAAATATCAATAAGCTTAATTTTACCTGCTTTGTATCCTATGATCAGTGTCAACTTGCTAGAACCAATCAAATTATCTGATTCTCTGTCCAATATTTTGATTAGGACTAGTAACTTTTCCATCACTCATATAGGTCTACTTAGGCCTAACTCTTTCAGTGCTATGGACCAATATATCGGCTTTTGAATCTGCCACCAATAAACGTAATTATACTGCAGCATAAGAGATTGTACCGTTACGAGCTCGGACTGCAGTCTTTGTCTCACATGTGGTGTAACCTGGTAGACACAAACTGAACTACTTCGTCCAGTGCCTAGGCTCTAAGACCACCTGGTCCGCTACAGCTGCTAGTCTAATCAGTGGCTGTGCGGTCTATGGCGCTACCTTCCCGGCCGGGGAAAACTTGGAACGAGGGTTCGAATCCTGTAACAGGCCATTGTTCGTTGTACAGTCTTTTTATGTACAACTTATGGAGAGTTCACCTGTCTGTAGCAGAGTTAAAGGGTGGACCTTAAGCAAACGGTGGACGGTTCGGGTCCATGCTGACGGGATGGGTGGATTCTTTGTGAGTTGCACATCTGATCACAGGTGGTTTGCTAATTTTTAACAACTGCATCCTTTACTGTGTGTGTCTACTGGAAGCACTTTTATTTTAAGAACTGTTTAGGCGTTCAAGACATTTAAAAAATCAACAAAACAACTCAGATATAACTACTCCTTTTAGAAGCTTAGCACTGAAAGCTGGTTGATTATAGTATTAGGCTAGGCCTAGTTTTAAATGTGAATTCGCCTATTCAAAGATCCAGATTGTTGGGTCAACTTAAAAGGCAGGACTATATGCAACACAAAAGTTTAGTGTGGCAAACTTATGATGTTTTAAATGGGGTTTATCCTAATTTTCTATCTTCACCAAAATATATAGGCCCATAGTGAGGGACCTCCAAAGCATGGTTACTCCTGAGTAGGGCTGTCAAGGATGTCATTATCGGATGGTGTAGTCAGACTAACGTCCTGTTAGGTGTGTAGCTTTGGTTAGGTTAGGTTTTTAATATTAGGTATGGCTCTCAGAGTTTGCTTATTGTGTTTTTCTAATTGGACAATAGACAATATTTTTTATTACATATTCATGGAGAATAGTACAGGCGTCAAAGAGTTAGTAGATTATTAAATATATCTATATATCGATTAGATTATTTCATTCGATTGTTCAAGAAAATCAATTACCAATTAAATGATGCGGACGGTGTATCAGAGACTCGAAACTCCACAACCTTTGGGTGTAGATAGTAGACGGTCCATTATTGTAATGATTGTTGATAAAAAATAATAATTTGATTTTTGATTTTTTAATTTTATTAGGCCTACCACTTTAAATATGACATTTCAGATGTCATTTTATTCCTTAAAACTATACACAGTTATTTTGTTCACATGCAGTTGTAAAACAATGTTTATTATGTTATGATTTAACAATAATAAAAAATAAAAACAACAACAATCATTACAAACAATAAAATACCCCCGTAGCAGCAAACCTGCGTACTCAGCGAATTTCCAATGCATATATACCAAAATAAAGCCACATACCAAGTTTCATCAATATACATTCATAAATAAACGATTTATGACATTATAATTATTCTCCATAAGAATAACATGGCAGCTGAGTATGCAGGTTTGCTGAAGTAAGGAACACAAAAAATGGGGTTTTATACAAATATCAATATAACTCATGTAGGTAAAGCCACATACCAAATTTCATTAATTCATTTTCATAATGACGGCAGATAACACGTTACTTATTCTCCATAAGAATAACATGGGGCTGAGTACGCAGGTTTGCTGCTATGGGAGCCTTGGGTAAAAAATTGTTTTTTTGAGCAAATATCAATGGTCCACAACCAGATGAAGCCGTATACCAAGTTTCGTCAGTATACGTTCATAAATAAGCGAGATATAAAATTTTTATTTTCCTCCATAAGAATAACATTAGACAACGTACTGTGTTTAGCACTTTCAATATCTCGGTAACCAATTGACGTAGAGAAATGATCAAAATACCAAATTGTGTGTTTTTTAAGCTGAATCCAATGGGAAAAAATAAAATTTGACTATTTCCAAAATTATATGTAAAAAACTCGAAAAACCCATTTTTGGGGTACAAAACCCCCCCAAAATACCCCTTCGGATAGAGCGATCTGGCTGGTTTTCGAACTTAAAGTCATAAATGTTGCTTTACACGTTTATACCAAATTTCATCAAAATCGGATAATTTTTACGAGAGTTATCGTGCTCACGGACACATATATATATATATATATATATAGATATATATATATAGATATATATATATATATATATACAGTTTCGAACGAATGGTGTTTTTGGGGTCTGGGGACCTCAAAACGAAAAGTTATCATGGTCCCGGGCTTAGGTCTTACCATGCCGACTACGGTAATAGCTTCTTCCCTATAGAGGAAATTCGCTAAAAACAAAGTTAACAAACAAATAAAGAAAGAAAAAACACTATAATAATATAAACAAGATAACAAATCAATAGTCAGATCATAAAATCTACTCCAATATTTTTTAATTAATGGAGTATGAAGATAATGAGAATGAAGAAATGATAATATACCCCCGTCGCAGCAAACCTGCGTCCTCAGCGAATTTCAAATGCAAAATATTTGTCTTAATACCACATGAAGCCGCATACCAAGTTTCATAAAAATATATTCACATATAAGCGATTTTAATTATTATCTATAAGAATAACATTGGTAATGAGTACGTAGGTTTGCTGAAACAAGGAACATAAACAATTGGTTTTTATGCAAATTTAAATATAATTTAACTAGGCGAAGCCACATACCAAGTTTCATCAATATTCAATCATAAATAAGCGCCATATAACATTTTAGTTATTCTCCATAAGAATAACATGGGGGCTGAGTAAGCAGGTTTGCTGCAACGAGGAACAAAAAAATGGTTTTTATGCAATTATCAATATAACTCAACCAAGTGAAGCTACATACCAAGTTTTATTAATTTATGTTCATAATTAAGGGAGTCATTACATTTTACTTATTCTCCATAAGAATAACATGGGGGCTGAGTACGCAGGTTTGCTGCTATGGGAATAATCAACAAAAAATCAATTTTTTGTGCAAATATCAATGTACCAGTACTACTTGAAGCCACATACCAAGTTTTATCAACATACATTCATAAATAATCGAGATATCAAATTTTATTTATTCTCCATAAGGATAACATTGGACAACGTACTGTGTTTAGCACTTGGAATATCTCAGCATCGGTTGGGCCTAGAATCACAATTTAAACACCAAAATGATTGTTTTGTGGAACTGAACAGATTGGTAAAAGCAAATGTGAAGTTTACATTAAAATTAACTGAGGAAAAGCCAAAAACCTTTTTCCCATAAGATTAACATGGGCGATTTTATGAGCAGGTTTTTTTGGATTTTCTCCGCAACCACTTAACCTAGGTTAATAATTCAAAATACTATATTATTTGTTTTTTTAAGCTCTATAACATGGTCTAAACCAAAATTAAGTTGTTCAAAAATTTTAGGGTGAAAAATGCAAAAAACTGATTTTTGAAAAATTTAAAACCCCCATAAACCCCCCTTCTCATGGTCCAATTTTTCTGGTTTTCGAACTTAAAGTCATGAATGTCATTTTACACATTTGAGCCAAATTTCATCAAAATCGGACGTTTTTTACTCAAGTTATCGCATTCACGGACACATATATAGATATATATATATATATATATATATATATATATATATATATATATATATATATAGATATATATATACATATATATAAATTTTAAGGAATAGTGTTTTTGTCATCTGGGGACCTCAAAACAAAAAATTATCATGGTCTCGGGCTTAAGTCTTACTATGAGACCTACGGTAATAGCTTCTTCCCTATAGGGGAAATTCGCTAAAAAAGAAAAGATGGAATAATACAGAATAAAATAGGCAAGTTAATAAAAAGATGAAGAAAAATTACAAGATACCAAAAAAGGAGATAAAAGAACAAAAAATAACAAGTCTGAAAATTAAAAATCAAAAGTTAAAAAATCTTTAAAAAAAAAATTAAAAAGAGCTTGGAAGATTTACAACAAATTATAAATACCCCCGTCGCAGCAAACCTGCATCCTCAGCGAATTTAAAATGCAAAATATTTGTCTTAATACCACATAAAGCCGCATACCAAGTTTCATAAAAATATATTTACATATAAGCGATTTTAATTATTATCCATAAGAATAACATTGGTAATGAGTACGTAGGTTTGCTGAAGCAAGGATCAAAACAATTGGTTTTTATGCAAATATAAATATAATTTAACTAGGCGAAGCCACATACCAAGTTTCATCAATATTCAATCATAAATAAGCGCCATATAACATTTTAGTTATTCTCCATAAGAATAACATGGGGGCTGAGTAAGCAGGTTTGCTGCAACGAGGAACAAAAAAATGGGTTTTTTTGCAATTATCAATATAACTCAACGAAGTGAAGCTACATACCAAGTTTTATTAATTTATGATCATAATTAAGGGAGTCATTACATTTTACTTATTCTCCATAAGAATAACATGGGGGCTGAGTACGCAGGTTTGCTGCTACGGGAATAATCAACAAAAAATCAATTTTTTGTGCAAATATCAATATACCAGTACTACGTGAAGCCACATACCAAGTTTCATCAACATACATTCATAAATAATCGAGATATCAAATTTTATTTATTCTCCATAAGGATAACATTGGACAACGTACTGTGTTTAGCACTTTGAATATCTCTGCAACGGTTGGGCGTAGAATCACAATTTAAACACCAAAATGATCGTTTTGTGGAACTGAACAGATTGGTAAAAGCAAATGTGAAGTTTACATTTAAATAAACTGAGGAAAAGCCAAAAACCTTTTTCCCATAAGATTAACATGGGCGATTTTATGAGCAGGTTTTTTTGGATTTTCTCCGCAACCACTTAACCTAGGTTAATAATTCAAAATACTATATTATTTGTTTTTTTAAACTCTATAACATGGTCAAAACCAAAATTAAGTTGTTCAAAAATTTTAGGGTGAAAAATGCAAAAAACTGATTTTTGAAAAATTTAAAACCCCCATAAACCCCCCATCCCATGGTCCGATTTTTCTGGTTTTCGAACTTAAAGTCATGAATGTCATTTTACACATTTGAGCCAAATTTCATCAAAATCGGACGTTTTTTACTCAAGTTATCGCATTCACGGACACATTTATAGATATATATATATATATATATAGATATATATATATATATAGATATATATATATATATATATAGATATATATATAGATATAGATATATATATACATATTTATAAATTTGAACGAATAGTGTTTTTGTCATCTGGGGACCTCAAAACAAAAAATTATCATGGTCTCGGGCTTAAGTCTTACTATGAGACCTACGGTAATAGCTTCTTCCCTATAGGGGAAATTCGCTAATTCCCCATAGGGGAAATTCGCTAAAACGTGTTTTTGAGTGCAAATTAACAAAATATTTCAATTAATTAAAACTGTCTTAGTGGGTATTGTTGTTATTCAAATAATTTTTGTCGAAGAAACTGCTAATCTATATTCCAGTCTATTCAAGAAAAACATTTTGAGAAAAGAAGTCAAATAAAACTACTAACTACAAAAGTTTACGTAACAATATAATAATATGTTGTTTATGTAATCTTCTTATTTTCAATATTAAAGTGTATAAAAATGTAATGTATAAATGTAAAAAAATGCAACCGAGTGAGGTAGCGATTATTGCACCTCACATTCGGGAGGTCTTGGGTTTCATCCCAGGCCGGCCATTCTGAGAAGAGTTTGTACGGTTTCTTCTCATCTCATTTAGGCAAATGCCGGAATGGTTCCCAGAAAAGGGCCGTACCCCACCAGGAAGGGAAAGATAGGACTCAGGCCTACCTTACCTGGTTTAAAGATTTCCCCATAAATTTAATATTTTGTTTTGTAAATTCCAACACATTGTTAAACATTGTCACAGAATAAATATTATTATTATTATTATTATGCTACGTTGTTATTCTTTATTATTTTGTTTACATTTTTTTGGCAAAAGTTAAGTAGCCTAGCTTATTGCAATATGAAGTACCGTGAAATTTTTTAAAATGTATAATAAATTAACCAATGTGACAAACTATGATTTCCTCATTCGCGAAACAAGCACAAGGATCATTCAAACAAGTAGGGCTACAATTGCAGATTGGCTATCGTTTTGCAGGGAGATTCGTTTAAATTGTTTGGTTTATTTATTCATCTATGTTTTGTTTAACTTAGTTTGATTTTATTAAATATCCTTTTATCTTTTGTTAAAAAGATATGACATTTTTATTTATAAATATAACTTGTGTTTATAATTTGTGTGATATAAAAACAGCTGACAATAACCGATACGTCTTAGTATCGATATTTTCAATCGCCAGTAGATTGATACATCGATATTTTTAATCAAAAATTTCAATCGAATGAATGCAGCTGCCATGTAGTCAGTTTGTTCTTAAAGTGTTGAGAAGGTTGGTTTTTCAACAGCTCGGGCAGGTGGTTGTTGTACAGCGCTTTTTTTTATGAGGGCTTCTTTCCAAAAAGGCTTAAATGGTCAATGGAAGGTGGCAGGGCGAAGTTTGTAACATGTCTTGTGTTGTATTGGTGGAGAAGTTGACATCAGGTCTCAGATACTACGGAGAGGACGCCAATGGTAACGAATAACAGGTAAAAAGTGACCCATTATTACAAAGTGAGCTGGTGTAAAAAAAAGTATAAAATCCAGACCCAATTTAAGGGGTCTTTATTTTACTATTTTTTTATAAAAGGAAAAGGAAAACACAGAGACGAAATAAAACAGACAGAAATGGTCAGGCCTTGGCCATTAGTTCTTTTAAATTGTTAACCTGCGCTTAATTGAAAGCAATAATATGAAGGTAATTATGTGAATTAATTAATGTCAAATGGCTTGCACATAAGTTCTGTTTCTACCGCAAAGTTCTTACCTAAAATTAATTTGTTATAGTTTTATTCCATAAATCACTTACCCCGGTACCGATTGAACTCATATTATCTTATTTGTTAATAATATTTGTATTTATATACCATAAAATAATGAAAACTCTGGACTTTCTTTATAACCTAACAAGAAAACAAGAATAAGTTGAGATGAGAATGCAGAAACAGAAACTCAGTAGGAAAGCCGAATACAATCAAAGGCATGGAGTAACTTATTTCCACGAACGTAAACCCAAACACTTGCAATATTCGTGCAAAGTCTTATACATTATATTTCATTCGTATAAAGAACAAGGCGAATATTCAGCAGACCCACAGCATAGATCATTAGGCGTTCGGCCATGAATACTAGGGTTGTTAAATATTTCTGTACCGGTGACTTTGGCGCTAATATTTGTTCGGCACTAAAGGAGCTGGTGCCAGGAAATTGTTCTGACCAGCTCCAGTGACTTCGGTGACAGTACGAATTCACTCACTCAAAAGTCGCTGTCACTGTTTGGTTGTTTCAATGTATCCCCGCTAGGTTCGTGGCGCTGTCGCTGGAGCTGGAGCTGGGCGCTGGCGCTGGCACTGGTCACTGTCACCGGTCGCCGTTTGGTTGTTTCGAGGTCGTGGCGCTGTCGCTGGAGCTGGGAGCTGGAGCTGGCACTGGTCCCTGTCACTTGTCACTGTTTGGTGGTTTCGAGGTATCGCCTCTAGGTTTGTGGCGCTGGCGCTGTTTGGAGCTTGGCGCTGTTTGGAGCTTGGCGCTGGGCATAGACGAGATGGACGAACTACGAACCAGCGCCAGTGACTTCAGTGACAACACGAGCCCGCATTGTTCATGCAAGTCGCTGTTGTGCGTTTACTAACTAAAGCGCTGTTAATACAATTTTCCGATGACTGTTATTTGTATAATTAAGTAGTCTTTTTACAAGCTTTCTTTATTTATGATTTAGTAACAACTTTATAACCTACATGTTATAACTTTATAACATTACTTCTAGGTAATTAATATTTGTTTAGTGATACTCCTAAATGTTTTCGTAGTTAAATGAGAATTTGTAGTTGTACTAAGAATTTTAATTATTACTTGTTGTTCCTATTTTATGAAATATATTTAATTCTAATGCCAATAAGTGAGCTGTTGATTCCTTTTAAGGTCATGATTAACTTTGATAAATAACACAGTGTCAAAAAGGGGTAATATATCGCTGGAGTTGTTACGATGAACTGCGGGAGTAACTGGTGCCAAGTCACCGGTAAAAGTAACTGATATTTCTTTGGCGCTGTCACTGAAGTCACTGATCCAGCAAAGTCACTGGATCGCACATCTCTAATGAATACTGAACAGTATGACATTAAAACAAAAAGATTCCAATAAAATTAATTAATTTTTAATAGACGACCTTTTTCATTATCAATTATACTGTACCATTATTATCCACTGTAAGGTTGGCAACACTTATACTATGTTGTTTATTTATGCGAACTTACTCTTATGTAAATTATCATACATGCATACATGTGCTGAAAGCTCTACTACCATAAACTGTAATGGCTCTTCGAACCTTGTTCTATTATTGGATTTTACTCTAAATAAATGATCATCGATTTTATTTCCCACTATTATTTGTTTAAAAAAGCAGAACCTACTATCAGGGTATTTGAGTAGTTTAGATATACAATTAAATGAATTATCTTAAATTATACATGAGTGATTTCGTGGGCCACTGAAGGTTTATTTGCCATTGAACATTTACAAAAATAATAGGCATCTTAAACCAAGGTTCGTAGAGCTTTCAGACCAGGTGTGCTTATTTACATAAGAGCAATGTTCGCAGCAAAGATGTCTTACGAGGTCGTCCAGCTGAATCAACAACATACCATAAAGTGTTGCCAACCTTAAGGGTATAATAATGGTACAGCAATTTTTAAATTGTCACTGGACATGCAGAAAGAACATTTAAACCCTTAATCGATTAATATAATAATACAAATAAATCAAAACAATATATTTAGTTTCATAAAATAACAGCTTATCATAGAATGTAAGCAGTTAAACAATGTTAATTCTAATTACACTGATGAGGAAAACATGGTACTCGTATGATAAATATCGTGTTTCCAGCAACATTGCAGATTGGATTGGTGATCACGTGACCTTCCAGCTGTTTTTACGAGGTCTCTTCCGGTAAAGAATAAAACCTTAAATAGATCGACTCAGCACACCTGGTCTGACAGCTCTACGAACCTTGATCTTAAAAAAGGTCCGTAGAGCTTTCAGACCAGGCGTGCTGGGTCTATCTATTTAAGGGTTTCTACTTAACCGGAAGAGACCTCGTAAAAACAGCTGGAAGGTCACGTGATCACCAATCCAATCTCCAATCTGCAGTGTTGCTGGAAACACGATATTTATTGTACGAGTACCATATTTTCCTCATCAGAGTAATTAGAATTAACATTGTTTAACTGCTTACATTCTATAATAAGCTGTTATTTTATGAAACTAATATTTTTTTTGATTTATTTGTATTATTAGACTAATCGTTAAGGGTTTAAATTTTCTTTCTGCATGTCTAGTGACAATTTAAAAATAGCTGCACCATTATTATATCCTTAAGGTTGGCAACACTTTATGGTATGTTGTTGATTTATGAATCAGCTGGACGCCCAAGTAAGACATCGTTGCTGTGAACATTACTCTTATGTAAATAAGCACACCTGGTCTGCTCTACGATCCTTGATTTTCAAACGAAGTGACTACGTACACGTCCAATGTAAAGGCAAATTCACTTCGCTACCGTTTAGGTTAGGTTAGGTTAGGTTACTTTACGTTAGGTTAGGTTACGTTAGGTTAGGTTAGGAGGTTTTCTGGCTCTCAATCTGTTTTAAAAATCACAGGAAAAGTAACGTACGGTGCATAATTTGGAACGGACGTGAACAGTAGCGGCTCACGTCGGACGTGTACGTAGCATTAATCTTATACCTCAAAAATCCTGTAACCTCGAAAATCGTAGATCGTAATCGTGTATTCGTTAAGTAAAATTTTGATGTTTATTTTTTATTCGTATTTCAACTTTTAAAGGTTGCCCTGTTATTTAATATCAGCATAAATAAATAAAAACACTAACAGATTGGTCGAAAATTATAATTGGACTCTTACTTCCTATAAATTACAAACAATATCAAACGACACTAACCATTTTGAATAGCTGTTATGAATAAAAACTGACATAAGAAAATTAACTTCCACCCATACTATTAGTACAAGTTAGTAATTTACATAGTACGTCTTAGAACTTATTCGTATTTCAGGTTTTGTTTTTGGTTTGTTGGTAACCTACTGCAGTCGACGAAAAGTAACATTCAATCAGCTGCGTAGTTTCTATTTTAACTTCGTGTTTTCTCTAATTTACTAAAGAAAATAGTATTTTGATAAATATGGTAAGTTATTTATATTGGGACTCATTATTTACTTATAGTGTTCGCTAATTAATCTAAAATTTAATTCAAATCTGCATCTCTAGTTAAAAGTTTGAAAGGGTTCTCTAATTTATGTTTCAAATTGAATGTCAACGATCAGACCTCCTTTGGTTAGTGAAATTAATTTTATTGGCAGATCACGTTCTATGGATATTATCCTTTCTGTCTTAAAAAAAACTCGGTAAAAAATAAATAAATTACATCATTTTTCAAAAACAGCTTTTAAACTTTACAAGAATCAGAATTGAATTTTTGATGATTGCTTAGTAGGCCTAGAGCCAATTTTTTTTCTTTTGAGTATTTTTCATTTTTAACAGTAAGAAACCTAGAATAGTAAATTTTGTTGTTTCCGCTAAAAGTATTGCTCAGGCTGTGTTACCAGAGCCTTTGTTCAGAAGATATACAAAGCTAATTATCGGTTGAGCTTAAAAGATAAATGAGCTAAGCTCTGAGGCTAGAAGTGCCCCTAAACAACCTGTTAACTGTGATATGGTGCGGAATTGCACTATACTGATAATAAATACAATTCCCACACTTACATCGGAATAGGCCTAGGGCCTGTGGGTTTTTGGATATACGGTAATTATTCCTCCTTTATTAAAAGTGAATGCCATGGTTATTCTAGGCTTATGAAACGTTTACGTTATTCTTAAAATAATTTAAATCGCCCTTCAAATGAGTTATTCAAGGTCCTGTAGGATTTCTGAACTAGATATTGATGAGACCTATCAGTTAGACAGTGTTCATGATCAAATTAAGTAATGTAGTATTTCAGACATCAGTGACTAAGCCTTATTTGCTTCAAGCAAAGGCACTAAAATTAGGGGAAAGAAATATAAGCAAGTGTGAGAAAATGTTCTAAACAGCTAAGTATCTGTCTAAGAACAGTAACTTAGGTACCATTTGATGGTAATACTGTGTTTGCAACAATTCACGATTTAGGATTTTGTATCAACCTTTCAACATTTTACTCATCATTCAGCCCGCTTCCAACGATATACAAGAATGCCCTGTCCCCAATCAACTAAGGATTGGAACTTTGACTCCCCGTGGGATGGAGCCCTGTGGGAATTTCTTAAGATCCTTTCTTAGTGGTTACCTACGTTATGGAAAGAGTACACGTGCCAAATTTTGTGGTTGTAGGCTAAGTGTAGAGGTTTGGCCTAGGGATTATTGTTTTTTTTTTTTGTATTTATAAATTGTCCATAAGAATAACACAGGATTGGAATTTTGACTCCCCATGGGGTGGAGCCCTATGGGAATTTCTTAGAATCTTTTCTTAGTGGTAACCTACGTTATTGAAGAGTAAGGTACAAACATGCCAAATGTCATAGTTGTAGGTGTAGAGGTTTGGCCTGAGAATGATCAGTTTTCGTATTTATATATAAGTTAGGCTACAAATAAATAAAAAAGAGGAGGTGCATGTAATAATATAGGTCTATTAGTTTTGATTTTACAGTTAAGTTATAAAATTACATTTCAAGTCAAAAATCAAGCAAACATTCACAATAAAATAATAAGATAGGGGCTAGGGGCCTATACTTTTAAATTTAAATTTCTGTAATCTAGTAAAACTTAGGCCTATTAACTTAGAAAACCCAGAAATAAGTCAAACCAAGAAGTTTAAGGTTCACAAATTTAAACTTTTACATATAGCAATAAACTGTTTAGTTATTGTAATATTAGTTGATCTTTAAATTTCATGGCTAAAGTTGTTAATTTTCTTTGTTTTCAGGGTAATGAAAGTTCCTTGCCGATGGAGCTCTGCTCCAATTGTAAGTACCGGTACCTATAATAAGTTACTTAAATCTCATTATACTTATTAATATAAAACAAACTAACTTGTAAATGTATATTGTTTTTCTGTATTGACCAGCTGATGGCACTTGCTTGTACCTCCGACAGAAATTTAGATAATATCATGTACAAACTCAAAGACTCAATAGATAATTCTAAGTCATGGTACTATGCCAACCAGCTAGCTCTCAATGATAATAAAACTGTAAATGTTATTTTTACTCTAAAAAATAATTTAAGCTCAGAACTTCTTGACATGTTAAAACCGGTCAAGCTTTTAGGTAGGCCTCTATAATGTTAGATAGTAAGTTAATGTTGGAACAATCATGTTGATTTTTTGTGTAAAACACTTTCATGAATCATCTATCTCTTAAGGAAACTCTTTTTTTATATGTGTTAGTACTGATGTTTTGATACTAGCATATATGGGCTTTTCCACTCACAACTTAATCATGGACTCCGGTTGTGGGGTAATGGTATTGAAGTCTCTAGAGTTTTTATCTGGCAAAAAAGTCCATTCAATGTATAGCAGGTTTAAAAAAGCAGGAATCTATGTATGTTTTTTGCAACTTAGTCTACATCAAAGGAGACGTGGTGTATTTCAGTAAACAATTTTAACTCCATGATCTTAACACTAGAAATAAGTTCAATCTTGTAACCCCAACTATACCGCTTGCATCAGTCTTTTAAGAGTCATAATGATGAACTATTAAATATAATGTATAGTTGATAATTATGACTCTTAAAAGACAAGCTAGTCGGGGTTACAAGATTGAACTTATTCCTTGTGGTATGATCATGGAGTTAAAATTGTTTACTGAAGTATACCACTTTTTTTATGTAGACTAAGTTGCAAAAAACATACATAGCAACTTAACTGTAGGGCCATTCCATGCCAAATCATCCAGGGGCTGACACCCATGGTGTCAGATTTTAATAAAAATTTGTATATATTAAGTGTGTACAAAAATAAGAAAAAATGCTAAGTTTCACCAAATTCCATTAAGTAGTTTCAGAATTATAGTCGTTTAAAGTTTTAGAAAAATGTAATTTCCGATGGCAGTATGAGCGGGAAATCAGCTTGTATGTTTCCACGTTTTTCTAAATAATATTTATATTTATGTAGCTAGAGGCTTCAAACTTTATGAATTTGTCCTAAATTTAATGGAGAATCAGATTATACTATAAGTGTTGGCATTATAACTTGTCATCATTGTTTAAAAATTCGTAAAACACAAAAATTATAGTTTTTTTCAAATTGTGACGTTTATGTAAAAAACAATCTTTGGCTAAAATCTCTCTCCAGATACCCTAATACAACCATATATCACTGAAAAGAGCATAACATTTCCTTATAAATGGTGAAATAATATTTGTGGGTTTACGTGTTCTAAAAGTTTTATTACAATGTAAAGTTAATAAATAAATTTTTGAATAGCGGAAAAGGTATTTTCATTGACAAGACAGAGTTTGTGGTAAGGATGTTAGAAAGTCAATAATATCTTATAAAATATAGGACTATGGAGCTAAAATCATATGTAATACAATTTGCATGGCATATTTTGTAATAACATAAGGCTTACTGTTGGATATAACACATTTACAACAAATAATTTTGTACAGTATGATGTCATTTTGAATTTAAATGTATACCCTTGTTAGCCTACGTATTACTGGAGAGCTGCATGTCAGTCTCAAAAGGTGAAATAATATTTGCAAGTTGTAGTATTACAAGAGTTTTAATACAATATAAAAATATGAAATGAAAACCTAGGATTTGATGAAGTTTTGGTCTTAATGGATTTCGCTGAGAATTATAATTTTGTTCTTCAAAATGAAGTACATTCATACCACTGGAGCCATTTAAGTTGTTCAGTTCATCCTGTAGTAATATATTCTAAAAATGGAGATGGTACCTTAAAACATCATTGTGGTACTAGAAACATCATAGTGTTTCATTTCTGATGACCTAAGACACGATGTACCATTTGTCTTCTCTGTCCAAGAAAAAACGATTGATTTAATTAAGCTGACATTTCCATCAGTTGGCAGAGTGGAATACATTACTGATGGGTGCAGTGCACAGTATAAAAATTTCAAAACCATGATGAATTTGTCATAAAAAAATGTTCAACTTAAAGGAAGTCATGGAAAATCTTCATGGAAGTTATGGAAGGTCTTTTCATGCAACAAGTCATGGAAAAACTGTATGTGACGGAATCAGGGGCAAGACAAAAAAACTAATACAAAGAGAAACCTCCAAAGTTCAAAAGCAAGTGAACAGATTGTAAATGCTTGGCAAATGTTCACACTTTGTAATGATCTGTTTTCAAAAATAAAATTTTTCTTTTTGAGTGAAGAAGATATTGAAAATATCAGAATAACCCAAAGTAGTCAGTCGTTTTGAATCTGGGCAAAGCATAACTGGAACAAGAAGTTTTAATTTTTTCCAGCCTGCATCGTTAGAAGAAATCATAGCAAAAAGAGTGAGCTCAGGCTCTGTTATCTGTTTAACACTTTCGCTGCTGCAAACATGTTTAAAAATGAAATTTGCATAAGTTTCTATGTTAAGAAAAAAAACCGATCGGGGCCCACAGCAGCCAACTTGTTAAGAAAAAACATGTTTAACCCATCAGGACCAATGATTGAACCTAACCTCCGTTCCTTTGTTGCCTGGGTTTATGAAAGCAACTGGTGGATTGGAATGGTTCAGCAAATTAATGAGGAAGAAGGGGATTATAATATCCTCTTTATGCAATCCTCATGGTACAGCTGGAAACTTTTATTGGCCTCAAAAAGAAGAAAACTGTCCCGTACCACCACCTCATCTCCTTTGTAAAGTAAAACCTCCAGTGGTAACGTCACAATTGGATTGAACTTATAAGATTGATTCTGACTCTCAAAAATAAATTAACACAGCCTGGGACAACTTTAAAATATCACTATAGACGGTCATCAGTTTTAAGTTTCAGTGATTGTGTTTACTTACATTTCAAGTTACTTTCGAACCAAGCCAAGACTTTTAAAAACTATTTAACAATTTTTAACTTTTAACACAATTTGAAGATATACTATCATTTTGTACAACAGAAGAATTTTCCCACGAAAATCTGGATAAGAAGTAAGTAAACCAGTGCAGTAACTAAATGAAATGTAAATATTGTATATTTTGTGTAGGTATCATAAATTCACGAGGTTGTTTAATGTAAGCTAAATCAGTACACCCTCAGTATTGAGGTAAAAAAGGAACACTTAAGCCATGTCATTTCATATTTTTATATTGTATTAAAACTCTTGTAATGCTACAACTTGCAAATATTATTTCACCTTTTGAGACTGACATGCAGCTCTCCAGTAATACGTAGGCTAACAAGGGTATACATTTAAATTCAAAATGACATCATACTGTACAAAATTATTTGTTGTAAATGTGTTATATCCAACAGTAAGCCTTATGTTATTACAAAATATGCCATGCAAATTGTATTACCTGTACATATGATTTTAGCTCCATAGTCCTATATTTTATAAGATATTATTGACTTTCTAACATCCTTACCATAAACTCTGTCTTTGTCAATGAAAATACCTTTTCCGCTATTCAAAAATTTATTTATTAACTTTACATTGTAATAAAACTTTTAGAACACGTAAACCCACAAATATTATTTCACCATTTATAAGGAAATGTTATGCTCTTTTCAGTGATATATGGTTGTATTAGGGTATCTGGAGAGAGATTTTAGCCAAAGATTGTTTTTTACATAAACGTCACAATTTGAAAAAAACTATAATTTTTGTGTTTTACGAATTTTTAAACAATGATGACAAGTTATAATGCCAACACTTATAGTATAATCTGATTCTCCATTAAATTTAGGACAAATTCATAAAGTTTGAAGCCTCTAGCTACATAAATATAATTGTTATTTAGGAAAACGTGGAAACATACAAGCTGATTTCCCGCTCATACTGCCATTGGAAATTACATTTTTCTAAAACTTTAAACGACTATAATTCTGAAACTACTTAATGGAATTTGGTGAAACTTTGCATTTTTTCTTATTTTTGTACACACTTAATGTATACAAAATTTCATAAAAATCTGAGAACTTGGGTGTCAAATTGTAATTTGGCTGGATGATTTGACATGGAATGGCCCTGTAACCTTAGATGGATTAGCTGTAAGAAATTTACCTGTAAATAAATTTAAAGTACAAGTGTCTAATTGTCTTAAGCTACAAGCATTCTACAGTGTGGATGAATATTTCAGCTTTGACATGTCAACATGGACTTAACTTTTAAGAGACGATTCAAACAAATTGTATTTATTTTATTTGCTTTAGCCTTACTTCAAAATGTAGTAAGATAAGTTATAATTCAACTTGACAAAGCCTATTTTATGAAAATATGTGAACCATATTGTATTTAATGGCAAATAAAGTTATTGATTCTTTAACCCATTGTATACTTAGTTTTTAATGACTATACGGCCCCAAAAACCCAATTAAATTTCAGTAGTTTGCAGTGTTTTAGTATAAATAAACTGTAACAAATTTACTTTTGCTACAATTGGGCAAACATAGTGTTTTCTTGAAGCTGGATACATTTTATTTTTAATATGTTAGCCTAATAAAAATCAAAAATTAAAAAAAAATATTTAACATTTGTTGTTATAAAAATAACAATAAAAATTTACATTTTTTAGGCAAGGATATAGTCAGACTAGCTAATAAAAATAAATGCCTAATCAGTTGAATAGTAAAGTGCAAAAACTGTTTCCTTACATACAACTTTTTAGTTATTTTTTTTATTTACAAAAACAATTTTTTTTAGTAAAACCACTTTTTTCTTGAATAATTTGTATTTTTACCACTTTGCCAAAAATTGATCACAATGCATTATTTTATGTATAAAAATCATTCATGGGTATAAGCTTAAAGTAAATACAATTTTTTTTAATACAAAAATATAAAAAATTAAAAGATTTTTGAGATAAATCATATGGTATTACATCATCACGGAACCACTCCGTGATAAAGATTTTGGGCCAAAATAGCCGTCACGGAACCGTTCCGTGAAAAGTATTCAGTGGGTTAAGCCTGAATGCAATCCATGGTACCCAACAGCCGGAATTATTTGTCGCGCCAGTCACTTTGCATGTAGTCTCACAGTTGGCGTGCAACTACTCTCCCTGCAAACTATTGTTTGATTAGAATACAAGGACAAACACGATTGAAATCATTGCACTCATAAAATTAAATCATCACCACTATCGCTTATGCCACGATAACTCTACAATGACATTATTTCAAGCTCTGAAGATTAAAATAAGTTAGCCCCCCTCAAAAAAAGTACGAGATCACACCATATTAACAGATGATTCTGAAACTAGTATGTCCACGTCTGTGCACAATGTAGTGGCATTCTTAAGAACTTAGGCCTAAACAGATTGTGGTAAATACAGAACTTTTTATGCAGGTAGTGCATATTTTAGTCTCTGGTCTTTGCAAAAGGCAGGAAACAAACACTGCATGTTTCGCCTGCAATGGGCAGTTAAAAATTTCTCAGTTGAAGTTTAAACATAGCCTAGGTCTGAAGTCGTCTTTGTGATAGAGAGAATATTTAAAGGGCCCTACTTAATAACAATTTTAAAAAAACATCGTTATTTAAGATAGTTAATTTATGAGTTTTATGTTCAGTTACCGTTTTAATGTAGTAAACCAACCTTTTAACATCAAAATCGTTAGTGTACAAAGTAATTATAACAAAAATCGGAACCTACATATAATTATTTAGATGTATCTAGCTTATTGACTTGGTCACCTACCATTAAGTATATGGTAAATATAGGAACAATTCTCTTTCATTTAGTACAAATCAATCTAGCATAGGCCGCAGCACCCATGGTAGCTACAAAGAGGGCTTGAGGAGGGCGCCTAAATAGATGTTTAGATGTTAGTATGTTACAAAAAATTAAGTTTAATGTAAGAAATAAGTACAAAATAATATTAAGTTTTTGCTTTAATAGTACGTAATAGTGGGAGTATTATTGTAACACAGTTGGGTAGTATTTACAAATTCAATTAAAATCTACATCCAAAACATCTGACTTTTTCCCATGACAATCGGCAGATTTCTTGGAAACCAGGTGCCGGATGTAAGTACACAATACCCCTTCGCCCTACTTTTATTCATTGTTAGGTGGAGATTTATAGGAAAAGTAAATGTCATAATGGCTTAAATTTGGAGTATAAATATAAATAGTACTTTTATATCGCTGTTCATTTTAACTTTACTTTTCACTTTGAGTGCACCATTAAAGCTATTGAAAATGTAAAACAATATAAAAATATCAATATGAATAATTATTCCATCGCTATCATCACTTAGGTAGGTATAGTACTACCAAGTACCTATATTTTTCTGAGAATAGATAAATTCTCTGATGTATCTTCTTGTATTTTAGCTTTTTTTAAATTGCTTGGTGCCTAACTTCAGTTGATTAATAATTGTTATAATATTCTTTTAAAAACCTTTAAGATACAATATTTTACTAAGAAGTCAAAGTGACGTGCAGCCGTCTGGCCTGAGCATAATCTAGATTTTTTTAGAAGATAATACAAAACAAGTAACATTGTGATATTTTGTAAACTAAATATACCTATGCAGACACAATATTTATTGAATTAAATAATATTAGCACGTATTTGTGACAAGGAGGAGTAAACTATTACTATAGATTACATACAACAATTGATGTATTCAATTATTTGGCAGATAAATAAGTTCTTAGAGCAGCGAGATTGGGGGGCACATTTTTCGGTCCCGGCACCCACGCTGGTCAAACTCTGCGCACGCCTATGCAATCCAGTGGAAGTCTCAGACGAACTGTCTAAAGAATAAATTTTTCCATTTCAAATGTAAGCTAAGGATATCCTTTAGCATAATAGGACTTTATGACACTTTCAAAGTTTTGCGATGAGCACTGTGTAAGCAATGTTAAGCCGATGAGTTTGTTATTGTTAAGAAGTTAAGTATTGTTTTAAAGAATAATTTTCTATTTCAGTCGATGCTGATGAAATAAGGAGGCTAGGGAAGAGGTTTCGCAAGCTGGATCTGGACAACTCAGGAGCGCTGAGTATAGACGAGTTCATGTCGTTACCCGAGCTCCAACAGAACCCGCTCGTACAACGCGTCATAGATATATTCGACGAGGATGGCAATGGCGAGGTGGACTTTAAAGGTACTCATTTTTTTTATTTCAATTTTGATTTATTTCTTAACCATAGGCGCTCTTGTTTTCTGTGGAGTAAAATTTTGATGTTTTTTGTGCACATCGTTTTTTATTTGACTGTTAAATTTGTTTTTAACGTTAATGTAACTAACGTAATCTTGTTAATTTTAAAGTTATGTACGAATGCAGAGAATTGCAGTCTAAAAGCTTGGGCCCGAATTTACTTTTTGCGAATTGTGATGTTGGACATATCTTCGTAGGGTTTTGGTAAATACTGAAAACTGTAAAATCCCTTCCCTATTCATAGTAAAATTGTAAGGGCCCAGGTTGAGCTTCAAATCTTATAAAATTTGACATTTTAAAGCCAACTAAGCGAAGTGCTAAGGTTTTTTTGGATATTATCTAAATGTTGATAACATTGCTAGGAGTAACAGTCAAAATATTGCGTGGTCCACAACAACAGGGTCTTAATGAAATCTCAATTAACATATTTTACATTATAATTATTTATTATGATGCACTAAAATCTAACAGTTTGCTTGCTGTATCTATAATATTATATAGAAGAGGTGGTTTCTGTCTGTCTGTCTGTCTGATGTTCCGGGTAAACGCAAAAACTACAGAACCGACTGGGCTGAAACTTTTCACAAAGGTAGATCTTTAACCCATGCAACACAGGCCTATTCACTTCCTTAAAATCCCCTCGGGCTACGCCCCGTGAACGTCCTAAATTTCAATGTTTACATTTCAGAAGAAAGTAAACATTCAGAAACTGTAACACGAACAGCCGAGGACACTTCCGTTTGACAGCTTAATGAACAGAAGCAAGAACAGCTGTTTCAAGCTAACTTACCTTTCTAACCCGTGCGAAGAACGGGTACATTCTTCTAGTAGCCTAAATAAGAAACGCACCCATATTTCTGTATTTTGGAGAAATTTCTATATGATTTCCATGCATTCTGAATGTGAGGGTTGAGTAATAAATTAAGTCCTTTATGACCGTGTTTCTAAAACTTCTGCTTTAGGAGCTAAAACTGTAAACGAGTAACTCACCAGTAACTTTCTGTACATTGTAACCCTTTGGCTACAAGCGGCCGATGAGATCAGCCTGAGGACAGTTAGTGAAAACTGGATCGGCTTGACGAATGTTGTCGAGAATTGCCAGGAGTTAATTACAGGCTTGCAGCACTTGCAATGATAGAATCTATTTTGGAAATAGTTATTGATATGATAACTTATTTTGGAAATAGTTATTGATATGATAACTTCTGTGGCAAAAACTTGAGAACAGTAGATTAATCAGTGTACAATATATAAATAACCAGAAAGTTTGAAAATTTGATATTTTACTAACTTCTTACTTTGATTTGGCCGCAACTGACATACCACCTGAGGTGTGGCACTTTGAGACTTTACTCTTTATTTTTGCATCACAGCCAAAGGGTTATTGCCTCATTTATAAACCAAATTCATAATTTAAGTTTTATATAAGTTACGCATCAAGTTACTGCACTGTGTAAAATTACATGTCAATTGATAATAAACATTTTAAGTTTAATAATAAACCTATGTCATGTGTCATAATGTATTTTTACAATTATTTTATGTTATTTTATGCTCTTGTTGTTAAAACAGCATTGTGAAGTACTGAAAACTCTTGATCTCAAGAAGTGTAATGAAAATAATTGGAATGGAACGGTTGGCATGCCGTGATATTGAAGAAGTGGATTGTTTCTTGACCTAGAAATCATTGTGGTATTCTTTTCATTTACTCTATGTACAATTTTTAATTGTCTGGTTAAGTGTGGTAGTAAAAGCGGAGTGGGGTTTGTATTTTGTGGATCTTGTTTACTGTATATGTATTTATTTTCTTACAGGGTAGTTTATTGGGAGTGGTTGTTTGTGATATTATATATATATATATATAGCTTTTGAATTATAATAATTATTATAGGCCTGATCCAATTTTGGGAAAAACTACATATTGACTGAAATTTGAAAATAAAAAATAATCCCTAACATTCACGAACCTGTACAGTTATTATTGAAAGGATTTATTTATATAAACATTATAATTTATTCTAAACAAGCAACAATAACACTGTAAGATTCCTAAAAGTGCTATAAAACTAAGGCTAAAGTCACAGTTTATAGACTTGGTAACTTAATTTTCTTATAAGCTAAGAATTGGAAAACTGGTTGGGGGTATTAAAACAGTTTTGCGACATTAAATTTTAAAACAATTAAACTTGTTACCTACATAGTGTTTGAATCTAATTCTTTTAATTCAATTCAATTCTACACAATAACTCTGGTATTAAAATGACTGAAATGATAAAAAATGTTATTGTAATCATAGTTTTTAGGACTCTCAAAATCAAAAGTACTGTAAGTATTTTTAATCCTATGATCCTAACCTCTTTCAAAATGAAAGGTCCACTAAGCAGTGAATTAAAGTTCCCAAAGAATTAATTATCAAAATGTTCTAATAAAACATATTGTTAACATACAATAAAGTAAAAATAGGACCAAAAATAATACTAAACATAAACAGAAATAAATTAAACCAGGAAAATACCTAAACAAAACTTATCACAGTCAGGCAGAAAATCAACAATAAACATAAATTTAAAATTTTAGTACAGCAAACTATATCTCTTACAAAAATATTATCTACTGTATTTGAAATTATAACTTGTAGATTAAATGTTACAGAGTTCATTCAAGGAGTGTCCCAGTTCAGTGTCAAGGGAGACAAAGAGTCGAAACTGAGGTTCGCGTTCCGAATTTACGACATGGACAACGATGGGTTCATCTCCAACGGAGAGCTGTTTCAGGTAAATTGTAAAAGACCCAGGACTTGATTCGGTGATGGGTTTGTAATGTATGGAATGGAGATAGTTACAGTAAGGAGGAAATAGTAAGTTATCCTCACCGTAGTTCTTTCTTATGTCTGCCATTGGATGAAGCATTTGTTTTTTGTTTTTTTTTAATTTCATGATTTGGTCACAGCTGATAGTTACAGGCCTACGCTATTACATTAAGTTGGCAGTTTTGTGGTTGGCTGTGCCAATAAACAGTGGAGAGGGCACTCCTCATGTCCTGTCACCGGCCATGAAGTCGCCGCTGTACAGTCCCGATCCTTACACTTCCCCAAGAGTTATCAACTAGTTTATCAGAAGGTATCCCAGTATTCATGATTTTGATATGAGCAGTTCTGGTCCTTAGGCATTTCAGCTATTTGGCCTATTCAATTAGTAAAAGCTTGAGGATTAACCATTTTGCCTTCAGATATTCTAGAACAGGCAGAGCCCTAGGTTTACATTTTCCCCAATTATGTTCACCTCAAATTTTGTCTTACGAGTCTTCACGATTCACACGATTGCGCTCTTCATCACTCTCAACAGTAACATTTAACCATAAATCACTAATTTTGAAAGATCTTTTTCACTATCTCATACACAGTGAACTGCCATAGTCACTGAGGCCACAAAATTGTTTGGTCAAAGTTTGTCAGGGCATTTTTATACTGCGGGAAGGTCCCTGTCAAAGTAGTGAAATGGATTAATCCACTCGCCATTAAGAAGGGTGCATTGTAAAAATTACTAGGCCTTTTGAACAAACCGGCTCACCTTTTTTCAAGCAATACTCATCTCCTTCCAAGCAATTTATCTTTGAAAGCAGAAAATTAGATTGGATAAATATTACCACCAGGAAATTAACTGCTTGACTTTCAGGTATTAAAAATGATGGTCGGCAACAACCTAAAGGACACTCAACTACAGCAGATCGTTGATAAGACTATTCTGTTCGCTGATAAGGACGAAGACGGAAAAATCAATTTTGAAGAATTTTGCAATGTAAGTATTCTTTTTTTATTAGAAAGTCTTAACTGGCATTGAAAAGTAATATAGGTCTTTGCCGAGGTTCATGTAAGCAGTCTTTCTCTCTGAAACGCAATTCCTCCCAAAGGAGCTCAACAAAGAATTGTCTATCTTTTTCAACAGGTCAAACAAAAAATTAAATATAATTTAATTTGACTCCAAAAAATTTATTTTCAGTACCTATACTAAAATTCAGTGCAGAATTTTTAAATGAGGTTAACTTAGTTTATATTTGATGCTCCGTTTGAAATTAATGTACGGTTGAAAGTCAACATCTGACTTCCCATCACGGGTACTTACCGTCAGTAAACTTATATGCTTTTTAAGGTTTTGATAACAAATTTGTGATAATGGGCAAGTAAAATAGGCACAGTTTATGTATATACTGCACTAATTTATTTGTTTAATCTTCACTGTTCGTAAAATAGCAATACACTACGTAAATATAACGATCATGATCCTAATCTCTAACAGTAATAATATACTTGCCATAATGTTGTTTACATCTAATATGATGTAAAAAAATCACCATCAGACACAAAATAAATCAGCTGTTAGTTGTAATAATTGTTTAGCAATGAGAGAAAACGGGGGATTTAAAATCGTTGTTCAACCGCACATTAAAATCAAACAGACAGACTTTATTATGTAGTTACATGGGGTGGTTTTGCATTGTATGAGGGCAGTTTTGCATCTACTAATTGTTTATCCTAAAACTTATATGTATAACTTAACATGCTTGAGATTTTTAAAAACAACCCTCAGCCTTAAGTAGTTGCTGTAGTGGCTCAGTTGTTTGAGTTTTGGTCCTGTTCAAAATGAGAATGGGCACACAGCAGTTATGAACGTGGGGTACAGCAGTTCTGAACATGGGGTCTTAATGGGGCCTGAATACTTCCCCCTTCCACGAATGTCACATGAGTCTGTGCGGCCGATCAGCAGCTTCGAATATCACATTAAACAAAGTTATAAGAACACGACTCTCCTCACTTATTTTTTATCTCTTCCCGGAATTAAATTATAACCTAATTAACAATACACAATAAATATGAATCTGGATTAAACAGCGAACAAAATTATTATTTTTTTTAGTACTAATTATGAGTTAATGTGAAATATTTTACGTTTGTTGAAACATTTCACTTTTATACACTTTTCAGAACATTATAAAAGTCAAATCAGCTGTTTTTATGTTTTCTGTTTTTAGTGTCAATGGTTGGTGGCTTTTGGTTGAAAAAAGCAAATTTTGAGGCCAAACTGTGCCCATCAGAATGTTAGTATTAAAAACTGAAAACAATTCTGCACTACTACGGATTGAGGAAATTCTTTTGATACTTCATTCATTAAAATCGGTTCAGAAATGTCGGAAAAGTACTCCTTACAAAAACTACCTTAGCGTTTCGCAGATGATAACCGACCCGAAAAGTCAATTTTATATTTTAAAAGTTAGTTTGATATTGATATTTTATTTTACTAGCACTGTATTCATATTTTAATGCAGTTTAGGATTATATACCAAACGTTTATACCGGTATTTTATATTTTGCGATTTCTTTGTCGAAGAGGTGAGAAATAGTGGCGGTAGGTCAGGTTTTCATAACGCTTTTAAATGGGATTAACAGCTGCAAGTCGCCCGCAGAGAGTCATGTGACCAAAAATGTTTACAGGTCCGTTATTTATCGGAGGTCTCGGTCTAACATCACTAAAGTGACACAATCTTACTTCTACTTTAAGCTGGGTTTTCCTAGGCGCGGAACACGAACATTCTTCGCTCATAGTTTCAGTTCAGCGGAATTATATTTTTCTAGACGCGGACATTTTTGGCGACCAAAATTATGAGTGTTGAGGGGATAAAACCATAGACAATAAAATAAAATAACATGTTCTTATAAGAAGGCCTATACGAACACACAACATACTGTGTTTAGAATTTTCATTACCTCATCAACCAATTGTCATATACAGGGCCGGATTTAGGATGTGCAATATGTGCAGCTGCACAGGGTGGCAAATTTAAAAACATTTACTTAGTAATACAACCAGTGGTGATATTTCCATATTGCTATGAGTGAAAATAAATAGGCGGCATCTTTGATCGGAAAGTACTAAAAAGGCACAGTGTTTCTGTGCTAATCTCCTGTGTCCGCTTATGACAGTGCAAACAAATTACAAGTCGAGCTTAACTATCGTACCTCTGCTCTGTCATTCCATCAGTCCATCACCACAGTCTAATATAACTAATAGCGTATACAGTCATGAAACTCATATGTGAGTAAATGTGTCGCCCGGAACTCACTAGCGATTCACACGACTAGCGGCGCAACTAATGAAAACACACTAGCGAACCTGGTGGATGGAAGTGAAAACTAATTTTATACGCTAGCGATCCTTGTGGTTGGCAACACAATCATGCCTGATTCCAGGCCACCATTTTGGATAGGTGAATTTCTTGGTGGCAAATACAAGACTGTACTGTCTTATGACGTTATGCAAATAGACATGGTACTGGTTGTAGCGCTTGTGAGGCGCTCCACTTCCGGACGACAACTTAGACAGCTGAGTTTATTGACTGTATAGATATTTGACTGTGCCATCACTGTCGTCGCTATGAGTCATTGTGGCGCATGCGCAAGCCTTAGTCCACAATTCACTACTTATGCCTCGGCCCTGACGGGTACCGCGCTTCGAAGAGAGATGGAAATACATGAGTGGCCCCAAAGTCTGACTCGTTTCTCTTCGGCCATCCCCAAGAACGTTTGTTCGGAATAGCAGCGCGGCCTTCCAGAATCATTCATTTATCTCCAGCTATTCGTAAGCGCGGTGCCTGATAGGGCCGAGACATAATTCAATCTACTCGCTCTCGCTGTCCGTCAGTTAGTTGCCTACTAGCTGTGGCTGTGTAAACATTGGGTTGCTCGCGTATCTGTTTGCCGCTTGAAGTTGTTATTGTCGACTATCGTTATTATTAACTACAGTGACTGCTAGTGTTTGTTTTAACATGATCTAGTGTGAAACATGAAACGTGTGTGTGTGTGTGTGTGTGTGTGTGTGTGTGTGTGTGGGGGGGGGGGTGCAGTCTTAATTTTGCACAGGGGCGGCAAACTCTAAATCAGGACCTGGTCGTATAGCATTTATTATAATTACCTTAGTTACATACAGAGATAAAACCAATGTGCAAACTAAAATTAGATTGTTTTAATTATATGTGAAAATCCCAACATTTTAGACATAATATGTTGTGCTATTAGTGTAAAGCAAAGATGCTTTAATTTTGAAGATGCCATATAATATGTAAAGAAAGAAAATTGTTGTAGTTGTAAACAATTGATATTTTATTTTTAAAACACATCAAAACTATGTTTATTTAGTCTTTAGTGTAAAGCATATTCCATAGTCCATAACAAATTGTAGGGCTATTTTCAAAGTACATTTATTTTTGTAATTATGTAATTATCAGTTGGTTATACCTGCTATACTTCAGGTAATTGGATGGCCTTATATCAGTTTGATAAGGATGCATCATCTTACACACTGAATTTACCCAAAACTCATTTTGTAACAACACAAAAACATAACTTTACATCAAATCTACCCCTTCAACGCCGTCTACACTCAACACTATTCTGCGGCTGAGAGCGGACAAAGTTATTCCACAGCGTGGTGCGGAACTTTTCCGTTGTTTAGGAAAACAGCGCCATTTGATCACATAATGAAGAGAGGCCAGCGTACTCCGCTCTCTGCTGCCGAAAAGTTCTGTGCCTAGGAAAACCCAGCTTTAGTGTGGTGACCTTAGTTACACCTCAGCTGTGTTTGTAATTGTTTTCTTCCTGATTAACACATCAGTTTTTCTTACCCTCAAGAGAGTAACTTTTTTGCCTTTAAATGCCTGAGTTTTAAACTACGATTGGTAGAGATACCAATCTAATTACTAGTTTTTACATGACTAGTATTACCAGCTGAAGTAGGCTATAACCGTAACACAAGGTTCTGAATGCCGAACTAATTCTTGCATTCAAACTTTTTCCAGGTTGTCGGTAATACGGATATACACAAGAAGATGGTAGTGGACGTTTAAATCATCGCTGCCCAACAGTATTTCTTCTTCTACTTCAACCTGCAATATTTTTACACGTTTTAGTTCTGTGTCAGATAATTATTCATCTAACTTTTGTAACGTCATTATAATGTAAATCTCGTTGGATAATTGTTTAATGGAAAACTGTTGCACTGACAGTAAATAACAGATATCAAGGGATTGTTACTAGGTTTATGGGGTTAGTCGATCTTTGGTAAAAGTGGAATATTAATCTTTTAGTTGTGTAAAGAAGTGTTTCATCTAAAGTTTTGGTGGTGGCAAATGACAAGGAATTTGAATGTGAATTTGGTTTTCCCTCTTAACAGATCTCAAGGCGCTTAGATGTAATGTGTGCAATTATTTTAAAAGAGGGCAAACATTGAAGTGCTAAAATTGCAAAATTTTTAACAAATAGTCAGCAATTAGGATGTAGTAGAATAATGTGCGGTAGTTTCTTAAAATTATTTGAATGCTCTGTGATCACTTTCCCACCTTACGAAACCTAGTTACAAACTCTGTAAGTTGTACCAGTACTAAAATCACAGGAAATACTATTACACCTAAAATGGTTATTGTCAAAAAACCAAGTAGTGAGATATTAGTTATCTTCGGTATCTTCTATTTTGTGTTTGATGGTATGTTTATAATTCTTGGTTGTAATTTCATAAATCTTACAACATTGAAAAGACAAGACAGTATATTACGTTGTGTTGGTTTGAAGTAGCAAGTTTTCTATTATTGACTTTTTAAGGTATTGTCATTTTTAACATAGTTTTGAAATTAGCTTTTATAAATTTTTAGCGTCTTAGGCATATGAGAATTAATGTTTTACTCTTATAGTCTCAGTATCTAGTTAGTGGAATTTTTATTCTACCTTCAAATAAAACTACTTTTAGTTTTTTAATCCACTCGCTTTTGTATTTTTAAATCATAAAATATTTACATATTATCTTCATATTCTCAAATGTTTGGTTTTGTTTTTTAACCAAATTGATGTGGTGCTTAAAATACTAAACCTAACCAAAAACATGTCATTTTCAGTTACCACGATAAATTATATGAGTAGTTTTTTTCTAAGCTCTATAATCTGAAACCTATCAATAAACTGTTGCCTGATATTGTTTGGTTGCAGCTAGTGTCGACGATTGCACTAGTGCCTTATACAGTTGTGTTGTCAGACGTAATTTATTTTTTAATTGGACTATACCATATGTGTTTGGCAAGAAAGTTTTCCACGTGTTTCATAGTACAAAATGAGGGTTATTTTTGAGCTTATTTCACGTTGAAGATCTTGGCTTGAGTTGTAGTGGTAGGTAGTGATTTGACGTAATTGTAGCTTAACCAACGAGCCTGTTAGCCGGAGAGTTCATTTATCATCACTATGTAATTATTACCATGTACTTACTTCCCACGTATCATAGCTCGAGTCGTAGGTTGTTATATTGTTGTTGTTTAGTTTTAAACTGTCATGAGTACTTTAATGTTGTTGCAATTGTTACAATGCATGTGTTCTGTGTATATTATTTATGTCCTTTTGAAGCTTACAGATCAGGATTACCTCGTTAAATAAAAATTAGAAGCTAGAAATAGAAGCTCGTTAAATATTCTAACGTATATAAATAACTAATAATGACTCTTACCGTACTTTGTAAATATAAAAACGAAACTTATATCAAATATAGTGCTAGAACTTTGCCCTTATTTTCTGCACAGATTACACAATGATGCATTAAAAATTGTCTAAGAATATTTTTAACTATTATTTTAAGCGTTGCATTTGAGTTGTTTTGTCCTTTACAAAACAAAACAAAAAATATTTACATATTTTATGGGTGATGTTATTAAGGGGTTTGAGTTTGATTTTGCTGTAGAATTACGACTTTCCTGAATTTATTTTTTGAAGGGTTAAATTTTCATATTAATTATTTGTTGTAATGTAATTTCTTTTACATAAATTATAATATTCAAATGAAATGTTAATGGACTATGATTTGTTTATTAGATAATTAATTTATCAATGTAACCATTGTTTCCAATTTTTTTTTATATTCGTAAATGCTTACCCATTTTACATAATATAAGTCATAGATTCTAAAAATGTTAGAATTTATCTTGTCTAGCTTTATTAATTCTATAGAAATTTTATACAATAAATTTTATCACATTATATGTTAGCTGATGTATATAAGCAAAATGGTTGTGTGTTTGTATTTAAATGTACTGCATGATATTGTTCGGTTTTTCTTTTTTAACTCGCACTATACTCCATGTACTTTTTGCCAAAACAAAAATAAATCGCCAATGAAAAATTTAAGTCTTTTTGTTTTCCAAGTGGTATGAATGATATGTTTTGAGACACTGAATTATTCGATAGTGTTTCATTTCGTCCAAGTGTTATTGAGTCAGTATGATACAAACCTGTGTTATTTGTGATTGATTCCGTTTTTAATTTAGTTTAATCGTTTAATCCGAACAGGGCTCGGTCCCATTCAGTTTGGAATAGTGGGGTTCTAGTTTAATATGGACTCGATCAAATTGGAGAGAATCCAAAACATGAATAAAATATTGTCACTGTGTTCTGTTCACAAAATGTTCATGCACTCGCTCAAATTACTAAAAAACTACCCGTGCATTGTTTCTAAAGTTACATGATGTCTAACAGTACAGCAATAGCAAATGAAATAGATCTCCCAGTCATCATTGTCAGGGTCTGATTAACCATTAGGCTGAATAGGCTGCAGCCTAGGGCGCCAGTCAGCCAAGGTGCGCTGATGCCATAGGGGTGCAATTTTTGGTAGGGATTTATTTTACCTCGGGATTATTTCGGGACGGGATATTGTATCCTCGAAACGGTCATCTGCGGTGCAGCCGATATAACGTAGTTTGATCGTCATTTTCGGTATGTATCACGTGGTGCTAACATCAATTACGACCATGATTAAGTGATGGGGTCGTCATTTATGGCCGATATTTCGTGGTCCGGTCGTCGTGTTTCGGTGGATAGCGGCGCGATCATCAGTATTTCTTTAAAAAGTGCAGTGCGATCGTCATTTATGACCGAAGGCACACGTTGCGATCATCAATTACAGTAACTATCACGTGGTTCGGTCATCTATTACGTTGTTAGGGCATAGTTCGGTCGCCTTTACAGCCGATATTACGTGGTGCGATCGTCAATTACGGCCGCAATGTTATACTGTGCGATTATCATTTACGGCCGATGTTATAAGATCCGGCCGTCTTTTACGATGGGACTGAAACTGAGAGATATAGGTCCCTTTAAGCGGATACCAGCGGTGCCCCTGACTGTTGGCGACCACTCATTGTTTGGAAAGAGATATGAAGCTCTAACAGATGACATTTGTTCATCGAGTCTTTCCGACACACTTCCCCCTTCAATTGTTTGGGGGGGGGGCGCAACCCAAGCCTATGGGCGTCGCATATCTTAATCGAGCCCTGATCATTGTTGCTAGAAATACTGCACAATAAATATTTGTGTGTGAAGATTGCGTAGTAAATAATGACAGTAATGAGCAACTTTGGACTGATTAATAAGTCACCTTATGTTATTAAGCCTGTCCCACACTTCTCGTAGTAGAATACTCCGAGTATTCGCGAGAAGTGTGAGAGCTGCACCAGTACCGAGCACAGGATGGTCTATTCAATGTCAGAACATTTTGATCAAGCCATTTATTTATTAAATAAAGATCATTTAAGGTAAGTAGGTGCTCAGCACACGTTAAGACTATTCCAACAAAAGCTGAGCAACTGGTTTGTGATGCTGATACAGATGTAGTTGTGTTACTCAATATCCGCACATGTGCACAGCTGAAATCGAGACAGATATGAAGTTCACATTTTCGTTCATGCAAATTTGTGTATTATGTTTGACATAGCGTAACAATTCAAAATGCCATGGATAGCAGTAGCAACTAATAATCTGTTATTGACTATAGAGTAATTGCACATAATTCATGAGACGTCCTACAATTTTTCCTTATGTTTTCAGACTTTCTTAGGCATACTAAATTCTCTAAACTTTCCATTACATTCCGTCATCTTAATTAGTTTGTGTCTATGTATATTTTTGTATCTATCAAAACAATTTTAGAGTGTGGATTTTTCCTCAAGCAATCTTTATTTTCTTATTTATTAAAAAATTACATCAATTTTAAAATTGGCTCCGTTTTTATACAGTGGAACCTCGATAACTCGAACCTCAATAAGTCTAATTTGCGGCCGCATCAGGGATCGAGCTGTTGGTCGGCTGTGACTCAAACTCCCACAACTCTGTGTGGGGGTGTAAGGACACAAATGCTAGAGGTAGGGCACTTCTAGATTATATTGCATCCAGTGGGTTGATGGTTGCCAATATTGGTTCTGAACCAACTTTTCAGAGTCGCATTGGTCAGTCGGTCATAGACCTCACACTGGTTTCGGAGGGGCTACAGGAGAGGATACTGGGTTGGCAGGTATCCCTGGAGCCCTCTCTGTCTGATCACAGGCATATCCTCTTCAAGGTAGGTGACTGCTCTCCTGAATTTCTCTCATTCAGGAACCCAAGGAGGGCGGATTGGACCTCCTTCAATGAAAAACTGAGGGTAAGATTGGATCCTCAGACCCCTCGGATCAGGGACACTGCTGAGCTTGATCGTGTCGCGGTCCTCCTTGGCGGGGCGATTGTCTCCTCCTTTGAGGAGTGCTGTCCGCTGTCGGGATTTAGGCGCTGCAAGGGGTCGAGCTGGTGGAACTCTGAGCTTGCCAGTCTGCGGAGAAGGGTAAGAGCTCTTTTCAGGAGGGCAAAATCCCGGAACAACTGGGACCGGGATCGGTATCACGAGATGTTGACCAAATACAACCTCGCCGTCAGGAGGGCTAAAAGGCGGTCCTGGAACAGTTTTTGCAGCAATGTGGAGAGCATGAGGGAGACCTCTAGGCTCCACAAAATATTGGTGAGGGACAGATCCCTTGAGTTGGGCTCTCTTGAGGGGCCTGATGGGGTGATGGTCCATCATCCGCAGGAGGTGTTAAGGCTCATGGCCAGCGTGCACTTTCCTGGCAGCTATTTGCTTCAGCAACCTGAATTTGGGGGGGATTCTCGTGCGGCTGGCCGGGCCTGCGCTTCGCGTTGGGCTACGGCCGGTCGGGTGGTGACTCTCAGCAGAATCAGGTGGGCTGTCAATTCTCTCAGTCCCTTCAAGGCGCCGGGTCCGGATGGTGTTAGGCCGGTATGTCTTCAACAGGGTCTTGAAACAATACTCCCAGTTCTCTGTGGGTTGTTCAGAGCAAGTCTGGCTCTTGGACACATTCCATCTTCATGGTGTTCCTCGAGGATTGTTTTCATTCCTAAGCCCGGTAAGGATAGGTATACTGACCCAAAGTCCTTCCGACCCATCTCCCTGTCGTCTTTCCTTTTGAAGACTCTGGAGAAATTAGTGTTAAGGCACGCTTGGGACACAGCCTTGCGGACATCGCCTATTCATTCCAACCAACATGCCTACATTCAAGGTAGGTCATGTGATTCTGCCCTGCATCAGCTTGTGGGTAGGATAGAGAAGGCCATAGGCTGCAAGGAGGTTGCAGTGGGTGCTTTTCTTGACATCCAGGGGGCCTTTGACAACACTGCAATAGAGGCAGTGTTGCGTGCCGTCAGGGCGCGGGGCCTAGGTGTGGTGATCTGTAGGTGGATCGAGGCTCTTCTTCGAGGTAGGAGGGCTAAGCTTTCGCTTCACGGTGAGACGGTCGAGGTAAGGACGACCAGAGGCTGTCCTCAGGGGGGGGGGTTTTGTCCCCCTTGTTGTGGAATTTGGTTGTTGATGATCTCATCCGGAATCTCAATGACAGCGGCGTTTTTGCCCAAGGGTACGCTGATGATATCGCTATCCTGGTGATAGGTAAGTTCAACAACACAGTCACTGACCTCATGAACTCTGCATTGAGGGTGGTGGGCCGTTGGTGTGGAGAGGTTGGTCTCTCCGTCAACCCTTCAAAGGTTGTTTTGGTTCCCTTCACGAGGAGAAGGAATATTGTGGGGATCGGGCCGTTCAGGCTGCAGGGATCCACCATTGTTCCTCAGGACCAAGTGAAGTATTTAGGAGTTATTCTGGACAGGACCCTTCAATGGGGGCCGCAGTTGCAAAGGGTCATTGATCGAGGCAAGTGGTCCCTATTCGCTTGCAGGCGGATGATAGGATCGACCTGGGGGCTTAGGCCCAAACTAATGCATTGGCTTTATGTTGCAGTAGTAAGACCGGCGATGACGTTCGGATCCATCGTTTGGTGGACGAAGCTGGAAGCTGGCGTGGCGATGCGGAGGCTTGCGGGCGTTCAAAGGCTTGCAGGCCTACTCGTCACTGGAGCTCTCAGTAGCTGCCCAGGTGCCACTTTGGAGTGTCTCCTTGATCTTTTGCCCATAGACATTCATATCAAGATGGTGGCTAGGATGGGTGCATACCGTCTCCAGTGTGAGAACCTCTGGGTGTTGCCGGGCGAACCACTTGGCCACACAAAGATCATTCAGGTGGTTCAGAGTGAGGTCTTGGACATGCCCTCTGATCATCTTCCCACAACTTTTTCCTTCAGCAGGTCGTTCCGGGTGCGCTTTCCCAGCAGGGACGACTGGAGCGAAGGTGCTTGTCCGCTCCCTCCTGGAGACCGAGTGTGGTTCACGGATGGTTCCAAGTCTAGGAGCGGGTCGGGTGCTGGCATCCACGGGGTGCAGGATGGTGTCAGTCTCGGGGTGCCAATGGGTTCTTTTCCTACTGTGTTCCAGACGGAGATTACCGCCATCATGGAGTGTGCGGGGGAGATTCTGAGGAGGGGGCAAGAGGGCCTCTCTATCAGCATCTTTTCTGACAGCCAGGCTGCTCTGAGGGCGCTGGACTCTTTTGAGTTCAGGTCTAGGGTTGTCTGGGATTGTTACAAAACAGTGTCTTGTGCTGGAAGACGCAACATGGTCACTCTTTGTTGGGTGCCTGGTCACTCAGGGATCGTGGGTAATGAGGTGGCGGACAGGCTGGCTAACGCGGCTGCCTCCCTGGCTCCCATGGGCCCTCCCCCTTTTTGCGGGATATCTCGTTCCTGTGTTTCGCAGGTGATCGGCGCGTGGGCTCGGGATTGTCACAGAAGGAGATGGGCAAGGCTCCCTCTACACAGGGTCAGCAAGCTCAACCTCCAGGGACCTTCTCAGCAGGTCACAAGGAATCTCCTGGATCTCAGTAGGCTGGACATTAGGCGGATCACAGGTATGATTACGGGCCATGGTCACCTAAGGAAACACCTCTCTCGGATGGGTGTCTTCAATGGTGACACTGCATGCAGGAAATGTGGGCAGTACGAGGAGACTGCAGACCATCTGCTCTTCGATTGCGATGAGCTTAGGGAGGTTAGGGCTTCAACTCTGGGATCTATGGTCAGGGGTGGATACCTGCCTCCTGAGGAGCTCGTCGACAGGATGATGCAGTTCATCAGGCTCTTGAACCTGGAGGAGTACTGAAACCTTCTCATTTCTTTTTCGGGGGTGCGCAATAAGCCCAGTGTGGCTGATGTGCCTTGGGACCTATGTCCGCCCCTTCTGATGATGATGATGATGATGAAGTCTAATTCCTTGATAACTCGAATTTTTGTACAGGAAAACACCTCGATCACTCAAAATTTTACAGTATTCTTAGCTTGTTGCCTCTATAAGTCAAAGTTTTAGCTGTAGAACCTCTATAACTGGAATATGTACAACTGCCGTACCTTTATAAGTGGATGTATCGACTAGAGAACCTCTATAAGTCAAGTTTTTGATTCACCAAACCTCCAGTAACTGCAGCTGGAAATTTCAACCCTCCCTCCCCACTAAATCTCTTTCCCGGGTGCTCCTGGTGTCGGTAAAACAACCGACTAATTTATTTTGATGAGCAACACGCATATCAAACACACTCATCCTCATGCACAGGTATCACCTATGTGAGGATTTAATTTCATAAATAAGGAACAGTCTCATATTGTTGTAAATTATATATATTATTTTAAATAAAATTATTTTTATTTGATTAGATTTGTGTTCTTAGTCGTTAGTTAGTGTGAGTTCAGAGGTTCTGGATGTAGTATGTGAAACGTAGTTTTTAGGTTGTTTTTTACAAAGTGTTTGCAGTTTGGAAAAACTGTACCCCATGAGGAGAAGTTCAAGACTATTTGAGGCTATTGGTACAGGAAATAAAAACAGTGACATTGGGAAGCAGTTGGAACTCCAGTGAACACTGTTGACAATTTTAAAACAAAAAAAGTGTCGTACTGCTTCACCCCAATTCCAAAAATGCTCTGCAATTTTGTTATCATGTTTTGTTAGTTTTGCAAATAGCCTACCGAACATTTCATGTTCAGCTAAATTTAAATTGCACAGTTGGTCAGAACTGACTTCCGTAAGGGGGAGGGATTTGTTTGGGGCAGGTGATAAGAAGTGAGCAAAAAACGTCTATAAAATAGACAGGAAGTGGTCAAACAGGGAAAACAACACCAAAATACCGAACTGTGAGTTATTATTTGTTTACTTTACTGTAGAGTAGTACAATATTTTCACTGAAGGAAGTATATCTTTACTACGTTAGCCAAAGAAGCTTTACAAAATATTTCCTGGCTTATTTTAGACATCAGCAATTGTTCAAATCCTTCTTAATTTTAGTAATAATTGTCATGTAGTTTACGATTTGGTGTCCCTAACCTATTTTGACTTGGCCAAGTACAGACAATAATGTAAATCTTATTCTGTCTGTGGCCAAAGACAAAGATAATATTCTGCAAATCATATTCAGTGATTTACACTGAACAACATATTACAACAGTGAACAAGTTGATCAACAAGACAAATATTCTAAAAATAAGATGTTTTATATGCAGAATATTCATAAATAATTTCTTTAGCAGCATGAAACGTGTTACAACTAAATATGATAAATAAACAACACTACAAAGTACTACGTCTCACAACACTACAAAGTATATTTACACTTATACTATACTTACATACAAGACAGTAAAATATACATAAAAGATGGTACAATGCGATTGATTTCAACCAGTTCACCGGTCATCATCAGGCCCAATTAAAGAATGACAGAAACAAAATGGCGAACAGTTTAAGTGTAAATATACTTTGTAGTGTGTGAAATGTAGTTTATTTAAACCTATTTAGAAGGGGTGTGCGAGTACTCGAAACTTCGAGTTTTCGGCAGAGTATTTTAATACTCGAACTCGACTCGAAGTTTTGAAAACTACTCAAAAGTTCGAGCGAGTATTTCCCGCCGATTTCCGGACGATCGCTAATGATTGCGAGCAGCCAAAAGGCGTAGTAACGGCCGCAAAAGGCGATCGCATCACGTAAAATAAGCCGAAAATGACGATCGGACCGCGCAATTTCGGCCGCAAAAGGGAATCGCATCACGTAAAAACGGCCGAAAATGACTGTGAACAATTGCGACCGGCCAAAACGCGTAGTAACGGCCGCAAAAGGCAATCGTATGATGTAAAATCAGCCGAATATGACTGAACGATTGCGACCGGCCAAAACGCGTAGTAACGGCCGTAAAAGGCGATCGCATCACTTAAAATCGGCCGAAAATGACGATCGGATCGCGCAATTTCGGCCGTGACTAACGAGTTCGTCATTTAATATTGATTACAAGCGATGTCTGGACCAGGTGAAATTGGCCAAATTACAACAGGGCCCTGTTTCATCGGCCGGAAACGAATATCAAACCTTGTTTTGTTTGTCAAAACGTAATCCAGTTTATTGTACTGGCCAAAACTTTGTATTGCTACTCATGTATTAGTTAGAAACCATGTTTAGATTATCAAATCTAGGGTGGTATCAAAATCCCATTACACTATTTTAAACTACCAATTGATGGCAAATACTCGTTCGAAAATACTCGAAACTCGAAAATAATTGGCACTACTCGACTCGACTCGATTAAAAAAATCACTACTCGCACACCCCTACTATTTAGATATTCATCCAAGTCCCAAGGAATCAACAAAATAATACACACATTCCACAGTAAAAAATATATTAATGCTAATTATCACAGCACGTCAGGTAGAATGTACATAACTTATTCGTCTACTCCGGCGAGAAAGAAACTCAGAGTCATATCGGCATGTTCTGCAACCAAGTAAATGCTGGAGCCTGTCCTGATATGGCAGCTGACTCTCGTGGGGCTGACTTGCTCACAGGTCATGAAGCTGGACAGTTTACGAACGTCCACCCTCGTACAGAACGGACCGGGCTTCTTGTCTGTCAACATTTTGAAAAGGTTATACACACAACTGTCATTATTATGTAAAGATTATACAACACAACTGTCATTATTTTGTAAAGGTTACACAACAAAACTGTTATTTTGTAAATGTTATACAAACACAACTGTCAACTTTTTGTAACGGTTGTACTCTACAAAATAACTCTTTTAAAGTGATATTGATCCTATATTGCACATGAAACTGATGTGTGCCATTATATATTTTGGAACATGCAGCAAGAAGTTTTTGAATTAATTAAAAATAAAATAGACATATAAATACTGGGGAAGGGAAGGGTGTGGATCTATCTTTTTTTTTTTTTTTTGATAATCTGCTTCGATTTTTAAAATAATTTTGTTTGATTATTAGTGAATTTCCTATGGAAAGTGAACTATTAGCATGACCCGCGCGGTGAAACTTAACCCTTTGCGGTCTGTAGGCCACTTATAGTGCCCACTGCACATTTCACGCTAGGTATGGCACCATACTTACCCTGTCGTACTCACAGATACGCTAGGCCACTCATAATGCCCACTGGTGTTTTGCGCATTAGGTCTGCTGCCATCTTGCACAGCTGGCAGCCGTGGGTATTGTTGTTTCTAGGAACACACTTGACAAATTGTGGTGTACATATTTAACCTGTTATTTTACATATTTAGTAGGGGTTGGATAAACAAATGTTGTATATTTTATTTGTAAATGATGTATATTTTATTAATTATAAAGTATAAAACACAAATAAAAATAAAACAATTGATTATTCATTAATTAAATGAGGCTACCTCACATATGACAATGTGTAGTGTACATATTTAACGCCTAATTTTACATATCTACTAGGGGTTGGATAAACAGATGTTGTATATTATATTTGGAAAAGATGTCTATTTTATTATTTATGAAGTATAAAACTCAAATAAAAAAAAACGATTGATTATACATCAATTAAACGAGGCTACCTCCAGACCTCCTCATCATTGTCTGAGAAATCATCTCCCAAAACGTCATCAATTAAATCCCTTATATGGTCTGAATCCATATTTCACTACTTAAGTAACAGCACAATACACATATAACACTAAATCAAACATTTAATAACAATAAAACCATAAAAATCCACGATAAAATATGCATAAAAAGACCTGTTGTGTCGCGTGTATGACAGCTAGACACTGCCCAGGAAATGCCTCCTTGATCCGTTACCAGACCACGTGGTGTAGCTTGAATGACATTTGTAGTATAGTTAAATAAATGCTGGACAGAGTGCAGCACCTTCCAGGGAACTACAGCATCACAGTGTTTTTTTTTACAGAAATATTTATAACGTGGGCACTATGAGTGGCCTAGAGACCGTTCAAGCTTATCACTAGTGGGCACACTGAGTGGCCTAACATATCTGAGAGACAGAAGTGGGGCGTAACCTCCAATACCTGACTAGGAAATGGGACTGGGCACTATGAGTGGCCTAGGAGACCTGAAGGACGTGTAGGGAGATTTCATACCAGACCGCAAAGGGTTAAGCTCGGGACCACCATAGAAGTTCCTAACGTGACCCCCTGAACACGTTTAGGGCGTTCGTTCAAAATTGTATATATATATATATATATATATATATATATATATATATATATATATATATATATATATACAATATATATATATAGACATATATATATAATAATTTATTGCATATAACATTACAAAAATGTGTGCAAAATTTAAAAAAAAAAAACAGGAATGATAGAGAGATCAGTTTGTTGTCTTTGTCTTCTGTATTTCGTTGAATTCATGATCGAGTACATATAAAGGATTTTCTAAATAATAAAGTTTTACTTTTTTGATGTCTCTGCTTGAATTAATTGAAATTTTGTGATTTCCTTGAATTTGTTTAATAATTTGCCAATTGCATAATAAATAGTTTTTTCATATATTGTTGTTCGATGTATTGGATGTTGGATATAATCTTTTTTTAGCGAATTTCCCCTATAGGGAAGAAGCTATTACCGTAGTCGGCATGGTAAGAACTAGGCCCGGGACCATGATAACTTTTCGTTTTGAGGTCCCCAGACCCCAAAAACACCATTCGTTCGAAACTGTATATATATATATATATATATATATATATATATATATATATATGTGTGTGTCCGTGAGCACAATAACTCTCGTAAAAATTATCCGATTTTGATGAAATTTGGTATAAACGTGTAAAGCAACATTTATGACTTTAAGTTCGAAAACCAGCCAGATCGCTCTATGTGAAGGGGTATTTTGGGGGGGTTTTGTACGCCAAAAATGGGTTTTTCGAATTTTTTACATACAGTTTTTGAAATAGTCAAATTTTAGTTTTTCCCAATGGATTCAGCTTAAAAAAACACACAATTTGGTATTTTGATCATTTCTCTACGTCAATTGGTTACCGAGATATTGAAAGTGCTAAACACAGTACGTTGTCTAATGTTATTCTTATGGAGGAAAATAAAAATTTTATATCTCGCTTATTTGTGAACGTATACTGACGAATCTTGGTATACGGCTTCATCTGGTTGTGGACCATTGATATTTGCTCAAAAAAACTATTTTTTATCAAAGGCTCCCGTAGCAGCAAACCTGCGTACTCAGCCCCATGTTATTCTTATGGAGAATAAGTAACGTGTTATCTCCCTTCATTATGAAAATAAATTAATGAAATTTGGTGTGTGGCTTTACCTACTTGAGTTATATTGATATTTGTATAAAACCCCATTTTTTGTGTTCCTTGCTTCAGCAAACCTGCATACTCAGCCGCCAGTTATTCTTATGGAGAATAATTAAAATGTCATAAATCGTTTATTTATGAATATATATTGATGAAACTTGATATGTGGCTTTATGTGGTATTAACCCTTAGCGGTCGGAAGGCCTCTACGTGTGGCCACAAGATCCGTAACGGGACAAGGTGTAATATATATACGAAGTGACGCGCCTACAGCTCGGAAGGGCCACTCGTAGTGGCCCCGCGTCACTGCGTAGTTTGGCCGCCATTACTACTTCTCTTGTTTACGTCTTACGCTTGGATTAAATACCGTGTGGCGAGCCTTTTAACTCCAAAACACTGATGTTTAACCTAACATTTGACTGTAAACTCGGTCATCATTAGGATTCAATTATGTACACTCGTATTTAATAACAACTTTATTACTCAAATATTAAAACGTTTATAACAATTAAATTATTAATACTCTTAAATAAAATAAAAAAGTAAAGTATCTTTTACGGTTAAAAAAGTATCTTTTACGGTTAAAACTGATTAAAGAACAATGAAAATGGTTCATTTGCAATAAAATATTAAAAAAAAACTACAAATCTAAATATATTTGACAAGTTATATAATTATCATACAGTATTATTCAAATTACCAGCTTTATTATGAGTTTACTGAAAAGTAGAAAGAACATAGATAATATATAATATTAATTTAAAATCTTGGTACTGAAACAAAATAATATTAAGAAGTATATTGTATATAAAACCATTAAAAGAACTGCAAAAAGCTTTACAAAACTAAATTGAAATCATTATTGCCTAAAATTTACACATGAAGAGTATTATAAAGAGTATTATAAATCCCGTATAGTATCGGATGTTAAGTCACTATTTGAGGCCATTTATTAATCATAAATATCAATTTATTAAAAATTAAAAGCCTTTAAAAGGACTGGTGCACAACACAAGCAGATAACTCACCAATGACAAACGTGATAATATTGTGATCAGCTAAAAATATACTGTCTTGTTGTTGTCTCCAGATAGTTCCGATGATTGCCGAGGGAGCGCAGCACCTCCCAAGCAGAGAGAATTGAAAACAAAATTACAATGTTAAATAATATGAAGAGAAACAGGGGGCCACTACGGGGTGGACAGCCGAGCTGAACAGGAAACGCGTAGAGGGCCACTACGCGTGGCCGGCCCGAGCTGTGGGGCTACCTTCAGCGCTGACAATGTCGCGTCATTAGACAGAATGAGAGGGCCACTAAGTGTGGTCTTCCCGATCTGTAGGGAAGGAAAAGAGAACGATGAATACGACCGCTAAGGGTTAAGATACATATATATGCATTGGAAATTCGCTGGGTACGCAGGTTTGCTGCTACGGGGGTATTCTTGTGTCATATTGGCTGTGGCATTGCTTGCTAGTAAATTTGTTTTTGTTTTTTAAGTAGTATTTTAGTAATTCTACAACATATAATCCAAATATAGACAATATTTTGTCTTCTTTGAAATGTTCAAAGCATGATTCGTCATATGACAGATTGTTTATTATTCTAATCGCCCGTTTTTGTAGCCGAAAAATATTTTTTTAATTTTCCATTGATGTCGCAAACCAAATTGGGAGACAATAAAGTAAAATACTTTGAAAAAAGGAAAAGTATGCAACTTTTAACCCTAGGAATCTTGGCCAATGGCCGAGATTCGGCCCTATTTTGTGCAGCCTACTGTGGCAGGGGCTGAGAATCGGCCATTCGGGACCGAAAATTTTGTAACATAAAAATACCACTAATAATCAACTCAAAAGTGAACAATATGTATATCATTCGAAAGATAATATTCTGAACTTTCATTTTATTACATAAACAAACCCTGTAGCAGCTATACAACAATGTCACGACGATTAGAAATCAAATGAATTTTTGGCGCGATGCAATTCTAGCAGCCGTTGCTAAGAAAATGTCAAAACACTACTTTTTTGAAATTACCCAGCTCGGGTAATTTTTGACGTGGGAAGTTGCGGTTGGTACCAATGCACTGCTAAAGAGATGCGCTTTATTTTGGTATTGATGTTTTGAACGAAATATTGATTAGACAGATCATATGATTTTTTGAAAACAGGTGTTTTCTGTTTTTTTGTACAATGGCAGATGGCCGAAACAGGGCCATCAGGAAAATCGGGTTTATATCTAGTGTCAGTTATAGTGACTAGTCAAATAATATGTCATTTTGAAGAGGAAGACATGTAGAGTAATTTAGTTTTGCCGTTGGCAGCACTGTTTTATTCTGAAAATCATCACCAAGGAATTGTTTTATTACGTCACATTTTTGCCTAATCGGCAACTGCGCAGCTGTTTGCTGTTTACGAATTCTCAGTCAGTTTGTTTGGCTCGCTCCAATCCAAACTGTATTGTATTTGGTATCACTGTAAACAGCAGATTTCAGGCTTTCTTCTTATATCTGTCTCGTTGTGTTGTGTTTTTGTTGACAATATGACATGACATTTGAAATATGCAATGTCGAAGTCCCAGTCCAAAATGGCGCGCTATGTTTGACCGCTGTCAGTTGTGTAAGATTGTTTTAGTTATTTATTTAGCCGAATTTACGCAAAAATGGATTGTAGTGACATTCGGGGCACTCTTGAATAAGTATTAGTGACGTTGATGACGATTTAGAGGGTAATATAGGCAGTGGTATTGAGATGAACGACTTTCCTGATGATGCGTTATAGGCCTAGGCTAATTGGATTATTTATCTGGTAGTGGTGAGTTATATGTTTATATGTATACTCCTATGTATTCTATGTATAACATCTTATATATTTCTATGTAGGGAATTGAATGTACTACAACATGATTATATTGCTTTGGGGGCAAAACATTTGACAAAAAAAATTATATACTAAATACTGTGAAATCTTTTTTTTCCAAATACACAAAAATAGCAAAACATTTACATTTATTTATAAGTGATAACAATTTTTTACCATCAACTTTATGACTTTTTTGGATTCCTTACTTCATTAGCTTTACAAATATGTACATATCATTATTAGTATATACATATATTACATGACTTATTTACAACACAACCTAACACCGTACAGTTTACATATATTTCGGGTTTCCGTTTATTATTATATTACACCCCTAAAACTTACAAAACAAATTATTTCCATACCATGTTATATATTTCTAAGTAGGGAATTAGATTGTCTACAAAATGTATATAATGAATTTTCCATAAAAAATCTGTAGAAAAAATGTCACCGAGGCTACTAAATAAAATTCTAATTGTTTTTCTTCTTTTCACTTTACCGAAAAGATTTCCTTTCTAGATCTTTATTATTTTAGTATTTCTAGATTCTCCTGTTCTTCCTGATCAAAATGAATATAAGGTTGGCTAGGTTTACTTCTACGGTTGAATTTATACGAATTTTCAAAAAAAATGTCTGCAAAATCAACAAATTTAGCCTGCCATTCCACACTTTAGCATTGGGCCACTCCTAGGGTTAAGGTGGGTTTGTCCACACATTGGGCTAAAACTCTTACACAAAAACAACAGGAATTAAGTTTTTTTGAAATCTTCTCAATATGATTAGTCCATGTTAATTTGTTGTCAATAATAAGGCCTGGGACTCTAGTGTCGTGAACCGTGTTAATTATATGGTTATGAAATTTGCAGGTAGGTGAATTTTCTTGTTTCTTTTTGAAGTGGAAATTTAAAATATTTGTCTTAGAACAGTTTAACACCATTCCGTTTACCGAAAACCAGTAATTGAGATCTAAAAGTGAGTGGTTTAACGAGCATTGTAAATTTTCAAATGAGCTTCCAGACACAACAACACTAGTGTCATCTGCAAATTGAATTAGTTTATTCAATTGTGCATTACATGCAATGTCCGAAACATAAATAATAAACAATAGAGGTCCCAGTATTGACCCTTGAGGTATATTATATGTGTATGCACGGTAGCGGTCACATTTTTTCCGATTTACTTCAAATTTGGTAGGGACGTTCCTTTCTACAATCAGTTGGACAAGTTTGTTGGGCAAAACAATTGGAAAACTCTACACCCCATTTTTGGGGATTAATCTTTCAAATGTTGAGTTTTTGGGTCCAAAAAGGGTCAGAAAAGCCCCGGATGTGAAATTAACGAATGTAAATTGATGGGAATTAGTGTAGCGAAACTTTTAAGCCCTCTCTCGTCATTATAGCATATATATTTACCGAGTTATTAAAGGAAATGTATATTGAACAAATACAGTACGTTGTCTTATGGGGGTCTTACATTAGAAAAGCCTGTTATTCATTTGTTGGTGTACTTTTATCATCCCCAACAACCTCACGCCTAATTTAAAGCCTGACTGGACCTTCTCCTAACCTTATAATGCGCAAAATTGTATTCCCAGCATTGCAGGCAAATAGAACCAGGAGCATCAGAACAGCCAAAAAGTCAATATTTTCAGATTTGAATAAAAATTGGAATGATTGTATGTTTTTAACTGATTTTGAGTTTTTATAGTTTTTTATGTGGAAATTCACTTCCCTAACGTCAGCGTGCTGCGTGCAAACTCATTTAGCATTAATCCAATTGGCCTATTCTTGAAAGACATGGTTTTTAGGTGAGGTATTATTTATCACTGAAACTTTTCTTTTGGGCAATCTACTCACCTTATTAAATAAACTGAAAAATATCTGGTCTTGTCAGGAATGCACACAAAATACACATACAAATTTGACGTCACAAAACTTTTAAAAATACACATTTACAAATAACCGAATAGTTCAACAGTCCGACGTTTCGCCACACCACGGTGTTAATGTGCGGCGTTATCAAGGATAACCCTAGCGTCACGGTCACGCACCCGTTGCGATCGCCTTACCACGCCTACTTTGAAAAGCTCAAATCGTGGTAAGCAAATCACGGAAACTTTGCCAGATTTGGAAACACTATATCCATTGATTACTCTTTCAGAAGGAAATGCATACCGGTATAACATACCTAATTAAAATGGGAAAATACATCCGCTGCTGAACGAGAAATTGGCATCTTCTCTTCAACAGTTTCTAATTGCACTAGGCCTTACTTAGTACAGTATCCGATCCACACAAGTGTAAGTGCAGTTATACGTGTACTGGGATTAAATTACGTTATCGTCAAGTGACCTATTTTCCTCAAAAGGCAACCTGTTTCAATCCTCTATTGGGATCTTCATCAGGTGTATGTCAAAGTTCTAGTTCTTTTCGAACATGTCAGTTGTATAGCCTTTTGAGAAGAATAGGATCACTTAAAGATAAGGTGATTTCAACCAGTACACATATATTGATCAGTGATTTGGAAGCATAGCTCATACAACAAATGAAATGCAGTTACTTCAGGGATAGTGGTTTTTATTTTCAGCCTAAGATGTTTTCTATTTTAAGACATCATCTGTCTCTAAAACAAGAGTTACCGTCAACTTTGAAGACCTGCAGATCTCTGAAGTGTGTAGAAACAGTCGCCATGCTGGTTTCAACGTTGAGCATCATTCGGCCATCTCCGCTGGCAAACACGGTGACAAAGTTTGCCAGTTTCTTGAGACGCTCTGTGATGTTTCTTAACAGCTTCAGGTTGGGCATCTCTATAGTTATCTGAAAATGTAAAATGAAAGCAGAGATTGCATTGATAGATTGCATTTTATAACCAGAATGGTAAATTATTCTATGGTTCCCTTGCTACAGTTATGGTTTAACTTCTAATTAAAAACTGCAAGCTGAGTTGTAATTGAGAAGCCCTTGGGCGAGTCTGAAGAACTCCTTGTTGGGTACAGTCTTAGGATATTGTCACCAGTCATCATTTTCCCATCCCTTTACATGAAGAATACAAACTCTTTTTATTTATTTATTCTGTTGTTTAGTTTACTTTCACTCTTTATCCTTTGTTAAAAGTATTAGCTGCGGACTCATCTTTGATACACTACGTATATCTAGCTTTGGCTTACTGTGACTTAAAATTGTAAACAGCTGTTTTTTTTATTGGATTAATTTCTTTCTGGTGAAATGCCTTAAGCTTATAATTAATGGTTTCCTTTACATTAGTCAAGAAATAAGTTTTATACAATTAAAAAACTTTTGGTTTTATTATGATTAACGGTATAATGTCATGGCTTCTGAATCAAAATAGGGGTAAAATGAATGGTTTACAATATCTGGGGGATTCTAACCTTCTTGGATAAAATGAATGTTGGACAAAATTAGGCTCAAAATTTAATTAATAAATGGAGTGTCTCTTAAATCTCTGGTAGGGCCGGTAGATGTGCCGGATCGGGATATTTGTTCTATATTATATTGGTTGAAATGTTTCTCTTTTACTTAGTAAATCGGAATCTGAATTTAATTAAATATGTAAAATATGCCAATTGTGATCTCAGATGGTCTGAATAAAGGTAAGAAGTTCAAACTGTTCAGCTCCCAAAAAAATGGCTACTGTGAAAATTTTAAGGTAATAGGCCTTGGAATTTAGGCTGGTATAAAATGAAAGAAATGTTCTTTACAAAGTTCAAATAAAGTCTTTGATGATATCTAATAAATTAATTGATTGAAGTTAAATTGAGTTCCTCTAAATATTTGTTGAGATTATTTAGCTCTGGTCAAATCAAATAATAATATATCTGTTGCTCAACATGTGTTTCTTCTTAGACAACAATGAGATGGAACTTTCTCACCAAGAATGTGTTTCTTTGGCACAGATTCCTCTTGGCGGGAAAGTATTTATCTGTGGCTCTTCTGGTGGCCCTATTAAAAGTGTAGAAGGCTATAAAAACCTACTCCACTATAGGGGTATTATTTACTATGAGTTGAGACTCAATAAAAGGATATCAACACTTGGCCATCTTTTTCCCTTAGTTCTCTCCAGGAGTCCTATTCAAAATTAAGCTACACAACAAAGCACACTGCCATATGTTTCTCCACAAACTTCTTCCTCATGATGATAAATTTTTAACACTGCACTATATAAAATGAATATGGGGGGAGTGAGATCAATTTTGAAAGTTAGTACAGTGGAACCTCTATTAACCGTCACCTTCGGGACCATGACTGTGACGGATAACTGAATAGGCGGATAATAGAAACATATATTATAAACGTTTTCAGTAACTAAATTTTAAAATGTTTGGCAGAGAAATGAAAATAAACTGTGTAAAAAAGGATAATACTTCCCACTTTTGACACTGCCGTGCGGCGCAAATCCTGAGTCTAATAAATAGTAATATTCTCACAGACGGACGAAAGATAACAGAGAGTGACGGTTTAAAGAGTGACGGTTGATCGAGGTTTTACTGTATCATTAATTAAATATCTGAAGCAGCTTTACAATATTATTAAATAACTATTATTTTGATTATATTACAAATTAAATATGAATAGAAATATGCACATAGGTTTCTCATGGTATTGAATGATGAAATATAACATAATACTTTATTTTAAGAAGGGTTCAATATGTGATATGCTCTTTATGAAAGGATTCATTTATTAGTAGCCTATAAGTGTATTTATTGGAAAAATAAAAATTTTATAAGAATTACATAATAAATCTTATTTATAATGGCCTATATGTGCATTGTGATTGATATTATTTATCAACAAATCCATGAAATGTTACATACACTAGTTTACTGGTATGACAGTGAAACCCCCAAAGGGTTATATGTACATATTATGGGATCGGGACATGGTCAGACTATACAAAAGGGTTGGATGATAATCAGAAGCACCCAAAAGGTGTGAGGCTTTATTATGCGATAGAAAGGGAGTGAGTCGAGTTCAACTAAAAATTATTTATCCTGTGATTGGGAAAGAAGGCTTGCATAATCTGTTTTACAGAGAAGAAAACCAGCTACATTGGGGCAAGATATAGAACGCCTTACCGGAAGAACTAAAGAAAAGTGAGAAAGGGAATTTTGAACATCGCCTGAAGACCCGGCTACAAGACCAACCAACCCTTCTACACTCTAAACAAATTTTTGTCTGGACTTGAAAATTGTAATTTTAACTTAGTTGTAACCTATTTAGGTTACAAAATCCTATTTAGGATGCGACGAAAATTCATCCTAGGAATCTTCCTAGGATGCATTTTTGTGACACAACACACTTACATTGATGATAATGTAATAAATATATTTTTATTGATTGATTGAAGATTTCTACTGCAATTTGACTCCACAAACAATCAGAGGTGATCATAACTTGGTCGATATACCTACAGTTAAAATATTTGAAATATGCAGAACTTACATCCGGTTGGAGAGAGGCAGGTTCAGAGTAGTCCCCCCACCGCCGGTAGGGCACCACTTGTACAGGAACCTCGTGCATACACAGGCGTGACTGACTTGTCTGAGTGGGCTGGAACATAAAGTCTTACATTACAGGAGAAGTAAAAGATGACCTAAAACAATGCCACCACCAACGAAGATTGCTTGGCTTGTGTTCCTACGTACAGTATCTTCTAAAGGCCCCCCCCTCTTAAATGTCCATTGAATTTAAAAGAGGAATTTCTTCTATTTGAGATGTTTCATAAACCATGATGGGTAGAAATAATAAATGTACTGGATAGGCCTATATAAATAAAATATTAACTACCCAGGAATATATTTTAACCCATGTTCAAATGTAAAATTGCCCATATCCAATTTCAAATGATCTTCATCAATTATAGTTAAAGCCTACTAATCATCATCAGACCATAAAACACACATTTACTAATGTATATAGATAGCCTAATTGCCATGTATATAGCCTATAAGTAACCCCCCAAGATGTTTCAAATGCCTAACTAAATTCAAATATAAAATTCTAAATTGATCTCATTAAATATAATAAACATGATAATGTAAAAGTGTATTGGCTAGCAAGTGCCAAAAGTGAAAGTACGTGTATTTACTCTCCAACCCAGAAGTACTTTGTGCTTTGTAAACCCCAAACTATTGCAGAAATGAAAAAAGCTTCTTCACCAGGAGTGGAGATAATGAAGGCCTAGTGTAAACAGCTAAAGAGGCCCTGTCCCTAGTTTTCTCCCTTTTAAATAGTTATTTTGCGCCTATCGTGCCAAAATATTTGTATCACCAACAGATTACAGAGCAATACCCGTTTTAACAGGCCACCTCAATACCAGTAGCTCTGTGACAAGAAGTAAAACCTGAACTTTGGTAAGATCTTTCCAGTTTTTACATCACCATTGGATAACCTTCTGGAACTTTAATTAGGCCAAGAACTCAACCAATTAAATCACTCAACAATTAATGTAAAAATTTGAACCTGAGAACTGTATTTATTATTTGATTTCCAAGAACATCTCTGTAATTAATAACATTGAACAATACAGTCAACTAGGCCTACCGATTATCCGGGAGCGGGTTAATCAGGTTGCGGTTTAACCGGGGTCACGAAAGGTTTATTTTTACTACCTATTTTTATTTATCCCCTTCTACATATAAATATAGCAAGAATAACAATTTATTTTGCTAAATTATCTCCGGAATCGTATTGAATTCACTTTGTTTATCAAAATAAATACTATACAATTAATTCAGTAAACACAACATAATCTGAGAGTCTGTCATCTCGCTAATTAACCGTGGGCGCGTGATGGGGAGCGATGACCTTGACACTGCTCTGGACACTGCACCTGGCTAGGCAGTGCGACGGACGGTCGGACGCGGACGTCTAAAAATAGAAACGTCTCAAAACAATCACCCTTCCTCCGCTGTTCACCCTCAGCGACGGATGGACGAACAGATGGACGGTCGGATGCGGACGTCTAAAACTTGAAACATCTCAAAACAATCTCCCTTCCCGCCGTCTATCACCCTCATGGGGTTTTTCCCCCAGTACGGAATTAATAGCATACTATTCGGTGTAGTTTAGAGAGTTTGGTGTTTAGAGATTTGTAACGTATTAAATATAATTCGGCGTTTTGGATAGTATTTACTGCTATCAACCATTGCTAGTATTAACGATTATTATCTTGATTGTTTTTAGATGTTGTCACAATCTAAGGATTTTCAAAAGTATTTATTATACACAAATATATCTTAAATGACATTAAAACATAATATTGTAGTAAACAAATATTGATAAACCTTTATTATATTCGTAATATTCAATTTCTTGAATCCCTTTGTTTTAACCGTGGTTTTGGGTTATCCGTGACCCTCCAACCGGTCATTACCCCGGATATTCGGGAGTTGACTGTATAATATATTTTCTAAAATCAACTTCAAGAGTAATGGAAGTCATGATTTCCAACAATGACTGTTAGGGCCTTTTGAGATCCAAAATTGGCTATTGTGTATTTCAACTAACTAAATTATATACTTTTGTAACGAGTCGTTTAGTTGGGGGGGGGGGTGGAAGAATGTTTGATTTCGTCGTCGTGGCGGGCAGCCAAGCGACAGGTAGCAGGTGGCGGCGGCGAGCGGCCGGTCGCACTTTGACCCGGCCTTATCAGCGCTTATCGGCCTGGGTATCCAGCCGCTTCGGCGAGGCAGTATGTCCTGAGCTCCGACTGCGTTCGCGTCGGGAGAGTTTTCGTTCGTACTGTTTCGAGTTCGTTGGTGGCGTGAGTGCCTGTGCAGTGAGATCTGCGTGGAGTTGGGTCGTGACCCGCTATTTGGTGAGTCTCGACTAAATAGTATTATTAATATCATTGTCGTTATTAATATACTGTTCGAGTCTAAAACTTGTGAGGAATATTTCTGCCACGTGATCTGTCAAGACACGCTTGGGTCAGAGTGGCGTTTACTGTCTAGGCAGGGCCGAAATAAATAGTATATTTATTCAGACATATTTCGCTAAGCCCCAAATTCATTGACTATTTCAATTTGGAGGTAGGAAATACATATATATATATATCGAGGCGAGACGGTTTGAGAAACCTGTTGAGGCCTGACAGGGCAGAGCAAGTACTGACACGCTCTGTCACCACGTGTGGTATTCCTAGAAATAAGCCCGGCCAAAGTAGCTAGTTTGGATTAATCTACGGTTCTCGTCTTGTTGTGATTTAATTTTAATTAAATTGTAGTAAGTTTTTTTGAGATGGCGTATTTTATTTGCAAGTGCCTGTGCTTGGTAGTCTGAGACCAGCTACTTGGTATTTCAGTTTGAGCGTGAGATTGCCCAATTTTATTGGCAACATAGTGATTGGCCTGGGCGCTGCCCGAATACTTTAATTGAATTTAGACAACTGTGTCAAGTATTCTGTGCAGGTAGCCGGTAGTGTACACGTTAGATCCTGTCAGTATCAGCCGAGCCGGCCCCGATTACTCGACTAGGAGTCGTGGGCGTTGTTACTGATAAGGTTTAGTGACACACGGTGTTGCAGGGACTCTGGGCTTTTTTCAGTCGGTGCGAGTGGTCGCTGTGGAAGACGTGGCCCGAGCTGCAGGGTGTGTCAACTCCTCGTCGTCAAGTCCCCCCCCAACCGGGTCTGGCTGTGATTAGAAGCTACTTCTGTGGTGAACTTGTTTCACGTCTGATTGTATGAGCCAGGCCCAAGCCAGCGTTGAGGTGCGGTCCACATACCCCTGAGTGCCAGTGGAACCCTGGAGTAACCCAGCCATCACAGGCTGAGCCGTCCGCGGCGAAATTAAATAACCTTTCTTGCGGATATTTTCTTACAGGGGGAAAATACGTCGCACTTTGGACTATCTTTTTGAATCTTAAATATTATGTCTATGTACATGATGTCATATATTTATCCATGCCAGCTTGAAATCCCCACCCTGAGAACAGGAACTCAGTAAAAATACTAAATTTTCTAGCCTGAGCACTTTGTATGTAAAGTAGATCAATCCAAGCATTATACCCCCATATGGTAAACTATCCTTTATCTCTTTTGTTTAGCCCATAGATATTTATATGTTTAATCAATAAAACCCCTTTGTTAATTGTACAAGTCAATCTTATTATTTCAAGTATTAGCTTAGCAATATAAGCAAACACAAACCAAACACTCAATATTTGCTTAACACGTTCGCTGCGCATGTTCCCATAGAAGGACATCCTTGCATATTTTCGCACGCTCGTGTGCGTATATGGGGACATGCCACTTTTTAAACTAAACCAGTCAGTCTGAGCTGAGCATCTGGTAGATTCACATGATATGTTGTGAGCGTGTAGGAGGGGTCCCGTAGTGTTGCCGGGCGGCGTCAGTTTCCAGAATTTGCGTCTGTCTCCATTGACCTTGGCTGCACGCCGCACGGCCGGAAACGGTTTCGCGCTCTTTATTGTAACTAAACCAGTTAGTGTGAGCCCATAACTTGTTCGAGGCAGGTGATTCCCTGTCTGTGTGTAGTGCGGGTCACGTTGTGTTGTCGGGCGGCGTTACTTTTCGTATCGGCCGTGTATTTTGTGCGTTTTTTGGCGCATTGTTCTGCTTATTTAGAGTAGTGTTCCTGTGGTGTTATATATTGTTTTATAATGGCTTCCACTTCACGAAATGATGACTATGATGAAACCGGTAGTAATCCTGACGTTTTTACCAAATAATAACATTGTGACTGTCATTTCATGTGATTGTAACTATGTGTGTACACTCAACGGGTGCTACGGTCCTGAAATCGATTGGACCTTTATGACGTCATTAGCGGCTAAACTAAAGTTCTGGAATGCTTTTAAACCACATGGTCGGTATTCTATTCGTCATAGGAAAGTAAATCAACAATAAAAAATTTTCAGCATCCACAAAAAATTCAAAATTTTTCGTGCGCAGCGAACGTGTTAATATTCCAGCTTCCACAGCACTGAATGGTTGAGCAAGCTCAGCTGGATGAATTTAAAACACTGATTTTTATATTAAATTTAGATCCAATTTTGTTCCGACTATCCCAGAGACTGTGCTCAAAGAATTCTTCCAGCTTTTAAAATCTCTTTTATTCAACAACACTGATTTATTTTTGAACTCTAATTTTCAGTTTTTTATGCAATCTTTGTTAAATCTTGTCAGTTGCAAACCCCTAATAAAATGGGGTTGCAAGATAAGATATACAAAAAAATAAAACAGTAGTAATGAAGTCAGCAGAGTTAATGAAACGTGATTCTCTTACCAATTCTATTTCTAGAGTCAGGCGGGGTGTATCCTTATGGGTCAACTTAATTTTCATAGTCTTGGCGGCACTAACATTCACCCTGAGGGAAGACAATGATGAGGCTAATAAATCTGGAAACACAATATCTAATTAATTACAATGGATGCTAACTAAACGACTAGTTATATTTAAAAATAACGAAAAACTGAAGCAAGCAATATCAGCGATGGTAGGGGAGTCCTGGGAGCATGGATGTATCACTAAGTATTCATTCTCCACACTGAAATGGGCCTAGACTATTTCCCCAGAGTTTTTGTTGGCTGATAAAAGTGTAAACATAGAGGGTGTAAACATATTTGACCATAGCGTAACTTACTCTGATAAAAAGTTTGAGATTAGAGTGGATAGTCAGAGCAATTAGGCCCCTAAAACAACAACCTTTTAGGATATCTTGTGGTAACTCCTTGTGTCTTCTGTGTAATCCAGATACTGAGAAAACTATATTAAGTCAAACAAATTTTAAATTTAAACCAATATATTTCGAATTGATATCAAAAAATAGTTTAACTTTTTTATGCAGATCTAAATACTGCAATTTAATCCCTAAATTTCTAAGAATACTAAATATTTAAGCACAGATGTTAATCACATGTTTAAGAAAATTGGTTATCATATTTTGTAAACAAACAAGGCAGAGGCTACGTACACGTCCGACGTGAGCCGCTACTGTTCACATCCGTTTCAAATTATGCACCGTACGTTACTTTTCCTATGATTTTTTAAACAAATTGAGAGCCAGAAAACCTCCTAACCTAACCTAACGTAACATAACCTAACCTAACATAATGTATCGTAACCTAACCTAACCTAAGCGGTAGCGAAGTGAATTTGCCCTTATATTGGACGTGTACGTAGTCACTTCGAACAAACAAATGTAAACAACTGACGATGAATTGAGTATCAATTCAAAATATATTGGTTTAAATTTAAAATTTGTTTTACTTAATATAGTTTTAAAGAAGATGAGTATGCCAAATAATCAACCAAGAATACAATCACCATCTTCAACAAAATCAGAAGCATTTAGAAGAAAAACCAGATACTGAATATTTTAATATGGTATCCAAAAACACCATTTATTACTACATGATTATTTAACTCACTTTCTTGCCTGCAGTGTGATTAAGGAACAAAACATATTTGTTAGACCAAAATTAAATATACTATACATTTTTCCCTTTATGTATTAAATGAACGAACGCCTTTAGTAGGGATCGTATTTTAATTTAATATTTTAAGGGTTAAGATGTTGTGACTTGTTTTAAGATTAAAGGAAAAAGTATACAAAAACCTACTTAGTACACAGACATACCTGGGGACAACTCTAGATAAATTTCATCTTCGTCTTCTGGCATCCCGACTAATCTGTATTCATTAAAGAAGTGAGACTGTTGCATGGCACACCACGCCAAGGTGCGGAGAGGTAGAGCGCTTTCATCCAAAACTATGAAATAAAAGTGGTCTTTCGCTAGTCTCAATATACATAGTTTTGTCAATTTTGATATTGTAGTAACTATTGCTGAAACAGAAAAAAAAAACTATGGTTGATAAGTTGATTTTACTACATTGCACAGTTCAGAAGTTAGGGCCTAGGGCAGTATGTTTATATTATTAAATTGAAACTGTAAGCCTACCATTCGTTAATAGGGTATGATCTGTTGGTTGTAGGGCCTAGCTCAATTAGAAGTTAAGGAGCGTTATAATCCCAGCTAATTGCCATAAGCAATAACTCAAATATATACCATTCAAATTAAATCTGAGTGCCTTATTAGCCTAATGGTGGACGTCTTGAATTTCATGTTACATGTTAGATTCCCTCTGGGCCCCCATATAACTTTGAGAGGTTTGGACTGTTGTCCTCTAAGGACGTTAAATAAAAATGTCTTTCGCATACACAAGTAAAAAAAGTAATATACCAGAGCACAACGAAGTTAGGTTAGGTCTGTATCTTGCCAAATTACCAATTGCAATTTTAGTAGTCATATAAAAATTATCTTGATATTGTACATATAAGGCCTAACACATTCGCTGCTCGCACCGACTTTAGTCGGCACAAGACCAACTCAACTGATATATATTTAGTCAGTGTGAGCTTAGCTGTCGACAGGGAAGGTTGTTGCTGTGTGCGTCAATCAGTTTGCATCTCAATCTTTGCCATGTTAGTACCGTTGCCAGACTCAGCAACTTTTTGGTTTTTTTTGTCGCGATTGCATAATAGTGTGCCAATCGTATATACTTATTTTTCAGCTGTGAATATATTAAAATTCCCCCGTCGCAGCAAACCTTCATTCGGTAATTGTGATATAACCATAACTCCTACAGAAATATTTTTTTTTTTTCAAAACGTTCTAAATAATGCACGGATTTTGAAAAAACTAATTTTTTCCTGCGGAAAACCGGGAAAATGGGAAAATATTTTCCCGGAATATAGCGATGTGGGTACTCAAATTGTGTGGAATATTACCCTGAACACGAATATCAAACCCGTTTCACGATTTATTGTTTTATAACCGAGTTATTGTAAAAAGACGTGTAAAATCCACACAATCTAGGGGGCTCGGTGGGATTCCGGGGTAGGTGGGTGGGGAATTTTTCTTCAGACTAGGTCCAATTTAATAAAAGTAAAATTTCCCCTAAAATGTGACATTTTCCCTAGAACGGGAATTTTTCCCAAAAACGGGAAATTTTCCCTTTTTCGGGAATTTTCCAATGACGGGAAATTTACCCTTGTCACAACAATTTTAATAATTATCAAACCTAACTCTGCAGAGCGCCGTATGGGAAATTTTCCCTTTTCCGGGTAATTTTCCCTAACAGGAATTTTACCCTTAAACGGGAATTCCGTTACACAGGGCTCTGCGGAGTTAGGTTAGGTTAGGTTATGATGTATATACATAAATTATTTACCTAATACAGCCAATTTTTATTTAACTATCATAACCTAACCTAACTCCGCAGAGCGCTGTGTAACGGAATTCCTGTTTAAGGGTAAAATTCCTGTTAGGGAAAATTACCCGGAAAAGGAAAATTTCCCATACGGCGCTCTGCAGAGTTAGGTTTGATAATAATTATTAAAATTGTTGTAACAAGGGTTTCGGGGTTTTCCCGTCATTGGAAAAATTCCAAAAAAAGGGAAAATTTCCCGTTCTAGGGAAAATGTCCCGTTTTAGGGGAAATTTTACTTTTATTAAATTTAATCTAGTCTGGAGAAAATTCCCCACCCAACTACCCCGGAATCCCACCGAGCCCCCTAGATTGTGTGGATTACACATCTTTTTACGATAACTCGCTTATAAAACATTAAATCGTGAAACGGGTTTCATATTCGTGTTCAGGGTTTACCACACAATTTGAGTACCCACATCGCTATATTCCGTGGAAAAATATTTTTCCCATTTTCCCGGTTTTTTTACGATAACTCGCTTATAAAACATTTAATCGTGAAACGGGTTTTATATTCGTGTACAGGGTAAAATTACACACAATTTGAGTACCCACATCGCTATATTCCGGGAAAAAATATTTTTTCCCGTTTTTCCCATTTTCCAGACTTTTTCACGGGAAAAAATTATTATTTCAAAATCAGTGCGTTATTTAGAACTTTTTGAAAAAAATCAATTTCTGTAGGAGTCATGGTTATATCACAATTACCCTGCATTCTCAGCGAATTTCCAATGCATACATATATTTATATACCATATGCAGCCACTTTTACCAAGTTTCATAGATACATATTCACAGGTGAGCAGTATATAAAATTTTAATTTTTCTCCATAAGAATAACATGGGTATTGAGTACTCAGGTTTGTTGCAACCAGGAGTAGAAAATATTGGATTTTAATGGAAATATCAACAGACCACAACCAGCCACATACCAAGTTTCAGCAGTATTGTATTAATAAACAAGCAATTTATACAATTTTAATTACTCTCCATAAGAATAACATGGGGGGCTGAGTATGCAGGTTTGCTGCAACAAAGAATATCAATGTAACTCAATTAGATGAAGCTACATACCAAGTTAATTTATGTACATAATTAAGTGAGGCATAACATTTTTCTTATTCTCTATAAGAATAACATGGGAGCTGAGTACGCAGGTTTGCTGCAAACCATCGGCAAAATATTGTTTTTTTGGACAATTATCAATAGACCACAGCAAAATGGAAGCCATATACCAAGTTTCGTTCGCATACGTTCATAAATAAGCAAGATATAAAATGTTTCTTATTCTCCATAATAACTTTGGACAACGTACTGCGTTTAGAATACTTTGAATATCTCTGCAACCAATTGATGTAGAGAAATTATCAAAACACCAAATTGTTTGTTTATAAAGCCAAATCCAATGGTGAAAAGTAAAATTGGATTTCTTAAAATATTATACGTAAAAAAGTCAAAAACCCCTTTTTTAGTGTACAAAACCCCCCTTAAATACCCCTACGGAAAAAACGATCTGTCTGGTTTTCGAACTACAAATCATAAATGTTGCTTTAAACGTTTGTACCAAATTTCATCAAAATCAGACCATTTTTATGAAAGTTGTCGTGCCAACGGACAAATATATATAATACCATAGATAGTATTGAACGAATGGTATTTTTGGCATCTGGAGACCTCAAAACGAAAAGTTATCATGGTCCCGGGCCTAGGTCTTACCATTCCGACTACGGTAATAGCCTCTTCCCTATAAGGGACATATGGGTACTTTGGTATTATACGGATGCCACCCTTATACAGCGCGCTGCGGCAGTTATGTTAGGGTTATGATGGGTTATCATAAAAATGATTGTAGGACTTTCCTTGTTTCGTTACGAATCGAATGATACCTGATGAGTCATACTTCCGGCTGCCAAACCCCCTCCAAATAGGCCAAGGTCAGGTCGTTGACCGGAGCACGCGCATCACCTGTCACCGCCTGTATCTGGGTCAGTGTCATGAGTGATTTATTGCCGTGCACTATGTTACATTTGTTTTCATAATGAGTGACGTTCTTTTGGTGTGGCATTTTCCTCGAAATGAAGAGGAAACCGTACGTATTTTTATGATAACCCATCCTAACATAACTGCCGCAGCGCGCTGTATATTTGGCGGAGTACCTGTGGCGATCGGGTCTGGCTGCTAGCGGCGGCGACGCATTCAACACGATCCTAGCGGACATCGCTGCCTTTTGAGAGACACAACACAAAGACCGCTCATCAGAATGATGTAAAATTTGTACAGTAAGTCAATAAAAGTACGTTTTTTCGAATTATGTAGTTATCCTTTGTATCCGGTAAAAATTTAACCTCCAAAAATAGTGGCATCCGTATAATACCATAGTACCGACATATGTTTAACCTGTTATTAGCCTACTAAAGATGTGGAAGTTGGCAATCACACTTACTTATGGAATGATGTACCATTTTACTTTCACTGACAAAATGGAGAAAGTAAAGAAGAATACACAGGCTTAGAAAAATATTTTATTTAAACTTAATACTTAACTGATTTAAATACTTACTTGAAAATGTTCTCATGCAAAATGCCTCTGACATTCGAGCTCTAAACTTCATTTTAATCCCCTTCTTTCAAGTTCTGCAAAAGTAAGATGTATTCAGATCTATTGTCACTAAATAAAATGTGTTAAAATTTCAGTTCATCTTAGAATTTTAAATATTAGTTGGCTTTAAATCCTTAAAAAGCATACATGCAATAGAATAAATATATATTACTCCTTCAACAGGTATAAGAGCCTAGGCCTACGGTTGGATTAAAACCAAATTGATTAATATCAAAGTTGTACCGATTTTCATAGGATTTAAATAGAAAATAGTTTTGAAAATATAAAATAAAGAAAATGAGGAAGAACAATTTTAAGTTTTTTTTTCTCTTGTTGCCAAATTGGCGGCCTGGACTTTTTCCATGAGACTTCGATGTTCACTGGTCTTGTGGTTGTCCTTCATGTTGTTTTTGTTTTTAGTTATTTAATGAGGTTCTCTGGGAAGCAATTTTTCACCACATTGTATTAATCGAAAACAAAAATAAAGTTTAGATTTGTTCTACTTATAACTGTAATAACTTTTCACATTTTAAATTATAGGTTAAATAATTGAAGAAGTTTAGTGATGTGCGATATGCGATACGTATCGTATAGTATCAGTATCGAAACATCGCGATACGCTAGGGACGATACGATATTTTGTCACGATATTTTTGAAACTATACGTATCGTATCGTCTAAAACGATAATCGATTTTGTATCGGCACATAGAGACGATAGTTCGATATTATTTTCTTGGCTGTAAAACAATGAGGTCATATTTATCTACTTCGACAAGAATTCTTCAAAGTGTTCTTTCTGTTGTACTACAATTAAAACAAGTGAAAATACCTCGATAGCCGTATTTTTAACTGCAGTGTATAAAACGATATACGTCGTATCGTTTATGCACAATATGTTAAGCGATACGATACGCGTATCGCGAGACACAGCACCGATACGATACATATATCTTCAAAGTGTTCTTTCTGTTTTACTACAGTTAAAACAAGTGAAAATACCTCGATAGCCGTATTTTTAACTGAAGTGTATAAAACGATATACGTCGTATCGTTTATGCACAATATGTTAAGTGATACGATACGCGTATCGTGAGACACAGCACCGATACGATACATATACGATGACTCCGATACATATCGTATCGCCGTACCGCGATACACGGTACTGTACATCACTAAACCGAAGTATAAATATTTTATCACGTGAGTTTTTGTTGTTAAGTTTCAGGGTTGCCAACGTATTACCATTGACTATATACCATTGACTATATATTGACTATCTACTTATGTATATAGTCAATGGTATTACCATAATAGACTGGTATTACTCTCGATGCACCCAAAGGCTCTTAAAATATATTCTATCATTGATTCTGTGTACATATAGTCAATAATTATATTTTACAAAGGCCTAAACTGCTGTTCCGCTGTTCCAATATAAGCATATTTTTGTGGCGGTGGTGATTGATGGGAGTGTAATATGACATGTTAAAACGGGGCAAATTAAATGGCAAAACAAAAAATAGAGTATATAATATTTTATCACAAAAGAAATAAGTGTTGTTTTTTGTATTTATTTAAAAACATCAAAGTTAGGGATTAAAAGATCACATTTAAGTAATAATATAAATATTATCATTATAAAATTTGAGTAATTTAAAATAACTATAGATGTCATTTTTATTTTGATGAACTGGGCCCGGGGGTTCTTTGTCTTGATCATTATTGCATGTTGATTTTTTAAACTTTACCGAGGACATGACCTGAGAAAGAAACTGTTTATTGTCTTTTATTCTATCATACAAGTCTGATCACGACATTTTAAAATTTATTTTAAAATTTAAAAGTTCCCTTAGCAAGAAAATTGATAGCGTATAACTCATTTGCCTTTTTTCTACATTTTTAAGGTCCCTCCAGTTGTTATGTATGGCTCAATGTCCCTTACATTTATTTTACTACTCTATATATGTAATCTTCACTCAAATCTTTTAATCTCTGCTCTCAGGAAACCACATGTTAATAATCATAAACAACATGAGTATTACTTTGACAGTTCCCTGGCTGATTATGAACAGCTGTTAAAATTCTTTTGTTTTGATTTGAAACTCCATACGCCCAATGTTAATTTTTTTCACTTTTCATTTGAGTTGTTTACATTATTTGATTTTTCCTGGGGATGAGGCCTGTCTAGAACTTATTTTTATCCCAGAAATTAGTTATTTCGAACATTTGAAGGAAATAGTTGGAGCCGTTTTTGAGATCAGTGACGCAAGCAAGCAAACATACAAGCAAACATACAAGCAAACCTTACTCATATTAGAGTATAGGATTACGAATTCCACCCCAAATCACTGCCAACTGTGTTTTCCCAAGCTGACAAAATCTCCGGACATTTCCCCGGACGCTCGGGACTGTCTGGGAAAATCCCGGACTTATGGTAAGCGTAAGTGGTGTTCCATCCTGAGAGTTATTGTAAGAGTACTAACAAATTTTCCCTGTAGGAATGGCATGGTAAGACCTAGGTCCGGGATCATGATAACATTTTATTTTGAGGTATCAAAGATACCATAAACACCATTGTTCAAAAATGTATACATTAAATACTAAATACTATATATATTTTGATTAAATTTGATACAAACGTGTAAAGCAACATTATTTATGATTTTTAGTTTGAAAACCAGACTGATATTCGTTCAAAACTGTATACATTAAATTCTAAATACTATATATATTTTGATGAAATTTGGTACAAACGTGTAAAGCAACATTTATTTATGACTTTTAGTTTGAAAACCAGACTGACATTCGTTCAAAACTGTATACATTAAATACTATATATATTTTGAATAAATGTGGTACAAACGTGTAAACCAACATTTATTTTTTACTTTTAGTTTGAAAACCAGACTGATTGAACTTTCCAAAGGGGTATTTTGGAGGAGTTTTGTACCTCAAAAATGTGTTTTTTAAAATTTTTTACATGTGATATTTGAAAAAAGCATATTTTATTGGATTTTCCTTGAAAAACATACAATTTGGCGTTTTGATCATATTGCTCCTAAGTCAATTGGTTATTAAATGTATTGTATACATTGATTGATTACACAGATATTAAAAGTGTAAACACTGTACGTTGTCCAATGTTATTCTTATGGAGAATAAGAACAATTTTATATCTCGCTTAGTTATATATGAACGCATACCGACGAAACTTGGTATTGTTTGTTTGCCATATGGTAGTTTGGGAAAAAGAGATTATTTTAGCTGGGGGCGACCCCTAAAAAAGAGGAGGATTTTGTAATTATACCCATGAGGGGTGAAAGGTCCACCCCCTCCCCCCCATAAAAGGTTTAAAATCATATACTAAAAATACGCTTGTTCATGATTTTTAGCATATAAAATCAACTATAGAATTAAATTATTAGCGAATTTCCCCTATATTAGCGAATTTCCCCTATAGGGAAGAAGCTATTACCGTAGTCGGCATGGTAAGACCTAGGCCCGGGACCATGATAACTTTTCGTTTTGAGGTCCCCAGACCCCAAAAACACCATTCGTTCGAAACTGTATATATATATATATATATGTGTGTCCGTGAGCACGATAACTCTCGTAAAAATTATCCGATTTTGATGAAATTTGGTATAAACGTGTAAAGCAACATTTATGACTTTAAGTTCGAAAACCAGCCATATCGCTTTATCCGAAGGGGTATTTTGGGGGGGTTTTGTACCCCAAAAATGGGTTTTTTGAATTTTTTACATATAATTTTGGAAATAGTCAAATTTTAGTTTTTACCATTGGATTCAGCTTAAAAAAATACACAATTTGGTATTTTGATCATTTCTCTACGTCAATTGGTTACCGAGATATTTAAAGTGCTAAACACAGTACGTTGTCTAATGTTATTCTTATGGAGGAAAATAAAAATTGTATATCTCGCTTATTTATGAACGTATACCGACAAAACTTGGTATACGGCTTCATCTGGTTGAGGACCATTGATATTTGCTCAAAAAAACAATTTTTGCCAAAGTCTCCCGTAGCAGCAAACCTGCGTACTCAGCCCCCATGTTATTCTTATGGAGAATAAGTAACGTGTTATCTCCCTTAATTATGAAAATAAATTAATGAAATTTGGTATGTGGCTTTACCTAAATGAGTGGCTTTACCTATATTAATATTTGTATAAAACCCCATTTTTTGTTTTCCTTCTTTCAGCAAACCTGCATACTCAGCCGCCATGTTATTCTTATGGAGAATAATTAAAATGTCATAAATCGTTTATTTATGAATGTATATTGATGAAACTTCGTATGTGGCTTTATGTGGTATTAAGATACATATATATGCATTGGAAATTCGCTGAGTACGCAGGTTTGCTGCTACGGGGGTATTTGCTAATTTTGTATGCCTACAGTTCCCAAATTTAGTGGAAGTAGTACAAAATAATTGATGATTAAAAGTAAACATTGTAGGATAAGTATTTTTTTTATTTTTTGTTTGATTTAAATCATAAAACACAAAAAACTATACAAAAATATATAAACTAAAATGTATTGCTTAAAACAGTATGCCTACTTTTCAGATTTATAATTTAATAAAGTTCAGAGAGTTATAAATCTTCATACTGATGTTCAGCGTTTGTTAACAGTGAATATATTTCGCCGAAATAAAGCCAAAGAGTAACAAATAGAGGTTAGAGTTACAGGGAGACAAGATTTAATTATCTTTGGCAATCGTTGCATGACGAGATAAAGTTGCAAACGTAAATAAATTGTCGTTCACAGTTAATTCTTATGGAAATAACTATTATAAACATAAATTAATAAAACTTGGAATGCGGCTTCACCTATTTAAGTTCTATATCGGTCAGCTTAATAAAGTAAACAACATATTAAAATGGTTGGACACATAATATCCATAACGGCCAAAACCGAACTTTGACATAGCAGTCGTATAATCTGTTCTGTTCTGTTCCGTTCCACATTAACCGTGCAGAATGGAGGGTCCATACTCAATATAATGTATTTCAATGGCAATTCGAGATGTACTGTAGCTGCCCTGAAAGTGCGCCTTCACATGGGTTTCGGTTTCGGTGACAGTTTATGCAACCCGCGTAACAACACCTAGAATGACCCTCTTCCGTACTGCATAGACCTGTACTGCACAGTGTACTGGTGAACAGAGTATAGCAGTGTAAGGCTGTGCCCTTCGGGGTGGATGTAAAAAAACGTAATTCTAATTTCCACAACTATACTGATCGAGGATTTTTTATAGTGTATGTAAATCTTCGAAATCGGTTCATTAATGAAGGATCGGTGTTTACAAAAATAATCTTTGAATTTTATATATATAGAAACAACAAATACCTAACATTATTATTTTATTAACTTTTCAAATATTGTTTTAACATGAAAATTTATTAACTTTAATTTTATTACAACAATATTTACTAGCAAGATTCATCACTAATTTTCCCTCGTATTAGCGAATTTCCCCTATAGGGAAGAGCTATTACCGTAGGTCTCATGGTAAGACTTAAGCCCGAGACCATGATAAATTTTTGTTTTGAGGTCCCCAGATGCCAAAAACACTATTCGTTCAAATTTATATATATGTATATATATATATATATATATATATATATATATATATATATATGTGTGTGTGTGTGTGTGTGTGTGTCCGTGAATGCGATAACTTGAGTAAAAAACGTCCGATTTCGATGAAATTTGGCTCAAAAATGTGTAAAGTGACATTCATGACTAAGTTCGAAAACCAGAAATATCGGACCACGGGAAGGGGGGTTTATGGGGGTTTTAAATTTTCCAAAAATCAGTTTTTTGCATTTTTCACCCTAAAATTTTTAGAACACTTAATTTTGGTTTTGACCATGTTATAGAGCTTAAAAAACAAATAATATGGTATTTTGAATTATTAACCTAGGTTAAGTGGTTGCGGAGAAAATCCAAAAAAACCTGCTCATAAAATCTCCCATGTTAATCTTATGGGAAAAAGGTTTTTGGCTTTTCCTCAGTTCATTTCAATGTAAAATTCACATTTGCTTTTACCAATCAGTTTAGCTCTACAAAACAATCATTTTAGTGTTTAAATTATGATTCTACGTCCAACCGTTGCCGAGATATTCAAAGTGCTAAACACAGTACGTTGTCCAATGTTATCCTTATGGAGAATAAATAAAATTTGATATCTCGATTTTTTATGAATGTATATTAATGAAACTTGGTATGTGGCTTCACCTAGTACTGGTATATTGATATTTGCACAAAAAATTGATTTTTTGTTGATTATCTTCTTAGCAGCAAACCTGCATACTCATCCCTAATGTTATTCTTATGGAGAATACGTAAAGCTTTATATCTCCCTTAATTATGAACATAAATCATTAAAACTTGGTATGTAGCTTCACCTGGTTGAGTTATATTGATAATTGCAAAAAAAACATATTTTTATCGTCCTTGTTGCAGCAAACCTGCGTTCTCAGTCCTAATGTTATTCTTATGGAGAATAAACAAAATGCTATATCAGTTATTTATTTAAGTATTTTTATGAAACTTAGTAAGTGGCTTTATGTGGTAGTAAGAAATATATTCATGCATAGGAAATTCGCTGAGTACGCAGGTTTGCTGCGACGGGGGTATCCATATATGCTTCCGTAAAAATAAAACAGAATACATTCTATATCCAGTACTCTACATACGTAACAATATTATTGAGTGGAGCGAGCGAAGCGAGCGGAGCTCCTATACTACACTCTGGCTTTTTATTTACACGTACTCCTCCTGAACGGCTGGAGTGATCCTCACGAAATTTTGCTCGGTCATGGTAACCATCTATGGGAAGGTATAAATCTGAAATGGTCCAAATCAGACATAAGGGTTCTGCCCTACGGCCCTTTAAAGTTACCATGTTATTTTAATAGGAGAAATATTTTATTTGGTTTGTTTACTGTGTGTTGATTATACAGCTGTTATATGGATCAAATTTAAATGCAGACTGTTACTATCAGCTGTTTGTAAATACAGTAGTTTTCTGTGAAATTGTTGTTTTGTTTATTTTAGTGGTTTGTTTGTCGATACATTTCTGAAAATTATTGATTAAATAAATACTTCGCTCCGCTCAATATTGCAAGGAGACAACTGCATTGTATACCTAGTTATAAATACGAGCAATGTCTGTCTATTTGTTTGCGAAATTTATCTCAGAATCCAGCGAAACGATTTTGTCAAAACTTTAGAATTAGGGGCTTTTGGACTTAAATACCCCCGTAGCAGCAAACCTGCATACTCAGCGAATTTCCAATGCATATATATGTATCTTAATACCACATAAAGCCACATACCAAGTTTCATCAATATACGTTCATAAACAAACGATTTAAGACATTTTAATTATTCTCCATAAGAATAACATGGCGGCTGAGTATGCAGGTTTGCTGAAGCAAGGAACACAAAAATGGGGTTTTATAAAAATATCAATATAACTCATGTAGGTAAAACCACATACCAAATTTCATGAATTTATTTTCATAATTAAGGGAGATAACACGTTACTTATTCTCCATAAGAATAACATGGGGCTGAGTACGCAGGTTTGCTGCTACGGGAGCCTTTGTAAAAAAATTGTTTATTTGAGCAAATATCAATGGTCCACAACCAGATGAAGCCGTATACCAACTTTCGTCAGTATACGTTCATAAATAAGCGAGATATAAAATTTGTATTTTCCTCCATAAGAATAACATTAGACAACGTACTGTGTTTAGCACTTTCAATATCTCGGTAACTAATTGACGTAGAGAAATGATCAAAATACCAAATTGTGTGTTTTTTTAAGCTGAATCCAATGGAAAAAACTAAAATTTGCCTATTTCCAAAATTATATGTACAAAATTCGAAAACCCCATTTTTGGGGTACAAAACCCCCCCAAAATACCCCTTTGGATGGAGCGATCTGGCTGGTTTTCGAACTTAAAGTCATAAATGTTGCTTTACACGTGTATACCAAATTTCATTAAAATCGGATAATGTTTACGAGAGTTATCGTGCTCACGATATATATATATATATATATATACAGTTTCGAACGAATGGTGTTTTTGGAGTCTGGGGACCTCAAAACGAAGTTATCATGATCCCGGGCCTAGGTCTTACCATGCCGACTACGGTAATAGCTTCTTCCCTATAGGGGAAATTCGCTAAAATCGGCTGGTAAAAACCTCAACCCCAGGAAAAGTTATATTTTGTTAAAAATTGGAAATTTTAACATTGAGCTTATAAGGAGTTTCAAATCAAAACATAACAGCTGTGAATGAATGAAACAGAGAGTGAACTGTCAAAATAGCACTTACACAAGGTAAAGTATCAAACAATTTATTTCTTGAAAACAGTGACTGGAAACACTGAATAAAGATTGCATATACAGTGTACATGTTTCATCCACTGCCACAGTGAAAAATTATTGTTTTTTTTATTATTTCTTTTAAAACCAGAAAATTTGTATTTACAGGTATTTTTATTTTGTTCGTTTACTTTATTTTTACTATTTAACTTTTTATTATTTAAATCTTTATCTATTTATACAAATTAATAAATATGATGTCAAAAACACGGTAAAACGGATATGGCAAATACACAGAAGGCGTCTCATAAATATGAAATGTTGTATACGACTTTATGGGTTAAAATGAGTAAAAGATTTTCAATAAACATGAAGGAGTGTTTCGTTTTCCGTCAGAGACTGGCTATTTTGTGTTTTTAAATAAATAAACTAAATTTTAAGAACTCTTGAGATATTACATACAATTTGGCGATGTATTATTCGTGTCAAAATACTACTAGACATGACATTTCACATGAAAAGCTTTTTTGTATCAAATTCACAACCATTTTAGAATTTGTAAAGCTGAGAAACTAAACATCTTAAAAACGGCCAATCTTTTGAAAATGTATTTAGACACCAAAAATGAAAATTCATATAATGTAAAAGATTATACGGTATACAGATTTTTCAGATCACTGTCAGATTTTTCAGATGCTTTTCTTTGAATTAAAGATTCTTATATTTGAGGTTTCTCAAAAGATTTTCACGCTCCAAATCCAAAACACATTGCAATAACTCAGCTATGCGTCTTTATACCACATTTATTATAGTTCAATTTTGAATTTCTTGATAATATATAGATACATTTTCATCAGTTGTACGTTATTCGGTTTTGAAAATCTTAAACACTTAGTTACTATATTTTGAAACGGTAAAAGACTGAAACGAGAAGTTTCATGACAAATCCTTATATTTAAAACGCAAAAATTAATTTTATTTTTATATTGGAAGAAATCTTAGTTGCCGTAACATAAATTATTACATACAATAAGTAATGCTTATCATTTATTTATTTATTTTCACCAACAGACTACACCATTTTACAATACTTTCATATATTATTAAAATACATTTCCAAGATGGTGGTAATGATAATTATTTCAATCTTATAATATAATAATTAGTGGAATCTTTATCCAATCTGAAACAACGAACTTTTTTTTAGAATAAAGTTATGTTATGTATTCGTTGTGGCTTTAATTTAAAAAGTCTTTAATTTATGGACCATGATCAATATAACTATATGGTCTTTAATTTCTTGTTAATTTGTCGTATGTTATTTGTAGATTTGATATCTAAACGAATTTTACTGTAAATTTTGATTGATATGTAGTTATGATGGGCATACACCGTTGTCGGAATGTTGAATTAGGATGTGGCAATAAGTCTATAAGGTAGACATTTATCTGTTATATTATGAATTTGTCCTCTGAATGAAAATTTGTCAAGGTTCAAATGTACGAAAGTTGCCGTTTGTAAAATACAAATTGACCATGTTAGAATATTTAGTTTTTTTAACAGTGGTTTGTATTATATGTTCTTCTTGAGACTTGACAGAGTTCTTATAGATGTTTTTGCATCTTACAAAATTCAATTTTTGTACAATTGTTTATAGTATATGTTTACATGTTTATACCAAATTCCAGCTTTATATATTTTTATCTATGAAGCAATCTGTACAACAAACACATACAGATAGACAAACAGAAGAAACATTAAGTTAAATACAGTAGATCCATGTATGGCTCAATAGACCCATATAATATATATAATTTTATTGTGAAGTGTGTTTGTCTTGTCTTGACCATGAAACATTTTTTAGGAATAGTTCCAGAGAGTTCCGTGACACCTGTACAGTATATTTTTACCGTTATCTCTGTTATCAACATTATATCGATAAACTAGAGTTTTAATAATTACCATGGACAAAATAAAACAATATTCTCAAAAATGTATGTATGAATAATATAACCTACTCTTCATAATGCAGTATACATCCACTTAAAATATATACAAATAAATTCAAATTAACTTTTATCAATTCAAAACTTTGAAGTTGAGGCAACGCCCACAAAAAGTCTTCGCATGCCCAAGAAGGGCGATGACATCACTGTAAGTGAAAGAGTAATATCCCTCCGCCCAAATGATTTTCACTGGGCTAATCGAATTTTCTCGAAAATGTTTATTGAGAAATGTAAATATTAAAGTTTTAAACACTAAGATGTAATTTATAATTTCTCGTCCAAGTAAAAAATTAATCAAATTAAACACCGAGTAAAAATGTAGGACAGGACACGGTAAGAACTACTTTTTATGCGGGTTTCTCACAATATCAGTTGGTACTAGTGGTAACCTCTCTTCTGTTCGCCTGACGGTCGCCTGTCTGCTGTTTGCCGAGTTCGAGTTTATATTGTGTGTTCGTTGTCTTTCGTGAGTGACTGTTCCCCGATGGTCTAAGGAGTATTTGTGTCTTAAAGTGTTTTTAGTGCTTAAAACAGTGATATTACAAAAAAGGGTAAGTTATATTTCAAACTCTCCTAGCAGTATCGGTTGGATGACATTTGAAAGTAAGTAGGTCTAGGCTATACACCTCCCAGGCCATCCAGGGTTTATAAACAATACATTTTGATATGCCGATTTATAGGTGGTAAAGTAATTTTAAATGATGATTGCAACGAAATTATTATTAGACTTGTTTTGGTTCTTTAGTGTGATGACCAATACTCGACAAAAGAACATGCTAACTTATTGTGTAGAAGTTATAAAGGCACTAATGTTTATTTAGGCCTAGGCCTAGCAGTGTAATTATTGAGGCTGCACTTTAGACAAAATTGTTAATTTGACAACAGCCGATTTATTTGATTCAGTGTTATCAAAAGTTCTCACTACTACAAAACCCTGAGATGGACTCAGCTGTTTTTGTTTACAATCACTGTTTGGCAGGGCCGTGCCCTACCCATTTATTGTTCATAAGCCTAGACCATCTTAATTTGTATTAAGGTACCATAATTATTTTGCATATCCTACACGGTACACTTTCATAAATGGAACGATATAAAAAACCGAATGAAAATTTTCGATACAGAACGACCTATAACAATATTTAGGTTAAATTCGGTTATGTTCATCTCAAAGAGGTGGAAGATATGGTCTTGAAATTTGTCCATAGAACAAACGTTTATTCCACATGCTTAAACATGTATTTCCAGGAACAACATTATCATGTCATGTTTGTTTATTTAATTTTTTTTATTTTAAGATTAATTGAAAAACAAACATGACATAATAACTAACAAACAGATGACATAATAACTGACAAATAGACTATACCATTTTTTTAATCCATGTAGGCTAAATATCGACCTAATTGATAAGAGGGCTACAGTATCAAACAATTTAATTCGGTAACTTATATCATTCGGCTCATGAAAGTGTACCCATCCTACACATTCAGGAAATTGCGAGGGTGTTTGTTAACAACTGACTGAATGGTTTTTTACATGACTAGGCCTTAGGCTGTTTTTTAGTTGGTAAGTCTTGAAAATATGCTATACCTTACTTCCAGAGCCTTTAAGTCAAAATTCCATACAAATTGCTGGTAGCTAACCCATTTTATTCAATCCAAGAATTCCTTAGCCTCACTCCATCCTAAATCAATCCTCAATAGGCCTAGTCTGGTATTAACCTGAATCTAATATTTGTTCCCCTCAGTTCCTTCACCATGGTGCCTGATGACGTATGCCTAAGTTTTTTTAACTCAAACCCTGTACTATATTTGTTAAAGTATATTACTTGAGGTTGACCAACTGTTGAACACAACATGAACCCTGTCTGAAAATATCAAATGCATTGTAATATGTGCCTACTGATAATAAATGAACGGTCCTTATGTGTGATACCCCTAAACTATCACCTTTATCATTTGGTGGTCCAACAATCGGCTGCACTTATTTGGATTTTTTCTTCTTTCCCGTTGACTCACAAGTTAGGAGAGTTTTGGGAGTGTCAGTATTCTTAAACCTCTCTTTGTAGGTTAACGCATTACACTGTGTTAATCGTGTGGATTCAGTTTAATTGCATTTGTTTCCTTGTTAGGCAACCACCAAAAATCTGGTGCACCACACTGAACGTGTTAAGTTAGTTGGTTTGGTTAGGTTAGGTTAGGGTAGGTTAGGTTAGGTTAGGGTAGGTTAGTTTAGGTTAGGGTAGGTTAGGTTAGGTTAGGTTAGTTTAGGTTAGGTTGGGTTGGGTTGGGTTGGGTTGGGTTGGGTTGGGTTGGGTTGGGTTGGGTTGGGTTGAGTGTCCGTGGCTGTATACTGTCCGCCCGTTCGTCCGTCCATTCATCCGTTATATGTGTGAAACTGGCATGGAAATATCGGTACTTTGGTATTATACGGATGCCACCCTTATACAGCGCGCTGCGGCAGTTATGTTAGGATGGGTTATCATAAAAATGAGTGTAGGACTTTCCTTGTTTCGTTTTCGTTACGAATCGAACGATACCTGATGAGTCATTCTTCCGGCCGCCAAACCCCCTCCAAATAGGCCAAGGTCAGGTCGTTGACCGGAGCGCGCGCATCACCTGTCACCGCCTGTATCTGGGTCAGTGTCATGAGTGATTTATTGCCGAACACTATGTTACATTTGTTTTTATAATGAGTGACGTTCTTTTGGTGTGGGATTTACCTCGAAATGACAAGGAAAGTCTTACAATCATTTTTATGATAACCCATCCTAACATAACTGCCGCAGCGCGCTGTATAAGGGTGATCGGGTGTGGCTGCTAGCGGCGACGCATTCAACACGATCCTAGCGGACATCGCTGCCTTTTGGGAGGCACAACACAGACCGCTTATCAGAATGATGTAAAATTTGTGCAGTAAGTCAATAAAAGTACGTTTTTTTGAATCATGTAGTTATCCTTTGTATCAGGTGAAAAAGTAACCTCCAAAAATAGTGGCATCCGTATAATACCAAAGTACCGAAATATCCATAACTCCAGATTCAGGGTATTAAAACTATGACATCACTTCTCCTCTATTGTTCAGGGTATTTAAGCAATGCCATCATATGACCAGCTGACAAAAAAAACAAGATGGCTGCCGCGTCAATATGCAACACAACCTCAAAAATCGACTTTTCCCGCTTTTTAGGAGACAACAGATCACTGCCAATATGTAAATCTAACCTTAAAATACCCCCGTCGCAGCAAACCTGCATACTCAGCGAATTTACAATGAATATATAACATAACACATTAACACTTAACAGGATTCATAAGAAATATATTCACAAACAAGAGATATTAAAAATATTAATTATTCTCCATAAGAATAACATTGGGGATGAGTACGCAGGTTTGCTGCAACAAGGAACACAAAATAATGGGTTTTTATGCAAATATCATTAGAACTCATCTAAGTAAAGTCACATATCAAGTTTCATTCATATACATGTATAAGTAAGCGATATATAACATTTTAATTATTCTCCATAAGAATAACATGGGGACCGATTACCTAGGTTTGCTGCTACGGGAACCATACGTGAAAATTTTGTATTTTGTGCAAACAACGATAAACCCCAACCAGATGAAGCCAAATTTACCAAATTTTGTCAGTTTATGTTCATAAATAAGCGAGATATACAATTTTTCTTTTTCTCCATAAGAATAACATTAGACAACGTACTGTGTTTAGCACTTTCAATATCTCAGGAACCAATTGACGTAGAGCAATGATAAAAATACCAAATTATTTTTTTTTTTATGCTGAATTAAATGGTAAATATTAAAATTTGATTTAATTAAAAATTACATGTGGAAACCCCAAAAAACCCATTTTTGGGGTACAAAATCCCCCCAAAACCCCCTTTTGGATGGTGTGATTCATCTGATTTTCGAACTCGTTCAAATAAATGGTGCTTTACACATTTGTACCAAATTTCATTAAGATCGGACCTTTTTTACGAGAGTTATCGTGCTTACGGACACACACACACACATATATATATATATATATATATATATATATATATATATATATATACAAATTTGAAAGAATGGTGTTTTTGGCATCTGGGGACCTCAAAATATGAAAATTTATCATGGTCTCGGGCTTAAGTCTTACCATGAGACCTACGGTAATAGCTTCTTCCCTATAGGGGAAATTCGCTAAAAGAGATCATTTACCGGTATATGAAATTAGAGTCACATATTATTGATTTGGGAATAAATTATAAAAATATTATCCTATTGTGTTTTATTTAACCATTATATGTATAACAAACGTTCCACTAATAAATAAAAATCAACAACGAAATTGTTTACAGACCTGGTACAACATCTCAGCAATAACTCATAACTACTAAACCATTCGGAAAAATATGGTATGTAATTAAAGCTAATGAGTATATCTGCCATTTCAAACGTTTAGCCACGAGCAATAACTCATAAAATCAAAAATGGTTTCTTAGCATATTTTTATATTAAGTAATTATTTGTAAAGTTTATGAGTTTATCTAACACCCAATTACTATGTCATAGAGAGCCCATGGGATTTTTGGAGCAGGAGTATTAATTACCATGTCTGATTCTGGTAAATTATCTATTTTCTTACCAGATTTCAGCTTCATCGGTTCACTAGTTGGTGTGGGATTGTTAAGATACATAAAGGCCAGCTGGACAGATCCCCAAAGAATATTTTGATAAAAGTACCTATTCTTATTTATATGATTGCTTTGAGTGTATTACCTATCTTCCTACCAATCTTTTAAAAGCTCCATCAGTCCAGAAGTTGGTGTGAGATGGTAAACATAACTTGAAATGCGAATAGTGGAGTGGAACCCCAAAGAGTTTCAGAATGGGGGAACACCTCTGTGTTCGATTGATTCTGACGTATTAACAAATTTGTTGTACAAAATTTTAGCGCTATAAGTTCAGTAGTTGATGTGTGATGGTTAACATGGTTACCTATATTAAAGGCTAGTGGGGCAGAGCTTTAAAGTGTATTTTTATCAGGAGTAGGCCTATGGCTGTCTCAAGCTACCTGCTATCTTTCTACCGAATTCGAGCTCCAACAGTCTAGTAGTAGGCGTAGATGCAAGACTAAGTATTTTGATGTTTGTGGGGCTGGGTACTAAACAAATTTGTCAATCAAGAATTAGGATTATTGTTTGCTGTGGTAGGATAAGCAGTGTTCCTACCACAGGGCAAGACTCTACTGATGTATGTATAGTATTATTAATAAGTTGCTTGTAGTACTAAAAATGTACACAGTTAATTCAGTATCCCTGGACAAGAACGAAAAAATGGTAATTAAGGTAATTACTGAATTCTAGCTTAAAAGGTCCAGTAAATACTACCGTAGTCCATAATAATTCAGTAGATCATTTAAAATTTCATCTTCATAGGCATTGTCGTTTTTGAAATACAGTTTTTGCAATGATAGTCAATATTACATAGAAAACAAAAATCAATACATTTGATTTTTGTGTATTCAAAAGAGGAGTTTAATTTGTGCTACTTGTAAACCGAATAAGCCTAGTTATTTGATATGTTTAAAAAGCCTGATTGTTTTAATTAATAATCAGGCTTGTAATTAGATAGGAGAATCTCTCTTGGCTGATAAAAATAATCGTGACATCAATGTAGTGTCTCAATTGTAAAAAATAATCATGACATCAATGTAGTGTCTCAATTGTAAAAAATAATCATGACATCAATGTAGTGTCTCAATTGTAAGCAAGAAATGGTTGGCATCAGACTGTTAGTAGGCCTACTAATCCATATTTAGATTATGACTCACTGACAATTTTTGATAGACTATTCTTTAGTTGAAATGTCAGAGAAGCATAATGTTAAGAATTTTGTAATTACATAAGCGTACTGTTGTTTTTGAAATTTTAAACATTTGTTAATGTTTGAAGATGTGAACATTTCTTACGTATTAATTTTTCTTTAGATTTATAATAATTCTTATGTAACTTTTTTAAGTTTTGAAATTCTATTCATATTATTGTTTGATGTTGTGCCATAAGTAGAGGCCATTTAAATATTAAAAGAAATTTAATTTAATTTATTATTGGATAAGCCATTTACAAAGTAGTATACAATTATATAGGTAGCCTAATAGTACAATTTTTAAAATATATTACATATTAGAACTTAAACTGTTAGGGCCTAACTTATTAAATTACTTTCAAATTTTAAAAAATAGTCTTTGGCTTCAGTTTTAAATTGTTCAGGGTGACAATCAAAATAGACCTAAACTTGTAGAAATTACATTTCCAATATATATGTAATACCTATTCACAATTTTTTCCATAACAATTTTTTGTAAAATTTATGAATTTCTGAAATTTCTTGAATTTTTAAAACAATTTTTTTGTAAAATTTCTGGAGAGTGTATAAAACCATTAACAAGTTTAAAAATAAATAATGTGTCCAACAATTTTCTTTTGGTTTCTAGATTTTCTAAATTTTCTTCTATATGTTGAAGTGGAACATCCATATAACTAAACCCAATTTTTTGACCAATCACTCTTAAAAATCGATTTTGTATGCTCTCAATCCTTTTACACTGTTTTTTATAATATGGTGACCATATTACACTGCAGCACTCTAGTAGCTGTCTAACTAAATATGTGTACATTAATTTTAAAGACATTATGGAGAAGCCATCTTTGGAAATTCTATAAATTAATCCCAGTAATCTGTTACATCGATTGCACAATTCATCTACATGATCTTCAGGATTTAGAGATGAGTTCATAATTATTCCCAGGTCTTTGATCTTTGTGTAAGTTTCTAAAACAATTCCTTCAATCTGGTAGTCAAAATTATTCGGTGTTCGTTTATGGTGGTACGATACAATGTTACACTTGTTTACATTAAAATTCATTTTGTTTCTTATATTCCAAATTTGTAACTGTTTCAAATCGTCTTGTGGAATTCTTTGATCTATTTCGGATTGAATTTATCTATATATTTTTACATTATCGGCAAATAATAGGAGGTTGGATTTCATTGAGTGATTAATATCATTTATGAACAAATTAAATAGAAATGGGCCAAGATGTGACTCTTGAGGTACTCCTGATTTTGCTTTAATTGTTGAAGATAGTATACTGCCATTAATTTTTACAATGAGTTCTCTGCTTGTTAGGTAACTTTCAAACCAATTTATCATGTTTCCATTAATGCCATAATCTTTCAAACCAATTTATCATGTTTCCATTAATGCCATAACCTTTCATTTTAGCTAATAAGATTGAGTGATCAACTTTGTCAAATGCTTTGGCATAATCAAGATATCTACAATGTACTTGATTTCTTCGTCCAAGAGCATTTATAATGTAGCCCCTAATCATTAAATAAAAACAAATTTGTGGCAGTTGATTTTCCTTTCATAAAACCATGCTGTTCATTAATAATAACATTTCTCAAGTTTAAGTTTAATTTTACAAGCATAAGTTTTTCAAAGATTTTAGCTGTAGCAGATTGTATTACTATTGGGCGATAGTTAGTTACAGCAGATGGATCACCTGATTTCAGAATAGGAACCACATAACTTCTCTTTAAGACTTTAACAATTCCTTCAATCTGGTAGTCAATGTCATAAATAGGCACTCTACCATAAATTATTTCTATGGATCATAGCGAAATAACCTTGCCAAGCCTATAGCCTACCTTTATTGTCCTAAAACTTTTGATGTTTTTATAGACCTATTGTACTCTGCTATGCCCGTGCTTCGCAACAGGGTGAAAATTTGGAGTAGACAAATTTTAAACAAAACAATGACAGTCTGTAGTTAGATATATAAATATATATGATATATATGACACTCTCCTCCATATGAATAACTTTGGGACTTGGATGTCCCGTGGAGCCCTGATGACTTTCCTAAAAGACAAAAGGCCTATGACACTCCTGGGAACATAGACTATATTTGTGCAAAACTTCACCAGAATTGGTCCAGTGGTTTTGGCCTGATGGAATAATAGTCACACAGACAGACACTACCTCTTTTTTATAATAGTATTGATATATTTCAGCTGTTACTTTTTTAATGGAATTTTCTATTAATATAAATTCCAACTTGTATGTTCAAGTCCACGTTTGTTATCAATGTGTTGTGCCAACAACTTGGTACGAATTAACTATCCCAACTGTTGGTTTAGAATTTAGAAGTACAGACAGATTTTAGGAATATCCAGAATAGGCTAGTTGTAAATATAATAATGTCGAAAGATCAAAACAATGACATTTTGCAATTAAAATAGTGCAGTCTGCTTCAAGCGTTAAGGTTGGGAGTCAGTCAATGTGTGTTTCATAACCGGGTACCTATTAAAGTTATTAACATTATAATCTTACCTGTAATATGACCTTCAATTCTGGTTGAGCAGTATTCTAACAAATTTCAAATTCATCAACACCAATATGTATTTTAAAAGAAAACTAAATATAGTGGTCAATTTAAAATTTGTTAAATTGTTTTATTAAAACAAATACGGGTACCGTAGGCTATTGGTGTTGATGAATTTGAATTTTGTTAAAATTTTAGGATCATAATTTGGTTACTGTATTTACATTTTTATACAATACATCTTTTAGAGTATATATATATATATATATATATTACTACAAATATATAAGTTATTCTTATTATATTTACTTCAGTGGATTCATTTTTACGTAATCAATGAATTGTTTGTAAGTTAACTTCAGGTCAGATATAAATTTGTACCGTAGTTGGGTATCGCCACAATTGGGTGCATCACTAAGTTGATTTATAAATCTGTTTACTTTGGCACATTAAAACGTGTGATTGATAAGTAAGTGTAGAATAATAATAATACAGTAATAATAGAATAACACAATAATAATGTAGGACGATAATAGACAAGGATATACATCATAAATACATACACTATACACTAGACAATGATATCATCACAGAGCAACGAATCTCCCTTGTCTGTGACATCATACTATACACTATTAAACATCGTTATCATTGATGTTCCCCAAGAAAATGAGGATCAGAATCTTACAAATAAGTGTAGTACATCCAATATACAAACATTTGAGTTAATTTATTCAGTATATTATGATAACTCTAATACTACGGAGATTAAATTTTAGCTCCCTCTGTAATCAACCGCTCCAGCATCTAGCTCCCTCCTTTGTAATCTACTGTTCCAGCGTCTAGCTCCATTCTTTGTAATCTACCGTTCCAGCACCTAGCTCCCTCCTTTGTAATCTATCGTTCCAGCAGCTAGCTCCCTCCTTTGTAATCTACCGTTCCAGCACCTAGCTTCCTCCTTTGTAATCTACCGTTCCAGCACCTAGCTCCATTATTTGTAATCTACCGATCCAGCGCCTAGCTCCATTCTTTGTAATCTACCGTTCCAGCACCTAGCTCCCTCCGTTGTAATCTACCATTCCAGCACCTAGCTCCATTATTTGTAATCTACCGTTCCAGCGCCTAGCTCCCTCCTTTGTAATCTACCGTTCCAGCACCTAGCTACCTCCTTTGTAATCTACCGTTCCAGCATCTAGCTCCCTCCATTGTAATCTATCGTTCCAGCGCCTAGCTCCCTCCTTTGTAATCTACCGTTCCAGCGCCGGCGGCGTTCTATGGAACGTCTCAGTAGCCGCATCGTCATGTCGTCTTTGTTTCTCATTGTTCTAAATTGTTGTGGAAATTGCACATTATAACGTAGCGAACGAAAGGAGGGGGGGAGTGGATGACATGGCGAGAAGAAGGGGCCATAACAACGGAAGCGGGGCCAGGCGACGCGGTGACCCTTGTAAACGGCAGAGACTGCGCTGTACGTTCGTGTTTAAGTTGGCTATTTATTGCCCGACGGATAAGCTATTGAAAAGTGTTTTTCGCTATTTTCTTCATTTATTGAATAAATGAGGGTGTCCCAGTCATGAAACCTATCGCGTTCCTACTTGCTTCTCTCATAAGGTAAATGTCAACTTCAAAGGCCCGTCCCTCTTTAACGAGTTTATCCGATATCGTTGATTTATGGTTCATTTTAAAGAGCAGACAAATCTAGCGATTGATTGAGCAAAATTTAAATATCACAAGTAATAATCTTACTAAAAAATTCCAAAATATTCAATACTTACGATTTTTTGGGGAAATGTTTGTGATATGGAAATTCTGCTATCTGAAAACGCTCGGTATTTTTTCCTCTTTAAAATGAACCATAAATCATGGATTTCGGATAATCCGTTAAGGAGGGACGGGCTTGAAAGATAACATCAGTCACGGGAGAAGCAGGTGGAGTGGACGCAGAGGATTGGAGTTCTCTCTAATTATTATGGTGCTCAGAGATTTCAACCAGTTGAAGATATGGTAGTGGCCGAATAACAAATATTACAGTGTTGTAAGAGCCGTTATATTTTAGGAGGTCAACAATTAATTCGCTTCTTTGTCCTAATTCTCACGTCGGGCCAGTTTCCCACAAGATGATTAGTTCTGTCATGCCTTCGAACTTCGGGTTTATTTGTTCCCACATGAGACGCGAGTCCACAGTTTAAATAATCACTTTACAATGTTGAAACTGTTGTAGTGTTTGTTTATAAAATAAGAGTAAGTATTTTGTATCAAAACTGCCTGCATGTTGCTATACTGTTTAAATGCATTCCGTTGTGTTCCTACTCTAATCAATGTACGACACTGATGCTATCTGAAACGGTACGATAAAGCATCTGAGATCCGATAACTTGTGGGTGGTGTAGGTGTCGTCCTGAACACGAAAGCTGGAGCTGATTCAAATCGTGTGTTCATCTACAGTGATCTTCACAAATCCTTAGTTGATAAGTGTTCGAAGATCTTTTGACCATTACGAACAACCCGCCTTTCATCCGCTTAACGGATTTAGACTAATTGTTATTTTTCTGTGGTTTATACTAAAATTAAACTATGTTCGCCAAAAAAAAACGAAGTGGATGTTCTAATTTTCTTTTGGAAATAACTAAACAGAAGTTTGGTTAAATTATTGAGTGGCCGGGTTAAATTAGTATAAATTAGTGACTGTAGGTAATCAAAGTGTTTACTTTGTACTCGTTGCGTGGATCACACTCCAGTCCGGAACATACTTTTTATTTGCTCCTTATGTATTACTTGTAACATTCCTGTGAGAATATTTCATCCAAAAACAATACTTTTACAGTTGTACGAGTCAAGTGCAGTCGGGCGGACAATAGGAGAGAAAGGAGATCGGTCTTGTGAGGGGGGCGGGGGAGGCACGGCAATAAGCGGGTCATTGACCTCAGACACTACTGTGCTCTACGTCCCGGCGGGATGGTTGGGTCTTCCACGGGGCTTTACTTGAAGAAAAACAAAAGTTTCGAACTAAATAAAATCCCACCCATTTCAGTGAAATAAAGTTTATTCCACTTCTGAAAAAGTGGTGGCCTTTCAAATGGATTTGAGACACATGCTAAAAATGTAGTAAACATATAATTATATAATATAGTATAATACATATAAGAATATTATAGTAAATATAGTATAATATTGCATAAAAGTATAATCTCTGTTTAGGAATTGGTTTGAATTAACATGTCCAAAATGTTGTTATAAGTTAGGCCTGTTTATTACGAAACATTTGTTTTAATATAGGAAATATTTTGTCCTAATTATTTTTGGTATGGAATTAGTTTGTTATGTATAGCCCGCTACACACTAGGACACCCGGTCGCTTATCAACCGGCGATCTGGTTGACGAGCGACTAAGTTTATGATTGAACGTTTTATTGCTGGGGGCCACAGACTAGGATACCTAGCACAATCAAGCGGGAAATCAATAACAATTTGGTGGGGATTGACAATGCGTTTGGTTCTGGTTCAAGAGAGTTATACGACAAAGTATGTTTTATTTGCGGTAGTAAAATAGTTTGCGTAACGTGTATTCGTTTTGTTACTTTAAAACCTTCCCTTAAAAAACTATAACTTGTTAATGTACTCGGATATGGATCCAACCACACCAAGTGGTCCAGACCTGGTTGCTTGAAGGTTAAACAAAAAATATATTTTCATTGTTGATTACCCCTAATAGTTCAAAACAGGTCATATTTAATATTTACACGTGGCCGTTTACAAATGGCGGTCATATTTTTGGCTCACTGCACGCTTATTTTGGCGTTTGTAGATCATTACGGAAAACTACTTTTCTCGTGAACGGTTTGCCATAGACATTTGAATTAAAAACCCTTCTAAGAATCCTAATCTATAAAAAAATCGTTTAGCTTAAATATATATAACAAATATTATTTATTTATACAAAACAAGATTATGCATGTACATGTTGCGAACGTCCGATATATCGGACGTCGGAGTGCAAAGGGTTAATGATAGAAAGGCGATTGGATCTTCAATTTTGCAACTTCGCTCTGCAGCAGCGACCACAGAATAAAAATGACCGCGCAAGAGTGCGCTGGTGAGTGTGGTAGACGCGGTTGGACTGGTATTTAAAATATTCATTCATCAAAGCGAACACACACACACACACACACGCGCGCGTAATTTTTAGTCTAAAAAATATACTCAACTAAACACAAACAACAGAGAAAAACCACCAGCTCGTAAGAGACCACGTATATCACTGTGTTGACAGTTCGCTTTTAGTAGTATACTGCGCATAAGCCGACTTTAGTTGATCAACTTAGTCGCTGAACCCTACACACAGTAGTTTTTGAGAAATCTCATCGCCTGGCGATAAATTTATTGATCGGAAACCAATATATTTTCGGTGCTACACTGGAAATCAAAATGTCGCATGGCAACCTACAAATTGGCTTCAGTCTGATCGCAGTCTGTGATATCGTCGATTTAGTTATACCGTTGCGCTGTTGTAGTTGTAGCGTACTGATTTTCTGTTAATCGGTGTGTCCGTTAATTTTAAATTGGCTTGAATTGGGATGGAATTCCTGTACCGTATTCGGTACCGTTGTATACCCTTAAATAAATATATCCAGAAAATAGAAACTTTTAAACGTTTAAGTGGGATTAAACACCGAGCTTCGCGCCTCTCGTGGGAGTGCTATGGCTTCTACATATTATAATCTGCAATTTACACTTTAATGTGTGTATAGCTAGCTCGTGAGATCAAGAATCACATGCTGCTTACAGTCAGAACTAATTTTGAACACTTTACAAACAGCCTAAAAGACGTAGCCTATTTTCTAAGTTTATTCAGGATATTTTACAATGACTAAAGTAAGACATCCCCGTATTCCCTCTACATACGGCAAGGGTACACAATGTTGTTCTTGTGGTAAAATTACGTATACAAAGTAGGCCACTCTATTTTATTTAAGATTTAATATGATATGGTGTAAGCCACAGAGAGGAAAGAATGTTTACTGATTATTTTAAAACTTGTGTAGTAAAATAGATAAAACCAGCTTATTTGTAAGCTCAACGTCCTACGGAGGTTATATTTTTTATTTTAAAACAACGGAGGTGGATCGTAGATAGTTTTCTGAGTGGTGTTATCACTTAAAACCTTTTATGCATATTTTAGTTATAATAAACTATTTCCCCTAAAACAGAGGTCTAAATTAGAGGGATTTTGTGAAAGGCCTATCTTAATATTTAATTCCGATAGCGAATCGGTCCCCACAAAATATCTCGAGCTAGGAAGAAGTTAAGTTAGATTTTGACGATTCATTTTAAAGCTTGAGGGCCAAGGATGGTGGGAAAAATATCAGATATATCAAAAATTACGCGGGCTACGCCCCACAGGACTTCAAAGGATTTTCATATGGAAATATCACTACACTGTTTTAGCGAATTTCCCCTTTAGGGAAGAAGCTATTACCGTAGGTGGCATGGTAAGACTTAAGCCCGAGACCATGATAACTTTTCGTTTTGAGGCCCGCAGATGCCAAAAACACCATTCGTTCAAATTTTGTGCATATATATAATTATATATTTGTATATTTATGTGTCCGTAAGCACAATAACTCTCGTAAAAAAGGTCCGATCTTGATAACATGTGGTACAGACGTGTAAAGTAGCATTTATTTGAACGAGTTCGAATTCCAGATGGATCGGACTGGCGGCACGTCTACCCGGCACCAAATCTGACCACCGCTATAAGGTTAATCAGGCGTTACTAATTTCACAACTTAACCCGGCACCGAGGCAGTTTAAAGGTAGGCGAACTGGGTTCCCCCTCCACAACACCAAACATACACCCCTCGTTCTCTTCTTTAGTAGAGAACCCTAGGCATCTCATCCCCTGGTGCCGGGTAGACGCGCCATCTCCCCCTCCACAACACCAAACATACAACCCTCTTTCTTCTTTTGCTCCCTCGAACCCTAGTCATCTTATCGCCCTAACTCCTTCGGCTATGCTTTGCGATAATAATGAGCGGTGGATCTGTTAGAATATTTGTTCTATCACAATGTTGTTCAATGTTTCTTCTGAATAACAGCACGGAGACAGCACGGTTACCTCCCATTTCCTGCGATTCCCAGTTCCTCCGGATATCAAACTGGGTTGAAAAGTCTGTCACCGCCTAGGATGGTAACGGACAAGAAATACATCATGTCTATTCAGAACAACGAGGAATAAAAAAATAGATATCTTAGCAAACCTATTTCTAAAATAAATGTATAAGTATTTATTCTCGTAGTAAAAACCGGCCACAACTTTTATTACTGTCTATTCCATCGTCTAGTGAAGCTCGTTCCCTAATTTCTTAAAATCTGCAGCGAGAGAAGTTACCTTCATTTTACAAAGCTCCTGCCATTTTCGCATATGTTCATTTAATAAAGCTCGGCTCCCAACTATTTAACAAAGCGTTGCCTTCATTTTACAAAGCTCGCCCCCATTCATTTTTTAAAGCCATCTCACACCTTCGTTTGGTAAAGCTCGGTGCCCAATTATTTTAAGGGAGGTATCGGGAGGACATGGACAGCGCGAACCTACGGCACCTTACGGAAAGGGGAGGTGATTACGAGAAAAGAGAAAGGAGGAGGGGTTGGGAGGGAGTAGTGTAGGTGGAATGGGTAAGAGGGGTGGCTGGTGCCGGGTTGTCATACTGTCATGGCGGACGGTGAAAGGACCAGTGCCGGGTCGACGTGTTTTTTTATAACATATAAAGGTTGGTGCCGGGTTGAAGAACTCCCATCGGACTATTCGAAGGGGGATTTTGTACCCCAAAAACGGGTTTTGGGGTTTTCACCTGCAATTTTTATTGAAATGAAATATTAATTTACACCATTGAATTCACCTAAAAAAAATTAAAAAAAACAATTTGGTGTTTTTCTCATTGCTCTACCTACGTCAATTGGTTACCGAGATATTGAAAGTGCTAAACACAGTACGTTGTCTAATGTTATTCTCATGGAGAAAACGAAAAAAAATGTATATCTCGCTTTTTTATGAACATATACACTGACGAAACTTGGTAGGCTTATAGGGCTTCATCTGATTATGGTCTATTGTAATTAGCACAAAAACATAATTTTTTTCCGATGATTCCCGTAGCAGCAAACCTGCATACTCAGTCCCCATGTTATTCTTATGGAGAACAAATAAGATATCATATCTCCCTTAAGTATGAACGTAAATTAATAAAACTTGGCTTCACTTAGTTGGGTTCCATTAATATTTGCATAAAACCAATCTTTTGCCGGTGAATCTTGTAGCAGCAAACCTGGATACTCAGCCCCTATGTTATTCTTATGGAAGATAATTAAAATCGTATATATCGCTTATTTATGAATGTATATGGATGAAACTTGGTATGTGACTTTCACTTAGTTGAGTTCTATTGATATTTTCATAAAACCCATTATTTTTGATTCCTTGTTGCAGCAAACCTGCGTACTCATCCCCAATGTTATTCATAAGGAGAATAATTATTATTTGATATATCGTTTATTTGTGAATACATTTTGTAGGAATTTATAAGTGGCTTTAAGTGTTATTAAGACATATATGTGCATTGGAAATTCGCTGAGTACGCAGGTTTGCTGCGACAGGGGTACAGTGGACATTAATAAGAAAAACTAGTCGACCCGTGCGGAATTCCGCACTGCGACCCAAATCTTGTCTGCTGATCAGATGTAATTTTGTTTACATTTTCGCTCCTGTCAAAACAAACAATTCCTTTTATTTGTCTTTCATTTTATTCTAATTTCAGTGATGCGGTACATTTTACCCGCTACATCTATTTTTCGTCAATAGGTGCCTGTGGGTCTATTTTTCGTCAATAGCCGTCACGATAAGCTTTAAGAGCCGGCTACCCTGTCGGCCATATTGGTTTTATCGCCCATTAGAATAATGTTAAGCTCACACTCCAATTTTCTCTTGAGATAAAATTTTGATTTTGGCATCAATTGAAAGATATTCTTTTCGCGGGTGATTTTTGTGGAAGATATTTTGAAAATTAACTATAATATTTAGTAAAAAATATAATTTTTAAGTTTGAAATTTTTTCTGGTATTCTGTAACACTTATACGAATTTTTACTCGCGAAAATCATTCTTTACTTTATTTTGAGTAGGTAAGATGAACAAATGATCAGCTGTGATTATCCACTCACACAAAAAACATATGTGTGAAGGGGGGGCTTACAGGGGCTATGGCCCAAGGCCCCACTAGTGGGGCCTTGCTATGTGGGGCCTTGTATGGCCCCTGTAAGCCACTAGTTTGTATTAACGGTATTAACTTGCCTCCGAAAATCAAGCCTTGTCATTTTCGCCTTCTGCCAAGGCAGTTTCGATTATCCCCTTAAAAAATGAGCTCGGCAAACCGCCTGGAGGCCTTGAGGTAAACACCTCGTCTTAACTCATTGATGTCTGCCTACAACGTTGATGCTGGTGACACACTTCATGGGACCGGCTGGCCTTGGTGGTGTATTTATACCCGGTATTTGTGCGTTGACTGTCTAACTCACGCCGCTTGGAAGCCATCTGTTGGGACACAAAGTTTACTTTATAGCTACTTTGAAAAAATCTCGTTGAGGACTTTAATTTTTTTTATAAAATTTGTTTTAGATTCTCATAACGTAAAATACTTTCCAACTGATTCGGTTCAATGGTAAACGTAGTCAACTAACTTAATGATACCCAATCGTGTTTCACAAATCATTGTAACCATAAAGTCCTTATGTACAGTGGGGAGCGGCGAGAATCGTTTGCATGTTGATGATGTAGATGTGTGCGCTGTTACCTGATGCATGATAATCACCAACCCCAGCAAGTTGTTTATTTTAACCACTCTGTATAAGAAATTGATTTAGTGATAAAATATGCTACTGTTCTGGGTCCTTATTTCAATTTGGCTTTGGTGTATAACGCAAATTAAACGCCTATAATTTTGAATTTAGAAACTTGTGTACAAAAAAATTATACTAAAACCTCTCAAAGTATAGATTAAAAAGTGCAATTGATTTAGCGAATTTCCCCAGTAGGGAAGAACCTATTTGATTTACTTTCTGCAGACGTGAGGATTTTCGTCAGGGTCAAGTTGCTGGGGAAACAGTGAACACAGTGAACAGCGGCGTTATATTTGGCGATGGCGCTCGCACCGCGGCAGTTTTAGCTCAGACGGAAAGGTTAGGTCAGATAAATAAGCGTTGCTGTCTACGGCAGCAGCAGTAAATCTAGAGTAAATTTGCTTTTCAATGGGTGTAACCGGGAAAGAGGCCTCTCTTTGGCAGAGAAGTATTTATTAGTTTACCTCGTCGTTTAAAAACTGTGACGGTGAAAGAATGAATTCGGATTTCATGATTCACTTGCGGGAAACATTTATCAGTGCATATTATGTTATGTATAAAACAAGGTCGTATGAATGTAAATCGCCGATGTTTAGAATGGAGTGAGAGATATTGATGCAGTTAGAAATACATTACAAAAATGGTCCAAATATATCCTCTGTTTACTAACAAGTTCATCATATAACAAGTTCATCTTATGTCTTGCGTATAACTCATTTCCGTTGTGCTTATTTATATTGATATGCTTGGTTTCAACTTGGCACTAAGCCAACATTTAAAAATATATTAAAATTAGCATATATTTAATTAATTTAACCTAACTTATGATATTACTTGGCTTGAGGAGGTGTGGAGGTGCAATAAACAATATTAAAACGGGTCTTGGTAATGCATGCAAAAGAGAATCCAAATATTTTCTGGATTGAAAGAAATTAATACGGTACTGTAGGGATGCTTAAAAATAGTTGGTGTTTCACCCGTAACATACATTATATATACGTTACAGAAGTAATCACCCATGCCAATTTTCATGCTGCACCGGTCAGGACATACATGGATACAATACTTGAGCCCAAGATAATCTTGGACAGGAAGCACGGTTATGAGTTTCATCTAGATTGCTTCAAAACATCGGATCTAGATTTTTTAATAGTTTACCAAGATACATTGTTAAATACAAATTGATAATTTTTTCCTCTTTAATATAATACTTTTACTTTAATTTAAGGGTTTATGCATCATCTGTTAAGAGTAATCCTGCAAATCCTTTCCTAGCGCTGCGGAAAGGGGTAGACCGGAGCCTTAAACTCCTGCCCCATCAAGAAACACACATATTGAATGTAGTAGCACATATTCTATATTCAAGATGTAAAACCCAAGAACGTGTTGACCCGGTGGTGCAGTAACTATCGATCACACTGCATCGCGCCGCGGCACGGTAGCCGGTCGCCGGTACATGCTAGAAGCTGGCGGGACATCAACTCGCCATCGATCTAGCTCTGGCAGTCTGCAAGATGTAAAACCCAAGAACGTGTTGACCCGGTGGTGCAGTAACTATCGATCACACTGCATCGCGCCGCGGCACGGTAGCCGGTCGCCGGTACATGCTAGAAGCTGGCGGGACATCAACTCGCCATCGATCTAGCTCTGGCAGTCTGCAAGATGTAAAACCCAAGAACGTGTTGACCCGGTGGTGCAGTAACTATCGATCACACTGCATCGCGCCGCGGCACGGTAGCCGGTCGCCGATACATGCTAGAAGCTGGCGGGACATCAACTCGCCATCGATCTAGCTCTGGCAGACTGCAAGATGGGGCTTGTCAGGCGGGGATGATTGTTGACCCGGTGGTGCAGTAACTATCGATCACACTGCATCGCGCCGCGGCACGGTAGCCGGTCGCCGATACATGCTAGAAGCTGGCGGGACATCAACTCGCCATCGATCTAGCTCTGGCAGTCTGCAAGATGTAAAACCCAAGAACGTGTTGACCCGGTGGTGCAGTAACTATCGATCACACTGCATCGCGCCGCGGCACGGTAGCCGGTCGCCGATACATGCTAGAAGCTGGCGGGACATCAACTCGCCATCGATCTAGCTCTGGCAGACTGCAAGATGGGGCTTGTCAGGCGGGGATGATTGTTGACGTGCTGAACTTGAATATAGTGGCGGTTACACACTCGTTTTTGTTGGGGGGGGGGTTATGAGTGAAAAAAATACAAACTGTCAAATCCTTTACGGTAAAAAATGAGTAAAACACGTGATGGTTGCGGTGCGTTTTTTTTTTTTTTTTTTTTGGGGGGGGGGTCATGACCCCCATGTATCATAGAGTGTATGTGAATCGCTCGCAGAATCTTTCAGAAGATGGTCGATGTTTTGACAGGCTGAAGACAGTGAAGACATGGTACGCGTACACGCCACTGGGAACAAATGGCAGGCAAAACCTCATTGTCACAAATAAAAAAAACATCGGGAATACCGTGGTGGACCTGTACATTCGGTAGAAACAACCGCCATTGTGAGAATTTTACATGCACTGTTGGAATAAAAGCAAAACCTAAAATGTTGTACAACTGTTTAACATTAAAAGGAAAAACGTTCGCATAAAATTCCCTCAATTCAAACAGTTCATTCATTGCGGAAGCTATTTGCCTGTGCTGAATTTGTCATGTGATTTGTAAATAAACAAGAAACTGGTGACAATCAATCTGTATTTATATCGATGTTCTAATTTTGTCTATAAAAAAATGAGAAACCATCTGTAAACTGTATCACATGATGAAATTATTGTAAAATGGTGTAAACCGTATATGAATGAATAAATAAGTTAATTCATTCATTCGTAAGGATTGCGATCGAACTTTCCAACTAAACAATGCAGGCCTACATTTTATTGCGCCGAGGAGGAACGTGTGAGTGATTCCTGTGATTAGTATTTTGTATAGGATCCCCCCGTTATTTCGTGGCTGGATACTGACGGATTGTTAGATCATGCAAGGATGGCCAAGTAATTGAGAAACCTAAAATACATTCTGTAGAGACGATTTGAAAGAGAAATGTTTGATGATTGGAAAATAGTAGTGTGATGGGAGATGAGATGGCTCAAATTAAAGGTATGAGCGATTCGAACAGTTTTTAGTTGTTTAAAACACAGGTTATTCCTATAAGATGAGCACGGTGTATGGAGATCGTCTGCTTTGATTACATTTCCACATTTAAACGTCTGCTTTGGTTACTTATGTTGATCGAACAAAATGTTACGAGATTATGGTGAAATATAGCATCTTCGAAGCCATTAGCAAGATGAGCAATGTCAAGGAAATCTCAACTCGTAATCTCAATTACCTAGAATTTCCCCATATAATCTTTCGTTACATGCTGTATAATTGTATCAGTTGAGGAAGGAAACTTGCTGTTAAATTTTTGTTGTGCTAAACTATAACAAATCTCATGATTTGTGTATTGATATGGACAACGTTTTAATAGCGGACAGCTCGATAAGAGATTATTTTAGGGTCCCTCAATAAATTGCTTTGCCACCGGTTATTGAGGAAAACCAACAAACCAGAATGACACGTTGATTGTCACACAATGACTTCTTTCATTTGTAACCGTCCTGTGCGCACAGGCTGAATTGGCCTATCGTACGCAAATATATCGCTAGGCTTCCTTCTATCACCGGATCACCAGCAGTGTTGAAGCGTGTAGTGCAGTGCAGTGGCGGCCAGGTTCAGTGACTGCGGAGCAAGCGGACCGCGAAACCGCCATCTCGCCCGCGGCTGTCGGCCGTGCCGCTTTTGTTGTGAACAACACAATTGTACACTCTCGTAAAACGCGCGTCTCCCGGCTGACGTCACTGGCCTACTCTGCCAGCTGCGATCGCTGTGGCAGAACATTTGTTCGGTAGTTTTTCTCGTGAGCTACGAGTGTGCTTTAAATCGGCGTTTCGTGCATGCTATTTAAGAAACTAGTGGCTTGAAGGGGCCATATCCCCTAACCTTACTCCAAGTAGGAACACATGTCAGTTCGTAAGCAAAGTAGACACTTTTAATGTAAACAAAGCAGTAAATCCCCATGCTTTTCTTATGGGGGATGCTTTACGTTATTTCTTGTTTGCTGGTAACACTTTGAAAATGCTGCTATTTTTCCCGAGTCCTTCTGGAATCAAGACCTTTAATTTGAGCCCTCTCCCAGTGGTGGCAAATTAATCCACAAGAGTGAATGAAATAGACAATATCATATGATATATTTATTACAGATGTTTTTAATTTTAACATAACATGTAAATAAACAAATACAATTTTGTGTTGGATTAATTTGCATGTAGTATTCACCACCCATTATCCTGCGATTAGCCAAACTCCCTCGATTTTGACTTAACAATTTCTCTTACAGAATTATATAAAGACTAAGGCTGTTATTTGCCTAGTGAACACCTTTACGTAACGTCTCGAGTTTGAAATTAGACAATTCAGGTGTGGAGAAACCCCTAGCACATAATGTTTGGCTGGATAGAAATCACAAAAAGATAAAACAGAGAGTCCGGAAAGCAGTCGAAGGTTCAGACAAATACAATTTCGAATGTTACCGCTATGGCGTTGCGTTGCATAGTTCTCCAATATCAATTTTTATCACCCAACTCCATCGACGAGACAATGAATTTATAGGCAATAATGAAGTTTCATAACCTCAAAACCGGAAACACTTGTGGAGATTACTCCCAAAATAATAGGTTTATTAATAAAAATCCACATAGCTGTAAAACAATGAGAAGGGCGCTTTCACGAGTGCGGAAAGAAAAGCTGGGTTAAGAAACTAGAACCACGTCTGCCTCAAAGTGCTCTGTTGTTTGCATGAACACTTTACATCCTTTGCTTATTTACAAGTCGATTCCATTCTTACTTAGTTTGAAAACTCGTTTTCCGAAACACAACTTCGACTACCGGTGTTAGGTTTTCTGGCTTCTTCTTACTGCAGCAGGAAGAAGTGTCTCATCGATTTCGCAAGGGTTTTACAAAAATATATACTCCCCCACAAATTATACACCTAACGTTGTTTCTTGTTTTAGTTTATGATACTTACGTAGACAAAAATACATAATCCGTTTTCTTCATATCTAGAAAATCGCGAGCTTAAATAATATAGTTGTCTATACTGATAAACCGACCATCATCAATCTGTTCTATTATTACACAGAATATAAAGACTAATGTAGACTGTTTCTTTTCACTTACTAGAATTTATATATAATATTACACACATATTGTGATGTCGTGTAATATAATGTAAATGTTGTTTGACATATACTACTTTTGTAAGTGCTAGTGCAGGTTGTTTGATATTTAAAGTCGATATTTCTAGTTGAAGTTGATCTTGAATCAGAAAAGGCTATAGAAATATAATTTGTATCAAACAAGATTTCCCCGTTTAGGCCTATATATTTTTCCGTTGCCGAATATTTATGGTACTTCTTTCCATTCTAATTTAATACCACGGAGGGTAAAATATAGTTTAATAAAACTCTGGGCGCATTTTTGCTACAGTATTTCCAAAACGTCCAAGCGTTTAGACTCCACGTTCTAGGTTCTGTGGCCCTGGCACTGGCACGATCAGTTTCACTAATGATAATGATGGAGCGGTGCGAGCCTACGCTATATGTTCACAACTGCCCAAATTAGCCCGCGGGATCCTTCCGTTGCTGTGGGTGAAAGTCGTCATCCGCCGTGACCATCTGATAGTCTCTTACGTGCTGCACTAGGCTTTTGTTTTTTGTGTTTACTATTGTTTCCCTAATGTTTAAAAATAGTAATTAAAACAGCGTGTATTTCACTGAAATACGGGATCAACAATTTCAGCATGAGTATACGAATTTTTTAGAGGTTTGTTCAGTTTTAAATACGGGATTGTCTATATTCTTATTGTCTGTATTCTTGATCGATGAGCTCAAGTTACTTGGTGTTGTGAGTTGAGTGAAGCCAGTCAAAGCATTGCTGACTAGTCGTTGTCGTTGCAAGGGAGCTTGTAGACTCTGGAACTATATTTTGTATTTTAACTTTCAAATTCTGTCCCTCCTCGACGGATTATCAAAAATTGTATATTAGGATTATGTCTAATTTTATAGAGCAAAAAATATATAGCGATTTCAGTGAACACAATTTCGTCAATGATCATCACAAAATAATTCCAAAAGATTCAATATTTACGATTGTTGTTATTTGTTGACTAGCTATTTGTGATATCGAAATTATTCTGCTCACTGAATTCGCTAGCTATTTTGTTGATATTTAAAATGGGCCATGAATGAACGATTTAAGATAATCCGAAGAGGAGGGACGGACTTTGGAAGTTAACATTGGTTCTATGAGGGAAGCAGATAGAATACTTATATTAAGTTGTGTTAGCGATTCTGTGAGATACGTTGATTATAATATTATCGATGATATTTTTAACTAAGAGGGATAAAAGAACGATTGAATAGTTTTGTTAACCAATCAAAAGAATATTTTGAGAAAAACTTTTGAACAGATCTTTTTGCAAGTGATACACATCCAGTTAATATAGGTATGAAACGACAATTTGAATGCCCTCCAGGAGACCATGGCAGGGATAATATACGTTCCGTTGGGAAAGTTACGGGGTTTAAGTAGTATAGTCTGAGCCTCGGTGAGGGATAACACCGGTCCCCTTAGTCCCCACACCACATACCAGTGCAGTACCGGGTGTGTTGCGTGTGGCGAGTGGCGAGTGGCGAGTGGTGGCGAGTCGGCCTACTGCCTCTGCCGGGCCGAGCCTCTATTGATCGTGGCGCCCCACTGTCCCGTCTCGCTGCTGTAATCATTCCGTTATGTCCTTCGGCCCCGACTCACTCCCTTATCAACATCCACTCGCGCCCTCGGCTTTCTTCACTCCCCCTCATTTCGTCCTCAGTGAATTCCTCGTTAAAAAGCGGTTAGAATCGTTATTATTTTTTATGTTGTGGTTCGTTCATAATCGGAGATGACTTAAGTTAGGCAATGATATGTTTTCTGGTCAGTGTTTTAAAATGGATTTGCTGTTCCGGGCTGTACCTTAAAATGGAAGATTGGACACTGATTTAAAGGTGAATTTTTTCTATGTACGGTCTAGTTGTTTTTTGCTTATACGCATTTACGAAGTTTCCATATACCTTTAACATTGCTGGGGAAAACACATTGCTTTGCTATATTCCACTTTTTTGGCAAGTTCGATTTCATAATTAAACTCGTATGACGTTTCGCGCATCGCTTGTGTTAGTACCGTATCGGACGCTGTACGGCCTCTTAAAACTGAACTTATAAACTCAAGGTCTCACATTAGAGATACATGCTGTTTTTTGTATTTTGTTTACTTGTATTTAATTTTGAATTCAGTTAAACGTTAACAACGTGTTTGTTTGTAAAAGAGCTTTTTCAAACAGCAATAACATTATTGAATCAAAATAATAGACTAGTTTTTAAATGGTATCGGTTTGCTTCTTTAAAATTGTATTCACAGTGTAGATGCTTCTTTAATGTGAACATTAAATCGGCGGAACTCTGCATCAATCTATCCTATGAATGTGTTTTGCCATTGCTTTCTCATTAATGTGTTTAGTGTAGTGTATACCAAAGCCTTAGTTAATCCGTTATCAATTAATTCCCGCATTTAGTTAATTATTGAACAGTTAGCGTGATTATCCGTTTAGTTTAAGTCTCTTTCGTCTATTAAAGGTACATTCGTACTAGCGAGAAGGTTCAACATTTTATCAAGACTTTTGGTAACCAGTTTGCTTCTTCCTTTTGCAAACACTAAAATATTAAATGTTTACTTTTCCTCAGCTACTGTAATTAATTATTAATTAATTTTTAATTAATTTTTACTGAGCTATAATTGGTGTTGCTCGAGTGTAATGTTTAACTGTGTGCTGTACGTTCAACTCGATTTACATAAGCACATTAAACTTTTTTTGTAATCGGTTCAGCTAACTGGGCATTCTCAAACAAATTGTGCAGTTTTTTAAATATGCGAAAAAAATTGGTATATAAGTATTTTGTTGTTTTAATTGCTTTGTCTTCGCAATATAATTTAACTGTTTCTCTGGCTGTTGCAGGTGGCCCCTGGATGAGCCTTCCACTGATTTGAGTCTGTCCATAACACGTGACAGGTGAGAATTGCTTATATCGTCTCCCACTTACATTATTGTGGCTTAGAAAATCATAATTTTATGTCGTCTAAAAACAAATTCCTGCGATTCATCTTCAAAAAATATAGATGTTTATAGTACCAGAAAGGCGAAAGATTTTTCGATTTGAAGGGAAGCAGATTCGTTTGTTTTCATACCATTAACATCGAGCAAACTCAATACCTACATATAAGGCACACATAAGTAGTTCGATTCTACTCACATAAAAAATAAATTGTCACAGATTAAATTGTTTGTAGTACGTTAGCACGAGCTATTTATAATTTTTTGTTGGTATGTTCATTTTCCTTTACATCAGTTTGTGTTATTATTATGTTTATCGATTGTGATAATACGGGACCGACGAATGTGGTTAACGTGAATTATGCCAACCAGACGATGTTTGCAACCACCTTTTAGCGAATTTCCCCTATAGGGAAGAAGCTATTACCGTAGGTCTCATGGTAAGACTTAAGCCCGAGACCATGATAACTTTTCATTTTGAGGTCCCCAGATGCCAAAAACACCATTCGTTCAAATTTTTATATATGTATATATATATATATATATATATATTTATATTTATATATATATTTATATATATAAGTGTCCGTAAGCACGATAACTCTCGTAAAAAAGGTCCGATCTTAATGAAATTTGGTACAAATGTGTAAAGTACCATTTATTTGAACGAGTTCGAAAACCAGATGAATCGCACCATCCGAAGGGGGGTTTTGTACCCCAAAAATGTGTTTTTTGGGGTTTTCACATGTAATTTTAATTTAAATCAAATTTTAATTTATACCATTAAATTCAGCTTAAAAAAACAAACAATTTGGTATTTTGATCATTGCTCTACGTCAATTGGTTACCGAGATATTGAAAGTGCTAAACACAGTACGTTGTCTAATGTTATTCTTATGGAGAAAAAGAAAAATTGTATATCTCGCTTATTTATGAACGTAAACTGGCAAAATTTGGTATATGGCTTTATTTGGTTGTGGTCTATTGATATTTGCACAAAAATCCATTTTTTGCCCGATAGTTCCCGTTGCAGCAAACCTGCATACTCAGCCCCATGTTATTCTTATGGAGAATAATTAACGTGTTATCTCCTTTAATTATGAACATAAATTAATAGAACTTGGTATGTTGCTTTACCTAGTTGAGTTATAATGATATTTGTATAAAAGCCCATTTTTAGTGTTCCTTATTTCAGCAAACCTGCATACTCAGCCGCCATGTTATTCTTATGGAGAATAATTAAAATGTCATAAATTGTTTATTTATGAATGTATATTGATGAAACTTGGTATGTGGCTTTATGTGGTATTAAGATAAATTAATATGCATTGGAAATTCGCTGAGTATGCAGGTTTGCTGCTACGGGGGTATTTATTTGCTTTTAACGAACCTAATTGTTAACACTTCACTCGTGGTATAAATGAAGTTTTACGCTTTTACCATTTCATAGTATTATTAAAAGTAGGTCAAACGTCTGTTTACATTATGATTTCTTTCTAAAAGTGATTCCAGATCGAATTCATAATCAGGGTGCCTACCGGTCCTCCAGGTTCACCTTTTCACCTTTAAAGGGCCTCATACAAAATCTGCGAGTACAATGAACATATTTTTGTGTAACATTTTAGCGCTTGCCTATTTGTAGTAAAGTGCGAGAACTCGCGCTGGGTCCTCTAATGTTCTTATTTTTGTTGCCTATAACTTGGTAGACACCCTGATAATTTTAGCAAATGCTGAGCGCAGATTCAGCATTCACTCATACAGGCGTTCGGCGGTGACAGGATCAGAGTTCCAATGCAAATTCAGTCGTCGATTGCGCGTTTCTCCTCCACATGGCCTGGTGATGACCGCCTTATAGGGACCCGTCGACCTCAGGGGGAGGCGTTATAAGTTAGAAAGCGTCGAGTGGAAACCTAAACCTGCAGGTCGTTGACATAACACGTGATCGATGCAGGAAAAATACTTCAAATATTTATCAATTTTACTTCAGTTTCCTTTTGAACGATTTTTATTGTCATTAATTTTTCCTTGACAATATTTATGAAATTTTTCAAGCATTTTAAGTTTATGTTTAAATTATACTTTCCAACTTTAAAATTTCGAATGCTAATTGTGAGGAAGTTTGCACATTTTACCTGATTTAGCAATTTGTAAAGCAAAAATCATCGTATCTGGTCATATAAGAAGGATGTGATAATTTCCTGGATATCTTAACTGTAAGATAATGTATACTTTAATGTACTTTTAATGTAGGTTTTAACTACAGCGCCTTTGTTGAAGCCTTGATTGACTCCAATGGCCTCTCAGTAGCGAACAATTAGCAATAACGTTTGTCAGCGCGTTGCAATGTGCAGGACTAATGGCTTGGAACGTCCATTTCCTGGTTGATAGCACCGTGCTATCGCTTTGTGACTCAGGCAATTATAACCTAGACAATACACTGTCAAACGGCTAGAGTGAACACTACCACCCGCGTAAAATGTAGCTCTTGCCGAATGCCAGTAGTCGGCAAAGCAGAGGGGACGTGGTGAAACCTGTATTGTATTAAAACTGAAAATTGAAGAACTAAGTCATTGAAAACCACAACAGCAAAAACTAAATTCTAATCATTCTTATATTGTAATTCACAGTTTTCAGACGTTACGTCAAAAACAAACTTTGAACAACTTTATTAAGGTGGCGCTGGTAAAAATATTATCAAGGCAAACTAAATTTTAGTACAGTAGTTTATTATTGTGATGAGAGATCTATGAATTTAATTTTCAAACTATTCTAACAACTTTTTTTAAATAAGTAGAAGCCTAATCTAATACCGGAGACAGAAACTTCTCACGTGGCATTTTTGTAGAAGTTGTCAAGACAAGCTACTGAATAAATAGTCAAAATATTGTTACTATATACAAATTACATTTAATACGTATAGTCACTGTATTCTGTAATTTTAAGCCATTGTGAGCTCTTTTATTTATCCGGTGACAGCGCGACAGCCTTTCTGAAAAACTCCACACAATCAATCTGTCAGTCGAACTCCGAAAATATCACGCATTGTTCTCTCGCGACGAGCAGTAAATTACACAGCGCGGCGCGGCGGCGGCCAAGAATCGGGAGTCAATTGGCCGCAGATATGATTGAAAGTTGCATAAGTGGCGGCCAGCAACTCCTCGGCCCTCGGACATGTAATGCCCAGAATACCCGTGTCGTCGGCCTGGCATTGCCGCGGCTTGGCCCCTCCAACCGCTGGTTTATTGTCAACACTCCGGCCACCCGACCCACCGTATTGCTTTATCGCCGGTTCCTCCGAGCTATTCGCGTCGCATTTCTTACTGTGCAAATTTCACTTGTTAACATATCGGGGTGGAGTGGATTTTTTGATTTGCGTGTTTTTATCGTGTTCGCGCCTTGTATTTTTCTGTAACGTTTTTTCGGGTTGCGTTTAGTTATTGTGATTGTGCAGTTTTTCTTCGATCTATTGACATTTTTTCAATTTTTTTCTAGTTTGTAATTGTTGGGAGGGTTTGTCGTGGTAGTTTGTAGCAGTGAGTTTTAATTTCACTTGTTATAGTGGGTCAGAGTGGATTTGCTGTTTTGCGTGTTTTTATCGTGTTCGCGCCTTGCATTTTTCTCACGTTCGTAATTATTGCGAGGTTGTATCGTAGTAGTTTTTAGACTTTATTTTTTCTGTCAAGCTTTATTTCGGTTGCGTGTAGTTATTGTGTTTTCGTTTTTTTTGCAATTGTTTTAAATTTATGCTCCTGTTCGTCATTGTTGTCAGGGTGTTTCGTGGTGTTTTATAGTTGTGACTTTAATTTTGTTACCATCCAAGCTGATTGTTATATGAAATTTGTCCAGTTCTCTGTCAAATTCGTAATCTCTTTCGTAATTAATCAACTTTCCGGCTATCATTATCGCGTGTTTGTGCTCACGCGGTAGCGACTCCATGTGTGCCCTGCAGTGACCGGGTGTGTTGTGAGCTGCAGCATTGTAGCATGTACGACCTGGTGTTCGTGGTGGTGGAGGACAACGACGTCTACGCGGCGTGTTGTTTCGTCGTGTTGATCTGCTGCTGCGTCATCCTCCACGGCATCCACCGGCGCGCTCAGATCACCTGGAGTTGACGCGGTTCGTTGGACATTTGTCTGGTTGAGTTTGGATTTCTTTCTTTTTAAAGAGTGGACGGAAAACACCAGTTTTTAGTCGGTGCAGTTTAGTTTGGTAGATCAAAGGCTGTATTTGATTTAATTTAAAACAAATCGCAAATATCGTATATATTTGCTACTGTTAAGAGTAGCCCCAGCCACGCGTTTCTAACTGCTTCTCCCAGAAGGCCCATGTTGACTTTCTAAGCCCGTCCCGAAATTAAAAATCGTTGAATTATGGTTAATTTTTGAGAAAAACCTAGCGATTTCATAGTAAGTCGAATTTAGATATAAAAATAGTTTATCCATAAAGAATTGTAAATATAAAATATTTGTAATGTTATTGAACGATTATTTTTTGTGATATTAAAATTCTGCTCAGTGAAATCGCTAGGTTTTGTTCTATAAAGTTAGCAGTGAATCAAAGGTTTCGGATGATCCGTTGAGGGGGGGGGGCTTGAAAGTTAACTTTTAGGGAGAAGCCGGTGGCACTCGGGTGGCAACAAATTAACTTTTAGGAAGAAGCCGGCGGCACTCGGGTGGCAACAAATTAACTTTTAGGGAGAAGCCGGCGGCACTCGGGTGGCAACAAGTTAACTTTTAGGGAGAAGCCGGCGGCACTCGGGTGGCAACAAATTAACTTTTAGGGAGAAGCCGGCGGCACTCGGGTGGCAACAAGTTAACTTTTAGGGAGAAGCGGGCGGCACTCGGGTGGCAACAAATTAACTTTTAGGGAGAAGCCGGCGGCACTCGGGTGGCAACAAATTAACTTTTAGGGAGAAGCCGGCGGCACTCGGGTGGCAACAAATTAACTTTTAGGGAGAAGCCGGCGGCACTCGGGTGGCAAGAAGTTAACTTTTAGGGAGAAGCCGGCGGCACTCGGGTGGCAACAAGTTAACTTTTAGGGAGAAGCCGGCGGCACTCGGGTGGCAACAAATTAACTTTTAGGGAGAAGCCGGCGGCACTCGGGTGGCAACAAATTAACTTTTAGGGAGAAGCCGGCGGCACTCGGGTGGAAACAAGTTAACTTTTAGGGAGAAGCCGGCGGCACTCGGGTGGCAACAAATTAACTTTTAGGGAGAAGCCGGCGGCACTCGGGTGGAAACAAGTTAACTTTTAGGGAGAAGCCGGCGGCACTCGGGTGGCAACAAGTTAACTTTTAGGGAGAAGCCGGTGGCACTCGGGTGGCAAAAAATGTAGAAGACATTTTTTGCCTTGATATAAATGTAACCATACTGCACTTAATTGGTCAAAAACACACTTAATCGAAAACAATTTATTACTATATGGAGTTATACTAGTAACGCTGTCCTTTAATACATATGTGTGTTTGTAATGTCAATTAAACCTGGAATGTTGTCCCATAAGTCACTTCTAGAAAAGGGTATCAGAAAAATCGTCAGTGCGAGTAGAGTTATAATGAGAGTGCATTGCTTTTCATATACTAGCTAACCTTGTTGGGCCATAAACGTATGGGTAACAACTACTAACAAGCACGATGATTTACTTTTACAGCGGCATTGGCACAGAAGCAAACGTTGGTCGAATGTCATAAATGTCAAATATACCGACGTTACTATTACTCTAGTATACTATTACTCTAGTAGCACAGTGCAACTCCCGTGACGTTCTTTTATACACGCAACAAGTTGATGTAACCGTTACGGTAACAAACATACAATTTGAACATATATTTTGTATAAGGCCTATTGGCAGCGCAGTGTTAAAACTTGTGTTATACGCATATCAGATGCTTGATCTAAAAGTATATTTTTGGCCATCTATAATTTTGGCAACGAGCCGTGTTCATGTTTTCGATGATTTGGAACTGTGCCGAGCTGCCTGGTGGTAGTGTTTATTTTTTAACTTTAAATGTTTCCAAACTAATAAAATTCAACATGTTGTGTGGTCCGATATCCACACCCACCTGAATGGAGTATTGATTTATTTGGGCTTTAACTATCGCTTTTAATGTTTAAAAGTAGGCTACACGTTTCGGGAGGTAAGGAAACTCCCCCCGTTATCAAGTGAACCCTTCTTCATCTACATATATCAAACAATTCCAACTAACTAGCGATAGGCAAAGTCCAAATAGATCAATAATAAATACCTAGACTTTACTATAGTACTTATATAGTTATAACCGAAAAAAAACATTACTCGAAATAGTTATTATCAGTTTATTTTTGTTGTTTGAGCGTACAGAGGAAAAAAACGTTCAAATAAAAATGCTATTTTGAGTTGACAAACAAACAACTAAGCTAATAAGGACATTTACAGAAAAGAGCGTATGAAAGAAGCCTGGAAAAGTATTTAGATATAAACGAGATCGCACGCAGCACGCTGACGTGAGGGAAGTGAATTTCCACATAAAACACTTTTAAAACTCAAAACCAGTGTAAAAACATAAATTTATTCCAATTTTATTGAAATCTGAAAACATTTATTTTTTGGCTGTTCTAATGCTCCTGGTTTCATTTACCTGCAATGCTAGGAGTACAATTTTGCGCATTATAAGGTTAGGAGAAGGTCCAGTCAGGCTTGAAAGTAGGTGCGAGGTTGCTGGGATGATACAAATACACCAACAAATGAATAACATGCTTTTCTAATGTAAAAACCCCATAAGACAACGTACTGTGTTTAGCCGATATACATTTTCTTGAATAACTCGATAAATATTTATGCTAGAATGACGAGAGATGGCTTAAAACGTTCGCTTCACTAATCCCATCTTAATGCAAGCATTAATTTTATGTCCGGGGCTTTTCTGACCCTTTTTGGGCCCAAACACCCGAAATTTGAAAGAATAATCCCCCAAAAAGGGGGTTAGAATTTTCCGATTGGTTTGCCCAACGAACTTGTCCAACTGATTATAAAAAAGAACATCGCTACCAAATTTGAAGTAAATCGGACAAAAAATGCGACCGCTAGAGTGCATACATATTATATATATATATATATATATATATATATATATATATATATATATATATATTAACACATTAAAACAGATAGATATAAATCATGAAAAAGAAGTTTTTTGCGAATTTTCGTTATATATATATAATTTTGAACGACCCCCCAAAACGTGTTCTTGGGGTCACGTTAGGAACTTCTATGGTGGTCCCGGGCTTAAGTTTCACCGTGCGGGTCATGCTAATAGTTCACTTTTCCATAGGAAATTCACTAAAAATAGGGAGTTTTGTAACCTTGTTTTTTAGAAAGTTAGGGGGGTTTAAATAAACGCCATGACCAAATAATTGTATTCTGTGTAACATACCAATGCTACTAAACAGTATAATGCGATTATTAATTCGTGCAGACAATTTATGAGTAAATAATGACACCGGAGAACACGATGATGCGAAAGCCTTTTATTCACAAGTATTAATTAAAGCTCCCCTACCCATAAATTGATATTAAGAAACAAATTTTCGTTTTTTATCTACAGTATTGGTATTTGCTTTGAGTTGTCTACTACGGTTTGACTTAATTACTTGCAATATCGTCTAACAGCTGAAAAGCGTTAAAACCAGGGCCGTACTCAGGGGGGGGGGCATAGGGGAAACTGCCCTGGGGCCCAGGCCCGAGAGGGGGGCCGGGCTTGCCGGAGGGGGCCCGGCGGTCGGGCCGGTGTCTTATTCATGACACTGTTGTCTAAAAATAGGTCACCAACTTGGACGTTAACAAGGGCCCGCACCACCAGGCCTGCCCAGGGGCCCGTGAAAGCTGAGTACGACCAAGACCTCACTATACTCCGTACGATCCTGGTTAAAACGAACGTTGTAAGTACATTTTGAGCTTCCATTTTATCACACTTGGAGAACACGCCTAGCCGTTGAACACACGGCCAACAACACCAATATTACCCATCGGTTATGTATGCGATATTCACGGCATTCACGGCCAGTTCAGTTATCTCAGCTGGCGCGCGCGCTCTGCTCCAGGCAGGAATGCGGCCTTCGCGCCAAAAATAACGTGCGATGATTGGAATATGTCCGGTTTCCGGTGTGCCCATCGAAGAGGCTCGCGTTTTAACTAGGCTAATTACTCTAATAAGTGGTAACATCGAGATGACGTGTGAGTCTACGTATGAAAATGTAAGAGATTTGAGGATTTGTCAAATCCACTAGAATCATCAGAATTAAGAGTCTTTATCACCGGAAGTTGCCTGACGCCATCTTGGAGTTTTGTTCTATAATATTAATGTTAACTTGCTCCTCACCTAATCGTCACATACAATTCGTTTGGGTGCCAAATTAACGATTTTTGGTCCTCTAGTGAATTGCATTTTAAAATTGATTTTCAAATTAACAAGAAACAGTGCAATAGTAAAATTAAACTTACTGTAAAATAAGAATGTTCAGTTTAAGAAAGTCGAAAATGCATCTCCATTAAGAACACCTTTATTTTGAGAGGTAAATGAATGTTGTGGGACGTTCGGGTAATGAGTAATGGAGGAGGCACAATGTTGACACTGTTAATAGTGGCTTTATGGAACAAAACTCTAAGATGGCGTCCGAAAACCTTCGGGATGAAGACTCTTAATGTAGAATCGAGTTAAGTGACTAATTGTACTATTTAATTGCTTCTTAAAGTTGTGCGGTGATGATTGTTGTAAATGGAGGACGCTGCCCCGTAAGGTGATTTAATAGTTTCCTCCTTTAAATTCTACACTAGCATATTGATTCGGATAATTGGATATTTGGGTGATGAGACCAATTAGACCAATGTCCACTTTCAAAGTATTATCCGAAATCGATGATTTATGGCTCGTTTTAAAGATAAAAAAAATACCCAGCGATTTCAGTGAGCATTTCGATTTCACCAACGGTTCAAAAGTTAACATTAGTCTTATAGGGGAAGCAGGTATGAAAGCGAAATTTTTCGTGACGTAGCCCCTTAAGAGTCTTTATCACCGGAAGTTGCCGGACGCTATTTTGGTGTTTTGTTCCATAAGGCCAATGTTAAATTTGTGCCTCCGTTACTCCTCACCTGATCGTCACAAACAATTAATTTTGGTCTCAAATTAAAGGTTTCGTCGTCCTCTAGGGAAATACAATAGTCGAATTTAGATTTTGTTACTAATTAATGAGAACATGTACATCAAAATTAAACTATTTATTATGAAATTATGATACGCAAATTAAGGAATTCGACATTGTATTTCCCTAGAGGACGACCAAACCTTTAATTTGACACCAACATTAATTGTATGTGACGATCAGGTGAGGAGTAATGGAGGCACAAAGTTAACATTGGCCTTATGGAACAAAACTCAAAGATGGCGTCTGGCAACTTCCGGTGATGAAGACTCTTAAGCAAATGCAAAAGCCAGCTACTCATCGAACCATCAGTGAAGTCATAGATGCGCGAGACTGTCCCTAGACTACAGTCTGGAAATGTGGCTAAGAAAAACTTACTGTACCCCGCAAAGATCAGTGATTTCACGACCAGACTGGACATCTTGCAATAAACCCATGAGGTCAAATCAGATCAAATCAAATATCTTTATTGCCACAAAACAAAAACAATTGCATACGTCATTACAAACATTTTTCTAAAACTAAACATATTTCTTGTCAAAATAATCCTTAACATTATAAAAACTACTTTCAAGTAAGAACCTTTTTACATTTCTTTAGAAGGTGACTAGATTACATTCTTTACATTCTCGTTTAAGAGTGGTCGGAAGGCTATTGAACATTTTTATACAATTATAAACTGTGTGGTTTTTGAAAAAATGTTGATTTGTGTGGTGGTATGTTATAATTGTGCTTGTTTCTGGTTTTACTATTTGACGATGGTAAAAATTCGTGAAAAAGGTGCTGATTCTTTAAAAAAAATAAGTGAGTCCAAGATATAAATAGATGGAAAGGTGAGCAGATCAAAAGCCTTGAAGTAGGAAGCACATGATTCTGTTTTGTCGATTCCTGCAATTATTCTCACAGCTCTTTTTTGAAGAATGAAAAGAGTCCTCGTATATGAGCTCTCAGACCCCCATATCACAACTGCGTGTGAAATAAATGTATAAATGAGGGCATAATATGCTGAGAGAAGAACTTCAGTACTGGAGAAGGTAGTAGATAGACGTCTTAACACAAAAACACCTGAAGGCAAACGGCTAGCGGCATGCTCTATGTGAGAAGAAATGTTAAATTTGAGTCTAGGTGAAGTCCCAAAAAGGTGTAATGCATTTTTTGTCTATCTACGCCAGTAGCATTTTTTAACGTTTTGGTGGGGAACAGTCCAAACCCTGGCCTTGTTACTATCTAAGGTCAACCTGTTCCTAGAAAGCATCATGAATTAATAGCCCAATGACAAATAGCAGCTGGATCCAGTTTCGAACCTTCTCAAAATTTTGCGATTTTGATCAGGATCGATCTGGCGAACTTCGGATTACGAGGCGAGCACGATAACCATTTGTAATTTATAAAACCGTAATGTTTCTGGCAATTATTGCCAAATATTAACGTGTTAAGTTCTACTACCTCGTGAACTATATTTAAACTAATTTAAAGCTCATAGTTTATAATTTTACTTATACAATTGCTATTTGAAAACAAACCATTTTTCACGATCTAAATTAATAACCGCTACTATTACGTAGCCTAGTTAAATGTTTAATCATAAAAGTATCACGATCTCAATACAGAATTCAACACTATAAAAACCGGTACTGTACAGCGGTAACGGTCTCCATCCAAGATTTATCTGCCATTAGGGCCAGCCCATTACTGTATTGGGGTAGGACTGCATCCCTGTATTTCACAAGACCGTCGCCGTCCGCTTGGCTCCTGTCCTAAACATTGCCCGCCGCCGCCGTCACTGACACTGACGATAGGGCAGACTTGAACGGCTATTGTATTGTTACTAAGTTGAAACTAGTGGCAGACCTGTTTTCGGTTGGAACTTTGCCTAAAATAACTGTCGGTGAATTTAATTATGTCGTTGTGTGGATTTTGAACTTTCTGAATTAGGGGTTTGAATAATCTTACAGGTTAGTTCAAGCCATATATAATTATTTTCAGGTATTTATCAGTAATGCAGTATAAGAGTACGTGAAACAAATTGTTGTGTAAGTTACGTTAGTAAGCCCTTAGTAAAATATCAGCAAATGTGTTCTGTATGAGCTAAAGTAATTTGTAGAACTGAAAATACAGTTTAAAACTAAATCCAGTGAAAAAAATGTTTAACCTGTCGAGCAGGATTAACACACACGTATAACAGGAGCGTATAACTTTGGTCGTAGATTTTTTATAAATTCAGTAGATAGTGACGAAACATTAACGAAGTTACTACGTACACGTCCAATGTAAGGGCAAATTCACTTCACTACCGCTTAGGTTAGGTTACGTTACGTTAGGTTAGGTTAGGTTAGGTTAAGTTAGGAGGTTTTCTGGCTCTCAATTTGTTTGAAAAAATCACAGGAAAAGTAACGTACGGTGCATAATTTGGAACGGACGTGAACAGTAGCGGCTCACGTCGGACGTGTACGTAGCCTCTGCCAAACATTAACGATTAAAAGGATTCGACGGGGCGAACCCAAATTAGATTTCCAAAGCTCGTGAATAAAAGCATGTACTAAAGATACTGAAGTTTAGTCAGTGATAAAAGGTTTGCTACAATTTAGGCTGGTCTTTAAAAGTTGCTAAGTAATACGAAATTAGTTGTAAACCTTAAGCATTAAAACCGCTGAAGTATTCGGATGAACTGAAATTAGAACTGGAACTGGAAGCTTTAATTACGCCGGAACCGGAAGAACGTATCAATATCGTTCGCAGTCCGGATTAATGAGGGGAGTGAGCCTGTAGTGGTTAGTTGAGGGGGTGGAGGGCCAGGTGTGCGAAATGTCGAAGTAGGCCAGATACAACCTGCCTTTAGCTCTCTTGTTTAGGCCTATACGTGCGCCATAATTCATTTCACAGTTTTTTTCCTGAAAATCGATTGTTGAATAGCCAATATTAATCGTATGCAAACAACGAAGCAATAAATAAATTACTTATCTCGCTTATATTCTGTTTTTGTGTACTAACTAAAGTGCCTTCTGGGGTTTTATCTGGTTTTAATTTAAATTCTGACAGAATTGTATACTTCGCTCATAAATGGGGAAGTTATATGTCGATTCATTGCCGTCTCAATGGCGAGTTATCTATCATTCGCTTCATCGACGTATCAATGGGAAGTTCAAATCCGCCTTGCTCGTCCGTGTTGTCACAAGCTACTGTCATCGTTCCGTGCATTTATTTTAAATAATTTAATGTAACGTGTATGTGTCTAGGTAGTTTCATTCTTTTGGTAACAAAATACGGAGCATACGAAATTGAACTAGTTATAGAGAAGTTTTAGTCACTGAAGGTAAGAACAGTAGCGACGACGGTGACGCCTCGCCGAACCGTATTGGTGGGCAAGTGCGCGTGTACAGTATACTGTGACTGTGATGTATCCAAGGTTACGCAATGCGAGTTAAGTAAGACTTTACCCCCCCTCCCCCAGCTAGTCTTCAATTCAATGCTTGATCTGACATCATTCGATACTCGCCGGCGACTCTCTAGTCTAGTATAGTCTAGTAGACTCTCTAGGTTGCGGTTCGGTCGAGGTTAAATATTCCTTTCTATTGAAGGATTGCCAACGTCACCACAATGGTGTTTAATTTTGTTCACTGTAAATGCAAAACGCCAGATAACTTTGTTGGGGTGTTATTGTTTGAAATTTTTAACGGTGTTGTATTACACAAAGAATTTATTTATTTATTTATTTACACCTTAAAGTCTCAGTGGAATTATTATGATTTGCTCATTACAAATGTTACGAAGTTATTAAGTATCATTTACTAATACAAGCACACAACGAAGGAGATAATTACAATTAAAAGGGAATTGAGGAAAAAAAAACGTTGTTTATGTGGTGCGAAACATGCCGTGTCGCTTAACGAACGGGCAGCAACATGTAACACATACAAGTATATACAACACAGATATCTCCCCCTCCAGTTCTGAAAGACCATTCAATAAAATATAAACTAATAAATTCACTGGAATATTAAACACGATATGTACGAAACAAGTCTTGGAACGTAATATTTTTTTCAAATTGCAATTATTATACAAATACCGAGACTTCTTCACTCCTTCAAACGAGGATAGATGGGCCACATCTAAATTCAACATTCCGACAAAGATGCTCAGACTACATATCAATCAAAATTTACAATAAAATTCCCTCAGAAATAAAATCTTAAAATAACATAAGACAATTCAAAAATAACTTAAAGCAATACCTTACCGTTAAATGTCCATACGAAACTGAAGATTTTTTAAATGAAAACAACAATGAAAATATAATATAAATTTAAAATCAAAATGTTGTGGTTTCAAGATTTGATGAAGATTATTTTGTAAAATTCAAGGATTTAAATAATCAAAATTCCATCAGTTATTATTAGCATTACATACTCTGTCAATTTAATTTAGTCTTAACCATAATTTAACTATGGCAATTAAGATATTTACCAATAAAGAAATAAAAAAATTAGGTATATGAGTTATGACGAAGGATTATTATATATAGTTTTAAACAATTTCGCGTAATAATTGTTACGCATATCCCGTTTAACCCTGTTAGTTGGTACAGATTGTCCCATAGAGCGGCGGCGCTCGGTATCAGTTGACCTTCCTGGTCCGACGATGAGCTCACGAGGTCAACAAGGTCAATGATATCAGTCATCAGTCTAGCTCTGACATTAGGCTTTGCTCTCACGCATACCATATAATATTAGCTTCACTGGAAACTTGTTTTGTGGAACGAATTTAATGGTTTTTACCGAAGTCGACGTGTACGTTTAAACGTGTCTGCGTATGCTATGATCCTCATTCAACGTATGGCAATTTGTTTCCTGGAGTAATTCAATTTTGAGCTCTTATATTTTTTGTAATAGTGATGTAAACTAAGGGCTGGCTGTCTAGTCTAAACGGACCAAAATATTTACATTTTCGTTTATGATTAATATTTTATTTTAAACTTGGCACACAATCTGACAGCACGATCATACGTCAGTTTCTTAGTTTTGAAACACTAAAATAAACATTTCTAAAATTATTGTGTAATTTCTGAGATATTATATGGTTTCCCGAATCAAGTACACAAGGCTACTCTAAAACTTGAGCAGAAGCAAATTTTTAAACTTTAATTATGTTATATGAATCCAGTTTATCCAATTATTAGTATGTAATGCAGTTTATATAATTGGTATATTAGTGAAAATGATGTACGATTTGAAGGTGTATGATACGTTATACATGTTTGCGGATATTTGGAAATGGAATACATCATCAATACCAACCAACCAACCAATGTTAAATTGTAGTAATACTGTGGGTGGTATGGGAATTCTCTGGAACATGAGAAGTGAAGAGTTAGATGACACAAGGTACGCAGCCGAGAAACCATAAGCCGCTTATCGTTCATTACATAACTCATCCGTCATTCATTCATATTCCTCTTTCATCTTTCAGTTTATCAGTTTTTGTTATATTTCGTATAATTTTATATACCCTTTTAAGTTTATTATTTACTTTAAAAAATATGTAATTGCCTTCCACAGTTTTGCATGCTCAACGTCTTGATCTGGCAAGCTTACATATCTGCAGTCTTCAGAGCAGAATCGTCAAAACAGCTAGCTGGTTACAAAAATACCCCGGCCCGTTTGTTTAGTTTCGGCCAATAAACTGTCAGCAACGAAAGTGAAGATGGCTGTGTTTATTTGTCTGTCCGAACCGAGCGTTGGTTATACTAGTGTATGCGCCAGCTCATCGTTTCCACTTGGATTCTGAATGGTCGTAGACTCAGAAAGTGTCTAGCTCTAGAAAATGTTGAATAAATCACTTAAACTGAAGTATTTCCCTTTAAATGTTGACAAAAATGTATTTCTACGTTATACGTTTTATACGTTATATTTATGAGCTTCTACTGATTTCTACGTCAAATCATTTTGTTAAATAGCCACAGGTGAGTTTTCAGCTTTTGAAAACTTGCTCATAAAATGAGGCAAAGTAAGAAACGATTTTGGTATATGGTATTTTGTTCTTTGAAGCAAGTTTAATAAGAGTGATATGTTAGGATTTTACTCTAAAAACAAATTTAGATCTTCAGATTGAGAGCTTCAATTATTTGTTGCTTGCAACTGGCAGTCTAGGCCTTTCTCGATCAGTGTTCGCATCAAATTTCGGTAACGGATTTTCTGAAACTGAATCTGTGAAGGTGCGGAGACTGGCATTTGGCAAGCAGTTGATTTTAACTGTTTTACCTGGGATGACTTTGTGTTCAAGAGCCAAGAAGCGTCTATTTCATAGACCGCCGATTGCGGAGAAATGTACACCATATCCAGGTTCGGTTTACTAATGTCAAGTTTCTCGTGGAAAGTTTTTTCAAAGGGATGTTTCGTCGAACAAGAATATATATATAATTAAGTAGCAGTTTCATTTAGACGTTCTTAAGTGAAAAAGTTTTGACTTTACACCGCTAACCCATTGCGAGCAAGCCTATGACTCATGACAGCAGCGCTCAAAGTGATCAATCACACTCGATGGCGGGGGATTGTGGGCGGAGATGGAGACTGCATTTATCTTTCTCAGGAAACCGCAAAAACGATGAGCTGGCTGCTCTAGCACAACGACGGTGTCTTACTTCATATTTTTGTCTTAACAAATTGCTCTTTGCTTGACCCGGGGAGCGGCAAAATAACGAGCTAGTTGATACTTATTTCCCATTAAAAAAACTCTTTGCTAATCGACCTTTGTCAAATTTATCTTAGAAATATGTCAGTTACGTTTTGTGCTCATAACCTTCTACATTTTTCCACTTGCCCTAGATTCTTCGACCCACAGCCACCTTCCTTGGACGACAGCCAAAATCATTGGATAAACTAAATATGTTTATATATTTGAAGTATTTGTGTTATGTAACACGGAGTCGCAAGTATGCACGACTTGCTGTCTCAATAAAACCTCCCTCATTTGCGTGAACCATAGTGAATCGGAAAATTGTTCACTCTTAAAGGTCGGCCAAATCATAACATATTCCAGTGTATGAATGTTTTATAGGGAAGTGAAAACCCGTAACGTATTCTCAATGACTCTCAAACCCGAACTCTGACAAAGTTCTGGGGTTTTGGAAAATCTGAGATCCAAAATCCAAAGTAGGCCGATTTTGCGGCGTAAACCGAGAGCCAGCTGGTACTCATCTTATATCATGATTTCAGGATCTTGAAAACGATTCAAAACGTGAAAAGTCAGGCGAACTTAAGGTGATTGTTTCCACTCCACGGTCCAAACCGTTCTTTAAAGCCCCTTCAGCAAAGTAGTACCAAAGACTTGACACTTCACACTTTGTAAGATGTTGCAAACCTCTCCGAAAGCGCCGAGAAATCCTCATAACCAGATAAATGTTTCGTAGCTTCCGAAAAAGTCAGCTTTACTCCAGTCACACTTAAAATAACCGGATTACTTAATATCCAACACTAACTAGGTGACAATGTGCATTGCAGTGTATGGTGTTGGGTCGCGCCGCCAACGCATCGGCTGGAGCGGCTGGAGACACCTGGACCTGGATCGGAGACGGAGGTATAAATAGCAACCGGTCGCCGACAAACCGCCAAGTATAGCGAGTCTGGTTCTGGTTTTGCGGCTGTGCTGTGTTTTCCGACCAGCGGCCGGCGCGGCGTCATGCGTTGCAGCCGTAGGAATGCCGAGACGATCAGATTATAGTCTATTGTAATGTGTGTCGGTAACTTTGGAAATGTGAAACCCGAGACCGGACCACGAAGACTGGACTAGTCGGTTGTGCGTTAGGAAATGCGTGGAAACATTTCTAACATTCTGGGACAACATTCCCACTTCTAACATGTAACTGCTAAAGACAAGAGAACATTAACTAAGAGAGGGATCCAGACATGAAACGTTTGGCGTTTCTACTCTTCTCCCACGATTATTGATACAAATATAAAAATATTCATAATAATTTCAAATCCCGCCCCTCCTCAACGGATTATCTAATATCGTTGATTAATAACTTTTTTTTAAAGCAAAAATCTAGCATTTTCTATGAGCCAAATTTCGATATCACAAATAATAATCGTTCAACAAAACTCCAAAATACTCAACATTTGTGATATTGAAATTCTGCTCACTGGAATCGCTAGGTGTTTTTTGTTCTTTAAAATGAACCATAAATCAACGATTTCAGATAATCCGTTGAGGAGGGACGGGCTTTGAAAGTTAATATTGGCCTTATGGGAGAAGCAGGTAGAAGCTGTTGACTGGACCCCCTCTTAATGTTTGGGGAGACCCCCTGTTTAGAGGGGGTCCAACAGCTCTCCAATAACAAAACATAATTTTATGACGCTTTCGGGAAAAATCACACTTTATTATTTGATCAAACTGGACATAAAACAAGAAAAAAGGAATTTTGGGGATGGGGAAATTATATACAATTTTCTTCCAGAGCCCTTCTATTGTGAGCTTCACCGGTAAATAATTGGATATGTGTGTGTGTCTCCCTCAGTAATATACACGGATTATAGATAGATGATTATTTATGCACAGATGTTCTAGAATAATAAGACGCTCTTCGAAAAACGGATCCGAAAATCAGAACATAAAACATTTCCGAGTTATATATAACTCGTCGAGGCGACTTTTTTCGATGCATTTCAAACACGCGGATTGAAAAATCATGATTAAACAACATAATTAGAACTTGTTATACCAGTTTATTCTCTTTAGATACAAAAAGTTGTCTTTACTTATTTGAAAGAAAAAAAATGCAATAAAGTTTTCCTACAAATAAGCCAATGCGGGAAGAAATATTTAACTGTCAAGACTTGCATTTAATTTTAAGTGCATTAGCGCGTAGGCGGGCGGGGAGCCAAGTCTGGTAGAGTACGAGTTCGCGTTTGCGGACTTTTTATTTGCGAAGTCGTAAGTTCCGGTTAACCCAGATCCGGCCACTGCGGGATACAACCATACAACTCTATTCGCTGAAACAACGGCGCAAACTGCATTCAGCCGAATTGTTCGGTAACTATACTCGCAGTCGGGTGTTTCCATTTAGTTGTCGATTTGTTTCAGTGCGGAATTTAATCCTGCTTATCGGTATTGATCTTATATTTATCATCCATTCAAGATTATGTTTAGGAAACATACTCTGTTAGACTGTACAAACAAGAACGTACATTAAAACAATAGATGTTTTACGCATTTTTTAACTTATAATTTCAGCATTAGCCTTCTTTTGAAGTAAGATGGCTAAACTTTGTTGTAAATTGTAATAATATTTTGGTTTTATTCGTTTTATTGATGTTAGGCTCAAGTCATTGTTTTCAATTTTAAAACTCTCAGTACTTGAAATGCTTCTATATATAAACCAGGGTGTCTACCGGTTCATCCAAGTCCTCCACAAGTCCTCATTTTGTCCTCGAGGTCCTCTTTGTTTTAGATTTTTTTAAATGCGAGTTTTTTTCTTGGCGCTACAAAATTGAATTTTGAACCTCCTACGTTTTAATGTTAATAGGTTTTGTGGAAGCTTTAAAGATGGTGTAAGGAGTAGAGAAGGGGAACATTTTTCTCAATAATTGTCTTATTTGTTTTAAATTTGTATTTGTGTTTTATTATTGAATAATTTGTGTCAGGGCTAATTTTATAGCCATATTAGCTGTATTAAATTTAAATTCTATAAATATATGCATTTTAGCCCTTGCATAAAATGATCTACAGTACTTCAGTTCAAATAAGTGCGAGAAATCCCTCTGGAACCTCCAATAGCACTCCTTTTTGTTGTCGTTAACTTGGTAGACACTCTGTAATCGTTTTACCACCCTTTTCAGTGACAAAGAAGAGAGTCATAAAAGTACTTTTACTACAATTGCATGTCCTTGCATGTTACAATTGCATGTGCCAGTTGTTCTGCTGTAGCGATTCACCCGCGGTTGTACCCGCGGTTGCGAGAGTCGATCACGACTGCGTAATGAATGTACAGGATGATATCATAGTGACTCATGCGAACACCTAGAACCGGTCGCGCTCAGCCGAACCACTCTCTCCGCACTGCGGCTGTTGGGCGGCTATGGTGTTGGATGTTCATTGTACGTGCTAATCATCGACTCTTCGTCACTCAAGCGTTTTATCCAACCAACGTTGCTAGTAGGCCTAATATATTCTACAAGCGTTTACGCATAACGTGTTAACGTTAGACGTTTAATTTTTAAATTATGTCAGCCAACATTTTTGTTTTATATTTTGTCAGCCAAAATTTAAATTGTTAAATATATTTACGATCAATTTAGGCGTTGTCTTGGACTTCTGTTCAAGTGGCCACGGGCTCGATCCCTGGGAGTCCTCTACTGGGTTTTGACTGTTTCCCCTAAAAGCGTTTAGTAAAACTCCCTTTAACGCCTCTGGCGTACAAATACAAACTCAATTTTCCAGAGTAATATTTTTGTCGTGTAGAAATTCGTCATGATGTAATTGGTTACAGCTAGGTTACATGAGATATACTGAGGTGATTCTGGATAAATTTCAGGATTGTAAAAAAAAAACTTAAAGACCGCAAGTAACGTTAGTTTTACAATACGAAGAGATCTTCAGTGTTGCGGTATTGCTAGCACGTGCGTTCGCCGGAGTCGATTATCACGGCTGAATGGTAGTAAACATGCAGGATGATATCATAATGACGCATACAAACCGGTTGTCTGACATGCACTCTCTCTTGCTTTAGCCTGCAGCCGTTCGCACATTTCGACACTTGGGCTTTACTCGCACACAGTCGAGTCGATGTGTGAATACTCGAGAGGCTAAATATCCACGTTGGTGAAACGTGTAAACTTCAGAAATCAGCAGTTTTTGTTATGTTATAGAAGCGTCTCTCGTAATGTTATTGAGATTTTAGTTACTGTTACAGCAACCTTTCTCCTATTGACTATTGTTTTTTTCAATGCCTGCTTAAAATGAAGATTTCACAGTTTTTAAATGATGACCACTCCTTTCGGCTTTGGCATAGGTTTTGGTTGCGTTGTCTTGGATGCTGAGCGGTGGGAGGGAAGGATCCCGCTTTCTCCATTTTTAGTGTGACACATTTAGCTGTATTGAAATTGTTGTACCCTATTTAATTTTCTGTCATAGAAAAAATGCATCAGATTTAGTAGGTACATTTCAAATACTACGACAGAAATTTGATATTTTATTTGATCAAGCATAGATTGTGGTGCTGGCAGACAAACAATAGTGCGCCAGATCGAAAAATATGCGGTAAAATGCACTCGAGTGACTTAATGTACGTGGCATACGTGTACTTATGTATACGTGGCATAACCAGGCTTCGATACAGCTCTTGTTCATTACTTCTGTCCACCAGTCTTGAGGGAGTATTTTTAATGGTTTATACATCCCACGGATAGGATGTATAATCAGTGATTGTATCCACCGAGCTCTGCAGGTTTCAACCGTTTCAGCACAGCGTTAACCCTCCTCGAACGCAATGCTCAGCGCTCAGCACGTGGCGGGTTTCTCTAAACCCAGTCTCGCCGCGGAAGCCCCTTGTTATCCGGAGAGGGTTGTGAGTATAAGTTATCACCAGATCTGCCCTCCCTTCTATTGTTACCGTAGTAATCCCTCGACAAAGAGGAGGGGCAGTGGTGTGAGGAGAGTAAACCCTCCCCTCTATCGATTCTCTTCCGTGTTTACTACCCTCTCAGGTGAATTAATATCACCCCTCCCTCCCCCGCCGCTCACTCACGCTCAGCTGGTCTCGGCTCTTTCTCTGATACGTTTATTATTCATTTTAATGGCGCTTCATTGACGATCTCGCCGCTTTTACGGAATATCTAATTTTTAAGATCTTTTAAACGGCAGTTAATTTATAACCAACTTATTTCGGAGAAGACTTTTTTTGTCTATTTAATGTAAAATATTTCAACTATACTGCCTCCCGATGACAATTAATTGGCATTTTGACACCACTTGTTTTGTGTTCTTTGGAGGATAGCGATCATCTTACAAAAAACAAACTTGACGCAGAATATTTTACTGTGGGAACTGTTTTCAGTTTATAAAGTTGGAGTAGAGCGATATGTAGACATCGGTCTAAATCTGTCATCTGTCGTTTCCATTATCTGTTCAGACAACTAATCGTAATAGTGTTCTTATGTAAACAAAATAACTGTTCATCAGTATTCCATGTTTAGTTGCCCAGCTCCAAGTCACTCCGGCAGTGGAGTAAGCCACGGCTCAAGATATTCCGCTTGAAGTGTACAATAGTGTACCGTTCACCATTGTTTGATATCTCGGGTAGTTGGCTCTGGACAGATCTGCAAAAGATGGTGAAGTCGTGATCGCTTATGCCAGTAGACTTTGACGAAGTACGCGGTGAACTTTTCACCAACACAAGAGAATGTCTTGCCGTCATACCTCGACCTTACTAAACTTCAGTTGAAATAACTCTTGTACGAAAATGTCAGGTAGTTAAATTTGGGCTTTATCTCGGTGTGTTAGCCAAGTAGTGAGTAAGCTGTCTGTGACCTGATGAGTAATTCCGTGGATGTTCGCGTGACGGGAAATGACGAGCTACGGCCAATACTTTGGAAACTAAAAGCACAGTTTTAAGTTTAATTGAGCTGCAAAATCTTGTTGTAATTTGTTAGTTGAAATGCTGTTAACTTTTATTTGTTGTACTCAGCTCAATCACAAACTAAAATATCTAAGGTAACTCGTAGTCTCGACCGACGGTTTAATTATACAATTATACGATTGCCTCGGACAACTGTGCATAACAATTGATCTCCGGGGTAGAGCGCCCATTTACGAATGTTTTTTGTTTTAAATAAAAATATAAAAAACAAGTATATCGTCAGTTAGTCGGTTGTCAAGTAAGACATTTCGTAGACTGTCCCTGCAGCGAGGTTTGTTTATGCATTGACGTGCCGTCCGCCGCCAGCAATGCACGGACAATCGCGTGTTGATGGTACCGCATCTGCATGGTGATGGGGAATAAAGCCAGGAATTGGAGAATATTCGATTTCAGTAGTTTCAAACAGTTGTTCTTAGTTGGTCTCGTGATTGAATAAAATTGGGCGTTCAATAGTTTTTTGTTATATTTGTCGTTTTACCTGTACATGTTGTATTGGTGTTATAAAGGTTCATGACCAGGTTGTGTAGCAATTGGGAGAAAGCGCGAACAGATAACCAATTAATATAGCGAACAAATAAATTGCCAGTTGAGGGCGTGGTTTGCCGGGCTATCAACCGAGATCAGTCAGTAGACGTGCTGCATTGCCAAAACTCACACCAGCTGATCGGAGTAACATACTAGTGATATTTTTCTATGACAAAATGGCAACAGTGACAGCGTACAGCCATGCTATTGGCTACAGCCCAAATATCAGGTTTTTTGTCCGCTATTATAGGATGTCTTCATTGAGGGTAAAGTGTACCAGGGATATTGTCAGTCCAGGCTGGATGTGTCTCGTGGTTTTCATTTGGCGTCATTCCAGTCATTTATTCTCTCTTCTTTGTTCGTCAGTTTTATTTCTTCCGAGTCCACTCTATTTTCTCCTGCCACGGGAGATTTAAGTCCTGATTAATGAAATTTTAAAAGAGCTCTGTGTTTATTTTAGATGCAGTCTTTGTAATTACGGTCAAGCGGTGTTTCAAATGTGATGTTTAAAGTTGTAGGTTTTTTATACTGTGGCTGCTGTGAATAATTGAGGTGGAAACTAACAGTGGTTGTAAGTTGTTATCGATATTTACAATATTATATTTTGTTTCAGGTACGATTTCCAGTCGGTCTTCAAATTGAGTTTATGATTTCGTAAGTAATATAAGTCTTTTTAGTTTGTAAAGTTGTTTTACTGTTACTTATTTGTACTGTAATGATCTTTAAAATATCCTATCATAATTTTTATCAACTTAGAATGACGTTAACTATCGTGGTAAATGTTGAGGGATGGGAAAATTTTTCGGAAATTGTGAGAAAGTACATGACGTTTCCGAAACATTAAGAATTGCTTAAAAGTTTGCTTGATTTATTTAGTGAGCACAATTTTAATACACCCTATAACTATGTTAACTATAAACATATATGGACATAAATATTAGGGCTAAGCACAGCCTCAAGGACTACCACACCCGATGTCAAATACATAGCCTTTCAACAGTTAGTTAAAATACAAAAACATATTTTTATGCCAACTTGAATATGTTGTGTTTATTTAGAGTTGAACAGTAAGGTATTTTTTAAACGGCTGGAATTTTTAAAACTAAATGATACAAATTATTGTTTCAGCAATCCCTTTTTCCCCGATGGATATTATACAAAGTTGTGTAGAGTATTTAGTATATTTTTTTTGGTAAAAATGGATAACAACAAATATAAACTACCAATACTTTTCCTCAGTACCAGTATTGAGTTCTGTATCTATGAAAGTAATCTTAAATGCATTTTCGTTTCAAATTCAACATTTTTCTCGAGATTGGCAAAAATGAAGCTGAACGGCATCTTCAATGCGATGCGCCGAAGAAAACGCCGAAACGTAACAAGGCCATCTGAGACTTGGGAAAATCAAATTTCCGTTTCTGAAATAAGTTCTCTCTCTTAGTCACGAAGATCTAAGATTAGTTTTTCGCTTTTATCGCTAAAATAAATAATAACCCGCGATTTGTCTTTTAACGTTTCTCCTCTTGCTGAACGTCCTTGAACTATGTAAGCGCGAAACCTGACGTGTGAAAAGCAAGAACACGTTGAAGTCAAGCAGCTTTAGATTGTAAAGTTGTCATTTAAGTAAACATAACTGGTGTAAGAAACCTTTGGGAGATTATCTGAATAACAGCACAAAGCAGGAAGGTCGTCTAGGTCGGAGGGCCGAGGGTAACACAGCTAATGAGCAGCAGCGTCGTTTCAGCGGCATTTGCCCCTCAGCCTAATGAATACCAGCTTATGTGGCACTCACTGTAATACCGTGTTATTTAAATTGTTAAATACACATTAATTGTTAGAAACGCTAATTTAACCAGGGGGAGCATTATTTGTTAAATATGTTGTAAAAGGTTTGTGTTAAACTGAGTAAATTTGATTGATTATGATTTTACGCATTTTCTTTGCTGATGCTTGATTATTTTCTTAATTACCAGCATCTAGCGATGTTATTTGAATCTTACGAATTAATTAATAATTCTGTGCGTTAGTTTTGGCGTGAAGACAAAGGTGCCTGTGATGTTTGGCACAAATATAATTTGTATTTCCAGTACAAGATATATATAATACACTAGGCTTATCGCCGTTGGGGGCTTCGCCCCCAAACCCCCTTTTGGAGTTCGCTTCGCTCACTTGCGTTCCTCAGTCAACTCAAGTTTAAATCAAACTCAACTATTGTAGTTCATTAACCAAAGAAAAACTTCATAAAAATTACCTTTGGTGAGCACAGGCGGTCCCATATCGGTTCGATATCGAAACATTTGACCAACCGGCTGCTTGTTAGTTTTATCGAATGAACTCTCGACTACGATGGTTGTTTCGAGGTGAATAAAAGCGAAAAATAAAGTGCTCACTTAATCAAAGTCAATCAGATAAATAAAAAGTTGTGGTTAAAATGTTAAATTGGAGTTCTACAAATGGATTTACGTCTAAAAAAACAACAAATTAGACTTCAGTTCACGACAAAATTATAGTAACCTAACCTAACCTAACTCCGCAGAGCGATGTATAGTGGCTGTTCGTTGTGCAACAAAATTACAAATAAATGAATTTCTAAAAATAAAAAAGTCAAATTAAACATAAACGAGTTCGCACGCAGCACGCTGACGTGAGGGAAGTGAATTTCCAAATAAAAACTTTTAAAACTCAAAATCAGTGTAAAAACATACATTTGTGCAATTTTTATTGAAATCTGAAAACATTGATTTTTTGGCTGTTCTGATGCTCCTGGTTTCATTTACTTGCAAAGCTGGGAATATAATTTTGCCCAATATAAGGTTAGGAGAAGGTCCAGACAGGCTTGAAAGTAGGTGTGAGGTTGCTGGGGATTATAAAAGTACTCTAACAAAGGAATAACAGGCTTTTCTCGTGTAAAACCCCCATAAGACAACGTACTGTGTTTAGTTAATACATATTTTCTTTAATAACTCGGTAAATATTTATGCTAGAATGACGAGAGAGGGCTTAAAACTTTCGCCTCTCTAATTCACATCTTTTTACATGCATTTATTTTACATCTGGGGCTTTTATGACCATTTTTGGGCCCAAAAACTCGAAATTTGAAAGATTAATCCCCCAAAAAAGGTGTTTAGAGTTTTCCGATTGTTTTGCCCAACGAACTTGTCCAACTGATTACAGAAAGGAACGTCCCTACCAAATTTGAAGTGAATCGGACAAAAATTGCGACCGCTAGAGTGCAAACACACATATATATATATATATGTCTATATATATACATATATATATATATATATATATATATATATATATATATATATATATAAAATTTTGAACGACCCCCCAAAACGTGTTCAGGGGGTCACGTTAGGAACTTCTATGGTGGTCCCGGGCTTAAGTTTCACCGTGCGGGTCATGCTAATAGTTCACTTTCCGTAGGAAATTCACTAATAAATTGCAGCCACAAAAAGTAAGCATCAAAAGTAGGATTCAAACCCGTGACCACATGATCTTGAATCATTGACAACATATCAACTGGGCTACTGGGCTAAATTCATTCGATAGAACAAACAATCGGTTGATTACATTTTCAAATATGGTATAACAAACGATATTCGCGATATTGGACCTACCGTGCTCACCTTGGCTCACCTTGTTTTGTAACAGCTGATTTATATAAACATCATGTAAAAGCAAATTAGTATCGCCTACACGGGCGGTTTTTTTAAAATCAGCTGATACAAACATGCGGTATTAGCCAAAGATAGTGTGCTTTCATTAAACGGCTTTCCAAAACTGTACACATTTAAATGGGCCAAAATGCTAAAAATTACTTCTTCTCCAATGAATAGCGGCTAAACGGATGATCGGATCTTAAATCTGACATTTCGTTGGTTGGAAATTGAATTTTCTACAACTTTTGTATTTAACATTTTTTCCCATCTCTTACCGTTTCCGTACAAAACGCGCTCAAAGTGGAACAATTGAAAAAGTGAAATTTTTCCCGCCCCAAAAATGCCCCAAAAATTCAAAAATGTTAACTTTTGGTTATTTTTCTGGGAGTTTCTAGTCAAGAGCTTTAATTCAAGTATGGGGTCGAGGGGGGTTCGATTACGGGAAGCGCCTCATAGCGCGTCAGTGAGTGAGTGAGTGAGTGAGTGAACCCGTCTAGCTTTATATAAGTAGATAACATAATTCTGTACATTGCGTGATGTTCAGCGAGCACAAAACACATTTAAGAGGCGTTCCATTCATTCACCCAGTGCATTGCGAGCCACAACAATTTGTCTTGCACCTCGACGCGGCCTCCATTGTATTCTGTGATCGCTGGTGCCGCCCGATCCGTCGGCCACGAACAAAAATCACTGCGTTCCACTGAAATGTGGAAAAAACCGGAAGCATGCGATGGATGGATGCGGAGGATGAAACAATAACAACAATGAAACGTGCGGTTGGTGCTGTAGGCTGCAACTGTATCGCACGCGCGACACGGCTGGCGGCTCCCATTGTGGCGGGGCTGCGGTGGCCGCGCGATCTGGGAAACGTTCCTTGTAACGTTCGTTGGAATAATCGTAGCGATTGCCCGATTGTTCGTAATTAGGTGCCCCGCCACTGTATATTGAGCTAGAGGCAAATTCCAGCTCCCGGACCAGTCGTAACTTGTGAATCTACACTGGACTCTCTACTTGAATGTTAGTTGTTTTACTACGTACGAATTGTAGCGGGTCGGTTGTGAGAAATCGTATAAATTATTTCTCTAGCCTGTTTTTCTGTCAGTCCGCGAGATCTTCCTTATTCCTTTATCAAATTCCATGATTTACCACCCCTCATTTTAAAGCTTTTCGTGCCAGCTATTGACGAAAAATAAACCCACGGTCTAAAAATGTACCGCTTCTCGGAAATTTTAATAATATGAAAGACTAGCTGATTATACCGGTTTCATCCGGATATAAAATGTAGTTAAAAAAGTAAATTACTAATGTCAGCTGTTTATTTTAATAACATTAAATAAATAGCAGAAAACTGTAACCGTATATACTCATTTGATTATTAACATTAGAATTTTGGATGCCCCATGGGGAGTAGCTCTAGAGGATTTAGAGGAAACTGAGAGTCAGGTACAACAGCTGTAATCTAAAGGAACCTACCCTGAAAATGTCATGCCTTAACTCATTGTAGTAACACAAGTTTCGTAATAATTCCTCCTTCCCTCATTTAACAATTCTGAGGCATATCCCAAACCTGAATTAAAGCTTGATTCTCTAAATAATATCTGGAATTCGCACGCACTGATGCGGGTTGTCATCTGTATGACCAAACAAAATGGAATAAATACTTCGCCCCTTGTATCTAAAGTAAAGTGTTCGTAAGAAACAAACTGTGTGCTCTCGTGCACTTGTAACTGTATTTCGCCGATTACTGTACTTTTCTTTTGGGAAAGTAGATGACGGAATTTTTCTCATTGGTATTTACTGTTAGAGGGAAAAATGCTATGTTCAGTTCAGCTTATAGGAAACTCCCCTATCGATAAAACTCGTGTAATGCGCCAATGACGAGGGTAGAAACCCAGTGTGACAATGCGGCGGCCGGCAGGGTGCCGGGTATTGATTGTGCCTACTGCACGGCATGGCAGGCGCGGCGCCGACCGCGGCGGCAGTGTGCCTTGTGATGTCTGCGTATGCCTGGGCGTTTAATGGTGTCTTTAACTAGGTCTCAGTTAGTTTATGGATGGAACTTGTAATTAATAAAATAAGGCAACACAGAAATTTTACTTCTAAAATCAGGAAGCGCGTCTTGGAAAACTGGAACTACTTGGGGCATGTTTAATGGTGGTGATGAACGTAAGATATTACTGTTATAAACTCATTTATTTTGCTGTTTGTAAGAAGGTGTTGTTTCGAGGATGATTTAAACCAAACACAAATTGGCGTTATTCCGTTATGATGCTCTTTTCATCATCTTGTAATGAGTTGTTCAGCGTCTAAAGATTTGACGCACAAGTCCTACTTCTCCCTTAAACATTCTACCCGTCTGTCCTCAACGGATTCAAATCCTCGATTGATGGCTCATTTTAAAGAGCAAAAAGGTGCCTTACGATTTCAACGGGCATAATGTTTACATCATAATAATGATTATCGTTCAATAAAATATTCAATATTTGAGTTTTTTTATGGGTTGTTAAATGTTTTAAGTGGTCAAAATTCTGCTCACTGAAATCGCTAGATAATTGTTTCCTCTTAAAAATTACCCACAAATCATCAATTTCGGAGAATCCGTTGAGGAGGGACGGGATTTTAAAATCAATATTGGTTTTCTAGGCAAAGCAGGTTGGAACCTCTCTTAGGAGAAAGGTCTGAAACAGATTCACCCAATTCCCAAATTATGACGTTTACTATAAACGTGTGGGGGGTACTTGTGTGTTATACCGACCACCAGCTTTTAAGAGAATTGTCTAGTGGGACAAACCAAACAAACTATATGGAACGAAAGCAGAGCCGTTATATTATTCAGCCAACGATTTACAAGCTTTTAGGATGAGTCGTGACATTCCTGAGACTCCCAGAAGACGGCGCATGTCGGCGTTATGTGACTAACCTCCGACTTGGGGATGTTTGCATACTCAGCATTAAAGTACAGAGCATAGCAGGTTATAGTAGTTTGACGGTAGCGCGAGCGGCCGGGCGGCGAGGGAGCGTTATCACCGCTATCAGCCGGTGCGGGAGTGAATGGAGCCGTTGTCGCTGGGAGGGGGGCTCAAGGCCGGCTCATCGCTTGTGTCATTATCTCTAGGACTAGACCAGCACACAGCGACACAGCACACCAGCAGTCGGGCGTGGTCCGTCTGTATACTGTATATACTGTACATATATCTAAACGTACTCATCCCATCCGCCGCTGTAGATTATATTTGTCACCTTAAGTGGGGGCTCCAGTCACGAAACATTTGGAGTTTCTACCCGCTTCCCGCATGAGGCAAATATTAACTTTCAAAGTCCGCACCTTCTCAAAGGATTATCCTATTGTGGTGTATGACTTGTTGTAAAGAGCAAGAACATACATAGCGATTTCAGTTTACAAATGTTCAATATTTCAAACAGTAATAATTAAATACAATTTCCAGAATTTTTAATTTTTAATTGGTGAACTATTTCTTTTATCGAAATTCTGCTCATTGAACTCTCTGTAGATATTTAACAGTATTCTCTTTAATTAAAATGAACCATAAATGTCCCCTCTTAAATGATATTTAGACCCAAGTGACCCAACCATTGTCATTTATTTGTATATTTGTATTTGTATATTTTATGTCTAATGTTAGTAAAGTCTTTTAGTAGTAAAGTTCCTTCCAAAACTTCGCCCTCTTGGAATTGTTCTTTGAAGACCGTATGTACCACGTTTTTCATACAATCAATGTATTAGGTTACAATTTGTTTTGTTGCTTTTTGCCTAATACAGTTGTAGATAATATATTTGTAAGATAAGTATAGATTGCCAATGAAAAAATAAGTTAAACAACGCTACGAAAATGGACATTGTGAACAGTTCAAAGTTTCGATCAATACTACTAAAAACAGGGGAGATATAAAACTTTGCAGCTTCGTTCTTCTTCTTATAAAAACCTACTTCCTTGCCCAACACAGTTATGTAGATCTCTCGACTATCTTGATATCTTATCTGGTTACTTTTATAACTGTGTTATCCTTATCATTCGCTTTAGTGGGATATAATACGAATGAAGGGCAAGAGAGTTTTCCCGTTATGAGAGAGATGTGATTTTTGTATTCCCTCTTAATATTTTGGTCGACACAATGCGCATTAGTCATAAGGATTGTAATTAGTATTGGGTTGGATCAGAAAAACGTGAGGGATCAGATCCTGGTTTTTCGAATGTCATGCTCGTTAGTTCCCAAAAAGTTTGACATTGTAGAAAGGAGAAGTATGTAAAGGTAGTATTTTTAAAATCAGTTCTAAATTAATGAAGAGGGTCAAACAAATGTCTTTCAATAATTACTTTGCGTTACTCAACTTAGTTGCACGTGGCTTCAGTGTTGTTACCCTGAGGAGAGATGCCCGTCGTCGTAGTAAACCTGGTTACGATCCAGTACTTACGACGTTGGCCAGAGTGATTACGGGTTTACGAGTCCACCTCTGTCCTCGTATGAAAAATTAACTATAATCTGTCACAGAACTTCTTAAAAATCTATTATATTTAAGAATGTCAACATTTAGTGTCCACAGTTTTATAAAGTATTGGGTAAGAAAACTTAACAAAAGAAAATGGTGTTTTAGCGAATTTCCCCTATAGGGAAGAAGCTATTACCGTAGTCGGCATGGTAAGACCTAGGCCCGGGACCATGATAACTTTTCGTTTTGAGGTCCCCAGACCCCAAAAACACCATTCGTTCGAAACTGTATATATATATATATATATATATATATATATATATATATATATATATATATATCTATATATATATATATATATGTGTCCGTGAGCACGATAACTCTCGTAAAAATTATCCGATTTTGATGAAATTTGGTATAAACGTGTAAAGCAACATTTATGACTTTAAGTTCGAAAACCAGCCAGATCGCTCTATCCGAAGGGGTATTTTGGGGGGGTTTTGTACCCCAAAAATGGGTTTTTCGAATTTTGTACATATAATTTTGGAAATAGTCAAATTTTAGTTTTTCCCATTGGATTCAGCTTAAAAAAACACACAATTTGGTATTTTGATCATTTCTCTACGTCAATTGGTTACCAAGATATTGAAAGTGCTAAACACAGTACGTTGTCTAATGTTATTCTTATGGAGGAAAATAAAAATTTTATATCTCGCTTATTTATGAACATATACTGACGAAACTTGGTACACGACTTCATCTGGTTGTGGACCATTGATATTTGCTCAAAAAAACAATTTTTTACCAATGGCTCCCGTAGCAGCAAACCTGCGTACTCAGCCCCATGTTATTCTTATGGAGAATAAGTAACGAGTTATCTCCCTTCATTATGAAAATAAATTAATGAAATTTGGTATGTGGCTTTACCTACATGAGTTGTATTGATATTTGTATAAAACCCCATTTTTTGTACTCCTTGCTTCAGCAAACCTGCATACTCAGCCGCCATGTTACTCTTATGGAGAATAATTAAAATGTCATAAATCGTTTATCTATGAATGTATATTGATGAAACTTGGTATGTGGCTTTATGTGGTATTAAGATACATATATATGCATTGGAAATTCGCTGAGTACGCAGGTTTGCTGCTACGGGGGTATTAAGCTTTGATCCCAGCCCTTGGAAGTGTATGGACAGTGGACAATACAATATTTACATTCAGCTTAATTTGAAAACAATATGCATTTTAATAAAATGTGTTTTTAAATACATTATATTGAACTCGCGGACTGGTTTTTAGCGAATTTCCCCTATAGGGAAGAAGCTATTACCGTAGTCGGCATGGTAAGACCTAGGCCCGGGACCATGATAACTTTTCGTTTTGAGGTCCCCAGACCCCAAAAACACGTGTCCGTGAGCACAATAACTCTCGTAAAAATTATCCGATTTTGATGAAATTTGGTATAAACGTGTAAAGCAACATTTATGACTCTAAGTTTGAAAACCAGCCAGATCGCTTTATCCGAAAGGGTATTTTTGGGGGGTTTTGTACCCCTAAAATGGGTTTTTTGAATTTTTTACATAATATTTTGGAAAAAGTCAAATTTTAGTTTTCACCATTGTATTCAGCTTAAAAAAACACACAATTTGGTATTTTGATCATTCCTCTACGTCAATTGGTTACCGAGATATTGAAAGTGCTAAACACAGTACGTTGTCTAATGTTATTCTTATGGAGGAAAAGACAAATTTTATATCTCGCTTATTTATGAACGTACACTGATGAAACTTGGTATACGGCTTCATCTAGTTGTGGTGCATTGGTATTTGCTCAAAACAACATTTTTTGTCAAAGGCTCTTGTAGCAGCAAACCTGCGTACTTAGCCCCATGTTATTCTTATGGATAATAATTAAATGCTATGTCTCCCTTAATTATGAACATAAATGAATAAAAACTGGTATATGACTTCACCTAGTTGAGTTATATTGATATTAGCATAAAAATCAATTTTTTGTGTTCCTTGATGCAGCAAACCTGCGTACTCAGCCCCAATGTTATTCTTCTGGAGAACAATTAAAATTTTATATATTGCTTATTTGTGAATATATTTTTATGAAACTTGGTAAGTGACTTTATGTAGTATTAAAACATTTATATCTCCATTGGAAATTCGCTGAGTATGCAGGTTTGCTGTGACGGGGGTATTATCCCATTTGTAGCGAGAGTGAAGTGCGTATTGTTTGACCTATATTCCCTCCCCACCACGCGCCACCCCCCCTTCATCCCTTACTCCGCCACTCCCTCTCCCTGCACCGCTCCCAGGGATTATTGACTATTGACTCTCATCACCTTAGGTCGCCTCCTTATAGGACACCTAGTCTACAGTCTACAGATACCCCACAGGCAATGCAGGGTAAATACATTCCATGATTAACATCCTGTACGTAACACATCCAGCAGATTACCATACGGATGCCCGGTACGGAAAATATATGAGTTATTTTAAGCAATGATAATTTTTTAGCTTGTCCAATTCCCCAAAATTCCAAAGTTTGTCTATATATTGATGTATTTTTTCGATTAAAAAGTACATTTTGTTAAATATCAATATATTTGTTAATCTCCAGGCTAGTATCTAAATACGAAGTACTGATCAGTCAGTCGGTGTTAGGTACCTGTAGAAAGACTTACTTTCAATATTACGTATATACATTTAGCAGTTGAGTTCATATTTATTAAGTTAAATGACTGCTTATACCTTTACCTTCCCGTTGAATGATTTATTGAACTTCAGTTAACGAAATCCGTGTTTTGGAAATGATAAATCGCCAGAGAAAAGAGAATTGTAGTTGTTAACATAGGCATTGGAAACAATTGGACAATAGTACTGGGCCTTCTACCGGTGCCAAGAATGTGTCTGGATGCGGCCGTTTGGGCGACTGACCACCTCTGTGCCTTGCTTCGGTGGTCGACAACGGTCATTTAATCATCCTGTATTTCTCTTAGCAGCTAATTAAAATGTTGCACTCATTGTTTATCATTTGAAAATATAAACAATACTATGGGAGCAGTTGATGATTCATGTAGAGGGTTTGGGGCAGAATTTATATAGTGTAACACTTTGTTGTTGTTCTTAGATTATTTCTTGATTAGTATAATACGCGTAATACGTGTTTTAATACGTGTTGTAATACGTGTGTTATATCCTGTTGTTCTTAGGTACTCCTTAAGAGTCTTCATCACCGGAAGTTGCTAGACGCCATCTGGGAGTTTTCTTCCATAAGGCCAATGTTAACTTTGTGCCTCCATTACTCCTCACCTAATCGTCTCAAACAATTAATTTTGGTGTCAAATTAAATGGTTCGTCGTCCTCTAGGGAAATGCAATAGTCGAATTTGGATTTTGTTGCAAATTGATGAGAACATGTACAGTGTTTCAGTTCAAAATTAAACTATTTATTATGTAACTATGGTACCCAAATTAAGGAATTCGTCATTGTATTTCCCTAGAGGACGACGAACCCTTTAATTTGACACCAAAATTAGTTGTTTGAGACGATTAGGTGAGGAGTAATGGAGGCACAAAGTTAACATTGGCCTTATGGAAGAAAACTCCCAGATGGCGTCTAGCAACTTCCGGTGATGAAGACTCTTAAAGTTAGGTAGGTAGACCCGTGGTCTGCGGTAGATTCCCTTAAAGATATGCTTCGTTATTCTTTCATTAGTTTAAAATGCGTCTTACAGAGATATTAAATAATAAATAGAAAAAGTACTGTATGGATTACACAGTTGGCTAATCATATTATTAATTTTTAAGTTAGATGCAGTATATTAATTTTCCCTTAATGAAAACAATGTTAAATGGATCGAAGAAATCACACATGTAACGCACATAGCAGCTCTATTTGATGGGTGTTAATGAAATGCACTAAATATAAAACTAAAAGATGTTATAGTTATTATAAATTGTGTATGAAAATGAATCTGTTTTTGTCAAGGGTCGCCCAATATTGTTTGTAGTTTCTTTGGGCTACGTAAGAAAATAAAATCTTTACTAGTCCCGTAGCAAACGTAATTTATAAGCTTGTTTTTTATTGGGACTTGATTGGCTTGGGAAAGATTACAAGATAATATAAACACTATAATGGCTCATGTATAGGTTTCAGGAGGAAAATTTAAGTTGACACTTTTTTGTTGTTCTTTTAAGTACTTCCTACTACTTCTCAGTCAAATCATGGGGTTTCAGCAGATCTTGTGTATCCATTTTCAAGCGAGACTCATATTCAACGCGCAAGGTCGACTACATTGTACAGAAGTGTGTTCCAGTGAATCGAACTGTGGATGCAGGTGTCGAGGTAACGGAACAGCGTGACGTCACGTGCCGCACAGCACGTTGGTGGCCGTGCTCCACACGTACATGTACACCGCTTTGTGTTATTGTGTTCTGTGCTTCTCCAAACTGCACGGGTGATAAGACACTGTTCCAACCTTTATGTATTTCTCCATATCGAACCGAACGTCAGAGATACGTTTCGTCGGCATGATAGATCGCTTGCGAGATAGGGGCTATATTGAAAAGTTTAATTACAGGCTCGTTACTTCGTAATGTTCCTGGTCGTTGGGGGTTTAAATTGCATGTCAGATAATACCAAATGTTTTCAATATTTTTGGTTAAGTTCGCTATATATACTGTATAAGGGTGATTTGAGTATTTTCATTGGGGGCAAGAACGAGAACGTAGTAATTTTTCGAAATTATTTTGGGGGTGCAGAATTTTTCTTATGTTAGCAAATGACGATCCACAATTTAGTTGAAATATTATTTATCAGGGTGTCTACCATACCTAGACATCCTGGAAAACCTGGAATAGTCAGGGAATTTAAAAAAGCTGGAAAGGTCAGGGAATTTTTGCGGAAGTTTTAAAATATTGCTGATAGTTTCATTGAGTGTTTTGAATTTAAATATATTACTTTGCTTAAAACAGAAATTGTATTGGTAAATAATTTAGAAACACAACACCATTTAACTAATCTTGAAGTACTAAAATCCATTGTAACGTAAATAATTTGTTTGAAAACTAAGTAAGAATACTTGATTTAACTTAAATTTTGATTGGGCCTTAATAAAAACGTAGATTTGTTGGTTAAAGCTACTTTAAAACCTGGAAAATTCAGGGATTTTTTCGAAGAGGGTTTAGCTTTCACTCTTTTGATTAAAGTTTCAAGTTTAAACATGTTCAGGCCCGCCCAAAGGGAGGGGCAAAGGGGACGGGGACTCTTTGGGGGGTCCGGGCCCGTCGGGAGGGGGCCCAGGCAAAACCTGTTGTCTAAAAAAAGGTCCCGCACGGCAACCAGGGCCCACACTACCAGGTCTGCCCCGGGGCCCGTGAAAGAGTACGGCCCTTTTGGGAGAGTTGGGTAAAGGTATAGGCGACTCTAATTTGCCCAGGGGCCCGAAATTTCTCGGGGCAGGCCTGAACTCCCCTGAACATGTTGTAATATTTGCTTAGCTGCACGATGCAAGAGAGCTATTTGGACTTCCAACACGTATGAGTCGCCGAGGTAAACTAGTGCTTGCAGTAACGCTGGCTGTAAAAGTGCATCACAATTCTATACATAGTGTTTATGTCATGCTGCCAGTGATAGCATCAGAGGGCTTCCTGCGCCGCGTCCACTGCCCACTCGCACTCGACGCTCTCGTCCACTCGGCGCATTCAGTCATGAAGGCTTCCCGGAATGCAATCCCATCGTTACGGTCGCGTTATATTTACACGTTTGTCACCAGTCTACATTCTGCATAGTCGCTTCTTTGAAAACTTGTTTGTAAACCTTTTTGTTTACAAAATTCCATTTTTCTTTCGCTGACACGCAGACATAGATGGACTAAATCCTCTATTTCTGGAAATAATCGAAAAGAATTTTTGAATTGGATGAGTTTATTCATAAAATTGTATCGAAGTTCAAGGGGATACGAAAGGTTTATCTGACCTTTGAGAAAATGAATTGCTTTTTCAGTTAATTAACTTCGTGGCTATTCACTGACACGCTCACTCCATTCACATTGTATCATGTTACGTACAGGTTTTCCACCTAAACCAACTTATGGGCTCCGGTCTAGTCATACACTTTCTTTCACATCTACCTGTAAGTTACAAGTTTTCGTCAGCAATTTATGATTTTATGCTGGGTCAGTAAGGATTATTACCATATCTGGATTACTTTTACGAAAGAAACCTTTCTTTGTGTTTTCATTTTACTGTGATCTGAGCCTCAACAACAAAAGTTGAGATTATGTTGAAGTCTGGTATTTGCCACGAATAAATTTACAAATATCAATACATTTTCAAATTGCTTTACGAAAATTTACGATTTTAATTTAAAAGGTACCGGCTGTTTTACTGATTTATAAAAACGCCATTTTACCTTTAGTGTGCTTTGAGAGGTAGCAGGTACGCGCATTTTACAATGCTAACTCTTTTTAACTGCGTATAGGATTTGAGAATGGTATACATATTTTACGATGGGAAATCATCGTCTCCCGATCTTCCTTTTATACTGCAGGGCCGCCACGAAGGGGGTCAACCGGGGCCCCAAGAGTCCAGGTGGCACCCCGGCCAAAAGAAATACCAAGTTAAAATCAGGAGTCTCTGGGCCCCCACAGAATTTTTTTCCCAGACCGCCAAATTGCCTTGTGGCAGCCCCCTTTAATAATGCATTTGAAACTATAAATCAATTAAGTTTACAACAATTTATTTAGTTTATTAACAACAGCTAGCACCAGTCTGCCCCTCTACAGTACAGGACAGGTGGAGCCGTACTGCCGTACTGCTGCAGCAACAGATCAACATCTAGAAAGATCTGCAGCGGCAACTAGGTCAGTGATGTATTGATTGTGCGACCAATGCGGACCCCGCATCACGGCTGGTGGTTGTTGGTTATGTTAAACATGACAATCTAGGAAACGGACGGGTACAGAATCAGTTACATTCCGTTCAAATTGTTTTTGGAAATTTAAATTTAAAGAAATAAACGTTTATGAATAGTTCAAAAATGTTGAAAGCACGTTTTAAGATCGAACCCGAAACTCATTCTCAACATTTTTCGCTCTTAGTTTAAGAAGTCTGAATGTGTTGAATTATTCAGAGTTCATAAATACGGAGTTCTCGAGGACGGTACCGATCCTTAAATGTAAAAAAACACACTTGAAGCTATAAAAAACACCGTACCCTTCACAGTCTCCTCGAGTGCCGCCAGCAAAATATGTCAAATCTTAAAAATATAACTTTTTATCAGCTCGCGCAAAACTCATGAGGTGGTTTATCTTTGTTTAATCCCTTATTCGTGATGTTGCGTGTTGGATATCCCTTTGAAACACATTTGTTGAAGCCATTTTTTTTATCACTGATCGAGTTTTAATTTATTGAGTGATTACAGCCAGGTAAACAGACTAAATGTTACACCACCAACTGGAGGTGACGCGTACAGCAGTGTGAGTGTCACATGAGCGTAATGTTCACTGACACGACTCATTCTCACGCGAGTCAGCGACGGCTGCCGTGGTTGTAAATACTCATGCCACCTCCTATACTAACTGTGGAACAATTGTACTGCCAACTGGACGCGACGCGTGCAGTACTGTAACGTGCTACGCAATGGAACTAATATTTAGTGACACGACACATTCTCCCGCGAATCAGCGACGGCTGGCGTGATTGTAAATACTCACGCCAACTGTAGAAAAATTGTACTGCCAACTGGACGCGACGCGTATAGTAGTGTAACGTGCTACATAATGGACTAATGTTAACCATCGACGATGTTAACTGACACGACACATTCTTACGCGAGTCAGCTACGGCTGACGAGGTTGTAAATGCTCACGCCACCTCTTACATTAACTCTGCCATCATTGCGGTGCCAACTGGACGTGACGCGTATAGTAGTGTAACGTACCACATAGTGGATCAATGTTAACTGACACGACAAATTTTCACGCGACTCGCGACTCATGACATTCATATAACCTTCGTAACAAAAGCGACTATTTTTATTGAATAGTTTTATTCAACATGAATTTCCCACTAAGCGAGAGCATACTATACTATTGTACAATATACATTTTAAAAACAACGTTTTGAGTTTTTAAAATTATACTTCACAAAAACATGTTTTTAGAGTTAAAACTTTTTCCGGGAAAATGCGCGTACTGTATATTCAGATTGTCTGATGTACAAGCGTACCTTGTCACAGTGCGCGTCCCGCCGCCGCGCCGCCACACCGTTGCATTGCGGAGCGGTCGGTGAGGAAGGCGTAATGCAATGTTATAATATAATGGCAATGTCATTACCACCTTGGGTGCCGGACGGGGGGGGGGGGTGGACATCCGGTGCGGCAGGAAGTGGGGTAACTCAACTTTAATATGCACGACTAGCGGGATCGTTTGCCGCCTACGTTCATCCCGTTGTACGGCCTTTCTCGTTTTTTACTCTCCGGTGTGTAGTCAAAACATAGAGGTAGGTATCCATCACACATTGGAGACAAGTAAATATTATGCAACTAAAAATCTAAATGAATTTGTCAGTCTGTCCAATTTACGGAAAACCATCGGGGATCATGTTGTGGGTTGGGGCGGGGGGGGGGGGTTGAAGGACATGGAAACAAAGAGGGATGAATAGAATGGAAGAAACGCGTAAGGTACATTGAATAATTTTAAATCCCAAAATTTCAGTGCCTCAGAATTCACTTTTAGAACTGCTTACGGCATGGGAGGAAATCGTCGGGGTTTGGTTCAACGATCACATAATTGGTTCCTCTATGTTAAAACTATTTGCACAACATGTTCGCTTGTTCACATGAATTAAGTTACAGCTAAACCAACCAAATCAAACTACACAATTTCCAATTTTTAAAATTGTGTTCTAATTAAATATTTCTGACACTCAGTTACTCAGTTAAATGTGATATCATGTTTAATTTAAAAGGACAAACTAACAAGAGCTTTTAACATTCTTACCAGTAATCTAATAAAATATGTATAACATATAAAAGTAAAACAAAGTAGTGTTAAACGATATTAATTGGAATTTGTGAGTTTTGTATTAGTCCAAAACGTTATAAGGCGTTATAACATTCTGGATGTTATACAATAATATACAATATTCAACAATATTTTAGCTACGGTAAATACGGTAGTGATTCATACAACGATTAAGATTAAACGTTAGTAAAACTACTAGAAACACAGTAGCCGACAAGTGATATGTTGAAGTCGTGTTTTTTTCTGCTTTTTATCATTTTTAGACGATTTTCAAAAGACATTCTAGGTCTATAAACTTCCCTAGCTTCCAGCTCTTCAGCCGAATTCCCATCTCGTTACATTAAAATCATTAATTTGTTTTTACATTGGCAAAAGGCTTAACACAGTTCGGGCGTAATGTTGTAACTGTATATCCGTGTAAGTAGTGTTGAGTACGCCATTCAAAGTGGCGGCGGCCGCGGCCGGCGGATGCACCAATTGACTCGTGACGTCATCTGTCGTGACGTCACAACTCATCCAACTTTAATACGGGTCCAAGAATAACTTGACGTCTCGCGTCTCGTCCATTCATATCTCTGTCACTGCCCGTGAAGAGCGATCGCTTTTTATCTATTGATTTTAAAACCGACACGAATTCCGCGTTTTCTATTGAGATATTTTTGTCGATGTAATCCTATTTTAAAAGTTGTAGAATTTATTGATATTTGTAAATTTGCACAGCGATTTGATTACATACACAAACTTTGATTAACATACATAGTTTGTAACATTAACATAGTTTGTAAAACTTTGATTACATACACATGTAATATTAGCATTCTTTCAGGAATCGAGAAAGAACCCATTGCTTCCAGAAGTGCCTCTTTTCAACCTCAAGTCTTCGCTTCATAGGCTTGCAGAAGTATACATCTCGATGTATTCAATTTTAAGTGAATATAAATCCTCCGTTTATATTTGAGTAGCTTAATATACCAGAAAAGCACAGGCATATTCCATGATTAAGATACTTTGGGACTTCATCCCAGTGCCTTTATTATTTAAAATGGTATCTTATGGGCATTGGGCCTCATTGGGTTATACGTGTTATGATGATCAATTTACGGTGATTGACCGATAGAGACCGGGAAAAGTTTTGCAATTTTAAGTATCATTTGAATAGATTTATTGATTTATTGTAATTAATAGAAAACTGTTCGGCTTTTTATAACCGATTTATTTAAGTTGTATTCAACCTCACACCTCTTGCATGGAGTATCATTTTAAAACTATAAAATCACAACTAGTACTAAAATTTGTTGATGCTCTGGTGATGTTGCAAAAAAAAACAACTCTCAGGGCTTTTGCTATATAAACGGTTTAGGTTAATATAAATAAATAATATTATAAAAATTAATTAATTACAAATTGGCTACATAAAAAACTTGGTATAATAAAGTACATTGTCATCACACACTGTGAGTTAGTGTGTGGCGATCCGTTTGTAGGTCACACAGTCCAGTGGGTAACTGCTGGTTCAGCTATGGTATTGATTCTGGACCTTTGACAACCTACAGCTTCCCCCTCCCCCTCCCTTACTGAGGTCACTGACCTGTTATCACACTATACCTTACACCTTACCAACGTTGGTGAGTTAATCAGTTAAAATGAAATTTTCCATAATGTAAAATAAGCCTAAATAATTCATAAAAAAACACATTACAATTAATTTGTATGAAATAAAGATTTCATCACCTTTGGAAATATAATTTGGTAAATATATTTTAAGAAGAAATTTTGTGGAAGTAAATTTAACAGACTAAGTTGAAATTGACATAACCTTTACACCTCTGATGCAAAATATCAGTCAAAAATGCTTCATTATGAGAGCATTAAATTTGCCTATACACCTTTGAATTCTTGAATTCTGGTTTTGTAATAGATCGTGGAACGGTAACGATTTCATGGAAAAAGCCGAAGGTTACCTTTGTGGCAGGCGCACCTTCTAAATATTCAATTTCCCTCAAAGAATTGTTTAAAATTAGTTTATCCAAGTATCTTTGTTCTACATTTTCACTACTACTCCTCACCCTTTTAGTTTCTCCCCATATACATAGTATATGGAGAAAGTATTCTTTTCGTCAAAATTTCCGAATTTGAGTTGTTGTGGAAATATTCGTTTTGATGCTCTCTGAACCCAAAAAAGTGTTTTTACGTGATGTCTGTGTGCGTGCGTGCGTGTGTGTGTTCATATTTTTGATTTTTAAGGGTAATTATCCCCCAAAAACAGCCAAAAAACATGAAAAATCCAAATTTCTCAAAAACGGGTCTAACGATTTTGATTGAACATTAGTCGTTTATAGGACTTTAGTTTTCAAACAAAATGACTCCACCCGCATTTCTGTAAAAATTCGGGTTCAGAATTTACAGGACTTAAAACATCAAAAATTAAGTTTTTTGGATTTTTCATAAAAAAACATAAATATTAAAAAATATTACTATTCACCACTAAAAAAAAACTCAAAAAACTAAATAATTTAGTATCTTGAATTACTGTTCTACGATTGCTGGTTGCGGAGAAAATTGAGATTTTCATTTTGTGGTAAACACAGTTCGTTGTCCAATGTGATTCTTATGGGGAATACAAAAATTACTATTTCTCTCTTATTTACTGATCAGTTTCATTCAAACTTGATATGCTTGTCAAGTTAGCATTGACCAACAGAGGTAATTCGAAATATGTTGCCCCTTAATAACCCGGGGGGGGGGGGATAGGGGGCATTTCCCCTCTTAAAACCACGAGTGTAGCAATGGATTCTGTAATGCCTCCAAAGCAGGGATTTGGGCGGATATTTTTTAAAACAACTTGTTTACAAGATTTTCTGTACATTCGACCGTGTTTTGTATTCTATATTTAGTAAATAAAAAGTAATTTATTCATTAAAGTTAGACTAAAAGGGAGAAAGTATGTGTCAGTTTCCTGATACCGTTTATTTATCCCGTTTTCCCAACCAGCCGTCTGCAGCCATCGGTGAGCTGGTGTGATGTGATTCTATATTGATCCCACTTGAACCTCCCCCTCCCCTCCCTCCCAGTGACCTTTAACTCTCTTGTTGTTACATTGCCTTGATTCACTAACCTTTATAAAGCCCCTGTCGCCTTTTACTTTCGGTTTTGTTACTGAATTATTAGATTTTGATCAAACCGTTGAATCTGTTTAAGTAAATACAGTCTTTTGTTTGTCAAGGTTTCACACGTATTTGCAGTGTTTTGGAATAGTCTTTATTTTATTTTATTTAAAGAAGTTATCTCGAAAAATTTAGTAATGATCAGTACGCAAATACGCATATGCACATCCAGCAAACTAACACATTTAGCAATTTTCTATGAGTAGCAATGGAAAGTTTTGAACTTGTCACAAAACGATAATTATGTTGAAAATAAAATTGCTTACCAACGTAAGCAATTTTATTTTCAACACAATTATCTTTTAAAAGTGGCATTTTTTGATAAAACTCAATAACAGTTTAAGATACAGGTACAATAAAACACAATTAGATTTGCACTATGATGAACCACTGAGTGACATCTGAAAATCCAATATTTGGCAGATACGACAGGGTGCAGTTGGGCAGAGAGTCTAGATACTATACAGTGGCTCAGTAGCAGTGGTTCAGTAGAGAGTCTAGATACTATACAGTGGCTCAGTAGCAGTGGTTCAGTGGCGAATAAAGGTGTAGCTTACGTAGCAACATTTTAATTTAAAAAAGCATGAATTACCACATCATTTATTAAGCTAATAGTAGAGCCTACTACTACTGATAATAATAGGTTAATTTTAGGGATGAGTCGATACTGAAATTTATCGATTCTCGATACCGAAATTTATTGATTCTCGATACCGATACCAGAAAAATTTATTCTCGTTTCCGATACCTACGATTATTGAGCACCTATAGTTGTTGAAACATACAACCTTATAATACCATTTAAAATTATTATTAGTATTTTGTAGTTAATCCCCCAACACATTTTTTAATACAATTTATTTACATAATTTAATTTTAATTTAACTAGTATGCTATAGTAATATAGAAAAACAAAAACTATTTATTACAAATTCATAATAGGGAACAACTTGGTTGTAATGACTCAAAGAAATAATCTTGGTCAGCCACTGATTTATTGCTTTCAACCAGACCCCTCCCCTCCCCTCCCCTCCCCTCCTATCACTCTTCCTTCTTTATCTCCAAGGTAAGATTTTTGCCGCCGACCCAAACACTCCTCGTGGCTTTTGTAGAGCGGGCAAATGGCGGGAATATCTCTTCCCGTGCATTTCGTAGCAGGGGTAAACGTCGGGGGTATCGATGGCATCGGTATTGACATTGAACGAATGAATCTCGATACCGATACCAATGTCCAAGAATCGGTGGTATCGAGAATCGACTCATCCCTAGTTAATTTATATTGTGATTGGCAAAGAAAAGAAATTGTCTTGACATAAATTACCCATCTAAAAAAAATATGGATGTAGGTTTGGGAGAATCAGCCTAGGTTTATATCCTGGCATGAACCAGGAATTTACAATTATTTATTAATAAATCTGGCTAACCATACCATTTTTAGCATTTAACCAATACTAATAGGTTTTATGAGTTTCTAGCTGTTTCCGCAGGCTTCGCCCCGCAAATAATAATTTATAAAAACTATGACGGTTGTGTGTGCTGCATTCTGTGGTTATCCCGTGGAACTACTACGAATCAAGATCAGCTGTTTGTATTTTCATCAGCTCAAACTTAAAGTGAATGTCTATAAGAATAACAGGATTGGAACTTTGACTCCCCATGGGGCTGAGCCGAATGGGAATTTCTTAAAACCCTTTCTTAGTGATCTAAGACCCAAGAGGAAGGTATGTTCCAAATTTCATTGCAATCCGTTCTGTGGTTTTTGAGATTCCGTGATGAGTGAGTCAGTCAGTCAGTGGTATTTGGATTTTATATATAAAGATTAGTTGTTCAAGCAAAGACCTTGTCTTGATATCATCTTATAAGCAACTTGATCCTTTTCAGACGACTACCTTGCTCCCATGTCTTTGTTTTTGTTGGCTTATATGCAATATTTTTTGCTAACTTACCTTGAGTGGCATTAAATTACTCTCAAGGTCTTTTCAACCGAAGTTATGTTAGTCGTAATTTGTAAAATGTTTAGACATAGGTTCTCAGGGGATATGTGTGTTTTAAATAATGGTTCCAAAAAATTACATCCCAACTAATTGAATACATTTTGAAATTTTGTAAAAGTAGTAGAAACTGCGCTACCAAACTCTTTTAAGATACTTCGTTGCAAGATATCTAATTATTGATGTAATTTTTGTCTGCACTAGCGTAATATGAGTAAAGAAATTAATTCCTAGATGACCTTTTACAGTTTATACACACTTTAGTTAGTTAATTAATCATAAATTATAATCATATATATTTTAACTGCACATCCTCACAGGCACAATATATACTGTACATATTAAGACTCAAAGAGGATTTCGATTGGAAAGACATTTGAGATTTGAGAGTATACATAAAGTTTTTAAGGAAGATCAGTTTATTTGTTTATTTATTCTTTAAGTCAAGTCTTTTTACACAGGTGCCATTGAGCCATTTAGTAATCTGAGAGACATAACTATTACTACTAGTATTACTACATATTATTACTTACCATGTTTCTTGATGTGGTTAACTTCCTTGACTCTACGATCTCCATCAGATCAGAACGATCATGTGAGAGCTGGTCAATAGATGTGTGTAGTCCATGTGATCACACTACCGGTAAAATCACTAGTAATACTAACAATTGTCAATTTGCCAGGAAGAACTGCCCCAGAAAACTATTAAATACTAACATAAGGCTGACTACCATGTTAACGGCAGTTGCGTTCAAAACTACCGTGGTGCCAAGTCACTCAGAGGGGGTGCATCTGGTTATACCCGCTGCCATCCTATTGGCGACCCAACTTATTCAACTCACTGCCTCCCCTCACGGCGACCTGACTCGTGGCGCTGTCACAGGAGCGCAACTCTTCTAGTAAGCCTTCTGAAGTGTTTTATAGTTTTCTGTAGAACCGTATCCAACCTAACCTCAAAAACTCCAACCAGCAGGTTCAGGGACATCACACCACCATTCTCCTTTTCTCGAAGACCCTTTATTCCACTTCTGATGTCCCAGCACATATTCGTATCGTCAGGTTTGCTACACGTGTTGTGGTGTGTTGCAGGGTGGCGGTGGCATCATGACGACAGACATTTCCCTGGTCCGCACCTGGGACCCGACACTGCAACAGGAGATTGTAGACGACTACGAGTACGATGGCGGAAACTCATCCTCCAGACTGTTTGAGAGATCCAGGATCAAGGCTCTTGCAGGTAATTGTTAGCAACTATAGCTTAGAACTGTGCAATAGTGAAACTCCTAATATATATATATCAAAATGGTGACCGGCTAGATTACTTCACTTATCACTGTGCAAGATGCTGACAAGTAAAGACATATTTTAAGGTGAATATGAATGAATGATGAGTGTAGAATAGGTGAGATGCCCTATGTAGCCTAGTTACTGACAAAGATCGACTGATTCTTTAGCCAAGATCTTAATTAATAGCCCAATGGCAGTGAATCCTGTATCGAACCTTCACAAAGTTTTCTCAGGATTGAGCTGGCAAACTTCAGATAATGAAGCGAGCACAATAACCACTGAGCCACCTAGCCAATACTTAAAATAAGTCATTGTCTTAAAACTTGTACCCTACCTACTCCTTGCAAGAGATTCAATGATAACATAAATATATTTTAACCTATTGATCAAATGAACGTTCTTTCTCTCTTAAATTAATATTTTATTTGGGATTTGTTGATTCAGTTATTTTATTTGTTTGCCTCTTGTGTTTACATCATTTACTAAACAGTTGGTTGAACAAAATGTGGCAAAGTACCTACTTCCTTAATGTGTGTCAGTGTACGTGCTCCTTTCTATGTTTGTAAGTGTTTGAAGAGGCCATCAGCCTCAAGAATAGTAGCCAAAAAATAAAATGTTTATAATTTTTTTCAATTTTAATTTTTTACCATCCATGTGATTACAAAAGAAAAGGAAAAAAAACGCTCTAATAGTTTCAATCTGTTTTAATGATTGTGTATGTTGCTTTAATGCAAGTCTGTTCCAGTGTACGTAAACACAGGCTAGGTTTCCACCGCACCAACAAAATTGTTCATTATCACTGCCAGTAATGGGCCAGGTAACTTGTTTGTTGACCTGATTAAACAAGGCTGAGATTGTGTGTTGAAGAACACAATCAAGTTAGGAAATGGTGTACGGCACCGAGAATGTGGGAAGTAATTTTTCAATATGGTGATCACGATCACTATATTGTTTACTGATACTGAAATATTATAGTGTTGCGTACATTGAAGTCCTACACTGTACACTACACTACAGTTTCCTACACTGTATTGAAGAGAAATGTCTGTCTGTCTGCAAAATTTATCTCAGAATCCAGCGTAACAATTTTGTTAAAACTTTGGGATTGGGTGCTTTTAGACCTAAAAACACAATTAGTAAAAAGCTCAACCCCAGGAAAATTCTTTTCTTGTTGAAAACCTCATTTGAAAATTGGAAATTTTAATATTGGGGTTATGAAATTTCAAATCAAAACAAAAGAATAAACTGCAGTGAATAAACTAACCAGTAAACAGTCAAAGTAGCACTTACACAAGGTAAAGTATCAACACGTGATTTCTTGAAAACAGTGACTAGAAACATTGAATAAAGATTGCATATAGACATATTTTTCACCCATAACACTAATCAAATTTCAATGAGCGTGGCTCGGTCTTCCCGGTAGATAGGCTACTTGAAAATCTCATTGGAAAATTGGAAATTTTAACATTGGGCTTATGGAATTTCAAATTAAAACAAAACAATAAACTACTATGAATAAATCAACCAGTAAACAGTCAAACTCGCACTTACACTAGGTTAAGTATCAACACATGATTTCTTGAAAACAGTGACTAGAAACATTGAATAAAGATTGCATATAGACATATTTTTCACCCATAACACTAATTAAATTTCACTGAGCGTGGCTCGGTCTTCCCGGTAGATAGGCTACTTGAAAATCTCATTGGGAAATTGGAAATTTTAACATTGGGCTTATGGAATTTCAAATTAAAACAAAACAATAAACTACTATGAATAAATCAACCAGTAAACAGTCAAACTAGCACTAACACACGGTAAAGTATCAACACATGATTTCTTGAAAACAGTGACTAGAAACATTGATATATTTTTCACCCTCAAAACTAATCAAATTTCAACGAGCATGGTCTTCCACCGGGAAGACATGAACTAAACTGGATAAAAATTTAATTTGTGCGCGATTCCTGTTAATTTAAATTATATTTATAATACAGTAAAAGACTTGAATTGTGTATGATTCTGATAAGGAGATCATAAACCAGTAACTCTATTTACGAGAGTTCCACATTTGTTTTGCGGTTAGATCCGATTCATGTAAGTTTTAACCCTTTGAGTGCTAAGCTTCTGAAAGGAGTAGTTGAATCTGTGATGTTTTGTTGATTTTTTAATTGACTTGAACGCCTTAACAGCTAAAATTAATAAAAACATGCTTCCGCTGGACACAGACACAGTAAAGGATGGGTAAAAAGTAGCAAAAAACCTGGTCAGATGTGTAACTCACAAAGAATCCACCCATCCCGTCAGCTCGGACCCGAGCCGTCCACCGTTTTCTTAAGGCCCTCCCCTTCAACTCTGCCACAGACGGTGAACTCTCCATGAGTTGCACATAAAAACCACCGACAGTGACGGGATTTGAACCCTTGATCCAAGTGTTACCCCCGGCCAGGAAGGTAACGCCTTTGACCTCACAGCTACTGATCAGACTAGCAGCTGTAGTGGACCAGGTAGTATTAGAGCCTAGGCGCTGGACGAGGTAGTTCAGTTTGTTTCTATCAGGTTTCACCACATGTCAGACTCAGACTGCAGACTGACACCTAACTACTATCGCTTATGGAGCAGTAACAGTGTTTATTGGTAATAGATTCAAAATACGAGATATCAGTCCATAGCACTCAAAGGGTTAAGGGGCAATACACATACTACATTTTTTGTAATTTCAACTTGCTATGGCTAAACTCCGTATAACGTAATGAATGCTAGGGCATTCGTGTCTTCCAAAATTTGAATCTGTAATAATTTAAGTTTCCTTCCTAAGAGCGTAATAAACTGTAAGTCAGCATTAAATGTCAACATTTAAATGCATCAAAGGAAATACAGTTTCAAAAGCTGTAGATTATTGGTTAGCTTTACAGTGTCAAACCAACGAGAGTTAAACTATTGTACCCATCCACTAATGGATTTAAGTAGCTGATCACTCGTTAGCTGTTCCATGGCTTGATCTACTGTGAAAGTTACCCAGCTGGTTTAAATGCCATTTTTTCCCAATACCTTCACCACAATATCCTTCGTGCCCACAGTGATGGTCCGTTGAGGAGGTTTGATCCAATTTGCATGCTAGTGAGTTCTGTGTGGTGGGCTGCCGGTTTCCACCACATCCTGTGATTAGTGGTTGATATCTCACACTTACGCACTCGCACACTTTCCACCAGTGTGTGCGCCATGCAGTACGGGCAGGACTATTACGATCAAGTTGTCCTAGAACTCAGAGGTAACATTTGTGGTTTTGTAGGAGGGGTTTATTATCGTGGTGATTTGTTTTGTAGGCTCCTTTTATACTGATCTTACTATCGTATCAATCAGTTGATGATTTTGATCTTAAAAGTATTCCAGATTTATTTTTTAACACAATGATTAAATTGTATTAAGATGTACTGCACATCAATTTACTGTTTTAAGTAATCAATCTAACAGCCACAGTTATCTGATGTGATGTTTTTCATTGATATACTGTAAAATCCTTGAGGACCTAATGCCTAAAGAAATAATCCAAATTAGATTAAAAGATGAAAAGTAAGATACTAGATTCCCCACGGTAAAACCATCAGAAATGAAGTATGACAACTAACCAACATCAGTGGTAAAACATTCTCAGCTTTTTCTTGATGAACTGTTCTGTGAGGTGAGTTTTTGTTTTACAACTTAATCTTCATGTGTCTGGGTGTTGCCGTTACCTCATCCAGTCAAATAAGTTAAAGTTTCAACAAGAATTTTTCTCCTTCAGTGTTCCAGAATTTTGAGTGCAAGTTGAATATTTCTAAATAAGTAAAATAATTTGAGTAACTTCCCACTATACGGTAAAAAATCACATTTGCCTGATTCACTAGAGAAATTAGTCTAATCTTATACTGTTGTTTAAATATTTTCTAATCATCAATATAATAATTGATCATAACATTAGTTAACCCGCTCATTAATATATTGAAATACTAATTGAAGATTATCTTAAAAAATACTTTATGAAAATAAGATTCCAGATTTTACAGATAGTGGTTATGTTCTAATTTCTTTGCTAAACTAAATATTTTTTCTGTTTTTTTCTGGATCGTTACAACATTATTAATTCAAATTCCAATACCCTAAAAAACAATACCAAATCTAATTATGCTCCTATTAGAGTAGTTTGCAATTAAAACAAGTAAAATAAACAAACCTAAAGTAATTCTTTGTAACCTGTTTTAATAATCTCTAAAAAGATAAATGACAAGAGGAACTGGAGGATTTGCAATTTTCCCCTGCTAACCTCAATAAGTGTATTAGTGAATAACAACTTTCATCTCACTGAAGGCAGAAATAGTAAAGCTCAATCATCAGTGTTCTTATTTAATTAAATTATAAAATTACATTTTCAAATCAAATTCCCCCATTTCCTCTTTTTTATTTCCTCTGAAGTTGCTTTTTTCCAATTTAAAATATTATTATCTAATTATGTGAGTTGAAGTAAAATTACTGCGGGTTGTAGTAATAAAACATAATTAATGTTTTAAAATTAGAAAGTGAATGGATGAACCCAGGCTAGAGTTCACAACTGTTGTTGGCCCAGTCGTGTATTAGACACGTGTGCCTACGCTGTGTTGACTTAGGTGTTTGTAATTTTCAAGTTGAAAATTTAAAGAAAATTCAAGAAATCACTTCCACTAGGCCTACTCTCTTTTTGTCTACTTTTGATTCGTAATGTGTGGCATGCGTATTACCAATTTTGATATGGTATTGTGGATTATTTTTTCATTAGTTTTGTTTGTGTAAGAGGCCGTTTTACGAAAGTAAAATTAATAGAATTGTGACATTACAAATAATTATCCAAAAATATTTGTTTCATTGTAAAATGTTCTCACCGAGTTACTTTTTATTTTTTAAATCTTTTAAATTAGTACGGTATCAAAGTATTAGTATTAGTATTTAGTAGTTATAATATTTTTTAGTGATACTTTTTTGATTGAGTTATTGTTGCTGTTAGTTAACGGTCTTGGCACAATGAGGCTTTGTGGGAGGGAGAAATGTAATTTTGTTGTTACTAGATCTCCCTCTTAAACAAACCATTTTACAATCCTCAAATATCAGATTTCCAAATCACATTTAGACAGAAAACTATGCCCAGTAGTTTTTGAAATCCAAGAGACTCTCATTATCAAGCTAATGGTAATCCGGAGGCGGAACATTGTCACACAAGGAGTTCCATTGACAGTCAGTAGTACAAGGGCAGTCTTTGTAGACAACAGTTGTGTGTGGAGAATCATCCGGAATAGCTCTTTAGGCCTCTTGTCCTCCACTTCAAGTTGATGCCGCTCCTTTGAATTGCTGTATAAATACGTTTTAATAGCTAGTGCAGTACTTGGCTTTGCAATACAATAGTTGTATGTGTATGCTGTGCAATCTCTGTGAATTATCTTTCCTCTCCTAAGTAGACCCTAACATGTTCAGCGCGATGTGTACCACTGGTGGTACACATCGGAATTTTTGAAATGGTTAAAAATACGATACAGCAAACAGTAATCTGATCAAAAAGACGGAGCATTATTTTTCAAGAACATAATTCTGACAAAAAATTACACGTGCGCCACCGGTGGCCGAGGTGTGTCTATATAAACCTAAACCACGAATACATAGTTTAAATAACTCAGAAAAACTCCGAATGCACTTTAAAAAGGCATCAAATCAAATGGAAACAGTGCGCCACGGGTGGTACACGTCGGAGTTTTAGAAAGTTTGGGATTTTTGGGAAGTTCAAAAACTGACTATCATTTTCCATCGGGCTGAACGTGTTAAGAATCAGTATGCCAAATTTCACGTCTCTAACATATCAGGAAGCTGGAGGATTAGATGAAGAATACTACAGGGCTTTGCCTTTTATGTCTTAAGATAATCTCAATGATAATTTAAAGTTTTTAAACATACCACAGTACACTTTCGATTAGCAAACTGTGGTTGACTGATTAAAACTTATCTTTACAAAATTTGAAGTATTTTAGAACGGTGGGATTGCTGTAAGTTTTCTTAAATATTGTATAATAATCGAGATGGTAAAATAATTATTTTAATTGAATTATGATTGATTGATCTTATTCATGTTTGGGTGTTAATCACTCTTTATCCAACTTTCCAAAATGTTTTTAGATATTCGTACTCTGATTCTTAAGGTCTAAGATAGGAAAAGTAAAGGGCTTTGATGATATTATTCTTATGGCAATTTTGTTTAGCCAGATGATTACCTAAACCTATTCAAAATAGCTCAACAGGTTAGCCACAGAATGCAGCTCCCTCAACAGCATTCTCAGGTGAAGTTGGGGACTCTCAGTTTACAATACAATTTTGCTAGTATTGACATGAATTTAGCCAGGGCTGGTGATTCTAAAATAGAAATAGAAAATGAAAATATATTAACAATTTTATTGTATGTTATCTGTTTACACTAAAGTGATAACACACAACACTATTCGCACAACACTATTTTCTATTCTATTCTATTCTATAATGGGGCCCAAAGTGGGACCTTTGTGGGGCCCCTGGAATCCTCGAGACAACCGGTTTGTCTATGGCCCTGTGTTTAGGCGTATAGGGTGATGAAAATAAATAAATACAATTTAAAACAAACTAAGCCAGTGCTCAAACATTCATTTAAACAAATTTACTCTAACGCTTTTATAATTTGTAAATTAAAACCGGAACGTATTTAGTATATTTTATATGTTTGAATTATTTGCAGCTCAAATTTAACATCTATTTTCTCTATACCAGTACTTTTTTAAATTCTTTTAATAATTTAAGTTTAAACAATTTTTTATTTAGCTCATTAGAAGTTGTTACAATCTCATTACATAATATCTTGCATCTTGTTTAAGTTTGATTAAATTAGAAAGTAATGTTGATATTGTAATAAAAACTCAATATGTTGCATATAGAGTTTCATTATGACTCAACCCTCGTAGTATTACCCGCATATCTCTTTAGTGTATTTTTAAAAAACCGGGCTCGATAACATCTTTGACTTGGGAAAACTTGGATTCACTTTTTCATTTTTTGTGTGTGATATTAAAACGTCACTCGCCAAAAGGAGTACATTGACCAAGAATTTCATTTGAGTAGAGTGGTGTGGAATGCATTAGGGTCTAGGCCAGAAGGCTGATTGTCTAATGGGAGTATGCGGCAGTAGGTGTACAGGATGGCCACTGTAATTGTCAATTTAGTGTCTCCCCCCACTCCATGGAGCAGTGCCCTGACATAGTTCACTTGAGTGATAAAAGTGGTCGACATCTCATCACTCATATCTCGAGAGACATCTGTCTTCCCCCTCCTCTCTGTGCCTTGGTAGATGAGGAAATCATGGTCTCCTCACGTCAACAAGTCTTACTTTCAAAATGTGAGAGAAGTTGATGGAATCAAGCTGTCTGGTTTCGTTAAATATGTTAAAACAGACCTAAATATATTTGCCAGTTTGATGTTGTAAGTTATTAATAAACTGATAGACAGCATTCACATTTTCTCCACTTGCTTTGTACACGACTCTGTAAGAGAGTTTGCTTGGTTGTACAAAACTAATACATAACGCAAATTATAAAAATGAGAGCACTTGGCAATAGTGAGAAGTTTACTACTAATCACTTGATTGAAGAGTTTACGATCAGAAATAATTTAATGCTACGTTTCTGCTCAATAACAACTTTAATATTAAATTAAAATACACACTTACAATTAGGCCTATTTGAAAATTATGAACTCTTGCGAATGTTCCCTGAGATAATTAAATTGGTATTAGTATTTTAAAAATGTCTTTACTTTATGAATTAATTAACTATGACAATTATTTTAGATACATATGAATACAAGTTTAATTCATCTTTAAAGTAAACTTTCAAACAAAAAACAAATTAAAGAATGTTCACGTTTCAATCATTATTCTTATAAGTTGTATTACACTTATATGAATTTAATACTACTTGCTCAAACTATTTAAAATTAAATGCAAATCTAATATAGTTGTTTTATATTTTCTGTATTGAACTAAAGACATGTGTTAATTTAAAAGTTTGGAGACATGAAGTGATTACTAAATATAGAAGTTCATTTGTATAAGGGTTTTAAATAAATTTAAAAGCGTTACTTACTTGAATTTTTGGGTGTACCCAGAGTTTTCATGACACAGACACTAAATTGCTAAACTTCACTAAATTTTGAATTGCCCATTTTGACACAAGGCCATCACTCCCACACTACTATACCTGGGGCCACGAGAGAATACCGTTGAGGGAGGGGCTTGTGTACGCCGTGACCTTGGACACGCCAATCGCCGTTGTGCGATGTTGTCACGTTATCCTCCCACTTCTAACTCAATGCGACTGACCTAACGCACTTGAAATTATTTAATCTCTACGCTCGAAGGCAATACCACAACTGCGGTGAAGTAGTTATTTGTATTAAAAAGTAGAGAAGAATGCGAAACTTTAAAAAAAAATTGCTTATTCGTACGTGCTTTACTTCCTGAGATAGCTGTAGTTAATAAAAAGCTTCCATGGTTTTTGGATACTATTATGTATAGTTCATAATAATTATATTTATTTTACTTTCCATTTTGCGCAAAGGTTAGACGAAAAACCGGATCCGTATATTGATCAATTGTAATCAATTTTGTAAATTTTAACTGTTATTTAACTAAGGCGACCGAGCGCAGCGAGTGCTATTTTTTCACGGGCGGAGCCGTGACAGTTATATATAAAATACACCCAGCCTTTCTCTATACATCGGTATAATAAGTATATACCACACAAAAATTGTTAAGATGCTGAATGATTGCCTGGATGTATTAAAGAGTAATACATAATAATTCATAACAGATTTAAAGTGTATTTCATTATATAAATGTGTTGCAAATACCTAGCCTGTTAGGTTTCTACATAAACTGTAGGCGTGAAACGTTTCATACAAACAACTGTGACGTTTGCATCTTGTTTACTATAAACAAATAATGTACTAAATTTATGTATAACAGCAAAAGTATTGGTTACTGCCATCATAAATCATACTGTGTTTGACAAAATACTTCGCCAGTACTATGTCGCACAGGTCACCCACCTCATTGTGGAATATGGAAATTTATAAGTCAGGTGTTCAGACGTCACACTATTGTACCCTTCCCCCTTCATGGATGATTCGTGGAAACAAGGAAGTGTGTCACTCCAAATAGCAAGAGCTCTGAGATCAGTCAGTGTTATACAGAGTATACAAAGTGTTTAACAAATAAAAATAACATAAAATGTAAGAAATTTCTACGGCTGCCATTTTGAAAATACGTTAAATATTCATTTTGAAAATAAATTAAATATTTGTCAATATTTCTTGTAAAACATTAATTTGACAACTTTAACATTGTATGAAATTTCATTGCTGTAAACAGATACTTAGTAGTAATATAGTTTGAATTTAACAACTCTTACAGACAGACAGAAAACTAAACATTTGTTATTTTATTTTGTAAATTTGCACTGACTAAACTCTAAGCTTAATTAGTTAACAAATATGTTTTGTCCGCTTACAATTATTTAGATTAAAACAGGTCACTTACTGCGTTTAGTAAAAATATTTATGCAGCAAGAATTTTGTTAAAAATTACAGAATGATTTGATTTAATGTTTACACATTCGTATGTACCACCTCAAACAAAATTGTACATAATTTACTAATAATCGGTTCATTATTAACATTATAGGCCTATTTCTTTTTTCAAGAACGCTCCCAATTTACCAATTACAAACGTTTTTGTAAATAATGTGTTTATGGAACAGGGCGGTAAGAGTAAAATGTTTAATAAGATCACCGTCCTCCGTAGTTACACCCCTTACTAGACAGGGCTTCGTAGCCTCGAACGGCTTTTAGCAGGGTGCCAAGGACGAGTGTGAGGCTAGTGAAATTCGGCAACTGCTCGCAGCTGCTCTATTGGTCGGCTGCCAACGGCAAACTCTCATGGTCCCTAGTATAGTCACTGAAATAATTTTCTAATATATTGTCGTTGGATGATGTTGGCAGACTAATTTAATTTTCTTCATCTTTCTTCAATCCCTTTCCAAATCAAATCTGGGGTTCGTTGTCAATGGCTGTCTCATATAATTTTTCATGGAGAGGAAGAAGGCAATTGGCTCGTAGATGATATGGGGAGGTCTAGTTGAAATCAGTATTGGATCAGCATTTCTCATGGGTACTGTGGATCTCATTATGATAGGGTTCAGGGTCAAAAGGTATAGGTTTACTGGCTCTATTGTCTGAGAAAGGAATTTTTTCTTAGAAAGGTTAAAGGCCGAGGAAGGAAAGATTAATTAGTTTGGTTGGAAATTGTAAGGGAAATGATTTTAGGAAATGATTTTTGTTAAAAGTCTCTTACAACTCATAGTTGAATGAACTAATTTCACTTTGAATTAATGTTGGAAATGGATCAAAATCTTAATTTAAAAATTGCACTGTTGATATCAAAATAGCAAAAGAACAACAGTCCTGATTTCTTTGGTGTACACTAGGATAGGTTCTCACAAAAACAACATGGAAATAATGACTCACGTGTCTTCTATATGATAAAAAGATTTGTAGAGGGTGGCAAGCGGATTTGGCCTCAAAGACTTAATCCAAGACTACAGTTTTGGAATGTTATTTATCAAGTCGCCATTTTAGTATTTTTTAAATTTTTATTTTGTTTGTATCATCAGTTATTGCTCCTAAAACAATGCAATTTTTTCCAAATTTGTAGATGTAATTTTAAAATGTATTAAACTTTACTTACCACAAAAAACTTGTAGAGGCAGTAATCATGCAGTTAAATAAGCAGAGCTGTTATCAGTGACCTTGAGTGTAATCTTTACAAGTGTCTGGTTGAGTCTTACACCAGGAATCAGATACAGCCCACTCCTGCTAGAGCCACGGCTGGTGTTGCGAAAGACTTGCACTTTGTATTCATATTGCACATTACGTCATAGTGCGTGTCTAAGCTTACCTTTAGTATATTCATGAAGGCATTCATCAATGCTTGCTAATCTCTTTGGCAAAGGCACATTTAGTGTTATTCATGAATATACTTTTATGCTCTTTAAAAATTTAGTTGCTTAGCTTTTAATGATTTGGTGACATTTTTGAGAGAGTAATCCACACAGGCAGTTTACTTGTTATTTCTTTTCTGTATCCATAAGCTCTCACTACTAAACTAACAGAATATTTATTACTTGGAAATTTCTATACTTATTTTACAGTCAATTTGAAACATACATTTAAAACAAATTTGAAACATACATTTTAAAACAAAACTTCTATGACCACCATGATCTTAAGTTTTGTGAAAGGCAAAAATATTATGCACACATGCACAATGTAAATAAATAACTTCAAGCACTATAATACATTTCTGTTAGGATCTTCATATTTTGTTTGTAGTCTAAAATAATTATCTTAAAAGTCATAGGAAGTTTTTCTGTTTGTCATTTTAATACTCCTTATAACATTGCATACTAAGAAAATTGTGTAGAGTCTAGCTAAAACCGGGCATAACACTGTAATGCATTGTTCAATAATTAAAATCTACAAATTAGCGTATGAGTAAAAGATGCTAGCTTTAATTTTGTATAACTCTATTGTGTATGCTTCTGAGGTCAAAATATTCCAGGTAAATGTGCTCATTATTAATTCATGCTCAAACTATTCAGACCAATGCCATTCTGTTATCTCTCATAATTAAAAGACCATGAAGTAGAAACGCTTTATTGGCTGACTAACCATCTTGCTTGTTTAACTGCTGAGATTTTAAACCAGCAGAATTAGCACTGGATTGTAATCCAGTGTTCTATAAATGTCGCGGTTTATGTTGATGTCTGAGCACAAATAGCTACTGTTACTGGTCCAGGTGACTCACTGATCTTGTTTATGTTCAAAGCAAATTATCATACATGTCGCCGTCGTCAGCGCTAAAATTACTCTCTGGGTTGTGGTTGCAAATCCCCTTGGAATGAAGATAACAACAGACGGTTTTGTAATTCCAAAACATTTTGGTATATCGGGTCATTGCTGAAATGACTTTGCTACATTGCTCTTTGGGGATTTTAAGTCAGTTGCCAAGGAACGATAGTTTGCTGCGCTTATTCACCTATCATTTGCTCTTTTTGGGCATGAAATGCAAAGATTGGGTTTCTTCAGTTATTTTCTACCGTATCTTTTTAACTGTTGTACATGGAACTTTCTGTGGTAAACCTTAATAACTGTTACGATGAATAAAGTACTATAATGTTTTAGTAATCATCTGATCCAATGACACTTAATGCCAATGAGATTGTCATTTGGAGTGTTGACAACCAATGGGGCAAAGACTTTAAGGTTTCTTAAATGGGAAAAGATACGAGTATATGTGTTAATCCTGGTGTATTAACTATACAAATATATGGGTCAAAGGAGATATACTCTCCAAATGTATTTTAATAAACTGTTTGCTGTGACAGTCCTGCTTGCTATCACACGACAAGATTTATGGTTTCAAGGAATATATCTTTCCATCGCAGTACGATTCTGACTTTACATTAAAGTTTAAAAATGTACATTTATTTTTCATTTCGTTACAAATCCAAAATTGATTTCCGTTTGCACTTAAATCAACAGTTAGGACCTCTTTTACGATGCAAAGCACATCACTTCCCACATTATCTTCTTTGGAGGGAAGGCAGTTTAAACAGAGTAACAAATATATCATTGTTTCAGTGTAACTCCAAAATATAATTATTTGGGGATCACCTAGTGAAATGAGCAAAAATTTGTTTGGTTTAAAATTAATTGAAATTTCAATAAGAAGTGCTTCTCATGATAAACGTAATTTGTTTGATTAAGTAACTAGGAATAACTTGCACAACTGTCTTCATGAGAAACTAACAACAAATGTGGCAAACAAAAGACATGACAAATCTAAGCTTCTAATAGGATATAGATTGGTAACTAGTCTTTGTTATCTGGTTTTGTAATTTTATTCGTTTATTGATTTTGGCAATTGGAGATTTGATAATCCAGGTATTACTGATTGTTACTAAAATGAAGGTTTAAATATAAAAATCCCCCCTGTTGCACTGAGGGTGTAGTATACTTTGAATTAGTAATTAACGGAAACATGAATTAGTAATTAACGGAAACATATCTCATAGAAGTGATTTAGAAAACGAGTCGTAATTAGACTAAATTTATTCTTGAATCAATTTCCAGTAAATAGTTTAGTCAGTGAGAGTAGTTATAGTGGTCGTTGGTCGGTGCATCCATCCGAGGCGGCGGCCTTGTCACATTGAGGCCAACTACCAGTTATCATGTAAATTATCAGTGTTACCGACTCATGACAAACAAGTCGAGCCTGATAAACTGTCAGCTTGAGCCTCCGTTGATAACCCACCTCGCTAATGCACTTCAGCTCTTGCCTGCCTAGGGAACTTAGCACTGCCGAGATTGATTATTAGAGTAAAAACACACTGTTGTAATTAATTAATATGAATAAGAGTTAATTTTATGAACAATTTTTATTTAGGGATATGTATTGCCCTGATGCGTGATGTAAATTATAAAGTTGTTCCTTTTTAGCGAATTTCCCCTATAAGGAAGAAGCTATTACCGTAGTCGGCATGGTAAGACCTAGGTGACCATGATAACTTGTCGTTTTGAGGTCCCCAGATCCGTTCAAAACTGTATATATATATATATATATATATATATGTGTGTGTGTGTGTGTGTGTGTGTGTGTCCGTGGGTGCGATAACTCTTGTAAAAATGGCCCAATTTTGATGAAATTTGGGACAAACATGTAAAGCAACATTTATGACTTAAAGTTCGAAAACCAGCCAGATCGCTCCATCCAAAGAGGTATTTTGGGGGGGTTTTGTACCCCAAAAATAGTTTTTTTAAAGTTTTTACATATACTATTTTAGTAAATAAAATTTTCCTTTTCACCATTGAATTCATTTTTAACCCTTTGAGGTAGTAATTTTATTCTATTTGTAGTAGCCTATAACGGGAATTGATTGGTGCTGCACTCTAGTAGCAAAATATGTAACTAATGACCGCGGGCGTCTACGGTTCTATCCGCTAGGGGCGCGGACTGACTGAAAACCCTTAATATCGCCGCCAGGCCTTTGGTCTTGTTAGCTGAGTTGGCTACGTCGTGGAAACACCTTGGCCAGGTGGCGATACGATGTTCGTGGGTTCGATTCCCGCACACGACCAAAACTGACCAGTCGTGCAACTCTCAATGAGTTAACCGGTCTGTGGCAACGTTGGTGGGAGGGCCCAAGTAAAATAAACGGTGGCAGGCTTGCTTGGAAGTTGACGGGATCGGTTAATTCTTTGAGACTTGCACATGGCCAACACTGATTTTGATAATTTTTACTTATGTCTACTGTGTGTGTGCCAATGCGACTCTCTAAACTGAAAGAAAACAATATTTTAATTAAAATACGCCATTAATCCATTTAAAAACACCAATTTTACACTCCAATTCACAGGTTAATAAAATTACAAGTAAGGAACGAGACCAGCTCGTATGTCTACGCTAATGGGTTAAAAAACAAACAATTTGGTGTTTTGATCATTGCTCTATGTTAATTTATTACAGAGATATTGAAAGTGCTGAACACAGTACATTGTCCAATGTTATTCTTATGGAGAATAAGACAAATTGTATATCTCGCTTATCGTGACTAAACTTGGTGGTATATTGCTTGATTTAGTTGTGGTCTATTGATATTTGCACAAAAAACAATTTTTTTGTCGATAGTTCCTGTAGCAGCAGCAAACCTGCGTATTCAGCCCCCATGTTATTCTTATAGAGAATAAGTAATGATGTCATCTCTGTTAATTATAAATATAAAAGAATAAAACTTGGTATGTGGCTTTACCTAGTTGAGTTATATTGATATTTGTATAAAACCCCATGTTTTGTGTTTCCTGTTTCAGCAAACCTGCATACTCAGCCATCATGTTATAGAGAATAATTAAAATGACATAAATCAGTTATTTATGAGAGTATATTGATGAAACTTGGCATGTTGCTTTGTGTGGTATTAAGAAACATATATTTGTATTGGAAATTCGCTAAGTACGCAGGTTTGCTGCTACGGGTAAGGTAAGGGTAAGGTATTTATTTGTACCTTTTATTGCAGTGCTGTTCAGGAATAAATCCTGTGACAGACGCCTGTCCCTAGCATAAGATTCTATTTTGACAATTTAAATAATAAACAATTTATCAGGATACTCAACTTTAGTGAAGTCTCTATTAAACTGACTTGTTTTCTCCAAAGCAACTTGGACATTGTTGCAAATGACAAGTATTGTATTGCAGAATCAGCCAGCTGTTAAAGTCATTTACTCAACAGGGAGCTTAGTCGCCCAGATAATTGTCGCTTTCTATCACAAAATGACTAAAATATAACTTTTTATTATGATAGTTACATCATTAATTTATTTTAAATTTTATAATCTTGGAATTACGTATTTACTAGATCCGGTAGGCCTACTGGGAACTATATACTAGATTTAATTCATGAAATATGAAAGATAAGTTTAATAATTTTATTGTGAAATGAGTATTTTTATTTTTTAATTTTTGTAACTTTTCAATTAACTGAAATTATATTTGAATGTAAAAATATTACTATTTACCTGTTATTGTCCCGCCAATTAGTTATAGTTTTATCAGTAGGGATTAATTAATTTTGGTATTATCTACCTTATTACACTCTTGAAATTCTTCATAAACGTTGAAATCACTGCATTGAAATACTTACTAAAACCATGTTATTTAAGAGTATGCCAGTTTTTAAAACATAAACCCTCTTCTCATTCTGATAACATCCTCATCTGATAAGGATAATCAATCATTCAGTACAACTCAACTGGCTCTGAAGACACTGTATGTATGATATGCCCAACTTGATTTACTTGACTTATTTCCTTTATTTCCTCTGAGAGCATATGGCATCCAGAAAAGCTCTCCATCCATCTATATATAGCAGTGTATTCAGCTCTCCCCAGGTTTTGTCCACTTCCCGCGCTTCCCTCTCAATCATCCTCTTCCAGGTTTCTTGTGGCTTTTTTCCCTCCTCCTGTCTTATAGATTCCATTCCAGAGTTTTTCTTTCTCGGATCTGAAGCTAGGTTGGAGCTTGGTCAGTTTCTCTCAACAGCTCTTTTTGCCCAACCATGTTATTGAATCTTGAGCTGAGGGCGAATCGCCAGTAACCACTCGTCTGTTTCAGACGAACGTGAGAGCGTGCAGAAAAAGACGTTCCAGAAATGGGTGAACTCGCACCTGGTCCGGGTCAACAGCCGTATTGGCGACCTGTACGTGGACCTTCGCGACGGCAAGATGCTGCTCAAGCTGTTGGAGGTGCTGTCGGGCGAGCGACTGGTCAGTGGCAAACTAGAACTAAGAATAAGAATAAGAAAGTCTGTATCCTATACTCTAATATGAGTAAGGTTAGCTTGCTTGCTTGATTGGAACTCTGATCACAAACAACGGCTCCAATGATTTTATTCAAATGTTAGAAATAACTAATTCCTGGGATAAAAGTACTAGACAGGTCTCATCTCCAGGAAAAATCTAATTATTAAAAAAAAAACGAATATACAAATTTAAAAATTTAACATGGGCTTATTAAGTTTTAAAATAAAAAAAAACAATAATAATAGCTGTTTATTATCAATCAGTGAATTGTCAGTCTTTGTGCCTCCGTTACTCCTCACCAGATCGTCACAACATTCGTTTAGCTGTCAAAATTGTAGTGGTTTCCAAGGGAGTTGCATTTTCCATTGTCTTAAGTCACAAAACTTTTCGCGTTTCTACCCTGATTCGCCCATAAAGCCAATGTTAACTTTCAAAGCCCGTTCCTCCTCAACAGATTTCTCGATATCGTTGATTTATGGCTCATTTTAAAGAGCAAAAATATACCTAGCAATTTCAGTAAGCAGAATTTCAATATCGCAAATACTAATCGATAAATAAAATTCCTAAATATTCGATATTTAAGATTTTTTTATGCGCAAACTATTTATGATAACAAAATTCTGCTCACTGAAATCGCTAGATATATTTTTGATCTTTAAAATGAACCATAAATAATCCATTTCGGACAACCCGTTGAGGAGGGATGGAGTTTGAAAGTTAACATTGGTCTTATAGGAGGAGCAGTTAGACGCAGAGGACTGGAGTCCCCTCTTAATTACTGTCCGGCAACGAGGAGAAAGGAATCCCCCCGCTTCCTCACCACGCCCATATTGCTGTAGATATTGCGACCCTAAAAAAAATGTAGGCTTCCGGCAGAGTATTTCTATAGAAATGTTATTCCGGTGCAAATATTTTGTATTTCCCATTCCTACATGTGTCTGTTTAAGTTTTGAACTACCTGGGGGGGGGGAGCTTTGCTCGGGGGAAGGCCAGTCAGTTTGTTTAGATGACTTGGAGTAATATTTCATCACTTCCTCTTCCTCTAAATCAGATTTTTGTAAATAAATTCTAAATTAAAAATTACACTTCACTAGAGGATAACGTGACCTTTCATTTATTTGACACCTTAACAAACTATATGTAATGATCAGGTGAGGAGTTACCGAGGCACAAAGTTAAATTTGGTCTTCTGGAACAAAACGCTAAGATGGTGACTGGCAACTTCCGGTGATGTAGACCAAGTTGCTCATTTTTAACCATGGATAAAACCATTCAGTACCATATCACACCTTGAGCCTGCCAATTAGCTGTTCTCCAGATTAATATAGGCCTATTAAAAACTACCAAGATACTTTAATTTAATTTAATTTTTGTTGTTGTTGTATAGAAACAATACTGGCATTTTATTTCTGTAGATGACTGTGAGTCTCATGGTTCTCGTGGTTGTTCACTAAATATGTCAATGATACTCGATCACAATGCTGCCTTGTGCCGTGTTCCCAAACATTGTGCTGTGCTCACACTGTGCATACATTACGAGGTTACGTTACATCATTTCACCATGTGGTAATCGATTCCAAGCATGTAGAAATTATGTTTGTGGTAAAAACTGTTGGAATGCATACAATAAATAAATAAAAATACACCTTTTTAATGTTTAACTCCTCTATAAAATTTGTTGAAAAGTTTACTATTTCTAATGCCTAACAGTGTCAAGAATAAGAAAATGTTGAATGTTTGAAAATTATATTTACTTCGGCAAATGTGTTTTTGGACTTAAAAAATCTAAAATAATCATATTTAAATAAAATAAAAAGAAATTTATAGCTATACTGTGAACTTTCTAATTTTTGATTCAGAATTTGTTGGTATTTCATTCTAATATATGTTACCGTTGCTGATTAATGGCAGTTAATCTTGGGTTTAATTTTTTTGTAAAACAAAGGTTATCGTATAAGTTTTAATAAAATTCATTCCAGCCAGTTACAAGTAATTGATGTGCTAACGCCTGAAGGTGTAAATAATATGTATTTACATAATTTAAAACATGCACATAGTTGTGATAATTTTATCACAACTATGTGCATGTAATGTACCTAGCTATTGTTTATTGAAAAACAATAATAATTTACTACCGAACCGTTCAGTAAAGCTATAATGAATGTTGACACATTGACGCTCTCATCAAGCATGTAACAGTGGAAAATTTGTCTTTGTGGAGGCACAAAGTTAACATTGGCCTTTTTTTAAGATGCTGTTTGGCAACTTCAGGTAATGAAGACTCTTAAGTTCGATCCCTAGCTGCGCAAACTCCACAGTAATAATTTTGTTCCAGTTGTTCCAAGTGTAATCGTCACAGTTTAGTTAAATTACATACCGTACAACCATTGACTACAAATTCTGAAGTAGACCTCTCATTGACATTGTAAAATCTGTCCCTAGTTTTTTGTGTGCTAGGATTCAAAGAGGACGTAGTTCTCACTAATCGCCAACAGAGTATACTGCTGTCAACTATTACTTATCCTTTCAAGGAGGGGATAATACATCGTTGGTGTGTCAGGAAGCAAACATCAGTTGATTATCACGTGCTTTCTGGGGTAGAGATGGTTTACAAGTTAATGTAAATAACTAAAATAATTAGTTGATTGCACAATCTGTTGGTGATCTAATCAAACACGTCCACTTTAAGTTCTGGCAAACACAAAAATTGGGACAGCTGGGCCATATAGATGGGATGTCTCCTTCAGTATATATATATTCAATGGTACAACTCTGAGGGTGTTACCCCCGTAACGTGTTGTGTGTGTGACAGCCGCGCCCCACCAAGGGCAAGATGCGGATCCATTGCCTGGAGAACGTGGACAAGGCGCTGCAGTTCCTGAGGGAGCAGCGGGTCCACCTGGAGAACATGGGGTCGCACGACATAGTAGACGGGAACCCCCGGCTCAGCCTGGGCCTCATCTGGACCATCATCCTGCGCTTCCAGGTGAGCGGCCACTGGGGAAAGGTTCAGACTGAAAAATGTGAAATACAGTAGACTCTCAAAAATCCAGATTGGCTTAGTCTGGGCTCTGGGCAGTCCAGACTAATGATCTTGAACTTTTTTGAAGTTTTTGTTGCAAATCAAATAAAAAAATAAACTTCACGTTTTAGTGCCTTCAGTTTTAGTGGTTAGCCCGCATTGCACAAATGTGATTATTTTACATCATCTTTCAGAAGCTCAATCTTGTATTCGACCATAAACATACACGCATAATGTTTTAATTGTTCACCGGAAAGGCGAAATTGATGTCCCTTGCCCACCTCTGGGAAATCCAGACCGACCATCTGCCACATTAGTTCGGATTTCTAAAAGAGTCTGCTGTACTGAAAAAATTAGTGGAATAAATTAGATTGTATAAATTGTGACAACTTTGACAAGTCAAGGAATTTAAAGTTTTAGAAAGGTCTAGACTGGGAAATTTAGAGGAATCCGGGAATTTTAAGTTTGGGAAAGTCTAGAAAGGGAAATTGGGAAAGCTAGACAAAATCGTGGAATTTGTAGTTTGGGAAAAAACTAGGATGAAAATTTTGGGAGACTGGAAATAGTCATGGGATTTTAAGTTATGGAGCAGGTCTAGAAATTTTTTAACAAAGTTATGTTGGACAAATCATTGCATTTAAAGTTTGAGAAAGGTCTAAAGGAGAAAGTTTGTGAGGACTGGGGGAATTGGGATAAGTCCCTTAAGTTTGGGAAAAGAGGTCTAGACTAGGAAAATTGGGATAAGTCTTGGGGTTTTATGTTTGGGACAGTCTAGATTGTGAAAATTAGGATAACTTGGACGAGTCAAGGAATTTAAAGTTTGGGAAAAGTCTAGAAAGGAAAAAAAATGGAAAATTAAGAAAACTGAGAAAATAATTAACCTTTTTATTTTGGGAAAATCTAGGAAGGAAATGTTGGGAAAAGTGGAAATAGTTATGGGATTTTTAATTTTGGAGAAAGTCTAGAAATTTGTTAACAGAGTCGAAACAACTTGTACAAGTCAAGGAATTTAAAGTTTGAGATATGTCTAGACTGGGGAAATTGGGATAGGTCCCTGAAACTTTAAAGTTTGGAGAAAATCTAGACCAGGAAAATTGGGAAAGCTGGGAAAAATCATGGCGGTTTTCATTTTTGGGAAAGTTTAAATGTTGTGAAACTTGGAAAAAGTCCTGGGGTTAAGTCTTGGAGAAAGTCTAGAAATGTGTTAACTGAGGTAAGATTAGTATGGTGTCTTATAATTTGTAAATTTGTATTATGCACAGTTCATGTACATTTGTGAACTTCATTCTCCAATGTAACTCCAGTAGTAACTCATAAACTTTACAAAATGTGGTCTTAGAGATTAACGAGTTAGTGAAATGTCATGGTTCCCAAGGTTTGTTTAAACAAAGAAGTACAAGCCAACTAATGGTCTTTGTTTTGGTCTAAAATTACATTAAATAAATGCTTTTACTTAGGTAAAACAAGAATATTTGAATAATAAAGAGTACTAAAATAATGATGAAATTTAGTTTATTGTACTCATCACCACCTTTACTTACCTCATACTAAGCAGAAATATGTAAAGTAGATATTGGTCAAATATGCAAATGGTACGTTATGCTGGTTAAATGTATGGGATAAAGTGGACTGAAAATCAAGATTAAACATAATTATGTCATAGCTATCATATTATTGTAGTACTTGTTGAACTAGGCTACACCATTTATTTTTACAAAATTAATTTAAAATCAAAATGCTTCAGTACAATATTTTTAATTGTAAGCTCTATCTAAAAATGTTTTTGCCCCCCACAGATTCAAGACATAACAATAGAAGAGACAGATAACCAAGAGACAAAATCAGCCAAGGACGCGTTACTGCTGTGGTGTCAGATGAAGACAGCCGGCTACCACAATGTGAACGTACGCAACTTCACCACGTCCTGGCGTGACGGTCTGGCGTTCAACGCGATCATACACAAACACCGGCCCGACCTCATACAGTTTGAGAAGCTCAGCAAGAGCAATGCTATGTACAACCTTAACAACGCCTTCACCGTTGCCGAAGACAAACTACAGCTGACCAAGCTGTTGGACCCTGAAGGTGAGTTTCTTGTGACTGGGAGAACTCTGAAAAGTCAAATGAATTCATTTAATTTTATAGCCTGGAAAAAGTTTGGGAGTTATTTGAAAACATCTGGATAAAGAACAAGAGTGAAACAGACGTTAGCAAATTTTAGCCTATAACTGGGAAGTGAAACAAAGCCTCTTTCTTGAACTAAGGTGGTGTGGAAAGGTGGACATGGCATTACGGCTATAAAAAATAAGTTTAAGATCATACTTAACAAATCATGGGAGAAAGTTGGAGAAAAGACGGGGGCGTGTCTTTGTTTATTAGAGACACTAAAAACATGAATATGTTCTAGCATTTCAACTAAGCGGCTTCCTCTAGGTTCTTGGGTATATCAGAAAGCCTGGAGTACTTGTCAAGTAATCTTAAAGAATGTGTAATAATAAACTTATAACAACGTAATCCGTTTTTATATTACCAAATTTAAATTAGTCGTGGTTGACTAACATATTTTTGGAAAGTTGAACCAATAATTATATTCAACCTATTAATATCCTAATTTTTGTTAATAAATAGATCAGTTATTACAAACATTTACAATCAACTGATACATACACCACTGACATTTAGTGGTAGCATTTACAAGTTGTGGAAGACCAGTCATATCTTAATCTCATAAAATGGTATGAAACACGAATTGCAAGTAATCGTGTGTGATTGATGTTACAGATGTGTTTGTGGAGCAGCCAGATGAAAAGTCCATCATTACCTATGTAGTCACATACTACCACTACTTCAGCAAGATGAAGCAGGAGACTGTTCAGGGCAAGAGGATAGGAAAGGTGAGCGCTGAGGAGTTAGAATTAAGAAACAGATTGGGATATGCTGCCAGAAAGACATGCGTAACTGTTAAATGTTACTATTGCTTAACAAACTGAGAAATAAAGTGGGCAGATGCTTTGCTGCTACCATAACGGAACTACGGTCTGATTAAACAGTTCCTAAGGCCAAACCTCTTACATTAGTTAAATATGAAGGCTGTTAGGAGTGCAAGCTCTCTTGCCTCATTGCAAGGGTTGTGTGAGTTAGGGCCATAATTCAATGCATATCAGGTCAGCTAGCATCCAACCGTGGTACCAGGATGGAGGATTACTGTCCACTATATATAGTAAATTAATTCAAATATGTTTTTTTTTCTAAACCAAAGGCAGCTTCTACGGTTTCAGTAAACGTCAGTTTATATGGACTCATTTTATGTGAATCCCACGTTACCTAATGAGCTGACTATGGAAAAAACTTTCTAATTTGTAGAAGTAGCCAAAAACGTTTTGTACGTATCTAGTGGTCTCCACAGTGACTGTTATACCTGTAGTACAGCTGTGTATAGTATAATAGAAATTAGAGTTATTGATGTATTTTAATTGGACAACCTGCTTGATTTTATAAAATTTTCACTGTCCATTCATGTTGAAATTTTACTTGTTTTTTTTCAAATGACTTAATGATACATATTTTATGGATTCTATTTATTTATACCTTATTAGTTTCAAATAATGCCTTCTAAAATATATGACATTATTGCTCTCTACATTCCTGTCAAGCTTACTCGCTTGTAAATTACACAGTAAGGCATCAGTTTATTCTCATTTTTAGCCATCCCGATCATGACACGCTCACATTATTCTGGTTAAACCAATATCTTCTGTAATTAATTATCAACTCCACTACATCCTCGAAAACTACCCTGTACAAATTAAACATCATGGGGTCTTTCACAGTAAACAAAATAGGCTATTTCAGTAAATCAAGTAGGCCTATGTTATTTTCAAAACTAGCCAAAGGTCCGTTATTTTCCAAACTAGCCAAAAGTCTCGTTATTTTCCAAACTAGCCGAAAGTCTCGTTATTTTCCAAACTACCCAAAGTTCCATTATTTTACAAACTAGCCGAAGCTCCATTATTTTCCAAACTAGCCGAAACTCCGTTATTTTCCAAACTAGCCAAAGCTCCGTTGTTTTCCAGGTGGTCGGCATCGCGATGGACAACGACCGCATGATCCAGGAGTACGAGAGTCTGACCAGCGACCTGCTCAAGTGGATCGAGTCGACCATCGGGAGTCTGGGCGACCGACACTTCGCCAACTCGTTGACTGGCGTACAGGGCCAGTTGGCACAGTTCAACAACTACCGGACTGTCGAGAAACCCCCCAAGTACGTACCAACATCCTGAGGTTGTAATATGTCAGAACTCCCTCTATGGAATTAACTGGAAACTACCTTCCTCTTTCATTTTATCTGGATTATTTTTGATCCTGGGCTGTAATAATTACCCTATCACAGATGTGGTTTTTGATTTTGAATTTCCATTTTTTAAGTTTCAAAGCGCACTGCAAGCCCCCCTCAAACTTTAGGATTAGATTCAATTGAATTTCCATTAAAATATTGGATACTGACAATATTGTACAGCTGATTAAATTGTTCTTATATTTCTTCGAAAACAAAAGAGAGTTAATTTTATTCTTGAATGTCGTGGTATTTTAGGTGAGGTTTTATATTACTCAGCTTTGTTTTCTATTTTCCTGGCGTCACTCACCTTAGTTGAACTGTAGAAAAGGTCAGTCTTGTCAATATTTTACTACGAATAAAACTACAACCCAAACACGAAAAACACATAACCTCCCATTCTCCAATTCCGACGTTGAGTCGTGGTTTGTAGTCGTGCAACGTGTACGCGATCAGTCACTAAGGACAACCTTGAAAGTGAAGAACACCTAGGTGTGGAAAAATGTCGGAATTTGAGAACGGGTGGTTATTATGTGTTTTTCATGTTTGTCGGTTTGGTGTTTGTGTTGTAGTTTGTAAAATGTTGATAAGACTGAACTTCTCTACAGTTCAACTCAGGCGAGTGATGCCCAAAAATGGAAAACAAAGCTGAATAAGAGTTGATTTTATTTTCAAAATGTAATGTAACTTTTATCTTCCCAGATTGTCACGTCTCAATAGTTACTTTTAATATGGTTTTCAAAGTGAATTATTAAACTAATTTGTTTATTATCATTTCAGATTTGTAGAGAAAGGTAACCTGGAAGTGTTACTTTTCACACTGCAGTCCAAGATGAGAGCCAACAACCAAAAGCCGTACACACCTCGCGAGGGCAAGATGATCTCCGATATTAACAAGGTATTGTATTTATTTTTTTATCCTGAAGGACATAATTATAAACAAAGACACAAAGCTGTTCATTTAATAACCAACAGAACAACAGCCCAGTTGGAGAAATATGGTAAAAGTATAATTCCCCCTGCTACTGTGCTGTTCATTTCAATTCAGCCAAAATATAATCTGCTTCTTGCTTTCTCAATGTTAAACATTCTCTCTGTTACTAAGCCATGGAGTATGATTTATTCTAGCCTGATCGGATTTGATCTTTTCTCTGTGGTAGGATATTATCATTCGTGGCTTAACCTTCTGTTCAATCATGTTACTGACCACCAGTTTGTCACTGTCTTTTATCTACAAATGACTCGTTTTGCCAGGATATCGATTGTTTCTGATGATTTGTCGACTCTAAAGAGCAGAATATTTGTTTGTTATTAAAACAACTGAGCTTTTGATTATATGTTATTATGGTAACGGGTTACAATTACTATCACGAGTAATCAAAGGGTAAGGCACTTTAAGGGCATGACAGAACTATTTAGTACTTGTTGCCCATTCAAGCGTTGCTGAAAAGCCCATCAGCTAAAGTTTTGCACTTCAAAATTAATTTCAAGGATGTGGGCCATAAAGTTGACATTAAAGCCTCGATGCACAAATTTCTAACATTTCAATTGCATTGATGATTTCCTCTGTCCAACTATTTTATTAATGTATCAACCAACGATTATAGCTATAATATTCATGCTGTTATGTGTAAATAGTTCCATCTCAAGTTTAGGTATGTTTGGCTTTTTTTACACATACACATACCGTAGTAAAACTTTGGTTTAATAAAGAGTCGGCTAACCTAAAATCAGATCTACTTAAGAGAAATGGCTTACCTACAATCAGCCGTATTATCTTTCAAAGCCTGGACACGTTATATTTCAAAACCATCCTACTTTTTACAGCCTTTAGTGTTAATTTATTCCTTTAGTGGAACCAGTTTCAAGTCTGTTATGAGTTATGAGTCATCAGCCACTGGTGTAGTAGGGCCATTTTAGATGCTGGATTGCTCTGTTTTTAGGCTGTATATTCCTTAAAACGTTCTCTTAAAGATCTGTTTGTATACCCTACATATGTATTTTTACATCCTTACTACTTTATCACATTCCTCCATTATCTCGTCTTTATCTTGGAATTTTTAGGCCTATTTTTGCAAGCTTTTATTAGTGAATTTCCTATGGAAAGTGAACTATTAGCATGACTCGCACGGTGAAACTTAAGCCCGGGACCACCATAGAAGTTCCTAACGTGACCCCCTGAACACGTTTTGGGGGGTCGTTCAAAATTTTATATATATATATATATATATATATGTGTGTATAGACTTATATATATATATATGTGTGTATGCACTCTAGCGGTCGCATTTTTTGTCCGATTTACTTCAAATTTGGTAGGGACGTTCCTTTCTATAATCTGTTGGACAAGTTCGTTGGGCAAAACAATCGGAAAACTCTAAACCCCTTTTTTGGGAATTAATCTTTCAAATTTCGAGTTTTGGACCCAAAAAGGGTCAGAAAAGCCCCGAATGTGAAATTAACGCATGTTAAAAGATGGGAATTAGTGTGACGAAACTTTTAAGCCCCCTCTCGTTATTCTAGCATGAATATTTACCGAGTTATTAAAGAAAATGTGTATCGACCAAACACAGTACGTTGTCTTATGGGGATTTTACATTAGAAAAGCCTATTATTCATTTGTTGGTGTACTTTTATCATTCCCAACAACCTCACGCCTACTTTAAAGCCTAACTGGACCTTCTCCTAGCCTTATAATGTGCAAAATTGTATTCCCACCATTGCGGGTAAAGAGAACCAGGAGCATCAGAACAGCCAAAAAATCAATATTTTCAGATTTGAATAAAAATTGAAATAAATGTATGTTTTTAACTGATTTTGAGTTTTTATAGTTTTTTATGTGGAAATTCACTTCCCTCACGTCAGCGTGCTGCGTGCGAACTCGTTTATTCCATAACCTGGTTGGAACGAGGCTTTGCTGAAAACATTTCCGATCTTCATACATACATATTTATATTTTTTTTCGCTTCCACTGGGTTTTAACATTCTAAATTCCTATCCTTAACAACCGATCAATTATACCTATATTGTAACCATTGTCGAAGGCGATCAGCTCAATTATTTCTTTTTCTTTGTTAAATTCTGTTGGAGGTAGTTAATAATTAAGAAGTTGATTTACCATTGATCTAAAAGAAGCAATTTTATATGAAATGGGATGATTTGAATCAGTTGGAATAACCAGATCCGATTGAGTGGGTTTCCTGTACATCAAATTCTGTTTGTTGCTCGTTCAAATTACTTTAATATCAAGCAACGGTTCTTTAACAATGTTATCTAACCGGTGGATGTTTTCCCTAGGCGTGGGAGCGGCTGGAGAAGGCCGAGCATGAGCGTGAGCTGGCGCTACGGGAGGAGCTGATCAGGCAAGAGAAGCTGGAGCAGCTGGCGGCGAGGTTCAACCGCAAGGCCAGCATGAGGGAGACCTGGCTCAGCGAGAACCAGCGGCTCGTCTCGCAGGTAGGCTCAGCATCCAGGACATGGTTCTGGCAAGTCAGAGAATATGAAAAAGGTCAGGGGAAAAGTTGGAAAAACAAAAGTCAAGGACAATTTTTGATTTTGTAATAGCAAAGCACTACTGTGCAAAAATCAAAACTTATTAGATTTGTGTCAAGTAGGTTCAATGAAGAGGAAGTGAATCAAAACTGGTAAGACAATAAGTGTATTGGACAAAAACAAACTGTAAACATAAAAAATAAATAGGAGAGTGTGGGGGCCGATCAAATAAATATTTTTTTAATTATTACCTATTGTAGAAAGTGTGCATTCCGAGTCGAGAGTGAGGGAAAATTAACTTTTTTTGTTATAGAAAATTAGGGAAATTTAACTTTTTTGGTCAGGGAAAGTCCAAATCTCTCAATGTCAAGGATATATTTGAACGATATCAGAAACATAACTTGTTGTGAATTAGAATTAGAAGGGTTTTTAGTCCTACTAAGTTTTGAGGTGGGAACGACCATTTGTTGCTCCACACAAGTCGAGACAGTACCCCACGTCTTCCTAATAGTTGCCATTGTATAGACTGGGTGTGTTTCTTTGAACAATTGCCTGGTCTCAGACATCAATATAAACTGGTCTATCAACTGGAAGAAACCTGCTCCCACATGTACACAAGGAAAGCTTTAATGTTTACTAATTACAAATAAAGGTTTTAGGGTAGGGGGACTCTAGGGCATGATACAGACAAAACTGTGAAATGATAGGGATGCCGGAGAATTTACCCATTAAGAAGAAGTGTAAATCAACAGGAAAGATGTCCAAAACAGGATTATCACTGGCCAAAAATCACACAAATATACACATAAACTAGATAATTTTCGGGACAACTTGTCCTGAAAATGATCTAGTTTATGTGTATATTTGTGTGACTTTTGGCCAGTGATAATCCTGTTTTGGACATCTTTCCTGTTGATTTACACTTCTTCTTAATGGGTAAATTCTCCGGCATCCATATCCTTCAGGATCATTTTCAGGACAAGTTGTCCCGAAAATTGTCAAGTTTATGTGACTTTTTGTCAGTGTCTTTCATATTGATTTACACTTTTTCTCAATGGGTAAGTTCTCTGGCGTCCCTATCCTTTCTAGAAACTAGAATAATGAAGGTCACTTAGTAAGTTTTTACTAATTACAAAAACTAGGGTGTTTTAGCGAATTTCCCCTATAGGGAAGAAGCTATTACCGTAGTCGGCATGGTAAGACCTAGGCCCGGGACCATGATAACTTTTCGTTTTGAGGTCCCCAGACCCCAAAAACACCATTCGTTCGAAACTGTATATATATATATATATATGTGTGTGTCCGTGAGCACGATAACTCTCGTAAAACTTATCCGATTTTGATGAAATTTGGTATAAACGTGTAAAGTAACATTTATGACTTTAAGTTCGAAAACCAGCCAGATCGCTTTATCCAAAGGGGTATTTTGGGGGGGTTTTGTACCCCAAAAATGGGTTTTTTGAATTTTTTACATATAATTTTGGAAATAGTCAAATTTTAGTTTTTACCATTGGATTCAGCTTAAAAAACACACAATTTGGTATTTTGATCATTTCTCTACGTCAATTGGTTACCGAGATATTGAAAGTGCTAAACACAGTACGTTGTCTAATGTTATTCTTATGGAGGAAAAGACAAATTTTATATCTCGCTTATTTATGAACGTATACTGACAAAACTTGGTATACGGCTTCATCTGGTTGTGGACCATTGATATTTGCTCCAAAAAAAATTTTTTGCCAAAGGTTCCCGTAGCAGCAAACCTGCGTACGCAGCCCCATGTTATTCTTATGGAGAATAAGTAACGTGTTATCTCCCTTAATTATGAAAATAAATTCATGAAATTTGGTACGTGGCTTTACCTAAATGAGTTATATTGATATCTGTAGAAAACCCCATTTTTTGTTTTCCTTCCTTCAGCAAACCTGCATACTCAGCTGCCATGTTATTCTTATGGAGAATAATTAAAATGTCATAAATCGTTTATTTATGAATGTATATTAATGAAACTTGATATGTGGCTTTATGTGGTATTATGATACATATATATGCATTGGAAATTCGCTGAGTACGCAGGTTTGCTGCTACGGGGGTATTATATTTTACGAGGATTTACCCAACAAGTCTAAACTCCCATTTCAAAATTACGATTTAAGTTAGGAATAAAATCTTACGATCACGTAAAGCAAAAAAGTGACAATAAAACAACTCTTCCACATTAAAAAACTACTGCCCTCCTCGGTAGTCTAGAGTTTGCCGACGAACTAAAGGTACATTTATTGGGATATTGTTGCATGGCCTGGATTCTATAATGGACTACTTGGCAACAACAGACACATAAATATCTGTCCTTTCTACTGCACTATCTTCGATAATACCCTTGTTTTCAACCAAGTATCTTTCGTATGTGATGTATTGATACCTAAAGAAAGAATAACTACTGATTACTAACCTTTCGTCAAAACGTGTCAACCATCCTTATTAGTGAATTTCCTTTGGAAAGTGAACTATTAGCATGACCTGCACGGTGAAACTTAAGCCCGGGACCACCATAGAAGTTCCTAACGTGACCCCCTGAACACGTTTTGGGGGGTCGTTCAAAATTGTATATATATTTATATATATATATAGACATATATATATATATATATATATATATATATATATATGTGTATGCACTCTAGCGGTCGCATTTTTTGTCCGATTTACATCAAATTTGGTAGGGACGTTCCTTTCTATAATCTGTTGGACAAGTTCGTTGGGCAAAACAATCGGAAAACTCTAAACCCATTTTTTGGGGATTAATCTTTCAAATTTCGAGTTTTTGGGCCCAAACAGGGTCAGAAAAGCCCCAGATGTAAAATTAATACATGCAAAAAGATGGGAATTAGAGAGGCGAAAGTTTTAAGCCCTCTCCCGTCATTCTAGCATAAATATTTACCGAGTTATTAAAGAAAATGTGTATCGGCTAAACACAGTACGTTGTCTTATGGGGGTTTTACACTAGAAAAGCGTGTTATTCCTTTGTTAGAGTACTTTTATTACCCCCAGCAACCTTACACCTACTTTCAAGCCTGTCTGGACCTTCTACTAACCTTATAATGTGCAAAATTGTATTCCCAGCTTTGCAAGTAAATGAAACCAGGAGTATCAGAACAGCCAAAAAATCAATGTTTTCAGATTTCAATAAAAATTGGATTAATGTATGTTTTTACACTGATTTTGAGTTTTAAAAGTTTTTATGTGGAAATTCACTTCCCTCACATCAGCGTGCTGCGTGCGAACTCGTTTTATTTTATTTTATTTTTATTTGTTCTAAGTCTTCTTTCTTTCCTTACTTATTTGTAAACTTTATTTCTTTCGTAATGATGGTTTTTGTTGTTTTTTTTACTTGAAATATTATATCAGAATAAGCATTGTTTTTACCATTGCATGTGAACGAAATTGTTATATATAGTTTTAAGAAATCAAATTACATCTGAAAATTCATATTTATAGTGCTTATAAAATTAAAAAATTATAAACCTAATTGTTATTTTGTATCAACAATCATTCCCATATATGGACGTCTTACTAAAGCCCAAAGACCCAAAGGGCCGTCGGCCAAACGGTTGCAGAGTTTCGGGTTTCTGAAACATCGTCCTTGTGTATCTCTCTGTAAAATTATTCATCAAATAAACTTGATTTTATATAATTGTCATGAAATTCAAGCATTATTGATTGTTGTGAAGACCATTCAGTGCGAAACACAAAAGTCTGAACATTGTCCTGTTAGTATGTATGAAGCTGCAGAATAAATTGAAATGAATATAATATTTTAACTGACATGAAAGTTAACACATAACCTAAGGTGCAATTTATTTCTGACCTAGCCTAATTGTTAATAAAGCATGTGTAGAAATTTGTTCTTATCAGTACAAATATTCCATAATGCAATAATACTTGTATATTATTTACGGTATATAAAATTAGCTAAAATAAACTTTCCCAACCTACTGTAAATATAAGATGAATATTACTTATATGTATCATTTTAGAATGTTAAAATTTAAAAATAACAAACTGTACAAATGTTATGTATATGGCAGATGAGTGCCGCAAAAGTGTTCTAAATTTGATTTTGCAAGTAAGCCAAAAGTCTAAAGAAATCGTATTTACTAGGCACAATCGTTATTGTACAATAAACAGGATTTCCGTTTATACAAATGTAAACAAACTTGAGATTACTTTTAAATACTATTAGACAAAGAGAACATTTGCGTCGTTAAAAAGTTATCGAAATATACTGCTGTATAATAAACATGAAAAATATCGGTTATGATCACATGAAACCTTTTAGCATACATTTTATTTAAGGTAAATCAGTGTCAAAAATTATCTTGACACCTAACTGTATGATATGCTCCCCTGTTCTGTAAGCTAGTAGAGCGTTGAATAGAAAATATTAAATAAAACTGCAAAAATTGCATATTTCAATTTTATAACTTTAAATAATATTCTATAAAACTGCAAAAATTGCATATTTCAACTCTATAGCCTAAGTTTTTATGTCATACTTTTCGGATCTTTTTCAATTAGCATTGTGGTAGGAACGAATCTTATAAAGAACAATAAAATACTTAAAAACGCTTGAAGTGCTGAAGATTAGTCTGGTTATATGTTTTTACTCACAGCTTAGTTGTAAGGGCAGAAATTCAAACAGATTGCATTTACCCTTGCTGAGAGTAGATCAAATTTATTGTTATTTTTTTGGAAACTCAAATGTTTATAACTTAACCTAACGTTTTAAAACTCGTGCAAATGTATTTGTTCTTTTATGGACTTATCATAAAAACCGTAACATATGTTGTTTTTTATTCATTTATTTTAGTAAAGTATTATTGTAGGTACAGTACATAGACGTCACATAACATCATAAGTTTTCTTTTCTTTCATGAATGTCTGGTAACTTTAAGGGTCCGGGTGGTTGCATTTCGATTTGTGGTTGCATTTCGATTTTTTGATATTTCAGTTCCTCAGTTTCTTTGGAGGTGTGGCGGGCAGCAGTTGGAAATTTCCCCCTCAAATTTAGTTGTTCTCATCGGTTGATTCTTATGTTTCAGTTCATCAGTGTCTTTGGAGGTGTGGCGGGCAGCAGTTGGAAATTTCCCCCTCAAATGTAGTTGTTCTCTTCGCTTGATCCTGATATTTCAGTTCATCAGTTTTTTTGGAGGTGTGGCGGGCAGCAGTTGGAAATTTCTCCCTCAAACGTAGTTGTTCTCTTCGCTTAATCCTGATATTTCAGTTCATCAGTTTTTTTGGAGGTGTGGCGGGCAGCAGTTGGAAATTTCCCCCTCAAATGTAGTTGTTCTCATCGGTTGATTCTTATGTTTCAGTTCATCAGTGTCTTTAGAGTTGTGGCGGGTAGCAGTTGAAAATTTCTCCCTCAAACGTAGTTGTTCTCTTCGCTTGATCCTGATATTTCAGTTCATCAGTTTTTTTTGGAGGTGTGGCGGGCAGCAGTTGGAAGTTTCTCCCTCAAATGTAGTTGTTTTCATCGCCAGTTCATCAGTTCTATGGAGGTGGGCGGGCAGTAGTAGTTACGTCCTGGACCTGGACGCTGAACCCTGGATGTCCTGTATCCCAGGTTTGACTCAAGTGAAGCACTTGTTTGAATACTTTCGCATCTGTAAGGTTGTCTCAGTTTCTTCTCCTTTGTCTTCTTCTCTTATTGATCCTCCCCGGACGCCTCTGACTCCTCTGAGTCCATGGACCCCTCACTCGTCGCCTCCAACGACGGGATGTCCTCATAATTGACAACGGCTACAACCCGCTCCGGTGGCCGCCTCCACCACCACACGGCCCCGGCGAGCACAGCTCCGCCGAGGACGACACCTCCGACCGCCCACTTGTGGTCACCTCTGGAACAGTTAAAATATCCTATTAATTAAATTGTATTATATATGTTTTCTTTGACAAACTAAATTTCCACAAAGTACTGGTACTGACGATCACTAGCAACTTGTCATCTTTTCAGGAAAACTCAAAACAGTTCCGTTAGTTCAAATACAATCCCGACACACCATTTCGGGAAGATAAATGGCAAATCCGTGGCTTTGAGCATGTTTTTGAAGCAATCGAACAACCTAAATGGCTGATAATTAGAACAATCGTATAAATTAAATGGAAAAATCCCCAAAGGAGCCAAATTGTTATATGTTACCATTATTTTCTCTCCTTACAGTAAAGGAAACTATGTCGCAACCTTTTAAAATAAAAACTGTGTGGCAGGTATAGCACTTCTAGGGCCATAAATTAAATTATGAAAATGTCAAGTTAAAACACCTTTTTTAAATATTGGTATTTGATCAGCTTTTTTATTTTATCATCCCATAAATCTGGAGTGAGACTAATAAAAGAAGGTGAATAAAAAAAGCTAACACGCTGTAATGATTGCCATAGTAGATTGACATGATATGTTCAAGTAGAAATAATACTACCACAAATACTGAGAAATTGCCAGAAAACACCAAAATTATTTTACGTTGTCTTAGAATAAAAAGAAAATGTATCTGTGATCACTTACACAAAACTCCGCCAGTCCATCTCAGATGAATTGAGGATTAAAAATAAAAGGTTGTTTAATAAAACTGAGTCCCAACCAAAGACGGTTTCCTAGGTTTTAAATTGATTAACTTGAAATCGCTACCATGGCAACTGACTACAGTGACATCGTCTACATTAATATGCTTGACCTTCCTGCAGTTCCCGTTCTCACCCAGGGTAGTGAGATTATTCGGCCTCCAGTAGTTTGATTGCAGTTGTGTGCGGCGTTCTAGGGGTCGTTAAGCCATCTCGAATACACAGCATCTTTTTTCAAGTAATTGTCTCGTTATAAAAAACGGATTATCCTTAAGATTAATATCGTTAACTGGGGAAGGCCAGTAGTGTGGGCCAAAAAGGATTTTTAAAATGGAAGTAGTCCTGGGTTTGCTTAGAGAGTATTAACTATCGTCCAACCATAGTTCATTCGGTCCAGGTACTCTGATGCCACTAGGAGAACACTCTCTTATCAAATGAGGGGACGAGCTCAGAATTACCATTATGAATAAATACTCCCGTTAGAGCAAACCTGCATACTTAGCGAATTTCCAATGCATACCTTACAAAGCCACTTACCGTACCAAGTTTCATAACAATAAATACCCCTGTCGCAGCAATCCGTAGATTTCGGATTTGAGCTTTTGGTGGAATTATTTTTTTAGTGCTCAATGAACCCGTGCTCAAAGTTTTTTTTTTTACTGATAGTTCCCGTAGCAGCAAACCTGCGTACTCAGCCCCCATGTTATTCTTATGGAGAATAAGTAACGGGTTATCTCCCTTAATTATGAACATAAATTAATAAAATTTGGTATGTGGCTTTACCTTCCTGAGATATGTTGATATTTGTGTAAAACCCCATTTCTTGTGTTCCTTGCTTCAGCAACCCTGCATACTCAGTCGCCATGTTATTCTTTTGGAGAATAATTAAAATGTCATAAATCGTTTATACATGAATGTATATTTATGAAACTTGGTATGTGGCTTTATGTGGTATTAAGATACATATATATGCATTAGAAATTCGCTGAGTACGCAGGTTTGCTGCTACGGAGGTATTTTCCAATACACCCTGATGTAGCTCAGAGCTCTTTGAGAGTTACGTACTAACCAAAAGAGAATTATTTTTATAGTTTATTATCTTAAAAGTTTTATACCATACTTGAGTTCAAAGTCTGACATCATTAGACATTTGGTGTGTATTCTGTTTTCAGAACCTATTGCTCTTCGAATTAAATCCAACATAGAATCTGTGACAACTTGTAATTAATTGTTTTACTTCACCTTAAGGAAAAGAGAATCTTGAGGAAAGATGTGGAGAGGGAATCTACAGGGAAGTGGAGACCTGTAGAGGGAGGAGGGCAGAAACTACATGAGTGATTTTCATTATTTTTAAAGTGTATAGTAGTTTCACCGAATGGTTGTTGTCACGACAGGACAACTTTGGATTTGACCTGGCGGCTGTGGAGGCGGCAGCCAAGAAACACGAGGCTATAGAGACAGACATTCTCGCCTACGAGGAAAGAGTCCAGGCGGTGGTGACGGTGAGCCAGGAGCTGGAGGCTGAGAACTACCACGACATCGACCGCATCAACGCCAGGTATGTCGCAGGGATGGTGAGGGGCAGTCAACATTTGCGAGGTAGAGTTATTAAATAACCTAGTGAATGGTAGTAAGCTACAGACATGCAGATAAGAAAAGCCAACTTGAGGATAAAGGCTCTTTGACTGAAACATGTATTACGTGGCAACACCATGTAAAATCTGCTGAAAATGTCAAAAGGGAAATGTAAATCTGTCGTAAATGATGACACGAACACGTAAAATACTTTTTATAGCCAGATAATAGAATATTATAGCCATATAATAGAATATCAGATGAGAACAAGGTCAGGGCACATTACATTTGTCTTTAAACAGCCAAACTGTTTAATTTCGGCCATAAATGACGAGTGGACTGGGTAACTTTGGTTGCATATGACGACTGCACCGAATAATATCGGCTGTCTATGGCGATAGGCTGACTAAAATTGGCCTTAACATCAACCAGACTGTGAATTATTGGTTAAAAATTGTAATGCTGGGAAGTAAAACCATTGGGAGATTTGGTTACAAACTGCAATTAACTTTACCATCAAATAGTGCTGCCAAATCACACTATGTCTGAAACCGTCTGATGATAAATAGTTACCGTATGGTAATAAAACTATGTTGAGATAATTAGGGGGACCGATGGTTCAAAGTTCAAGGTAACAATGGTCATGGGCTTAACCTACAACAAAAAATTAAAAATTGGGATTACTTAATTAAGAAAAACGAAATATTAAAAAATTGATTTCCAGTTCACACTTGCCGTTGTGGCTGTTGCAGGAAGGACAATGTGCTGAGGCTGTGGCACTACCTGCTGGAGCTGCTGAGGGCCCGCAGGATGAGGCTGGAGCTGAGTCTGCAGCTGCAGCAGAACTTCCAGGAGATGCTGTACATCCTGGACTCCATGGAGGAGCTCAAGATGCGGCTGCTGTCCGACGACTACGGTGGGTAATTGTTTTATACATAAAATAAGAATTATACTTCTTGAAACAAATAAGTATTTTTCATTTTATAAATAATTCACATTAATTAAGAAATTGTAAGAAATATATGAAATTGATGAACTAGTGTTATAGAATGATTTTTGTATTAATTCAAAATGTAAACAAATACAAAGTTGCATTTTTAAACAGATGATTAAATAAATATGTTCTAAATAAGAATTAATTCATTTAGATATAACAGTAATATAGGATAACAAACTGAAGTTTGTCTTGTATACACCTCTCAAAGTCTAGGAGGTTTAGTGACAATGTCAAAACATTGGCTACTTGGAGTGCTGGTGCTTTGGGCTTCTTATGTTTATGTTCAGGATGTTTCAGCTGAGTGCTGAAAACAGATTTCTAGCAGCAGTTAAGATACTTAAGAGGGGGCTCCATTCCTTTGATTCTACATTAGGTGCAGGTGCTTCTTCCATAAAGCCAATGTTAACTTTGAACGTTCCCTCCTCAACGGACTATTTGAAATTGTCGATCTATAGTTAATTTTTAAGGGGGAAAAAATACCTAGCGATTTCAGTGCGATCAGATTGTTGATATCAGATATAGTTCATCCATAAAAAAATTGTAAATATTGAATATTTTGGAATTTGATTGTAATATTATTGTTTGTGGTATTAAAATGTTGATCACTAAAATTGCTATGTATTTATTTGCCCTTAAGAATAACCAAAAATCAACGATATTGAATTACTTGAGGAGGACGGACGGGCTTTGGAAATTAACATTAGCCTTACAGAAGAAGCAGGTAGAAACACCATATGTTTAATGGACTAGAGCCCACTCTTAAGTTTTGTTTCACCCATTGCTATTTCAAAAAATAATTCTCTTGTTAATAAATCTGCCAGAGACAATTTTGTATTTATTTAGGCCTATATTTAAAACACACACCGTACAGTAGAACCTCGATAACACGACTCTCAAGGGGATCTCTAAAATAGTCTTCTTAACGAGGTGCACTTGTAATTGAGGGTCATGCTATCAAGGTTGTTTTCACAACGAGACGTGCTATCGAGGTCACAGACTTTTTGCTATACCAAGCACATTTTTTATATAACATTTCTAATTTTGTTTTAAGCAGAAAATTACCGTATAAATCAGTCATAAATAAAAGAACACACGTTCAAGTATAACAATACAATTACAGTAATTAAAACAAGTATTGAAATTGATTGACAAATAATAGGCCTAGTAAAGTTTATAATTAGGCTGTAATATTCATATTAGAAAATTAATGTTACTGTAAATTGTTCATTGTAGGCCTACTACTGTGATAATTTTCTTATTCAATAAAATACTATGCAGAACTTACGGCAGTAAGAAAAAAAATCAACCGACTCAGTTCACTAAAGTATAGAGTTAATAAGCTCAAAATACCGTACAGTTAATTATTGTGAAATACTGATTTGACCCGTGATAGATAAGGAAAGGCCGGTAGGGGAGGGGGATAGGAAAGCAGGGGTTTTCCGGTTGAGACCTGAGCCCAAGACGTTGTTGTTTACTTGAAAACATCCGATCTAACCGTGGGAACTATGCGTGAGAAAATTTGAGTCGTGCTATAAAGGTTCCGTAACGCAAAACGGCGCGCTATTGAGGTTAGAGTCGTGAAATAAAGGTTCACTTACCCAAAAAAGCGTGTTATTGAGGTGGGGGTCGTGCTATAGAGGTTCAGTTATTTAAAAATACGCGCTATAGAGGTTTATTTATTAGTAATATGAAATAACAAAAAGACGTGCTATCGAGGTATTTATTTGAAAACGAGTCGTGTTATAGAGGTATTTATAACATTGAGTGTTATGGGAGATTCACGGGGATTAGAAAACCAGACTCATTATCGAGGTTTTCGTCTTATCGAGGGTCGCCTTAGCGAGTTTCTACTGTATTACCATAATACCTTGTTGGTTGAATTCACAAACGGTTCAAATCATAATCCCAAAGCTTTTGTTTAATTAATTTTATGAGGCTAAAGATGCATCAGCATTGTGGTTTCAGTGATGAAAAAAAGTTGTAGAAAGTTTAAGAAAAATTAACTTTGAAGTAAGTAACACCTTAACTCGTTCGCTACTGAGTCAAAAATTTGACTTTCAGTACAGACCGATGTTACCGCTCGCTCCGTACTACCGCTCGCTCGCTCAGACCGATATTTGTGACGCTCTGTTTTTCGCTATAGACCGACGTCTAACGTGTGTCTCATGGGCTCCGACATCACGTATTTGTGCTTATTGTTATAAAAATAGTCTCTGGCTGCCAGTTGGTATATTAGGTCGTCTTTAGTACTGCATATCGGGCTAGAGGAATGTCTGTCGCATATATATATCGCTTGGTCCGAGCGTGGGATTTTTTATTTTGACTACAGTAAAGGGTTGGCCAACCTGTAAAAATCCACAAATATGCACAACTTTAACTTATAAAGTGAGTTATGCATTTTTATAATTGGTTTTTGAGTATAATTAACACTAATTCATTAAAAAAATGATTTGGTCTGGGGATATTTTTCTTTGTGTTTGCACTAATACTATACATTTTTAAATTGATCCGCTATGAACACCCATGTGTCACGCTTAGTACCGGTAGCTAACGTGTTAAACAAAGCATTGTGTGTGGCGCAGGCAAGCATCTGATGGGCGTGCAGGATCTGCTGCAGAAGCACTCGCTGGTGGAGGCCGACATCAACGTGCTGGGCGAGCGGGTCAAGGCGGTGGTGCAGCAGAGCCAGCGGTTCCTGGACCAGGAGACCACCGAGGGCTTCCGGCCCTGCGACCCGGCCATCGTCATCGAGCGGGTGCAGCAGCTGGAGGTCGGTACCGCACTGCGGCAGACGATGGTTATGTGCTTATATAAAGCTAGGCACGTTCACTGACAAAAATTATGAGGCACTTCCCATAATCGGACCCTCCTCAACCTCATACTTCAATTAAAGCTCTTGAAAGAAATTGTCAGAACCATTGCCAAAAGTTAACATTTTGAAGTTTGGAGGCACTATTTTGTTAGGGGAAAATACCATTTTTTCAATTTTTCCACTTTGAGCGTGTTTTGAAGAAAACGGTAAGAGATGGCAAAAAATGTTAAATACAATATTTGTTAGAAATTCAATTCCAAACTATCGATTTATTGTCAGATTTAAGATTCGATCATTCGTTTAGCCGCTATTCATCCGAGAAGGAGTAATTTTGAGTGTTTTGGTCTATTTAAATGTGTACAAAGTTTTGGATGTTTTATGAAAGCACACTAACCTTTGGCTAACCCACATTTTTGTAACAGCTGATTGATATAAAGCTCATTGTTTTAGTTTTTCTTTGGTTAAAAACTACGGTATTTGAGTTTGATTTAAACTTGTTAAAGGAATGCAAGTGAGCGAAGCGAACTCTAAAAGGGGGTTTGGGGGCGAAGCCTCCAACGACGATGAGCCTAGTCTTCTTATATAAAGCTAGACGGGTTCACTGACTGACTGACTGACCGATTCACTGACATAAATTATGAGGCACTTCCCGTAATTGGACCCTTCTCAACCTCAAACTTGAATTAAAACTCTTAATGAGAAATTGGCAGAACAATTTCCAAAAGTTAACATTATTTAATTTTGGAGGCACTTTTTGGGCGTGACAATACCATTTTTTTCTATTTCAATTTTCCCAATGAGCGAATTTGTAAGAAAACTGAAAGAGATGCCTAAAAATGCTTAATTCAAAAGTTGAATAAAATGTAATTCCAAACTAAAATTGGACTGATAAAATAAATAAACGTCAAATGTCAGGTGAATCCTATACTCTAATACAAGCAATGTCTGTCTTTGGTTTGTTTGCAACATGTATCTCAGAATCCAGCAGAACCTTTTTGTTAAAACCTTGGGTAAGGGCTTTAGGATCTAAAAAAATAGATTGTCAAAAACCTCAACCCTAGGAAAATTCATATTTTGTTAAAAATCTCATTTGAAAATTTAAAAGTGGAGTTTGAGCTGGTTATGGAGTTTCAAATCAAAACAAAAGAATCATAACAGCTGTAAATAAATTAACCAGTAAACTATCAAAGCGCATGGTAATGTATTAACAAGTGATTTATTGAAAACAGCGACTAGAACCATTGAATAATGAGTGGATATAGTGTGTAAAAATATGTATAGCGTGGAAATATTTTCACCCACGAAACAAATCAAATATCACTGAGCATGGCTCGGTCTCTCCGGTACTTAGTTTAAATCAGGGTAGGTAAACAAATGTGAAACGTGAGCTGATTGATTGGGTGGTTGCAGGACGCGTACGCAGAGCTGGTGAAGCTGGCCGTGGAGCGCAGGGCTCGGCTGGAGGAGAGCCGCAAGCTGTGGCAGTTCTACTGGGACATGGCCGACGAGGAGAACTGGATCAAGGAGAAGGAGCAGATCGTGAGCACGACGGAAATCGGGCACGACCTCACCACCATCAACCTGCTGCTGTCCAAGCACAAGGTGAGCTGCTGAGAATAAATATAAAATTTCAACGTTTCTCCTTTTCTTTCATTAATCTTTTATGAGTTTTATGTTATTTTCTGTATTTTTGATACTGCAAACTGATCCGTTGGACATCAGATTGGGGTAGCCAGTTGTCGGCTGCACTCATAGGCTCCGAACTCTTCTGCAAAATCTCTCGTGAGTATGCAGGTCAGTCCATCACATCATGGGCTCGGGAAAGGCACCGCAGGAGATGGGTGTAGCTCACTTTGGAGTCGAAGTTAGTTAATGGACTTGAACACCTGAGGAAACTGGGAAACTTGGAAGTCCCGTGCAGCAGAGCCCTGAGGACTTTAGTAATCGGCAATATGGCTATGACACTCCTGGGTACATAGACTATCTTTGTGCAAAACTTCAGTAGAATTGGTCCAGTGGTTTTGGCGTGATGGAAGAATAGATAGACACCAAATCATTTTTATAATAGTTATCTTTTACCTCAGAGATATTCATATGCCCCTTGGCAATCTTCTATTTAAAAGGAATCCATCAATCGTAGATGCCAACTTAAACATACAGTGTTAGAGTGTGATAGTGAAGTAGCCAGTCTCACGTGTGGTGTTGTCATGTTGCAGGCCCTGGAGAACGAGATAGGCAGCCACGAGCCTCAGCTGATGAGTGTAGTGGCGGTGGGAGACCAGCTGGTGCAGCAGGGCCACTTTGGCGCGGAGAGGATACAGGAGCGGCTGCAGGACACGCTGGCCAACTGGAACCACCTGTTGGACCTGGCGGCGCTGCGACGCAAACGGCTCGAGGAGGCAGTGGACTTCCATCAGGTGGGTGGCGGGGGAACCGGGGAAAGTCGGGGAATTTTAAGTTTTGGGAAAATAAGGGAATTTTAAAAAATCTAAGCCTTAACCTGTGAGAGCATGGATATCGGTCTAAAAGTCCGGTTGGTGCTTTTTTGTGAAAAATATATTGCGTAGGTGTCGGCAGTGACAGCCGTCACTGTACCTCACATGCATCATTCAAAGATGGCTGTGACACACTTACCGCAGGATTTTAGCTATCATATATTTTTGAAAGTTATTTGGTCTACGTCAGAATCAGGTTTTACACGATTTAAACTTTATATATTAAATGTTTATACAATAACTAATTTTACATTTCACTACCTTTTACATGTTTTATTTTATCTTTCGTACTTTTTACAAATATTGTTACTCTTTTTTTAAGTTTCCTCACTTCATTATCCAGTTGTGATATTTGACTGATGAATGTTTTTCGCAGGAAAATAGGACACTGAAGCTGTTACAAATAACTTTTGAATAATCAATTCAGTTTAGTAATTATAAAAAAATAATGTTCCCTCTACGGGAATTACTATTTGTAATTCAGATTTAGTTGTATTATGTATATTGATTTCCTTTAAACTATTACAACTTTTGGTTAAGGAACTCTCCCCTCAAAGGTTTTTGAGTGCTAACTTATTGTTCAGAGTCCTTCGCATAGTTTCTGCAAAGAGATGGGTGCGGATGTTTGCCACAAGCCTGAATCATGTTCAGTGAAGGTTAAAAGTTTAATGTCTTGTTTTAAAGGTATTAGTACATGTTGCTAGTCGGGACTTAGAAGTAACTTAGCATTATTTAAGGGATTCTTAAAAAAGGGATCTTTTGGAATATTTTTTTGTTTTTAATTATTGTACTGTAGAAAAAGTAATAATTGAGTAGGGTAATTTGATGTTATAGATTTGCTGTATTACATTCAATTTGTATCGTTCATTCATAATTAAAGAATACAAGTATCTTTATATATCAAAATTGTTTGTTATGTTAAACTATCTGTTGGTAAATAGTATTTTATATGTAGATACATTTTAGTTACATTTTTTATAATAATTAAATATTTAATTAGTTTATCATTCACCGTGAGACAAAATGGATAGTTAAATCTTTCACACAGCATCAAAAGCTAATTTCTTTTCTGTACCTACCCATATCAGCCAGGGGTCTAATGAAATCTAAATGACGTGAAAGTTGAAAGAATTAATTACAGGTAAGCCTGAACAGCCCGACTCTAGAGAAAAGTAAGAAGGCATTTAGAAGTTAATGCAATTCGGATTTATACAAATATATTTTTCCTTCCTAGTTTTATCAACAGCATTTATTTTTTCAATTGAGTTGGTGTCACTACAATTTCTCTGGCTATGCACTCCAGTGTACTTCTGAATGGTGCAAAATATACAACATTATTTTATGAACAAATCTTGAGACGAATTGCCCGAGTTAGGCTTGAAAGAAGTTAGCAGTATCGGCGAAACTTAAGTGAGAGCTGAGGAAGGACTTTGTGACACCCTCTAGTATATTTTAACGCTTGTAAACATCTCATTATCTGTAACAACGACAAAATCAAGTCTCCCAACTTATTGCAGGGGAATAGCTTGCACAAATACTTGGGTTCAAATACAGCTTATATATACACCAAGCAGCAATCGTTGATCTCATTTGAGGGTAGATCTTGTCATACTGAACACATAAACATATACCAAAACTTATTTACACAAAACAAAAATATAATGGCTGGGCATAATAAAGGTCATTCATATGGTTACTAGAGTATTCCTCGATAGAAAAACAACTATTTTCCTATTTTTCAGCCACTATCCGAACCTTGTTTTGGAATTTCCTAGGTCCAGGTCCTTTACTTTCTGGGACAGCGTATTGAATAACTTATAGGCTATCGTCAGAGTACTATCCTTTGTCTTATCTAGTAACATACCTAAAGTCACACGTGACACTGCTTTCGGGCAGTTTCTCGGTGTACACATTTTTACTGTGGTTCGTGGCACAGTTCTTCGCGGACGCAGACGACGTGGACATCTGGATGCTGGACACTCTGAGACTCGTCTCCTCCGAGGACGTGGGTCGCGACGAGGCCAATGTGCAGTCGCTGCTCAAGAAACACAAGGACGCCACCGAGGAGCTCAAGAACTACGCTTCCACCATCGAGGCCCTGCACACACAGGTTGGCAACTGGCTGGCAATATGTGCCACGTTATACTAAATAGGTTTTTAGCTGCAGGTGTCTCGGAATCGGATCATTGCTCAATATTGAAACTTATGAGATCTTCTTGTTTAAACATGTCAAACACAGCAAAAGTGTTAACATTTTTTATTTGAGACAGGAGGTATGGTTGTGAAAGGAGATTGTTTATCCCTATGCAATTTGTAATGATGAAAACCACGTGTCATGACAAGTAAAGAGAACAAAAACACTGAAATTCAACGGAAAAGAGTTGTTTTTGCAATGTATTATCCTGCAGGAAATATGTCATTACTTTTAAGCAGCACAGTTAGACTGCCGTGTAGAGGAGGAGAGGGAATGTTGGGAGGGAATTCCTTCACATAGTGGAGAACAAAGCTAACAGAGTTGTTTTCTGTAAAAAATTGGTATACAGTGGAGTAAAATCTACATTTCTTTTTCTTAACAGTATTTTAATATTCTTATGGTGTATAAAAAATTGGGTAGGAATTCATGAATTGGTACAGGTCTGTTCACGGTTCCTGGGGTGTAGGGAAGGGAAGGTAGTGCGAGAAAGATGGTGAATACCCCTCACTACCATTCCCCTCCAACAGTTGGTTACAGTCAACTCAAAATGATGCATGGACCTGAAATCTGCTATGTTTACATATTGCCTTCTAATTAAAGTAATTTGCAACAACAGCACAAATGTAAACAATGGCCGAAATAATCAAAACAGAAAGATGCGTATTGGTAATTTGACTTTAACTAGACGTGTGGAGGGGGAAAGGTATTGATGCGCATGTGCAAATCAGGTGCCAACCACCGTAAACAGGGCTTTACGAGTAGCCTAGAATATTAAAGAGAACAAAGTTTAGGAATATATTTTTCTTGAATAACTCACTAATTGCATAACAGGATTTATTAGCAATCATACGAACCTAAACTAGCCTAAACTAAAGTAGCCTAACGTCACCTAATCTAACCTAACCTAGCCTAGCCTAGCATAAACTAAACTAACCTATCCTAGCCTTTCCTAAACTAATTTAACCTAGCCTAAACTAACCTAACCTAGCCTAAACTAACCTAACCGAGCCTAGCCTGACCTAACCATATCATTTTTCTTCGTTACCACTGTACAGGCTGGCCAGCTGGGAGAACAGGACCGCACGGCACCCGAGGTGGTGGAGCGACTCAGCTCGATAGACAGCCGCTACCAGGAGCTGCTGGAGCTGGCCAAGCTGCGGAAGCAACGGCTGTTGGACGCCCTTTCGCTGTACAAGCTGTTCAGCGAGGCGGACGGCGTGGAGCAGTGGATCGGCGAGAAGGTGGGTGCACTCAGTACAGACACTTGTCTCAAGGGACAAAATAGTTATTTATGTACTAGCATGAGGTACACGGTTCTCATTTTCTGAAAGGTCAGGAAGAGTCAGGGTATTTAAAAATGGTTGCCACCGTAGCCGAAAATCAATTTCTGTTAGAAGATCGCTTTTTCGCAGCCTAATTATAGTCACACATCCATGCTTGTTGGACAAATAAACAAGTTCAAATAAAATTGCTTTCATTACAAAACACAATTAAAATTATCAATACAATTCATTACAAATTTATGTTATGTCCCTAGAGTGCTTACAGTATGCAGTCCATATCTATAGATATTTTTAGATCAAAGGATTAAAGGGCTTTTGTTTCAAAGACAAATGTGTTGATATAGATGATTGATGATCATTAATCTAAAACAATTAATACACAAACACAGAAGGTAATTTGTAATGCTAAAAATTCAGGCATTGTGACATTTTCAGCATTGTAGACGAAGTTCTGCACTCAAACCAAAGCGGTAGTGGTGCGTGCATGCATCAGCTGTGGTCTCTTTCGTCCACTATCTCTCGCTTAAGTGCAAAACTACAAAAAACTGGTGAAATTTTTAATTTAAACCTTCTTGGTGTTTGTATATTCATTGTTTGTTGTTTGAAGTAGTTAATGAATAAATGTGCTTTTAAAGGGTCTTTCATTTGCAAAAAAGTTCTAAAAGTTCACTTGTGCTATTTAAAGACAGAACTACTTTGATAATTATCTCTGATTATGACTTAACCGTGGTCATTTGCAGGACCGCATGCTACAAACCATGGTGCCGGTCAAGGACATAGAGGATGTCGAAATCATGAAGCACCGTTACGATGGCTTCGACAAGGAGATGAACGCAAACGCATCGCGTGTCGCCGTTGTCAACCAGCTGGCGCGACAACTGCTGCATGTCGAGCATCCCAACTGCGAACAGATCGTCGCGCGCCAGAACCAGGTCAGGAGGGAGGAGGGGAAGTCTGGAGTTTGGTAGCGATTTAGGGAAACCATAAGAATATTACCTATTCTTATAAATTTGTGTTATGGGCTGGAATTGTTTAATTTGTATCTAAATGTTTTAAGAACATATAAGTTACATTCGTCCCTTGAAATATAAATAAAATAGCCTATTTTTATCAGCTCAAATCATTGAAAATTTTGAGAAAATGTTTTTAATAGAAATTATAAAACCATATCTTATTCTGCATGTTTTTTTTCTAGTTTTCCCTTTGTAAAATTTATAATAAGCGCAAGCCTACAAAATTATTTTTTTATTATTTGCGCGTTCCTCACCTTAATTTTGATTGCCCTTAAAAATTTAGTTTGATCCTTGGTCAGTCTTGCTGTCTTGAATCATGAATATTCTAGGGGTGGGCGAGTAGTGTTTTTTTAATCGAGTCGAGTAGTTCTTTAAAAAGAAAAAAAAATTCATTTGAATTTTTATTATTGAAAACAATTTTTTTACATATTAAACTTTAATTATAAACTTAACATTTTATTGAATTATTCATTTTATTATTTTATTTTAACCTTAATTTTACCATGAATGAATAATGATTTAAATTATATATATATATATATATATATATAGTTTTCAACAACCATAACAAACAAAAGACAAGTATTACAAATATATATCCATACAACAATTTTGGGTTAGTTTATCAAAACCAGAACATTTTAACAAGAAAGTGATTTTTTACCCTGACCCAAACACTCCCTGTGCCCCTCTCTTACTTATCTTAACTCACAGGTATCCATAAATAACCCACCTGTCATTGTCTCCTTTCATGTGAGCTAAAAATAAATGTTAGACTTATTTTTCTTTATTTCATTTACTTATTTTGTTAAATATTGGTTAGCGGCGTAAACGTGGGTAAAGGGCGGGAGTAATCAACTACTCTACTCGAATTTTCGAGTAGTCTCTAATACTCGCTCACCCCTAGAATATTCTGAGAAAATATTTTCAAGACTTCCAAAAACCATATCTTATTCAGTATCTTTTTTAGTTTTCCCTTTGTAAAATGTGTAATAAGCATAAGTCTACCCAATTATTTTTTTATTGGTGGGCATTACTTGCCTTAATTTTGAAATGGAGTTTCGATCTTCAGTCAGTCTTGCTAAAACACACATCATGGAAAAACATACAGCAACAAGATGTTCGAGCTGTTGTTTTATAACGTTTCATCCGTACACAAAAAAAACCTTGCTTAGGGGAAAATAAATAAATCCCAAGAGGCAACTTCTTTTTGTGTTCATACAAAACGTCAAAAATAATAGCATGAAGATCCGGTCTGTGTCTGTGTTGTTTAAACAAGAGATTGACAATGGTCAACACTTCATTTTAATACCAAGATAAATGACACTCAAATAGAAAATAGCAAAAAACCTTCCTAACAACAAACAGGACATTCTGATTAAGAACGTGTTCTTCCTGTTATAATAGCTGGGTGAATTATCACTTTAAAATACTTATTTACCTATGAATGCTTAATTTGACCTTATAAAACTAGATCAGCCATTAAAAGTACTGAATTTAATAGTTTTGTAATTTTCTCTCCTAACAGTTGGTAAAAATTGGGATTTACTTCAATTTGGTAGTGTATACAAGTCCTAACAAGCTTGTATAACTATGACTGACTCTGACTTGTAATAAGCTTGACTATGACTTGCAATAAGCTTGACTATGACTAACGAGAGTGTTTGTGGCGCAGCTGAATCACGAATGGGCGGAACTGCGGGAGAAGGCGGAGGGCAAGCGGGAGGAGCTCAACTCGGCCCACGGAGTGCAGACGTTCCACATCGAGTGTCGCGAGACCATCAGCTGGATAGAGGACAAGAAGCGGATCCTGCAGTCCACCGACAGTCTGGAGATGGACCTCACAGGCATTATGACGCTGCAGGTGAGGAGGGGATGTGGGGGATATGACCTTATGGAGGTTAGGGATAAGATAGGGACTATGACAGTTATGGTGGTCAGAAATAAGATGGAGAGTATGACAGTTTTAGAGGTCATTGACAAGTTATAGAATATGATAGTTTTGAAGGATAGGGAAAGGTCAGGGACGATTTTGGGGTTTGATGAAATGGGAGGGGACATGACATTTGTGAAGGTAAGGAAAAGTTAGGAAACATTTTAAAACATGTTTAGGTCAAATTCAAAACATATTTATTCAATTGTGTACATTTCAAGAATATACAAAAATGGTGACAAATTATGAATATCATTTAGTTTACTTAATCAAAATGTTTCTTATTCCAGTTCAATTTTAGTTATCAAAAGGTATTTAAACTAGACTATAGTTATTCTAAAGAATATAAAGCTTTGTTGATAAGAATTTTTTTCCTGAATTGTGATAGACAAACTGTTGATCTTATGTCTTTTGGAAGTTTTTTATTAAATCTTGACCATATATATTTTGGCTTCTTGGAATGCTAGAACTGCTGTGAAGATTCAGGGCAATTTTTCCTCAGCTTCTGGTATTATAACTATGGCTATCCCCAACTAAGTCTAACATATTTGACCTTGTTTTTACTGTAAGTAGTAATAACTTTGTCTTTAAGCCTGTTAATATCTTCAAGATTTGATTAACATTTAGTATTATTCAACACGTCTCAGCTTGCGTGTGTGTTTTGTGCAGAGGCGGCTGTCGGGCATGGAGCGGGACCTGGCTGCTATCCAGGCCAAGCTGGACTCGCTGGAGGCCGAGGCAGACGCCATCGAGGCTGAACACCCGGAGGAGGCGGCTGTCATCCGCGAGCGCATCACCCAGATCACCCAAATATGGGAGCAGCTCACCCAGATGGTCAGTACCGTCAACTACCCTAATTAACATTTTAGTGAATTTCCTATGGAAAAATAAACTATTAGCGTGATCCGCATGACGAAACAAGCCCGGGACCACCATATAATTTTCTAACATGACCCCCTGAACACGTTTGGGGGGTCATTCAAAATGATATATATGTGTGTGTTTGTGTGTGTGTGTGTGTGTGTGTGTGTGTGTGTGTGTGTGTGTGTGTGTGTGTGTGTGTGTGTGTGTGTGTGTGTTTGTTTGTTTACACTCTAGCAGTCACATTTTTTGGTCCGATTTACTTCAAATTTGGTAGGGACATTCCTTTCTATAATCAGTTGGACAAGTTCGTTGAGCAAAACAATCGAAAAACTCTTAACTCCTATTTTTGGGGATTTTAATTTTTCAAAGTTTTAGTTTTTGGGCCCAAAAAGGGTCAGAGAATCCCTGGCTGTAAAATTAATGCTGATCAGGTTATAGGACATAAAAGGCCTAAAATGTTGAGCCCTCCCTCATCATTCTAGCACTACTATTTACCTAGTTATTAAAAAAAAGGAAATTGACCAAAGACAGTAATTTGTCTTATGGGGGTTTATCATTGGAAAAGGCTGTTTTTCTTATATTGATATAGTTTTATCACCCCTAATATCCGCATACCAACTTTTAATTAGGGGTGTGCGAGTAGTGATTTTTTTAATCAAGTCAAGTCGAGTAGTGCCTATAATTTTCGAGTTTTGAGTATTTTCGAGCAAGTATTTGCCGTCAGTTGGTAGTTTCAAATAGTGTAATGGGATTTGGATACCACCCTAGATTTGATAATCTAAACATGGTTTCTAACTAATACATGAGTAGCAATACAACGTTTTGGCTAGTAGAATCAAACTGGATTACGGTTTGACATTCGTTTCCGGCCGATAAAACACGGTTCGGTTGTCATTTGGTCAATATCACCTTGTCCAGCATCGCTATTATAATCAATATTAGATGACGAAATCGTTAGTTACGGCTGATATTAAGTAGTCCGGTCGCCACTTTTGCCGATATTATGTGTACTGTCGTCATTTTCGGCCTTTACTACGTAATCCAGTTGTAACTTTTGGCCGATATTATGTTTTCCGTCGTCATTTACGGCCGAAATTTCTCAGTCTGATTGTCATTTTCGGCCGATTTTACATGATGCGATCGTCTTTTGCGGCCGTTACAACACGTTTTGGCTGGTTTTAATTGTTAGCGATCATCCGGAAATCGCCATGAAACACTCACTCGAACTTTCGAGTATTTATCAAAACTTCGAGTCGAGTTCGAGTATTAAAATACTCTGCCAAATACTCAAAGTTTCGAGTACTCGCACACTCCTACTTTTAATCCTGATGGGACTTCCTTTTAACCTTATTTTGCACAACATTGCCATCCCAATATTACTTTTAAAAAGAACCAAGTGCTTCAGAACAGCAAGCAAATTAAACATTTTGTATTTTCCATAAAATGGCACCAGTGTTTGTTTAAACCCGTTATTTGATTTTTTAAAGTGTTTATTGTGAAAATTCGCTTACCTCACGTCAGCGAAAATGTAACGTACAGGATGGCAATTAAATAATTCCGAATTTGTCGTTGCAGCTGAAAGAGCGAGACTCGAAGCTGGAGGAGGCCGGGGACCTGCACCGCTTCCTGCGCGACCTGGACCACTTCCAGGCGTGGCTGACCAAGACCCAGAAGGAGGTGGCGTCCGAGGACATTCCGGGCAGTCTGGCGGACGCAGAGCGACTGCTGAACCAGCACCAGGCGATACGCGAGGAGATCGACAACTACACAGGCGACTACAGCAAGATGATGGACTACGGGGAGACCGTCACCGCGGTCAGTAGCCTTGACAAGAACTTGACCTTTGGTTTGAAGGGGAACTTTGTATCTAGTTGTTGTGTTGCATGGTGCCTCCAAATTACTTTATATTACCAAAAAGGTTTAAATTACCTAGTGGCACACGTGTAGTTCTATTTTCGTACTGGCCAGTTTTTTATTTGTACTTGTGTAATCGTTTTATAACTTTGACGACTTTTCTCATCAGCAGTGACGAAGAGGAGTACGTTTAAGCTGGATGTCCAATTTGAAAATGAACTCTTGAATTTTGTAACCTGTGGTAGTTGTTTATTGACATAAGTTTCCATAAGTGATTGACTTTGTTTATTACATTTTGTACTCAACGAATTTTTGATCAACGGCAGGCAAGATTCATTCTATTTGATACCTGTAGTAGTTTGGGTAATCTTGCTATTGGCAATGCAGAGAAAAGTAAAGTGGTATTAATTTAAATATTAGAAAAATCAGAGACCTTTAATCCTCAAATAGAAAATATTTTTATTTTGGGTGGTTTTAGATATTATTGAGGTAAGTTTGAATTTTTGAATTGTCAGACATCTCAACAATACACTCGGTTTTTATAATAATTACATTTATTTAGTATAATAGAGCTTTTAAAGTAAAATATAAAATCCATAAAGAATAAATTGCAGTCCTTTCGTGTACAAGAAGCTATAAATCGACGATTTACAAGTTATTTACTGGGAGTAGCAATCAGGAAGATCAGGAAACCACTGGTAGGGATCAGGTAGTTTGTCTCAAACGCCGGGAAGAAAAGAATTAAAGGATAAAGATAGCCTATCTTAAAAAAATTATCAGTATCTAATATTCTCGACAGTTAAATATTTGTTTACAATTCTCTATGAGGATCTTGAATGTGTGGTTCGCAACTAAGGTTTTGGTAGATAGTATACCGCTGTAATACATCAGCCAGCAAAATTATAGTTTTTCCTTGTAACAAGTTAGTAATTTTGTTTAACCAAGAACACTGTAGGAAATAATAATATTATGAAACATTTTTATCAGGGTTTTTGAGTAATATTTTCACAACATAATGACAATAGTAGGGTTTAAATTGTGTTTACGTTAATCTAGTAATTAGATTAGAGAACAGCTGATTTTGAATGCACACGCCACATTTCAATTTATACTGCTAACTAAATTAATAATAACAGCTAATTTTGAATGCAACTCTGCTATTGGTAGACGCAGCAAGCTACTAGCGCTTCTGGTGTCAGAATAAGGCCGCTGTTATACTAGGCGACAGTCGCCCGTCAACTCTCGTAACATTTTTGCAAATAGGAGGTCTGACTTGCAGTAGCAGTAGTAACTCCAGCTGAAAACAAGGGTGTTGCAAGAGTTGATGGGCGTCAGTCACCTAATATAATAGCGGCCTAACTAATAACAGTGTGGCAAAAATCACCAGCATTTTTTATGGCACTAGGGTGGTAAAGTTTTACTTTTGGTACTCACAGTTGATAATCGAAAACAGCTACTTTCGGTACTGTGTGATGACAATGTTGCGTGTGTGTCGTGTAGGAGCCCAGCACACAGCAGGACCCGCAGTACATGTTCCTGAGGGAGCGGCTGAAGGCACTGCGGGACGGCTGGCAGGAGCTGCACCAGATGTGGGAGAACCGCCAGCAGCTGCTGTCCCAGTCCCTCAACCTGCAGATGTTCAACAGGGACGCCAGGCAGGCTGAGGTGCTGCTGTCCCAACAGGAGCATGTGCTGTCCAAGGACGACACTGTGGTATGTTGGTCGTTTGAACCTTCCCTCGTTCCTTCTCCCACTCTTCTTCTTCTTTCCCGCTCTTCTATTTATGATTCTCAACTGTCTGTTTACTTGAATTCTTCCTTCCTCATCTCATCCTTTATTAGCCATCGTTCATACTTTCCGAAAATTTCAATCTACCTTTTGAGCTTGTTAGAGGCTCAAGTTTAGATAGGCGTCCAAGGTACTGGAGCAGCACAATAAGCCAAAATGATGTGCACAGACCCAGACACCCAATTATCGGGAGCTGGGCTGCAGCTTCCCCCAAATTTAATCTCATCTAATCTATGGTTCACACTTTCTGGAAAGTCAAGGAATTTGAAAAATGTCACAGAAAGTCAGGAAACAAGTTGTAAAATTCCAAAAACAGGTAAAATGTTTGATATTTTATAGAAGTCAGGGTAAGTTTTTAATTTTATTGTAAATGACAGACTGTGCAAAATTGAAAACTTATTGTATTTTTGTTCATTCGGTTTTTATATTGCAACTAAGAGGAAGTGAACCATAACTGGGAAGGCAACAAAGGTATTGGACAGTAACAAACTGAAAACATTAAAATTTTAAAAATAATCAGAGTGTTGAACGTCCATGGGGAAAGGTGGATGCCGATAAATATTACTATAATTTAAATATTACCTTAAGGTAAGTTCAGTAAACACAAATTATTTTTTATAGGGGGTTTATTTTATTCGTATTGGTAATTTATTGTACAGTAAAAACATAGCTTTGAATACGAAACCGATCTAGAAACGCTTATTGGATGCAAAACATGTTTTGACAGTTTTTGTACAACATACAAAAAATCATTTGCGAGCTTTTATTTTTTTGGTTTTCCATGTTTTTATCAGTGGTTCCCCTGTTTTCAGATGAACTTGGAGCAGGCAGAGAACCTCATCAAACGACACGAAGCTTTCCTCACGACGATGGAAGCTAACGACGATAAAATCAACTCTGTGGTACAGTTCGCTGGCCGTCTCTGCGACGAGGGCCACTTTGCTGGTTAGTTTCAGTTTGTTTAAAGTTTGAATTTTTAAATGATTTGTTTGCTTGTAGAAAATATTTATAACAAGACTTTTATACTATACTTGAAAAAATGTTGAGAACTTTTAAATTTTAAATCTTTGTTAAAGTTTGGAAATGGGTAAAAATCTCAAAAGCTAGGTATTCGGCAAGTATTCTGTAACAAAGAAAGTTTCCATATTACTAGTGAATTTTTGTATTTTTGTATTTATGAAAATGTTGTCAATTATGAAATAATGATTATGGTATAGGGCTTAGTATTATAGGACCCCAACTTTACCGTTGAAATTGTTTACCGAAAACCGATGTACAAAGTTTACCGATGTACCAAATGGTACTGATTGAAATTGTTGTACGCAAACCCCTGGAAATTGTATTTGACTCAATGTTAGTCACAGAATTTTCTTTGTAACCTCTTAATACAAATTGCCTACAATCATTAAGAATATGTCAGTGTAAACATCTAACACAGCAATATTTTTCTTCCTATTCAGTTTTACTTCTTTCCCACCAAGCGGACTGATGGAAAATGACTTCTTGGGCAAAACTTGGATCACAAGTAAAACCTCTAGGAGGGAAAGTATCATCTTTGAAGTCCAGAATGCTAAATGAAATTGAGAGACTGCTGTTTCTAAGAGTATTCTGCTGTCTTTCTTCACCTTTTATATTTGCAAGATCCGCCTGCGCCTATTGTCGGGAGCCGGAAAGACGACAGTTAAGCTCCAGCCAATAAAGGGGCTCCATGCTGGTCACTTATGCCATTTTGCAACAGAAAAATATTACTTTAAGTGTTACGCTGTCCTCACTTTGTGCACTTTGGCAGCACAGCACGTCTAAAATTGGTTGGGTCTTGGTTGGTAGCCCTGTAAGCCACGCCCTCAACTGTTTTCTCTCCTGCTCGTAGGAATAGATGATTATCAGGTATTGTACGGTGGTTGTTTGTGTAGCGGACAAAGTGAGCAAGAAGGCCGAGAACATTGCGGACAGACGCAACGCCAACCGAGAACGGGCGCTGCAGCAGATGGAGAAGTTGAAGGACCAGTTGCAGCTGCATCAGTTCCTGCAGGTCGGTGCATCCGCATAATGGTTTAAAAAAAGTTATCATCTTGTTGAACAGGATAAAATTATAAGCAAGTATTATTAACGGAAACTAGCAAAAATATATATCTAACATTAGATATATTTTGCTAACACTTTCACATTCGATTGACACATCTACTCTTAAGGCTGTATATTACGCCTATGTTTATTCACATTTGTCATATGGAATTGTATTCTGGGGTTGTTCCTCTGAAAGCCTAAAAGTGTTCCGTCTTCAGAAAAGAATTCTGAGAGTGATGGCTGGTGCTCGTGTAAGGTCTTCATGCCGTAATATATTTAAAACTTTTGAAATTTTGCCCTTACCTTGTGTCTTTATCCTAAACATTGTCATATTTGTGAGATTGAATGCTTCACACTTTAATTCCAAAATTGAAAGTCATGGTTATCACACTAGACATAAACACTTACTACAAATACCAGCACACAAGTCATCATCTTTTGAAAAATCAGTTCTATACACTGGTAGCAAATTTTATAATAAACTCCCTCAGAGTATCAAAAACATTTCCAATATAACAAAATTCAAAGCAGAAGTGACAAAGTATTTAAAAACAAAGTACTTTTATAGTGTCAATGAATAACTTAACAGCCTGTCATTATAGTTATAAATTTTATTTTGGTTTTTAGCATTATTTGTTGACGGTTGACTTTTGTTTGTTTTAATTGTACTGTTTATTTACATTTTGATTGATCATCGAATGTATTGTATATATTGTTAGGTCTATGTATTTTAGTATAAGGAAACTTTGACAATTTCACCTGTCTAAGGGAAATTCCCTATAATAGATGTTATGTGATGTAATAAATAAATAAATTAATTAATGCAAATTAATATCTATACCCACGTATATACAGTAAACTTAGTTGCGTTGGGTGCAAACATAGGTACAGTAGACTCTCAGAAATCCAGATCGGCCTAGTCCAGATTCTAGGTCCAGGTCCGGTTGTAGATGATCTTGAATTTTTGTTTATTTGTTGCAAAATAAAATTGTAATAACGAAACTTGACATTTTAGCACCTTCAGCTTTCACGTGTCTAGCCCGCTTTACACAAATGTCGAGTAGTTTGTGCATCGTCGGACATTCTGTGTTCCAGTAAAATTGATATCGTTATGATTTACGTGGCAGTGGAAGTCACGAGGGGGAAGGAGCTTGCAGGAGAGTATCAGTACACTGCGCCCGCTTTTGTAGTGCAGATGTCACTTTGCCTTGTTTGTGTCTCGTATGACTCATGCCCACCTCCGAGGAATCCAAATTTTTCAAAATCAGGACCAGCCATCTGCCTCGTTAGTCAAGATTTCTGAGAGTACTGTATCTGGAAAATTAGCAAAATTAGATTTTAGCCATTAATTCTAATGCAGGGTAAAAGTTGAGGGTAAAATGAAAGAAATGCTTGCGAAAAGTTGCTCGTCCTTTTATTAATTGTTTACTCTATTAGAATGTTAATTAAACAATATTAAGCCTTCTGCTGAAAATAGTAATTTCAAATTGCAAGTTGTAATGCAACCGCGTTTGATTATTTTATTGTTAAGATTTTTTTTAGCTTTGAAATCTGTTGAGCTGAGCACACAACCACAAGCCACCAGCAACCACCATTACCTTTAAGGTATATGAGCTGAGCAAATCTGTCTGCCTTGTATACAGGCTGAATTGGTAATCCCAATACATAAATTAAACAATTCTTTTTATCAGTTACCAAGTGTAATGCCAACATTTTGTCATCAACTAACCAAATTTGATGTGGAATATTTATCAATATTTTTTGCCAGGACCTTTAGAGTGACATTGTAACAGTTCAAGTCAATCAAATATTTTATACCCAACTCTTGTACGGAATTGTCTCCTGAGTGCAATGTACCAAGTTGACGTTGACACAGGATTGCGAGGAGCTGGGAGAGTGGGTGCAGGAGAAGAAGTTCATCGCGCAAGACGAGACGTACCGAAGCGCCAAGACCGTGCACAGCAAGTGGACGCGGCACCAGGCCTTCGAGGCAGAGATCGCCTCCAACAAGGACCGGCTCAAGAGGGTCCAGCAGGTAATCTATCCTTGATTAAAATGAGAACAGGATGTAACGGGAATTAGGAAGTATTTTGCTGTGAATTTTTTGTTTTGGTTTGTAATCAGGTGTAGGAGCGATATGAAATTAAATTAAAATAAACTTGTTTACTGCAATTGTAACAAATAGAAAAGGAATAGCGTCATACAATAGAAACAGATAAAACATATAATAAACATGATTTCTTAACAAGTACTTTCTTTCTTAAAGAAGTCCTAATTTTTCAGTGATTAATCTTAAATGGCCTGACAATCTTTTAGCTCACTCGTTGTCTTCTTCTCCGAAGATGTTAATTCATGTGGTGGTAACTCAAAAATAATTGTTATATCTAGCAAAGTAATTACTACGATAATCTCCTAAATCTGTAACTGAATCAAATTTAGTGTGTCAAATGGTTTGGAAAATGTAGTGACTTGAATGTTTTAACTTTTGAATTGTTCTTTGTCAGACTTTGGCCAAACTGATCTCAGCATGTTATGAATTGCACACTTTTGCAGAATAAATTAATAAATACCAACTAGGCTAATAATAAATAAAATATAACATAAAATAATTAGATAATTTAATAAATTAAATGAATTTTATTAAAATTTAAAATTATTTATAGATTTATAGTTATTTCATGTAAATTTTATCAGTACTGTACAACTCGTACTGTAACAGCTCACCCTTTGCTTTGCTGGATACGTTTATGCACTGATCTTTAGTCTAGTGGACAGGCAGAGTAAGGAAAAAAGAGACTGCCAACCTCTATAGAGAATAAAAAAACATTGTGTACTACTTTTTCTATCACCGATTACAGGAAAATAATCTTGGTTTTCACTACATTCTTAAACAACAAAACTTCATGATTGTTAAAAATGAATTTCAAACAAAAAGTATTTTTAAATCAATAACATATCAGGCTTTAAAATACTTAAAACTGTATCATCCCGCATACAGCATATTAAAATCCGGGAAAACACTGTATAAGTCTAACTCTTATTTACCGCTTTCCCTACAAGCTAGAGCACCTCCTTAACACAGAGGTTAAGCCCCCTGCTGCTGAGTAGTGTATTGACCCCGTTGTGTTTGTGTGTAGGCGGGAGAGGAACTGATGAAGGAGAAGCCCGAGCTGGCTGAGGTGATCCGGCCCAAGATCTCGGACCTAGACCAGCAGTTCGACGACCTAGAGACCACCACCAAGGACAAGGGCGAGCGCCTCTTCGATGCCAACAGGTCAGTATACTTATACACTGCCGTACATTTAGTACTTTTGGAAAAATCCACTGGTTGGGATTTTAAAGATACAGTAGAGTCTCATAAATTTGACACAATGTGGACTTGGACGCTGTCGAGTTTCCCGGGGTTACATTAGGGGATAAGAAACCGCAAGCCTTATCTTAAGGTTGTATATTAAATTGTTTAAATACATTACAGTATTGTATACGGTATTACAAAACGTAGACAAACCTTAAACCTTACATTTTTGTACTTAAAACCACAAGGCAGACTGAGGGAATGCCAAATATTCCAAAAATGGTCAAAACAACGGAGGTGTGTGAGATAACGGTCGAGTGCCGGCGGTGCGTGAGGTAGTATGGTTAAACGGAGGCGTCGAGTTTGTGAGATTTTACTGTAAAAGGAGGTCCTCGCTGAAGACTGCAACATCTCCGAAACATGTTTCGACATCACGGTCAAACCCAGAAGAAATCAGCACATCTCATATTGATTGTGGAATAACGACATTCTGTGATAAAGACTGTGGAGCCTACACTATTCATTGAATTATTAGTTAGCACAATCTGCATTTGTAGTCACTATTAGATTACACCAGTGGTGATTGTATGGATTTTAATCTGGTTATAAGAAAGTTAAGATTTAGTCTCGCAGCTCTTCTATTTGTTTGAATAGGGAATATTGATATGGTGAGCCAAAAAGCTTACCGTAATAAATGGAGGACTTGCTGTGTACAACAAAAGGCTGGTATTTTGCAATTGTAAACAAAATAACTTTATTTATGTTTAAGGTTAGGGTGGCTCAAGCCATTATACAGGAAAAAAACTATGACAATAAAAAGGATACCAGAGAACTTAGCCATTGAGAATAAGTGTGATGAATCAATAGGAAAGATAAATCACTGGCAGAGCAATAACATTTGTGTGACTTTTTCCTGTTGATTCAACACACTTCTTCTCAACGGGTAAGTTCTCTGGCATTCCTTTCCTTTCATAGTTTGTCTCTGTAGTTTTAAATGTGAATATATTCTTGTACGCTAACTTGAAAAACAGAGAGAGACTCATCATAGTTAAACACTGGAAAATTCAATTTTATAAAAATAACTTTACTGAATAACTTGAATAATGAAAAAAGCATTTTGTCCCTCTTACACTTATTTTTCCGAATCTCTTGACTGTCCCTCTGTGCATTTTACTACTTCTCACTGAACTCAGAGGTACACACATCAAAATACCGAAACTGATTGAGGATGTTTTACTGTTTACTTTTTGCACTCCGAGTTTCATCCAAACATTTGTCGTTACAGAGAGGTGCTGGTTCACCAGACGTGCGACGACATTGACTCGTGGATGAACGACCTTGAGAAGCAGATTGAGAACGAAGACACCGGCAACGACCTGGCCTCAGTCAACATTCTCATGCAGAAGCAACAGGTACGGAACTTGTGTTGATAAATAATAAACTCTGTTCTCTCGGAAGATGTAGTATCTGTCTCAAAGTCTTTAGGATTTTATGATTGTGTTAGTTGTAAGCATTGCCTTCCCTGGGCTACTATTTTAAAGACTTAAATCAAAATATCTTTACTCTTTTATATAGTACATATGTACATTGAATAGTGTCAATCATTTTCTTAATTATTGGTAATTTTAAGATTATAATTTTACATTGTAGAATCATATAATCCAAGATTACTGTCAGAATCATAAAAATCTTCTAAGGAGATCAAATTAAAAGATATTTTTTCAGTTTTAACTTAAAATTGTCAATAGTTACTTCATTTTTAAGTTGGATTGGAATGAATCTGAGGAAGTGAAGGCTCTTATAAGACATTTTATTTGTTAAAGTTCTAAATTGTGCTTTTCTGTTGTAAATTTATTTCTTGTGAAATATTGATGTTTATGGTTTCTAATTTTTTTTGTGGTTGGTGATACTTACTAGATAGATATTGGTATCTCGTAATACGCTATAGGTGTAAATATTTTGCAGTGAGTATAGTTAACAATGAGTCATAGCATTTTGGTCATATTTAAAATAAATTCCCAGGCAAGAAAAAACTTGCGGAGAGTGTTCCATGGAAACATTATTTATCTAAGTAATGAGACCTGTTGAATAAGAATATCTTTATTGTCGTACAGGCTGATACAAGTATTGACACTAGTCATTGTTCAGCAATAGGCCTATTGCCATGACACTAATATAATTTCTCATTACAGCAAGTATCGTATACAAAATATGCCCCAATTCAAACAATAACATTGAAATAAACCACATAAAAAGTTAATTCATGTAATAAAAACTAACTGCCATTATTCTGTGAAAAAACATACATCCTCTTCCTACAGTCAACAACATACAGGCCCACTCTCTACTTAGCCTATATGCAATATCACAGAAAAACAAAAAGTAATGTACACAGCCATTCAAAGTTCCGTATGGGACATTTTAACCTTGTTTTTGACCATTGTATGTAGCCTATAGGGTTTAAAAAATACTATATTCTATGCAATTAAAAACCACTTAAGTAGTAGCCTATTGGTTTGGTCCTGCTGTATTAGACATATTAGTCATATATTTTTTATTAGCATTAAAAATCTACTTATACACTTTTTTGGTTCCGTACGGGACACCACAACGGCTTTGAACTTTTAAATTTATGCCAGCTGAATGGTGCAACAATAGCCAAACCACATCGTGACTAACGTAGATATAGTGTGACTAGTAGGAAGTACAATTCGTCATTTGGAGGAAACAACACTGTTTTATCAGGAGTGCCAAAATATGGATACAATCATTTCATTACGCCAAGGCTTAGTGTATAATCTTTGAAAGGCTAAAAACTCCATGTAAGAACAAAAATTTAAGTAATTTAGAAAGCACTGTCAGTTAAAATAAACATAAAATTGCTTTGTTTTTATTTTTCATCACTTAGGCTCATTTATTCTGTAATGGCTGTACATTAAACACAGTAAAACCTATCTGGCCTTCTAACTATAAATATCCTACTAAAATTCAATCTTAGGCACCAAGAAAAATTAATTGATTATAGAAAAAGGGTTATTGGCCAGCCAATCATAAAATAAACTTTATAAGATTATTTACCTTATTAAAGTAAACCTCATATTATTCGGACTAATGTGGCGACATATTGTCCAGAGGGCGAAAAATCGGGATAGTCTGAAGGGACTATAACATCGCATTAATAATAATCGGGACACTAGCGCCTGCAATATTGACGCTGAAAATTAGGTTAAAAGACTGTAAAACAGAATAGACATAGTGTTTGTTTGACTGTCGTAACACACAATGCAATTACAGCTACAAATGCAACATAACCTCACAAGTTGTGGTTAGTAATAAACAGTCGACCAACGAGGTTAAATCTTTAGATATCTGGGGTAAATAGGTGAAGCCCAATTGGGGGTTTGGTCGACCGCCAAGTTCTTTTAGGTAACCAATGGAATCCTCTTTTTCACAAGTTAAATTGTTGTCAGCTGACTGTCGCATAACTCGTGAAGAGAGGATTGCCATGGGAGCAGAGTTGACAGCGTGGCAAATGGTGGTCGACCATTGAGGCTGCACTTTTTTTACACGAGACGAGATCTCTAGATATATTTAACCCCGTTGGTACATTAATGTATTCCGATTGCACCTGAGACTTAGAAGGCTAGCACAGGAGAAAAATCACAATTTGACTGTAATTTACATTTTTTATTTCGGGCAACCTCGTCCAGTTAAACCAGGATCTGGATGATTCAGGTCCAGATAATTCAAGGTTTAGTGTATATATATTTTCAAGGACAATGCATCGTGACTAGACAATGTTTTGCTCAATCGATTGAACTGAATCACTTCAATCAATGTTGGTTCGTTAATTTATGAATTTTCCACATTGTAACCCGTATATTGTGCTGTGCAGATGATCGAGACCCAGATGGCAGTGAAGGCCAAGCAGGTGGTAGAGCTGGAGACGCAGGCTGCCTACCTGGAGAAGACGGTGCCGGACAAGATAGACGAGATCAAGGCCAAGAAGACCAAGGTGGAGGAGCGGTTCCAGCAGCTCAAGGCGCCATTGCTAGAGCGACAGATCGCCCTGGAGAAGAAGAAGGAGGCCTTCCAGGTAGGGCGGAACTGCCAGTGTCGAGTGGCAGAAGATATTGTGGAGTCGGGGAATTTGGAGTCATTATTATATCTGACCAACTGAAATGTTGTAATAAAATAGTTAGTTACCTTTGATTACACATCTAGGCGGTCAAATTTCCATGAAGAAATAATCAATTACTATATAATTTATCTCATCATCTGACTCTTAAATTATTCATACAAATTTTTGTTACTTCATTGTCACATTAAAAAAAAATGTGAAGATATGATCTCTTTAAATTACAGTCAATTCCTGATTATCCGGGGTAATGACCGGTTGGAGGGTCACGGATAACCCAATACCACGGTTAAAACAAAGGGATTTAATAAATTGAATATAATAAAGGGAAATTCACACATAATATTGTGTTTTAATGCCATTTAAGACATATTAAGGTAAATGAAATACTTGTGAAAACTAAAAAATGTGATGAAATCGACAACAAATCAAGAGAATAACAGTTAATCGATGGCCGATAGGTTAAAGTAAACCTCGTTTGCATTTCCGAAAACTAATACACGGGGTCATAGAACTTCACCGAACTATGCTAATTAATTCCGCACTGTGGGCAAATACTCGTAAGGGGAACAACGCTGAAAGGGATTGTGTAGATTGGTTTCTATTTTTAGACGTCAACTTCCATCTGTCTGTCGCTCTGTCCAGTGCAGGTGCAGGTGGCCCGGAGTAGTGTCTAGGTCATCGCTCTCTTGTACTCGACCACGGCTCATTAGCGAGATGACAGACTCTTAGATTAAGTTGTATTTACTAAATTGTTCATAGTATTTATTCTGATAAATAAAATAAATTTTACGATTTTGGAGATATTTTAACCAAACATATTATTATTATTGCTCTATTTATGTTTAGAAGGGGATAAATAAACAAAAATAAACCTTTCATGACCCTGGTTAAACCGCAACCCGATTAACCCGCTCTCGGATAATCGGGAGTTGACTGTACGTCAGTTTTTATAACATGATCATTACATCCTCTTTTTTAACTGGCCCATACACTGATTTGCCTATTTTGCACTGATCAAGAGTAAGAAGAGGGTGATCAGAGTTTTGATTTTGTGAACTGAGATAAATTTAAAGAAAACCTAAATTTTACTATCTGGTAAAACCATAAAAAGTGAAAAATAATTTTACTACCTTTAATAGAATTTTGTTTCACTCAGTGTATTGTTATTTCATAAGTTAAAACAAGTTTTACTGTACTTGTAACATTTGCTATACAGTCAAAACGTGTTTTATCAATAGCTGTTTTCATTTACAGTTTAATTAAAAATATTCTATTTGTTAATTTAGGACAAAAACATTAACTTTGTTAGCATTCTGTGTTTTTCAAAATGAACAAGTAGAATATTAAAACCATTTCTCAACAACTCCAAATCAAAGCAATCTTTATGATTTTTAATTTGTTTATATTGGTTTGGGAGTAACGGTGGAGTTCTCTAAACAATAGAACTAACATTAGGTTTAACATGTTTTACAAGTTAAAAATAAAAACTCTAGGGACAAAACTTAATACTAAATGGGCAACTAAACAGAACATAACACAAGGACTTTAACTGTGCCCACTATTTTTACAACCTTTTAGAATTTGCAATACCCTTATCTCCTCTTGTGAGGGATCACATTGTATTGTGATTATTTTAAGTTACTTTTCTTGAAATTGTATGAAAATTTGGTGGTTGTGACTAACCGACGTTCACACAGCTGTATTTTGTTTGCAGTTCCGTCGGGATGTTGAGGATGAGAAGCTGTGGATCGTAGAGAAGATGCCGCTGGCTACGTCGCAGGAGTACGGCAACAGTCTGTTCAATGTCCACACCCTCAAGAAGAAGAACCAGGTGCGTACACATCTGTTAACGATACTCTTGGAGTAAGATACATGTAATAGCTTTGTGGCAGTCAAACCCTTTTGGAAAAATTATGTTCCAGAATTTGACCTACTAACTGAAGTAGGACCAGCAGTGAATCTGCTGGGAAATCACACCCGGGATTTGGATCTCTGTAAAATCAGTTTTGATAAGCGAAATATAATAAATGACACAAATAAATTAAAATACTGTTGACTGCAGATCTGACTCCCTACATTTATTTTCTCAATAATAGGTCTTAATCAAAAAGAGAATCTGATACGGCAGCTGTACAGACCAACAGATTGGATAGTCATTTAGGATTGTAAGAGTGTAATTTAGAAGGTATTTGGATTTTTGGAAATTGGGGGCTTAATTTTTTAGTGGAAATTTATAATAAACGTTACCTTCCCCGGTGCTCTCTTAGAAGAAAATATAAACTTAAAATACAATTTGTTGCTGTTATTGACAAGTTCTTGAAACTTCTATAAATCTACCAAAAGTATTTAGGAACAAGATATTTCATGATCAGTGATTTTTTCTTGAGCTAATTATATGCATTGCTTTGTAACATCAAAAGTTCTTTCTGTAAAAGACATGTTTTAGTTGGAGTATTTTAAGTAATAGTATTTTAACTTTATTTTTGGGCATCAGCCACCTTCAGGTTTATATGGCGTTGTCCTAGCGGAGACGGAAGGAGTTCTCTTGTCAATTATTAAAATCAATACAACACAACACGAACACATACATAATACAAAAAAACAACGCCTAATTGAGTCCCGATGTTTTTTTAAACAAACAACGTCGGGACTCAATGTGGCATTGCTTTTTTGTTATATATGTGATTATGTTGCATTGTTTTGATTTGATTAATTGACAAGAGATCTCCCATCAGTCTTCGCTAGGAGATAACCATATAAACCTGAAGGTGGGTGGTTTAAAATACTATAAAATCAAAACTAATGGTTTTATACTAACATCAATAAAATAGTAAAAAGCAAAGATATTACTATATTATTTATATTTTTTAACCTACATACAGGGGCACAAAATTGTACTCCAACTTGCCAGTAGATTTAAGGGAAGACCCAAAGGTATTAAAATTTAAACCTAAACTGAAAGATTTCATATATCCCTTTACTTTACACACTGTGTCGTCCTGCAGTCGCTGGCCACGGAGATTGACAACCACGAGCCGCGGATACAGCTGGTGTGCAACAACGGCCAGAAGCTGATAGAGGAGGGCCATGAGGACGCGCCGCAGTTCAAGGACCTGATAGACGACCTGACGGACAAGTGGCGCCAGCTGAAGGACGCCGTGGACCACCGGCGCAACCAGCTGCTGCAATCGGAGAAGGCGCAGCAGGTGAGGGTGGCTGGAGCGGGGAGAAACCAGTTCGTGCAGAAGTCTGGTTTTAACTGTATTAAGTGTTTGGGATAGGACAGATGTAAAAAATTCCTTCATCCCTCTCCAACATTCTCAGTTTTTATCTTCGTTTTAGTCAACAGTCACAAAGTCATTATTCTCGTAGGAGTGAGGGGTACTACATCTGACATTTCTTACAAACATGTAAATAATGTCAAATATGCTGCATGGCATCATAATACAATGTAAAAGAGTTATTAGTTTCTTGATAATCATTTTACGTGTTGTTGATAAACATCTCTTAAATTCGTACACAATTATAATGTTGTTTTGACATAAAAGAGTTACGCGATGATTATATTCACATATGAGAAAGTCTCTTCTGTTAAAATTCTATCCTTTAATGTTTATACACAGTGAAAAAGTAGTGTCCAAACATCATTTTCCTTTTTTATAGGTTAACATAAAGAATTGAAAAAGGTACTGTCCATATTCAATTCATCATTAGTCTTTTTATTTAGTCAATTTTATTTTAATTTTATTACTCAATTTTCTTCGGCTATATTATTTATTTTGTTATTAATTTTTGTAATGTGTACTACTTAAATTCACTCTTTTGGTTGCTCCTACAAGACAAAAAAAATATTGAAATAGTTAAAGTAAAATCAATATTTTGTTTAAGTATTTAAAGATGATAATTTATAACATAACAACATCATTGTAAGTCATCAACTTCAATCATAATATTGTGGTAATTTTATTATTAATACAATACTATTGCTACTAGAATCATATTACTACTTTTAAACAGTATTATTGGTTTAAACATAACAACTGCTCTATATATACAAACAACCACCCAACCAATCGCAGATGTTAACGTCGAACGTTGTTGCAGTACCTGTTTGATGCGAGCGAGGCGGAGAGCTGGATGAGCGAGCAGGAGCTGTACATGATGGTGGAGGAGCGAGGCAAGGACGAGATCTCGGCACAGAACCTCATGAAGAAGCACAAGAGTCTGGAGGTGGCGGTGGAGGACTACTCGGAGACCATCAGACAGCTGGGCGAGACGGCGCGGCAGCTGACAAGCGAGCACCACCCGCAGAGGTAACCACAGCTAATTCACTGCCCAACTCCAAAACGAAATGTTTGCGGAAAGCTTATTTTTTTTAACTACTGCATAATGAAGGTTGGGAACGTAGTTTCCGTAGAGCTCTACAGGTACAGATCTGTTCACGCTGGTTGGTGCCTGGTTTGCCCTTGCGCTGTAATGCCATCTCCCTCCACACGTCTTAGTACAGTCAGCTTAACAATATGCATATTTCTGTCAATTCAATTCAAAACATCTGTATTCAATTATGTACATTTCAAAAATGTACAAGAATGGTGTCAAATTATAAATGTAATTTAGTTACTTATTCTAATACAAGTTTGGTTACATCAAGGTAGTATGCCATTAAGACTATAGTTCCTCTAAAGAGTATAAAGCTTTGTTGATGAGAAATATTTTTAGTTTTTCTTAAATTCTGAAAGACAAACTGTAGATCTGATATCTTTTGGGAGTTTGTTATAGAATTTTGACTCATTTTGGCTTCTTGGAGTACAGTTCTAATCTGTGAAGATTCAGGGCAATTTCCCCTCTACTTCTGGTATTATAATTATGGTTATCCCCAACGAAGTCTAACAAATGGACAAAACCATTTGTTTTGTTTATTTTGGTTATTTTTACATTTGTGCTGTTGTTGCAAATTACGCAAATTAGTGGGCAGTATGTAATCATAGCAAACGTCAAGTCACGTGCAAAATTTTGAGTTGACTGTGTACACAGCTGTTGAAGGGGAATAGATGCGGGGGATATTTTCCATCTCTCTCGCACTACCTCCTACACACCAGGCACAGTGAACAGACCTGTAGCTGCACCATGACATCAACAAAAACCTCACCTAGAAAATGCTGCCCCTGTCAATTTATTTAAAAACTACGAGAATCACGGGTTTGAACTGTAGTTATTTTTAACCGCTCAACTCCTGTAGTCGGCCTTCATCAGTCGAAAACAATTACACCGCAACAAACGTGATAAAGGTAGTAAAGGCATTAAATTTGTGATACTATTTACATATATTTCTCAAAACTACTTGAGAAGGGTTCATAAGTTTAAAGTTAACAGTTAATTAACTACTGAGATTTCAATACAATTATTGTTTTTGAATGGTTATTTCTATAATGAGGAATCAAGAAATTTTGGGTGCTGCAGTTAGGGGGAAACCCGCAAGCACACTGCTTCAATGAGTTTATAACTCGGTGATCACTCAAGTCCCGCGCACAGTGACCGTATTGTGTGTTGCAGCGAGCTGATCGCAGTGAAGCAAGCGCAGGTGGACAAGCTGTACGCCGGACTGAAGGACCTGGCCGGAGAGAGGAGGGCCAAGCTGGAGGAAGCTCTGCAGCTGTTCATGCTCAACCGGGAGGTGGACGACCTGGAGCAGTGGATCGCGGAGAGGGAGCTGGTGGCCGGGAGCCACGAGCTGGGCCAGGACTACGACCATGTCACGGTCAGTACAAAGTATACGCTGTTGGTGATTAGTGTAACTACTTCTTCTTTGAATTCTGACTCACATAAAAGTAGGGATGACTTTTACAGTATCTATAGTCAATGGTTCACACTTTCTAGTATGTCAGGGAATTTGAAAAAGGTCGGAAAAAGTGAGGGAAAGTTTTTGATTTAATCGTAAGTGCAGAACAAAACTAATGTTTGAATGTGTGTAATGTGTGTGTTAATGTGTGAAAATCAAAACTTATCAGGGAAAGTCAGGTAAATCATTAACCAAATCAAAAGGTGAACCATTTACTTGTTTTTTTTTGTTTAATTTCTTAATCCCTCATTTATTTAAATACCACCACTTTCGTTACTCCACGACTACTCATGTTGAATCCCATAATTATGTAACTAAGAGGGTTGATCGGAAAGTAACCTCTTTAGCTCACTCTACTTGTTCTAGTGAGAATAACACCATAATTCCTACTCAGATATGTACGTTAGTTTGGTCGACATCCAGCATTGGCTAATAGATGATCGTACGATTGCTAGATTACTTTCTGTAGCCCATCAGCATTCCCGATCTGTAGCAGTTGTAATTTCCGTATAGTGCACAGTATGTTCTGTCAGGAGAATATATAAAAACAAACAATATTTCTGATGCAAAAATTCACCTAACACTTTGCACTTTAAATGGACCAAAAAGGATGAGGACTGAATTGTTCGAACATGGGTGTATATCTCTCAAAAGTAATTGAAAACCATCATGATTGAAAAAGTAATGACAAAAATGTCTTAAGCATTATAATTGGTTAGTCGTGCTGTTCGGCGAGTTTCCAAAACAATTTCCAAAATCCATTGAGCATAGACCTTTTGATAGTCTAACTTTTCGGTTCAAGCTAAGACAGTGGTGTTTTTGGTTAATCACTGTCCCAGAAATATTTCTTGGTTGTGAAAATCTAATAAGATAAATGCACCTTGCACTTGGTCGTAATTTTCATTGCAGCATTCAATTTGATGAGCTACAGAAAATAAATCTAGTTATCACACCATCATCCCACAGCCACAACCAGATACCGACTGACCCTAATACTTACTTGTCAGGGCAAGAATCCTGGAGCTATCCATAAAAAAACCTTTGCAATGAGCAAACGGAGGTTATTTTTTTTTACAACCCCTCCATCAACATGGACCATGAAAAGAACTGGCTTACCAAGAAGTAGGCTCTCAGAAATATTATTCCTAATTTTCATTTTGAATAAATGACTAGTCGTTAAACAATATTGCTCCTTGCTCTGTCTAATCCTGTTTTGAATTTTGATCCCATTTCTATCAATTTTGTATAAAAACATAATGTTATAACTTTCGCAAACCATGATTTTGGTTACAGATGTAACAGTATCTCCTTTTCCTTAATATCCTATTGGTTGGTTTTGTTTACCTCTTTTGTAATTTTTTGTAAGTTTTTCTTTCAGTGTTGAATTCTTCAAATTTAAATTAATCAATATTTCAACTTAACCTGTTGATTTTAAATTAGTACCTGATTGGAAAAGCAAATAATATATACTAATTGAATAATCTAGCAGAAACATTTTATCGTTTGATGTGTGCAGTTGCTGTGGGAGAGGTTCAACCAGTTTGCGCAAGACACGGACGTGACGGGGACGGAGCGAGTAGCAGCAGTCAACAACATCGCGGACTCGCTGATCGCGGCCGGCCACAGCGACTCTGCGACCATCGCGGAGTGGAAGGACGGTCTCAACGAGGCGTGGCAGGATCTGTTGGAGCTCATCGAGACGCGCAAACAGGTGGGGTACCCCAGGGATCCGAACTTGGTCTTGTAATTTTATTTTTCCATTATTACAGTAAAAATGGAAAATAATAAGTAGTGTTAAATGGAAATCATATTATTTACCTTGAGAAGCTAGGGCACAGTAAATAAACACTAAGTTGTAATAATAGATGGGGATTTGTTTTGTTTTTCTAATTTTATTTAGAAAAACTGTAAAACTTTTATGATCATTGCCTTTTATCTTGAATTGCTACCTCTTTTTTGCAACCAGTATAAATTGAATGGAGTGTCAATTTATATGGTTAAAAATATCACGAAGGAAATTGTTTAAAAAAGTTTTATACTATAACGTACATTTTGAATACTGATATATGTATATGGTAACAGTATTTATAAATTCTGCATAACGTTAGTGATAATTGGTAAAGCAAAAATTAAAACAAAGATTTTATATTCTCTGATTTTAGCTTTTCAATTGCCCCTACCCATAATTATTAAATAAGTTGACAACTTGAGGGTTAATTATAACATTATCTGCCCCAATGTTAACAAGAATCCTTGTAAACAATTTTATTCTGGAAGGGTTTTTTGCATCTTAAACATATACAAATTTGCTAGTTCTGATTGATTAATCAACAGTCAATTACAGAAAATAAAAAAGCCATCAGAAAGTTGTCACATTTATCATCTTCTTTAGCTAAGGTTGATTAATACTCTCTATTCATTTGGGGTAAATCTACCAAGTAAAACCCCAATCTCAAAACCACTAATGTAGTTTTATTGTTACACTAGCGTAAGAAATTTTATTTTACTTTTGTTAAGTCTAAGAGTTAGTTACTCTTACTTATCATTTTATCTCTGGTGTTGTTCCTGCAGATGCTGGTGGCCTCCCGAGAGCTGCACAAGTTCTTCCACGACTGCAAGGACGTGCTCGGCCGCATCTCGGAGAAGCAGCACGCCATGTCGGACGAGCTGGGCCGCGATGCCGGCAGCGTGAGCCAGCTGCAGCGGAAACACCAGACCTTTTTGCAGGACCTGCAGACGCTGCAGTCTCAGGTAGGCTGACACTGCGGGTGCTGCAGAGTGTAGACTCACGGTGTTGTGACAAGTTGGATACCGGTACCTGACTTTGTCGGATTATTGTTATGGATTAATGAGGGAACAAAACAATGGAAATTTATATAGCTGGTTTGAGGGTCAACTCAACCAAACACAGTATTCATTGACGGGAAACAAAAAAAATTAAGTCTTTTCATACAGACAGATTTTTCTAGGGGTGGGCGAGTAGTGTTTTTTAAATCGAGTCGAGCATTGAACCAAACTACTCGAGTATCGAGTCGAGTCAAGTCGAGTAGTTCTTTAAAAAGTAAAAAAAAAAACTTTTTATTTTTGTGTGGAAAACAATGCTTTTTACATATTAAACTTTAATTATAAACATAAAATGTTATTAAATTATTAATTTTATTATTTATTTTATTTTAACATTTATTTGGCCATGAATGAATGATTTAAATGAAAAGTAATAAATATATACTGTTTTCAACAACAATAACAAACAGGTATTTGGTATTACAAACAAAGATTTTGGGTTAGTTTATCAAAACCAGAACATTTGAACAAGAAAGTGATTTTTTGCCCTGGACCCAAACACTCCCTGTGCCCCCTCCCTTGCTTATCTTAGCTCACAGGTATCCAGAAATATCCCACTTGTTGTCTTCTTTCATATGAGCTAAAAATATATTTTAAGCTTATTTTTCTGTATTTCAGTTACTTATTTTGTTAAACATTTGTTAGCGTCGTAAACGTGGGTAAATGGCGGGAGTATATACAATTTTCAACTATTCGGGGAAAATGGCGGGAGTGGTCAGTCAACTACTCAACTCGATAGTTTCGAGTATTTTTACTACTCGACTCAGCCTTTGTTAGTACTCAAACAAATACTCGAAACTCGAGTACTCGCCCACTCCTAGACTTTTTATGCAGTTTTGTTCTAAGTTGAGGAAAACGGTACAAAATATTGTAGTGTGAACAAAATAAGTGTGTGAAGTTGATATTTGTGTGAATTATTATTTTACCTGGGTTTCAAAAAACACATTATTTCAGATACTAAATGCGAAGAAGAAAAATTTCAGGTTGAAGAAGAGTTTTAAAATTATTGTAAATTTTAACAATAATTGTATTTTATGTTCAAAGTTTGGATTCAGGTTAATGCTACTACAGAACTTGCCCATGAAAATAACTCACAGGGTTACACTTTGGCATAGAACACATTATCCAGATTCCACTGCAATATTTCCCAAGTTTTACATCATCCTTTTTCAAACTGATAAATAAACTTACACAAAGGTATATTACATGTCAAAAATCATCTCTCTTTTGCAAAGAATCTTTTCGAAGCATTTACAGGAACGGAGTGGTGTAAATGGAATGTTTGTGGATTATCTTCAAATTGACAAAGGCAATAGTTAATCTAGAATGTCCGGAAGAAACGTTAGAAATGAAGACATGCTAGTTGGGAAAATGTGTTATTTTATGTAGTTAGATATCAATAATAAGACTCAATAAGACTTTATTAATGCCATTAAACATATAGTATAATGCAATAGGCACAGGTCACATTTATACATGATTAAATTTCAAGGTCAGTATGGGATGACAGTTACATTATTGGTCTATCTACAAAATCAAAATTAAATCAATTAAAATATAATCCAAAATACTGTCTCACCAATTGTATTATAGGCTATAGCTTATTATTATTAGGTTCAGACAGGACATCAGGCTTACCTTAAAAGATTTAAAGCCACAATATTGAAAATGTTATGATTTTAAAATGTGACTTATATGTGTGACATTCAACACTCAACATTCACCTTCCATACTTTAAGGTCCTCCTATCCAAACACAAAAGTATCAAGGCCTAGTGCCCTACTAAAAAATCTAAATATAGCACATCGTAATGTGAAAGCTTGTGGTTTTGTTCAAGCATGAGGTTAAGCAATACAAAGCTGGAATTTTCTCCAATCTGGTTTTGATTTCGTGATAGTAATGTTCCTAGTCGCCCTGTCCCTCACACTCGATTATGTCCCCCACAGGTGCAGCAGATCTCAGACGAGTCGGCCAAGCTGCAAGCGTCGTACGCGGGCGACAAGGCCAAGGAGATCACCAACCGCGAGGCGGAGGTGCGCGGCGCGTGGGCGACGCTGCAGCAGCTGTGCGACGCGCGACGCCAGAAACTGGCCGACACCGGGGACCTGTTCAAGTTCTTCAACATGGTGCGCACGCTCATGCTGTGGATGGACGATGTTGTGAGGCAGATGAACACCTCCGAAAAACCGAGGTGGGTTGTGTGAGGGCATCATTTTAGTGCCAGGCGTTTTAGTAAATTTACGTCTCATAAGGGTGGGTATTTTCTCTTGAGGTATGCGTACGGTACCAAAAGTGCCAAATTATTGCCAGGGACTTTTTAAATCGTGTAAAAACTATTTTTGAAACAGTAGGCGCCCTCTTAACTGTCCTCGCTTCAACCCCCTTCGGATTAAACGCCCTCTTTCCAGGAAATGACTCAAGGATGCTGCCGCTGTCGACGTCCCGATACTGTACCATAAATAACTTTCAGGTCACAACAAGACGATCATATGTTTCCTTTAATCAAGTATTGCATCTTGGTACCAATTTTTTGTATCTATTTTTAACTGTCTTATAAGTTTTATAATTTGTAGTGCTTAATATGACAATACCGAGGTGTCATTCGTTTTAGCCACCCTTTTAGTTATCTGACCCAGGGTTCAGTCTCAAGTAGAGTGATTTAGAGGGTATGTCAATAATATGTGATCTCCTAAATTGAATCTTCTGACTTCATTTAATGTTTTTGTGTTGGTAAAAAATATCTGAGTACAAGTTAATTGTTGTGATAAATTTTTGATTATTACTACATGTCCGCTTAAATGGAATTTTTTTCCTCTTTTTAGCTTAATGTTGCGGCCTTTGTTTTTACCCGACTTGGCACTTCTTAAGGCCTTTTCACACCGCAATCCGCGGCGTCCATGGATGTCCACGGATGTTGTGGATGTCCGCGGATGTCGTGGTGGACGTCCATGTACGTGCCAATTCACACTGCACATGGACAGATTTGTAGTGGATGTATAGATTTTCCCGCCTATTTCCTTCTACATCTATCAACTCCTCGTCATTGTTGACTTCTACATTGTTGATGGCAACACTATTGACTTGAATATCGTTGTCATCAAGTGGTGGGACGTTAATTTACCCCTGAAAGTAATACTATCCATAACGCTTATAACCTTGTGCTTTGCTTTAAGAGGACACGGCTTCAATTCACGGGACAGGGTGTCTCTCAACTCTAATAATACATTTTTAGGCATTATGCCTGAATCAAAGACAAATAAAAATATAATATTTAAAATTTGCAAAATGTTACCCTTACAGCTGCAATTTCTTTCCCATGAATATTGTTTTTTGAAGTATAGGTTGTTGTATTTAATTTAAATTTTGTATAGAGCATATAGCATAAATACCTAATTACAGTGAATAAATAATTTGTTTATGATGTCTACTTTGAAAGGCCAAATTACTTGAGATTATGATTACATTATATAACATGTTTCATAAATTATAATCTATGTACATCGTAAATTGTAGTAAGCCTAGCATGGGCATCCACTCGGATGTTCCAAGCTGATCGCTCCGCGAGCGATCTACGTGTACGTCCGCGGACGTCCATGCACGCCTGTATGAATGGCTCCATTAAAATACATGTTAAGCAATTTTTTTCCATTCCCGTCTGTGGGCCTCCATGGATGCCGGTGTGAAATGGCCTTTACTAGGTTAAATTTACTGTGGTAGAATAAAAGTTACCCAAACCTGGGTTTATAGGATAACTTTCAGTTTTCGTCCGTAGTGTTCAGTAGTTTAATGACTAGGAATAACAAGTGATACAACTAGGACTTTAACCCTAAAGGAAGGTTTTGAGTATTGTTCACCCGTTATTGAAGGTATTTACGTAGGATTTACTACCTCTTTTAACTGTACTTTGTTCACCCACTGGGCCTCAGGCCTGCCAAGGTCCTAGAATCGGCTGTGTTGTCTACTACGTCAATGTGTTAATACCACAATGCTTCAATGATTTGTTTAAACAACTAGTTTATGATGACACTGTTGCCATCAGCTTAAACAATATCATGCAAACTGAACTATTCCACTGAATAAGCCATGTTAAGGCTTGTTATAACGAAGCTTCTTTTTATCAGTTGTTGCGGAGAAAGAAACAGTTAAAAAATAATCACGATATTCTAATCAAAGTTAGCTGGAAAACAAATACCATCTTATATAAATTGTAATCATATTACTGTTTAAATCACTTGGTCAATGTTTAAAGTAATAGTGGATCGTAGCCAAGCCTTATCGTTAAGAAATATTTGTCCTTTTCTAGAGGAAATAAATAGAATTTTCATATCACCATTTTAAAGGTATAACACTAATAGTGTGAAATTAAAAGTTTCATGTCTTTAAGCAAGGACACAAAGTTAAATTTACGACTAATAAAACTCACGTGTGCTTGTGCCTGCAGGGACGTGAGTGGGGTAGAGTTGTTGATGAACAACCACCAGAGTCTCAAGGCAGAGATCGACACCAGAGAAGACAACTTCACCGCCTGCATCTCGCTGGGGAAGGAGCTCCTGTCCAGGAACCATTATGCTTCCACAGAGGTACGGTGCAGTCGATAGAACTCGGAGTGGTAGAAACGCCAAGCAGTGTCTTGCGATTTAGTCCTGGCGATTGTGTTTTAAATACAAGAGACAGCTAATTTAGATGTTTTTCTTAAATCTCAAACCATAAATTGAGTTTATCTTTTACATTAAATTTTATACTTTTTCAGTTAATCACATTACCGAATCGTATTCCTGCTTAAGCCAGTCCCACACTAGTTGCAAGTTCACATAAAAAAAAATTAAATAGTTCTTAATACTATCTCAAATATATTTTAACATTTCCAGCGAAGCTGGGAAAACAGGTTACATTGTCATAAAAACTAAAACTCAATAGCTGGTAGAACATTGCCATAAATCAATACAATACAATACATCGCTAGTTTATATCATTGTATTCTCATTTAGATATTGTGTAATTGAATAATAATTTTTTGTCAGCAATTAAGAGTTTTAAATTGTTTTTAAACTTATAAAAATCATGAATTTCCTTGAAATTTTCAGGTAAACTGTTGAAAAGTTTAAGACTCGTACAATATGGGGATTTTTCAAAAAAGCTGAGGCATTGTCTTGGGTACTGAAAGTTATTTTTGAAATGGTGGGATACTCCTGAACATCATGGTGGAAGGGAAAAAATAGGTGTGCTACTCCAGTGACTAAAATGGTCAATGTCGCACGTCTACGTCACACGGGATGCAAGCTCCACTCGACATACAATGTTTTTTTTCCTACAATCAGCTGACAGTCGGCGCTCACCTGATGTGCCGACTTGCATAACTTAATTTGGTTTTGCTTCACCATCAACAATTTTCAAACCTTTGATAAGTTTCAGTTTATTGAATCCGATTCTCAGTATTATTAACCCTGTATTTATTGGCATACATTTTAAGTTTACAACAACAACCCTGCGTAGTATAACTATATATACAAAGAGGTGCAGTCAATAAATGTTTGTTTAATCTTTTAGATCAAAGAAAAACTTTTGGGCTTGACCAACCAGAGGAATTCCTTGCTGCATCGCTGGGAAGAGAGATGGGAAAACCTACAACTCAGTAAGTTTAAACATTTAGTATTATATCATGTTTTATGTTTTTATTTATTTTCAACATAACCTTGATATTCGTTTATCTGTACCTAGCCAGTATTCTGTTTATATTAAGTAAGATAACCCATGCGACATAATGTATACAGTATGGGTGTGTAAGTATCCGAAAATTATAGTTTTCAGTTGAGTTTTCAACCCTCATTGACTCATGATTTCAAAAAATACTCGATGTTTGAGTGAGTTTTTCCATGGATGATCCATTAACGAATTTAAACTATCAAATTGCATAGTATCATTCGTAAAAAAGACTGGGACTGGGTAAAATTGGACCAAAATGATGACGGAAAACATGAACACACATCATAAACAAACACCAAACAGCGTTATACTTGCTGCAAATGACAACCACAGCTTGTAGTAGCCATAAGTGACGATTGAACAGCAAGATATTGACTTTAAATGACGAATTAACCTCATGTTATCGATCGTAATTAATGACCAAACCATTTGGTATTTCATATGGTGATCACACAGTGCTTTATCGACTAAAAAAGGTGGTCAATCCTTGTTTTTTGTTAAGTGGAATTTTTACTCATAATATTATTTTTACTACTCAGTCCTACTCGGAATAGAACATTGGGTATTTGAAACCAATTACAAACAAAGACTATTGCTGATGGCAAATATTCACTTGAAAATAATCAAAACTCAAGAATAATTGGCAAAACTCAACTATACTTGATCCTAAAAATCACTTTTCGCACACCCCTAGTTTTTACTTTTTGTGAATTAAATTTTGATTACCTTTTCTCACCTACGTTTTTTAATTTTATTTTCTGATTTACATTTTCATAATGACATGTTTTAGAGATGCCCCTTATTTTCTATTCATTAAACACTTTGACTGCACGTGGGACGTGTTCCCGCCACGCGGCAACTGTTCCTATAGGCACGGTCACATTTTCAATTCCCGACTAACGAATGACAAAAACACAGTACGGTGCTGTACTGCGTTACAACACAACTAGATGTAGATCTACAAAGCGCCAACAGGTCGCAGCACAATCCAGATAGCAGTAGTCAATCAGAGTCGCCATGTAGAGGGACTAAAAGGGACGAAAAAAATGCAGGGAAGTCCCGTGACGGCCGGGATATTGGGGGAAATTTACTACCAACCTACACCAAAATAAAGCTCGCATCATGAGCGTCATGCGCAAAAAATATCGTCTTCCTCCGGCCCAGCCTGAGCTCACACTGAGTCATTGTTCCTAAGCGGACTTGGTGGGAAGCTGTTATCCCACGTGCGTACGCCGTGGGACCGCGATGGGATGCCGGAGTCCCACGCGGAGTCGTGTTAATCAATCAAATTAACTTTTTCCTTAAATCAAGTTATATGTACAGAATGTAATTAGTTTACCTTTGACTTCAACAAGTAAATTAGCTGTATACTATTATTTTAGCCTACTGAAATCTTTGTAATGTGTATACTGTGTACTGGTGGAAGAAATAACTATAAAACATCCATTTTCATTGGATGATGTAAAAGAATTGTTTTTCAATGATTTAATGTAACCTTGAGCCACTGAATGATACTCCTTCACACTTTAACTGTTAATTTACTGTCAGACATTGTAATTAATTATTTGTATAGAAGATTGTCATTAACAGTGGTCAGTTCTGGATTTAGGAGTGATAGATGAATGTTTACTGTGCAGTTCTGGAGGTGTACCAGTTCGCCAGAGACGCTGCAGTGGCGGAGGGCTGGCTTATCGCACAAGAGCCCTACCTGCTCAGTCAGGAGTTGGGCGTAAGTATCATTTATAATTTTAAACTTTATTAATAGCTTAAAGGCCTGTCCACACAACGAATTATCGTACGATAAACTTGCACTAATCAAATCGTAGTTCTGTGTGGATGGTACAATGCTACAACTTATCGAGTTCGAGACTGGTTGATGGTAAAGTTCATCAAGCTGGCAACGATCTCGAAAGATTGTAGCGACATATTGAGACACCACTTGCTCCTGTGTTTTCCCGATTTCTTGTTCACTGTTCTATAAACTTATTTATAAGAACTTGGCGTTGTCTATTTTTTGTTATAGTGTAATGACAAAATAAAGAATCTTGAATCTTGCTTAACAAATTACGTAACAATACCAAATAGTAGCTCCTTCGTCATAACTAAAGCTAACTAGTTGTACTGAGCAGAAGTTGGAGAAAATATAGTTGTGTGGCAGATTGTCGTAACAATCACATATTTATGATAAATCGTTGCCTGTGGACAGAGTTTACAACAAAAAAACAAAAAAAAACATGAGTTTATGAGAAAACATTAAGGATACTTCTATACAAAATTGCTAATAGTGGTCTCCTTATATACAAATACCCAATCAAGGTTATGTTCAATAAAGGTTTTGTCTGAGGCATTGTGGTCTCAGTTGGCATTTAATGAATTTCCCATTGGAAACATATTATTCTTTGGTTATTATTAGTTTTTGATACGCAGATTGAATTATTTTTCAATAATAATTTATTTGTGAGACAAACCCAACTTCTGATTTACTTGCACAGGTTCTTCAATGAAAATATTCTATCAAGTCCATACATTACCACTGGCGTGTCGCATGTTAAGGCGGTCCCACACTTCTCGCGAATAGGCCTGAACATTCGGCCGAACATTCTCCCAAATGTTCACTGAACATTCTGCCTCGTATGTTCCCATATGTTATCAAAAGTTTGTGCAGCTCCCACACTTCTCGCTAATACTCCGAACATTCGGAGTTCGGCCGAATGTTCGGGCGTGTTTGCGAGAAGTGTGGGACCGCCTTTATTGGACCGTGGCTCCAACTGATGTAATTGTTTTGCATTTCATACATTTTAATTGTAATTTAAACACAATTTTTTTAACATTTACACAAATATATATCTTGTAGTTTTACAGTCTAGAGATTTAAAGCAGCTTTGACTTAGGAATTTGGGCTTATTTTGCTATCAATAGTTTTCTGATTTAAAATGTGTGTCTCATAGAAAAACTGTCAGGTCATGTCAGGCAGATAAATGTGTCCAAAAAATAATTCACTAGTTTCATTAAAATTACAAGTCGTATCGTTGTATTATGATTTTATTTTTATTTCATTTTTTTATGATTTTAAAACATGTTAATAATGTTTACTAACATTTTTTCTTCTTTCTTTTCGATAAAAGGCAATTAATGAATTCTTTTAGCCATCTTTGGCTTAAATTCTCAACCTTCTTGACTACAGTTTCAATGTATGTCCTCTTATGTTAGTGGTTTTATATTGATCATCATTTAAGCGGAAGATTTTCTTTTCCAGATGACTATCGACGAAGTGGAGAACTTAATCAAAAAGCACGAAGCTTTTGAAAAATCCGCAGCCGCTCAAGAGGAACGCTTCATGGCGCTTGAGAGGTTAACCACCGTGAGTATTGCTGTCTTTATCAATCTTTTATCCATGTTAAAATAAATTATATAGCAATACAAAACATGGAATACACATTGCTTGACTCTACTTTTTGCTTCAACATTTATTTTAAATTCCAACTATTACACTTAGGAATTCTTAACGATATAGTCTGCTTCCTCTACACTGTACTCGCATGCAGAAAGGAAAACTGTAGGAAGTATGTTATAAAGTAATTAATTTCAAGTAGTGCTTCTCTGATCGTCATCAACAAACCAAAAGAATGTTTGTATTTGCAATTTAGTTGTGAACATAGGTGGTGTAGGAGTTCATATATCATATATCTATATAAAAGGCAAAGTCGTGGCTGACTGACTCACTGACTGACTGACTCACTCATCACTAATTCTCCACCTTCCCATGTAAGTAGAGAGCTGAAATTTTAGACACTGATTCTTTAGGCATAAAATAGTAAAACTAAATTCATCCTGATCTGACCTTAGGGCTCCGCCAGAGATCACGACAAAGTTCCCATGTATTTCTTATAGACATTCATTTTTGTTTGAGCTAACGAAAATACAAACAGCTGATCTTGGTTCGTAGTAGTTCCACGGGCTAACCACAGAATGCAGCACACACAACTGTCATAGTTTTTATAAATTATTTGCGGGGCGAAACATGCGGGAACAGCTAGAATATATGTATATCTTTTTAATATAATTTTGTAAAATATGGCATACTACTTTGACAGTGTATTGTTTTCCCAAAATCTATTATCACTACCTCTAGTCATAATAAATTTTGGGAAAACAATACAATCTCAAATTAGTATGCCAATTTTTTTGAGTGACAATTGATTGTGGCCTTAATCTTTATTAAATTTGCTTTAAAGAAATTGATCTAATTTTTTTACTTTATATTTTCTGAATGCCGATTAATTGTGTATTATTTAAATATTATTTTAATAATTTTTTGTATTTTTGCCTGCCAGTTTGAACTGAAAGAACTGAAGAGAAGACAAGAAGAAGAAGAGAGGAAGAGACAAGAAGAACTAGCAGCCAAAACACCACCTCCTACCTCGCCCCAGGATCAGCCTTCAGATAGGTAATATGTTATTATATTTTGTTATTTATTTATTCCTTTTTTTCACCAGAGACATTTTTATCGTTTTAATACAGAACAGTCAAAACCACCAATTGGTCTTGTTACTTCCCTAGGCTGTTATTTCAAATCATCATAAATCTTATTCTAGTTCAAGGTTAGTTTTTGATAGGGCTTTTTGCCAATGTATCAGGAAAATATGGATGTGACAAGCAGGCTTACCTTAGAAAGTATAGCCATACTAGTATATTGATAGCACACTAACACTACAAAACACACATAAAAGAATATTTAAAAGCCAATGGCCTCTTTGTCAACTCGAAGATCCAAGTAATGCTAAGGAGTGAACAAGTATATTACAAATCATGAACGGTACGTCCTTTTGGTTTTTTTTAAGGAAGTGTCCAAGTCAAATTGTTATTTATCAAGCATTTTTTTCTTTCCAGACCTGATGGAGATGGTGTAGGAGAGGCGGAGGCACAACAGAATGGAGAAAAAGAGGCAGAAAGTCGCAAAGGTGAGTGCGGTTTTTGTGATCACCCTGTACATAACATGTCATACCGTCTCCTTGTCATACTGTCTACGGGAGAGGCACACGAGTGGTTGAAACAAAGATAGCAGCTACTTCACTTTATATAATTCTCCCCACAAAGAGGTTTCTAGATATGACAATTTTCTTCAATTTATACAAATTTTTTAAACTGATAAAAGTATTAACTTCAATATAATTGTAACATCTTGAAATAACAACCAATACAAAAAGACCGGTGTTGATCAGAGTACCAGTATTGCAAATAACTGTAAATTAGTTTAATGCAAAGTGTGCCGCTCCCAATATAATGTAACATTATATAAAGAAAAATTGTTCATTTCGAAACTCACAATGATAAAGCTTGGAAAATGTGATACTTTTTAAATCACTGTTCTTTTAAACTTTAGTTGTCGTTACAATTTTCGAAAATCGCTAGTAATAACAATGAGATAAATTTTTTAATTGCTATATAACAATTTGGCCAGCCTAAAAGTAAAAGGAAAAAACTTTTCCAAGCTTTTGTGAAGCACTTCTTCATGTCTGTCAGCCTTTAGTAAAATCTCCCCTGGCTCTCTGTATGTCATTTACTTTAAAGCGATTTCATTTCAATATTTGTTTAGATTTAAATATTAACAATTTGTAAAAAATATGTACTCATAAAATATGTGTTTTTAAACAGGTATAATGAAGGGGAAAATTGCAATTTGTCAAAGACTTGTTTGAGATATTGTAATGGAATCATTGAAAATAAAATCTTTAAAAACATTTTGAGTATGATCTGTGTGCCAAGATTGGTAATAATTTAATATAGATTGGAGAAGCTGGCTTCCTTTTAATATTCTTGTGTCTTATGAAGGAGGTCACCTTTATGGGAGGTAAGCCTTGTTATCCAACAGACTTTAATTTTCCCCAAGTGTTGATCTAAAAATAATCTGGAATTAGGAAATGGTCAATTTATGTTATTAAAAATTATTACGGAAATTTGCTATCACTGAATGGGAAAAACAAGTTTCACGACGTTACGGGATCTGGAATCTGATCCCGTCTTTAGGTGACAAAAATACCTATAAAATGACAAAATTACACAGAAAATTAGTGGTACAGTCCAGGCTAAGGTGGAAAAAACAAGCAGTCAGAAGCGAGACAGTCTTTTTTCCCATCTTTGCCTGGATTGTACCACTAATGTTTTGTGTAATTTTGATGTTCTAGGTATTTTCTTACATGAAGGTGAGGTCAGATTCCAGATCCCAAAACGTAGTGACTTTTGTTTTTCTCATTCAGTGGTGACAAATGTGCACAATAAATTCTTAAATATTATAAATTCAGTTGTTTATTGTGTCATTTTTATAACCATATAGCCAGAGAGTTGTGTGTTGTCATCAAGGAATACAATTTTGAGAAAGTAATTTACCGACATTTTAAAAAATACTGAAAAGCCATCATAGTAAGGGTGACTAACGAAATCTCTGTTCTCACTAAGGTGAACAGTTTGTTTCCGTAATATCTTGTATGTTACCCCGTGAGAGCCAGGGCAGTAGTGTGTTTGTGTCTGTGTGCGTGTCTCTCTGTCCTCACTTGTCTGTTTTCTGATCAAGCTTCCGTCCGCAAACCCCCAACTAAGCTTCCACTTTCGCCTCAGGAGACCTTACAGCCAGGTCAGTGTCCAGGACAAGCAGATAGTCAGCGGTTAGCTGCGTTTACACTGGCGACAAATTGACGGCCGACTGTCACGAGCGGTCTTGCGTTAACATTATGTGAGGCGTCCAGCAAGTTACCTGAAATAAGTTGCGAGAGCTGACATAATCATTGTGTCAGCCTTTGAGATCAAAATACATTTAAATAGAGTGTGCGAGTTACTGGCTGACATTTCTTTTAGCTCTCGCACAATTATCTGTGACATTGCTGTCTTGCTCAGTTTGTAGAGTTTATGCTGCAATTTTTTGCCAGTGTAAATGTAGTCTTAGACCCCGATCCCCCTCCCTGCAATCTTACTCTTTAGTTTGCTTTGAAACAGAGTACACTAGGGTAGATACCACTTGCCAAATAGTCAAAGTATTTTAGCCATCAGAGAAAATAAATGCTCAATATTGCTGCCGAACGCACTTGTTGTAGACTGGTTTAACATCTACCATTGAATGTGACTAACATGCACAGTGATAGTTAAAATTGTCTTCGCTTGTAAATATAAACAAAAAAACATTATTGATACTGATTGAAAATTTTTCCATCTTAGAGTTTTGATGCCTTTATAAGTAATTGACATTTGATTTAAATTAGGCTTCTGCGACTTATTATTTTCCTCAGGAGTTCTGTGAATCCAAAAACTAGTTTATCAAATTCCTTGTAATAAAAAGATGTACTGTAAAACAGCTTTCCTTGCCTCTTAACTGCTGTAGGCTGAACTTTATTTATTTTTATTTAATCATCCTATTTGATTATTATTAATTATTATTATTATCGGTTTATTCAAACGATGTGGCCATTTTAAGGAAATTAACTAGAATATTCCAAAAACTAAATATCCAATAAAGGACTTTCTTGTTAGTTTATTTTTATGCTTGTCCTGGTCTGTTTTTTTCGCCTAGCTTCCATTTTATTTCCTCTGTGGGACGCTTGGCTTTATTCTTTTCTTTCATCCCGTTACTGCTATTGTAGTGTCTCTATGTAGTCAAAGAACTTTTGAACGAATCATTTTCCCATAACTGTCAGTACTAAAGTAAATAAGTATTTTTTGTACAAGTTCTAGATCTACATAGGGACACTGTGGTCTTAGATTGTACCTCCACTTATGAGATTTTAATATTATCAATAGTTATGTTGATTACATATATCTTTCCATTTGTTGTCTGTGTAATGAAACTCAGGCCCAACACTGATGAGACGAACATTTTCTAGATTTTCGAGAGTGTAGTGCAACGGGATTTCATCATTTACAATTTCCATAATAGAGTTTTATTCACCTTTCTAATGTATTTTAAAAATCTAACTGTACCATTTGTTTGGTTTTCAAGTGGTCGGTCCTGTTTTTATCACCTATGTCAACAAGTAGGCTATTATGTATGTGTGTATGATATTGCAGTTAGTATGTTTATGTGTAGCGTTTAATAAAGCTAGGAAGTCGAAAGAGCTGTACAAAATGTTGACTTAAATCCAGAAGCTTTCCGTGTTGCTTTTCGTACCACTCAGTGCCAATATTGCACCATGTGCTGATATGTTTAATGTTAGCTATTTTTAGTGTGTCTGTATATTTTAGCTATCAGTAAAAAGTGAACTATTTTCTAATTAAGGTATTCCTAGCGTGACATGTTAATGTGATACTAACTGGTAGAGTTTTGGGAAATAAGTTGGATACAGTGGTTTTACAGTGTTTCTTGGGCTTGTGGGAAAAACTCCTTGTCTTTCCATACAAGCGAGAATTTTCAAATAATAATTTGACCCTGCTTATCACGGTTGAATGTAAATATTGTTCTTTAGTTGTGGTTAAGACAAAAGCCAAGAATACATGTATAGCTATTTTTCGTGTTAACCCGGTGTAGAGTTAGTCTTGGTTAAGCTAGCCTGTGTTGGTGGTGGTTCTTTCTTCAACTTCTGTGTCCGGTAAGTACGGGTGTGTAGAACCGCAGTTGTCATTCTCTCCGGATCGTCACAATAATGATAGTAGCATTCTCTGTTTCCCTCAAGATAAATTTTGTATTAGCCTAGTAATTTAATGAATGATCCGAACCGAGAATCAAACTCTTCTTTGTCCCCTCCTTGCCCTCCTTTGGCTTACTTTTTTTGATCCAGTAAAAGGATGAAAAATAAATAATTAGAAGGTTACCAATGGTTACTTGCTGCTTGGTCACTTCAAAATGTATATCAGACAACTTTACAAATATTATGAATCCAGAAGGAATGACACTGTTTGGTTTAGTTTGTGTTGTCTTTGTTGCACATTTGTCTTTTAAGTATACACTAACCTAGGAAATGACAGTGTACCCATGAATTAATACATGCATTTGAAAGTAATAAGACACAAATGTAACTAACACTGTTTTCTTAACGTAATTTGATGACTTGCTTTCATTGTTCAAAGATAAACTTTAAAAACTGATTCCTTACTATAACATAAATTAAGATCGCTTCCTTGCAAACACATTGTTTTTGGAACAGAATATTTTTATTTTGTGACAGAAGAACAAATCACACAAAAGTAGTAAATATTGTGACAAAATGATTAGTAACTACAGTAGACTCTAAAAAGTCTGGGCTATTGTGGCGGGCGGCCGGTCTTGATTTTGAAAATCCGGATTTCTCGGAGCTGGGCATGAGTCATCAATTCCACCTTTATAGTGAACAATTATGACAATATGCGTTTATGTTTATGTGCTACCAGAATAAAGTTATAAACACTCAGTAATACAGTAGAACCTCGTTAATCCATCACCAACGGAACCGAGAGCATGGTCGGAACACAAAAAAGGTCGGATTACTAGAGGAACACATTTATTACTTGAAAATGGTACGGAAACACAGAGCACCTGTCAATGCAAACTAAATGGCATTTGTGTAAATGCGGGATAATCACGTGAAAACTGAAGGCTCTAAACCATGAAGTTCCTTTTTTTAGTTTTGTTTGCAACAAACTAAAAATAAAAAAATTCAAGATCATCGGATTAGTACGATCCGGATTTCTGAGAGTCTACTGTATTAGTGAAATTGACTACGATTTTTAACAAGTGGTTTTCAGCATTTTCTAGCATTTTTTTCTACTTTTAAAGCAACCATTTTAATTTTCTGAAGATTGAAGTTTTTAAACATTTACAGAGTGATTGATTGAACATGTTAACTACTGTTATTAATATGAGCTAGTCAAAAAAGTTAGCATCCCAGTAATTTACAAATATTTCAAAGACATGAGTATCCTATAGCTGGTAAGTGGTAGATAGTGACGAGTGAGTGCATGTAAGCATGACAGCATGGTTGGTCGTAGAGTTGCATGGCGGGGGCAAGACCCCGAGCCCCGCTGCCAAGGACCCCCAGGCCCCCACCACCATCACCCCTCCACAACCACAACCACAACCGCAACCGTCCACCAGCCAGTCAAGTAAGTCATGGTTACAGTTCCGTCTTGTGTCCCTTTCTGCTGTCTCCGCATGCTATGACTATTCCTTGTAACGCTTTACAGTCCATGTAGTCAAATGTCGGATTGATTTTACGTTCGTTGTTACTGTTTTTGTTTTAAATTTTAGTAATCTGCTACAGAGTTGTAATAATTAATAAGAAAGTTTGGTTTGGTTTAGTTCGCTTTGCTCAAAACAGTTGATGATTATTTTGTAATGTTAGAGGTATGTCTTAACTTGTTTTCTTTTTTGCATTGTAAACATTGAGCCAACATGTACCCATATTGTAAAAACTTGGATCACTTGATAGTAGTACAGGTAATTTAAACCTTTTTGGCTAATATTAAGTGTTCCAGAGGCTAATCCATGATGATTTTGTAAATTACAACGTTTCTTGTATTATTTCGCATATCAATCTCAATCTTATATTTAACTATCAAGAGTAATACAAATATCCTTTGCTTTCATATAAAAAGGTTTAGTGGAAAAGTTAAAGTAAAATAATAGTAATAAATTGCCCATTTACAGACTCATGCAACTCTATACAGTCTTATAACACTCGACAGGTCACTTACTTCACTTATACTAACTCACATTTGTTTCTTTTTTACTTAAACTGACTTTTTATTACTAACTTCCTCGCATTTCCTTGATGAAAGTTTTACATGAGCTTTATATTTTGAACTTGGAAATAATTATACTAATGTGTGCAGTATTATTTTGTTAGTTTACTGCTTAAAAATTATCAATACACTAATTTCTTCTAAGTAATTGTGTATCGGTAACAGCTATAACTCATTTAACCTATCAGTTTATTACAAACGACAAGTCAAAACTTCAAACTTTGATAGTACTAATGAGCGACTGCAGCATGTGTACAAATGAGCATGAGCATGTCAGTGTTGTCATTTTGTGTATGTAGCTATTAGTCAGTGGTGCCACTGCAGGAAAAGTAAATCTCCGTACAAAGTCATTCCTTAACCTTTTCTTATTTAGAGAAATCCTTTTCTTCTTAATGTTATAAAAGTACGAGTGTAACAAACCCAACAATATCTATACGTCCGGTGCTATACGATTGTGTGTTTTGGAATTTGAGTCATTGGTAGAAAAATGAGACTGTCTGATCCTGTTGTATGTTCGTTGCAAAATAGTTTCTTTCTACGTATTTCTAATTTGTATTCAAGCATAACTAGTTCCATTAATTCATTAATTTCATTTTATTCAATAATTCCATATTTTTCATAATTTTTTTAAATTTAGTTTTGGTAGAACAAGACAATTCCTTAAACAAATTTTGGTCTTCCTTTAATGTTGTTGATGTCATCAAAACAAAATTAAAAATTACCTGGAAAATACTAATAATCCAGGAAAAGCAATTCTATGTCTTGTGTTCATCCTTCTGCATTTTATAGTAATTCAACAAACATACTTCAAGAACTTAATAAGTTTAATTCATCATTTTAAGAAAAATCGTACTGCAAGCCATTCAATCAGTTAGTACTCGAACATTATTATTCAACAGCAAAACTCACTGTACAATAGTATGAACAACTGTGTAAATTTACCTTGAGTAATAGATAAATGCTTGTAATTTGCATTGTCATTAATTTAAACTAAAGAAAAGCTGAACAATAAAAAATAGTTACTGTACATCTAACTGATATGCTAAACCTATTTTGATTAAGGTATCAATGAAGCCTCATAAATACTGGAATGTAACTGGTTTACCTGTGAATAAGCTTGCAATATTTAAGTTCGACTAGAACTGATTTTCAGGGAAAAATCTAAAGTTTCAGCAGTTAAAAAAAAAACAAAAAAAATAGAGAATCACCTTTTTTATTTCTCCCACAGTAAAGAAATACAACCCTTTTATCCTCTTTCCCCTCCCAATTCCCTGAGAGGGATTTACTGTGCGGCGGTGGCAGCACTGGTAGTGAATGTTGTGTCGTGGCAGCCGTGAGTGCCAGACAGAGCGCGAAGGACTCGGCCACGCTGGGTCGCAAGAAGGACCGCAGCCGGTCGAAATCGCCCTTCCGCAGCTTCCGGTGGAAGAAGTCGTCGCCCAAGAGTTCGCCCACGGTGGGCAGCGCTAGTGACGACGAAGGCAACCTGGAGAGGGCGGCAGGTAACGAGGGGCGAATGTCGCGGCAGTGAGTACGTAAACACTGAGGAGGTCTGGTCTTGTGGGGGAAAGTCACTGAGGTTTCACAAGTGCGTAATACTGTAGTATACGTGAGACAGCAGCTGATCCACACACTGGCCCTGTATTTCGTTTTAGCAGAACCTCGCCTTCAGTACTCCAAGTGTAAAAATTATTAATTTTTAACACTAGACCCGACCTTCTTAGTGCTTGTGAATTCATTGTTTGCTGTGTATTGTGTGACGAGTCTGGATATAGTTGAACTCCCAGGCCAACAAAACGAGAAAAAAAACACCACTTTGGATAGGTTCCAGGGCAAAACTTAACGTATAAGGGTAGACCGATGCTTCTAGGTTTCCAAACCCGCTTGCTTCAGCAGCCGGCCTCAAAACAACAAACTACTACCCAAGCGATACTAGAAATTGTAAATTCCTGATAAAGTGACCATGCCTTTTATGAAATAGTTATTTTTATCATCAAGTTGAAAGGCAAAATTTCATCAGACCTCAGTATTGTTAAGGGAAAAGGAGTTTATAAATTTTAAAGTTTCTAATATTTTTCATCCTTTTTTTGAAGACACTTTTCAAATTAATAGAATAATTTTAATGTTTGTCTGTCTGAATTCTTAAAAATTCATTTTTAGACTGCCAAACATGTTTCAAATTAATTAAGCACAAGCGGATTATCTTAAGAAAGATTTGACTGATTTTCTCCAGCAATAGACCCAGAAAATTGTTAATTTGTTTCCGACTGAACTAAAAGTTTCCCGAACCAACTTATTTCAGACTCTGTTATATTTGCATGAGTATGGAATGAATAGTTTGTCAATTCTAGTCCATTGTGTGCATTATTGTAGCAAGTGCCTTTTAATGTCATGTCTTGTCTTGCAAGTGGAGGTAAGTGTTAGAATTATTTAACTATGATGCATAAGAAATATGCATTTTTTGCTCAGTATTTTAATTATTTATTAGTATTTATTTAAAGGGTTAACACGGTTCCCCGTAACAGTTGTCCCTTGCAGAGTATTCAGAATTTCTTAAAAATTAACTTAAGCAGTTTCAACTTATGTTTTAAAAGATTCTATCAAAATGTTGAGACATCATCTGCCCTCAAATGTGTAATTCTAGTTTCTTCTTCATCTAAAATAGTTATTTTTTCTGTGAAATAAAATGTATTGAGTATTCTTTGTCTCTGGTAACCAAAGTTTTAGGGAAGTATGTTATTCATTATGAATTAAGATCAATCAATTAATCAAATCTTTATTCAATAAGTAACACATTACATGTAAGATGTTTATATAACGGTGAGTGTTAGAAATGTTATTTGACATACAAAAAAAAGAGTTAATTATTTGTATTATCAGTTTCAATTAAGTCTAAGTTTTCTTAAGTATGTTAGGTCAAGGAATATATCTTTGCTTGATAATATTTGTTTATAATAAGTAGGGTATATTTTATTGTTTTAACAGTTTTACTTTAGGAACCAAGAATTTCATAGAGGGATCTGTGCTGCCTGAGTTAGGTGATTTTCAGTTACTCTTTTTAAGATTCAAATTGATGTTCAAAAGTGTTTTTCACCTGATGCATAACCATAGAGTAATATATTTCAAGCAGAATTAGTAATAAGCTGGTTTAAGTGTTTTTCAAGCACCTCATTTAACGGATGTAATGCTTCTACTGGTTTTTGTGCAGTACTCAAAAAAACTGTGTTGGTATCATTCAATGAACAAATAATTTTCAACATTGTCTTTACATAATTTTATTCAATGATTATGTGGCATATTATATTGTTGGAGTTTGGAGGTAGTCAATATTATATTTACTGGTTTGAGAAAGTCAATGATTTTTTTTAGTTACTATTAAGAATAGAAAACAAAAGTAAAATAAACGGTATCAGGAAAATGACACATACTTTCTCCCTTTTAGCCCAACTTCAATAAATAAATTACTTTTTATTTACTAAATATAGAATACAAAGCACGGTCGAATGTACAGAAAATATTCTAAACAAAAGTATTCACCCAAATCCCTGTTTAGGAGGCACTACAGAATCCATCGCTACACACGTGATTTTAAGAGGGGAATGCCCCCTATTCCCCCCTCAGGGTTATTAAGGGGCAACAGATTTTGAATTTCCTCTGTTGGTCAATGTTAACTTGACAAGCATTTCAAGTACGAAGAAAATTAGTCAATAAATAAGAGAGAAATAGTAATTTTTGTATTTCCCATAAGAATAACATTAGACAACTTACTGCGTTTACTGCAAAATGAAAATTTAAATTTTCTCCGCAACCAGTAATTGTAGAATAGTAATTCAAAATACTAAATTATTTATGTTTTTTTATGAAAAATGTCAAAAACTGAATTTTTGATCTTTTAAGAATTGTAATTTCTGAACCCAAATTTTTACAGAAATGCGGGTGGTATCATTTTTTGGAAAACTAAAGTTCTACAAACGATTAAAGTTTAATCAAAATTTTTAGAGCCGTTTTTGAGAAATCTTGATTTTTCATGTTTTTTGGCGGTTTGTGGGGGATAATTACCCTTTAAAATAAAAAACGCCTGTAGATATCGTGGATTAGTATTTACATACCACATATTATAAAAATCGGACCATTGGTTAGGGCTCTAGCTCTGTACACATCCATACAGACAGTCATACAGGCATCTTTAAAAATCACTTTTTTTTTGTTCAGGGAGCACCAAACGAATATTTCAACTAACAACTCAAATTCAAAAATTTTGACAAAAACAATACTTTATATTCTCTGTATAAGGGGGAGAAAGTAAAATGTTGATTGAAAAAAACTTGGTTTTTATGTTAAAACATTACTAACTTTTGTGATATAATTACTTTAATCTTAACACTCGATTACAAATATAAGGGTTTGCTCAATTACCAGTAGTGTGTTCTACCATCACACCGTGGTTAGTGATGTATGACATAAAATTCTATCAAAATTGTTTTGTCTGAAGTTAAATCACTCAGTAAGACCACACTCAGTACACAAACACACCAAATATACCATCAGGCAATGGATAAAAAATGTGTTTCAATTGTAGTCAGATGTCAATTTGTTAGACGTACGATGAGAAGACAACACCACCTGTGTGTAGCAACACCAGTTATGTGCGGGTGTAACTGCTGTCGTGTTTGTTCTCTGCTCTATCAGCACAGTTAATGAACTTATCAATAGACGGTGATGCTCGTGAGTGTTGGCCTCATGGCCTGTCGTGCTTATTCTTTCCACCGTCTTAGCATTCACGGTGAGTTTACGATAGTTGTCCGTTCAGACCTCGTTTTTGTTAAATTTAATTTGTGTTTGCGTATGCTAAGATTGAATTAATGGACACGTGTGCCGCTCAGAGCTTTAAAAATTGTCTCCGTGTATGTGTGTACGTGTATGAGATTTATTTGAGTTTAGACAGTTGGCCCAATTTTTTGCTACACTTTTTTATAGGCAACTTCTTGCCTAAGCAAGGGAATTTTTTGAGTTCTGAGACACGGGTTTATTTGTATACCTATTAAACTCACCGTAAGAAATATTCTTGGGCATTTAAAAATAGCAGTATCAGAGATGACTGATGTACATATGTACATTCTCCCTTTTGGCCCTATTTTAATCATTAAATTAATTTATATCTACTAAATATAAAATAATATAGGTAGCATCTATAGAAAATCTAGTGAGTAAACTTTTTCTCAGAAATTTGCACCCTTTGGAGGCACTACAGTCATTTGCTACACACAGTGGTTTTAAAAGGAAGGCCTCCTGCTCCGCAGGGTTAGGTGGCAACATATTCTGAAAAATTCTCTACGGGTCAATGTTAACTTAACCTACATACCAAGTTTTAATTAAATTGAACAGTAACTAGAGAGAAATTATAACCGTTTTATTCCCTATAAGAATAACATTGAAATCCCTTATTCTATTTACCTGTAGATGAAACTTTAAATTTTCTCTTCAATCATTAGTTGTAGAGTAATAATTCTAAAGACTATTTATTTTTCAAGACTTAGTTCAATTTTATGGTTTTATAAAAAATAAAAAAAAACTGTATTTTGAAACCTTTTTAAGCCCTACAGCATCCGCATTTCCCAGAAATGCGGGTGGTGCTATTTTGTCAAGAGACCTGAGATACTATAAACTTCCAAATTTAATTAAATCGTTAGAGCCTTTTTTTAAGCATTTTGGAATATAATTGCAATTCAAACTAAAAAATTCTTACCAAAATTTATTTGACAGAGTTTCTATTGCAAAAGTTATGTTCATGCCATCAACAAAACCATTTATTATAACATTTGTAGTTAAAATAATTATAAGAGTAAATAAAGTAGTTTTATTTTTATTTTAAGATTTTTTAAATGTTTACAATTTGCAGTAAGTAACTGTTGTTAATTATCAACCATCTATTGTTAAAACATTAAACAGACTGTGTCGTCGTCTTTGTGCTGTTATCACAACAGTAAACGTTGGAGCTGTTATCACTGGTAAAGCTGGCGTTCCCTAGACAGTTGCTACCTAAAATATTGTGAAATATATATATTGAATACAGAATTGTTGTCAAGATAAAAAGGAATATACAATGCCAAGAACAAAGAAAATACAAAGAAGATATTAGTGAAGTTTGAATAAATAATAAAATAAATAGAATAGCAACAAAACAAACTTAATTTAAACTGTCCACCTTCTCAGTAGTTTTTATTTTATATCCATAAAATATAGTGTTAGGATTTTTTTTCATTTTGTTGTTGTTGTTATTTTACAGTAGAAATACCAAAAGTTTATGAATTTTATGAATATTAATATGAGTATGAGTTTATGAATTTAATATTAGAGATATCGTGACATCAATGACAATCTTTTTAGAGGATGAACTTTTTAAATTAATAGATTAGTAAAAGTCAAAATAACTTAGTGACATCAGGGTCATCAATAGGCGAAAAAAGTCAGGAAGGAAAGCCAATTTGTTTACATTAGCACCTAAGTTTTTGAAAAGTTCCATCTTTACGGGCTTGGTTTAGTGATATTCCTAAAGTGTTTGATAGTGTTTTGAGTCATCAACACTCACATTAATACATTTTACTAGTTTGTACTTGACAATCTGGTGATTGTGATTTCTAACAGTTACAAACTTTTGCGAGGTCTGACAGGTTCTGGATCTTGTGCGGTTTCCATCTCGTTCTTAAATAAGCCATAGAGCAGTTGTGAGTTGTGTACTGATGTGTTTGGCCGTGTGGTTTACAGAGAGGCCGAGCCCAGGAGCCGAGGAGAGTCAGCTGGAAGGTCTGCTCGTGCGCAAACACGAATGGGAGAACACCACCAAGAAGGCTTCCAACAGGTAATCTCGACAAGATCCAACAGTGGCGGCGGATTGCTGGGGAAGCTGAGCAAATAACTATTGTCCGGCAACGAGGATAAAGGGATCAGTCGGGCTTACATCGGCCAAACTGTGGGCCTTCTAGTATCTACCGGAAATACTCTGCTGGAAGCGGTGATGATTTTAGGACGTTGCGATATCGGCAGCAATATGGGCGGGGTGAGGAAGCGGAGGGATCCCGTTCTCCTCGTTGCCGGACAATATTCCGACTTGTAAATTAGAGCCAAGCTATCTTTGTCATTGTTTCTGTAGTTTATTTTTACCCAGTTTCCAGACAGACTTTGTGCCAATCCTCTGACAAATTAATTGAGGGTTTAATCCAATCTTTACTGCTGTAAAATCCTTACATATAAAATTCTCTGGGGGGGGAAATTGTTGAGGTATATATGTTTTTTTTAAGAACTGAGTTTTATTAAATATTATAATCTGCATTTAGTGGACTTGATGTATCGTTGGTTTATATGCACTCAGTTACCATTTCAGATTTCCCTGCTTACACAATGGCTTTTATTTCCTGTACTTATTAGGCCTGGTTACAAAGAATTACAAAAAATGGGTATATTCGTTGGATGTTCTAGGAACATAGTTAGGCGGGGAAGGCTCAGTATCTTGGCCATCTCGAAGTTCTAATGTAACATCTATTGACAATGTAGACATTCAAAATTTAGTCTATAATGAAAAGCTCTATTACATCGACCTTTTACAATGAAGAATTGTACATTGATTCTGTCAGTCATGTCTTATATATTGGTGAATACTTTGCGAGAAGTGGAATATCTTGAATCATAAAATAGCTACAAATTGTGCTCATGTTAACAAGGATAACAACAACAACAAACTTGGAGATACTTTATTTTATATATTTATTTATAATTTATAAATTTAAATATTATATTTTCATGTAGGCCTACTTCATATGAATACAAGGGTGATCTTTTCAACTATCTAGTATATAACATAGTTTGTTTGGAAAATTGTTATATACATTCATTTACCTAATTGGACACAACTTTAAACAGAAAGAATTAAATCATATAAAATTGGGAATTTTCACTTTGGTCCAATGTGTGACATTATTTATTTATTTATTTTAGGCCTACAATTCTAAGCAAACAACCAAGGCCAATTACTATAGCATTAAGTTATATACTAAGAAAATATTTGATAGCAAATCACAGTTGTAATGTTCATCTTCCTTGCCAGACCGTCAATACTTTATTCACATTCACAAAGTATAAATGTGCCGTTTGTCCTCAGGTCATGGGACAAGCTGTACGTGGTGGTGCGAGGCACCAAGCTGTGCTTCTACAAGGACGCCAAGAGCGCCAAGTCTGCGCCAGATGTCTTCGCTAAGGGAGAGACACCCCTGGACCTGAGGGGGGGAAGTTGTGACGTGGCCACTGACTACACCAAGAAGAAACACGTCTTCAGAGTCAAGTGAGTTTACTGTGCGGTACTTTTAGACTTTGATTTATTGTTATTGTTTGTTGGTTTGATGAGATTTTTTTAAACACCTGAAAAAGCAGGAACATCAGATTGTTGATTGCCACCCTAATTTTCAAAATAAATTATTCTTGAATTTATTCATAGTTTATGTAAACGCACGTAACCATGGCTCACCCTCACTTTTGTAAGAATCATTACTAATTCTCTGTTGGGATAGGCGAGTTGTGTTTTTTTCCAAATCAAGATGAGTCGGGTTATGTATTAGAACCAAACACGAACACTATAGTATTATCAGTCAGCAAATACAGTTCAGTATGCCTAATCTAAAAATAAAAGTTCCACTCTTTTTCATCAGCTGTTTTTCTGGCAGAGTTACCAATGCCGAGTATTTTACAAAAACTTGGGAAACATGGCCCGATATACTTGACGTTCACTTTCCGTACACGTAAGATTAAATTTAAAGATGTTTCCATTCTGTTTATACTAGATATCTGTGATTTTTATACTGCATAAAAAATTAGGACAGATAACCAATGCTATCGGTTAACCATAACCATGAAACTAGGTACACAAATTGTATAAAAATAATAAAGTAAACCAAAGTGTCCATAGGTTCAATTCTGGCTGACTGCTGTGATACTTTTTCACGAGCGGGCACCACTGGCTTGCCCATGTGCTTCCGTTAGTTGTGTCTTGCTGTCTTTAGATCGCCGCACAGGCCTATTGGCATAAGGCCGGGTTGTGGTTTTTTTTAATGATACCCCCAGTAGTTTTATCAGCAGTGTTGCAATGTTTTTATCAGTAGTATCAGCGAAACACATAATAATACTAATTGAAATAAAGCTACAAACTGTAAAGCACTTTCCTAAAACCCACATAAGAATAGTAGTAATTTCCTCAGCTAGTATTTTTCTCAGAATTTTATTTTTAACTCTTGTACTGAGAGTCTGATGATTCATCGAGCACTTTGCTTCGAGTTAATTATGTTGATGTTCTCAGAGACCGGTGTTTCCGTTTACATAACTAAACCTTTTTCGCAAAAAGATTTGAATAAAGCTAAAAGTAATTGAAGTTTGAAAGGCTGGGATTTTTTCTTAACGTTATACAAATTTGGATGAGTATAATTAATAACAAATTAATCATTTTAAGTAGTTAAAGAAAAGGTAAAAGTTAGTTGTGTAGGTGATTTTTCTTTCCTTACTTTTTTGAACACGTATGATTTTGATGGGTTGTGTGTTGTCGCAGGGCTGCCAACGGTGCTGAGATCCTGCTGCAGGCCAAGGACGACGAGGAGATGCGGCAGTGGGTGGTCGTGGTGGCCGGCCTGAGCGAGGCTAGCAGCAGTGGCGGCCCCTCCCGCTCGCACACCCTCCCCGCGCCCGCGCCCGGCAAGGACGAACCTAAGAGACGCAGCTTCTTCACCCTTAAGAAGAAGTAAGGCTCACAGATATTTCTCCCTGTTTGTATCACAGCTTAGAGTTTTCCTGGATTGTCGAGTTGGCGAGACTACACTGTACTACCTTTTAGTGAAGATTGACACTGAATTTCCTTATATTTACTCTAATTTGAAATTCTGGGAGATCTGGAGCTGTTAAGGAACTTCGATACTAGAATAATATACTTGACATGAGTCAACCAACAGTATCTGGAGGTTAAAGTTATTATGTTATTTTAGATGTAATGTGATACAAATAGTTAGGAGCTGAATTAGCTAGGTCTTTGAACCGTGGTTGAGTAAATGAGACCTTGCCGGGTAGAAAGCGTGCTAAATTACTAAAAGGCACGATCCAGGAAACTTTCCTTTTTAGTAATTTAGAAACTTGCCCTTATAAGATAAATCTACTCTACCCAAATTGAACACACAATTATTAACCCCCTTCCCAATTTCATTCAACGAATCAACTTTCTCATCTCAAGTCCCGAGTGAACTAAGTATATGGGTCAATCCCACCAAATGGGATAATTTAGGTTAAGGAAAATTTTTAAAATTAAAATTGTCAAATTGTCTTCTACTATTGACTGTTTAGTCTCATACATTTTTGGGAACACTCCAATGCTGCAGCAGAGCACAATTTTCATTTTTTATATGAAAAAACAAACATTTTCAGTGATCGGTCACACTCACTTAACCTCCCACAAAAAATTAGTTTAAGACATTTTATGCAAACAACTGACAGAATGTTTAATTAAATAAACAATAACAAAAACATAACGTGTATTTATTTCCTGATTCCATCATTTTAACCTTTAAAAATTAGAAAATGGTATTGAAGTTGGAAGTGTATCATAATTTGGTACCTAATACTTAAAATTTATTCATTGGAAAACATTTTTAAATAATGATTTTACTATTGTGAGATGTGAATACATTTTTTCATCAGTTTTATGTAAATATATATATCAATAAAAATATATTATCGTCGTTTAGTTAGTATTTTTACCCCGTGACCGGCCTGTAGCAGACGTGACCGGTCTGTAACAGACGTGACCGGCGGGTAACAACAGTGACCGTTTGGTAAACTCACGTGACTTATACCACTAAAAGGTAACATAATACATCTAAAAGACAATAAAACTTATTCATTACTATAAAATATGAAACTTACTATTAAAGTTATAGATTTCCTGAAATATCTACAAAACCAGGGAAGAATTATATCGTATCTCAATTCACAAACAGTACGGTCACACTTATAAATCATAACATGTTAATCTTTTATGAAAAAGCTAAATATATCATAACAAGTTAACAAGAACTAAACACAACCTCAAAACGTGGTTAGCCTACAAAGCTTAACTGAATGACTATTAAACATAATGTCTCGGATATACAGATCGGTCACACATAACAGTACCGGTCACGTGAGAGATCTGTTCGTGACCGATATGTATATTCGAGACATTATTTTTAATAGTCGTTCAGTTAAGCTTTGTAGGCTAACCACGTCTTGAGGTTGTATTTAGTTCTTGTTAACTTGTTATGATATATTTAGCTTTTTCATAAAAGAATAACATGTTATGATTTATAAGTGTGACCGTACTGTTTGTGAATTGAGGTACGATATAATTCTTCCCTGGTTTTGTAGATATTTCAGAAAATCTATAACTTTTTCTGAAAAAACTACACTCATAAAACAAACTATCAACTGTTAGAAGAATAGATCAGATGTTTCCTGCTCTTTTTACCGCCACACCTTTTTCTGGACACTCCGTTAGTTTTACGCGTCCTTGAACCACGGACATTCGGAGACACTACTTGTCAATACGAAAAAACCATTTTCCCACTCAACTTTCTCCAGACCGATGTTAACGTGTAGAAGTACAGGTTAAATTGTCATTGGTTATATACCACAGTCGTTGGCAATCGTCTGCTTGACATATTTGTTTTGATCAGCATAACCTCCAAGCCAGTTGGAGACGAGTGACCGATGGGTAAATAAAGACATATTTAATCGTTTATACTTTATTTATTTATTATTTGGAATGTAGGATAGGGTTGAAAGGTAGGAACAAAGGTTGTTTAATCAAAGCAATAAAGGTTTTAAAAATATATAATTTAATTTTTCATTTTTCTCTTTGAGACCTAAGTTATCCCATTTGGTGGTATTGACCCATATACAGCTCAACAGAGCTTAACCCTACAAAGCTACTGGTGCAGCTTCTCACCCACCAGTACACTGCTGAGTACAGTGTCCCACTGACTCCGATACAAAACAAGAAACCCTATATAAATAGCCTTTTACCGAGAGTCAAAGCACTCAGAGTTTTCATAAACACCTCCAGCTAGCACCTACCTGGCAAGGTCTCACAACGGTTTAAAAACCTAGCAAGCTTAGCTCCTAACTATTATATCTAAAATAACATAATGTCAACAATTCATAGACCTTAGCAAAACTATCTTATACGTTAGGAATGATTAATTTTCCCCCTTTTTACAAACATACATGCATACAGTATAATGTCTTAAGACTGGTCAGTGCACACTGCACAGTGTTTGTGAGTAGAATTGTAGCAAACATTGTTTGAGAGCTCGTTCCTCAATTTAGTAAAGTAAACATTCAGTTATCCGATCTTATTGGGACTTAAGCTACCTTGACACTGAAATTCTTGGATAATAAGGAGGAACGTGCATTTTAGGGTAATTTTGTAAATACCGGTAGACAATTTTTTTAAGCTGAATTTCTTAATATGAATGTATTTCAACTGTTATTTTTATAGTGTGATAATAAAAACCACAATTTAATAAGACTATATTATTCATCAAATTTATATAATGTACTTTTGCCTATTTGCGGATTTATTGATCAAGTTAATAAGAGTGATAAAATCACACTGTTCATGAATCTATATATTAATACGCTAGGGTTTGTTTCTTCACAGTCATAACTCAATAACAGCTAAAAGGATTTTAATGTTTTAGGTGCCAAATTAAAGGTATTTTTACATTTATTTGCCAATACGTCTCAGAATTTTAAGAAAGAATATCACTCAAACACAGTAAAGGGTTGAGTTTTAGAAACAATGGCGCTAACCGACGGCGGAAGTCTAAACTACATGTTGATTGAAAGTACGTTGTTATCATGCGTTTTAATATCAGCTGTTTTGTTATGTTCGTTTACAACTGAAGAAAGCTTTCATTGGGGACAAACTTGCTCGGATTCGAGCAACAGGACAACTAGTAATACTTATATCTATAGACACAAAATTTTAATGTACTTAACCCTTTGAGTGCCACAGCGTCGCTCACAGCGACGTGATGTGGTTACGCATAAATTGCCGAGCGTCGCTGACAGCGACTCTCGGTATTTTACTTAGTACTTCATATCAAAACAAGGTACTGGCTTTCAAAGTATTTTGTTTTGATCCAGAAGCTTCCTGCTATCAGATCTATAGCAATTTCGTTGCCTTTGGTCTGTTAGCAGACCCTAATTTAGTCATCTCTGTCGCAGATGTCGTCTGTATTTGTTGTTGTTTAATGTTATATCGGCAAACGACGTAAATATCACTTATATTATTGTTATTGAAGTTATATTTTAGTGTCTTTTACTTCCTATTTAGGTATGAAATAAAAATAAGTAGCAGAATAGATAGAAACAACTTGAGTAGCCTTCGGGAATTAGTTTACAATGATCTTGGAAACAGTGTCATTGTCGTAGATACTAAGTTTTTGTGAAAGTAAAAGATACACATACATTGTTTCCTAGTTTACTGTTTATTTCATTTACTTTGGTAGGCCTAATGCTTATATACTAGTAGTAATAATAAAAATGTTTACTGACATCAAACTAAAAAATAATATTTGTTTATATTACAAAATTGTACTTCAACGTTGCTTAGTAACCAAATAGCCTAGGCCTAGGGCCTTTTTTGAATTGTAACATATTTTCATTTATTTTTTTTGCAAACATTAACTGATATTGATGATTTATACATCAGTTTTGATCAGCATTTTCTGCTCTTTCTGTCTATTGGGTTGAAAAATATCAAATGAAATTTTTTAGCATAATTTATGTAAGTCTAAGTTGAAAAAAAATTTTTAATTTGTTTTATATAAAAAAATTCTTTAAGTCCCAATTTATTTTCTGATTATAGTTACTTTATACTATTTCATAGAGAATTTATTCATAAACAAAATAAATAAAAAATTATATGGATACCTCTAAAATTCTATTTTATTTGATATTTTATGTAAACTACTACATTTTCCATTGAAATTAGCCCGGCAATTTATGCATAAGAAATGGCCATGATGCCGCGGCACTCTTTAAGGGTTAAGGGTTAATTAAAAAATCCTTAATGTTTTGCTTAAGTCGTTTCTCTTGTTTTTGTATGGCAATATTCAGAAAATTATTCATTACGTTAAATTCTATAACATAGTTTTTCCCAATGTTCATGTTGAAAATAAAAATATGTATTATAGTTAATAACCACCTCGGATAACCTGAAGTCTGAGATTATCGAGACGCTGTTAACCAAGAGAATGTTGTAATTTTAATTTATAACAATGCCATTAATGATCTACAACTAAACAAACATTTACAAGCCTAAAACATTTTACATTTAAAAGTAGCCTAATATTTCCACCGAGGTAATTAAAATATTGTGTTTTAGCTGATGAGTCTTATAAAGATTAGTACTATGGAAAAAATATATTTTTCCTACAGTTACCTAACAATGTACATGTTCTCTCACTGATTTGAGAAAGCAAAGTGGCCAATTCGCTCATCAGTGAGACAATGTTAACATTGTCTCACTCTAATTACTTTGTCTCACTCCAGATTTGCAACGTGAAGGCACGAAATAGTGAGCGTGTAACATGCAGACAAGGTCGTATGCACGTGAAATACGTTGGCAAGCACTGGCTGTAAATCAGCTGGTCAGCTGTTGTTCTGTTGTATTTGTCACAACACTTCCGGTCACGGCAGAAGCCACCATTTCATTGATTTGCCATTTGTAAACATTGAAGGTGGTTTTGCTGTCGCAAAATGGACGTTATGTTACGTTTCTTTACCAATTTATTTGTTTTATGGTAACTGTAGGAAAAATATAATGTGCAACTCGAGTGCAAAGTGCAATCGCCTCACTCGAGAAACCATTCCTCACTCGCCTACGGCTCGTGAGTAAGGATTTCTCTCGAGTGAGGCAATTGCTCACTTTGCTCACTAGTTGCACAAATAACTATTAAACAACTAAATACTTTTGATTTTTCTAAGTTATTTATATTTCTAAAGAATGTTTTTCTTAAATACTCTAAAACATATTTTTATAAAATTAGTACCTGTGCAATAAGAGTAATAAGAGTATAATTGTTTCTATATTTATTTTTCGTAAGGTAGAATTTTGTTTATGTAAACAAAAATAAAAGTTTTTGGATTTAAATCAAAGTAGGTGTAGGTTTCCATTAGAGGTGTGCGAGTAGTGATTTTTTTTAATCGAGTTGAGTAGTATCAATTATTTTTGAGTTTTGAGTATTTTCGAGCGAGTATTTGCCATCAGTTGGTAGTTTCGAATTGTTTAACGGGGGTTGGAGTCCACTCCATATTAGATAATCTAAACATGGTTTCTAACTAATATCTGAATAGCAATACAAAGTTTTGGCCAGTAGAATCAAACTGGATTACGTATTTACAAACAAATCACGGTTTGTCATTCGTTACCACCTGATTAAACACGGTCCGGTTGTCATTTGGCCAATATCACCGGGTCCAGACATAGTTTATAATCAATATTAGATGACGAAATTGTTAGCTACGGCCTACGGTCACCACTTTTGCATTTGTTATGTATACCGTTGTAATTTTCGGCCTTTATTACGTGATCCAGGCGTCATTTTTGGCCGATATTATGTTTTCCATCGTTATTTATGGCCGAAATTATGCGGTCCGATCTTCATTTTTGGTCGATATCACGCGGTTCGATCGTCACTTTCGGCCGATATTATGTTTTCCGTTGTCATTTACGGCCGAAATCACGTGGTCCGATCGTCAGTTACAGCCGAAATCACGTGGTCTGATCGTCATTATCGGCCGATATTAAGTTATGCGATCGCCTTTTGTGGCTGTTACTACGCGATTTGGCCGGTCGCAACCGTTAGCGATCGCCCAGAAATCGGCGGGAAATACTCGCTCGAACTTTCCAGTATTTTTCAAAACTTCGAGTCGAGTTTGAGTATTAAAATACTTGCCCGAAAACTCAGAAGTTTCGAGTACTCGCACACCCCTAGTTTCCATAAATGTTGCCTGGTTATAATAAACATGTTAATGTAAGAATGTTGCTTGAATACGAAGTAAACTGAATGCCTTTGTCTTGTTGCAGCTAAGTGTAAAGCGGCGTAGACTGCAGCACGCAGAGACGACATTGTCAGCATTCTTCTATTTCCGCAATATTCGACATAGATACTGCCAGTTTTATGTTTACACACAAAATATTTATATTCATTCATTATTTAAAGCTGTGTCATTTTGATCATTTTCGCTGTTTGTCACGAAGACTGTTTGTCGTGTAACATAAGAGGAGTGTGTCGTTTGGTGAGGTGTCTCCCATGGAAACGCCGACGTTTCCTAGAGTTCACCCTGGGACTTTGTACAGCTTCTGTATGTGTTTGCATCACTCCATCTCACTCGGATTCTTTGCTTTTGTATTTAATATTTTAGGTTAATCCATTTATTTAAGCTATTATATAGTATTTTATCGAAAGAAAGTTTATAATACAAAAAAAATATATATAACGTATAAATAAATCTTGTGTATTTTTTAAAAGAACGCTATATACTGATGTTTATTTTAGATCAGAGTAAATTGTAGCTAGTCACCCGAAGGTTATCGCTTGTTTTCAGAGTTTACAGAGAGATTGAGGTGTATAGCTGTAATGTAGGTTGTCGGCTGTACTCGCTTGAAACAGTTGTCCATTTTTCGATATCGCTCTCAAAATTGTTTTGTTCTTTGTTTTGTTTTTCGACTGGCTTTAAAAAATTAATATATAGAAACAGTTATACTATAAATGTTAATGTTTTGTCTTATTTGATATGCTATTTTAATTTTTGACTTATAAAAATGTTTCGGTATAATTAAAGTTCTCCACTTCGATTGTTAGTTTTTGTCTACCTTAATCCTGAAATCCCTCACATTCCTTGAATTTTGTTCCATCTTAAAGTTCTCGTCTGTGCACTTGATAGCCAAGTATTTCAATATCGATACTTAAAAGCCAGTTATTCTTCTTAACATGTTACCATTTTGAGATATGCTGAATCAATACTTTTTTTAATCATTAGATGTAATTGTAATAAAAATATGTCAGGGTTTTCTGTTTTTTTTATTGGTTCTTGTGATATAAGCACAGTTTGTCCAATGCAGTATAGTAGTTTGTGGAATTATGAACCACTTTATATTTATTTGTAACTAGCTGATTATACCGGTTTCACCCGGGTATAAAATGTAGTTAAAAAATTAAATTACTAATGTCAGCTATTTATTTGAATAACATTAAATAAATAGCAGAAAACAGTAACCGTATGGTCTCATTTGATTAACATTGGAATTTTGGATGTCCCACGGGGGGTAGGGTGAGAGGGAAGCCTGTCTGATTGAGAGCAAGGGAAAGTAAATTTAGAGGAAGGGAAAATCAGCTGATCGTTTTTTCCCCCTAAATTAGAGCTTGGGAAACAAGCACTTTCTTTGACATCAGCTGTCGTCGAAAGCTACTTTCTGTATGGAGCGATGAAAAAGATTTGTTTATTCAGTTCCCTTGAAACAATAACATTGGAAGAGTGAAAGGAAGTCAAATGCCTTTGAAAGCAATTAACACATGTTGAGCACCACATGTACAATATCTGAGAGTCATGCATCATGGATGCCAACATGAAGTTTAATTGAAATTTGAATGTAAAAACACACAATTGTGGACAGGCCTGTCAAAAGTTATAATCTGATAAGGTAAAAGCGAATGTCCATAAGAATAACACTGGACCGTCGAAGGTTCGTGTGGCAGAGCCCTTGGGTAAATTTGGAGTAATTTCTTATTTTAGAATTAAAGAATCAGAATTCCAATTTCACCTCTCCACCATCAGTTCTCCGAGAGGTTGGAGAGGTAAAAAGTCAATGAGAGCTTTAGCTTTTACTCAAGGAGAACGCTTTTTACTCATGTAATGGGATGTGCTCACTAACACTTTCCAACCAACGAGCTTAATTAATATAGTCATAGTCATAGTCACAAATCTTTATTTAAATTATGCACAAGCTGTACAGTAAATAGCGTCAAGATATGCATCATCAAAATAATACATTTCAATATTAAACTAAACAAGAATACATTTACTCACTAAGATTAGAGAGGGGTGGAAAGCTCATCAAAAGAATATAATGCCCTGTTTATAAGATATTCTTTTAACATTTTTTAAACTTTAAGCCATTTTCCTTTGATATACTTTTTGGAATATGCTTTAGATAAATATTTCCTATATATGTTGGTTTTTTTTTCAAAAAATTTCAATTTATGTCTCTGGGAAAACTGATTTTTTCCTCTGGTGTTGTAGGAATGAGTCCTCATTGAGTTAATATATATACTGAGTTTTTCATTTCTTGCAGCAAGAATAGTTTCAAAAATATATTGACCGAAGACCGTAAGAATTTTTAAAGTTTTAAAATGGTCCTTTGCTGAATCATCATATTTCAGTTTTAGCATGATTCTAATAGCTTTTTTTTGTTGTTTTAGAATACTCTCTAAATTGATTTTTTTTGTGGACCCATAGAGGGCAATGCAAAAAGAGATGTGTGAATGAACATGCGCAAAATATAAATTTTTCAAGGTTTTTACATCACAGTAATAACTCATTTGCGACAAGGCATAAACTCCGGAGTTAATTTTACCTAAGATCCTATGTATATGTTCATCCCAATTTAGATGTTGGTCAATTGTTAAGCCCAAAAAGTTTATGCTATCCTTCTTTTCAATTAGGTTTGACTCATAGCTTATCAATAAGTCTTCATTTTTTCGATTTTGTGGGGTTTTAAAATTTACAAAATTAGTTTTCTCTGTATTTAGAAGTAGATTGTGGTTTTTAAGAAAATTCCCAATGTTTCCCAATTCACTAAAAACAACCCTTTCTGTTTCCTGTGAGGTTGCTGATGATGCTACCAGATTAGCATCATCAGCATATAAACAGAGACTGCTCTTCAAATTTTGTGTTAAGGCTTTAGATTGCTCATCCGAGGTGAAATAGTGAAGCCTCACTGGAGGAATTTTTTTATCAAACTATAGAGAACAAAGGTTACCAGCAAAAAACTATGAGGGAAAATCTCGTTGACATTATATGGTATTTCAAAAGAAAATGTTTTTTTTTCTTCCTTGGGTTATATATTTTGTACCTAGACTGAGGGCCTTTCGTCGCTCCAAAAACAATATTTTCACTATAACGTAACCACTTTTTAAGGCCAATGGGGCAGAGCCCTAAGGTTTCAAGGGGGGACGTATCCAAAGTTGGGACTTCATTCAAGAGATGCGGTTTTTTAAAACAAATCCAACTAACCATCGCATGTCAAAATCGGAGGTCTGGAAGTGTTAGAAGAAGCCAGTTGGGGCGGAGCCCTGAGGTCGGGAAAAAAGTATCTGAAGTCTTTTAGTCCCCAAACAACCTGGTAGGGTATGGGAGCAGACTTAAGGAGCCTTTTTCAATAACCTGGAGTACCCTATTTTCCATAAGAATAACGTAGCAATGTTTTAGCCACTGGAGTGGAGCCCTAAGGTCAGGCTTATAAGAAACCTACACAAATGTTATGGATCAATGCCAAGTGGCTGATATCCCGGAAAAAATAACATGAAAATTATTCCAGGGGGGCTGAGCCCTAAGATTAGTAGGAGAATCATTTCAGAATCATTTTATTTATTGTCATTTTCTTATACAGAATGGACAACGTCAAATACAATATTATAAGAAGAAAATATTCAGTAATAATGTTAGTAAGATCAACATAATACATATCATAAAAATGTATAATACATTTCAACACATAATACACAGTATAAAATTAACAATAAATATCTTGCTCTGAGTTTAAAAATTCATTATATATAAATGGGAATTAAAAAACAGAAATATGCCATTCTCATCGAATTATTACTGACACAGCTATTTAATTTTCTCATTAAAAAGCACACCCTTGAAAGCTTTGAAATTATGTTATTAGTGTGTTCCTCCCAGATAAGTTTTTGATCAAGAGTAACACCCAATAGTTTTACTGCTTTAGCAATTCCATTTTCAATTTCTATGCTTCTTAAAGAGAAAATAATATGTTCAGTTTTGTTTTCATTAATTTTTAGAGAGTTAGATTCGAACCAGCAATGAGTTGTACCAAATATATTAATATTACTTATAACATTATTCAAGCATTTGTCATTTACTAAAACAGAGGTATTGTCAGCATAAAGTATGGTGTTGCAATCTAAGTTATAGGGCAAGTCATTAACACAAAGAATAAATACCCCCGTCGCAGCAAACCTGCGTACTCAGCGAATTTCCAATATGTATGGGTATCACTACTACCTAGAGCCACTTACCAAGTTTCACAAAAATGCATTCATTAATAAGTGATATATAGCATTTTATTTATTCTCCATAAGAATAACATTAGGATTGAGTACGCAGGTTTGCTGCAATAAGGAAGATAAGAAATGTATTTTTTTTGCAATTACCAATATAACTCAACCAAGTGAAGCTACATACCAAGTTTTATTAATTTAGGTTATAACGAAGGGAGATATAAAACTTTACTTATTATCCATATGAATAACATGGGGCCCGAGTATGCAGGTTTGCTGCTACAGGTAAAATCAACAAAAACCTTTTTTTGTGCTACTATCAATATACCACAACTAGTTGAAGCCACATACCAATTTTCATCAATATACATACATAAATAATCTAAATATAACATTTTATTTATTCTCAATAAGGATAGCATTGGACAACATACTGTGTTTAGCACTTTGAATATCACTGCAACGGTTGGGCTTAAAAAAAAAATTATAACGCCAAAATGATTATTTTGTAGAGCTAAACTGATAGGTGGAAAAAATGTGGAGTCTTTAGTGAAATTATCTGAGGAAAATCCAAAAACTGTATTCCCATAAGATTAACAAGGAAAATTTTATGGACACATTTTTTGACTTTTCTCCACAACCACTAAACCTAGCTTAATGACTCAAAATACTAAATTGTTTGTTTTTTTAAGCTCTATAAAATGGCTATAAATGGCTATAACCAAAATATAGTGTTTTTAAAATTTTAGGGTAAAAAGTACAAAAAACTGATTTTTGGACAATTTTAAACCCCCATAAAACCCACTTCCCATAGACCGATTGATCTGGTTTTCAAACTTAAAGTCATAAATGTTACTCTCCACATTTCTGCCAAATTTCATCAAAATCGGGTGCTTCTTTCAAAAGTTATCGCGGTAACGTACACACACACACACACACACACATATATATATATAAATTTGAACGAATAGTGTTTTTGGCATCTGGGGACCTCAAAACAAAAAGTTATCATGGTCTCAGGCTTAAGTCTTACCATGCCACCTACGGTAATAGCTTCTTCCCTATAGGGGAAATTCGCTAAAAGAAGAGGGCCCAGGACTGAACCCTGTGGGACCCCAGCAAGAACCTCCTGAAAAGACGAACATTGATTATTTAAACTGACCATATGTAACCTACCACACAAGTATGATTGAAAAAATGTTAACGAATCTTTGATGATTCCATAAAACTTGAGTTTATTTAACAAAATTTCATGAGAAATACCATCGAAGGCCTTGCTGAGGTCCAACAAAGTCATTCCCACAAACTCATTGGCCTCAAAACTATTTAAAATGTGTGTAACAGTATTGTCTAAAGCCTTAACTGTAGAATATCCTGGCCGAAATCCAAATTGGCTATCTGACAGAATTTTATACCTTTCCAAGAAATCAAGTAGCTGCTTCTTAACACAAGTTTCTAAAATTTTTGAAAAAACTGATACAATTGTTATTGTTCTATAATTATCAGTACAAGATCTGTCACCTTTCTTAAACAAGGGAATACTTTTGGATGCTTTTAAACAGCTTGGAAAGTGTGAAAATGATAGACTAAGACAGTGGTGGATCTATGGGGGGGGTGCTACAGCCCCCCCACCCCCATTGGGTCCGAACTTACACTGGATAAAAAGGATATTTTTCGAGGTACTATTACGCAAGAGAAACATACAGTATTTTTTTATATTTTAATTCGTACATTTTAAGAACCAAAGTTAAAGTGACTATGTCAACATTACACCCGTGCAAAGTTAACTTGCAAAATAGATACGGCAAGCGGCTAATGCCCATGAATGATTATTTTTTACAAGAGTTTAGGTTACTTTTATACAAATGGGTGCTATGAGTATCACAACACTTTTCTAGGAGGGACATATCCAAAGTTGGGGCATCATTCAAGACATGTGCCTTTGTAAAACAAAACCAAAGAACCATCACTCATCCAAATTGAACATCGGGAAGTGGTAGAAGAAGCCAGTGGGGCGGAGCCCTGAGGTCGGGACAAAAATTATCCAAAGACCTTTAGTCCCTCAACAATGTGATATGGTCAAGGAGCAGATTTGAAGAGCCGTTTTTGAGCCATTTAGGAAAAACCTTTTCTACATAAGAATAACATGGATGCCACTGGGGCGCAGCCCTGAGGTCTTAGGGAAAAACAAAAAAAAGTATCTAAAATATGTTGGTCCTCTACAACGTGGTATTGTTCAGAAGTAGTTATGAGGTGCCGTTTTCAAAACCGCCTAGGACACACACACACACAAAACTACATTATTAGTATTTAATTAATTTAATTTAAAAGTAATTTTAATTTTATATGTGATGTTCATAAGCATGATTTGAGTATTTCGACTTGTGGGGGGGAGAGCAAATCGATCTTGTTATATATACTCGAATAAATAACTTGTTTTAATTTCACTGTATGTTTTTACTGAAGTTGTTACTTGCTATCAAGTCAAATTTTATAGTTCAGTTTAATAGAAATCAGTGGCTTTTAGGGGCTACAGCCCCTAACACATAGTTGTTGTGTAAGTGGATAATCACAGCTGATCATTAGTTCATTTTGCTTATTAATAAAAACACTGTAGTGATATTTCCATAAGAAAATCATTGGATCTTTGAAGTCCAGTGGGGCGTAGCCAGTGATGTAAATAAAACTACTGGATAGCGAACTGCCCGTAAGGCAGGCGACAATTCCCGAGCACACGCATCTACGTGTTGCAGGCTGCATCCAAAGCCGTGCTGGCACTGAGGTGGTAAGAAGTGGTTTCCTGCCATTGAGGCATGGTCCCGCTAATAGGCAGGAGGCAATATTTCTTCCCACTAGTAAGTAAATGCTTGCTAGATATCTTCCTACAGGGTGTCTGAAAGGTCGACGACCAAACTACTGGCATCATATTCGTCATAGTTTACGAGCTATTGAAGTTTTTAATATTTTTTTATAATGTGTGAATTGCAATCTCATAAATAATTTTTTGGCAAGAAAATATGCACGTGGGATTATAAAACTCTTACACTGTATAAAATTAAACAGTTTTTTATAAAAAATGCATTTTTTTCGAGTTTGATAAAATTAAACAACACAAATTAACGCAATTTAAATTTAAAGTACCTAGGGGGCCGAGCTTTGCTCGGGGGAAGGCCAGCCAGTTTGTTTAGATGACTTGGAGTAATATTTCACCACTTCCCCCTACTAATAATCAGATTTATATGACTCATTTGCCTCTTTTATACATTTTTAAGGTCACTCCAGTTTTTATTTATAGCTCAATGCTCCTTTTATTTATTTTACTACTCTATTTATGTAATATACCTGGGGGGCCGAGCTTTGCTCGGGGGAAGGCCAGTCAGTTTGTTCAGATGTCTCGGAGTAATATTTCACCACGTCCCCTTACTGATAATCAGATTTGTATTATTCATTTGCCTCTTTTCTACATTTTTAAGGTCCCTCCAGTTGTTATTTATAGCTCAATGTCCCTTTGATTTATTTTACTACTCTATATTTGTAATCTTAACTCAAATCTCTTAATCTCTCCTCTCAGGAAACCACATGTTAATAATCATAAACAACATGAGTATTACTTTGACAGTTCTCTGGTTGATTATGAACAGCTGTTACAATTCTTTTGTTTTGATTTGAAACTCCATAAGCCCAATGTTATTTTTTCTAACTTTTCATTTTAGTTTTTTTTACATTATTTGATTTTTCCTAGGGATGAGGCCTGTCTAGAACGTATTTTTATCCCAGAAATTAGTTATTTCGAACATTTGAAGGAAATCGTTGGAGCCGTTTTTGAGATCCGTGTCGCAAGCAAGCAAACAAGCACGCAAGCAAGCAAGCAAACCTTACTCATATTAGAGTATAGGATTTTACATTTAAAACAAACTTGTTCTGTTCAAACAACAGTTCATTTCGTCTACAGTTTCTGATAGAGAGTGATCATATATCTTAAAACTGTCTTATTGATTTCAGATAATAATAGTATCGAGATATTACAATTTTATTTCGTTAATTTCAGTATTGTCGTATTTTGTTTAACCCATTGAGGTAGTAATTTTATTCTATTTGCAGTAGCCTATAACGGGAATTGATTGGTGCTGCACTCTAGTAGCAAAATATGTAACTAATAACCGCGGGCGTCTACGGTTCTATCTGCTAGGGGCGCGGACTGACTGAAAACCCTTAATATCGCCGCCAGGCCTTTGGTCGTGTTAGCTGAGTTGGCTACGTCGTGGAAACACCTTGGCCAGGTGGTGATACGATGTTTGTGGGTTCGATTCCCACACACGACCAAAACTGACCAGTTGTGCAACTCTCAATGAGTTAATCGGTCTGTGGCAACGTTGGTGGGAGGGCCCAAGTAAAATAAACGGTGGCAGGCTTGCTTGGAAGTTGACGGGATCGGTTAATTATTTGAGACTTGCACATGGTCAACACTGATTTTGCTAATTTTTTACTTATGTCTACTGTGTGTGTGCCAATGCGACTCTCTAAACTGAAAGAAAACAATATTTTAATTAAAATACGCCATTAATACATTTAAAAACACCAATTTTATACTCCAATTCACAGATTAATAAAATTACAAGTAAAAAACGAGACCAGCTCGTATGTCTACGCCAATGGGTTAAATTATTAGACTTTTACTGAAATTAGGAATTAATTTTAAGTATAAAAAATGGGAATTTAAATTTAAATTGTGTTAATTTGTTTTGTTTTAGTTTTATTAAACTCTTAAAAACTGCATTTCTATATAATTACTGTTTATTTTATACGCTTTACAAGTTTTATGGTCCTACGTGCATATTTCCTAGCCTAAGAACTGTTTATGAGATTGCAATACACAGATTATAAAATATATTAAAAACATCAATAGCTTGTAAACTATGAAGAATATGATGACAAAATATTGATATTTTTTTGCTGGAAATAATCCATATAACAAGCCTGTAAAGTTGGTCGTCAGCCTTTGAGATACCGTGTTAATTAGCTGAGGAATTTCTGTTTCGATCCACTACGTCGTTATTTCTCAACTGATTTGGATCATCGATGTAACTATGTTTTATACTGAAGATTGACAAACAAATATAAAACTTAAAAATCCCGCTTTAGTTTTAAAATTATTACTCAATGTTGTTTGAATGGGATAATATTCTTGAAGGAACTCAGCTTAGTTTGAGAATACCAGGTAACATGTGGTCTTGTACCAATTTGAAGCTTAAACTCTTCGATCCTCCCCAAGATTATTGTCAGATTTATTATTGTATGCTTGTATGCATTTTCGAGGAACCCTGTTCAGAAATCATATTTCAAACTAGGAATTTTCTGATGACAGCCACGAGTTAAGATTAATTAAAATTATAAGAACCCAGTTTTATAAAACAGTTTGTTTTTCGTATGATAAGATAAAATGCCTATAATCAAAACAAGTTAGATATCAAATAGAAGCTGAAAAAATTATTTTGTTCCAAAACACTTAATTTCTTTTATGTACAGTAATATGTTTTGAGATATTTTATGAATTAAACAATAATTATTTGTTTTAATAATTTTGTTGTTTTTTTTGTATTTTATTAAACATAGTAATAAGTGTCAGAGTCTTTAAAGACATTTAAAAAAGGTGAACATAATGTAGTCACTTACGAGTTACACATCTGTTATACCTAACAAGTCAAATCAGTAACATTAAAAAATTTATAAAATTGTAATTCATGTAACATATTTTATCAATTACATCTTCAGACTGATAACTCACAAAGTGTTATGTATTTAAAGCAAATTGACGCGCTTAAAGGGGACGAAAAGATGCCATGTCAATGTTATAGTAAAGCGCGACTAGAGGCTTCTGCCACCTTTGCGCCTTCAAATTCAAAAACGCAACCACCGCCGGTCAGCCCGGCTCTTGAAACTGCAGCTGCCAATCCAGAAGGATTATTTACATCGCTGGGCGTAGCCTACATAATTTTTGACAGTTATGATATTTTTCCCACCGTCCTTGGTCCTTAAGCTTTAAAATTAATCTTGATAACCTAACTTTACTTCTTCCTAGCTCGAGATATTTTGTGGGGACAAATTCGCTTACGGAATTAAATATATAGATTTATCAGACTTTGTGGCCAGATGGTTTAAATTTTCAACTGACTTTTTAAAATTTGGATTCGGGTTAAATTACTACCACATAAATTAAAGAATATTCCTTAGCTTCTCTTTCTCCCTCTCTACATTTAAAGATAAATTGATTTGCATATGTAGTTTGCAAACAGTTATAACACCTGTTTATTTATGTAAATGTCATTTACATATTTTATTTATATTTCCCTCACATGCCACTTTACTGTAAACAAAAATTTCTAAATTTGTCCCCCAGAGAATATAACTTTATCAAAAATTTATGGTGTTCTCATTCTCATTTCAGGTTTCCCAGAATGTATGATGTGAATCATTCAAATGCGAAAGGTTAAAGGTATTTGACATTGCAGGCATTGATCAGCACGGAGGATGGCAACAGTGGCAAACAAAGGTACGCTCCTAGCAACACAATCAATATTGGCTAACATTGCATGACACAGTTACAGTCAGCCCTTTCCAGTTGTTACAGAGTTTACTGTTTTGTCAATAAGAATAGCAAATTTCTTTGAGTTTCTTCATTCCCTTCGGTCAGTTCTTCACATGAAATTGTCAGATCAAACAGCCTCGATGAGTGCCCGAGGAAGATTTAGATTTCCTGAAACTTCAGTTGCTGTATGTATTGCTTTACTTGTTAGGTCAAGTTCACCATGCTCGATTCGTTAATAGGTCTTGCGCTTTCTTACTTCATCATTAGTTGCTATTTTAAGTCAAATTGAACAACACTATTGCATAAAGCACTTATTTACTTTGTGATAGGAATAAAAGGAATAAGTCGGTAGTTGCTTCAAATATGAACATAAATATACCCCCGTCGCAGCAAACCTGCATACTCAGCGAATTTCCAATGAATATATAACATAACACATTAACACTTAACAGGATTCATAAGAAATATATTCAGAAACAAGCGATATTAAAAATATTAATTATTCTCCATAAGAATAACATGGGGACCGATTACCTAGGTTTGCTGCTACGGGACCCATAGGCGAACAATTGTTTTTTTGTGCAAACAACAATAAACCACAACCAGATGAAGCCATATACCAAATTTCGTCAGTTTATGTTCATAAATAAGCGAGATATACAATTTTTCTTTTTCTCCATAAGAATAACATTAGACAACGTACTGTGTTTAGCACTTTCAATATCTCAGGAACCAATTGACGTAAAGCAATGATCAAAATACCAAATTGTTTGTTTTTTTTAAGCTGAATTAAATAGTAACAAATAAAATTCAATGATTTAAATTAAAATTAAATGTGAAAACCCCAAAAAACACATTTTTGGGGTACAAAACCCCCCAAAAACCCCCCTTCGGATGGTGCGATTCATCTGGTTTTCGAACTCGTTCAAATAAATGGTACTTTACACATTTGTACCAAATTTCATTAAGATCGGACCTTTTTTACGAGAGTTATCGTGCTTACGGACACACACACATATATATATATATATATATATATATATATATATATATATATATATATATATACATATATAAAAATTTGAACGAATGGTGTTTTTGGCATCTGGGGACCTCAAAATGAAAAGTTATCATGGTCTTGGGCTTAAGTGTTACCATGAGACCTACGGTAATAGCTTCTTCCCTATAGGGGAAATTCGCTAAAACATACATACATACATAATACATACATACATAAAAATTTGAACGAATGGTGTTTTTGGCACCTGGGGACCTCAAAATGAAAAGTTATCATGGTCTCGGGCTTAAGTCTTACCATGAGACCTACGGTAATAGCTTCTTCCCTATAGGGGAAATTCTCTAAAAATAACCTGCGGATGATTTTGCTTGTTAATATTCTTGAAAAATATATCCAGACCTAGAGGCATTTGAGACTATTACATTTTCTTATTTTCAAACTAAATAAAAACATAACTAAGAAATTGTGGTAAGATACGAGTCATAATTTCCTCACAAAACCTATTATTTTTGGGAAAAAAACTATAAAAAATAAATCTTGCAACCTATGTTTTTCATTATATTTTATTTTATTTTCATCGAAATACAGGAAATAAAACCCAATTACTTTTTGGCAGTTTACAGATGCATAATTACTGTCCCGCTGGCATCATTTTAACCTGCCTACATAAGATATTTTATATAATTTACTGTCGTAAAATAAACACAAACAGTTATGTTTACATATTTAGGTAAATATATTTAATCCCAGCAAATATTCAATAAATGATTGCATAGAAGCAAAAAGTAAGTTTTTTGAAGAAATAGAATGAGTCATTACCTAGCACCTGGTGATATACAGTATAAGTGTCATGCCAGGTTGACCTTGATCTCCAACATTTGTACAGTATCGTCATATGTTATGAGCTGAAATTGGAAGCTACTGAAATGGAAAGACAACCATTTTAATCAGACATATGGAACAACTTAGCTCAGCTTCAAACAAGAGACCCGCTAGTAAATACCAATATTTTAACTAACACCGTTCTAAAGTCCCATTCCAAGTTTAGTTTTATTTAATTTAGTTATTTAAGTTGTATTAGTATTATTGTGCATGATAATGTCCACCTTTTTTGTATGACATAGAATATCGTAAAATGTTTTTTACTACAAAGACAACTTATGACTTAAGTTTGTCTTATTTATAAATATTTGTACACAAATAACGATAAAACGTTATTAAAAAAATTTGTGCCATTCTGGTTGCAGTTGATATGATGGACACTCGGAGGCCGTTCTACACGCCGCCTTCCTGCATACTCAAGACGAGCGCGGAGATCATCAGCGAGGCGAGAGCTGCGATGGAGCACAAGGCCGTGGCTGTGAGGGCCGTCCACACCCAGCGCCCCTTCACCCCGCGAGACTCCCACCGGCTGCTGGGGGGGCGTCACGGGAGCGGGCGACCTCCCAGTGCCATCAGGTCACCATTACTTACGATTTTAATTATGATTTTGAATAACATGATAAGACAGTATGATTTTCTAATATTGTAATAGTGACTGGTTAAATTAATAGGATGTGACCCCAAATTGACTTAAAACTGCCAGAAGCTTCATTTATTGTTGAAAATAGTCTTTAAACTGCATAGAAATACAGTAACACAATAAACAAACATTAAAGACATAAGTTTCAACGGTAGCCTTGTCACGAAAATCACCTTATTCTTTTAATAAATAGATGTGCTCAAATTCAAGCAATTATTTTTATTACTTATCTCATATTCAGTCCTATTAGTTTATATATTGTGATCCAATTCCATAAGTTACCTTGAAACAGCTGTTCTTGCTGTTAAATGTTGAATTAAATGAATTTATATTTTTAGATAAGATTGGAACTTTGAAAAACCCAGTGGGCAGAGCCGTGAAGATGGTGTTTTCCAAACCCCCAAAAGGCACATCTTAAGGGCTTTCTAGTAATAAGTAAACCATGATTTAAACATAATATTTATATTTACACTACTAGCCTGCTCACAAAATCGGCTTATTCTTTTAGTTGATTTCTATATCAAAATCAAAATTAAAAGAAAACAAACCATAGTATTACTAATAATAACGCTTTTGGCAGTTTCATTCTTACTTATGTTTTTTATTTTTACCTAGACGTTTCGATGCCACTTTGGACATCTTCATCGGTAGGAAGGTTATGTAAACAAAACAAAAATTAAAAACCTATTTTTAATTTTTGTTTTGTTTACATAACCTTCCTACCGATGAAGATGTCCAAAGTGGCATCGAAACGTCTAGGTAAAAATAAAAAACATAAGTAAGAATGAAACTGCCAAAAGCGTTATTATTAGTAATTATAACAATGGCTTACTTAAGTTTAAGAATTGAAACCATAGTATTGTTTATATAGAAAGACGAATGACCGTATATCATATAGGAAATGGTAATAGAAATAGTGTAATCAACTGATGTTTATTGTCTGATATGCATAAGGATCATGGTAAAAACTATTTAGGAGTACTAAACAAACTAAAGAATCTCCTGAGCATATTTCACAGCCCCGATACCTTTGATGTACTATCAAGACATTATACTCGTTTTTGTCACAGCCTGGGACAAGTGAAGTTCCACGATTTCGACTCGATCCTGCCGAGGCTCAGCGCCGGCAATGTGTCTAGCCTCTACCAAGGGGAGAAGCTGCAGCGGCCCCAGCGTACCAGACTGCCGGCGTTGCCTGAGGTGCGGCGCAGGAAACAGTTCAAGACATCGGTCTCTCTGGAGAACTGTAAGATAGAGTGTAGTTGGGATACACTGGGGGAAAGGTTAAAGTAACGTGGAATCAAACATATTGAGATGGTGGGTACAATGTCAGAAGAAGATTGTTAAGTAGTTCAGCGAGGATAGCACCTTAAAAACTAATTGAATAATTGAAAAATGGTAGTTTGACAATGCTTTAAACTAAGTTCTGTAACCATAGAACATTCGTTGATTGAAAGAGGAATGTGTAATGTAAAATCATCAAAGTGTTAACTTACCTACATTGATGGTTGGTGTTTTTTACACTATGTGATTTTTTCAAAATAAAAGATTTGTTGCTAAAAAAGTTAAAATTTAAAGAAATAAATATGTTTTGAAGTATTATAATTTCATATTTACAAGAAAAAAATACCAACAGGCACATGTTTTGGTCATACGTATTCAAAATAACACCAGGCCTTGAGCTTACTCTACTTTTTTATTAGTTTTATTTCACTTTAAAAAATATAAATATTTTTCAAAGGTTTATTTCAAATTTTGAAGACTTTTTAGGCACGTTTACACAATGCAGGTTAGGATGAAGGTAACCATAACAAGGTAGCCTTGCGTAGGGTGTGTGGACAGAAGCTTGATCAAAAACCGTTCAGGCTGGCCGTCATTTTCCTGTCCACACACCCTATGCAAGGCTACCTTGTCAAGGTTACCTTCTCCCTAACCTGCATTATGTAAATGCTGCTTGGATGACAAAATGTCTTACACATAACAAAAAAAACTTTACCCACCCCCAGTGCCAGAGGAGGTTGAGGCAGATGTTCCAAGTATCAGCCCAACTGCTCGCGAGATCCACAGTAGCCCCAAGGAGAGAACATCCACTCCAGACACTCCCCCCAACCTACTGCCGCTACCCCCCACCACACCGCCAGCCAGGGTAGGGGGAGGGGGGAGTAGGCGGAGCCTCAGTGTGGCTCAGGCCATCAAGGAGGAGAGCGGAGAGGACACTGAGGTTAAGGTAGGACTCAAATATAAAAAAATTATACGCCTCACAAAAGATGAGTAGAAAATCTTTCAGTTAGACTTTTCTATGGTAAAAGTCTATTTGCCAGTCATTAATGTGCTCAATCGGTCAAGTTGGTATCACTGACCTGATTCTTTGATCATTCCAGTGCTTAATGAGGTTAGTGGTTATTAATTGAACCATCTTTATTTCATTAACAAGCAACAGCAACAGCACTTTTTTCTTGAGTTAATGAGTGCAACAAAACTAGAATACAAATTCTATGACGTTTCATTACATTACAAGGCCGCAGTTCCATGGATATGAACTTGAATATATCTTGATTAGGAACATCATAGAATTGCAACTCAAGTGTTGTGTTTCGTTATCAAGGAAAATAATTAGTTAATAGTGGCTTACAGGGCTATAACCCCTATGATATGGTTTTTGTGTAAATTGATAATTAGTTCAGCTGATCATTAGATCATTTTTCTTATTAATAAAAACACTGTAGTGATATTTCCATAAGAAAATCATTGGATCTTTGAAGTCCAGTGGGGCGTAGCCCTCGTAATTTTTGACATATCTGATATTTTTCTCACCTTCCTCGGCCCTCAAGCTTTAAAATGAATCGTCATAACCTAACTAAACTTCTTCCTAGCTTGAGATATTTCGTGGGGACCGATTCGCTTACGGAATTAAATATATAGATATAGTTTATTAATGAGAGTAAAAGGTTTTAATTACCGTATTAGCTGCACGACAAGAAAAGTTGGCTTCCGCAAAAAAATAAACACGTATGGGATTCAAACATAAATTTAATTTATAATTTATGGCAGAGTCTAGGGAAGATACATGTTGTCGGTAATGTGAAGGTCAACGACAATACAATTCTTATTTATTTATTTATTGCAACTTAATTAGCTTTTCAGTCAAAAATAATTTAATTGTGTGCCGGTCCCAAATACCGGTCTTTCGGTTGAAGTGTCAATAGTGCACTGATATGATATCATAAAGTGAAATTGTTATAGTTCTAAACCTTTCTCCTACTCAAAAGGAAATCCTCTTTTTTAATATTTTGTTACTATTGCTAATCATAATTTAAAATTTAAAATATTTTACTAAAGTGACAAGACACTTTATTGCTGTTTTTATAGGAAAACGCTTTAAGTGAAAAACCTAACTTGGTCGTGGAAGTGAAAAAGAAAATAGATAAAAGCAACAGAGATTTCAAGAGCCTGGCATTCTCTGAGCCTCGCAGCTCGCCCCAGAGCATTATGGGTATGGATAAGCTGATGGAGGCAACGGACAACCAGATCAATGAAGCAAGAGTCAGTGCTCAAAACTCGGCAGAAGTTTTACCTCAACCTGCGGAAAAGACACCTCCAGAAACAGTGGAGTCAATGCTCAATTTGCTGCAGGAGCTGCGAAAACAAGGTGTGATTTTTATTTGCTGACTCTCCTTAAATGTAATATAAATAGGCCAATTCTATAACTAAGTAAAATATAGGAAAATGCTGGTCTTAGTCGGGCGTCGGGCATTTCTAGTACATTTTTGTTGTTGACAAAAATGGACCAGGTAAAGCACGCAATTTCTTATCCATTTTTATATTCCTGTCTGCTACATTCCACATGGATATCCTGTACAATTGGGTCAACACGTAACATTCTATTTGAAAACAATTTTATATCTGTGGGTGTGTGTCTTTTATGATTTGTTCTATGGCTTTGATTATGGATGAAAACTTACTAAAATAGTTAAACATTATTTAAAATATTGAATTGTGAACATGATTAAAACCAACACTATCATCAATTTTGTTACTGCTAAAATTCTTAAATAAATATTTGAATTATGAGTCAACAATTTTAATGTTTAGCAAATTTAACACTTAATAATTTGTGCTAATCAACCAAATTGAGATCTATAAATTGAACCAAACTTTGCAGAATTGCCTGAGCAGGATCTTATCGCTGTGTTCGGACGAGTGTATGAAGCGTTGGAGAGAGAGAATGTTCCTTCCTCCAAGAACAACAAACTCAAATCTCACATCCTCAAGACCATTTACAAGTTTGTGGAGGCGGCTGGCGAAACTTTGCTAATACATATCACGAGGATCGCTCTTATGGTTAGTGGTCTACTACTTCTGATTATTTAAATAAATATTTTAAAATATTATTGCTAATGTATATTGGAATAGATTTATCCATAAGCTAGATGTAACATCAAAACTAATACAAATTAACCAAATTCAAACAGCAATTAAAAAGTTATGCTTTCTTTTACAGCTGCGAGTGAGTGGACACAATCTCTCTGCCGTTTGCAAATTGATATTCAAAATCTCCAGGACGGATAAAAATGACCAGCTTTTCCAGGATACCAACATACTGGGTAAGTCGTTCTCTGAGGAATCTGCATCAGCTTATGATAGAATAACAAGGAGTCTGAACATTGCCTTCCCTTGTCTGTCTGTTGCTCAATATTTCCTGGATATCTAAAACCACTAAAGTTGAGTATACATATAGACGTTAACAGTAATATTTTAAGATAGCTGTTTAGAGTAGTAAAATAGCTAGATTAAGTAAATTCTGTATAGTTTATTGCTGTTAGTTGGTGCCATCATTAAGTTGACAAATAAATAAGTGAAATTCACCGATTGAATTCTCATTTTTATGGTTTTGAATTTATTTATTTTTCACATTTGGCAGTGAGGGTAATCTTAAAAATGATGGTTCAATTATTAGTTTTTATGAAGTATTAAAAATGATATCAACAAATATACCTGGGAGAAATAAAACAAAAGCTGCCCTCGCACAGCTTGCACATTGAAACACGTAATTTGCTCGAAGGCATTTTGAGTTGAACTCATTACTGTTATAGTTGGTGCCACCAGTAAGTTGACAAATAAATAAGTGAGAGTCACCGATTTATTATAATTTTTATGGTTTTGAATTGATTTATTTTTCCCATTTAGCGGTGAAGGTAATCTTCAAAATGATGTCTAAATTATTGATTTTTATGAATTATTAAGAAAGATATGGCCTCAGTCAAAAAACACCTTTGAGAAATAATATATAAGGATAACGATTTATATTACTAATCAGGAACTTTCCTATTTCCTCGAGCAAGAGAGATGACAGTTAAGGGTGTGGTTTACAGGCCCATCAACAATAACATCAGCCAATAGTAGACGTGCTGCATTGCCAAATTGCACACCAGCTGATAGGAATAACGCTTGAGTGATATTTTTCTATGGCAAAATGGCAACAGTGACAGCGCAGAGCCATATTATTGGCTGGAGCCCAACTGTCATATTTTCTGCTCCTGATTAAAAATAAAATAATTTATTCAAATAACTTTAATGTTTGTGTAGAGCACACAAATCTTTATGCATCCTCTTCAGACTATATAGAACCTTCACTGTGCCACTCGTGTTGCAGAGCTGTTCATCGAGGCGCTTGGCCGCGCCAGTCCACTGGAGGATGCGGAGGCGCTCGTCTATGGCTACGGAGCGCTCAAGTTCCTCACCATGAACCACCAGCTGCTGCAGCTCTCGCTGATGCACGGCGCTCTGGAGCTGATGGTGCTGCACGTCAAGATCGTCAACAACGCGGTGAGTCGGTGTCAACGTGGGTGGAACAGTTACGAGAAGTAGGATTGGAACGACTGATTTTTGGTGTTCAAACTGTTTGAATTTAGATTGACACTATTTAATGAAATAGGAAAATGGTAATCAATTACTTTCGGCCATCAAAAATAATATTTTTTTAATAATATTAATGCTTGTTATACCTAATAGTTTTTTTTTATATAGATCAACAAATTTTAACAAAAACTCGATCCTATCCTACACTCTAATACGAGGTATGTCTGTCTGTCTACAAAATTTATCTCGGAATCTAGCAGAACGATTTTGTTAAACCTTCAACCCCAAGAAAATTCATATTTCGTTGAAAATATAATTTGAAAAATGGAAATTTTAATATTGGGCTTATGGAGTTTAAAATCAAAATAAAATAATCATAACATCTGTAGCAAAATGTTCAGTATACTGTCAATGTAACTAGATTTTAAACAAATTATAGGACCATTGAATAAAGATAAAATCTAGAGTGGATCTATCCCAAATGATTCAAAATAGTATACTACTTAAAAAATACTTGAAGAGACATTGAGTTATAATAACAGCTGGAGCGACCCGAAGCCCGGGTCTGAGGCGGAGCCATCAGCAAGCGAAGCGAGTACCGGTAGCAGTTATACAAGATAAAGTATCAACAAATGATTTCTTGAAAACATTAACTAGAGCCATTGAACAAAGTTTCGTTTGGCCCACGAAACTAATCAAATATCAACAAGCATGGCTCAGTTCTCCCCCACATTACGTTAACTGCCACATTGATATTTAGCCTCTTCACAGTATTGCCAAACTTTATTTTATGTAGAATTTCACTAATATTGTTTCTTTTTACTTTTATGGGTTAATATATGATGTTTTGTACCATAAATATTATCATTAGGGGTGGGGGTAATGTCTGACCAATCGGGTCGGCACTACCATTTCTCAGCAAAAAATCGCTAAAATAAATAGCTGCCGACCCGATCGGGAAACATGTCGAATGGACCCGCTGAAGGCAATTTTACTTTGCGCAGTTGGCAATACCACCCTTTCCCGCGTAAACTCACCACAGCTGTATCGTTCGCGCCCTTTTCCTGTCTCCCGCGTATGTTGATGTAGTCTGCAACCGTTCTTGTTTGCTCATGAATCAGTGAGTGTGTCTTATTTCAGTAGTGACTCTTAACAGGTGAAAGATGAGTGATATAGACGAAAGTGAAATAGATAGATTTTTAGGTGTTCCCATGTCTAGTGAACTTGATCGAAACACTGTAAGTGATGGTGGTTGGTGTAGTGACAACGGGGGAAGCGATAGCATGGAGTTTGACAATGTCGACAACACGGACGATGACCTGGATTTCGCGCCAAGTGATCCTTCAATCTCAGATAGCGAGTTTGATGATGGAAGACCATGTGAACATGGACATGAACCTGGAAATAAGTGAAATGATGAATGTTAGTGAACGGGTGAATGATAGTAAAAATATTCCGTTTGAAATTGAGAGTATATGAGTGAGGACGTAAATGAAAATGAAGGCTTGAATTTAGTAAATAACGATGTATATGTGGCGTTGAGTGGAAGATACAAGAAATTAGAAAATACCCCCGTCGCAGCAAACCTGCGTACTCAGCGAATTTCCAATGAATGTATATGTTTCCCACTACCACATAAAGGCACTTACCAAGTTTTATAAAAATAAATTAATAAATAAGTGATCAATAGCATTTTATTTATTCTCCATAAGAATAACATAGGACTGAGTATGCAGGTTTCTGCAACAAGGAGCACAAAATATGTGTTTTTATACAATTATCAATTTAACTCATCCAGGTGAAGCTACATACTAAGTTTTATTAATTTATGTTAATAATTAAGGGAGATATAAAACTTTACTTATTCTCCATAAGAATAACATTAGGGCTGAGTATGCAGGTTAGCTGCTACGGGGAAAACCAACAAAACATTTGTTTTTTGTTCAAATATCAATATACCAGTACAACATGAAGCCACATACCAAGTTTCATCAATATACATTCATAAATAATCGAGATATCAAATTTTATTTATTCTCCATAAGGATAACATTGGACAACGTACTGTGTTTAGTACTTTGAATATCTCTGCAACGGTTGGACGTAGAATCACAATTTAAACACCAAAATGATTGTTTTGTGGAGCTGAAGTGATTGGTAAAAGCAAATGTGAAGTTTAAAGTAAAATTAACTGAGGAAAAGCCAAAAACCTTTTTCCCATAAGATTAACATGGGAGATTTTATGAGCATGTTTTTCTGGATTTTTTACGCAACCACTTAACCTAGGTTAATAATTCAAAATACCATATTATTTGTTTTTTTAAGCTCTATAACATGGTCAAAATCAAAATTAAGTGTTTCGAAAATTTTAGGGTAAAAAATGCAAAAAACTGATTTTTGGAAAATTTAAAACCCCCATAAACCCCCCTTCCCATAGTCCGATTTTTCTGGTTTTCGAACTTAAAGTCATAAATGTCACTTTACATATTTGAGCCAAATTTCATCAAAATCGGACGTTTTTTACTCAAGTTATCGCATTCACGGACACATATATATATATATATATATATATATATTTATTATTTTTAAAAGAAAATTACCAGAGTACCCTTCAAAATTCATTTTTAATTCACTGACACGTGTTTCGAGGTTTACCTCATGATCACAGTGCAGCTAATAACCTTAAACTTAAAATTAAATAACCTGTAAATAAACAAAACAGTATGATAATTTTGTTAACATATGCTAAATTATCTATCTATATATGATTAATTACTTTTGATTTTTTTGATTGTTTCAAAGATTCAAATAACCAAACCACACAAAAATCAAAATTTGCCGAACATATTTTAACTACAGATCACAATTTTGGTACACTGCAAGAAAGTTTAGAAGTTTTGTCTATTGAAAAGAAAGGTGACAAAATGAATGCAAAAGAAGAGCTTCACATTTACATGAATTATTCAGAAGACAAAACTAATATACTAAATATAATGCAGGCGCAACAAAAAAATCCAATCTTTGAAACAATCAAAAAAATCAAAAGTAATTAATCATATATAGATAGATAATTTAGCATATGTTAACAAAATTATCATACTGTTTTGTTTATTTACAGGTTATTTAATTTTAAGTTTAAGGTTATTAGCTGCACTGTGATCATGAGGTAAACCTCGAAACACGTGTCAGTGAATTAAAAATGAATTTTGAAGGGTACTCTGGTAATTTTCTTTTAAAAATAATAATTATAATAGTAGCCCTATGCAGTGAACTTAATAATATAATATATATATATATATATATATATACATATATATAAATTTGAACAAATAGTGTTTTAGTCATCTTGGGACCTTAAAAAAAAAAATTTGTCACGGTCTCGGGCTTAAGTCTTACCATGAGACCTACGGTAATAGCTTCTTCCCTATAGGGGAAATTCGCTAAAAGACCGAAAAGCAACAAATGAAGGAGGAGGAGGAAGATAAATGGAAAGAGCCAGAGGGTAAATAAAAGAATATAATTTTCGAAGGTAAATCTCAATTTCATATTAACTTACCTAGAACAGCTGAGCCTATCGAATATTTTTCTCAATATCTTACCAATAAAATTATTCAACTCATGGTTGATGAAACAAACAGGAAAGCTTCTCAAGTCCTGCGAAAAGTGAGACTAAAACTCACTTGAACACTCACTTGAACTCACTGCGCAGCAGTAAGGCTTCGTAAATGGTGAGAAACAAATTTAGATGAAATGAAGAAGTTTTTGGGACTTATAATATACATGGGATTAGTTCCAATGCCGAGAATAACTGATTATTGGTCAAAGAGAGTTATTTATAGCAACACTGTGGCAAGGAACATAATGAGCAGAAATCAATTCCAACTCCTTTTGCGGTTTTGGCATTTTAACAACAACGAGACCCTTGATAAGGAAGATCGTTTGGCAAAGATTGCACCTGTAGTGGCTCATCTGAACCAATTTTTCAAGGCCAAAAAATCTCCGGGTGAAGACATTGCAGTGGACAAAAGCATGATCCCTTTTAGGGGTTGCTTAATCTTCCGGCAGTACAACCCCCAAAAAACACACAAGTATGGTGTAAAGATATTCAAAGTGTGTGACACAACAGGCTATACTTTGAAGGTGAAGATATACTTGGGGAAAGAGACTAGAGTAAATGATGGCTTGACCTTAGCTACTTCCGTTGTAATGGACCTTATGGCTGATTATTTGGACAAAGGTTCAAGACATAGACAAGGTACATAGAAAAGGTACATAGACAACTTTTATACAACCTTAGATTTGGCGAATATCCTTTAGCACGCAACACCCAGTAGTTGGAACTGTGACTGCTAATCGTGCTTGGTTTCCCCACAAGAAAACAATTCCTCCAAATCTGACACTGGAACCAGGAGAGACGCACTGCTTGGAGTATCCCAATGGAACCGTCTACACCAGATGGGTAGATAAGCGAGACGTTCGCATGATGTCGACAAAACTCCCTGCAGTTTTTGAAAACACAGGGAAAAAACAGTCAGGGCAACCCCATACTGAAGCCCATAAGCGTAGTGCAATAAAATAAGGCAAAAATGGGAATTGATTTGTCTGAACAAATGTCATCATACAGCACTGCCATCCGTAAGTCAATGCGTTGGTACCACAAAATTGCAGAAGAATTGCTCCTGGGTACTGCCGTGGTAAATGCCTGGCTTGCTTATAAGGAAAATGCAAGCGGTACTAACGGTAGAAAAAAACTGTACTCTATCACTTCATTCAGGGAAAAATTAGTATATGCTCTCCTGGATATTCAAGATGCTGCTGCAGAACCCGTACGGAAAACTGGCCATCACTACTTATCCGAGTCTGAGACATTCGTCGGGGGAGGAAAAAACAGAAGATGATCGAGGAAGAACTGTAAACTGTGTTACAGAAGAGTGATGGCTGAAGGAGGACGCCAGGCAGCAAAAAAGTTTAAAAAGGTGACAACATTTTTACAATATGTGCCCTGAGAAGCCATACTAATGCAAGAACTGTTTTATGAACATTCACAAGTAAAGAGTCAGGAACACAAGTAGGTAACAGTAACATCATTTTAGATTTTTTGAATATAAGTAATTATTCTTCAACAAATGTAATTTTTTAGCAGTATACTTCCAGAAACGAAAAAGTTAAAATTAACAATATTTAGTTTTTTGTTTATCAACTGAGACAATAAATAAGATTGTTCTGTAAATTCGTTTTTATTTCAACCCCAGCAACAACTTTTGAATAAACATTTTTTACGAGTTTATCGAAATAAAAAATAATAAAACTTGTCTATCAGTATTCTTAGTAATTATTGCAATGATACATACAATAAAACAACTTGTAAAACATTTATTATTTTAGGAAATTGCCATTTTTCAATAGTAAATAATACTGAAACCATCTAAAACAACCACGCCGACCCGATCCATGTTGACGGGTTCTTTGAGCCAGCTGTAGAATCATCAGAAACTTCAATCAACACTATCTAGTAGGCACGGGATATACTCCGCTGTTGTAGTACACTTGATCGCCGCTAGATGTCAGTGGGAGCCATCTATCGACCAAAAAGTGAAACCTTGCATTCCTGAGGCGTTGATCCGATCGGGTCGGCATGTCATTCCACCTGACCTGGTTAAGCCGACCCGATCGGACCGGCGTGGCAGTTAACGTGTTAAACAAGACTGAAAAGCTTTCAGGTTTATCTCATATTAATCTTGTGAAAACCTGCGGTTAGTTGACTAAACTTGAAATAAATCTGACTTTCTAAGAGGTATATCAGTACTTCAAAACTTATCTCAGACTTGTAATTTATAATGTATATACAGTTAGTACAGCAGCTAGTAAGCATACATTATCCAAATTCTGTTGTTTTATACAGTTTAAGAGGTGTGATAGCTTTGTTCATTTGCCTTGGATAACACAATTCGTCTGCCTGCATTCAAATTTGTGTATTAGCTGGCTGAATAAATATCTTATATGTTAATGCACAAATGGGGTTTTTATAAGCGCAAGATCTAAAAAACTACTGATCCGATTTTTGTGATTGATGTGTCAATTTAAAGGGGTCGTGGTTTTGATTCTACAGTACTGATTTCCTTATTATTTACATCTGACTTTAGGGCTTTGCCCCACAGGACCTGAAATCTTCAATGCAAATCTCATGGAAGAAAATAAACCAATTGTGTATATTTAACAGATGAAACAACATGTATTAACAAATGATATAAATAGTGACTACTGAAATGGCAACGCAGGATGCAAAATAAGTTATACGAGGGATGGTGTAAATTTAGAATAGAATTGAGAAGTACTTGTCAACATAAAATAACTAATCAAATTTTAATCAAAATACACAAGTTTTAATTTGTTTTTTTTTTACATTTTTAGTATCACAGACAGACGTTATTATCACAGGTGATGATAACAGTTCAGAAAGTGTTCACACCAAAAGTTGTCACAGAATCCTGACAACAATATTATGTTTTAGTCCCTAATATCAAACTAAGACTTCTATCATCATCTTTGGTTTAAACTCAAATTAAATTAGGATGCAAAATTGGAGGTTCATAAAGTTAAAACCACTTAAACATTGATAAATTCTGTCGAGGTTAAGGGTAGAACTAATACACTTGATGGTGTAACTAGTTTATTCGTTAACAAGCCGAACAGTATTACAAGATATGCTCCTGTTATTTATTTCCGAGTTATTTCGTGTAGTTGTCGAAGTTAGCTCTGCTTCCTTGATATCTACCCAGAAAAAACTACAGAAGAGTATCTTAGAACTGTAAGATTTGTGTCTACACAATAATACCACTACGAGATGTCGTTAGTATCAGGGAGGAGGGGTGTGGAAGGCAGGGCGAGTGCCCCTGGGTTGGCAGTGAACGCGTTGACCAGCTGGTAGGCCCACAGAGGCTGGTCTGAAGGCACCATGTGGCCTGCGTTTCTTATCAGGACATCGTACAGTCGGTGGGTCCCCTTGATGTAACCTGTGTGGGAGAAAAATCGTTGAATCACTGTACGAATGTGGACTCAGCTTTATTTTAGACACAATAAGGGCTGGAGAGGAAAAGTTTACGTCTTTGACGATTTTTGTGGTTTTGGTAATTGGTGAGACTGAAGTTTGTTAAAAACTTTCTAAGAGCACTCTTTCTCAAACAAATCAGTTAAACTGCCTACTGCGAAATCTATGCTTAGGTATTAGCTAGGAAGAGCAATGGTGTGTATGAATAAGTAGTAAGATTATTTGAATGCAAATACAAATCAAGTAATGGAGGGGCCCATCTTGCTAGCCAAACCGTTAGCGGCTTGAACTTAGGCTTAAGGAATTTTAAAGGTTTGATTCCCAAAATGACAACTTCAAAATGAGTTTGGACCTCTGCAAGTGTTAGTAAATTATCTACAAAATGCCAAATTATCTACAAAATGCCACCAGCATCAGTGCCGACACTTAGTGGTTTGTTGGGCATGTATTTTATTGCATTTCAGAATGTCGAATGTCTGCCCTGGAGGCCCTGTCAGCTAAAGTTCTGACTACAAAGGTCCTGAATGATTGGCCAGTCAGGTAGTCCATGGTTCAAAACAAAGCTTATGATTTACAGGGCAAACAAAACAAAAATGGGCACATTTCCTCGCGAGATGAATACTGGGACAATCTGTGCTAAATATAAACCAAATACAATATCTAAATTTTACTAACCTGCTACTTCCTTCCCCACAAACCACCTGTTTCTTCTCGCTTTCAAGTATTCTTGCTGACCGCTCCAGTTTAGAGAACGCACAAAGTTCACCACCATCGGATATCCACAAATCACATCCACTTGTCCCACGTAGAAGACAATCGGGTAGTGTTCTAGTAGAGCTTCCACCAAAGGTTTTACAGACTGCACCATGTTTTCAGTCAGATGGTTATAAACCGCCAATGACTCTTCATCAAATTCAAGGGATCCCACATGGATTGCTTTTCGGGTCGAAGTGGATTGAATAAATTCATCCCAGTTGCTTCGATCAGGTTTTTGGGGCAAGTAGTTGTATATATCTACACTCGCATATCTGTTAAACAGATCGAGTATGTTGTTCCAAGAATTGTAAGCGGCAGACCACTGTTGTGCATCAACTTGACTAACGAACAATTTCTGATAGTGGTAAAACTCTTCTCGTTCTGAATCGTCTATCAAGCCAGTTTCATAGAGGAAATCCCCGTAGTTTATTTGGCCTCTAGGATCGGTCCAGCCGTCTCCGATCATCATCCCAGCAAGATTTATTTTCAATTCTGCAGCAGGATTATTTTTGTGTATCGTATAACCAATAGCTGGTATATAATGCCCCGCAAAAGATTCTCCAGTTATGATAAACTTATTCTTTTGCAGGTTTGGAAATAGCTTTAAAAACTGTATGAGCGCTGAATATAAATTTTCTCCAATGACAGTTTGATTTTCAGCAAAACAGTTGTTGGTGGTGAAACTGTACCCGGTTCCTACAGGTTGATCGATGAAAAGCAGATTGTTTTTGACATTCCAAGAGAAGTTCCTGGTTTGCAAACCTTCTGGAAAAGAATTAAACGGTCCGTTTTCTTCAAACAGTCCGAACATAGACGAACCACCCGGTCCTCCCTGAAGCCATAGGACTAGTGGAGCGTTGTTCCAATCTTGCTGTGCCGGGAAAAACCAGAAGAAAAGATTATTCCCACAGGTCTTGTTGGTTGTGAGAAACCCCGAATAACTTGTTGTGTTGCCAATGTCGGGTGTTACCTTAGCTAGGTATTGAGCCTTGCTGATTTTCCCAGCTTGGATGTAAGGAGTTAGAAAAAGTGGTTGCCCAGGATCATCTCCTCTTGGAATTGAAAATTTGCGAACTCTCGGTGTAAAAATGCGAACTTTTGGCACATAAACACATTTTGCATAAAATATAAATATGGTTAAAAATAACAACAAAGATTGAATGTTCACCATTTCAGCCTCGTTCAGTGACTGGAACAGCCAACAAGCAATCTAATGGTTCAATTACCCCCTTAATTGACCCCTTGTTTATCTTGACTAGTAGTCATTGATTCTCTGTAGTTTAAATGATCATGTCTCATCTGTAATGGTTGGTGTAACTACATGTCTTGTCTCAGTAATGGCACTGTGGCACAGAGCGTTAATTGATTCAAGAATCAAAGATCATGATTTTATAATCTATTAGCAAAAACTAGGTGGAAATATGTATTGATACAAATTTTCTTGGATTTTTAATCATGTTTATGGAAGAACAATAAAACCAACATACTGGCATACTAACTATGATTATTTTTTCGGTTTTGAATTTATTCACAGTAAAATGTGTCTTTATTAATTTCGGATTAAAATCAGGTTACACCTAAAACAATTTGTTTCATTAATAATTCCAATTTGTGGGGTAAAACACCCTGTAAAAAAACCGTCAGGAAAATACTATATTATAATTCAATTTGTTAATAAGACTCAATATCACTACGCTTTCGGAGAAAGCAGTCTAAACCCAAACATATGTGAACACACCTTCGCCCCTGACACCAATGTCCGAGCCATTTTACTATTAGGCTGATTAAATGCCTTAAAATGATGCAGCTGTAAGTTTCAGGACCTGGATTACCAGATTACCAGATTACCAGATTTTTCCAAAGCTGGTATGGCGATACTAAGCCAACACCTTTACTCCTTCAATAAAGGACCTGAAACTTTGCTTTGGAAGCATATCGAAGACCTAAAGTGAATCGAGTATACTTTGCAAATTATTTTGTGTATTTTGGTCCAAAATGCTTTAACTTACCTTTACATGTTAAAAAATATATTCATTTTAAGAAATTTACAACCACTTTAAAAGAGTGGCTTTTATCTTTGTACTATTCAGGAAATTTAAAAAATTTAAATGAGAAGTGGAAATGAGGCGTGTTAGGAATAATCAAAACTTGTGATAAATATTGTAAACTGTAAAAATAATAATTAAGGGATAAACATTATACAAAAATGTTGGGTAATGGAATGTGGTGAAAGATTTGAGTTATGTTTGTGAAATATAGAATAAGAATGTCAAGGACACTTAACTGGTGCCACACATGGTTACCAGAGTTGACTATCAACTACAACTATTATCAATGTTTTCATGAGTAACTATGGGACCATCAGTACCTGAGATGGCATGAATTTCAAAGACAATGATTTGTTCACAACTATTGTGCTTTTTCGTCATACTGCTTCAAAAACAGCTGTTTTCAAGACATGCGTTGAGATGCTAGAGTTGTTCTTTTTATTCCTCAGATAAAAAAGTATTGTTTTAATGATCTTTTTAGTCCTAAGACAAAAAACATCATTTATTGATTACACTTTTCGGTCGAGGTCATGAGCTGTTTGTTTATAGTAGCAAGATCAATATGGAAGCAAACTTTTGATGATAAAAAAGTAAACAAAATTTAGCTGTTGTGAAATTTTTAAATATCAATATTGTTTGCAGTACAACAAAAAATATAGTTCATCTTTTCGATACTCGCTCATTTTCCAGCCTCGGCCGTTAAACCTGAGCTCTTATTGAAAAGCTTCACTTTAGGCCCTAATGATGAAATATACTTTTAGCTGGAAATAAATATTGTCTTCCTTATCGTGGTAAAGAAAAATAAATTGGACATTAATTTTACACACCACAACAGAAATAAATTAAGATTGTGATGCGTTTAGAGGCTGGACCTGCTGGCCATTCCCGAGCAGACGAGTCACGCCATGTTCCAGCTGACCGGCGCTCTCCGCAACGTTGCCAGTGAGGAGGCAACGTTCCCGCAGTTTGTGGCGACCGGAGCTATCACGGAGCTGTGTCGAGCCATGGAGCTGTTCTCGGCAGATCTCGACCTCATCTGCAATATTTCCCGAACTCTAAGGTGACATATACAATTGAAATAGTGACGATCGTTTTTATATAGCTCAGGGTGTGATTTAATCATTGATATCTGAGTATTTGGCAAAAAGAGGTAACTTTAGGGGTTCACTCTTTTATCATGTGATGGGATAGTGTTACAAACCCATCTTTGAACCAGTAATGTAAATTGGACTATTGTGTAAAATTTTAAAACGATCTGTGCAGGTGGTTACATTCTTGCATTAAAAACAAGCACAAATAGACTGTAAAAACATAAATTTCACTGTACCCGGTAAAACAGGTTATAAAGAATTAAAAGAATTTCTGAATTTTGCCAAGCAATTTTCTATCCCTAAAAGCATTATTTTGCATTAATGTATGTTTAATACCAAGATGTTTTACTGTATGTTTTACTATCTAGATGTGTCTTTTTGGGCTTTGAAAAACATCCAATTCCAGAGATCTGCCCCAGGGGTTTTTAAAGTTCCAATGTTAATCATACAACAGTTATATATGTATTAAGAGCGTAAAAGTAGACCTTTTTCACTTGAGACAAAACTGTTACCGTGCGACGTGTGTAATTTTCCGAACGCAACAAAGACACTTTACACTCGAATTACGTATACAATTAATTGTCCCTACAACTGCAATAACTTCAGCAAAAGTGAAAGAGAAAGGCACAACAAGCGAAAAAGATATTTTCACTTGCTAAACCGAAAACCGCTGTTTTACAATGAGTTTTTAGATCGTAAAGAAGCACTTTAAGCATGGTTGTAGTATTTCCTCTATGACAAGGGATGTTTGTCCGATTGCAGCATATTGTCCACAAGCGACGCGTGTTGTGTGAGCATCGTCTCCTACAACAGCAGTTTCCGCAGTGTTACCAAGGTGCTCGGCAAGTTCCCCGGTCGCCAGGACATCGTAGTAAGGCTCGGCTATGCTCTCGGCAACATCATGGCCAAGTGCCATGACGCCAGACTCAGGGTGAGTTTAGTGATGTAATATCTCCCTGTATCCTTTTAGATATCTTGATTTTTGTTTAGCAGTTTTTGACCACTAAAACTATAAATTTGTATATATATATATATATATATATATATATATATATATATATATATTTGGTATCAATCCGAATTTCTTACACACTAGAAAGCCAATATAAAAAATAGTTATTAATTCTCAATTAAAATATCTGCTCATGATTTTGAAGGTTTTTTTTTACCTTCAGGGCTTTCAAAGTTCCCATACAAAAATGTTGAACCAAACGCAGTACAGCAGAAAAACCAGTTGTTTTAAGCATAATGTAAATTTAATTACTATCATAATGGCAACAATATATATTTATAGTACCTTTCTAGAATTCAAGCAACTGGATCCTTACTCTATCCGTTAATTATTATTAATTATTTTTTGAAATTTGTTTATTATTTTATTAAAGTTTACCTGACTTAGACAACAGGTTTCAAAGCTCTTATCAACCGTTTGTTCTTCGTACAGATATAGATTGTACGCTTGGAGAATATCATCAAAACATACAACACACACTAAGCCAATAGTTTTCAATTGGAATGAAAAACCCTTTATTCCAGAAAATGTACAGCATGTATACATTTCCAGAGTTGCTATAACGTAATTATTACTAAAATTATTAAAACGCCTCCTCTTCAAATTGTAGTGTATTTATGATTATATTTTTAGCCCGAAATACATTAATTTACTGAACACATTTTGATAAATCAATTTTAAGACTTTGCAATTTAAATTAGTTCCCTTTACAAATACAACTGATTGATTTTAATTATAACATGTTCTATTTCGACTAAGCCTCTTGACAAAATGTTTTAGCGAATTTCCCCTATAGGGAAGAAGCTATTACCGTAGTCGGCATGGTAAGACCTAGGCCCGGGACCATGATAACTTTTCGTTTTGAGGTCCCCAGACCCCAAAAACACCATTCGTTCGATACTGTATATATATATATATATATCTATATATATATATATATATATATATATACATATATGTGTCCGTGAGCACGATAACTCTCGTAAAAATGATCCGATTTTGACGAAATTTGGTATAAATATGTAAAGCAGCATTTATGACTTTAAGTTCGAAAACCAGACAGATCGACCTATCCGAAGGGGTATTTTGGGGGGGTTTTGTACCCCAAAAATGGGTTTTTTGAATTTTTTACATATAATTTTTGAAAAAGTCAAATTTTAGTTTTGACCATTCGATTCAGCTTAAAAAAACACACAATTTGGTATTTCGATCATTCCTCTACGTCAATTGGTTACCGAGATATTGAAAGTGCTAAACACAGTACGTTGTCTAATGTTATTCTTATGGAGGAAAAGAAAATTTTATTATCTTGCTTATTTATGAACGTATACTGACGAAACTTGGTATACAGCTTCATCTCGTTGAGGTCTATTGATATTTGCTCCAAAAAATTGTTTTTGCATAATTCTCCCGTAGCAGCAAACCTGCGTACTCAGCCCCCATGTTATTCTTATGGATAATAATTAAATGCTCTGTCTCCCTTAATTATGAACATAAATGAATAAAAACTGGTATACGACTTCACCTAGTTGAGTTATATTGACATTAGCATAAAAACCCATTTTTTGTGTTCCTTGTTGCAGCAAACCTGCGTACTCAGCCCCAATGTTATTCTTATGGAGATTAATTAAAATTGTATATATCGCTTATTTGTGAATATATTTTTATGAAACTTGGTAAGTGGCTTTATGTAGTATTAAGACATTTATACCTTCATTGGAAATTCGCTGAGTATGCAGGTTTGCTGCGACGGGGGTATTTTTTATTAATGTCAGCTGAACCACCAGATTTATTTAAAGGGCAATGGAGATAGGGTGGTTTGATTCTTCATGCTATATCATCAGTAAAAAGCAGAAACATGTTCTTGTTTGCTGCAAATACTCAGAACATGTAACAAGTTGCAGTCAAACCATGTTTACAACTGTTCTGATGTGTTGCCAGCTGTACGAGGAACCGGGCAGTCTGGACACTGTCCTGTCGCTGCTGGAGAGTTACCTGGACAAGGACCTGGAGATGATGAGTCGCAGCGAGGACAGCGACGGGACGGGCGTCTCTCCGCAACTGGGCTCGGATGGCTCCATAGAGGATGTCATCATAAAGGTCACTATCGCAATGTAACTAAGTAACAAAAGCAATGTAACCAAGCCTTCTTTTCTGTTTTTGTATATGCCTTCGAAACTAGTTTTCCTAAACTTCCCCAAGTGGAGAAAAATATTAGTTTTAATTCATGGGTCTCCTATTATAGAAAAAAGAAAAAAGAAAATTTAGCAAACTTGGAAAACAATACAGGGCACTTAAAACTGAATCTCTAAAACATACAATTAAACAGTTAAAACGTGAATTGAAACTTCAAGTAATAAATGAGAAAAACAATACCTTGACAAAAAAATCACGGAATCTACAAATAAATCAAAATCAACGTGGAAAATCATTAGCTCTGAGGTGAACAAAAAAAAAGCCTAATAACAACTTAAAGATACTTTTGAATGGAAAATTAGAATCAAACCCGAGTTTTGTTGGTAATACTTTTAATGGTTATTTTAACAATGCGGTTGATGACCTTACTCTTCCAAAAATTAACAAAAATACAATAGTTCAATCTAATTTTGAAAAACTACCTCAACCGAAAAGTAGCTTGAAATTCAAAGAAGTTGATGATAGGAAAATTGAAAAGATAGCTTTGACAAAAGTCTTTTAACAACAAATTTTCAGCAGGAATTGATGACATTCCAATCACCATTGTTAAATGTGCTTTCCCATTTATCTCAAGACCGTTAACCCATATTACAAATTCTTTAATTTGCGGTTATTCCCCTTGTAAATTAAAACTTTCTAAAATAATACCTGTTTATAAAAAGGGGAATGTAAATGATCCCTCTAGTTATAGACCAATATCATTACTGCCTGTATTTTTAAAAATTTCGGAAAAAGTGGTTTATAACCAGCTTCTGAGTTTCCTGGAGTCAAATCAATTGTTGGATCAAGAATAACATTGTTTTCGACCAGGAAAATCTACAATAACTGCTGGTATGGATTTTATTAAATCAATTATTAACTCAATTGATAGAAATGAGAAAAGTAATTGGAATTTTCCTTGACTTTTCAAAAGCATTTGATACTGTGTCACATTGGAAATTGCTTGATGTTCTTCATGGTTTAAACATAAATAATAAAGAGCAGAAATGGTTCAGTTCTTATTTAAAATACCGACAACAATGTGTCCAATTTCAACATAATCTTAGCTATCCAAATCGTAAATACACATACACTCAAAATGTTTGCTCCAATTAAAAACCAGTTAGAAATGGTGTCCCCCAGGGATCTATTTTGGGCCCCTTTTATTTATTTGCTACATGAGGGGGTTCCCAAGAGCTATCCATAGAGGAGGCTCGATGTATCTCAATGCTGATGACACTAATATCACAGTTATATACGGGTAATTCGCAGGAAGAAGTTGAACTAAAATCTTTCCTAAATCTTCTGTCAGTTAATGAATTCTCAAATAGCAAAAATATCCTAATAAATCAAACTCTTTATCATTTTCCACAAAACAAACAAGAATAAAATTACAACCAAACGTTTACATCGATGGTTCAAACTTAAACCAAGTAGAGCACACCAAATTTCTTGGATTGATATTGGACCAATACTTGAACTGGCATAAGCATATTCAACATGTAGTAGGTAAAATGGCAACTGGTCTGTACACCTTGCAAAAAATGTCAAGGGTGTGCAATATTCAGAACTTCAAAACCATTTATTTTACTTTGATAAATTCACAAATGTCTTATGGTATAAGCTATATATGGCGGAACCACTAAAAAAACTGAGACAGGATTCTTCATCAACAAAAAAATCACTCTGAATTATTTTTAACATTAAAAATCGACAATCAGTAAAGCCATACTTTTCTAAATTAGGTGTTATGACTGTCTATGACCTTTACATATTTGAAACAATATTACATGTGACAAAATTAAACCATCAAACCAATGATACAAATTTTCACAATTATAGCTTAAGAAATAACAGGCAGGTAGAAAAACATAAATTGAAATTTTTTGAGAGGAAAACTAGTTTTATTGGCACCAAGTTTTTATTCAGTTTGCCTAAAAATATAACAAATGAAAATAATTTTAATGTTTTTAAAAAAACTCTGAAGGAATATCTGCTCATTGTATCCCTTTATTCTCTTGAGGAATTTTGGATTCTAAGAAATGCAACATAAATTATGTTTATAAACTTTGACTAAAAGTTATTTAACATGAATTTTTACATCATTATGAAAGTAAAATTATTTAGTGATGAGGCCCTTATGTATATATTCTTGACACTGTTCAATGTATTGTAAATACTGTTCGATGAATAAAGATGATTTGAATTTGAATAAAACTGCAAACTTTAAACGAACAACTACTGATAGTGTCCTTTTTTGAAATCTTGTGGGAAAGAGAAGGAGATACAGGTGGGCGGGGTGCTTCCCCCACTCCAGCACTGTTCTGAGGGAAGTTAACAAACGCAGTCTTTGCAAACTTACTATTAAAACTATTGAACTTGCTAAAGAAATTTTGTTACACTGTTTCATAACAGCTAATAATTTTACATCTTTACCCTTGCTAGTTCTGTAGGCACACTGTTTCCGTATCTGATATACTGTACCTTTGTAACTGTCATTGAAGAATAATTGATCTAATTTAAAATAATAAAATTAAAAAAAAAAACTGGTGCGAGACTGATGGGGAATAATTTAAGTTTCAGAAACGGTTATTATTCTTTTAGAAAAATAACATAATTAATCCATTACTACTTTTCTCACCAACTTTGGTTGTAAATGAACAGGGGAGAAGGAGAATGTACTCCCCCCTCGTCCATCTTGTAATTTCGTGAGGCTTGAAGGAGACATGGTGATGGGAGGAGAGGGGAATTTGTCGCCTCGTACAAGCACTAGATTTTTGTATGCAGGACACTGTCAAGAGAGTTGACAGTTTTCAGCTATACATAAAGCAGGAAACAGAGTTCCTAAGCAGCCTTGGAGGGGGGACAACTTCCCCGGGGCCCAGGCCCATCGGGCAGGGGGGGGGGTCTTATTTAGGAAACGGTTGTCTAAAAAAAAGGCCAACCACCAGGCCTGCCCAGGTGTCCCGTCACCCGTCGAAGCTGAGAACGGCCCTGGTCTAATACAAAGGGCAAAACTAATTATTTTCCACCTAAACAAAGGTGAAACCAAACGGAATCTGTTACTGGAAAGTAAACATGCTTTGCAACATATTTTTTATTTCATGTATTGGAAAAAAGACATAGCCTACAAGCCAAAATACTCATAAAATTGATATAAACATCAATTATTGCAAAAAACTAATAATAATAGGATTATTATTTTCACACTTAGTTTTAACTGAACAATTTTAACACACACACATGTTAGTTTTAACACTGAGCTTATTGGACAGCCTGGTTTTTCACTCGTGCAACGCACTGTGTTAAAAGAATGAATAAGCAAATCGACCAGGAATGTCTACGTTTCAGAAGTTTTAAAATTACAAAAGATATTATACCCCTAGCTATCAATGCTATTGCAGTTCATCATGGTTCATTGTTACGTTATTTTACAGTAATCAGAGACATTTCCTTCCACAGATGATCCGCATAGTTGCCAACATGTGCCTCCACCCGACCGTGGGCGCCAACCTGACGTGTAGCCCCTCCGACGAAGATGATCTGTACAGCTTCGAGCACCACTCAGCCAAGGTATGCAACCACCAAGTGAGGGGTTTGTGAATTGTTTAGGAAAACCTTAACAGCAAAGGAGTAAGAGGTGGAAAAATCATTTAAACACATTCAAGCATTATTTTTCCTTTTTTTAAAATAAAATAATTATGTGTACGTAAATACTCATTTTGCTTATTGGCATGAATAGGAAAAATATCCACATAAATGGGTAAAATTAAACATTTTCTGTCATCCAGCTGTAGAAGGGAATATGACATTAGCTTATGATACAAAATCTGAAGCTTATTCGTCCAAAATCACCTTAAACTGTATCTTATTATATTGTGTCTATTTAAATTACATTTCATGAGCTAAAACTCACTGTGAATGTGAATTGTATTCAGTAGTTAAAGACAGTTTTATAAAGACCATTTCCATATTTGTGGGAGAGAGGGATTATGGGAACGGGTTCCACCGTGATATTTTTCAATTTAAAATGGTTCCAATAGAAAGCTTCCCTCACTTTCCTTCAACTCTTGTTCCTTATTAATTTGGACCTGACCTTTCAAATTTTTATTTATGGTTATGCCCTCAAAATTAATTGTGTGAGATAACCATTTTTATTTTTCTAATAAAAAAATACTCTCTCATTAGGCAACAGGCATAAACGTATTGATTAGTTTCTTGCACACGAAAAACATCTAGCATCAGCTATATACTATACTAATATTCATAGTGGATCCAAGTGCTCAAATTCAAGCAAGTATTTTCTTAAGGGATAACCCAGCTTGAATTACTTTATATTGAGTTGCCATTCCAGTAGTCATTTTTAATTGCACTATGTTGTAAGCATCTAATCTTGCTATGTTTTGTTAATTTATCAGTAGCTGTTAAATACTCATTTTAAACTGATTGCTTTTCTCAAATATGAATAATGGCTTACAGGGGCTATAGCCCCTAATGGTTTTTGTGTAAGTGGATAATCACAGCTGATCATTAGTTCATTTTGCTTATTAATAAAAACACTGAAGTGATATTTCCATAAGAAAATCGTTGGATCTTTGAAGTCCAGTGGGGCGTAGCCCATGTAATTTTTGACATTTCTGATATTTTTCCCACCGTCCTTGGCCCTCAAGCTTTAAAATGTAGCGTCATAATCTAACTTAACTCTTCCTAGCTCGAGATATTTCATGGGGACCGATTTGCTTACGGAATTAAATATAAAGATTAGCATTGGAATTTTGGAAGCTTACGGGGCCTCTGCCCTAGAGTGTTTTTTTCCAAAATCCCAAAAAACACATCTTCAATGAGCTTTAAGCCTTGTCCACTCAGAGCAAACAAGTTTGTTGAAAATTAAACAGAACAAACATTGTTAAATGTTTTTACAAATTTGGTTTGCAAACAAAATAATGGGGTTCTGACAAACAATCTACGTTTACAAAAACATCAAACACTGTATGCCACACATCACAATGTTTGATAAAACACTAAGAAACTGTTTGCACATGTTTGTCAACCATTCGTTTAGTGTGGACAAGCCTTTCGATTGATACAAATAATGTATACTAAATAATAGTTTTTAAAGTCTAAACCAAAATCAAGAAATTCTTTTAATTATATAGAATGTAAACTCAAAACGTAATGTCCTAAAGATATTACACAGATGTCATTCCTCCCCGGCAGGACTGCGGGAGGTTCATTGACATTCTGTTGGCCGTGCTGAGGCGCAAGTCCGTGGCGGAGAGTGAGGAGTTGGTGCTCTCGACGCTCAGCACTCTCAACAACCTCTCCTTCTACGCTGACCCGGACGCCACTCGAGACAGTCCGTTCGGTCAGAGGCAGCTGGAAATCGCCCACGGTAATATAAACACATCTGTTTTCCTACTTTAAGAAATCAACATTTAACAACCTCAATGGGTATTTGTGAGTGATAGAGTACCAACTAATACACCATGTCATAATATTTTTGTTATGTCCCAATGCTTATAGCTACTAAATATTGCCTTTGTCAACCTGCAGATATTTTTGCAATTATCATATTTGTCCCAAGCAATATATGTACGGATATAATGTGTATTTATTGTAAAAAGATATTTGTTGATTTCAAAAGAATTGCAATTCTGATTATTTAAAAATTGTTTAAATTAAATTAATTATAATTTGTTTTGTTGTTTTGTTTCATTATTTGTCAGATGTTCAGTTCTACTACTTGCTCGTACTAACGTTGCCTCTTCAATAAAGACATTTTTCATTTCATTTCAATCTGTGTATAACTTATTATCACTAAATTTCTTAACAATTACAGTGTTTTGATTATCACTACATTTCTTAACAATTACAGTGTTTTGTAGCCCGAGCTCTAGAATACATGAAAGTAGACAATTATACTCAATTTTTGCGACATAACCCAGAAGGATAAATTATCTTATGGTTAAGTCTCAAGAGCCGAGTTCATTATCAACTCTCAGCTTTTTCCACCACTGCGTAGAATAATTGTTTCATAGTCCTTCTCAAACCTTGCTCTCAGAAATTAATCCCATATTTTTTTCTTTAAGGCTAAGCCAAAATGATCGAGTACTCTTCTCCTCTTTACCTGAAAGTATCCCCATAGGCGTAATTTCAGCATTTCGATTGGGGGGGCAGGGTTGTCCATGGCCCATCCTCCTCTTACACAAAATTGTATAACCCCCCCCCCCCTTAAATCACTATTCCCGTAGAAAATTTGGCACTGTGGCTGTGAAGAAATAAGTTCCGATACACGCACACAAACAAATATAAGATAGCAGAGGATAATACCAGCCGCTCTTTTAGTCCCTTATTCCTAGTACTATTATAGTGTACATCAGTCAATCAAGTTGACAACTTTTCATTTTATGAGTACAATTCTTGATCAATACACTTTGTTATAGTAAAAATAACTAGTTGTCCTGTTGCTCGAATCCAAGCAAGTTTGACCCAAATGAATGGTTTCTTCAGTTGTAAACAGACATAACATCTGATATTAAAACGGATGATAAGAACGTACTTTCAATCAACAATAAGTTTAGACTTCTGCCGTCAGATAGCGCCACTGTTCCGAAAATTCAGCTCTTTACTGTAATGGGAAGAGGACAGTTATTCCCTTCTTGAAGCTGCTATAACTTGTGTGACAAAAAAAATTTATTAACTTTGGTTTTATTAACTTTGGCAAAACACCGAGTAGGCCTAATAAAGAATAAGGGGGTACTTAAACTTGTTTATTTGAAACGTTCACAAATATGTTCATGGAATTAACACACAAAATATATAAAACATGACAAATGTAAATGTAATTAGGCCTACAAGTAATTAGAACCTGCATAGGTAATACCTTTGCGTAGGCACTAATGTCTAGTCTAATTTATTTTATTTAAATAAGCCTGGCAAAATATGTAACAGTGAAAATAATGATTTGGTCAACTATAATGAAAATACAGTAATAATATTTTTGGTTTACTAACGACGAGTGCTTTATATTGTTTTACAAGTGACAATAAACAACTTAAGAAAATCAAAAAAAGGGATTTATTATTCTGTAAGTTAGGTAAACTATGGTTCACAGCACGTACCTGGTGTGAGAGAGATGAATTTCCTAATGAAAAGCTTGAACAAGATAAAAACGGTGTTAAGACATAATGTACTGTGTTTAAGTGATGCCCTTTCTTAAAACTCTGAGATGTATTGGCAAATTTACGTAACAATAGCTTTAATTTGGCACCTCAAATGTTAAAATCTGTCCAGCCGTTATCAAGTTATGACTGTGAAGAATAACCCCCTACCTTATTAATATATAGGATAACAAACTACATTGTTATGTGGCCTACATCTTATGTGTAGGCCTATCATAAAAATGTGAGTTTTGTTTACAAACAAGTTACTGGCTACTGTAACAATTATATTCTAATATTACTCAATAAAAATACATAGTGTATTTACAGATTACTTATATGTTTAGTCACAAAACAATCTTTTTTGTTTGCTTTACACTATCTTCCAAAAAACAATATCTCGCGCAGGCCGGTCGCCACTCCAAATTCTTGGTAAAAGTTATTGTTATAAAACAGTATAAATAGGTATAGAATGTTAACAATAAATTATTAAAGTATTTATTTTTGAGAGCTTTTCTTAAAAAATGTAGAAAAAAACAAGAACATTTAAGGTCAGCAAGAATTAATTAGTTGCAATTTTGTCTAGGTAGCAATATAATTGGATTTCTTAAATTCGGCAAGAGCGATGGAATTGTTATTTATATCGATAATTCTGGGACTTTTCCTATATCAGTGTTGAAAAATCCTCTGGTGTAGTGTTAACATAAAAAACTATAAGTAAAGATAAAATAAATATTGATCGAAAAGTACTGTTAGTCTTAAAACGAAAAATTATACAATACTCATTGCCTAAAACATATTTCAAGTAAATTTGTATAGCGCTTACCTCCACCTATACAGAAGCGAAATTAAAGAAACGAATGGATAAATATATCTCTTCATGAGCATGTGAATTCAAAATTATACTGTAGGCGATTGTTTGTAATTTTAAAATAAATAAGTTTACCTACGAAATAGTAAATTCAGCTATAAGTACAGTATTTATTATATTATTGTTTTGAATGTCAAACTGATATTTAAACCCGTTCATAAACGTACGGGTTCAAACCCGTACGTTTGTGGGGTTGTAGGCTCTCTGTTTGCATACGACAAGCAATTCCACAAAAAATAACTATAATCATCGACATATTAAAATAAGAAATGCAAAAGGTTTGAAGTTTATCTAACTGCCTTTGAAATATTAATATTAAAGTCTAGAGTAGCTTAATTATATTAAATATTGATGTTTATTGTGTTACCTCTTGAATCTTATTACACAAATTCACAATTCAAATATGTAAACGATAACTAGAAGTGTTCTCTTGAAACGTAAAAAAAAACAAAGAAACAACTGATTTGAGGACGAGAATGATGGGAATCAAAATTAAAGTAGAAGTATATGTTTTTATCTGGTAAGTCGAGAAGTAAGAATATCAGTTCAATTTGGATTAATATCTCCATCTAACAATGAACAAGAGGAGACCGGAAAGTTATTGATATGTTGTCTGCACCACCGGCTACTCGGCGACCCGTTTACCAAGATCGCCACAGGAAAAAGTCAGACCATACAGTTCATGATTTCCGTCGATTTGTTTCAAATTATCACTGACTATTTAACTACTACAATAACTTAGTTACATTAAATAATGTTCCCGTTACAAAATTATAAAAACTAAAACTGCTATTTCTAAAAATACCTAAAGATAATGTCTTATTTATTACATAAAACTTAATTGTAATCGTATATTTCATAAACTTTTACCTTTATTAACTTCCTTTAAATTATTGGGGGGGGGGCAACTGCCCCCCCTGAATTACGCCTATGAGTATCCCTAAACTTAATGTATCAATGTGTAAATAAGAATTTGAATCCTTTAAGACATTTTTTGGTACTTTGGTATTATACGGATGCCACCCTTATACAGCGCGCTGCGGCAGTTATGTTAGGATGGGTTATCATAAAAATGATTGTAGGACTTTCCTTGTTTCGTTACAAATCGAATGATACCTGAAGAGTCATACTTCCGGCCGCCAAACCCCCTCCAAATAGGCCAAGGTCAGGTCGTTGACCGGAGCGCGCGCATCAGCTGTCACCGCCTGTATCTGGGTCAGTGTCATGAGTGATTTATTGCCGTGCACTACGTTACATTTGTTTTCATAATGAGTGACGTTCTTTTGGTGTGGGATTTACCTCGGAATGAAGAGGAAACCGTACGTATTTTAGCGAATTTCCCCTATAGGGAAGAAGCTATTACCGTAGTCGGTATGGTAAGACCTAGGCCCGGGACCATGATAACTTTTCGTTTTGAGGTCCCCAGACCCCAAAAACACCATTCGTTCGAAACTGTATATATATATATATATATATCTATATATATATCTATATATATATATATATATATATATATATATATATATATATATATATATATATATATATATATATATGTGTGTCCGTGAGCACGATAACTCTCGTAAAAATTATCCGATTTTGATGAAATTTGGTATAAACGTGTAAAGCAACATTTATGACTTTAAGTTCGAAAACCAGCCAGATCGCTCTATCCGAAGGGGTATTTTTGGGGGGTTTTGTACCCTAAAAATGGGTTTTTTGAATTTTTTACATATAATTTTGGAAATAGTCAAATTTTATTTTTTCCCATTGGATTCAGCTTAAAAAAACACACAATTTGGTATTTTGATCATTTCTCTACGTCAATTGGTTACCGAGATATTGAAAGTGCTAAACACAGTACGTTGTCTAATGTTATTCTTATGGAGAAAAATACAAATTTTATATCTCGCTTATTTATGAACCTATACTGACGAAACTTGGTATACGGCTTCATCTGGTTGTGGACCATTGATATTTGCTCAAAAAGACACTTTTTTACCCAAGGCTCCCATAGCAGCAAACCTGCGTACTCAGCCCCATGTTATTCTTATGGAGAATAAGTAACGTGTTATCTGCCTTCATTATGAAAATAAATTAATGAAATTTGGTATGTGGCTTTACCTACATGAGTTATATTGATATTTGTATAAAACCCCATTTTTTGTGTTCCTTGCTTCAGCAAACCTGCATACTCAGCCGCCATGTTATTCTTATGGAGAATAATTAAAATGTCATAAATCGTTTATTTATGAATGTATATTGATGAAACTTGGTATGTAGCTTTATGTGGTATTAAGATAAATATATATGCATTGGAAATTCGCTGAGTACGCAGGTTTGCTGCGACGGGGGTATTTATGATAACCCATCCTAACATAACTGCCGCAGCGCGCTGTATATTTTGCGGAGTACATGTGGCGATCGGGTGTGGCTGCTAGCGGCGGCGACGCATTCAACACGATCCTAGCGGACATCGCTGGCTTTTGGGAGGCACAACACAAAGACCGCTCATCAGAATGATATAACATTTTTACAGTAAGTCAATAAAAGTACGTTTTTCGAATTATATAGTTATCCTTTGTATCCGGTAAAAATTAACCTCCAAAAATAGTGGCATCCGTATAATACCAAAGTAACCATTTTTTAATAACAATTACCATGGTAGAGCTGCCAAGAAGGGGTAAACTGGGGGTTTACCCTACACCCCCACTTCCAGGGGGCCACTGGTAAAGAATTACTGACCCTATTGAAAATATTGAGTTAGCAGTAAAAAAAGGCCCCACAAGATGATTTCTCTCCCAGGCCCTCAAAAACCCTTTTGGCGGCCTTAGACCATGGCCCCATCATGCTGCAACTGCAATAGTTTACGGAACAAGAAAAGTATTGCTATTGAAAGGCAATTGTAGAACAATAAAACACAACGACGACTGCCTACTGCACAAAATATTTTTATAGCCCTGAGCGCACACTTCAGTGTCTTCTGTACTGAGTATTATTGCAGCCCTGAATATACTGAGTGTCTTTGTACTAAGTGTTGTTGCATCCCTGAGAGCTGCCTATGGTGTACTGTACAAAGTGTTGTTTCAGCCCTGAGTGCTCTCTATTGTCTACTGTACTAAGTGTAGTTGCATCCCTGAGAGCTGCCTATGGTGTACTGTACAAAGTGTTGTTTCAGCCCTGAGTGCTCTCTATTGTCTACTGTACTAAGTGTAGTTGCATCCCTGAGAGCTGCCTATGGTGTACTGTACAAAGTGTTGTTTCAGGCCTGAGTGCTCTCTATTACCTACTGTACTAAGTGTTGTGCATCCCTGAGAGCTACCTATGGTGTACTGTACAAAGTGTTGTTTCAGCCCTGAGTGCTCTCTATTGTCTACTGTACTAAGTGTTGTTGCATCCCTGAGAGCTACCTATGGTGTACTGTACAAAGTGTTGTTTCAGCCCTGAGTGCTCTCTATTGTCTACTGTACTAAGTGTAGTTGCATCCCTGAGAGCTGCCTATGGTGTACTGTACAAAGTGTTGTTTCAGGCCTGAGTGCTCTCTATTGTCTACTGTACTAAGTGTAGTTGCATCCCTGAGAGCTACCTATGGTGTACTGTACAAAGTGTTGTTTCAGCCCTGAGTGCTCTCTATTATCTACTGTACTAAGTGTTGTTGCAGCTCTGAGCGCACTAATGCTGACAGGCTCAGACGAGTGCCTGGTGGAGGTCACTCGAGTACTCGGCAATATGACTCGCAGCAAGGAGACTAGGGACTACGTGCTGGAAACTGGAGGTAACGTCCCCCGACTCCATTGTACTGTGCTAATACACATGAAAAATTACAGTTAAAAAATCCATTTTTTGGAGAACTTGAGCGAGAGAGATGAAATAAATAGTAAGAGTAAGACTGTTCCCAGTTTTTTGTTATTTTAACATCAAAGGCCTATATTTAGGTTAATATAGCACACAAATGCTTTTACGGAAAGTGGTCCAAACCCCTCAAGGTTTTGTGTACACCCTGGGATTTGAACGGGTTCAAGGGGTCACCAACACGCTAACCGTTAAGCTAGGGAGATGTAACGAATGCCTTTAGCTTTAACTGAGGCAGTTATCAGCAAGTGTTGACACAACTACAAGTCTAGTAATAACCAGAATGGGAGGCGCTGCAATTGTTTAAATAACATTTTTGTATATTGATTTTTAAATACCTTATTGAATTCTTGGAACATATTTTCCTGAATTTGTTGTCGTAAACAATTATATCTCTTGGAACTTCAACTGAGCAGTTGTTAGTAAATATTTGGGCAACCTACAATTAATTTCCTACTTAAAAAATATTTTACGAATTAGAATATTTAAATATTATAAAAAACGAAGAGCTGGAAATCTAATCAGCCAGGGTTGTAATGTGCACAAACAATTATACATTTTTGTATATTGATTTTTAAATACCTTATTGAATTCTTGGAACATATTTTCCTGAATTTGTTGTTGTAAACAATTATATCTCTTGGAACTTCAACTGAGCAGTTGTTAGTAAATATTTGGGCAACCTACAATTAATTTCCTACTTAAAAAATATTTTACGAATTAGAATATTTAAATATTATAAAAAACAAAGAGCTGGAAATCTAATCAGCCAGGGTTGTAATGTGCATCCAGGTATCTGTCAGTTGGTCCGATGTCTCGCTCACGACAACCGAGAGCTGCTGTGTACCACGACGGGCGTGTTGGTCAACCTGATGGCGGACTGGGACAAGAGACTGGCGTTCAAAGAGGACAATGGCATCACCAGGTAAAGTGAGGGTTTCACTCAAAAATGTGTACAAGTTTTTTATTGTGAACAGAATATATAACAGAGTAGCTTTATTCAATTTGTCTTGATCTAATAAAAAAAATCGTTATTAATACGTTATTTTGGGATAAATGATCATTTTTGCAATAATAATTGAACGCAGAACATTTTTAGGGAATGAATTTCAAACCAGCGTTAATTTAATTTGTATTGTTCACAAGTCTTAATTCTTGTAGAATTGGTCTTAATTCTTCATAGAAGTCAGTTTAAGACGTATTTACACTAGGTAATTTCACCATAAAGATGGTCATACAGTTCGTGTTGCATGATAAGAAAAAGTCAGGATCCAAAGCCACTTTGATTGTAGAAATCAACTTTGAGTTGCACTAGAGCTTCCGCATGAGATGTTTCACTGTGAATTGCCAAGTCTAAGTGAAAGTCACTTTCTGAAATTTAAAATTGCAGCACATCATTATTTCCTTCCATTTAATATAGCAGACGCTCGCTAATCCGGCAAGTTCAGGACTTTGGTATTGGCGGATTACTGAGCGCCATCTAAAAATAGCAACTGCGAGAATAGTGGAAATACCACTTAAAATAGGGAGTCAAAAGGAAATCATTGACTATTCTGTGTTTTAATGTGCTTTCTCTGATTTTGGTAGAGATAGAGAATGTTAGAACAAAACAAAAATTTCAACCATAAAATGGATTTACAGAATTATATTTTAATATGAACAGTATAGTATTACTTCTGCTGATTGCCCGAGAACTCTGCCGATCGTGCCTGAAAGGCTTATACAGGGTACAAAATAATTTTTTTTTAGAACCCTTTGACTGGTGCCAAACTACTGAAAGTGCCGGACCATCAGATTCCGGATTGGCGGGCTTTTACTGTACTATGTATAAAATACTGCGGAAACTCAGGTGCAACTTGAAGTTGTTTTGGATATTGCTGACTAATTCTTGCTGCCCAACACGGACTGCATGGCTATCTCCAGCTTAAAATTAACTAGTCTAAACACGCCTTTATGATATTTTTTGAGTGACCCAAGTATATTTCCCAAAGAATACACAAACATTGGGATTAGGTCATAGGGGTAAAATTCAGCATACAAGTTTCACCGTGACAAGTTCTGCACTTAAACAAGATAGCATGAGAGTGAGCTGCTTATCAACAAACGCACACAGCATTATCTCTCGTTTTAGTTCAGAACTTCGTCTCCAGCGTTCCAAACATAAATACCCCCGTAGCAGCAAACCTGCATACTCATCGAATTTCCAATGGAGATATAAATATCTTAATACTACATAAAGTCACTTACCAAGTTTCATAAAAATATATTCACAAATAAGCAATATATACAATTTTAATTATTCCCCATAAGAATAACAGTGGGGCTGAGTACGCAAGTTTGCTGCATCAAGGAACACAAAAAATGGATTTCTATGCTAATAACAATATAACTCAACTAGGTGAAGTCATATACCAGTTTTTATTCATTTATGTTCATTATTAAGGGAGACACAGCATTTAATTATTATCCATAAGAATAACATGGGGCTGAGTACGCAGGTTTGCTGCTACAAGAGCCTTTGACAAAAAATTGTTTTTTTGAGCAAATACCAATGCACCACAACTAGATGAAGCCGTATACCAAGTTTCATCAGTGTACTTTCATAAATAAGCGAGATATAAAATTTTTCTTTTCCTCCATAAGAATAACATTAGACAACGTACTGTGTTTAGCACTTTCAATATCTCGGTAACCATTTGACGTAGAGGAATGATCAAAATACCAAATTGTGTGTTTTTTTTAAGCTGAATACAATGGTGAAAACTAAAATTTGACTATTTCCAAAATTTTATGTAAAAAATTCAAAAAACCCATTTTAGGGGTACAAAACCCCCCAAAAATACCCTTTCGGATAAAGCGATCTGGCAGGTTTTCGAACTTATAGTCATAAATGTTGCTTTACACGTTTATACAAAATTTCATCAAAATCGGATAATTTTTACGAGAGTTATCGTGCTCACGGACATATATATATATATATATACGAGGGTCATCCAGAAAGTAAAGAACGTTTGCTTGCTGCGTCTAGCACAGCTCACCCATCACCGCCATTGCGTGTGCGGCAGCCCACTCACATCTCCACCAAAGTCTGAGCTGAGTCTCGTTGCTGTGCGGTCACACGTCTTATTTCTACAGCAATTCAAAATGGCGGCGGCAATCGAAAATCCCGCCAAATATGGGATAAGCAGTTTTATTCGGTTTATGAGTTAAAAAATGTCTAGACCAACAAATTTTTTAGACAAACACCAAATAGAATTGGTGGTGAAAGTGCAAACAAGTCTTCAAGTCGATTTTTCAGGGGAAAAAATGGTGCAATAGGTTTAATGAAATAAAATCCATTATGCACGACGAGGATCGGAGTGGCAGGTCATTGCTCACAAAAGACGATTTGAAAGAAAGACTTGAGGGAAGATTGGAGGAAAACAGCTGCTAAAATCTTAGCACATTACATCAATTTTAAGATTTGTTTTTTTTGCACTTTCATCATTAACTTTCTTTGGTGTTTTTCTAAAAATTTCTTTGGTATGGACATTTTTTTACTCAGAGACCGATTGACACTGCTTATCTTAGGTTTGGCGAGATTTTCGATTGCCGCCGCCATTTTGAATCGCTGTAGAAATAAGACGTGTGACCGCACAGCAACGAGACTCGGCTCAGACTTAGGTGGGGAGGTGAGTGGACTGCCGCACACGCAATGGCGGTGATGGGGGAGCTGTGCTAGACGCAGCAAGCAAACGTTCTTTACTTTCTGGATGACCCTCGTATATAGTTTCAAACGAATGGTGTTTTTGGGGTCTGGGGACCTCAAAACGAAAAGTTATCATGGTCCCGGGCTTAGGTCTTACCATGCAGACTACAGTAACAGCTTCTTCCTTATAGGGGAAATTCGCTAAAAAGTGTCTAAACAAACCTAACATAAATGTAAAATGGGTGGTCCAGATTTGAAAATATATACTCCAAGAAAGTAATAAAAGCATACTCTAGAAAACTAAAACTTAAAAATACTCGTCTAAATGTTTACGATTTCAGGCTGATAGAAGTGCTGGAGAGGTACGGAGAGCAGGACTGGCGGCTGGCCAGCCTTGTCTGTCAGGCATTGTGGAACTTCTGTATCGACTCGACTCACCTGTACGCTGCTCTCGGCATACAACCTACCAATCACCTGTTGGCCGTGCTCATCGATCTGTTAGGTAGGCCATTAACGCATCTCTCGAGACGAGGGAAAACCTTTTAAAATACCAGTTCCTATCCCTACACTCTTACACAAGAATAGCACGGGTCTTAAAACTATTGCTGTACTACTCGTTACAAAGAATTTCATACTGAGTAGTGATAAACCTTGACTTGAACCTTTTTTTTTAGAATGCAGTACCGAAGAAATAAAAAAGAAAATCGACTTTCAACAAAACCTGTGCTGTCCATAAAATTACTAACTCGTCATAAACATATTTCATTACATTAAAAGAGATAGCTCCAGTCAACATGCTGTGTTTCTCAATACTTCTCCCTTCAGACCAATGTTAAACCAAGGTCCCTTACCTCTTCAACAGATTATCCCAAGTCATTGACTTTAGAGGAAAAAACCTAGTGATTCCAGTGAGAATTGTTATATCGCAAACAATAATAAAAAATACCCCTGTCACAGCAAACCTGCATACTCAGCGAATTTCCAATGAATATATAACATAACACATTAAAACACTTAACAGGATTCATAAGAAATATATTCACAAACAAGCGATATTAAAATATTAATTATTCTCCATAAGAATAACATTGGGGATGAGTACGCAGGTTTGCTGCAACAAGGCACACAAAATAATGGGTTTTTATGCAAATATCAATAGAACTCATCTTAGTGAAGTCACATACCAAGTTTCATCCATATACATTCATAAATAAGCGATATATAACATTTTAAGTATTTTCCATAAGAATAACATGGGGACCAAGTACCTAGGTTTGCTGCTACAGGAACCATAGGCGAAAAATTGTTTTTTGTGCAAACAACAATAAACCACAACCAGATCAAGCCAGTTTATGTTCATAAATAAGCGAGATATACAATTTTTCTTTTTCTCCATAAGAATAACATTAGACAACGTACAGTACTGTGTTTAGCACTTTCAATATCTCGGTAGCCAATTGACGTAGAGCAATGATCAAAATACCAAATTGTTGTTTTTTTAAGCTGAATACAATGGTATGAATTAAAATTTGATTTAAATTAAAATTATATGAGAAAACCCCAAAAAACACATTTTTGGGGTACAAAACCCCCAAAAACCCCTCTTCGAATGGGGTTATTCATCTGGTTTTCGAACTCATTCAAATAAATGGTACTTTACACATTTGTACCAAATTTCATTAAGATCTGACCTTTTTTACGAGAGTTATCGTGCTTATGGACACATATATATAAATATAAAAATTTGAACGAATGGTGTTTTTGGCATCTGGGGACCTCAAAATGAAAAGTTATCATGGTCTCGGGCTTAAGTCTTACCATGAGACCTACGGTAATAGCTTCTTCCCTATAGGGAAACTTCGCTAAGTCTAAAAATGTTCATTATTTGCAAATTTTTAGGGTAACTATTTATGATATCAAAATTGTGATCATTAGACGTCACGTTTTGTTTCTTAAAAATAGTTCGGTCAATAAAAAGTGAATAATAATTCTGGAATATTAATCTCAATAGAAATCATTTTAGATTAATATATATTTAATTACCATCCTATGGCATGTGAAACACGTTCTGTCCTGTTTTATGAAGGCGCGTTCACACGATGTAGGTTAGAATAAAGATAACCATGACAATGTAGCCTTGGTGTGTGGACAAAACATTGATCAAAACCGTGCAGGCTGCTCGTCATGTTTTTGTCCACACACCCTATAGAAGGCTACCTTGACAAGGTTGCATTCTCCCGAATCTTGAATCGTGTAAATGCGGCTTAAGTAAAAATTAAAGAATCCATCAGATGTGAGACAGTTGTAATAAAGAAATTACTTATTTCACAGTTCCAAATTTTGTGTTACTTACCCCATTTAAAAACCTGTTCACACATTTAAAACCTAATGAGTGCTTACAACAATATTTTACTTAGCACCGTCTTGCAATTTTAAGATGTGTAGGATGTATTTTAACCAAAAAATAAAAAGAGACACTGTCATATAAGCTAATTCATGTTCTACAGACGAGGAACGTTTGTTCGGCGTGTCAGAAGATGGCGAAGTGGATGACTCAGTGTCAAACAGCGCAGAGTATCAGCTGTGGGAGCAGTTTGCCGGGGTCGCCACTAACTTGCTGGAGAAAATTGAAAAATACCTCGAGTCGCTTCAAGCCTTCAGAGAACAGATTTGAATCGCTTCACCTAAATATCGTTATAGTCACAAGGACTTCATCTTACCAACATATCTTACCTTATTCAACGCAAAATTCTGCACTGATAAAAAGTGCCAATATTTATAATCAAAGCCTTTGCCTGAATTCAATTAAGTGCATTTATAGGGTTGGTCAATTTAAATATCGATAACACCGATTCAATTATTATTCATTAGATTTAGAGAATTAGAAAAATGCAATTAATGTAAAACCAAAAGTATAAACAACTATTCCAACGTATTCAAAGTTTTAGATAGCCGAAAGTTATTCATGTGACATTAAATTGAATTCTTTTGGCACATTTAATATGAATATTTAAACTATGTGACATTAAATTGAATTCTTTTGGCACATTTGTTATGAATATTTAAACAATCTTTCAAAGCAGAATAAATTTACTTTGAATAGATTAAAGTTATTATAAATTACTAGTAGCTGTAAGCTACATTTTTACGATTGTTAGAAACTCTGAGACAAATGTTGTATCTTTACTTGAATTTATTCACATATCATTACTTTAAAGACTGTTAGAATTTGTAATTTGTTACTAAATTTTTAGTATTGTATTTCACAGTAAACATTTTTGGAGCTGTTTAAGTGTGTATTTTTTTACTGTCCCTTGATTTAAGTTTCTAGGTTTTTGATCAAATAACGACTAACATTGATCTACGACTCACATATCTGGTGAGAGGTGTGGTTTGTTCTGGTTCCGGTAGCAGTTACATTACGACATTGGAACCGTTCAACGAAGTAGTTACATTTGTACTACAAGTAGTTACAAGTAGTTACTTTTTTTTTTTTGTGAGTGCTTAACCGCGACACTACGACATTCCACTGCATATTAGGACATCATGGCCATAAGGGGCCATGGGGGCCATGCCCCCCCCCCCGAGATTTTGGAAAATATATTTTTTTCTAACTGAAATTAAGTCGACTAATACAACTTTTATGAACTAGCGATCATTTCCTATGAAAACAAACCATCAAAAAAGCATTTTGCAAGCAACAAAGTATTTAGCCAGCTCTCAATGCCAGAACTCAATCGTATCAGAACCACTAATGTATTGACAAAGGTGATTGGAAACACTCGCAGTGTCTATTCCTCCATCTTGAAATTCTCCTCTCTCTCTCGCCCGTCGCGACCCTTTCGTCACAGGAACACGGACTAGGCCTTTGCGCATGCGCCAAAAATGAACGACTATTGTTCCTTTTATTCTGTTCTATAAGTCAGATTACTGATTCGTGAATGATTTGAGCTCGAACTGGACCCATAATAATGCAACACCAACCAACACTCAACTCTATAGTACCATTCCCTCGCATTTTAATAGAGGTGCACCACAGATGCATACAAAAATTTAGGAAGTTATTAAACGAAAGTATAACTATTTTGTTCGTTTAGTTTAGCCTCAATTTTTATTTTATAGAGAACATTGATTGATGACTTATTTTAAATTTCTTTGGCAGTAAATAGGCCTATGTCTTTCAAAACATGAATCTGTATGGCTATGCCATTTTAATAATAGTTATATTGTTATATTTTGTAATCTGTTGATAAGCAAGAAATATTTATTATAATTACTAATAATAACGCTTTTGGCAGTTTCATTCTTACTTATGTTTTTTATTTTTACCTAGACGTTTCGATGCCACTTTGGACATCTTCATCGGTAGGAAGGTTATGTAAACAAAACAAAAATTAAAAACAAACAGTGAATCATATGATAGCTTACTACTACCTCTAATTTAAGTACATTAGTCAATATTTATTATTTGTCAAGCATTGCAACATGCAGTGGACATTGTAAAAATACCTGCAGGTGCACGCTCATTCTTCACGTAAGAGGATGAACAAAGATTTGATTTACAAATAATATCCTGCAATACATATTATACTTGCAATATAATCCAAGTAAAATTGATTACAAATGTTATACATTCATTGCAATTAAAATTTGTTATAACATGGTCAGAGTGGCATAAGAGTACCGATAACTTCAATGTTTGATCACAATTAAAATGTTGTCAACGGTAACAGAGTCATATTCTGTAAGCAATTTAAAGGACTGCCAAAGAGAATATGTAAAATGAATAAGCGCAAAACCGAACAAAATATTTAAATAATACAAAGAGATTTGTACCGAATCCCGCTGAAATGGAAACAAAATTTCCTATGTTAAACTACTTAGGCAAACACTGGCAAAAATGAATTTTCTTATTTATGATGTAACTCATCGTTCGTGAAATAAACCTAATAAAGAACCTAATAATATATGCTCTCCTGATACTTGATAGACAACACCAAAATTTATATAAAGGACCAGAATTCATATTATTAATGATACAACGGAGGGTCGTAAAAAGGTGGTTAAAATATTTTCTTAAGTAAAGTTTTGCGAGGAATCCAATGGTTCAATCAGATTTTTAATCGGACATTCAGTAAAGGAGTTATATTATTTTACCAATTTCAAAGGGCCACCATACAAAAACAGTGTAAGTGGATCCTAAAAATCAAAGCAAAGAATTTGTGTGCCAAATTTATAACTGTAATATACTAAAGCGTTCTTGAGTTATGCGACCAAAAAACAAACGAATTGGAATGAAATTTGTTGTTGAGTATATGAACTCACTTCGTTCATATAATTAATGTCAAGGCATAAACCACACAGCAATTATCATACCAGGTTTCACATGACTATAAAACAAGGTTACGGAATGCTCGTACATCGACACAATACAACCTAACCCTCCTCCTCCCAGGAAATTTGTCACGTGACTGTTTAAATTGCTTTTACAGCTTGTCCTCTTTTCACAGATAGGACAAATAAACTTGTTATTTTCCATCTTTATGCATCTCCGAACTTCAAATAACAATTTTTATTTACCACTTGTTTTGTACTGTACCAGCACTCTTTCTTTGCCTGCTAAGGAAGCGATTAGTGAGTGAGTGAGTAGTTGGAACTTGAACTGAACAAGTCGTTATTAGTGAATTTCCTATGGAAAGTGAACTATTAGCATGACCCGCACGGTGAAACTTAAGCCCGGGACCACCATAGAAGTTCCTAATGTGACCCCCTGAACACGTTTTGGGGGTTCGTTCAAAATTTTATATATATATGTATGCACTCTAGCGGTCACATTTTTTGTCCGATTTACTTAAAATTTGGTAGAGACATTCCTTTTTGTAATCAGTTGGGCAAGTTCGTTGGGCAAAACAATCGGAAAACTGTAACCCCCTTTTTTGGGGATTTTAAATTTAGAAATTTGAGTTTTTGGGCCCAAAAAGGGTCAGAAAAGCCCCGGATGTAAAATTAACGAATGAAAAACGGTGGGAATTAGTGTAGCGAAACTCCCTCTCTCGTCATTCTAGCATATATATTTACCGAGTTATTAAAGAAAATGTGTATTGACCAGACACAGTACTTTGTCTTATGGGGGTTTTACTTCAGAAAAGCCTGTTATTCATTTGTTGATGTACTTTTATCATCCCCAACAACCTCACGCCTACTTTAAAGCCTGACTGGACCTTATCCTAACCTTATAATGCACAAAATTGTATTCCCATCATTGCAGGTAAATAGAATCAGGAGCATCAAAACAGCCAAAAAATCAATATTTTCAGATTTGAATAAAAATTGGAATAATTGTATGTTTTTAACTGATTTTGAGTTTTTATAGTTTTTTATGTGGAAATTCACTTCCCTCACGTCAGCGTACTGCGTGCGAACTCGTTTTAATTGTAGAACACAAACAAAAGAACAAAAGCCGTTCATTTATAGCGCATGCGCATAGGCCTAGTCCTTGTTCCTGCATCGAAAGGGTCGCCTCCCGCCACTCGCCAGTCTGTACTCCACTCACAGTATAGGCGCGAAATGGTTGGTAAAATGGTTTTTAGGCATTAACATTAAAGAGTTAAGACTTGGGTAAGGGCAAGAATGGGAGAAACACGGCTCACGGATATTTGCTTGCTTCTCGTCCACAGAGCCCTTGAAGTGAACACAGATCAGATCATTTAAAGATTTGCGAAAAAGGATGCCAGACGATTTGACTTTGTTTTATAAATACGTATAGACACAGTTTGGCAGTTCTTACAGTTTAACAGTTATTTTATTGTAAGCTATATTAATAAAACTTGTTTCTTCAACAATATTTTTTCTTTCAAGAATCCAGTTTACAATTAAGAACATTATAATATTACAACTTCTTAGTTTTATTTATTGCCTTACTGCTTAGGCCTCATGCAAACTTTATATTCGATTCATATAAATAATAATATGCTATATTTTTTAGATAGTATATTATATTGTTTTATATTTGCTTCATAAAATATAAAATAATCCCCGGGGTAGGCCAATGGGCTTCTCCTTACTTTGGGTTATGCTCTCAATAAAATTTGAATATCAATTACAGCAGTAATTATTGCATTTTTCAATGAGCTCATTAACACCATCCTTGCAGACTCTTAAGACCGCAAGTAACTTTAACCTTAAGCAATATGGCCCCTCCCGAAAATCAGTCCTGGAACCGCCCTTGTACCGCTCAGCCTTCATTGTAAATAGGTTTACCTCGGGAAATGAGAAAAGCCTACATTGGTGTGTTGACTACCTCAGGACGATCACAATGACCTTTTGTTGTTAAGCTACAAAAAATATCAGCACCACAATGGAATTTTAAGTACGTTTGCATTAAGCACAATTTGATAAAAAAATTGTGTCATAAAAAGTACAAGTTAAATTTTAATACATAATTTATGGCCTAATGATTAATTTTTAATTAAAGTTCTATAATAACGAAAGCTCATGCACTAAAATAGGCATTGAGCAAAGCCATTACCATCACAATAATATGGCTGTTGTCACGCGACAGATAACTGCATCACTTTTGCTATTAAACAGTAACCGTGACAACAGGCCGCAACACTGTGACAGACAACGGGGGAATTACTACAATATGGCCTTCACAATTTGTTCTAAGCTTCGGAACGGTTCTGTTACTATTGCAACGTTAGAGAGCTCCAATAAAACAGTTCCAGCCGGAATCATAACCACCTCTATGTTAACTAGGATGGTCAAATTGGTTTTCTTGTCTGGTAGGAAACTTGTATTTTTCTTTTAAGGGCTCAAGAAGTCAAGAAGTTTTCCTAAAGGAATTCCACTTTTTTTAAATACCAATTTTGATTCATACTTCATAAAAGTTTTATTATTGAAAATATATCTTAAATTAACTTCGCTCAGCAGTCTTTTGAGATCCTTCTAAGAAATCACAAAAATGCAGCTACGATAGCCTTACCCCTAATAAGGTTAAGCTAGGTAATGTTATCATTGTTTAAATACAACTATATTTTATTACTGAAAATTATAATTTATTCTCCCAGTGCCAGTGATCTTTAGCAGCAATTCAAGGAGCCGACTTTCTCTGCGATCCAATCTTACCACTGGATACCTAGAAATAGTAGAAGAGGCTGTATAGATATCAAACCTTCGAAAATTAAATAATAAACATTCCATTTCTTCAATGTAAGAGATACTAGCCGACCCGTTGCGGCTTCCCTCGCATAAACTATGACAGTCGTGTGTGCTGCATTCTGTAATTAGCCCGTGGAACTACTACGAATCAAGATCAGCTGTTTGAATTTTCACCAGCTCAAATCAAAGGGGTTGTTCATAAAGAATGCAAAACAAGCCCCTCATGGCAAAGCCCAGAGGTAGTTGAATCGGTATGAATCGCTCTAACTTTCATATTTTATACCTAAAGTATCAATGTATCAAATTTCACCACTCTAGCATGCCGGGAAGTTGGAGAATCAGTGAGTGAGGGCTTTGTCTTTTATAGGCTTTGCCTTTACTAATATAATTAGTAATCATATTGCTTGGACTCTTAGGAAACAATTTAAACGTCATTCACTACATTACATACAGCAATTTATTTACAAATAGACTAAAAATAAACACAAAATATACAGTTTTGCAAACAACTTATTCATCTTCTACATCATTTAACTGGTAAAAAAATTACATTTTCCACAGGGCATCTATACAATTAAACTTAGTAACTACTTAAATGTACACAAAGCTTTTTAGAGTGCATCATTAACAAAAAGGAATAGCTGTCAGCAACTTGGGCTATGATATATTATATCCTAAAATTTGTAAAGGATCTTATTTTGCTCATGATTAAGCAAACGTTCTGAAACTAGCAGCTAAGAGTATTTGTTTAAGCTTGATAATTGAACAATAATGTAAATCTGATATATATGTTGTATGGTATTTGTGAACAGTTCAAGACTTCTTGGGGTGATGAATAATTTTATAATTAAGATACCTGGCTTGCAACTCAGTGCTGACGAAAGTTGACTGGATAAAAGTAACAACCTGGAACATACAAAATATTACTCCTCTGAGATAACTGCAGCATGACCAACACGCTATTATACCTATAAAAAACATACACCAGGCATGAATTTGATTTGATTTATCACAAGCAAAGATTACTGCTTTTTGCAATACAATCAACTCTCGATTATCCGGGGGTGATGACAAGTTGGAGGGTCACGGATAACCCAAAACCACGGTTAAAACAAAGGGATTCAATAAATTTAATATTACGAATATAATAAAGGTTTATCAAAATTTATAAACTACAATATTGTGTTTTAATGTCATTAAGATATATTTATGTAAATTAAATAATTTTGAAAATCTTTAAATTGTGATAACATCTTCAAACAATCAAGATAATAATAGTTAATACTAGCAATGGTTGATAGCAGTAAATACTATCCAAAACGCCGAATGATATTTAATGAGTTAAAAATGTCTAAACACCGAACTCTCTGAACTATACCGAACAGTATGCTAATTAATTCCGCACTGGGGGAAAAACCCCATGAGAGTGAACAACGGCGGGAAAGGTGTTTTGAGATGTTTCTATTTTTAGACATCCGCGACCGACCGTCCGTCCGTCCATCGCTCTGCCCAGCCAGGTGCAGTGGCTAGAGCAGTGTCAAGGTCATCGCTCCCCGTCACACGCCTACGTCTCATTAGCAAATAACAGACTCTCAGATTATGTTGTGTTTACTAAATTCTTTGTACAGTATTTATTCTGATAAAAAAAGTAAATTAAATACGATTCTGAAGATAATTTAGCAAAATAGATTGTTATTATTACTCTATTTATATTTAGAAGGGGATAAATAAAATAATAAAAATAAACCTTTCGTAACCCCGGTTAAACCGCAACCCGATTAACCCGCTCCCGGATCATCGGGAGTTGACTGTAGAAACTTATACTGTATGTTACAAATATTCCCAAGCACCAAGAAGGTTTTGTGATGCCTAAGACTTACTAAAAGAAAGTCAAGGTCACTTTATAAAACTAAAAATATCACATGGATGATCAAACGGACGTTTTTGGACAATTGGACATGACAACATCTGCGTAATTTATATAGCCTTGGATTTGATTGTGTTCCCTAAAATACAAACTGAATTCAAAAAACTGATTATGCCTATTTCAAAAATTAAGTTTCCACAAACAAAAGCAGATTGCTAACCCTATAGATAAAACTCCTGTGGATTGCTAACCCTTGCTGACGACGACAGAAAACTGAAGCGATCCTTCTTAAAAATCAGGGCTAGCATACGATCAAAACTAGGCCAATATTTGTGACCAGCACACAGTTATTCATCGTAGGACTGGTTAAAACCGATAGGTTATCTGTAAAAATGATTGATTATCTTTCTCCAGTCTGAACTAACTTATGACTCAGAATTAGAAGAGTTTATTCATCAGCTTCGAGCACAAAATAGGTGTCAAAAATGGAAAAAAATCAAATATACAGGCAAGTAAATCATCCAAGAGAATAGTTGTGAAAAAAATACGAATTTACAAGCAAGAAAATCATGCAAATTTCAGTTTTTGAGGATATTTTTTAGAAGCATATGTGTCCTGCTTCCCCTTCACCTTCACCTCCGCTCCGCCACGTTTGTATACAGTAAGGGTCGGAACGTCTTCCACAAGACTGTGGTTCCCAGTTGCACATTGATCCCTCATCCCCTCCCGTCTTTCCCATCCCTGCTAGTTCCGTTCTTTCTGGCAACCTGCGCAAAATCCCACGTGGATGACGTGCCTAGCGACTCTGCCATGGTTTCCTAATCTACCAGTATAACATCGAAAGTGATACGGCAACAAATAAACTAACAGAAGAAATATTTAAAGAAATATGAGTACCCTTGATAGGTACCTACTATCTATCATTATAGCAAAAAAGAAACAACAAATACAGAGATGATGAAACATTTCTCCTAATTAAAAAAAATTGAGATATTTTGTCTGAGAGTTTGAAGCAGGAATAGAAAAATGATTGAATTTTATATTCATTACCTACATGCCAAATTTTAGTTAATTTAACTCTACTCACAACTATAGATATTTTCATGGTTGCAAGAAACAAAATGGAATTTTCTTGGTGGCACACACCATAAATGAGGAGCTTAAGAATGTTATGCAAGTCATCTTTATTGTCATAAAAACAAAAAAACAGTTCTAATATTCTGGCAATGCCAAACTAGAACAGGTGACAATATAAAGAACAAATGTAATTTATTTAAAACTAAATATAGGCTAACTAAAATAAAATTAATAAAATTTGTTTATTATTAGCAGGTCAGGCCAAACAACATTATGTCAGTGTGTTAACACGGACTATTTATGTAAACTAATTTATGTTTATAAATGAAAGAAGAAAAATGCTAAAAAGTTGAATAAAAGGCCAGTATGGGTTAATGAAGTTTTACTGAGTACATGGTACTTACTTAAACGGCGGACTGTGGCAGTTTGATTAGGTTGTGACCAATAAACAATTTACAGATAACTTTGACAGGTTTGGCCCTTTGACCACTAATAACGGTTCTGATCAAATGCCACAGGCTCAAAGCTACACTTGAACCGAAGCCGTCACCAAGAAATCCAATCGCACGTTGAGGGACTTGATGGCCATCAACAGCCATCACTTCAATTTCGGCCATTTCTTAAATTAAAACTTACAAATAAATATAGAACACACAAAATGAAACCAAACTAAGCCTAACATTGAAAATAAAACTCAAAAGCACCTTTTTATTAGTGAATTTCCTTTGGAAAGTGAACTATTAGCATGACCCGCACGGTGAAACTTAAGCCCGGGACCACCATAGAAGTTCCTAACGTGACCCCCTGAACACGTTTTGGGGGATCGTTCAAAATTTTATATATATATATATATATATATATGTGTTTGCACTCTAGCGGTCGCATTTTTTGTCCGATTTACTTCAAATTTGGTAGGGACGTTCCTTTCTGTAATCAGTTGGACAAGTTCGTTGGGCAAAACAATCGGAAAACTCTAAACCCCTTTTTTAGGGGATTAATCTTTCAAATTTTGAGTTTTTGGGCCCAAAAAGGGTCAGAAAAGCCCCGTATGTAAAATTAATGCATGTAAAAAGATGGGAATTGGAGAGGCGAAAGTTTTAAGCCCTCTCTCGTCATTCTAGCATAAATATTTACCGAGTTATTAAAGAAAATGTGTATCGACCAAACACAGTACGTTTTGTCTTATGGGGATTTTAGATTAGAAAAGCCTGTTATTCATTTTTTGGTGTACTTTTATCACCCCCAACAACCTCACGCCTACTTTAAAGCCTGACTGGACCTTCTCCTAACCTTACAATGCACAAAATTGTATTCCCAGCATTGCAGGTAAATAGAACCAGGAGCATCAGAACAGCCAAAAAATCAATGTTTTCAGATTTGAATAAAAGTTGGAATAAATATATGTTTTTAACTGATTTTGAGTTTTTATTGTTTTTTATGTGGAAATTCACTTCCCTCACGTCAGCGTGCTGCGTGCGAACTCGTTTTAATTAAAACCAACCAAAAAAATAGGCTCCGCTAACCGTGCACAAAACAAATAAAAAATCGACAAAGATTAAAAAAAAGAAAATTACTCCGACAGCTCGACTTCAATGCCAGGAATATAAAGAAAAAATAACATAGGCCTAACGCTCTTATCTAGTTATTAAACAAAAAATAAGAAAACAAAATGGGCTCCCTTAGGTTAGTCTTGCGCGACAAAAATGAATATTCAGTTATAAGATTAGAAGTAAAAGATAATTGTAATTGAAGAAACTAATTGCAAAATAGTGTTCTAGTAGTATACGTGCATAGTTACACAATGCAAAGCTGAACTCGATTAAATCGTGATATGTTTACAGACAACGATGTTTTTGTTAGCGTCACGGAGCAGACACCTCAGTTCGACTGGCGCTGAGCAGCTAGTACAGTGAGCAGCGCCAGTCGGGAATAGGAAGGATTTATAATGTAATGCTTGTCTTTACTTATTGCATTGCAGACAAAGCACATCGTGAAATATGGACTTACGGACATTCAGTTCTGTATGCCCACTATTTATGCCCACAACGCACAGACCCCTAATATTTTCTCAGATCTTGCCATATTTTATAGGAAATTTCTACAAAAATCCTACCTTAATTTTTAGATTAATAATTAATACTTTTTTTACAGAAAACCGCTGCGAGGCCAGATGTCATCTCTACAAGACTAAAATAATTAAATTAGTTTATTTTGTTTAACCCTTTGGGTCCCAAGTGCCGATCACATCGGCACTACAATATTAACTGAAAAGCCCCAAGTGCCGATGTGATCGGCTCGGCTGTTACAACCGAAAAGTCCCAGCTGCCGATCTCATCGGCACTACACATGTTTCCGAAAAAACCCAAGTGCCGATGTCATCGTCATTTCGTAAATCTTTTATTACGAAATTATTTATTATGCAATTATACCGGAAGATATATCAAACAAACGCCAATAAAATTGTCCACACATGTAATTACGCCAAAATATATAGATACCGTATTTTATATAGTGCTGTTGCGAGGGAAAGAGCGACAAAATACGTATGGCTCTGCACAGCTGCCGCACATCAAAACATTGAATATTTCGTTGTACAAGCACAACTAACCTCCTTACATTTGGTGTTGTTTGTATGTGAGTTTAATTTTATGTTGTTTGTGAGTTTAAGCATAGTTGGTTGTCGATTCAAATTGAAAATGAAGTTTAAGGTATTATACGAATCTTGTTGCTAAAAGTGGAATGTGCATGAACGTTCTTAGTTTACATGTACGTGTTTTGGTTCTGCTGCTGTGTAATAACATTGAATAATTCAGTCTCATAACTAACCTTAGTTGTTGTTATGTGTGTTCAGTGGGCATAGTTATTTTAAATATTTTGTAGATAAAGTTGAAGGTATTATGTAAACATTAGTTGCTAATAATTGTTTGGGCATGAACTTTTTCCATTTGCATGAACTTTTTCAATTTGCATGAACTTGTTTTGAGTATTTAAATGAAACTTACCTATCTGATCTGATTTAGTTCTGTCTGTGACTCAATCTATGTCCTTTACCATTTATTTTATTTTTAACAAAAAGTTTCCTACTTTTATGGCATAGCCAAACAGATAGTCTTATAAGTGTGCACACATAAAAAAATGAGTGAGAAGAAATTAAAAACAAAAAGAAAACTTTCTCCAGTCAGCGAAGGTACACTTATTTCTAATGTTATGGAAAGCGGTGCCAATTTTATTGGTGGAAATGAAAGTGACGATTCGTTACTTGATATACCCTCTTCAAGTTCTGATGAAGTAGACGATACGGATGAAGATCCGGACTATGACCCTAGTGGAAAAGTAGGCCTAGCCTCTAATCGTTTTAGTTTTTTTTCTAACTAGTGTTAAACCTAGTGTTTGCCTAGTGGCAAACTGAAAGAAATATATCTGATAGTGACAGTGACAACCATATTTCTGTGCAAGATGGGCCTACCCCTATACCTAGTGAATTAGAAAATCAACCCTGTTATGTGCCTCATATTGAAAGTGATTTCGATGAACCGGATGATCCTATGGCCATTTGTAATGCCATACCTATTGATGAACCAGGTACCTCTACAGGGGGGCCTATGATATTATCGGGGACCCAAAACAATAGGCCTAAGGGTAGAAAACATACAATACCTAAAACTGTTCCTAGAAAACAAACAAATCCTAAAAGTAGACCTAAAGATAAAAATCCTAAAACCAGACCTACTAAACAAGACAGTCCAGAAAGTAGCGAGTGGGAGGAGCTAGAATCTGAAAATGACACCGAATTTGAACATAATTTTGGATTCTCAGAATTACCTGGTCCAAAACATTGCCCGCCTAGAAATTCAAAGCCTATCGAGTATTTCAATCTTTTCTTTACTGTAAATTTACTAACGACCTTTGTTATTGAAACCAATAGGTATGCTGAGCAATTTTTCAGAAAAAATCCTGCTGTGAGAAACCGGATGAAAGATTGGATCCAGGTTACTGTGCAAGAAATAAAAGCTTTTGTAGCTATCGTGCTCAACATGGGCATTATTAAAAAGCCCTCTATCCGGAGTTACTGGTATACGTCCTCCTCACAAAAATGTGACTGGTTTGGTAAGGTTCTCAGCCGAAATCGTTTCCAGGCAATACTAAAATTCTTCCATCTCACAGATTCAGCTGCCTTACCGCCACAAAATTCTCAAAATTACGACCCCTGTGGGAGATTTCAACCCCTGATTGACCATGCCAACCGTCTTTTTCATCATTACTATGTACCACATCAAAAGTTGTCTGTGGACGAGTCGCTGGTTGGCACAAAAAAACGAGTTGCTCTTACGCAATACCTCCCCAAAAAGAAGCACCACAGATGGGGCATCAAGCTCTGGGTGCTGTGTGATGCTCTGACAAATTACTGTTTGAAGTTTTACTGTTATAAAGGAGCAAAGTATGAAGATAACAGAGAGGAAATTCAACGTGTAGGACAAGGTTTTGCAGTGGTAAAAAAAGTGATGGAAATGGGTAACTACCTCAATAAAGGGTATCATCTGTTCCTTGATAATTTTTTCACATCTAAGAAATTAATTAGATTTTTATATGACAAAATGACCTGGTTGACTGGCACAGTCCGAATCGATAGGAAAGGTATTCCTAAGAAGTTATTGGGCAAATTCCCCGTAGGGAAAAGAGTTTACGTAAGAAAAGGCCCTTTATTATTTATGGCTTTCCGAGAAAAGGCGACCAATAAAACTCAGTTTATTTTAGTGTCGTCTAATGCAAAAGCCAAGAGTGTCCGTTACACACTGAGAAGAGCAGGAAAATTGGTGGTGAAATGCAAACCTCACATTGTGTACGAATATAATCATGGTATGGGAGGCATAGACGGAACGGACCAGATGCTCTACACCTACCTAGATGAGCGTAGGTGTATGAAGCACTTTAAGAAAGTGATTTTCAATATTTTTGGGAGGATGGTTTTGAATGCCTATGTACTATATAAGTTAAATACAGACAGACCCCTTTCTAAACTTCATTTCCAAATCTCAATTATAGAGGAGCTAGCTAATGAGTGGTTGTTAACGAAAACTCCTTTTGCTGGTGTTAGAGGTGGCGGTGATGGTTTTTCACCGAACAGGAAATATGGCCTGATAAAACTAGAAGGAACTAAAGAAAGTAATTGCAGTGTATGCAGTGGCAAAAATGACCCCATGGGTAAAAGAAGGAGATCAAAAACAATTTGTGTCAACTGTAGGCTTGGGTGTCATTTGGACTGCCTACCTCGACATAAATGTAAATAGGCCCAAGTCAGTGTCAGAATAACTGTAAATATGTATATAGTTTTAGCTCATAACAGTTTCATTATTTATAAAATTATAGTGGTGTACAGTGACAGTAAAATAGAGTTTTCATTCTTCTCAATATGGAAGTTTGGTGAGTCATTTCATTTTCACTTTTAGCGAATTTCCCCTATAGGGAAGAAGCTATTACCGTAGGTCTCATGGTAAGACTTAAGCCCGAGACCATGATAACTTTTTGTTTTGAGGTCCCCAGATGTCCAAAACACTATTCGTTCAAATTTATATATATGTATATATATATCTATATATATATATATCTATATATATATATATCTATATATATATATATATATATATCTATATATGTGTCCGTGAATGCGATAACTTGAGTAAAAAAGTCCGATTTCGATGAAATTTGGCTCAAATGTGTAAACTGACATTTATGACTTTAAGTTCGAAAACCAGAAAAATCGGACTATGGGAAGAGGGGTTTATGGGGGTTTTAAATTTTCCAAAAATCAGTTTTTTGCATTTTTTACCATACAATTTTTAAAACACTTAATTTAGGTTTAGACCATGTTATAGAGCTTAAAAAAACAAATAATATGGTATTTTGAATTATTAACCTAGGTTAAGTGGTTGCGGAAAAAATCCAAAAAACATGCTCATAAAATCTCCCATGTTAATCTTATGGGAAAAAGGTTTTTGGCTTTTCCTCAGTTAATTTTACTTTAAACTTCACATTTTCTTTTACCAATCACTTCAGCTCCACAAAACAATCATTTTGGTGTTTAAATTGTGATTCTACGTCAAACCGTTGCAGAGATATTCAAAGTGCTAAGGGTCAATACCACCAAATGGGATAACTTAGGTCTCAAAGAGAAAAATGAAAAATTAAATTATATATTTTTAAAACCTTTATTGCTTTGATTAAACAACCTTTGTTCCTACCTTTCAACCCTATCCTACATTCCAAATAATAAATAAATAAAGTGTAAACGATTAAATATGTCTTTATTTACCCATCGGTCACTCGTCTCCAACTGGCTTGGAGGTTATGCTGATCAAAACAAATATGTCAAGCAGACGATTGCCAACGACTGTGGTGTATAACCAATGACAATTTAACCTGTACTTCTACACGTTAACATCGGTCTGGAGAAAGTTGAGTGGGAAAATGGTTTTTTCGTATTGACAAGTAGTGTCTCCGAATGTCCGTGGTTCAAGGACGCGTAAAACTAGGTTTTTTCGTATTGACAAGTAGTGTCTCCGAATGTCCGTGGTTCAAGGACGCGTAAAACTAACGGAGTGTCCAGAAAAAGGTGTGGCGGTAAAAAGAGCAGGAAACATCTGATCTATTCTTCTAACAGTTGATAGTTTGTTTTATGAGTGTAGTTTTTTCAGAAAAAGTTATAGATTTTCTGAAATATCTACAAAACCAGGGAAGAATTATATCGTACCTCAATTCACAAACAGTACGGTCACACTTATAAATCATAACATGTTATTCTTTTATGAAAAAGCTAAATATATCATAACAAGTTAACAAGAACTAAATACAACCTCAAGACGTGGTTAGCCTACAAAGCTTAACTGAACGACTATTAAAAATAATGTCTCGAATATACATATCGGTCACGAACAGATCTCTCACGTGACCGGTACTGTTATGTGTGACCGATCTGTATATCCGAGACATTATGTTTAATAGTCATTCAGTTAAGCTTTGTAGGCTAACCACGTTTTGAGGTTGTGTTTAGTTCTTGTTAACTTGTTATGATATATTTAGCTTTTTCATAAAAGATTAACATGTTATGATTTATAAGTGTGACCGTACTGTTTGTGAATTGAGATACGATATAATTCTTCCCTGGTTTTGTAGATATTTCAGGAAATCTATAACTTTAATAGTAAGTTTCATATTTTATAGTAATGAATAAGTTTTATTGTCTTTTAGATGTATTATGTTACCTTTTAGTGGTATAAGTCACGTGAGTTTACCAAACGGTCACTGTTGTTACCCGCCGGTCACGTCTGTTACAGACCGGTCACGTCTGCTACAGGCCGGTCACGGGGTAAAAATACTAACTAAACGACGATAATATATTTTTATTGATATATATATTTACATAAAACTGATGAAAAAATGTATTCACATCTCACAATAGTAAAATCATTATTTAAAAATGTTTTCCAATGAATAAATTTTAGGTATTAGGTACCAAATTATGATACACTTCCAACTTCAATACCATTTTCTAATTTTTAAAGGTTAAAATGATGGAATCAGGAAATAAATACACGTTATGTTTTTGTTATTGTTTATTTAATTAAACATTCTGTCAGTTGTTTGCATAAAATGTCTTAAACTAATTTTTTGTGGGAGGTTAAGTGAGTGTGACCGATCACTGAAAATGTTTGTTTTTTCATATAAAAAATGAAAATTGTGCTCTGCTGCAGCATTGGAGTGTTCCCAAAAATGTATGAGACTAAACAGTCAATAGTAGAAGACAATTTGACAATTTTAATTTTAAAAATTTTCCTTAACCTAAATTATCCCATTTGGTGGGATTGACCCCTAAACACAGTACGTTGTCCAATGTTATCCTTATGGAGAATAAATAAAATTTGATAAGTTGATTATTTATGAATGTATATTGATGCAATTTGGTATGTGGCTTCATGTTGTACTGGTATATTGATAATTGCACAAAAAATAAATGTTTTGTTGATTGTCCCCGTAGCAGCTAACCTGCATACTCAGCCCTAATGTTATTCTTATGGAGAATAAGTAAAGTTTTATATCTCCCTTAATTATGAACATAAATTAATAAAACATGGTAAGTAGCTCCACCTGGTTCAGTTATATTGATAATTGCATAAAAACTCATTTCTTATCTTCCTCGTTGCAGCAAACCTGCGTACTCAGTCCTAATGTTATTCTCATGGGGAATAAATAAAATGTAATAAATCACTTATTTATGAATGTATTTTTGTCAAACTTGGTGAGTGGCTTTATGTACTAGTGAGAAACATATCAATGCATTGGAAATTCGCTGAGTACGCAGGTTTGCTGCGACGGGGGGTATTTATTTCTTGCATGAAAAGTACACAGCCTATATACTTCTTATTCATTGTACATGTACAGGCCTATATAAGCATGTATAAATTTGTGTATGTGTGTTTTTGTGTACATATATCTGCTCTAAGTATTAAATATTTACTAACAATATTGGTTTATAATGATTTTGTGTTGTCTTAGCAATATGTGCCATTTTCGGTAAAAAAATGGCGTTTTAAATTTTTATATATAAAAAAATTATTTATCAATATTTTTATCTCAAATTTTCAAATTATATACTCAATATAATGGTAGTTAGTGACAAGGTTCACTTTTAAGCCAAACTAAATCACTAATATGCTTTTTTGTAATGAAACAAAAATATTTTTAGAAGTATATACTAAAAATATATATAAATTTAAAGTATATATATATATTTATCTATAATTTTTTTTATTTAACTAGTAATTGTTGAAGCCAATTTTAATAGCTAAAATATAAAACAAACTCTAGCTTCAAGTTTAATGGAGTTATGAATATTTATTTAACAACAGTGCAAAACAGCTGAAAATGGCTTGGGATTGTTGGGGTATACAGTGCATAGAAGTACTGGGTTACTTCAGGTCACAACAGCCAAAGTGGTGTGGGTCATCTCTGATGAAAAAATACTATTTTGCACGGGACCCAAAGGGTTAAAATATAAGTCATACGATGTAATTAAAATTTAAAAAATACCATTTGTTTGATTTCAAAACAAAAACGATAAATTAGAGAGTTTGTGAATGGCTAAAAGCGCTCACAAACCACCCGGCTCATGTACCCGAGAATAGACCAGGGCTGCCAAGAGCGACTGAGGTTGCCAGATTCACTCCATGGTGTAGTAAATCAGCCCGGGGGTACAGAAAAAGTTTGGACCCCTGAAATTTCCCCCGATCCCACTATTATGAACCAAAAATTTCTGTCAAAATACGTGACATTTTATCTTTACATTAAAATTTACGATACCAGCTTTTCAAAAGGCAAATCAATCAAGTAATTGTTTTGACTTTGATTTATTAAGATTACATTTTGAAAAGGCTTGTTGCCACTTATAACCAACCTTACCTCTAACATTGTGATAAAATTATCCAACTAATATAATAAAATAAACTTAGAAAAAATAAATAATAACAAAATCCAAGTTGAATTAAATGTTACTACTTTATTTATTAAGGTTAAATTCCACAAAAACATTTTGTAAGTTATAAAATTACCTCCAACATTGGAATAAAATAATGTTACTAATAGAAAATGAGTTTGCACGCAGCACGCTGACGTGAGGGAAGTGAATTTCCGCATAAAAACTTTCAAAACTCAAAATCAGTGTAAAAACTTACATTCGTCAAATTTTATTGAAATCTGAAAACATTGATTTTTTGGCTGTTCTGATACTCCTGGTTTCATTTACTTGCAAAGCTGGGAATACAATTTTGCCCATTATAAGGTTAGGAGAAGGTCCAGACAGGCTTGAAAGTAGGCGTGAGGTTGTTGGGGATGATAAAAGTACTCTAATAAAGGAATAACAGGCTTTTCTAGTGTAAAATCCCCATAAGACAACGCACTGTGTTTTTTCGATACACATTTTCTTTAATAACTCGGTAAATATTTATGCTAGAATGACGATAGAGGGCTTAAAACTTTCGCCTCTCTAATTCCCATCTTTTTACTTGCATTTATTTTACAACTGGGGCTTTTATGACCATTTTTGGGCCCAAAAACTCGAAATTTGAAAGATTAATCCCCCAAAAAAGGGGTTTAGAGTTTTCCGATTGTTTTGCCCAACGAACTTGTCCAACTGATTACAGAAAGGATCGTCCCTACGAAATTTGAAATAAATCGGACAAAAATTGCGACCGCTAGAGTGCAAACACACACATATATATATATATATATGTCTATATATATATATATGTAAATTGATATAAATTTATATATTATATATATATAAATTTTGAACGACCCCCCAAAACGTGTTAAGGGGGTCACGTTAAGAACTTCTATAGTGGTCCCGGGCTTAAGTTTCACCGTGCGGGTCATGCTAATAATTCACTTTCCAAAGGAAATTCACTAAAAATAAACTTATAAAAATAAATAATAAAAATGCAAGTTCAATTGCATGTTTATTTTTCATAAAATTTCTTAATAAAATGTCAGGAAAGGAAGAAATCAACATAGAAAATATAGAATAGTCGGGAAAATTGATAAAACTGATAAACAGTGATTGTATTATAAGTATCTTTTGAAAGGAACGTCACACAAATTTGATTGACATTTTAATTTTTTATAGTAAGGCAAACAAATGAGCCATCATTTGTCTTTGTATGAAAATTAGTTTCAGTTTTAGCATTTTGTAGTAGGACACCTTCTCTTGAATAAATTACCGCGACCCTCGACAGTCTGTCAAAAATAGATCAGCCATTGAGACAAAAAATATAGGGTCGCTCGTCGACAGAATTTTGAGGTAAACAAACACAGTTAGTTGTCTAATTTTTTATGGTGAGACCATAAAAAGTATTTGGATATTTAACACTGGATAATACGCTGTTGTCTTTCAATAAACTTACAACTGACCAATGACAATGGAATTGTACTTTATTGTAAATCGCTTATGCAAAACCGTTGTTGTGTTATCTAAGATTTTTATTTTCCGGGAAATTAGTTTGCAATAAACAATTATGTTGTTTGCGGGCAAAAACTTTTACCCAAGACTGACTCGCTGGAACGTTCATATTCTGCACCCCTGCGTCTGCCCTTCCCCCACACCCAACAAGAGTCTTTCTTCTTTCCCTCCTAGCCATCCCCACTCCAAGTTGATATATGGCTGTTATAATCACATGGCCTAAGGAATCACACAGCCGTGTCAATACCCACAGCTTCAGGCTTGCTCGGCCGAGTTCAGGGCTGGTCGGCCAGCGCTCATGTACAACTGACAAAGTAGCAATCAATTTTACCTGTCAGTGCTAAAACGATACGTTTTTGAATTGTAAAAATATGTTGTGATGTTATACTCCTACTGGTGTACGTTTTATAAGTTATACCTCTTCAATTGGTGCATGACTATGATGAATCATTGAAAAATTACAAAAGAGATGGACGTTACGATAAAATAGAAACAAACATAAATTTAACTTCTTAACCTTTTTTCAGAGTTTCAACAACTACAGCTCAAATTAATTTTGCTGAAATCAAAGCATTACAAACATGAATTGAATTCTCATATAATGGAACTCTTAACCACTTTGGGAAAAATTTAAATTTAGCCTAAGGTATGTCAATGTGAGGTGACCCAAGTGAAAATGTTATGCCTTGCCTCCGGTAGGAAATAAATATCAATGTTTATCGAGATATAGGCTAGGTGTACAAAAGTAAATTTTAAAATTTATTCCAATTTTCTTAATATGATTTTATTAGGTACAGGCCTACGGATGTATTATACAGAACTCCCCTTGAATTTAATGAAGAGGGATGAAAAGCGCTTGATTTAAAAATGTCATAACTTATATGTAATCTTAATTGTCCTTTATCGGAATTTTCTCTCAATGTTGGAAATTTATAAGTTTTCTTTAATAATAGGCCTAAGTAGGGATGTGTCCGAAGTAATTTTTTTGGTTAAGTTTTTCCTATTATTTTAAAGTTTCAAGTTATCTAAATTTAGCCTACAACTGATTTTTGATATTAGTACGGTAATTAGTACGATTTTTGCTACAGGTAGTTTGATTAATATAGTGGAATTGATCAATAACTTAAAGTTTTGAAGCCATGATGTGGTTTATACCAATATTATATTGTGGTTTGTAGCTATATTATGTTTATCATCGAAGTCCTTAAAATAAAATCCAGACAAAACGAATGAGTAGGCTAGCCTGCTATTTTGTGCTCTTAGGCTTTAATAAAGTTTTGATCTTGGCCTAAAAGTATCGATTTATGCTTTAAATTTGTAGCAAATAAAATTGTTAGCTTGCTATATAGTCTATTTCATACCATATATCAAACTTACACCAATCCTGTGATAGGATCTAATAACCTCATTTACTTATCAAACTTCAAACTAAATCACTCTCAGCTAATGTTACAAAACTCCCAGTTACAAAACATCCTCTTAACACTGGATTGTTAATGATGCACTTTTAAAACTGCTCATGTTTACATACCTGAAATAACAAGCTGACTAGCAGTCTTATTGACCATCTGGCTTGGGCCTCAGCGAGTGTCTACTCGTACCATGAAAATCAACAAAATTCGGTGATAAAACACGTTTAATATAAATTGATAATGGGTCAAGAACCAGATTTAAAGTAACTAGTAACTCCTGCATGATTTGTATTTAAGATTTTGAAATGTGGGGGAGAACAGGCAAGCGACACTTGACCTATTCAAAAGCCCACAGAAGTGAGAAATAATTACTAAATTAACAAAGGAATAAAAAAGAGAGGTATAATTGGTTATTACTTAAATTCCTCTCTGTAACTATCTGGTTATTGACCCATAATTTTATAATTATTAACATTAATCAACATTTAGTAAGAATTGTTGAGGAGTAACGTAGCTATTATAATAAGAGAAATGACTTTAAACAAAATACATAGGCCCTAAATGATGTTTGATAATACAAATAAATATTCTATTATAAGCAAGTAAACATACTGCATGAACAAGTTGAACGAGCCTATACTTAGGTTGCTTTACAAAGACAAAACAGTAACATTGCTTACAAATTGAATATACAAAAATCAAATAGGCCCTACTATATATTTGCTTCCACTGGAAGGAATTCTTAACTTCTGCCCAGTTGAGGGTAACAATATGTTAAATATATTACAAAATAATTTATACACAAAACAGAGGACTCTAATATCTTGTCAAGTTAGTATTTTTAAATCACATTCAAAATGCCTAAATAAAATAACCAAACAGTGTTTAAAAACAAACTTGATACTTTTTTTATGTAATGCAAAAGTTTAATTTCAATTTTTCAAAAACAAGGTGGTCACATTCTTACCGGACTATTTTAACAAAATATTAAAAAAATGTGGATACAGTTAAATTGTCATAAGGTAGTTAACCCATTGAATACTTATCATGGAAAAGTTCCGTGATGATGTAATACCGTTTTTTTTTTCAACAATTTTTTATTTTTTGTTGTAGGCCTAATTGTTTTTACTTTAAGCTTATATCCATGAATGATTTTTATAGGTAAAATATTGCATTGTGATCCATTTTTGGCAAACGAGTAAAAATATTAATTATTCAAGAAAAAAGTGGTTGTACAAAAAATATCATAAAAAATTTGTTTTTTTGTTTAGATAAAGAACTAAAAAGTTGTATGTAAGGAAATAGTTTTTGCACTTTACCAGACAACTTATTAGACATTTATTTTAATTTTTTTTTTTTATACCTATATTTTTTTCAAAAGAATTACAAATTTTTATTTTTATAAAAAATATTTTAAATATGATTTTTTTATTTTTTGTTTTCTATTAACATATTAAAAAGAAAATGTATCCAGCTTCAAGAAAAACACTATGTTTACCCAATTAGTAGCAAAAGTAAATTTTTTGTAGTTTATTTTCTAAAACACTGCAAAATATTGAAATTGAATTGGGTTTCTGGGGCCATGCAGTCATTAAAAAACTAAGTATCCAATGGGTTAAAATGAACAATGGTTCATGAAAATTTCTCATCAAATTGAATCTATTTTGCATTAACTTAATTCTAAAAAACTCATTATTTCTGAAAATGGTTTTAGTGCTAGGTTTACGTGGTTTAATACCAATATAGTTACAAAGCATAATCTCTTAATTTCAATGCCTTTAAATTCATAGGAGCAATAATACAAACTTTCATTCCAAATATTTTAACAGTTTACTCTAACTAATTCTGAAACACCAAGAAAATACACACCAGATTTATAATTCTGCACTTGATGGCTTAAGATGTCGAGATCCTCTGCTGAAAAGTAAACAAAATTGTTCAGTATCAAAATCCATCATGAACATGCAACTTTGCCTTGGAAGCAGGATGTACAGTCTGTACCTCATAAATCAAAAATCCATTACGACTGAGGTTAATAAAAGGTATCTGACGTTCTTAATTTAAAATCATCTGATCAAATAATACCTACAGCATGAAAAAAGTAAAATATTTTTTATGACGGAATTCTCCAGATTAAAAATTGTTTGGGAAACATGCAGAGTGAACACTTAAAGAACCGAAAGCCTACGGCATAACTGATTGTGAACCTTCTTTGTACAGAATAACCTCCTGTAAGAAAACTGATACAGTCTGGGAAACAATAACTAACTGCATAACTACACATACCTAACTGCATATTATGCTGAACACTCAAGCTATCAAGTATAAAATAAGCTGAAGTTTATATAACTATACACAGTTTAACTTATTATTTCAGAGGAACAGTTACGAAGTGGGGAATAGAGTCCCCTACTAAAAATAAAAAATAAAATAAAAGACAAAAAAACACCAGAGCCCAAACGAAAACCATGACCATGTGCAACTCCTCACATGCTACGTTAGGTTGTTGGCAACCTACCCTATTAGGTTGAGGCCAATTTAAACTCAATCCAGCATTTACTAAGTTTATGTTATTTGCAAAAAGCTGATTATTATAATTTGTATGAGAATATATTATTATAAGTCGTATGAGAATCTGGAGATACAACTTTAATTAACCTAACTTATATTCCGTTCTTAATTGATTAAGAATAGCCATGAAGGAACCGAACAGAGAATCTTCTGATATAGCATCATACTCTTTATTTTGCCCTGTTCAACTGGCTAAGAGTACAAAACTCAAGGAAATTGATACAATTTAATCGCTGACTGAGCAAAATGTAGGGTAGGCTTGCTTAAAAATGCATAAAGTTATTCTTTAATTTTCAACGGACTAACTATTTTACCGTTCTATCTATTTACTAACTGACCCCCCTACCTATTAACTAAGTTAAATTAATGAAGCAAAATGGGTTGTAAATAGGAGAACTGTACGGTATCTTTAAAAACTGTTACGCTCTATATTTATTATGAATGATTAAACACAGAGTAATTCATACTAATTGCCATTATGAAATAGGCCTAAGTTATAGCAACAAAAATAACAGTCAAAGGTCTAAGTTAGTTTTCTGCTTTAATATTTACATTTGAGTAACAGTCAAATCACTTAACTTAAAAAGTTAACTGCTTTAAGTTAGTCCTGTATCACATATTATCAGCTCTTAATCATACCTTACCGTAATTAACTTAGGATAAATAAAACTATATGAATATCTCCGTACCTTCAAAATAATCTGGAACAAACCTTAATTAATTTAAGAACTTTTATCAAATGCTTGCTTTAAAATTAAGCCGCACCTTGTAGGGCTGGCAGAATGTGTGCAACGCCATTCCCCACAGAACTGCAGCAACCAAAGCTGAAAAATAAATATGTGTAGAGAATGATTCATTCAATTAGATGAAAGGGAAATAGTTAAACTTACAGCAATGTAGTTCTTTAATCATTCAGGTCTTGCCTACATAGGTTCCTTAACTAATACCTTAGGTCTACAAACAAGTGTGCATGATAACAATAAGTTTAAGCCAATATATCTCAAAAGTTGACATAGCTTGAAATACTTTCTCAAGGAGACTAATAAGATAGGCCTAAGGCTATTAGCTTGAATAAAGAGCCAATAAGATATATACATAACATCATGATAAAGAATATTTTTACACAAGCTGCAAGCTATAAACCGTAAATACACACAACAATTATCCATTGTGAAAATCCAAGTTCATTTCCTATTTATAGAAAATTACATCATACTATATCTCTTCACAGTGATGCCATGTGATTGCAGGAGTCACAAAACTCGAGTGATACTTTTTTGTTGGCAATGTGAAAGCAGACACCAACGTCACTAAATAAGTTCTCTTTATTTGAACAAACAGCGAACCCCTTGGAAGGTGTTTCACATCGTGAAGAACTAATAATACCGCCATAACCAGTAGATTCTGGTGACTCTGGGAATTCAAAACGACTTGGCTTAAACCAACTGTCTACATCAGATAACAGAGGATTAGAAATATCAAAATCAATATCTGTATCTTCATTAATGTCAAGGAAACCCAACGGAGTGTCAACAGGTTTTGCATTAAAACTCAAAATGCCATTACCTTCCTCTTCGGATGGAGACACTTCAGATTCATGAAGGTTGCTTGAACTAGGCTTCTCAGCACGTGACACATTTACTTCGACAATGGGAGAAGTATCAGGTAGGCTCCTAAGGAGTGAAGATGATATTTCCAAATCGGTGTGCTGACGTACACACTTTAACAAGGACCCAATTTCAGTCTTATTTCTAATAACACTCTCCAGATTCAAGGTCTTCCTTTTCAATGACTCCACTTCTTTGGCTCTCATATCCAACATATTTTTCAGCATTTGGTTTTCAGCTTCCAACTCTGCATTCTTATTTTCTAGATCCTCAATATATTTTTTCTTCTTTAACCTGTTTAACCTGGCCATGACAGCATTTTTTGACGTACATTTGGATCTTTTGCTTTCTTTTGAACTAGAACCAAACTCTGAGATGTGAATACTTAGGTCTGATTTAGACTTCGGCCTTGAATGGTCATTTATTTTGTTTAAGTGAAGAGTTGATCTTGAATATGGATGTTCTTCAAATTCAGAATCACTACTTCCTTCACTGTCTGAAGGAATATAATTAGAATGTGAAAACGAGTCCATGCTTGAATCATTGTCAGGTTTAGTTGAGGACAATCGTCTTCGTTTTATTTGGGATGATTTCATCTCATCCAGCAAATTTGGACTAGACAGCCTTGAGCTCATCATTTCTAAAGATTTCGAGCTATATGCCTTTCTTTTAGGTTGAACTACATTAGCCATAGTATTTGGGTAACTTGCAAATTATCAAATTCTAAGTTGAGTTCACTCAAATATTAAGTTATCTAAATCAGTCAGTATCTAAGTTGCATGCCCAAGATGATATTAAAAACTAACGACAAACTTTTGAGAGGCTAAAATTACATTTAGGCCTACTTGTTCGATGAGTTCATTAGTTCATCCTTGTCTAAAATATAAACAAGTTCTTAATTAGACACTAAAAACTATAATGTAAACACAGTTTCACGATAAAAGCAATTCGCAACAAACTAAACACAACACTTCTCAACTCAACTAACTTTGGTTTGGACAATGGAAAGGACAAAAATATAAGAATATGACTATGACTCATCTATCTATCTATGAAGTGTATTACTGAGATGAAACGTTTTGTATACGTTTGCGCCGAAACAGGCGGAGTTGTGGAGTTGAATTGATGCAAAATGGCCAATCACAGCGGCTTAGTAAAAAAACTCACCAATGGCATAACCAAACGTATTATCTAACATACAATTACGGAAACAATTCGATCTGTTTCACCACAGTAGTTGACTATAAAGCCATCAAAGCATAAACACGCAGGTTGATTGTGAACGTTTTAGGTGCGTTAAAAACAGTGTTCCCAATTGTGAGGTTATTAAAAAACAAGGTCCATAGCATCCATAGATTCCTAGTACGGTCTGTGCAGCCGATATAATTAAGGTTTTCTAGAAAGCCAGAAGAGACATCGTAAAAACAGCTGGAAGATCACGTGATCACCAATCCAATCTGCAGTGTTGCTGGAAACACGATATTTATCATACGCGTACCTTATTTTCCTCATCATTGTAGTTTAAATAAACATTGGTTAACTTAACATAACTTTATCAGCTGTCATTTTACAGGCAAAACAGAACAAAATTGACACCACAACAGAACAAACCTCCAAACACGACAGCAAGCTTTTTGAACGTTACTTGGTAGGGATAAAATAAAATAAAATCTTTATTGACACTTGGCAAAAACACATGCAATAATCAAAGTCAAGGGTTGTTAGAAAATAGGTCACCTTCAACACACGTTCTAATCTTTATGTAAGGTTGTTTGACATGTATATTTCATTATATAGGCTATACATTGTTGTGCATGGTATTATTATTTAATGTACATAACATTGACGATTGTCCAAGCATTCTCGTAATGATCTAATTAAGACAATAAAGATTCTTAATTGATTCTTGATTCTTAATTGATGCAATAACTTAAAATATTTGGTAAACCCAAACAAAGATATTAGCCTACTTAGTATCAAGCAAGTTAAATTAGTAGTGACTCCTGTTTTATATTTAAACTCATTGGGCACATTAGGGCTAACCTAACCCGAAAAAGAAGGAAGATCACGGACTTTCATTTTTAATTCTTCAAAAAAGAGCTGTGGTTATAATTGCAGGACTCGGCAAAACAGAATCGTAATGTGCTTCCTACTTCAAGGCTTTTGATCTACTCACCTTTCCATCTATTTTAGCGAATTTCCCCTATAGGGAAGAAGCTATTACCGTAGTCGGCATGGTAAGACCTAGACCCGGAACCATGATAACTTTTCGTTTTGAGGTCCCCAGACCCCAAAAACACCATTCGTTCGAAACTGTATATATATATGAGTGTGTGTCCGTGAGCACGAGAACTCTCGTAAAAATTATCCGATTTTGATGAAATTTGGTATAAACGTGTAAAGCAACATTTATGACTTTAAGTTCGAAAACCAGCTAGATCGCTTTATCCGAAGGGGTATTTTGGGGGGGTTTTGTACCCCAAAAATGGTTTTTTTTGAATTTTTTACATATAATTTTGGAAATAATCAAATTTTAGTTTTTTCCATTGGATTCAGCAAAAAAACACACAATTTGGTATTTTGATCATTTCTCTACGTCAATTGGTTACCGAGATATTGAAAGTGCTAAACACAGTACGTTGTCTAATGTTATTCTTATGGAGGAAAAGAAAAATTGTATATCTTGCTTATTTATGAACGTATACTGACGAAACTTGGTATACGGCTTCATCTGGTTGTGGACCATTGATATTTGCTCAAAAAATTTTTTTTTCCAAAGGCTCCCGTAGCAGCAAACCTGCGTACTCAGCCCCATGTTATTCTTATGGAGAATAAGTAACGTGTTACCTCCCTTAATTATGAAAATAAATTAATGAAATTTGGTATGTGGCTTTACCTACATGAGTTATATTAATATTTCTATAAAACCCCATTTCTTGTGTTCCTTGCTTCAGCAAACCTGCATACTCAGCTGCCATGTTATTCTTATGGAGAATGATTAAAATGTCATAAATCGTTTATTTATGAATGTATAATGATGAAACTTGGTATGTGGCTTTATGTGGATTAAGATACATATATATGCATTGGAAATTCGCTGAGTACCCAGGTTTGCTGCTACGGGGGTATTTATATTTTGGAGTCACTTATTTTTTTAAAAGAACCAGCACATTTTTCACAAATTTTTACCATCGTAAAATAGTAAAACCAGAAACAAGCACAATTATAACATACCGCCACACAAATCAACATTTTTCAAAAACCACACAGTCCATGATGTAAAATCAGTGTATATAATTGTGTAAAAATTTTCAATAACCTTCCGGCCACTCTTAAACAAGAATTCAAAGAATGTAATTTAGTCATCACCTTCAAAATAAATGTAAAAAGATTCTTAGTTAAAAGTAATTTGTATAATGTATAGTGATTATTTTGACAAGAACTATGTTTAGTTTTAGAAAAATGTTTGTAATGACGAATGCTAATGCAATTTATTTTGTTTGGTGGCAATAAAGATATTTGATTTGAATGAAGAACTCACGGGCCAAGGGAGAGTTTTTTTTGGTGTGGTTTTGTTTGAAGTTTGAGTTATAATATTTCTTTCGATTGTTACCACCAAAAACTGGTTATTTATTTATATATTTATATCCAAACTGGAGAGTATTTGGTAATATTCAGATTTTTTCCGCGTTGCTGTTGCTTGATATATCTTTCTTATTTTTAAAAAGTATTTCATAATCATAATGTAGGCATTCCAGTATAAGTTGTCCGAACGGTTTAATTGCTTCCTCTGGTGCATTTTAGCGCAGAGAAGATTATAATTTGAGTGTACGAAGCGACTGGCTTACATTCGCATGTCCTATGCGGATCAGTTTGTGTGTAATTGCTTAGTGATGTTAATAATTTCTCACCTCGCTATTCTCATAATATTTTGGTGCCATGCGTATGTATAGGTTTGATACCTTGTATATTTCTTTATACTACCTAGCCTTTGTAGATCGCTCAGTCTATAGCGCATAGACTAACTGCAGTAGTTATTCTATAATTGTACGTTGAATGACAGCGTCCCACCTTGTAGTCTAATAAAAAGGTACAAGGCGGCTTGGTTACAACATTATTTCCAAAGCCACATTACAAGGGAGTTTTCATTTAACACAAATCATAACTTTCCTCCAAAATAAACAATCAAATTCCATCTAAAATATATCTCAAGATTATAAAGTTAAGTTTTAAAATAAAGTTTCACTTAAAATGCGACAATATATTAATATTTAATGGCTTTGAATATCACCGCATTTACATTGAATCAAAGGGAGATTCGGGCACGTCCCACCACAATTATTGTCACCATATGAAGCAACAATTAGCTTTCACAATGGCACGATTCCTTAACCAAGATTAGTGGCAACATTGACAAGTTATCTCGTAAACTCAATAGTAGTATTTTTATTATTCGCAGGCTGGCTAAGTTTGCAAACACTGATGTACTTCTTTCAGCATATTTTGGTTCCTTTTATCCTTAAATAAGTTATGATGCCGTTGCGATTTGGGGTGCTGAAACCACAAAAACAAAAGCCATTTTCCGTTTGCAAAAAAGATTAATTAGATTGGTCTTTGGTATGAAAAAAGCTGATTCATGTAGAGATATTTTTACAGTCAATAACCTACTCACATTTTCTTGCTTATATATTTTCAGTTTCTTTCAATTTTTATGAAAAACAAACACTTATTTTATTTTAGTAACATAAGGCACTACAATCTCAGGCATGCTTCATCTACACTAACCATTCCTCATCACAACACTGTTTTTTTTTTAACACTCATACTTCACTATCATAAAACTGTTCAATTCACTTCCTTTACACATAAAATCAGAGTCAGACGTTAAAAGGTTCAGGGGCAGGCTTAGGTCATTTTTGCTTGGTAAAGACATTAAAGAGTACTACAGCGTCCAGGAATATTTTACTGACAATGTTAATTTTTAGTTAGAGCAGTAGTTTATTTTATTTTAAATCTTTTGTTACTGAGTAACAATTTTAACGATTATCCCAGCTATGTATATATAGTTTTATGACAATAAACGATCTTGATTCTTGACTCCAGATTATACATAAAGCTCATTGGATGGATTCCTGACCGAGAAGGGGTAGACTTTCATAAGCGGAACGATATAAAAACCGAATGAAATTGTTCGATACGGTATATCGATTATTTAGGTTATTCGGTTATTTATTTAGGTTTCGTTCGAGTTTAGGTGTCTTGAAATTTTGAAATTTGTCTGGATAACAAATGTTAGTTCCACTATGACTTAAACATTTATTGACAGGAACAACATTATCATGTCATGTAATTGTCATGTTTGTTTATTTTATTATTATTTTCAGTTTCGTTGAAAAACAAACCAAACATGACGGTTAATAACCAAGATACAAATGATACAATATTTTGCAATCGATAAAAATATCGAACCAATCTATATACCTTAAAACAATTTCATTCGGTTATTTATATCGTTCCGCTTACATATGAATGTCTACCCGATTTAGGAGGTGTGGACCCAAGCTCAACCATGGTGAGGGCCTGACCTTTTTTTGTTTGTAAAGGCTTTTGAATGTGGATCTGTGTGGTGCGGGTCCTTAGGAACTATTTATTTAATTTAGCTTAGGCAGAAATCTGGCCCTGCATCGCCTAGATCAAATCAAATCAAAATCATTTTATTACCATTAGACTATATACATAGCATAGACAACAAGTCACAATTTGTTACATTGTGTAACAGCTTAAAATAAAATCAATAACCAAACAGAAATAATAACTAAAAACATTTTAAATTAAATTACAAAATTGTCATTGAAAAAATCATGGACACTGTAATATTCCTTATGTATGAGAAAAATCTTTGTCTGACGTCTAAATTTAGTAACATCTGATTCCTGTTTTAGGTGTATGGGCAAAGAGTTGAACAGTTTTATAGATGAGAAGTATGTTTGTTTTTAAAAATGAGCGTGGAATGGAAAGGGAAAGATTGATTCCGAAGCTATAACGTGTATTTTGATTACAAGACTGAAATAACTCCTTGTTTTTTACCAAAACTGTTACACATTCCAAGATATACAAGCAAGGGGAAGTCAGCATATTGTTATAAGAAAAAACTCCACTGCATGATTCAGATATTTTCATTTAAAAAATCAACCGAAGCGCCTTCTTTTGACAACGAAACACTTGCTTATGCTTCTCCGTTTCGAATCCCCAAATAGCCACCCCATATGGGGGAGAAAACAACCATAATAAAGTGACAACAGAACTTCTCTATTTGAAAAAAGTTCAAACGACGGAGGATAAACAAACAACTGCTCAGCTTACTACAAACCTTAGCAATGTGAAAAGAAAAATTAAGACGGGAGTCGATGACAAGCCCCAAAAAGTTTGTTTGCTGACTTGACTCAATTTCAATATCACCAATCGTCACAGCGGATTTAGTAAATATTCCAGGAAGGTCTTTCAATTTAAAATCAATAAACTGTGTTTTATCAGTATTTACAAGAAGGTTATTTTCGCTGAACCACTGTAACAGTTGACTACACTTAATGAAAGAATCGACCTCAAGAAAGCTTCTACATTTGTTAGAAATACTAAGGGAAGTGTCGTCAGCGAACAAACATAAATCAACGCCAGGAACACTGCTGGCAATATCATTAATGAAACATAAAAAAAGGATTGGTCCAAGGATCGATCCTTGCGGAACCCCGGAGCTGACGATAATTTCCTCTGACTGTTTACTAAGACAACCACCCTTATCAATGTAAGAGATCTCCACAGTCTATGATCTTCCAATGAGAAACGAAGACACCCAATCAATTGCTCTTCCTCTAATGCCAAGATGGTTAAGTTTCTCTATGAGCAGTTTAAGGTTCACCATATCAAACGCTTTACTAAGATCGAGGAATACACCAAAAACACTTTCCCTGCTATCCAGGGCCTTGGAAACATTAAATATAAAACTAAACATCATCAACTGTTGAGAAATGTTTTCTGAACCCAAATTGTTTATCAAAAAGAACATTGTTGGAAATTAAAAATGGATAAAGGCGGTTCAAATAAAGTTTTTCAAGAATCTTTGAAAATGTTGAGGTAAGATAGTAATGAGTAAGATAGTTAATGTAAATGTAGCCCTCTCTAAAAGTGCCTACAATCTACTTTAAAACAAACAGAAAAATATTCATAACAGTAATTTGTGACTAACAAAATAAACATGTGAACAAAAGAAATTATTCTATGTCCAAGGCAACCAGAAAAAAGTGAAAAGTATTGACAAAGTATTAAAACATGCTTCAAGTAATATTCAAAATAATTCTAAAGCCAACCTAAAGGCAAAAAGAAAAATATACCTCCATGTCCATGCCTACCACTACCACCAGTGTTGCCACTTTTAGGGTAATTACCCTTTTTCAGGGTAATTTTACTGGACCTAGGGTAATTTTAGGGTAATGGAGTTCTTAGGGTAATTTTAGGGTAAAATCTAAAGCCTCTTAATAATTTAAATTTGTATGTTTTGGCAATGTAAAATGGGTTTTCCAGGAATTAAAACATTTACATTAAATGCTGGGTAGATTAAAAGTATTGTAAAAGAGACATAACTGGCATGTATATCCTATATCCTATTCAGTATTAGACTAAAGATGCATGTAATCACAAAAGAACACAAAGTTTAATTTTTGAACAGATAAAATTGAGGTATATTATGTTATATGTCCAAAATTTGGCACAACATAATAATAGACCCTATAGAAACCCCTAAACAGTAAAAATATATCTGGTTTAGGTTGTTAGATTTACAGCGCTGTTGTTGAAAATATGTTTACTGAAGGTTGTCTCTATTTTGAAACATATTTGTATGAGGAACAAAAATGGAATTTTATGCCTGTGAAATCCCCATGGTGAGAAAAGAGAAAAGTGAGCGCACATAAAAACATTGCAACAAGGCATAACATGTGTAAATTTGTGTGATGTGGTGTATTGCAATGCAAAATATTGATCTAATCAAGTATAGTAGTAATTAAGAAGACAAACATATTCTCTGGGCATTATTATTTAGAAAAATAACATTAACACATTTGAACAACTGAAATAAGTTTATAAAACAATAAAGTACTCCCAGCAACTGTCAATAATATGTAACAGCAAGTTTATATTATCAGCGATAGCAGCACATTAAGTATAGCGCTGAATAAAAATATTACAACAGAATATTTATTTGAATTTTTTAATACACATTTAGTTTTGTGATATAGGACCAAAGACCAGTATTAAATGTTATGTCACCTTACTTTTTATGCCTTAATCATGTTTTAAAACCAATCTCGAGTGTATTTTGAGCTTTTCGTGAAAAAAATCAACTCTTAGGATAATTTACAACAAGTGTAGGGTAATTTCATAACACGTTTAGGGTAAAATTTCATCTACCTGGTGGCAACACTGACTACCACTGAGCTCTATCTCTATGTCAACAAATTTTCAAATTCCACAAGTTACTGTACTTGTACTACTGTACCTCCTTGACGTGCAAGAATGTTATAAAATCAAGTAATAACAAGTTTGGGTTATTATTTAATATCCGGTAAACTCTTGGATTTTTATAAAAGTGGTTTTAAATTGTTCCTTTCATTATTCTATAACTAGTTCAAGATGAATTCAAAGATTAGTCAGCCTTAAATTTCTCTGTATTTATATAGGCATACACTTCTAAAATATTGTATTGGTAATATATTGCAGTAGTTAATTAAAATTTATGGTCAAATTCACTCAACACTTAACAGTAAATGGTAAATTTGACCTGTACCAGAAGGAAGTCATATTCTCTAGCCTATTTCTGCCTTGATTAGGATACTTTATTTTGGCCTAGGTTATGCCGGTATGTCCGTTTCCAACGGGACAGTCCCATTTTTGGGGGACTTGCCCTGTTGTCCTGACCAACCCTCTCTGGACGCCCATTTGTCCCATTTTCGCTTTAGGTGTAGGCTACTTGATTTGCTCTTTTATGAATAGTTTTTCATCTGAAATAATCTGTCTTAATTTTTTAACTTAGCGAATGAAATACCCATTACATTGGAATAAGTTTGGCCATGATTCCTTTATTTTCTCTAGCTTCCTTACCGTAAAACAAATTACTGTATCCAAGTACAACAAATTATAAGTAAACGTTTTATAAGTGAGTTAAAAAACTACTCCAGACCCATATCTATCTACTACTACGACTCCTGAACTATTCTTCAAAACCCACTAGGTCTAAATTATTTTGCTCCTAATTTTCAAATAATTTTCGGGGGTAAACCCCCAGAACCTTACCCCCTTCACACCCCACCGGTTTCATGCGTCCTATTTTCATAGTCTCTAAATCTGGTCACCTTACCTATAGGCTCTGTCGTTAAATTGAAGGAACATAACTCATTAGTTTTAGCAGGATTAAATTCCAGAAAGTCACATTGCTGCTTGCATATGCAACTTTGGGGTGTTTACAGTTTGCTCTATGGTCTAATACGCTGTTATTGAGTTATATTTGTGTGTGTATATATATATATATTTATATTATTTGAATTGGCATGGTAACCTAGGTAAATGCAAAAAAAGTAGACGTATACTTATTTACGTGAATGAAAAAGTATACTTTCTCTGTTTACTATACATACGGGAGAAGGTAAATAAAGATAGCGGACAGTACAAGAACCCTGGGGGATGTCGTAGGTATTCTAGATATCTGAAACGATTTTTATTGCGTCCCAATTATCAGCCTATTTCTGAGAGCATATTGTTAAAAGATATATATTGACTAGGGTGTTTTTTAAGGTGAATATGAATGAATGATGAGTCTAGAATGGGTAGGATGACTTGTGTAGCCTTGTTACTCATTGAAGGGCTATAGTGTGATAACTCTCCACTCATTTTGGTTCCTTTCCTGGCTTTGAAACTGCAAAAATTAGATCTTTTGAAGGCTGCATTAATGGTTTTGGTTTCCACTGGCCAATGGCAATGAAAACCAGGGGTGCAGAATATGTTCGATCCGGCGAGCCAGGCTCGAGGAAAATTTTGGCTGCTGGGGGAAATTATGAACAAACAAAATAAATCCACAAGTCAAAAATTAATATCCCGGAAAATTAAAACATCTTAGATAACACAAAAACAATGGTGTTGTATAAGCGATGATTTATAATAAAGTATAATTATAAACACTGTGTTTGTTTGTTTACTTCAAAAGTCAGTTTAGTGATCCCATATTTGTTGTCTTATTCCTAATGGTTGGTTTATTATTTGGCATCGGGCACAGGTCGCGGTAATTTATTCAAGAGATAAGGTTTTTTACCTTATTACAAAATGCTAAAACCTAAAATAACTGTTGTTCAAATACAAATTATGGCTCATTTTTTTGTCTTACTATCACAAATTCAATAAACATCAATCAAAGTTGTGTGACAGCTGTTCAAGAGATGTGACTAACTTAATTGAATCACTGTGTATCTTCTTATCTTAATATATAAAAATGAATCCCTATTTTCCTTTGTCATTCCATAAATTGGGAAAGAATGCACCAAATTGAATCATTCTTTTTTTGTTATGTTCGTTAATGTCAGGACAAGGTTCTTTTAAAGACAATTTTCAATCCGACCTAAGGGCTCTGTCCCACAGTCCACTGGCCTTCAAAGTTCCCATTAATTTGATCAAAGTTCAGTTAGTTACACCAGATAGCTGTTAACAAGGATTATATCTAAACATACTTGAAAGGCATAAACATATTTTCATTATGGAAATAAAAAAACTACTTGAATCACAACTCTCATTATGAAAATAAAAAAAAACAGCCTACTTGAGTGGCAACTCAAACTTTTTTTTCGATAGGCGAGTGAGCGAAGCGAACAACCTCATCTTGAAAATGAACGAGTATTTGACATAAAACAAATTCATTGACTTTAGGACAGGACAACGTCTGTCGGACTAGCTAGTCAGTTTATAAATTTTCCCAACTATTCAAAGTTGTCTATGTTGATTTCTTCCTTTCCCGTCATTTAATTAGTGTTTATTTGATGTTTGTGCTATAATTATGATTACAACTCCATTCCTCAAGAAATAGTATGGAAAATAAACTTGCAATTCAACATAAATTTGTTTAAATTATTTATTTTTGTAAGTTTATTTTACTATATTTTATCAGTAAATACATTTTTTTGTAGAATTTAAGCTTAAGATATTAAAGTAAAAACATTTACTTCATTATTATTAATTATTGATTGTGAAAAGCTGTTCAATTTTTATGTAAAGATAACTTAATAGTGCAAATTTTGGGGAACATTTTATGTTCATAACAGTAGGATTGGGAGAAATTTCAGGGGTCTAAACATTTTCTGTACCGGTACCCCTGATGAAAACTGCCAGGAGCCACGTGCGAACATTAACACCAGTGTGCTTGAGGATATCAGAAATAATTTAATCAAAGCCGGCTGCTTTCCCGATAGGCAGTGTGGAGGTAACCACATTGAGCTCATCTTAAGTGGAAGACCTGGAGACTTTCCACGGCACCTCTCTGTTCTTTATCATTTTGTTAACTTGTACTGGACTTCTATGTCAGTAGGGTGGCGGGTTTATTTAAATGAACCGACAATGCATTTGGCTTCATCATAGGGGCGCGGCTGAACACACTTCGTTCATTTGGGTGCACAAGCAAAATGGATTAGGTACTGTAGTTCAGTTCAGTTGTGGTTCAATTGTGGGGGACAAAGTTGTGATTGTGATTATCATGACTTTTCATATTATTACAAGATATACATATTATTCGGGGAAAAATACCCCCCCTACCACCGCTGAATCACGCCTCCGTCAAATTTTATTTATTTGATCGTATAGGGCTTTTACTTAGCTCAATAATCAATTTAATCTTTCAGCATCGTAATATTTAATTACACATCCTGGATTACAATAAATTGTAGGCTAGGCTATATTAATATATTTTGTTCTTTGTGCTTTACGTATTTTTATATTATGATACTGTACGTACGTCTCGACTGATTTATGCTTCTTTATTTTTTCAGATGACTCGTATTCTTGAAAAATACATTGACATTTTTCCTCCAATTTTGTTTTTTTGTTCTGATGATGAACATTCTATGCACTTTATCCTTTCACTAAAATATTTATCAGACGCTCAACAAGAGGAACTTGTGGAACTCATGCATGTAAGTTCAAATTGGATAAGTTCATAAACTACAGATAAGTTAGTATCAGTTGTAGGTAACTTACTGTTTTTTTCTTAAAATAATTTGAGTAGGGGCCTAAGGGTAATGAGGAAGCCTGGGAAATGATGTGGGTCAGGTAACCTACCCAGCGGGTAGGTAAATAAAAAATGGGTACGTCGGTATTTATGATTTTTATAACATTTAGGGGATTTTTACTAGGTCCATTGACATTCCTATGCTGTAAGGATTATACAATGATCATAACAAGTTGTTTGAATAGTATAACTTAGTTACCACAAGCATTTAGCTTCTGAACAAGATCGAGATAAATTCCCAGGACAGGGAATCTATTACGTTGATGGTCTTTTGGAGTGTTGAATCAATCTAAAAATTTGTATGAAAAGAATTGACATTCAATTACATTCTGATTGTGTTCTGTATTTTTCCAATTATAAAATTAAATATTTTTAAATTTGAATAGAATGTTGGCGGTGGTGTGGTTTGAATGCTCGACAGGACTTTTTACAAAAATTGCCAAGTTATTATTTATTGTTAAAAAAAATTAATAAATGCAATCAATAAAATATCCTCAAATGTTATATATTGATAATAAGAAGGGTAGTGAGGACAGATGTGAATTACATTGGCGTTTTTACGTAAAATATCATAAATACCCAAAATACCCGGGTATTTTACATCACTAAGCCTAGGCTATTTAACCCATTGGCTTACCTGAAATTTGCCACCTGACAAACCGTTCAGTTTCCTAAGAAAAATTACATAAATGTAGACTTTTACTAAAACTGTCACTATAGCAACAATTATTGCTCAATTTACTTAATTTTTGCACTAATCTTTAGAGAAATAAATTATCTACAAGAAGAAGATACTTTTGACAGCATTTATGTATGGTAAATATTATATATATATAGTTTATAAAAAACATAAATTTTAAAAGGAGTTACATGTAAATAACAAAAAAAAAATGTTTCAGCCCAACAACTATTATGTACTTGTGGGTTATTTATTTTTTTACGTGAAAATAAAAAATGTTAGTGATACATTTATATTTGACTTAGTTATAACATATTTTCCAAAATCATATTTTTCCTAAATTTGACTAAGTTTCTCCAAGGATGGGCATATGCATAAAAAATACATTCAAACAAAATATGAAAACAAGTTAAAACAACAAATAAACAAATACCCCCGTCGCAACAAACCTGCGTACTCAGCGAATTTCCAATGAATATATATGTTTCTCACTACCACATAAAGGCACTTACCAAGTTTTATAAAAATAAATTAATAACTAAATGATCTATAGCATTTTATTTATTCTCCATAAGAATAACATAGGACTGAGTATGCAGGTTTGCTGCAACAAGGAACACAAAATATGTGTTTTTATGCAATTATCAATTTAACTCAACCAGGTGAAGCTACATACTAAGTTTTATTAATTTATGTTAATAATTAAGGGAGATATAAAACTTTACTTATTCTCCATAAGAATAACATTAGGGCTGAGTATGCAGGTTAGCTGCTACGGGGACAACCAACAAAATATTTGTTTTTTGTTCAAATATCAATATACCAGTACAACATGAAGCCACATACCAAGTTTCATCAATATACATTCATAAATAATCGAGATATCAAATTTTATTTATTCTCCATAAGGATAACATTGGACAACGTACTGTGTTTAGTACTTTGAATATCTCTGCAACGGTTGGACGTAGAATCACAATTTAAACACCAAAATGATTGTTTTGTGGAGCTGAAGTGATTGGTAAAAGCAAATGTGAAGTTTAAAGTAAAACTAACTGAGGAAAAGCCAAAAACCTTTTTCCCATAAGATTAACATGGGAGATTTTATGAGCATGTTTTTTTGGATTTTTTCCGCAACCACTTAACCTAGATTAATAATTCAAAATACCATATTATTTGTTTTTTTAAGCTCTATAACATGGTCAAAACCAAAATTAACTGTTTCAACAATTTTAGGGTGAAAAATGCAAAAAACTGATTTTTGGAAAATTTAAAACCCCCATAAACCCCCCTTCCCATAGTCCGATTTTTCTGGTTTTCGAACTTAAAGTCATAAATGTCACTTTACACATTTGAGCCAAATTTCATCAAAATCGGACGTTTTTTACTCAAGTTATCGCATTCACGGACACATATATAGATATATATATATATATATATATATAGATATATATATATATAGATATATATATATATATATATAGATATATATATATATATATATAGATATATATATATATAGATATATATATATACATATATATAAATTTGAACGAATAGTGTTTTAGTCATCTTGGGACCTTAAAAAAAAATTTGTCATGGTCTCGGGCTTAAATCTTACCATGAGACCTACGGTAATAGCTTCTTCCCTATAGGGGAAATTCGCTAAAAAGAAACAATTTTAAAATAATTTTTTTTTTTTTTTTTTTTTTTTTAAAGTGCTATCCCGAGTATACTCGGGGTTGCACATCCGGGCTACTTTCGGCGGCCACGAGTATACTCGGGGTTGTGAGCCAATGGGTTAAAACATGTTTACTATCTGTATTGTTTTGAGTTTTAAATTTATTTATGTTTCACATTTGAGAATGCTTCAAAAGCAATTTAGGGCCTAACTAATTCTGCCTTTACGCAGGTCTGTAATTGCAAATGATACCAATTCCTTATTTTTTTGGGAATCAACACCTAGAATATGCATATAGGGGACAATGATACTAAAGAATATTTTAGAAATGATTAACAATTCACCAAACTTTTGATCTCTTTGTCAAATATAAACCCATAAACCCATAAATAACACAAACATGCTCTTAGAAGCTAAATTCCATTTGTTTTAATTTGTCCGTTTCTATAGGGTTGTTGAAATGTTTTGCTACCTCGTTTTTGACCCGTATTTTTTGTTTCGCATTTTGCAGTTTAGTGTTTGCAAAATAAACACAGGAGCATCAGGACATAAAAATATGTAGTTTTATCCAAAATTTATAAAACTGGGCATTGTTAGTTAGCCTACTTAGCTTATTAAATTTGTAATGTTTACTTATTTTAATTTAGAAGTATACTGCTATATAATATATTTTCTTTAAGAAGACAGGATTGTGTCACTTTTGTTGCAGCATTGTGGGGCAGAAGTAAGTTTTAGTGTGGAAGATGTAACCAATTATTCAGCAGTCATCGTTGACCATGATGAAGTAGTCAATGTCAAAACTCCAGCTTTTACACTAAAATATATCGAAGATTGCTTGACAAAATTGAAAGTTCAAGATATTTCAAATTACAGGTAAGGCACTAAAATCACTGTATTTAAATAAAAGGTATCTAAAAAGTTATATACTTTCTCCCATTCAAACCCCCTGTAAGCCTATAAACAGCTGATATTTGTTACTAAAAACTGTATACTCGATTTGCAGGACATCTTTATACCTTTGTATTCTGTCTTACCCTGCCCGACTACTTACCATGAGTATTTGAAGGGGGATGCCCCCTCTGATTTTTAGGGTTTTTTGAGGGATAGTAACCCTTCAAAACAAATTATTTTTGAAAATTGAAAACCCCTATTGCTTAGGATAGCAATATGGGCACCTTCATACTGAATTTCATGGAAATCGGGCCATCGGTGTGTCTCTAGAAGAGAACAAATCCAAACAGAAAGACACACTCACTTTCACTTTGAAGTCACTCTCAAAACATTTTTTGGGGTTCAGGAAGCTTCAAAATGAATATATCCATCAACAACGTGAATTTTTGATAAAAGCAATAGGCCTTCATTCTTTGATTAGTATATAATATTTAGGGTAGGGAATCTTAAGTGGATTTTGTCTTAAGCCTCTCAATAAGCCTCTCTGCCTTTCAATAAGGAATCTGAAATGTCAAACAATATAAAAAGTTGTCATTGGTAGGCCATATTACAAAACTTTTAAATTTTAAGCTTTATTTTTTGTACAGCTTTTTTGACGGTTAAGCTTTTTTATTTACCTTAAAGCATTACTGAATATTATTATTGATTTTTTTTCAGGCAAGATGCTACAAGTCATATAGCCAGTAATGTTCAGTGTATGGACGTGGTTTATTTTCGCAAACGGAGCTGGGATTCAGTTTTGACTAAGGCAGAAAAACAGTGGTAATTATGTTTTGATATTTTAATTTTCTGTCGCATGATGTATAATATATATAATTTAATTGTTACTTTATTTTAAATTTTGTACTAGGGGAAACCGAGCCATGTTTGGTGAAATTAGACAAGTTTTTGTGGGTTAAAAAACTCAGTAGATACATATTGTATTAAGAACATATTTGCTTAATTCAAGTGCCTCTTTTCCACATATTAGAGTCACTCCAGTTATTATACTAACTGAATCTCCCTTCAGATAGTATATTTTATGCATTCATACATAATTTTTTTGATATGTCCAATATTCCAATATGTCCAATTTATGCTATATTAATTCAATGGTTCCAGTGGTAATGTTGATACTTTACCATGTATAAGTGCTACTTTGACAGTTTACTGGTTAATTTACTCACAGCTGCTATGATTCTTTTGTTTTGATGCGAAACTCCACTAAGTCCAATGTTAAAACTTCAAATTCCCAAATGATATTTTTAACAAAATATGAGTTTTTCTGGGGTTGAGGTTTTTCCAAATTGATTTTTTAGTTGGAAATCCTAGTTCCAAAATTTTGACAAAATCGTTCTGCTCGATTCCGAGATAAATTTTTGTAAACAAACAAACAGACATTGCTCGTATTAGTGTATAAGATTGTTGGTGATGAGGAGATGGTGAAATTTAAGAAAATATTACGGGTTTATTACTGATGAAAGGAAATGGAAGACTTCGCTTTAATTTGATCTATGCATATCTATCATCCATTTGATCCCTTTTTAGTTGGAACTTCACTAAAAATGTATTCAATGCCCTTCTACTGGTAAAACTGCCAGAGTGAGTTGATGCATTTTTAACATAGTAGAGAAGAAAAAGCTGGATTTTATTCATGGCAATTATTTTGAGCACACGAATCAGAATCAGAACTTTAGGCTTACATACGCAATCACTCGGCATTGTCAGTCTTAGTCATATTTTAAGTGTGTAAAACGCATAGTCGAATACTTGAATAATAACATAAGCCAAGTGAGTTTTAAACAAATCTTTCATAAGCTATACATATGAAAAGGCGATCGCATCACATAAAATCGGCTGCAAATGACGACCACGAACGATTGCAACCGGCCAAAACGTGCAGTAACGGCCGCAAAAGGTGATCGCTTCATGTAAAATCGGCCGAAAATGACGATCGGACCGCGTAATTTCAGCCGCAACTAACGATTTCGGCATTTAATATTGATTACAAGCGATGTCTTTACAAGGTGAAACTGGCCAAATGACAACCGGACCCTGTTTCATCGGCCGGAAACGAATGTCAAACCATGTTTTGTTTGTCAATACGTAATCCAGTTTGATCGTACTGGCCAAAACTTTGTATTGCTACTCATGTATTAGTTAGAAACCATGTTTAGATTATCAAATCTGGGGTTGTATCCAAATCCCATTAGACTATTTTAAACTACCAACTGATGGCAAATACTCGCCCGAAAATACTCGAAACGCGAAAATGATTGGCACTACTCGACTCGACTCAGTTATAAAAATCACTACTCGCACACCCCTAATATATATATATATATATATATAAATTTGAACAAATAGTGTTTTTGGCATCTGGGGACCTCAAAACAAAAATTTATTATGGTCTCAGGCTTAAGTCTTACCATGCCACCTACTCCACTATTTTACTTCTATGCTTTAATTTCTTTCCTATAGGGGATATTCGCTTAGATATCAGCTGGTCTATTACAATGGTTGTCCTTGACCCGCCAGTTCTATTGACGCCGACTTTAAGTCTACTCAGTTATTAATTTAATAAGTCATAATTATAACAGTAATAATATATACAAAAAGACAGTAACAAGTCATATAATACCCCCGTCGCAGCAAACCTGCGTACTCAGTGAATTTCTAATGCATACTATATGTCTTAATACCACATAAAGCCACAAACCAAGTTTCATAAAAATATCTTCACATATAAACGATTTTAATTATTGTCTATAAGAATAACATTGGTAATGAGTACGTAGGTTTGCTGAAACAAGGAACAGTGTGAGGAAAAAAAAATACTGTTTCTTTTATTTATGCAAAGAAAATCCTCACATAAATTTATAGTTTCCCCCCACCTGGGGGAAAAAACTTAATTCTAAAAAATTTCGTAAGGATTGGCGCAGTGGAAGATGGCTCAAACCCTTTATTTATTTTTTAATGTAAATTTTCAGAGGAAACACTAGTGGATCAATTGAGTTAGGGTCTATCAAGTCAAAAAAATACTAATAGGTAAAATATACCTCAAAATATATGATCAACTTATAAAGGCTTAGATACAATGTGACCCAGACTATTTTAAAACAGGATAACCTTTTTTATAGAAAAAACTATTATTTGAAACACTGGGAAAAATTAATTCAACAACCATTGCATTTTTATATATAAGGCTATATCTGACACAATTTGTATTTTTTGGATATGATGTGAGTCACCTGTCAGAGCAGTAGCATGTATAAATCAAATCTAGTTTGGTTAATTATAAAGCGAAAACTCAATAAGGCTCGGGTTGGCAATATTATTTTCACACCTAGGTTCCGGCCAGAACCCTTTAATTTCCTCCTAACACCTTTTGTGAAGTATGGTTGGTGGTGTAATAAAAACTGTTGTGAATTTGTTCACCACACCTTCACTTTCTGTCAGGGATACTCGTTTTTATAAACCCGACAATTTTTTGAAATTTTATTTAACAAGGCAAAGGGACCTGACTACACAACCCACAATTGTACAACTAGTCTTAGAGCCTTTTGTGAAATTATTATTAACCACTACTCCAACACGCAACTACACATTTCTTTATCCTCAGATTATATACCATTTCGTTAACCTCACCTTAAAATCCTTAAGACATCACAATAATTGATTTAAAAAAAATTGCCCAGTAATAATATTTTTCAAATTAAACCAAAACTTATCTTTAAAATACAATCGTATATTGCCAGCATACAATTTATCAAAATTTAATTCATAAATGATCTTTCCTAGGTTTAATACAGTTTAACCCTACAACACTAAAACCTTTAAAAAGCTACAACAATTTTACATATGGTATGATCATATGGTATCTAGGTTCAATAAAATGACAACTTTAACCTTTAAAAAAAACTCAATAATTAGGCATAAATACAACCATTTAAAATAAAAATTTGTTTGGTGCAACTATACTTAAGCAATAAATTAACATACAAATTAATAATTTAAACACTCACCACATACACATAGATAAACACGTTCTGACAAACACCGACATGAATGGCCCATAAAACAAACTAACTTTTTTTTTATTTCTTTAAATTTTATCCGCTTTTTTTACGCACCTCGGCTAGGTGTCCTCGATGTTTTATTTTTAGTTATTTTAGCTCACTCTTAGAGGTATTTCACTTACTTCGACAAGAAAAATTTGAATGTGCGTTCACTTATTTTCGCGTTTGATCACGAGATTTATGCTGCAGCTAAAACCCGATAATTTTACATCTTTTATTATAAAAAACGAATTTATTTCCTCCGGTTCCAAACAAATCTAATTTGATGACAAATTAATGTTGGCCTCAAAGAAAAAACTCCGCTAAACAGTGAAGCGCACAAATTTCAAAGATTTTTACTACGTGAAGACACCTAGCCTGGACCTACGAACACACGGACGGATGGAGCAGAAGTGAGAGAGAAGCGACTGCGTCCCCTTCCCAGCTGGACTTTTCTTATCTTTTAGATCTTTCTGCCATTTTAAAGTTCACCGCCGGTTATGCTCATCACATAAGCCCCCTGTCCAAAAAAATTGGTTCCGCAGGCCGAAGGCTTTTCTGAATTTTCCCTAAACTTTCCCAGAATCAATTTCACACAAAACCCTTTTTTTTTACAAATACAAATACAAAGACAAATATACAAGACAAATAAAACAACAAACAATTTTTGTAGGTGTGACCCTGACGCTTAGGTGTACTTCAACAATTTGTTATACAAGTTGTTTTTTTTTTTTATATCTTATTTTATTCTACATGCTGTTCATTTGCACCTCGAGAAAACTACAGCTGTCAGAGCGGGCAAGTCGCGCACAACTCCACCAGTATGGTTCTGTCCTTCGGACATCACTCAGCAACTCTTTGGCGGCAGCCTCGATGTGCGCTGATTGTCGCGACGTAGGTCGACTCTGGGTGTCGGGTAGAGAGCAGTGTCAGAAACCAAGGCCTGTGCGTCCCCTGATGAGTGGGCTGGGGGGGGGGTGTGCCGCTGCGAAGTCCAGTCGAGCCGCTCTTATCTCTGATAAGGATTATCAGCTGTTGGAATGCTGGCGCCGCCAAGTGAATAAGGTCTGGTCTTCCTTGTTTATAACGCCACTGGTAATAATGTTCATCCTCTGTATTAAACGGTTTAAAGAGTTTATGCAAATTGATGACTTTTACACTGGTCACCGGTTGAAACGACTGTATAAAAATGTTTATGTCTCTGATGCTGTTATTTATATTTATTGAGTTATGTAAAGTTGGAGGGAGGGTTGAAATTAAAACGGTAAAATTCTTCTTTGTTAAAAATTTAACTATGGACTTGATATTGTTCTTTGTTTGATTCACTGGAATGTTCGACACAACATCATTGACACCAATTAACACGAAACAAGTGTGACGGAAGGAGGTATGCCGTTCAGAAATTAGGCACTTTAACTGTCCTGTAGTACAGCCGCTGATCGCGCACATATTGCCGGAGAACAGATGGTTAGTCTCTTTCCACACCTTTTAAAGCCTCAGCACCTGACTGTCTCCCAGTAGTGTTATGTCCATGGTCTCCCCTGGTCACACCTAGTTCCACATATACATACATGCTTATAACTAATTTGTACATTTTTTTTACACAACATAGGCTTTTCAAAAAAATTATCGGTCATAAAACATTTTTATTTGAGCAACGTGAACAATTTTTACGATTGTTGGATCTTCGTTCAATTTTAGCTTTACATTTACATTATTTAAAACTTCCAACACAGTCCACGGGCCTTTCCATCCCTGCGAAAGCTTATTGCTAATCTTTTTTGCCTTATCGCTGGGGATGTAAACTTTATACAATACCTGGTCGCCTACTTTGTAAGGCGAAGTTCGCCTATTTTTATCGTACGCTAGCTTCATCCTACTTTGGGCCGCTTTCAAATGTTTATGAATCTCGCTGACTCTATCCTCAACACTCTGTGATGGTGTTACCTCTTCGATGAGGTTCCACGCCAGTTGTAAAGGATTAATCAACTCTCTACCCATTAAAGCCATGGCGGGTGTCATACCTATACTCTCATGGTGGGCGGAATTTACTCCTACCATTAGGAAATTTAAATTTTCATCCCACCTATCTTGAGTTTTACTGTGAAAAATTTTCAGTGCGTACTTTAAATTTCGATTTTCCCTCTCAGATTGGTTGCCTTGTGGCCTAGCTACACTCGTCGTTACGTGTTTGATTCCAAGTGCGAATAGGAATGATCGAAATCGAGCTGATGTAAACTGACTGCCATTGTCACTGATAACCGTTTCTACTACTCCATTTTGCGCAAAAATTCTTTCCGACATTGCTTTTATTACCGTTTCGGAAGTGGCCCTTCTAAGCGGAACGAACCAAGCAAATTTCGAAAAACTGTCTACACAAACTAACATATACTGATTTCCGTTTTTTGATCTTACTAATGGGCCAAAAAGGTCAATGTGCAACCTTTGCATACATCTTTCGGGTAAGGTAGAACTCATTAGTCCCACTTTCGTATTTTGCGGATTTTTATGCAATTGACATAACTTACATGATCGTACATAATTTCTTATGTCTTCGAACATTGATTTCCAAGCAAAATCTTTTGCTATTTTTGCTGTGGTTTTTTTTATACCCCAATGTGCTGACAAAGATGTATCATGATTAAATTTTAAAACGATCTGCTTGAAGGTCTCTGGTACACAAACTTTGGGGGGACAATTTTTATTTTTTTGGTACTTCAATACCCCATTTTTTAACGAATAATTATTTACAATTTCTCCCTTTTCCAGCTTATCTATTATTTCCCTTAAATTTGGATCCTCTCTTTGTTTTTGCCCAAAGTCATTAAAAACTTCTGGAAAATGTTGCAAAAAATTAAGAGTATGCTCAGGTCTCACATCATTCCTTGTTGCCTCCGGCGTTGGCTCGAACAATCTAGATAAGGTGTCGGCCGGTATGTTTTGCGAAGCACGCGCGTGTTCTATCTCACACGGAAATTCTGATAATCGTAATTTCCAGCGGGCCAATTGACCTGTCGTCTTGTCCGATTTCCATAGATAAATGATTGCTTGATTATCGGTCCTTAATACAAAGGGTTTATCTAACAGAAACTCGCGATATCGTTCGCATCCCCAGAGACAAGCCAACAGCTCTCGTTTATATATGGAATAGGCCCGTTCATTTTTTTGAAGAGCCCTGCTAGTATATGCTATCACTACTAAAGTACCATTTATTTCTTGTTGAAGTACACAGCCTATACTATGGTCTGATGCGTCACAGCTCAAAACAAACTTTTTATTGAAATCCGGCAAGTGCAGAACGGGAGGGGAGGTCAGGACCTCAATCAGCTTCTCAAAACTTGCCTGCTCGGTTTTTGTCCATTTAAATTTTACACCTTTCCTCTTCAGTCGATTTAAGGGATAACAAATTTCGGAAAAATTCGGAATGAATTTGTTGTAGAAACTCGCCATACCCACAAGTCGCTGCACTTGCTTTACGGTTTTTGGGACGGGATAATTTTTTATGGCGTCTGTTCTCGACGGATCTAGCTGCAATTTTCCATCTGATACGTAATGCCCTAGAAACTGAACGCCACGTTTCGCTAACTTCAATTTTTCCGGGTTTACCGTCAAGTTATACTCTCGCAATTTTTTCAGTACAGCTTTTACATTGTTATAATGCGTCTCTTCATCGGGACTGTAGATCAATACATCATCGCAAAAATTGACTACGCACTTAAACTTCAGGTCACCTAACACCTCATCTACTACCCTATTTAGCGCCTGTGATCCTATTTTCAGTCCCTGTGGCACTCTAACCCATTGATAACTACCAAAACTGGTATTGAACGCTGTATATTTACGTGAATGTTTACTCAACTCTATTTGAAAAAAACTGTGAACCAAATCGACTGATGTAAAAAATCGTGCATTCTGTAAATATTGAAACGTTGAATCTACCGTCTGACTCGGGAAACTATCCATTTCTATATACTGATTCAATGTTTTATAATTATTTACCAATCTATATTTCCCTTTTTCCCTCTTCGGAACCAAAAAACAATTGCTGCTAAATTCGCTCTGACTTTTTTCTATTACCCCGCTGCTTAACAATTCATTAATAATTTCCCTCATTGCCCTTACTTTTTCTGGCGTCATCTGAAATGGTCTCATCCTAAACGGTTTTACATCCTTGCTCACCCGGAGCTTATAAGGTGCTACTCTGGCCCTACCTATTTTTCCTGTCACAACATCTCCATAATCTCGCAATAGCCTGTTAAATTTTTCCTTTACCTCACTACTCATGTCTGCATCATCAAACTTTATTTTTTCTGATTTTAAATTATCCTCTTCAAGTAATAAAAAAAATTCTTTCCTTCTCTGCCCCAAAATTGAATTTAATTTCCTGTTTTGCCATGTTCAGACTTAATTTAGAAAAATGAAAGAAATCATAACCTAACAACATGTCATACGGAATCTCATTCGATACCCAAAATGAATAATCCCATGATAAATCATCGATTTTTATGTGCAACTTCAATTCCTGTCGTATTGGTATTTTTGACCCATTTGCAGTTTCCATGTGATTACTAATTTTTGTTACCCCTTTTACACATCTTTGCCCTTTTAATTCATTAAACAATTTTTTACTAACTAAACTTTTCGTTGCCCCACTATCTAAAAGTGCTACACTTTCATGATCCCCTATTTTTACTTTGATTAAAGGTAGTTTTCCCTCCAAGTTCACTGCACTCACTTTCGCAGACTTAAAATCGCTTTCAGAACCCCGGCGCCTGCTTACGGAGTTCGTAATCAGTTTAAAGACGCGCAATTTCTCGCAATATGCCCTTCGCCATTGCACTTGTAACACCTTATTACCCGCTCGTTTCGATTCCCTGCATTTTCATTTCTCTTTGGTCGAGCAAAATTTTGAGGATTATACCTAGTGAAGTTAGGCTTACTCGCTTGCATTACATTCCGGCTACTACTACTCATCTGATGCATACCAAAATATCTGCTTTCCGCCTTAATCGACCCTGTCACTTTATTCGCCAACAACTTGAGCTCTCCTATATTTCTCGGCTTACTGTTAAAAGCAAAATGCGCCTTCGTCCCCGGATCACATTTACTCAAAACCGTATCGATTACCTCCTCTTCTGTCATCTTAGTTCGCAATGCAAAAGCTACCGCTATAACGTTTTCAACGTACTCTATAAAAGTTTCGTTCTGGCGCTGCGGTCGATCTAGCTCTAATAATTCAATCTCCCTCAATCGTGCCGTGGGCAAAAAGTACGCCAAAATCGCGCAGTGTAGATCTTCCCATCTCACACCTGCTGTCGTCGCTTCTACCCACAATTTGAACAATTGACCCCTTGTTTTTGGAATTAACAATTTTACAATTTCCCCTGAATAATTTGACGCAATATCAAAAAGAGGTTTTAAATCCTTCAAAAATGCCAATAGCTGAAACTCATCGGTCCCATCTGCAATGCCTACATTTTTTATCAATTCTAACACCACTGTACGATCAGTTTTTGTCATCTCTTGTTGCCCTAAAAATAATTGAGAATGCTGGGGAACCACCTGATAACATGCATTGTTCGCCGACATTACATGCGGAGGAGCGATCGAACATGCGTTGTCCACATTGCAATGATATTGAGTGTTACCAAACCTATTCGCTCGATCCACGCGACCCATCTCATATCCCGGCAAAAATGGATTGGTCTGGGAACCTACTACAAAATCATGACGTGTTTCGCTCGGTATATTCCTATATTGTGTTGCATCCGAATTTGCACTCATACTCCAAAAGTCCGGCTCATTGTAACCATTTGCACCTTGTATAACATCTATTGAATGTGTTCTGGGGTCAAAGGTAACCGCTTGATATTGTCGCTCTATTTCCAAATCCATTAACGATTCGTTATGCAAACCGTCAACTCGCGGTTCACCGAGATTTTGATTTTCTACTCGCGTCGAGTGCGCGGCTGGCATATTGTTCAAATCGTTCATTGTTATCTGACCGCCGGTTGGGCTTGGGTGAGGGGGGCTCGACATTGGGGGGAGGGGAGGAGCTGAAGGTCGTAGCCGATCCCCGACCTCCCGCTCAGCACTGCCATGACTGCCAACCATGTTGACACGATTGAACATGCGTTCTCGTCTGTCTGATGCGGTTGTTAAAAGATGCCTTGAATACATGTCCTACCTTTTTTAACCTTATTCTAGGGTCACACCTTCCAATTTTTTATTCTACTTATTCTATATTTTGTTCAAATATTCAACAATACTACCGAACGATATTCTCAACACATTCAAATATTTTCAAGTACATCAGTATATAAATTCAACAATCTTTAAACTCTGAATAAATACCATAACAATTTACAAATATATATATATCACACTCTTATTTTGTATATAAGCTATAGTAACGTTATAGTTTGCACCAAACAATTTGACCAGATAGACTCCTCTCAATTTCTATCTGCTACCATTTATTTATGTGAGGAAAAAAAATACTGTTTCTTTTATTTATGTAAAGAAAATAGAAGGTGTCCTCGATGTCCTAGGTGTCCTCGATGTTTTATTTTTAGTTATTTTAGCTCACTCTTAGAGGTATTTCACTTACTTCGACAAGAAAAATTTGAATGTGCGTTCACTTATTTTCGCGTTTGATCACGAGATTTATGCTGCAGCTAAAACCCGATAATTTTACATCTTTTATTATAAAAAACGAATTTATTTCCTCCGGTTCCAAACAAATCTAATTTGATGACAAATTAATGTTGGCCTCAAAGAAAAAACTCCGCTAAACAGTGAAGCGCACAAATTTCAAAGATTTGTACTACGTGAAGACACCTAGCCTGGACCTACGAACACACGGACGGATGGAGCAGAAGTGAGAGAGAAGCGACTGATATGAGCCGTAAATGACGATCGCTCCGAAGATGACCGTTTCGAGAATAATCCCGTCCCACAATAATTCCTAGGTAAAATAAATCCCGACCAAAAACGGGGTTGTTTATTTCTCCAAAATTTACCGAAATTTCAGGACTTGTCCATCCCTAATTACAAGCTAAGGGACACCTAAATTAAGCAGGCGTGGTGACGAAAAAGGGCGCACGGAACTAAAATTCCTCTATCCAATTGATTACCGTTCTACGGCGGCGCCCCTTGGCTGACTGGCGCCCTAGGCTGCTGCCTAGTCGGTCCAATGGTTTAATCAGACACCAGCTGAAACTGCAAAATGTCTAAACTAATCCAAAGAAAAAATAAATTAGAATAGCTAATATGTTTAATATTTCTTGGGGTCCATTTCACAACTTCAAGGTACAGAACGTAAATGGTCCTATTTAAAATAATGGGTGGTTTCAGATCGTAAAGATACAAAATGTCAAGGTAGTATTTTTTATAACTGTAAACGCTGAATGTGATTTCACTCCAAACCAAATATGGATCCACTCCTTTCAAACTGCTTGTAAAAACAACTGTTTCACAACATCAAAGTACAGGCAACCTCGAAACAGTGCTGCTGTGATTCTCAGTTACTAGCTGTCACGGATCAGACTGTACTTGACGTTCTGAAACTTGACATTGTGTACTCCGCATCAGAACTGAAACATGGATTACAGATCGAAAGGTTTCAAATATTTGTTTGCCTCCAAGTGGACTGAAAGCGAGCGAATTACTGACCTGGACGTTGTGAAACTTTACGTTTTGTACCTTGACTTTCTGAAACAGCTAAATTAAAAACATTGTAAATAAGAACCTTGACGTTTTGTATCCTGACAATTTGAAGCAGCCAAATTATTAAGTTTAAATAAAAGAGGACCTGGACGTTCCGTACCTGGAGGTTATGAAACGTTCCCATTTCTTGCTGGTTATATAGCTAATGGTGTTTTAGGTTTAATGGAAATGTTGACTCGAGAAGATCTATTGAGCCTTTTGAGCCCCAGGCAGCTTCCAGTTGTTTTGATGTTTTGAGTTTAGTAAATAAAAGGTAAGTTTGCCTTTTAAATCATTGTTTTTACAAAGGTAAATATTTACAAAAAATATATTATTTTTTAATTGTTTGCTTATAGTTTTGTTTCAAAGTTTAGTCCTTGAGGTTGTTTTCGTTTTTTTTAGATTTTATACAAGTGTATTATTGTTCACATTAAGATTATTTTTCCTTATAGATAAATCCATTAACTAGAGTACAGTCAATTCCCAATTATCCGGGATCGGGTTGCGGTTTAACTGGGGTCACGAAAGGTTTATTTTTATAATTTTTATTTATCCCCTTCTAAACATAAATAGAGCAATAATAACAATTTTGTCGCCAAATTATCTCCTTAATCATATTTAATTTACTTTATTTATCAGAATAAATCCTATACAAACAATTTAGTAAACACAACATAATCTCAGAGTCTGTCATCTCGCTAATAAGCCATGGGCGCGTGATGGGGAGCGATGGCCTTGACACTGCAACTGACTAGGCAGTGCGCGGACGGACGGTGGACGAGGACGTCAAAAAATAGAAACATTTCAAAACGATCACCCTTCTCGCAGCTGTTCACCCTTGTGCCCTCAGTTAATTTCCCTCAGTGCAAAATTAATTAGCATACTGTTTGGTGTAGTTTAGAGAGTTCGGTTTTTAGAGATTTTTAACCTATTAAATATCATTCGGCGTTTTTGATAGTATTTACTGCTATCAGCCATTGCTAGTATTAACTATTATTATCGTGATTGTTTGTAAATGTTAACACTATTTCAAGATTTTCAAAAGTATTTAATTTACATAAACATATCTTAAATGACATTAAAACACAATATTGTAGTATAAAAATTTTGATAAACCTTTATTAGATTCGTAATATTCAATTTATTGAATCCCTTTGTTTTAACCGTGGTTTTGGGTTATCAGTGACCCTCCAACCGGTCATTACCCCGGATAATCGGGAGTTGACTGTAGAATATTTATTTCTACAGTCATTTATAAAACTAGCAGGACCTGCTGATAAAACTTTGGTAAATACGTTTAGTACGGTATGTTTATGAATTTATATATTTATCATGCTAATTTATGTTTATATTTAATTTGCTGAGTGTGAAAGAGCTATTTTTATTTTCCTTGTTTGAAATCGACCAATATCAATCTTGCCATCATTCTCAAAAATTTATGAAAAAATCATGTACAAAAGGTTGTCCGACTTCTTGGAAAAAAATAACATTCTTGATGATACCCAGCATGGTTTTCGTCCAGGGAGATCAGTACTAAGTGCAGCAGTAAATTTTATTGAATCAATAATAGAATCAATAGATAACGGTGAAGAAGTCATTGGTATTTTTATGGATTTAACAAAAGCTTTTGAAAGTGTAGACCATGACCTGCTATTACAAAAATTAGCAGGTTTTGGAGTCAAAGGAATTTCGTACAAATGGTTTGTGTCATATCTATCGGAGCGCTATCAATATGTTGAAATAAATACTTTTCATCAGAATAGGGTCGCAGGTGCAGCGTCGGACCTGTGTTTGGTCTCTTGTGGTGTTCCACAGGGATCTATTCTGGGTCCGCTGCTGTTTCTGTGCTACCTAACCGGTTTTTCAAAGTCTTCAAAATGTCACGCAAAATAATCTATGCCTATATGCTGATGATGCAAACTTAAAAATCTCAGCAGTAAACCAGGATAATATTGAACTCTTAAGTTTCTTGGAATTGTCCAATGTCAAACAGTTCTTAGACACAAATGGTCTATTGTTGAATTCTGAAAAGACAAACTTTATGGTATTCTCAACAAAACAAAACCGAAGAAAAATAGCCCCAAATATAATTATTGAAGAAAAAATCATTGAACAAGTTAACAAGACAAAATTCTTAGGGTTGAATATTGATGAAAACTTTTGCTGGGATCATCATATTGAACATATAGTTAATAAAATTAGCTCCGGTTTATATGCACTTAAACGTATGGCCTGTTTGTGTAATATTAATATCCTAAAAAAAATCTATTTTGCCCTCATACACTCACATATATCATATGGTATTTGTTTGTATGGAGCAACAACAAAATTAAATCTTGATAAAATCTTAAAACTGCAAAAAAAGGCCATAAGATCTATTTGTAATCTAAAACGCGACAAATCTTCCAAAGAATACTTTAAGAATCTTGAAATCTTAACAGTATATGGTCAGTATATTTTTGAATGTATATTATATTTTAAAACGAATACGAAATTACAAATCAAAATTACAACACATCAGTATGACACAAGAAGAAAAATGGAAAAAAATCTTGATAAACATAGATAAGAATTCTACACAAAAAAACTACCTACATGGGGAACAAATTTTTTAAAGCACTCCCAGATGAACTAAGATTAGAACACAATTTAAATAAATTAAAATCCAAATTAAAATCCTTCATAATAAACAAACATTTATATTCTTTTCAGGAGTTTTACAATAAAAATTAGATTTAAATCGTATTGGGAGCAGCATGTGCTTGCTTTGGGGTTGGTGGGCCCTGGTCCTATGTATATGTTAAATATAAGTATGACGCCATTTATTGTATTATATGTACAAAGACAAATAAAGATTTATGATTGATTGATTGATTGATAAACCACCACATATATGTAATGAAGGAGAGTTTAACACATTTCGTTGAATAAATAATGCAAGAGGGAAGGAAAGATTTGTAAGGAGGAAACGCTTTTTGTGTGGGTAGGATGGAAGAACAATAAAATATTTGAAACAATAAAAGATTCTTCTGACCTACTAAAGGCTCTGGCTCAAGTTGGTTAGCTGACTTGTCGATGAGATGGGAGCTAGCAAGTTGGGCTGAGAGAGCTAACAAAATGTTCAGACAGGGGCCTTTCAGGCCTAGGTTTTCAAAATTATTTAATTAGGCTAAATACATTTCCAGGTTCCTCCCCTCAGTTTTATTGAATTTAATCATATATATTAAAATTGAATTCTAAACAATTTTTAGGCTTGTCTACGCCATTTGCATTTTCATGTGAGGTGAGAAACGACATAAACTCATCTCAGAATGGCCAGCCTCGAATGAATCCCGAGACCTCCCAAAAGCAATATTTGTTTAATAATAATAGTACCGCTCCTAATTTCTTCTTTGTTTACTTTAGTTTTTTATAAGTTATATGGATGGTTTCAAATGTTATTTGCCAATTATAAATATATATTAAGGGTGATATATATAACAACAAATTTTAAATTTAATTTTTCTATGTTTATGAAAACTTACTGTACTTATTTTCTTGAGGCTTGGATCATGCAAACAGAAAGATGATTCAAAACCTGAAGAAGAAGATCCTAAAACCATTAATGGATGTAGATTATTATCCAGCGATAAAGATTCAGATGTAGAACAAACTATAGTATTACATGTCATCCATTCATTATTTAGTGATAATTTTCCCATTATGTGCTATTTTATATTTAATATCCCTTATTAATGTGTTAATTAATTAATTTCCTATAAATGTGTTATTATATTAATTGCCCTATGTTCATGCCCAATAATAACCATCATTATCACCACTCCTCAGAAAATCATTCCCCTCTATGTATTTAATGTTTATTTATCTGTGCAATTGTAAAATAATATGTATTTCATTAATTAATCACCAATAATTATTCACAGCCTATCCCCATCTAATAGCCTACTCACTTAATTTAATATGTTTGCTAATAATAATATTTTAGATATAATTTATGTGAGAGGATTGCAATAGAATTAAAATTTAATATAATATACTTTTCAAAAATAGTCCTTAAGGAATCTAAATTACAGTGACCAGTGTTAACTTATGTGTGTACCATGTGCTTTCAACAATGGACCATGCTTCCAGACCTCATCTCTGCTAGATCTTCCTTCTTGTTCCAGATGCCATAGTGTTAAGACATAAAATTTTGTGCAGGACATTGTTCCTATTTAAATTCACCCAGTATGGCCTAAGTTTTGAATTGCTTAGTGCTCAGTAATTAGGGACTCATTGCTCAGTATACCATTTTAAATTCACTCCCTTTTCTTTGTTTCATCCCAAAATTGGTATTGAGTGAAGAACTTTGTAAGCTGATTGGTAAACCACTTCCATTGTGTATTCTATTAGGGACTTGAAAGAATACATACATTTAATAGAACAAGTCTAATGTTCTGAAATTTAAATTAACATCAAGAGTATATTATTACATTGAACTATCTTTTCTAAATTTAATTTGAGTATTTTAATCATCAGTAAATTCAGTGAAAACCATTGGACTTTCCTTTTGGACAACACCAAAATTTATCATTGTTGCAATTTGTAAACAACATAAGCCTAATTGGACTAAATATTCTTTCATACATAAATTCAACGTTATTCAAGTCAGCACGATACTTCCCCCCTGAGAAAAAGAGCCCTCATTTATAAAAGAAACCCATTTAATAGAAATATGAACATTTTAGTCTTAAGCCTATATGTATTATTGCCATCCATGTTATAACCTAGGCCATTCACTGTAACTTTCCCCTGAATTGTAGATTATTTGTAAATCCCCTTTGATTGATAACTTTTAAAACACAATTGTTGTTATCAGATAAATAAATATTATATTGTTCCTCTGTACTTTGTATTTCAATTAAATAGTTAAAAGACATTCTAGAAAATTGTACACCTACCTTCTATTGAAATCCAGATTAATTACAAAACACATTCTACTCACTACAATAAACCAAAGAAGACCATAGGTAGAAATATATTTATTGATGAGTCAAGTAAGAATATTTGTGAGCTATATTTAAATAGCCTAGTGAATTTTGTAGATAGTAACACTAATTATTGTGAAGACAAGCTAGGCTCAGCACATGGTAGCCATTGTCACAGACCAGATAGCGTTCTTTTTATATATCCACATTTCCGATCACATCTGAACAAATAATTAATTGAGATTTAATAAATTAGAATCATAAGTAAGAAAAGTATATATAGAAAGAAAGATTAATAAGAAAACCGATAATCGAGATTGTGTGAATAAAACTCGTGAAAAAGAAAAAAATACTAACATTGAGATAGAAGAATCTCGGAATCCAAAAGCAACCAAAGAGAGTACATATTCACTCAGTAAAGCTCTCGATTCCAAATCAAAAAATGGGACTGATGAACATCAGGGAAGAACCAAAATATCAGTAGTAGATCGAGAGAGGTTGATAATACATCATCTACTTCATACCCATCAAAAAGAAAATGGTAAATTGTGTTTATAATAACTGATAAGTATATCTTCATAAACTGCATATCAAGTTACAGTGAAATCTGGACTAATATGGCGGACAGTCAGTCGAGATTTAGAATAATTTGGATTTCCTGCAGGTGGGCATGAGTCATATGAGACACGAACAAGGCAAAGTGACGTCTACACTACAAAGCGAGCGCAGTGAACTTGGACTCTCCTGATCCCATGTGACAACTTCCACTGGTTAAAAATCTTAAAATACAAATTTGTAATATTAGGGTCTAGCCTTGTAACTTTTCAAATACTAATACATCAAAAACAAAATAAAAGTTGATGTTTTTAGCCCAGAGAGTGAGACTTATTCAATTGTCACTGAACGAGCACCCCACTGGTTATGATTGCTGCTTAAGTCTAAACATAGAGGACATAGATGATGTTCACAATTTTAATTACGTTTAGAAGTATGTTTTTAAGTACTATTAAGTTGAGAAATTCTATTTGACATTTTTAGGTCATTTCTGGATGAATTTCAACCAGAAAGCAGTGATGAAGAGGATTTGCAGCCAAAAGAGAAGGAGAAAGAAGAGAAAAAGTGAGTTACAACCCTGCAGTGAGTCATATTTTAAAAATACAATTGCACATGAAGCACATTTGCAGATTTTAGAATTCACTATTATTAAATTAACATTAAAAGAACACTTCTTGTTTGCTAGATTAATATTTAAATATTAACCAGTGATTATTTGAAAAGAGTTATCGTGAATGGTTCCACCTCCTTTTTTCCAGTTTAAACCCCTTTTACAGTGTTTTATTCTATTTAATCTTTTGTATTTTACGCAACTCACTTTCTACTTTAAACAAGAGGATTGATTGATTGATTAACTAGCCGAGGCATGAATTGCACACCTCACACCTCACACCTCACACCTCACACCTCACACCTCATGCTGCACACCTCACACCTCACACCTCACACCTCATGCTGCACACCTCACACCTCACACCTCACACCTCACACCTCATGCTGCACACCTCACACCTCACACCTCACACCTCATGCTGCACACCTCACACCTCACACCTCATGCTGCACACCTCACACCTCACACCTCATGCTGCACACCTCACACCTCACACCTCACACCTCATGCTGCACACCTCACACCTCATGCTGTACACCTCACACCTCACACCTCATGCTGCACACCTCACACCTCACACCTCATGCTGCACACCTCACACCTCACACCTCATGCTGCACACCTCACACCTCACACCTCACACCTCACACCTCACACCTCATGCTGCACACCTCACACCTCACACCTCATGCTGTACACCTCACACCTCACACCTCACACCTCATGCTGCACACCTCACACCTCACACCTCATGCTGCACACCTCACACCTCACACCTCATGCTGCACACCTCACACCTCACACCTCACACCTCACACCTCACACCTCACACCTCATGCTGCAAACCCAATAAATAAAATACACAGTAGAGATTTAATTAAAATCAATATATTTCCTTGTTTATCCTCATAGGCAACAAGCAGAATTTGAGGGTGACTTTTGCTCTTCAGAACGGAATGATTGAAAATTGAAGGCGACAAATACAAATACAGGTTGTTTGTTTGATACCTCACTGGCTGAAATCAGTTTAAAAATTAACGAGGAGTTCTGTTTATGCCTATAGCTAAAGATTTCTGCCTATCGGGTTTTCTTGTGAATCCCACCAGAGAGCTCTGAAACTAGCAAAATTTTGATGTTCCAGAAACGTGTGGGATTTATTTCAAAACAGGCATGGGGTATCAGATTTGTATGGGAAATCAAATGGCATAATGTGATGTCAGTGGCTTGTAGCTAAATAGCTGATACTCTATCAGAGTCCATATCTTTGGCTGTAGGTATGATACGGTTGGCAAGTTGTCGCCGTGTATCATATTATGTATGTAGAAAAAGTGTTTGTAGGCCTAAATAGATCAAGCCCCAGAACCTGTGAAACCAGTGGCTGACCTAATGTTGTGTTAATTTTGCTATGGGCATGTTAAGTTTGCGTCAATATGCTGAAGGCCATACACACAATAATTTGTTTGGATTTTCTACGTATTTTTATTCAGTCGTGTTGTCTTAACACTCTGTTTCAGAACCTCTTTTGATTTTGATGCGGCTGATGAGGACTTGTTTAAATCCACTAAAGACAAGAAACAGTAAGTGACACTTTTATGATTGTAATAAAATTAATGTTTCACCCAAAGTATACCAATAGCTCTACAACAGTTTGTAACAGTCTAAAACAGTTTGTTTTTTTCGTAACAACTTTAATTTAAATCTTACCAAATTTTTGTATTACTGATATTTTTGATGTTGATCCTAATATTTATTACTCAAGCATATTCTTTGCCACGCTGAGGTCTCAGGAACCACTGATTTTTATGATTGAAGCATCAAGGAGAGGTCTCGATGCCTAGTTTTGCAGAAAATCATTAAAACTTACATCGGCCCTCAGGGCTACGCCCTGACCTGATTAACATGCCTTCAACGTTGCAATGATAATCTTATGGAAGAACAGTAATCATTGAAATTGAGCATTTGACTTTTGTTGAAGGTAACAAAACACAGTTCAGAAACAATATCAGCTGTTTTAAGCTAACTTCTGGAATTACATCTCAAGTTAAACTAACAGAAGTATTTGCTCAAATTCTAGCTGCTGGATTTGCTAGTCTGTTTTTAGTATCGCTCAAATTTACTCCCAGACCAGGATTCTAGACTGCAAAACCGGGTTGATAATAGGAGTTTGAAATTGCTCAATATTTAACTTTTAAGACAATTTTGGAATATACTGTATTTAATGGCTTTATTTATACCTACCAATGACCGCATTACTAATGGTTTAATGCATGACTACAAGCACTTATTTACAAACAAATTGGAGGAATTTGTCCTTGGCTTGTAAACATATATAACACTTACTATCTATGGGGGGGGTTGTAGTGGTGACTCGTTTCTGCAGTGTTTTGCGGGGGCACAAGTGTTTTTCTTTCACGTTTGCCTGGGCACATACCACTATCTTAAATGTCGCTGAATATACCAGCAAGCGCACCAGAATACTGCCTTTCTTTTAGTATATTTTGTTTGAGTTGCGATTCTAGGCCACCTTTTTACCTTTTTACCTTTTTTATTTAACTTGTAACAGATGTTGTTCTTTATCAATTTCTGACATAACAGCCTTCTGTAACTGTTTGTATGATTAATTAACATCACACAATATAACATACTTTATACAATTAATAAGTGGGATATTGTGTAAATTAATAAACTAACTAATGGTTATTACTGCAGTAGGCCTAAGCTGCATGAGCAGCCTCAAATCCAGGTCACTAGAGGGGCTATGGGAAGCAAAACCCTACGCCTACAGGTTATCGTTTTCCAACAATTTTTGCTTTTCATGAAGACATTAGCCCAATCGTCTCTCAGATGTCCTTTTAATACAGTTTATAAATTTTCTATATTTTTTCAGCCATGTTTTACTTTCTCCCCCTATACATAGTATATGGAGAAAGTATTGTTTTCGTCAAAATTTTCGAATTTGAGTTGTTAGTGGAAATATTTGTTTTGGTGCTCCCTGAACACAAAAAAGTGGTTTTTACGTGATGTCTGTCTGTGTGTGTGTGTGTGTGTGTGTGTGTGTCTGTGTGGATGTGTACAGAGCTAGAGCCCTAACCAATGGGACGATTTTTATGAAATTTGGTATGTAGGTACTAATCCACGATATCTCCAGGCGTTTTTTTCATTTTTTTGAATTTTTGATTTTTAAGGGTAATTATCCCCCAAAAACCGCCAAAAAACATGAAAAATCAAAATTTCTCAAAAACGGCTCTAATGATTTTGATTAAACTTTAGTCGTTTGAAGAACTTTATTCTTCCAACAAAATGACACCACCTGCATTTCTTTAAAAATTCGGGTTCAGAAATTACAGGACTTAAAACATCAAAAATTCAGTTTTTTGGATTTTTCATAAAAAGACATAAATATAAAAAAAATTACTATTCACAACTAAAAATAGCTCAAAAAACTAAATAATTTAGTATTTTGAATTACTATTCTACGATTGCTGGTTTCGGAGGAAATTGAAATTTTCATTTTGCGGTAAACACAGTACGTTGTTCAATGTTATTCTTATGGGGAATACAAAAATTATTATTTCTCTCTTATTTACTGATAAATTTCACTCAAACTTGATATGCTTGTCAATTTAGCATTGGCCAACAGAGGAAATTCAAAATATGTTGTCCCTTAATAACCCTGGAGGGGGGAATAGGGGGCATTTACCCTCTTAAAACCACGAGTGTAGCAATGGATTCTGTAGTGCCTCCAAAGCAGGGATTTGGGTGGATGTTTTTTAAAACAACTTGTTGACAAGATTTTCTGTACATTTTACCATGCTTTGTATTCTATATTTAGTAAATAAAAAGTAATTTATTCGTTAAAGTTGGGCTAAAAGGGAGAAAGTATGTGTCAGTTTCCTGATACCGTTTATTTTTATCTTATTATTATAATTCCTTTTCTGCTGATGGGGGAGGGGGTGATTGCTCCATTCGCACCTCACACCAAGATCCTCCTCTGATTCTTAGTGTCTACATAAGTTTCGAGTTTGAAATGCTTTCGCTTTGTGAGCTAAAATAAGACTTTGTTAATGTTTGACCAAAAGATTTTAATTTTATTTAAATTTCATACATGATGAAATTGTACACATTGTTTGCAAAGTTCTCTTCCCTCAGATATAAAATCGTCAACAAAATAATTAACAAGCTAGATTTCTCAGTGTTATATCAAAGTTTGTCTTAACAAAAACTCTAAGAAGTCAGTCATCATTTTCTGATCATAAATAAACAAGATACATTATTTTCTGTTCCACGTTGGTTCTTAGGGAGTATGAAACCAATTATTTTATTTTTATTGCCAGATTGATTGCTTAGTATAAATTTTGCAGCTCAAGATTGCCTTATTCTTACGATGAGCAAAGTAAAATCTTAAAGTACATCATAGATCACTGTGAATACTCAAGAATCAAGGGTCGAGAATTATGGATGATCATGGAAAGGCGGAAGGTAAGTTCCTGGTAAAATATTTAAACAATTATACCTATTTCAAAATTCCTGTATAAATATTTAAGCAATTTAAAACGTTTTGTAGAAGAATGTGATATTCAAGTATGAAGTTATTTAAAATATATTTTGAAGAACCTATGAAGCTTTCTATACGCTTTAAACTGGCGAATGACACGAGAGTCCCTTTGGCCTTAGCTCGTGCCAAATTTTAATATTGGCACCTGGAACTCTCACACGTAAGCTCACGTTTATCCTTACAACTTTTGTAAGACATTACATAAGATTGCATCCCCTGGATTATACTGTATTTCAGATTTGTTTACATCTGGAAAGGTTGTTGTGCCTCGGTATTTAGTAAATGATATAGCTAAGAAAGCAAAAATAGTTATCGGATTGGAAAAATACCCCATGCCCCCATAGCTAAGAAAGCAAAAGTAGTTATCGGATAGGAAAAATACCCCATGCCCCCCATAGAAAAATGTTTCCTCTCTTGGAATGATGTTTTTGGAATGACACTTCCGCTCTTCAGGCCTGTATCCTACTTAAGTGGTGATAGTTCTAAGAACTTAAACTAAGAAATGTTTTTAAAGAACCTTGTGTAAGATTTAGTTGTTGGTATGGTATATTTTCACACAAAACTCTAATGCCCCGTATTCATAAAATACTGTTCACCTTGTTATACTTTCATGTCAGAAGTTGTACAAAACTAATCTGTCTTTGTGTGACGAGTAAAAAACACATGAATACTCACTGAACAGCTTTAATTCAGTTCATTATATTATACTGGCCAAACTGGATGGAATTGAAAGAGTCTGGTGCAAAAAATGTTATATAGATGAGCATATACTGTAATTTTTATTCAAACAAGTTATTTTTTAGTTTCCGTGTTAGTGTTGTTAATTTTATTACTCTAGTAAGTCATGGTTTGTTTGAAACTCATAAATGTTTTTTTTTTAGATCTGTCCCAATCGAACGTGGCAGAGCATGAAAGAACATTTTTTGAAGAAAATTGCATTCCATTTAGAAGCATTTGATTTTCTATCAGCAAGCGATAAGATGAAATTGAAACAAGTCCTCTTCTGAATGATTAACTATCCCAACTGAGAATTGGTTAATATGTGCCTTTTGTGTAAATAGACTGAGCTAAAAATATATATAATCTTTTTAAATATTCTGCATTAAATATTTTTTAAATATTTTGCTCGTCTTTGCATTTATCACTCAAACTGTTTATGTAAACATAGTTCTGACTTCATTTTTCCTATTAGTCTTAATTTTTGATTGTTTCATTAGTTTTTTATTTTTAAGATTGTAACATTTTGTTTGTCTAATTTTAATAAAACATCAATCATTTATAATTTCATACAGATAGTATTGTTATTGTTATGAAAGTTTAATATACATTTCTATATACTCTGTGTGTCTCAGTTATCCTTTTTACTAGTTATATACCAATCATTATATCAGGATTTTTTATTCTTTTTCTATTGCACTGGACTTTTCCTCATGTATTACTTAATTTCTTTGCAAAGCTAGCTCCACTTGATTGTGCAGAAAAGTATATTGAAGCTTTGGATTGTGAACTTAAGCAATACTAGCTTTGCCTGTTTACCTAATTTACGTTGTTGTCAAATCAAATTACATAGCTGATTAATTCAAATGTATAAAAATATGTCTTAACTTGTCACTTTTAATTAATTTATGTCCGATGAGCTCAATACCTACATCTTTATACTCACTATATGAGAGGTTGTATGTACAAAATAATATTTGGAAATAGTTGGAGTAGAACGACATTTAGAAATCGGTCTAATCTGTCATATATGTTGTTTCCATCATCTAATCATTAATTTAATCATATTGTTGTTATGTAAATAAAATAACTGTTCGTCAGTATACCATGTTCAGTGGGACAGCTGGTTATCTCAGTCACTCCGGCAGTGGAGCAAGTCAGCTCAAGATGTTCCGCGTTCCCGCGTGATGTGTAGAACTGTTCTTGTTTTAAAAATGGCCATGTGAACAACAACACCTGCAGGTGGACATATCTACTATACTGACGATTCATAGGTAAGTTACGTATAATTAAAACATCCACCTTTTTAAATTTTTTCTAATTAAAGCAGGATCTACATTTGATATAGAGGGGATCGTTTTTGTGCAAGTTTTTCTTGAAGACAGATATCATTGATTGAAGTATCACATTTTACAATTAAACTCCCACATGCATACTTCAACAGTTTAACTCTTAATTTAACTTGTATCTTTGTTACCATAAGTTATTCTATTACGCTGTTTTTGGATGATCTTTACAGATATAATCTGAAATATGCACAATCACAGCCAAAGATATAATCTGAAATATGCACAATCACAGCCAAAGGTCGTACTGCAATATAAAACAACGCCATGGGTCACGATACTTACAGGAATTAAGGTGGGAGAGAGACTGGATATATATTTTAAAGAAGTATATAAAGGTTCTCTTCTGGGGATTCGGACAATAACTCGGAAAACACTGATGGCAGGCTTCATAATGAGCGAGAAAAACTTATGTTTCTGCGAGTGAAAAACTGTAGCTCGCTACCTCGTCATCTGAACGACAATAATTAATCCCCTCGGCAAAATAGTCATGAGAGCCCTCAAAGTTATTAACTTGTCCAGTTTTTGTCCGGACCCTTAAGTACTATTGCGGGTGCGGAATCACACCTGCTGCATTTTATTATTTGTACAAATGGAGACACGAGCTGTCGTCGTCTGTAAGGTGCTACTAGTGAGTGAAGAGAGTTACGTGGAGAGAGTGCTCGCGCCACAGTCACAGCCGCACAGTATACAAGGTTGTAAGGTACGTGTAAACAACCCGCTAATTGATCGCACCTGATTTTCTATTATAATTTTTGTTTACTTGTCTTGATAATAAAGTTGCACTTTGCTTCCTTTTTCCTTAATCTTATTTCTATAAACGTTCCTAGATTTCATTTTTCATTTAAATGTATTATTCTTGAGAAGGTAATATAGGGAGAATATTGAAAATGCAATTAAAATATGAAGATTTTGCTGTTTTGATGTTCCCGTTTAATTTTAAGGTTCAGGGTAAAAAAAAACAACACTTAACCCCTCCACTTGATCTTTGTTGACCTGGATGGAGTTCCCAACATTAACCCTTTGAAAGCCACTGTGGTTTTCTCGGTGATACTACTCTCGACCTTATGGCGGAAAGTCAATGCCACCCTCACGTGACGCGGTCATCGGAAGGGGAGACTTACTGATACGATCATACTTCCATCTTCCTGTCGATTTCAGGAGGGTGTTGGCCACCCCATTGCAGTCCCTGTTAGCCCAGCAACGACACACCGGGAAGTGCATGTAACGGTGGGGCGAGGGACTCACTTTGACCGGGGAGCCACAGAAATACCGGTGACAGCAGCGTCTTGTATTATAGGATTCGACCACAAGATTACCGTCCTGCCGCTTCTCTCAAGCTCATGCAGCAGCTAATCGTGCGAGAACTTGCGGTGATCGTGGAAAGTGGCTCGGTTCATGAATTTGCGATCGGCGCCGTACAGAATCGTCCTCTCCCGGTCTGGGAAAAACTCTTTGACGACGACAGACATGAACCTCTGTCGGCGGGAGTATTTATCGAATCTCAACGTGTCAATTTCCTATTCTCGTACGCGCGCCGCGTCTCGTCGAAGTATCAGTGTCGGAATTCCGTGTAAGCGAGAGGATATCACCGCCGTGCATGGAACTGTAGTTGTCCACGGCTGCCAATCGCACACACTCGTCCACCGCCGCCGATATCCTTTTCCTCATTTTCTCACGCCACAACTCGCCCGGTCTCGTAGTACACCCGATCGGCGGTGAGCCTGGAATACACAAACTTCCCCTCTCAGTTTTCCATACAGGTGACTACCCAGATAGCAAGGAAAATTTGCAGAACATTTGCAAAACATTTTCAACCGCAAACCAAAATGTTTGCAGAAAATATGCATTGCAAACATGTTTGTTTGCGAAGAACTTTCCGCAAGTATGGAAGTCTACACTTGTCATATTTGCAGAAAGTTTTCACTGAATGTTTGCGGAAAATTTGCATTGAATATTTGTAGCAAATATGCAAGGAATGTTTGTGAAACGTTTTCACTGAATGTTTGCAGAAAACTTTCACTGAATATTTGCAGTAATTATTCAAAAATTGTTTGCAGAATGTGTTCATGAGTTTTCTGCAAATTTGCAAAATAGGTTTGTGGCACATTTGCAGTGGAATATTTGCAGCTAATATTCATTGCTAACATGTTTGTTTGCAAAATATTTTCTGCAAATATGCAAGTCTACACTGTTCACACTTCTAGCAATTTTGCAGTGGATGTTTTCATTGATCTTACATGTCTATATGATGGTTTGCAAGTTTCCTTTCTAACTACAAAATTATTAATGATGCTGCCAACCAATAATAATGATGCAAGATTGAGTTAAAATTCATTTACACTGATTTTTGTATGATAAAAATTATAGCAACAGCCTCATTCAATTGTCCTATCCTATTGGAACTGACTGTTTTAATTTTTGATGGTTATTCAACATGCAAACAAAATTATATATTTGAGATTCAGTTAGTATAGTTTATCATACTATCATATTAAACAAATTTAGTGTGAATCATATATTTAGAACGAAAGTTACTTGTGACCCAAAAACCCTGAAGTTTTGCCTACTATACATTTTTGAACACTCCACAATTTGTTTGTAAGCATATATGATTGTTATATTTACAAAAATATTTGAAAATATTGATGTGGTGTTTTCTATAACTAGAATAAGTCAATAAAATACATTTTAAAGCATTTGCACACCTACTTAACTTTACATGATTTAATCTTAATAATTAAATTGCAAATTAATTATTAATAAAAAAAATTTAATTAAATACACAAATTTCCCCTCTCAGTTTTCCATACAGGTGACTATACGTATTCGAGGGCTCCCAGATCGACGGTCACGCATTCCCGCGAAGAGTAGGGCGGTCGTGATGATTCGCGATCCACTCTAACTTCGTTTTCGAGGAATCACGCTGTTTTTCTTTATTTTTTTTTTTTTGCTTGTTTAGTCTCGTCGTCCGGCTCGTTAACTCCTCTCCTCGCCTTACGCTGAATCCGAAATTCGGTGGGCAGGAAAAGTAACATCGCCAGTATACGCGAGAACCGTCCTCGCCTCCCGGCCGGTTGGATTCGTTGGACGCGTGGACGGCGTGGCATCTCTGTCCGCGCGTCGTAATAGCTCGTGTAACGCTCTACTGTCGTACAGTAGGTGTTCCAGTCCGTGAGGGTACTGGGGGGGACAGTTTGAACCCGCGCCCGTGGCAACCGTCCGATTTCGTGGCCGAGGACCAGGCGGCGGAACGACGAGACGAAACGCCAGAAGTCGCGTTCCAAAATGTCTTCGCCGTCAGCAGTTCCGGAATCGTGCACTCGAACCACTCGTCTACCGCCGCGTACCCGGATCGCGACAACCCGGTATATAAATAAATAAATAAGGTCTTTATTTGGCAAGCGTTAAAGTACAAACTCTGTTTTTCATTACAACTTCTGTCAGAAAAGAAAATAAAACAACATAACATTCCATAAAAACAAAAAAGTAAAAAGTATATATCCAGGTCAGACGAACACTTCCTTTAGATATTCCTTAAACCTAACATAGCTGCAATCTTTTAAGGTGGATGGCAAAGCATTGTACTTTTTTGGGCCAAAGAACCTATATATAAACCCTTTTTTCCCCGTTTCCAGTTTTGTCTTTGGCAGGTGCAATAGGCTGTCCTGTCGGGTACTACGCTCTTTAATTTCGTGCCTAAAGACCAACTTCCTCCTAAGGTACTCAGGTTTTCCCGTCTGAAGAACTTTGTGAATCAAGTTGACAGTTTGCATATCGGAGGAGCCCATAATTGACAACACCTTGGAGTTCAATCCGTACTCACTAATGTGATCAAATTTTGTCAGGTTATAGACAAATCTAAGCGCTCTGTTCTGCAGCCGGGAAAGGATCGTCAAATTTTCCTGAGTAAGGCAACAGGCAAAAGCAAGAAGAGCATAGTATATATTACAGGAATAATGGTTGAACGGACAATTTCCAGCTTAGAAAGTTCTGGCAAAATTGAGCTTAATCTGCGAAGGGTTTTCAAACGGATTGTTACTGTTTTACAAATAGCTTTTACATGTTTAGAAAAATCAAGTTGGGAATCAAGAGTAACACCAAGAATATAGTAACGCGCGTAGCACTCCTCGTAAATGGTATTCTTGTCCCGCTCGGGTTCTTATCCGTTTGATTCGGTCGAAAGCGTACGGGTCTGGACGCATTCGTCTCTAGAACGGCGGTGTATCCGTTGACCAGGTGGTTGATCAGGAACGATATCTGACTTTCACGTCGTAACTTCCAGACTCAGAGCAGACCGTCACTCCCCGAATCTCCAGGTTATTCGTTTATATTTTCGGCCCGTCGCCAGACAGGACGGAGGCCAATGCCCGACCGTCAAATTTGGGATGGACGTGCAGGAACTCAGTGTCGTCGTCGTCGTCGTCGAGTCGCAACATGCGCAAGGTGTAAAAGTAGTGGGTCAGTATCGAGAGGCACGCGGAGAAAGACAGATCGTGGCGTATCTCGGCGAGTAATTTTTCCCTCTTCTCCCCTTCCAACAGGGGACAGACGAAACCGCGCAGTCCGCGTTTGACGTTGTTCGTCGCGTACGGCCCGCCGCCTTCCCCGTCCGACTCCTTCGCCCTCTTCTTCCGTAGCGGGCATCGCGAGCTACTGGACCTCCTAGTGATCGGTCCCACTGTGCAAGTGGCACAGCCACCGCTTATCCTCCGAACGATCGGAACATCACTCTTATTGTATTATTTGTTTTCTAAGCCATAAGGTTGAAATTGCGTATCTCACACAGGACCGGAGTTAAGCATAGGCTACATAGGCGGGCGCCTAGGGATTCACACCACAACAGAACTACACGCAAAAGTTGTTATACAAGCATAAACTAACTACAGTATGATACAAGCCAAAAAAGGTCACCACCTTGGACCTGCACGGCAAAAAGGTCCCACACCACTGGTTGAGCCTAGGGGTCCACAGTTTCTAAATCCGGCGCTGCTCACACGTCCGATATCTCGGACGTTGGGGGTTAAAGGGATAAGTGCTCACCCACACCACATGTTTAGCTTTCCTTAGGGGCCTAAATATGCTTAACCTGGCCTGAGTCCTATTTTTCTGTACATACGTTGTCTGTTTAATGTCTATACTCAATGCTTCAACGTTGAATGAGGATTGTTTCTCTATGTTTACATTTATGTCTAAGTCTAACGTCTAATTCTTATCATCTCTATGTTATGTCATGTGACATAACTTATGTCTTATGTCTAGACTACACGTGGTCTACAAGCTAGAGGGCAATGGCGAATATGGAATATTTTTAGGTTAGGGCCAGGGCAAGGGTTTTATAGGGTTAGGTTAGGATTTAGGCCGGAGTCGAAGGCAACACATTTTCTTAATTGCAGATAAGCTCCGCCTACAAGTTGAGTTTTTTTTTAGTTTCGTCGTTAATATTGAGTTTACCTTTTAATCGAATAGTTGATTGAAAATATTATCAATATAATACTAGTTTTCTGTGCTCATCAACTTATTATCCTTTACAATCAAGATGGGTAAAGGCAAGAAGAGAAAACTCAAAGAGGATAGTGAACAAGAATTTGATCCAGCCCCCAAACACTTATCAATAGCTCACATAAGGAATCAAGAAAAGCGATTGATAATAATATTAGAACAAGCTCAGTTGGAATCTGTGAAGGTAAGTTTTTGTATGTATACCTAACTTAAATTATACTTGAATCATTGGGTGAAGTGGTAGACGTGGATTTTGAAATCACTGCAGAACCCCTGTGGTATAGAAATCCCAGTTTTGGCAATTAACCCTTTGAGTGCCAGAGTTTTTCGGTCGTCATATCCCTAGAGTGCCAGAGTTTTTAACACAGTATATCCCAAAAGTGCCAGGCACAAAATCAACATTTTGCAAGGGTTTGCAAAAAAATTAATAACTTTTTTATTTGGTAAGATATTATTATGAAACTTTTTTTGTTTTGTAAGTTTAAAGTTTAGCTATAATATTATGCACATATATAATATTTAAAAAATAAGAAATAAAAAATTTGAATAAATATATGTATGTGGGAAATTTCTTTTAATTTTTTTTATTTGTTTCAGGTAAATAAACATTGTTCAAATATAAGATTTTCACCAAATAACTACTAGATTTATAGAGGACATGTTTCCCAAAATATTTCCTGAAAGTTTCATTAAATTTGGGCTTTAGGCGGACAAGTTATTTCCATAAATGTAAAAAAATATAAAAACGGCAAATTAGTACACAAGACAGTAGCCTAACTTTATTCAAGGGTTTAAGTTTTATTACAATTTTATTTCATAAAGCAGACTAACTAGGCCTCGTATATTTATGGAGTATATGTTTACCTGAACATATCCTGGAAATGTCCTGGAAGAAATAATAAAAAGTAATGGCGTAAGAAAAATTTTCTATAACAACGATTCAAAAAATCAACATTTTGCAAGGGTTTTGTACATAAAATCAATAACTTTTTTATTTGGTAAGATATTATTATGAAACCTTTTTTGTTTTGTCAGTTTAAAGTTTAGCTATAATATTATGCACATATATAATATCTAAAAAATACAAAATAAAAAATTTGAATAGGTACATAATATTATACATGCGGGAAATTTTTTATATTTTTTCAGATAAATAAACATTGTTCAAATATAAGATTTTCACCAAATAACTACTAGATTTATAGAGCTAGAAACTATCCTGGAAATCACCTGTAAGAAATAATAAAAAGTAATGACGTAAGAAAAATTTTCCATAACAACGATATATCGTTGCAATGTATTTTTCGGTAAGACCACCGACGACGATATATCGTTGTGAAGTATTTTTCGGATGTTCCGTGCACAACGATATATCGTTGCGTGGCACTCAAAGGGTTAAGGTAACTTTTTAAGCCTAGGTTACGTTTCACCAGAACTTTAAGCCTCGGTTACGTTTCACCAGAACTTTAAGCCTCATATTGTAACAAACCACCCCTTGCTTTGCCGGATTCATTTCACGCACCGTTCTGTAGTCTATTAGGTACGTGCAAAGAGAGGATAAACTGGCTACCAATGATTTTTATAAAAATATACATATAGCCTATGTACAATAGACTGATTCATTCATTTCATTGTTGCTGGGTTAGGAAACCCTAGCATAGCTTCGAGGCACGTCTTCCACAAGCGGGAATTTTGCACAGGTTACTGGAAGGATAGGATATATATAGCAGGAAAGGAAAGGGTGGGACAGGCAGCTAAATTGACCTTTTAGAGGGCCACCTCCCATGCTCCTGTGACAGCTGTGATCAGGCTCAAACAGACCCGCTCTGCCCTCCAACTGGCCAACTCAACTGACAGTATTCATGTAAAACAGCCAGGGACCATATATTCTCAGGTTGGGGACCAAACCCAGAGTTTCTGTCCCCAGCCGCTGCAAGTGGAGGGACCAAAGTTTGTCGTAATGGACAGCAAAAAAGACTTACCATTTGTAATCACAACTTCATTTGCTGTACCCATTGTCAGCCTCAAAACTGGGATAGACCAGTTTTAAGGTTGTCCTACAATAGACTCAAAAAATGTGAATCGTCCTAGTCTGATCTCTGGGTAGGACCTAGTCCAGACCTATTATCATTAAATTTGTAGAAATGGTTTGTTGCAAATAAAGATAAAACTTCTCATTTTAGCGCCATTAGTGTATACGTCATTAGCCCACATTACTCAAATATCTTGTAGTTTGTATCTTCGGGCACTCTGTCTTTTAGTTAAACTGATGTTGTGTATGATTTACGAGGCAGTGGACGTCGTCATGAGGAGGAGGAGAATCTTAATCCACTTACTTTGTTAGTGCAGATGTCACTTTAAAGCCTTGTTTGTATCTCGAATGACTCATGCCCACCCCCAGTAAAATAAGGATATTTCGAAATACGGACACATCAGAGATCAGAAGTTGTAGATGTATACGGTATATAGCCTAAGCCTACCAACTTGTTGCAGCAGGAGTCATTATTATCTGTGCTGCCAACCACCTATTTTAAACAGACAGATTTTTTTGACTTATAATTGTTTACTGATAGTCTACTTATCTTTGTTACCTAATTCATTACTGTCACTTGGTGGCAAGAATATGAATAGGCCTAGTTAATTTCTGCGTTTATGTCGGCATTTCCCAAATATTGTTTTAAACACCCGTATAAAATGCCCCTTCTAAAACATCGGGAATCTGTTGTACAAATAGTTTTTTTTAAACTAGTTCAAAGGTCGTCCAACAAAGTCTAGTACTGCATGTGAAAGGTCTTAATTTAGGTATGTTGAAGTAGGTTAAACCTTGTATGTGGCTTCACCTAGTTGAATAATATTGATATTTTCATGAAAACCCATATTTTTTGTTCCTTGCTGCAGCGAACCTGCGTACTCATCCCCAATGTTTCAGGCATATTGAAAATTAACCCATTGGCGTAGACATACAAGCTGGTCTCTTGCCGTACTTGTAATTTTATTAACCTGTGAATTGGAGTATAAAATTGGTGTTTTTAAATGGATTAATGGCGTATTTTAATTATAATATTGGTTTCTTTCAGTTTAGAGAGTCACATTGGCACACACACAGTAGAAATAAGTAAAAATTAGCAAAATCAGTGTTGACCATGTGCAAGTCTCAAAGAATTAACCGATCCCGTCAACTTCCAAGCAAGCCTGCCACTGTTTGTTTTTCTTGGGCCCTCCCACCAACGTTGCCACAGACCGGTTAACTCATTGAGAGTTGCACAACTGGTCAGTTTTGGTCGTGTGCGGGAATCGAACCCACGAACATCGAATCACCACCTGGCCAAGGTGTTTCCACGATGTAGCCAACTCAGCTGACACGACCAAAGGCCTGGCGGCGATATTAAGGTTTTTCAGTCAGTCCGCGCCCCTAGCGGATAAAACCGTAGACGCCCGCGGTCATTAGTTACATATTTTATTACTAGAGTGCAGCACCAATCAATTCCCGTTATAGGCTACTGCAAATAGAATAAAATTACTACCTCAATGGGTTAAAGGACTACTAACTACTGCAATGAAAACTCCCCTCTGACATCTGCTTTAGTTTCAGATTTAAAAATCAGAACTGGGGTTTTACTGGATTTTAATCTGTAATAAAACAAATGTTCTTCACAACCAGCAGTAAAGAGGTACATAATAATACCCCCGTTGCAGCAAACCTGTATACTCAGCATATTTCAAATGGTACCTCACTACATCATGAAGCCACTCTCCAACTTTCATCAAATCATACTCATAAATAAGTGAGATATGACATTTTATTTATTCTCCATAAGAAAAACACTAGGACTGAGTATGCAGGTTTGCTGCATCAAGGACCCAAAAAATCGGGGTAGGCCTATTATGCAAATACCAATGGATCAGCACCAGATAAAGCAACATACCAAGTTTTATCAACATATATTCATAAACAAGTGAGATATCACACGTTACTTATTCCCCATAAGAATAACATTATACCTGATGAGTAAGCAGGTTTGCTGCCATGAGGACCACAAAAAATGGTGTTTGTATGCGAATATCAGTAAACCCCAACCATATAAAGCCACATACCAAGTTTCATTAATATATGTTCATTATAATGCGAGATATAAAATTGTACTTATTCTCCATAAGAATAACATTGGACTATGTACTGTGTTTAACACTTTCAAGATCACGTTAACCAATTGACATAGAGCAATGATCAAAATACCAAATTGTTTGTTTTTTAAGCTGAATTTAATGGTGCAAACTCAAATCTGGATTTAAAAAGAATAATATATAACAAGTTAAAATACCCCCGTCGCAGCAAACCTGCATACTCAGCGAATTTCCAATGAATATATAACATAACACATTAAAACACTTAACAGGATTCATAATAAATATATTCACAAATAAGCGATATTTCAAATATTAATTAATCTCCATAAGAATAACATTGGGGATGAGTTCGCAGGTTTGCTGCAACAAGGCACACAAAATAATGGGTTTTTATGCAAATATCAATAGAACTCATCTTAGTGAATTCACATTCCAATTTTCATCCATATACATTCATAAATAAGTGATTAATAACATTTTAAGTATTTTCCATAAGAATAACATGGGGACCAAAGTAGTGTGGGAAGGGGACTTCTGGGCCAAGTGATTGACAGCTTCCGGTCACGTGACCGGAAGCGCTGAGTCATTAAATACGTCATCTGAGGCTGAGCCAGTGACGTAGGCGGTTTTGTGACGTAATGAGTGAAAGGTTAAAGTTCAAGGTCACGGGGAGGTAATTTTAAAAAAGTACTACCTCGCACGCGTAAAATCCGATTGTGATTCGATAGTTTTAATTCGATAAAAATATCGAATGAAAAAATCGAATGAAGCAATCGAATGATACGAGTGCGAGGTAGTACTATTTCATTTATTACTTTTTTTTACTTTTCTTTTTATTTACAATAAGTTATGTTTACAATAATTTATGTTTACAATAGTTCCCCGTTGTTCGTTGTCATCGATGTTGTTGATCCGGACGAGTTGCGGCCATCACTTCGCTTTCTGATCAAAGACGGTAGATACTTCGATTCCTGCGCAGAGTCCATGTTGTTTTTTGATGCGTAAAGTTCCAAAGATAAATCGTAACCGGACGCAATGAGAAGTCTTAACTCTTCATTAAAAGCCTCGAGGTCTTGGAAGGTCGCCAGATGAATAGAGTCATAATGAATACACCTAATTTTGATGGACATTTCAACAGAGAGCTCGATGTACACTGGTCAAGAGCCGGAGGTGTACTGACTATTCGCTAGCTAGCGTTTTGGTATCAAACAAAATAGTGGGGGTAAAGGTGTGGTGGGGCGGAGCAGATGGTGGACGGCAGATGGCAGGCGGCAGATGGTAGGCGGCAGGTGGCAAGTGCGCGGCAGATGGTTGCTACTACATCCACCATCATTAGTCAAACCCTATTAGGGATGCCATTATTGCTTCTGCATCAGTAGATATTGTGCTAGAAACTTCATGTACTTGTATTTCATCATTTGTATTGTCAGCTTGCTCAATATTAAAAGAAGAACATGTGGAAGAAACAGTAGTGCCTTGTATTTGCGAATCCATGTGAACTATGCAAGAGCCGCAGGTATACTGAAGTGATACAAGCATGTAGGATAGACACTCGCCTTTACCCCCCCACCACACCAGTTTCCCCCACCAAGTTTTCACATCGCACAATAACTACGGGACATGCATTAGTTAGGGTCTAGCTCTGACTCTGTGAGGATCGGAGCTCCGTAACTGAAAACATTAACAATTCTTGCTCGACACTGTTTTTACGCAATCATAACAGTCACTGCGATCTAATTTATTGCATGTACTCATATGATGCATCTTGCGTAGCAGACAACTTGCTAAGAATGTTTCAGCCTGGAGTATTCTACGGCGAAATCGCTCACAATCCACTAACAGCGTAGACCTTCTATCTTCACAGTCGGAGAAGTAGAAGGTGGTGGCAGGCGGACTGTTGAAGGACACCTTCGTCATATTTCTGTAAAACTGTGACATCTTTAGAATAACACAAACTCTATAGGTAGATGTTAATCCTGCAAGAGCTAAAAGTATAATGATATAGCGCTAGCGTGTATGATACCCACCCGACCTACCCGCACAACAACGTTACCTCGGTATACTTTAAACTATAAATAACTTGTCGTAGTTTAATCCATAAACAAAGTATTTATTAATGTCAGGCCTTGAAAGTGTTGTTTTCGCGCTGTTTCTTCCCTAATCTCAGTCGGATCTGAATTATATTCGCACCATCTTGTTCGTCTGATTAACCCGCGTAATTTGAGTACCCACTCGCTATACTTTAACCCAATAATAAAGAAGTTATTAGTATGTAACCTTGAAAACATTGGTTTTTTCGCTATTTCTGCTATACCGTTGGTCGGATCTGAATTCTGTTTGCACCATCTTGTTCGTCTGATTAACCCGCGTAATTTGAGTACCCACTCGCTATACTTTAACCCAATAATAAAGAAGTTATTAGTATGAAACCTTGAAAACATTGGTTTTTTCGCTATTTCTGCTATACCGTTGGTCGGATCTGAATTCTGTTTGCACCATCTTGTTCGTCTGATCAATTCGCGTAATTTGAGTACCCACATGACATACTTTGGACAAACTTTGTAGTTTTTTCGCTTCTGCTACTATACCCTTGGCCGGATCAAAATTCTGTTTGCACCTCCTTGTTCGTCTGATCAATTCGCGTAATTTGAGTACCCACATGACATACTTTGGAAAAACTTTGTACCCCCCCCCCAACATGGGTCATGTTCAAGGTCAAGGTCAAGTTCAAGGACTTTGGGACTTAGAAAATTTCACAAAGTGGGCTGCACAAACAAACTCTCCTGCCTATGTACAGGCCAAGTCCCTAACTTGAAATGCTTAGGGTGGTCCTGAAAAGGACCGTTTGCGTGCTGAAGGTTGGTCGGGATAAGGATCAGTTCAAACTTTATTCTTCAAAACCCACTTTACCCTCCCATCTTTTCTGGTTAAGAATAACTCCTGTGTATCAGGTATCAGAGGAGGTGGCGGTGGGAGAGACTGCGGCAGACGCACCTCGATGTAGTGGATGGTGTGTTGAAACAGGAACACGTGGTCCCCGTTGGTTGCCACATATTTATACTCCGTCATCCGCTTCAGATTTCGAAACTCGACCTTGGAGACTTCAAACGGCGTCACCAAGTCGTTCAGCCCCATCACCCTTGTCCGTTGCATCACCTCATCGACAGTCGGTGTTGGAGACGAAGGTTGAGCCGCCGATGTAGAAGGCCGAGGCTGAGCCGATGTAGAAGGTCGAGGCTGAGTCGAGGGTCGTTGTTCAAAATACAGCGGATGACCATGGAGATTCCGTTTGAGAGACTTCAAAGTTGAAGGTCTCTTAAACCCGCTCCTTCTTTCCGTCGACCTCTTCAAAGATTCCTTTAAGCGCTGGAGTTTTTCAGGAGTCAGAGGAGAAGACATGGTGTAAATAGGATGGAAGAGAAAATGGATAAGATAGAGTTGGATAGAGCACGTGTGTACTGGTTGCAATCCAAAGCCGGAATGAGGCGGCTGGCAGAGTGAAGCAGGTCGTAAAGTGAAACCTTGCCCTATCCATATATGGGTAGAAAGCTGAGGACTGGTTTAGAACCGGCCCCCCCCCCTGACGGAACCCCCCCCCCCGACGGAACCCCCCCCCCTGACGGAACCCCCCCCCCTGACGGACCCCCCCCCCCCCCCCGACGGAACCCCCCCCCCCTGACGGACCCCCCCCCCTGACGGAACCCCCCCCTGACGGAACCCCCCCCCCCCCCGACGGAACCCCCCCCCTTTTTGGGTCATGTTCAAGGTCAAGGTCAAGGTCGAGGGAAAAATGTTCTTGGAAGTGCGGGATAAAATCCCGCAACGAAGCAGGATTATCCCTTATCCCGCTTTCCCCTTAATATCCCGATTTCCCATTCTCCGTCTATATAACCCGAGATTTCGAGCGTCTCTTCGCAGTAGCCTGCCGCCCGTTGCGATGAACGTCCCACTGGGTTGCAGTGCCTGCTGCAGCGTAGGTCTGTTAAGTGTGCGTTGGGCCCGACGCGCAATTAAGAGATCCGCGCCCTTGCATGTTTAGTTAGTTTGTTTAAGCATGTTAGATAACGCTTGTAGTTTGCTGCTAGGTAATGTAGTTAGTTTAACTGTAGTTAGTTTGGTGTTGGTTTTAAAGTGTCTTTGAAGTGTTTTTATTTACTAATGAAATATGTACTTTTCTTTCACGCTCCCATTCAAAAAGGTATGGCACGAAAACCGACCTTATGTCTTTAAATATCTCAGGGGGATTATGTTTCTCAAATAAACACCTTTCCTAACCCCTTACAAAAAGGTACGGCACGAAAACCGACCTTGAGTCATTACGGCGCGCAAACCGGATGACTTTACCTATCTTAACCCTTACTCACGAGAAACAGATTCAGTCAGTTTGCTTATTTTTGGTTAAATTTAAGGGGACCTTGGTCAGGTAATTATTGTACTTCGGTTCGTAAAACTCTGACGCCTACACAGTGATGAACGTCCTTGCGGTTTCAGAGTGCACGACTGTTGTTAACTGACCATTTTGCTTATCTTGGGGGGGGGATACATCTTCGGGGAAATAAACTTAAGGGGACCTTGGTCAGGTATTATTGTACTTCGGTTCGTAGTACTCTGACGCCTACACAGTGATGAACGTCCTTGCGGTTTCAGAATGCGCGACTGTTGTAAACTGACCATATCGTTTGTTTGTTGGGTGAATAATTTTTTCGGGGGAGAGGTTAGTGTTCCGTTATCAGGTTTATTGCCTATAATTGCGAGCTTTAAACTAGTCCTCTTCTCCTAATACAGAGCGGGGAATAGAGCAGTTTGTGGTCCAAGTGAGAATCACTTACTGCTCTATTCCCCGTTTTGGCAACATGTTCAGATGACCTTGACCCACTTCGGGACTTAGAGAAAATTATTGTTTGGTAAAAACATTTACTCTTACAATAATACCCCTTCCCTATCACTACCCCCCCCCCCTTCCTTTCTTCAATTTACCTCCCACCACGGATCGTCGGCTATAAAAGCGGGGGCTGACCGCAGAGGTCTCACAGTCTCAGGCTGACAGCCTAGCTAGCTGTTCGCCTTAGCTGTCTGTAATAGCATCTTTAGTATATAGGTGGTACCCCTGTATACTAAAGATTCTACCTTAGCATGTTTGTATGTTATGCATGTTAGTTTGTTTTTTAGATTATAGCTTGTAGTTTGCTGCTAGAAAATGTAGTTAGTGTTGGTGTTTGTAATTATTTGTGGTGTTGGTCTTTGAAGTGTTTTATTTACTAATGAAATATGTACTTTTCTTTCACGCTTCACGCTCCCATTCAAAAAGGTATGGCACGAAAACCAACCTTATGTCTTTAAATATCTCAGGGGGGATTATGTTTCTCAAATAAACACCTTTCCTAACCCCTTACAAAAAGGTACGGCACGAAAACCGACCTTGAGTCATTACGGCATGAAAACCGGATGACTTTTTTACCTATCTTAGCCCTCACTTACGAGAAACAGATTCAGTTAGTTTGCTTATCTTGGTTAAATCTAAGGGGATCTTGGTCAGGTGATTATTGTACTTCGGTTCGTAGTACTCTGGCGCCTACACAGTGATGAACGTCCTTGCGGTTTCAGAGTGCATGACTGTTGTTAACTGACCATTTTGCTTATCTTGGGGGGATACATCTTCGGGGAAATAAACTTAAGGGGACCTTGGTCAGGTATTATTGTACTTCGGTTCGTAGTACTCTGACGCCTACACAGTGATGAACGTCCTTGCGGTTTCAGAGTGCGCGACTGTTGTAAACTGACCATATCGTTTGTTTGTTGGGTGAATAATTTTTTGGGGGAGAGGTTAGTGTTCCGTTATCAGGTTTATTGCCTATAATTGCGAGCTTTAAACTAGTCCTCTTCTCCTAATACAGAGCGGGGAATAGAGCAGTTTGTGGTCCAAGTGAGAATCACTTACTGCTCTATTCCCCGTTTTGGCAACATGTTCAGATGACCTTGACCCACTTCGGGACTTAGAGAAAATTATTGTTTGGTAAAAACATTTACTCTTACAATAATACCCCTTCCCTATCACTACCCCCCCCCCCCTTCCTTTCTTCAATTTACCTCCCACCACGGATCGTCGGCTATAAAAGCGGGGGCTGACCGCAGAGGTCTCACAGTCTCAGGCTGACAGCCTAGCTAGCTGTTCGCCTTAGCTGTCTGTAATAGCATCTTTAGTATATAGGTGGTACCCCTGTATACTAAAGATTCTACCTTAGCATGTTTGTATGTTATGCATGTTAGTTTGTTTTTTAGATTATAGCTTGTAGTTTGCTGCTAGAAAATGTAGTTAGTGTTGGTGTTTGTAATTATTTGTGGTGTTGGTCTTTGAAGTGTTTTATTTACTAATGAAATATGTACTTTTCTTTCACGCTTTAAAACTGATCTTGGTCAAAACTTTGGTTCGCAGTTGCCTGGCGCCCGTTACTGACCAGCGTCCGACTGGGTTTCAGGATGTTGTTGACCTTTGTAAAACCGACCTTGGTTGGTATGTCCTTTTCTTACACGCTATAACTAACCTTGGTCAAAACTTTGGTTCACAGTTGCCTGGCGCCCGTTACTGACCAACGTCCGACTGGGTTTCAGGATGCTGTTGACCTTTGTAAAACCGACCTTGGTTGGTCTTTGTAAAATTAATTTTAACTGATCAGTATGTTTCTCATCCTTTTCCTAACCCCTTACAAAAAGGTATGGCGCGCAAACCGACCTTATGTCAATACGGCGCGCAAACCGGTTGACATTACCCATCTTACCCTTGAGAAACTTTTGCAAATACTCCCTGCAAACCATTTGTAACTTCCTTTTGTTTGGATAAATTAACAAAAGGTTCTGTTATCAGGTTTATTGCCTATAACTGTGACCTTTCTTCAAAATTCACTTCCCTAATACAGAGCGGGGAATAGAGCAGTTTGTGGTCCAAGTGGGAATCACTTACTGCTCTATTCCCCGTTTTGGCAACATTTTCAGATGACCTTGACCCACTTCGGGACTTAGAAAAAATCTTTGTTTGGTAAGATATTGGAAGATGTCTGAAGAACATCTTCAAGAATTTGGACTAACATCTGCTCCGAAGATTTATCGCGGTGAACAAGCAGTGAAACACTTTGTAGATGATTTGTATTACATTGCCTCTAAGGTGGAAGAACTCTACAAAATTAAAATACCGATGCAACCTATGGAAGAACACCAACTTCAACATCACAATTTGGCAACAACATGTTATCTGTGTAATAACCTATTTACACCAGATAACGTTAAAGTGCGCGATCACGACCATCTTACAGGAGCCTACAGAGGTGCAGCCTGTAACGCTTGCAACTTAAATTACAAAGTACCATCTTTTATACCCGTTGTTCTACATAACCTTAGCGGATATGACTCTCATTTCATAATCCCGGAGTTAGGAAGAGATGATGGGGCGATAGATGTTTTGGCAACAACAATGGAAAAATTTATAAGCTTCTCTAAAAAGGTTGACAAAATAAAACTTAGGTTTATTGATTCGTTTAGATTTATGCCTTCTAGTTACAAGACAGAAAATATTTACCAGTTTAAAATATATTAAATTTTCCTGTTGGAGAAAATTGTCCTTGTTAAATACAAAGCGGGGAATAGATCAGTTTATGGTTTAAAATGAAATCATTTCCTGCTCTATTCCCCGTTTTGGCAAATATGCTCAATGTCCTTGACCCAAATACAGAATTTTGTAGCCTCCAGCTAAAAACTTAAACTTAACCTAAAACGTACCCCCACCACTTTTTCTAGGGTATAAATAGGGGTGCATTTGCAGTGTTTTTCATTATTACGTTGACCCTTGTGAAGAGCACGCCTACATTATGATTCGCTGCGATATTTGTAAAGCTTCTTTCAGAGATGAATGGCTTTTAACCATTCATAAAGAATTGAAACATAACATCAATACAAATACAGAAGAACCAAATGAAGAAGAATTAGATTCAATCGACCAACAATTAGCAAAACATCAAGAAGAACAAAATGAAGAAGAGCACAACGAAGAAAAAGAAGAAAATGAAGAAAAAGAAGAAAATGAAGTTTCAAGACCAAGTGTCATTCATTATGCGCCTGGACCATCAGTAAATGTGGAACTACACGCCCGAGCACTTCCGGGTAATGTTGTAACCCACTTTAAAATTGACAATACAAAATTGAAACTTGAAGAATTTTTAAATAACGCAAAAGGATTGGTTAGCAAAACTCTGAAAAATGAATTAAAAAGATTAAATTTTATTAAATTTGGACTATTACTGGATGCTTTATTTTCAAACATTCAAAATGAAACCTCACCGAGAGGTTTCTTAACAAAAAACCGAACTATTATGTTTTCGTCAGATATTGATTCAATCGTATCTGAATGTTTTGAAGAGCTAATGACAAAAATACAAGAACACGAAGGAAGAGGATCTGGATGGAGTTTGTTAAGCATCACAGGGCTAGACGTAAGAGTGCACAAACACGGTTATGGAATTCGTGGCAGTAGCTATATCCCTTTACCAAAAAAGATTAGTGATACCAAATCCTGTATTAATGTGCAAAATGAAGATAATGAATGTTTTAAATACGTTATGTTGGCTAAATATGTAAAAAACCATCCTGAAAGACCAAATCAAGCATATGAAGAAGTTCAACATAAGTATAATTTTCAGGGAATGACTTACCCTGTTGCAATTACTGATATATCAAAATTTGAAAAGCGAAATCCTTCAGCTTCTGTCAACATTTTCGGCTTAGATTCGTCAAACAATGCGTACCCCTTGCGCATAACACCTATTGAGCGCAGAGATCATACGGATTTGCTATTGATCACTAAAGGGGACATATCCCACTATGTCTATATAAAAAACTTTGGAGCTCTTGTATCTAAACAAATATCAAAAAAACACGGAGAGAAAACCATTTGTAAAAGATGTTTTTGTCATGTAGGCAAACCATTAAGAAGGGGAGGTTCAGAATGGTTAGTAGAACATCAAAGGTTATGTAATGGAAACTATGAGGTTAGAATTAAATTGCCACATTCCAGCAAGGCGCAGATAAAATTTGACAAAGTAATACAACAATACCGTGTACCTGTTGCTGTTTACGCTGATTTCGAGTCTTCTTTACATCCGCTTGAACAACAAGAAGAGGACGTTACAAGAAGAAGCAAATACCAACTTCATTCACCAAACAGTTATTGCATACTAATTAAATCCACGTTGACTGAAGACCATCTTCAAAAATATGGACTATCATCTTCTCCAAAGATTTATCGCGGTGAAGAAGCAGCCAAATACTTTGTCGATGATCTGTATGACATAGCTGCAAAGGTAGAAGAACTGTATGGAGCAAAGGTGCCCATGTCACCTATGGAAGAAGAAGAGCTTCAACATTATGATTCAACAACAACGTGTTATCTGTGTAATAACACCTTTACACCGGATAACGTTAAAGTTCGTGACCACGATCATCTTACGGGAGCGTACAGAGGTGCAGCCTGTAACGCTTGCAACTTGAACTACAAACTACCATATTTCATCCCCGTAGTTCTGCACAATCTGAGTGGTTATGATTCGCACTTCATAATCCCCGAACTAGGAAGAGATAATGGAGCAATAGACGTTTTGGCTACTACAATGGAAAAATTTATAAGCTTTTCAAAAAAGGTGGGTAGAATTAAATTAAGGTTTGTTGATTCATTTAGATTTATGCCTTCAAGCCTCATGAAATTATCTGAAAATCTAAGAAGAACAGATTTGATAGAAACAAGCAAAATTGTACCTAATAGTAAAATGGATTTGGTTCTTCGAAAAGGAGTCTTCCCCTATGATTACATCGATGGACTGCATAGATTTGATGAAACATCACTACCTCCACCAGAACACTTCAGAAACAAACTTAATGATTCGGAAATATCACTTGAGGACTATCAACACGCACGTCGAGTATGGAACGAGTTAGATATTAAGACCTTAGGAGATTACTCGGACTTTTATGTCAAACTAGATGTAACTCTTCTTTGTGATGTAATGGAAGAATTCCGAAACACCTGTTTTGCTGCATACGGTTTGGACCCTCTACATTCGTATACTTCACCAGGATTAGCTTGGCAAGCCATGTTAAAAGAAACAAAATGCAAACTCCAACTTTTAACAGACATTGACATGGTTTTAATGGTTGAAGCTGGAGTAAGAGGCGGATTGACCCAAAGTGTTACCAGACATGTCAAAGCCAACAACAAATACCTTCCCGATTACGATGAAACCAAACCGTCGACCTATTTAGGATATTTCGATGCAAATAACCTGTACGGATGGGCTATGTCAAACCCACTTCCTTTTGATAACTTTAAATGGATTAATCCCGACTCTATTGACGATATTTTACAAATTCCGAAACATGGTGACACTGGATATATTTTGGATTGCGATTTTGAATACCCTGAAAATTTACATGATCTTCATTATGACCTTCCACTTCTTGCTAAAACAGAGATTTCACCAATTGGAAAACACCCCAAATTAATGATGACATTAAATAATAAACAGCGCTACGTGGCTCACTTTTGGGTAGTTCAACAAGCTATCGAATTAGGACTACGTCTAACAAAAATTAATAGAGTTTTGGAATTTTCTCAATCATGCTGGTTGAAACCCTACATTGATTCAAATACCATCAGAAGAGCAGCAGCTACATCAGACTTTCAAAAAGATTTCTTTAAATTAATGAATAATGCAATATTTGGAAAAACATTGGAAAACAAAAGAAGACACAAAAATGTTAAACTTGTTACCGACGCAAAAAAATTACAGAAACTAGTACAGCAGCCAAATTTTGGAACATCTATAATTATTAATGAAAAACTTGTAGCAGTGTCCATGAAGAAGACGAGTGTGAAGATGGATCGTCCTTTGTATATAGGCATGTCAATCTTGGACATCTCAAAAACACACATGTACGATTTTCACTACAACAAAATGGTGGCGTTATACGGAAGAGAAAATATATCTATTACATATATGGACACTGACGCTTTCATATATCGCATAGTAACATTGGACATGTATAAAGATTTACGTACATTTATTTACAAGAATGACTTTGATTTCTCCGATTATCCAAAAGATCATCCAAACTACGATAATGGCAGACACAAAAAAGTACTAGGCAAATTCAAGGATGAGGCTAATGGTGTTCTACTTGAAGAGATTGTTGCACTGATGTCTAAACTATATTCTTTGAAACTCTATAATGAAAAAGAAGAAGAAGAAGAAGAAAAGAAGAATAGCTATATTAAGAAAGCTAAAGGTGTAAAGAGTTTATATTTAAAGAAGAAAGTGCATTTTGAACACTACAAGCAATGCTTATTTGAGGATAACATCATTACAGCTAAATTCAACACCATCAGAAGTTTTAACCATCAGCTGTACAGCGTGACTGAAGTTAAAAAAGCGCTATCCTGTAATGACGACAAAAGACAAACCCTTCCAGACAACATCCACACTTTACCATTCGGTCACTATTCCCTCAACCCTATTGACTAATAACCCTTTCATCGTCCTAGATCCTCTATCCTTTTCCTTTCCGTAAAAAAAGGGGAAACACAGCAATGTTAAGCTGTGTTTCCCCTTTTTTTAAACAAGTTTTGAATGACCTTGAACTATATGTATATATAAGCAGATTTATACAAAAGAATATTTAATACCATATCAGCTGCCTTCGTGAAACCATCATGTCAGACCTGAAGGAGAAGATTATTAATGAACTACACAAACCTGCAAGAATAAAGTTTCCAAGAAGAAATACTGTTATAAAAGGGATAAATGATCTATATCAAGCGGATTTAATTGAAATGCGACCGCATAGCAGGATAAACAAAGGATTTAAATATATACTCACAATTATTAATTGTTTTACAAAAGTTGCAGACGCTTTGCCTCTAAAGGACAAGACTGGTAAAAACGTAACAGAAGCCATGGAAATAGCTATAAAAAGAGATAAAAACAAAATTAAACATTTACAAACTGATGATGGAACAGAATACTTTAATACAAACTTTGCACAGTTAATGAATAAATATAAAATAAATCATTATTCTACAAATTCAGAGAAAAAAGCAGCTATTGTAGAAAGATTCAATAGAACCTTAAAAGGAGCACTGTATAAACAATTTTCAAAAAGAGGTTCTTACGTATGGTATGATGTTTTACCACAATTAATAAATGATTATAACAACAGGTTTCATAGAACTTACGGTATGAAACCTAACAAAGTAAATAGAAGAAATGCAAAAGATGTATTAAAACGCATAAAGAAAAATACAAAGCCTAAAGTAGAAAAAATGCAGCCAAGAAAATTTAATGTAAGTGATAAAGTACGGATTAGTAAATATAAGGGAGTGTTTACCAAGAAATACCTTCCCAATTGGACGAATGAAGTTTTTACAGTGTATAAAGTGCAACCGACTGTACCTGAAACGTATATCTTAAAAGATAACAAAGGAGATTTGTTGGAAGGTGCTTTTTATGGACATGAAATGTTAAAGTCAACAGTAGGTGATGTATATCTTGTTGAAAAAGTGTTACAAAGAAAAAAGGACGCAGTTAAAGTGCGGTGGTTAGGGTTTAACAAAACTGAGGATTCATGGATACCTATAAAGGACTTGGTTTAATGCAAGCAACTCATTTCATCGTTAACCTTTGAGCAGGATGGAGATTATTCACCATAAAGATCGATTCGATATTAATAACATAGATGATTTAACTGTGGATAACGTTAAAATCAACAATGGTAAACACGGTAGTTTACTTCCAAACACTGTTCGATGTATAGTAAGTGGTCCCTCAAACTGTGGAAAGACCAATGTTGTCTTTAATTTGATCACTAATCCGCAGGGATTAAGGTTTAATAACCTATATATTTTTTCAAAGTCTCTACATCAACCAAAGTATAAATTGCTGGATAAAATCCTATCTGATGTGACTGATGTTAATTTTTACAAATTTAACGCTAGTGATAGCATTATGCAACCAAACGAAGCGAAACCGTATTCTGTATTTATATTTGACGATGTATCTTGTGAAAATCAGGATACTATTAGAAACTACTTTGCCATGGGAAGACATAATAACATCGACAGCATATATATAGGACAAACTTATAGCAAAATCCCAAAACAACTTATCAGGGATAATGCAAATATTCTAATTGTATTCAAACAAGATGATACTAACCTAAAACATATATATAGCGATCATGTGAATGCGGATATGCCATTTGAAAAGTTTAAAGAGCTTTGCGGAAAAGCATGGGCGGAAAAGTATGGATTTTTGGTTATTATGAAAGATCAAGCTATAAAAGATGGTCGTTATAGAATAGGTTTTGATAAATTCGTTTTAATACACTGATTAGCGGTATTACTGTACAAGTCGTCAAGGCGTGAAGATGGTTAACCAGGAAAAGCTATTAAAGGAAATAAAATCACTTAGTGATTCTATTAGACAAAAAAACCGAGCTTTAAAATCAGGTATAAATGAAAGAGAGCAATTTTTAGAAACAACATTCAAACCTGTTACTGAACCTTTAAAGCGATTAGCACAAAATATGGAAAAACCTTCAATTCGCTTCGAAGGAGACAAAATGCTACCAATTTCCAAATATGAAGAAGAATTTCAAAATGATGAAAGTTTTGGCCAGTTACATACATCTGAAGAAAGCGACGAGTATGAAGAAAGCGGGGATATAGAGGATTTAAAGGAAAAGGACATTGCAGAAGATACAAGTACAGAAGATACAAGTGCGGAAGATACAAGAGCAGAAGAAGAGGATATCAACCCATCCAACTTAAGCAAATTAGGCACAGATATTATGTTTAAAGGAACACTTGGAAGAAAATATACATTAAAAATGTTACATGGCACACATGCTAATCGAAATTATCATACATATGGAGCTAGAATAGAGGATAAAGGATTAATGATTGGAGATAGAAAGTTAGATATAAACGAAAATGATGATATAGTTATTGGTGATAAGAAATATAAAGGTACAACAGGTTTGTTTGAACTCATCTTTAAAAATAATCCTGGTAAATATACTAAAAAGGATTTACAATTGTTAAAAAATATACTAGAGTATACAAATGCACATAGAAAAAAATATTCCAAAGACCTACCTATTCATAGAAACAGGTCAATAAAATACACAAACATTATATCTAGTCTTTTCCCCTCGAAATCAAATAAAGCTCCAATTAAAAGAAGAGCTTTATCTTCTGCTGAATTAAATGTTTTGCATAAAAAAAGAAAAACAACTGATCCTACTACATCTGGAAGGGGATTATTAAAAAATTTGTATAAAACCAATATAATATATTACAACGATATAAATAAGTTAGTTGATCGAATGAGGTTATTACATGAAGCTATGGAAGCCGGGCACACTGGTTTAGAAAACGAATGGGTAGCTTTGGTTGATGAACTGCGAAAACGAGAAATAATTGTTCAGTAGACGTATATATATATATATATATATATATATATATATATATATATTAAGAACCTAAACGATAGCGATTCAGTTACATCATGAGTGTGGACAAGTTTGGACGGTATTCCGAGTTTGGAGTAAAATCTGGATATAGTGAAAAAAGAGCTGGGTTTCCGTTAACACCTGATGGTAATTATAATTTTGAAGGAAAAGTAATTCAAAATGTTGGTGATCCGCTTTTGTCTTCTGATGCGGTTACGGTACAATACATGGATAAAAGAACCCCAATTGTACACGAAGACCATTGGGGGTTTTCCGGTAAAAGGTTAAGCAATATAAAACATCCCATTTATGATGGTGAAGCAGTAAATTTAGCGACTTTAAAATTGTTAACGATTTACAAAAAGAATGAAACTGATACAAGCTATGATGTAAAAAAATTAAAATTGTCAAATGTAGGTGATTGTGAGCAGGATGGAGACGCTGTAAATAAGAAAATATTTGATATAGTACACAAGAAATGGACTACAGAATATGAAAAACATATGGAAAGGTTTGGTGCAGCTTTATTTAATTATATCCATCGGGCTTCAGGAAGAGCTGTAGCTTCAGATGTTGACAGCCACAACTATTTAGACTGGAAAAAGATACACAATCCAGAAAAACCTAATCAATTAGATAAACCGTCTGAGCCTTCTAAAGCCAAGACATTAGGAAAGGGGGATCAAGTGAATGTGATTAATGAACCAACAGAAAACGATGAAGATTACATAAGAGAAAAAAGAATTTAAATACCCATGATAAGGGATAAAGCATCAGTCATATTCGAGAGATGATACAGAGAGGATGATGGAATCCAATATTACTGCGTGGAGTTTAATATCTCAAGAGCCGAGATTTCCCCAAGGAGTGCTGACAGATGGTTTTGTTCAACGGTTTGATAGATATATGGATTGGGAACAACTTTCCATACACTACCTCTTCACAATGACTATGTTAAGAATTTATTTTCACAGAGTTAACTGGATTCATATTTTACAAAGACAACAGTTTTCAGAAGACTTCCTTGTAGAGATGACATCAAATTTTAATAACTGTTGGGAAGTAATAAGTAAATATCAAAATCTCTCTGAAAATTACATTGACAATTTTAAAGATAAACTAGACTGGAATGTGTTATTTAATTATCAACGATTAAGTGGCAAGTTTCTAAGGGAACATGGCAACTATTTAGATTTTATTCATTTTACCGAAAACAACGATACCATCACCAGCGGAGAAACATTTGAAACATCTTCAATTACACCTTATTTCTATTTTTACTACTTTTATTTATTATGTCTACATTTAATTAATTAATCCATTTCTATATAATAAATGGATTTTAAACAGTATATATAATACAAGAAGCCAAGACTAATATTACATTCATTGTAAAACATTTATAGAGTGCACCTACTGATTGTAAGTTTGGCTATAAATAGTCATGCCGAGGGCTAAACGCATCAGTCATAATCGAGAGAGATTACAGAGAGGAAGGGGAATAGCATCAACAGCATTTTCTCTATTAAGTAAACCGGTTGGAGCTATAGTTAACAAGGCGATTGATTTATTACCTGTGGAATTACATTTACCTGGAGGATATCAATATTGTGGTCCTGGAACCAAATTAGAGAAACGGCTTGCTAGAGGAGATCCTGGAATAAATAAGCTTGATCAGGCTTGTAAACAGCATGATATAGCGTATTCCAAATTTGGTGATACAAAAAATAGATCAATAGCAGATAGAGCACTTTCTGAGAAAGCTTGGCAAAGAGTAAAATCTAGTGACGCGAGTATTGGTGAAAAAGCAGCGTCTTTAGCAGTAACAGCAGCAATGAAAGCAAAAACTACGTTTGGAGGAGGAAAGAGAAGAAGGCGTGGGAAAAGACCCGCTAAGAAACAAGGAGGTAATATCAGAAGAAAACGTCGATCTACTAGTGGTAAAGGTAAAAAGAAACCAACAATATGGTCAATGATAAAAAAGGGAGGAGGACTATACCTAAGACCGTATCGTGTGTATTAAATAAGAAAGAGCAATTAATAATTAAAAACAAAGAATTAACCAATGAAGAACTGATTACATATGCTTCTTGTTTGAAAATCCCATTTTTTAGAGGAGTATTTATGAAAGATGAATTACCGGTTAAAATGTGGAAAAATGAGACTGGTATAGTAAATTTGGATAATAGTGAAGGATTAGGCACTCATTGGGTGTGTTACAAGAAACTTGGTGAAACGATTTATTATTTCGACAGTTTTGGAAACCTTCCACCACCGAAAGAACTTCAACAATACTTTCGTGCGGCAGAAAATGTTTTTTACAATTATACAAGAAAACAACCTGATGATACATCCATTTGCGGTCATTTATGTTTAGACTTTTTAGCTAAAAGTGTTAGTCAACTTTAAGATGTCTTCGTATACAGTGTCATTAACCGGTAACTCATGTACTTTGCGCAGTATTCTGTTTCCAGCGCTACGTTTGCAAAAAGGAAGACTATGGGAAGCCGCATTATTGGATTTAACAACATATAACTCTATTCCAAACGTTAGTGAAGGGATTAATAACAAAATACATTATTACAAGACAAAAGATAATAAAGGAAAATATTCAGCTTTGGAAGAATTCAGTTTACCAACAGGAGCTTATGAAATTGATAATATAAATGAAGTTATACAAAAACATATGGGAAAAGAAAATATAACGATAAAAGGCAATAACAATACAATGAAAGCCGAAATTACTTCTAAGTATTATATTGATTTTGGCCAAGAACGTTCAATTGGTAGTTTATTGGGGTTTTCTAAGGAAACAAAGGTATTAGAACCTAATACAACTCATTCTGGGAATAGAACTGTGACAATCATCAAAGTAAACAGCATAGACATTACATGTAACATTATACAAGGATCCTACAGAGATGGAGAAAATCGGCATATATTACACACATTCTACCCATCAGTCGCACCGGGTTTCAAGATAGTAGAAAAGCCTCAAAACCTTGTGTACCTACCGTTAAACACCAGTTTCATTTCAGACATCGTGCTGAACATAGTGGATCAAGACGGAAACCTTATTGACTTTCGAGGAGAAGCTATTACTGTAAGAATACATATAAAATCATCCGCTTAGATAATGGGGTTATCATTTAAAAAGAGAGAGCCAACCAGCAAAGAGGTCAGTAGCTCATCAGCTGTAGAAGGATTAACAAGTGACAACATTCGTTTTCTAGAAGAAATTGGATTAAAAGTCATTAACAATGGATATACTGGATATAGCGCAGGGCCCAACATTCGACGAGACCTTATGGGAAAAGGAATATCACACGCACAACCCTTACGCTTCGTCCAAATTAAACAATAACGATGAAATTAGGATTCCTATACAACAACAAGACATTTATACTCTTCCATGCGAAAGTTATTTATATATTGAAGGAAAAGTAACAAAAGCTGACGGTACTGTTGGAACCACTGTTCCGTTCATAAATAATCCTATGGCATTTTTGTTTGACGAGATTAGATATGAAATTTCAGGAGTTACAGTCGATTCAACAAAAAAGGTTGGAATTTCCAGTACATTAAAAGGATTAGCGTCTTTAACACCAAATGAGAAGAATCTGTTAGCTGTTGCAGGATGGGTTGCACCAGACAAAAGTATAATTACTCCTGACGCTTCGGGAAACTTTGATTATTACGTACCTTTAAGATTACTTTTAGGATTTGCTGAAGATTACAGAAGAATAATAATAAATGTAAAACAAGAACTAGTTTTATTAAGGTCATCAAACGATAATGATATTATTAAAGCATCTGCTGGAACAACTGAAGCCAATTTAGACTGGAAACTAACATTAGACAAGATTGTTTGGAGAGTACCACATGTGCGACTAAATGATGAACACAGGATTACATTATTAAGAAAGTTAAAATCCGATCGAGACATTGTAATGCCATTCAGAAGCTGGGAGTTTCATGAATACCCCGTTTTACCTACAACACAACGGCATACATGGACTGTAAAAACTTCTACTCATTTGGAAAAAGCGAGATATGTAATATTTGGATTACAAACAAAGAAGAAAAGTATAATAACTGAAAATGCTGGTGAATTTGACCATTGTAAATTAACAAACTGTAAAGTGTTCCTGAATTCACAATTCTTTCCCTACGACAACTTTAATATTTCTTTGGTAAAAAAAGGTACAGTGTTTTATACGATATGTACGCTAGGTTCCAAAATTCATATTACGGCAAAACAAATACACCTCTACTATCTCCCGTACAGTTTGAATCGAAAGCTCCGATTGTTGTAATTGATTGTTCCAAACAAAATGAATCTGTAAAATCGTCTAGTGTTGATATAAAAATAGAAATGGAATTTCAAGAAAACGTACCTGCAAATACATCTGCGTATTGTTTAATTTTGCACGATAAAATTGTTACATACACACCGTTGACCGGTATTGTAAAGACAGTATTGTAAAACGTTGTACCACCACCGGCACCGCCACTGTCGCTAACCTATAAATAGCGGAGCAACAATGCAGGTCTTCAGTTGATCGTCTATCGTCGCATGGGTAACATCTTCTACAAAATGAGTTCTCCATCTGTTGTACAAGGTGATGCAGAGGTAGCACCGTTATTGGAACGTGATAATACTAGTGAAGAAGAAATCATCAAGGAAATAACTGCATTTTTAAAGTTTGGTAAAAGAGATAGAGAGGAGGAAAGTAATGCAGAACCATCAAAGGTAGTACCAAAGAGGAAGAAGAAAGTTGAAGAAAATATTCCTCCTCACATTTTAACTGAAGTTTTTTTGCGAATCTTTTACCCCATCTCAGCATGCATCAGTAAAAGTGTATCAGTTGGATTGATGAAGTCATTGGATTATTCCCCTACAGTAATACTACACCATGGAACAAAAAAGGTTTTATTTTCGCAAAATGCTTGGGAGTCATTTTTGAAACATGTACATTTAATAGAATGTTATTTAACTAACAGTTTGTGTGGAAGGAAAACACATATTCGACTTTTGGATTGTGACAATGAAATCGATATTGTTAAACATCGTGGACAACTACAAGTGCGAATTAGAGACTTGACTCAACATGAAAATAAGATTCTACTGTCACGTGAAGAATTCTACGTTTTAAACTACGCAACAGAACCTATTACAAGGTACATGAGACAGTTGGTATTTGCAAGCGCTATTATTAAAGAATATTTGCTCGATACTTTGGAAAAACAACCTGATAGCACCATCGTGTACGGACCTGTGGATACATCTATTTTTAATAGAATACCTCATGAAGTTTGCATGTGGAGAAAGTTAAAGGATTTTGAACCACTTGTAGAAATCGCTACAGAAGCTACAACACAGGAAGAAGAAACGGAGAAACAAGAAGAAAACGAAACACAAGAAGAAGAAGAAGTTAAAAAAGACTAAAGTTTGACTTAGTAAAGAAGAACACACGTGGGGTAGGCCTATTGGGGACGGTGCCCACGTTAAATATACACCAACGCGCCTGCAACTGTACGGCCTGGTATTTAACCTACCGTGGTGTGGAAAACAGTTTAGTTGATCGCTAGGTGCCATGATGAGCGGAGGGGATGAAGAAGTGAGTGTAAAGCCTTGTGTAATAGAATTTCAAGCATTTCGAAATAATGATGATAGGTTTATTATCAAGGAATTAGTAATTTTAGACTTGCTTACATTTGTAGCCTACCCATTCATGTTTGATGCTCCTTTTTCTTTTAACAAACTTAACACCAAAGCAAAAAGTACAAACAAATGGATAACAAACTACTTTCATCACATACATTGGTATGAAGGATTTATAAGCTACAGTAATCTGCACAGTATTATGTTTAACTTTTGCAAACAATATTCACATATATACACAAGAGGATTAGAAAAAAAGAACTGGATACAAAAGTACACGCACGGTGATGTTTTCGATATAACTATTAGTAAGGACTTTAACATTAATCTCGGTAATATTTGTGTCGCTGCAAAAGATCTTAAACACGGCCAAACAAACTGTGCATTATACAACGCGTATCGTTTGGCTGCTTACTTGAAACAAACGCAGGAATGTGGTGGGGGTAGCGGAGAACAGAAATGTGGTGGGGGTAGCGGGGCCTATAAATACGAGGAGACAGCACCGCTCCAGCACGAGTATTATTCGAGACTCCGAAGAGGCAACATCACAGAAGACACCACAACCACCACTGACGAAGATGGCATCACAACAGTTTCTACAAACACTGGTTGATCAATTCAACACTCATTCAAAATCCGACCTTCTGCTAACTAAAAAGTGTTCAGAACTAAAAGAACAAAAACACTACATTATTCATAACATCAAGAAAGTGGAAACCACACATGGAGAAGCAATTCTAGTTTCATTGAGCGAAGGACCTTTCTCTCCAGGAGATGAGCCGAAGTTTCAAGTATTTCTTCCAAAACGATTTGTTCAACTGCTACAAAATGAAGATTTGCGAGATATTCAACCGGGGACGTTGTATTTGGTATCACACGGTGTAAGCGGCAACAACTCGACGGAACTCACTCTGCACATCACGCATCCTTGTACATAATGTCTTTGTTTGTATTTTTCTGTTTGTATTTCTAGTCATCAATGTTAGACTTAAGCTTATTGTATTGTAAGATGTTTGTTTAATAAAGAAAATAAAAAAAAAAAATAAAAAAAAAAATAAAAAAAAATAAAAACAGCAACACAGCAGTATATTATTTTATATACTGCTGTGTTGCTTTTTTTTAAATTCAAATGGATGACCTTGAACTTTCATTCGGGGTTAACTTATGAAGAGGTATAAAAGAGAGGGAGCAGTGAAGTTAGTCTCAGTCTTGTCTAACACACGCTGCAGCTAACATGTCGGTGCCACCTATGAACAATTTATTTTTCGATAACAATTTGAAGACATATTGTTGCGAGTTACAATGTTTTAAAATACCAGGCGATCAAGTTGACGGGAAAGCTTGTCGTAAGTGCAAGTGTTTCAGCTATTGCATATGTAGATGTAAAACGTATCAAATGAACCGACAAGATAAAATACAAGAATTACGCCGAAGGATTGCATTACTGTGGCGGCGAATGTAGTAGCAACCATCTGCCTCGCACCAGCTGCCATCTGCCGCCTGCCATCTGCCGTCCGCCATCTGCTCCGCCCCACCACACCTTTACCCCCACTATTTTGTTTGATACCAAAACGCTAGCTAGCGAATAGTCAGTACACCTCCGGCTCTTGACCAGTGTACATCGAGCTCTCTGTTGAAATGTCCATCAAAATTAGGTGTATTCATTATGACTCTATTCATCTGGCGACCTTCCAAGACCTCGAGGCTTTTAATGAAGAGTTAAGACTTCTCATTGCGTCCGGTTACGATTTATCTTTGGAACTTTACGCATCAAAAAACAACATGGACTCTGCGCAGGAATCGAAGTATCTACCGTCTTTGATCAGAAAGCGAAGTGATGGCCGCAACTCGTCCGGATCAACAACATCGATGACAACGAACAACGGGGAACTATTGTAAACATAAATTATTGTAAACATAACTTATTGTAAATAAAAAGAAAAGTAAAAAAAAAGTAATAAATGAAATAGTACTACCTCGCACTCGTATCATTCGATTGCTTCATTCGATTTTTTCATTCGATATTTTTATCGAATTAAAACTATCGAATCACAATCGGATTTTACGCGTGCGAGGTAGTACTTTTTTAAAATTACCTCCCCGTGACCTTGAACTTTAACCTTTCACTCATTACGTCACAAAACCGCCTACGTCACTGCCTCAGCCTCAGATGACGTATTTAATGACTCAGCGCTTCCGGTCACGTGACCGGAAGCTGTCAATCACTTGGCCCAGAAGTCCCCTTCCCACACTACTGACCAAGTACCTAGGTTAGCTGCAACGGGAACCATAGGCGAAAAATTATTTTTTTGTACAAACAACAATGAACCACAACCAGATGAAGCCATATACCAAATTTCGTCAGTTAATGTTCATAAATAAGCGAGATATACAATTTTTCTTTTTCTCCATAAGAATAACATTAGACAACGTTCTGTGTTTAGCAATTTCAATATCTCGGTGACCAATTGACGTAGAACAATGATCAAAATACCAAATTGTTTGTTTTTTAAGCTGAATTCAATGGTGAAAATTAAAATTTGATTTAAATAAAAATCACATGTGAAAACCCCAAAAAACACATTTTTGGGGTACAAAACCCCCCAAAAACCTCTCTTCGGATGGTGTGATTCATCTGGTTTTCGAACCCGTTCAGATAAATAGTACTTCACACATTTGTACCAAATTTCATTAAGATTGGAGCATTTTTACGAGAGTTATTGTGCTTACGGATATATATATATATATATATAAAAATTTGAACGAATGGTGTTTTTGGCATCTGCGGATCTCAAAATGAAAAGTTATCATGGTCTCGAGCTTAAGTCTTATCAAGAGACCTACGGTAATAGCTTCTTCCCTATAGGGAAAATTCGCTAAAAAAACATTTTCGGGGTACAAAACCCCCCTTAAAATAGTACGACCTGTCTGGTTTTTGAACTCATGAAAATAGATGCTACCTTACACGTTTAAACCAAATTTCATCAAGACAGGAGCATTTTTACAAAAGTTATTGTGCCTACGGACACATTCATACAGGGTGAGTTTCTACTGACGCCCATAACTTCGCCAGGGGATTCTAATGATAAAAAGGAACAAAAAGGTTTCAGTAAACGCTAGTCCGATTTCGAACCGTTTGGTCATAATTGAGAAATTTGTGTTTTCTTCAAAATATTGGACTTTGTCCCACTATTTACTTTATAAAAATGAAACCAGTTAACCTAGTGATTGATATTTAAAATAATTAGAAAGGACATTAAATTTGCTATAAAACCAAGGTTACATGTACAAATTTCATTTCATACATCGGTTCCTAGCCAAATTGAAATGAAAAATATTCTATAATTAATTATTTAGGCTAAGTTTAAAGACCCTTCTTTGTTACTTTAACCTGGTGCAACGCGCTGTCTAACTAGATAAAAAACTTCCTCATTTAATAAGCTTTAAATTGATATGCTATTTTAAACTCTTGTAGGTGGGAATGACAGAAAAACTACTATCAACCTAAATAAAAACACGGTTTACGAGTGAAGGTATTCTTATTTATAATACAAGGCAAATGACCACAAAATTGTAATACGGAAACTCAATGTTTACTTTGCATTAACAAATTAATTACAAGCCTTCAGAATGAACAATGTTGATTGCTACTTGAGTAAGTTTTTGAAATGACCACCACTTTGTCTGATGCAGATGCGGACACGTTTTCTCAGCTCTCTCACAGTAAATCAGTGAGTAGATTATTCATTATTAGTAGGTTTGTTACCTTGCTAAAACCAAATCAGTAAACAGTGTCTTACTTTAGTTTGGTGGTAGTTTTTCTGTCACTCCCACCTACAAGAGTTTAAAATAGCATATCAATTTAAAGCTTATTAAATGAGAAAGTTTTTTATCTAGTTGGACATCGCGTTGCACCAGATTAAAGTAACAAAAAATGGGCTGTAAACTTAACCTAAATAATTAATTATAGCATATTTTTTAATTTCAACTTGGCTAGGAACCGATGTATGAAATGAAATGTTTACATGTAACTTTGGTTTTATAGCAAATTTAATGCGCTTTCTAATTATTTTAAATATCAATCGCTAGGTTAATTGGTTTCATTTTTATAAAGTAAATAGTAGTACAAAGTCCAATATTTTGTAGAAAAAACAAATTTCTCAATTATGACCAAACGGTTCGGAATAGGACTAGCGTTTACTGGAACTTTTTTGTTCCTTTTTATCATTAGAATCCCCTGGCGAAGTTATGGGTGTCAGTAGAAACTCACCCTGTATATTATAGTCCAGTAATAATCCAGTATTATTAAAATTACGTAGTCTATGTGAATGTGTATTTTTATTCTATTAAATGATAAGTTACCAATTTATTTACAGTACTGTTCATATTTGTAGTTTATTTATGTTATTTGTTTGCATACTGTCTAAATATGGATATATGTTGAGTTTAACTCAGTTCACAATATTTACATTGAGCTAAGTTTTGTTCAATAATGTTAATGACTCTTTTGATTTGGTTTGTTAATTTTTTGTTTAAAAAATTGATGTGATCTTTTATTTAAAATAGTGTTCAGGCTCGTCACATTATTTATTTTGTTATTAAGGTAGACTTTATTTTTTGTATTTTTATATTTAGCTAAACCATCGCAACTGGCTAAAGATGGTTTTATTATTTTCAAATAATTTTGTTGTAATTGTATTTTAATGATTTATTGAAAATAAAACATTACTTCATTTTATATATATATATATAAAAATTTGAACGAATGGTGTTTTTGGCATCTGGGGGCCTCAAAACGAAAAGTTATCATGGTCCCGGGCCATACCACCTAGGTCTTCCCATAGAGCCACCTCCAATAACCACCTACAATAATAGCTTCTTCCCTATAGAGGAAATTCGCTAAAAACTTGTAAATCATAATTCAGTTTAAACTTAGTTTAAAAACAAAGTCCCTGGTGGGCCGAGCTTCGCTTGAGAAGGTCAGTCAGTTTGTTTAGATGACTTGAAGTCATTTGTCACCATGTCCCTTACTAACAACCAAATTTGCTTAACTCATTTGCCTCTTTTCTGCATGTTTAAGGTCACTCCAGTTGTTATTATAGTTATTCGTAGAGGCTATATCAGCATAAAACACTGGTTCAAATATTTGTGGTTTAACTGCTTGTGCAAGATGTGGCAAAAAATTTATTTAATCAGTTATTATTCGTATTAGGTAGGTATTTGTGCTTATGGTTATGGAAAATATAGAATTATCTTTGGTCGAATATCGACCTTTGGGTAATCGCTAGTTCATATTATTCGTCAATCAAATTCTCAATCTTTCTTTCATTTCTTGCTGGTCTAAACTAAAGAGGGATTCTTTCATCTATTGGAAACAATGCCTGACTGGTGAAAGTGGTGCAGTGACGCTACAACATGGTCAGTTACACTGTGAAGGGAAATACTTTTACAACCAAATATTATTTGTTTACAAGGCTGTACTATAAAGGACAGTAATTTGCCGAAATATATTAATTACAGTACAGGCTAATGTATCAATACAAATAATTAAACAATTAAAATCGATTTTGATGAAGAAAATGTGACTTTCTATACAATCCAAAAATCTTTTAGTAGCCACTTCGTACAGGCTCCGGTCCTCACTGGACTGTATTAACAGGAGTCTAGGTACGGTTCACAGTTCTCAGAAAATTAAATGATATTGAAGTACACTTGAGTCCCGCTAGTCTGAACACAGGTAATCCGAACGTCCGCTTAATCCGAACAGGTTCTGGATTTTTTTTTAAATACTGTACACTAATAATAAAAATATATCTTATGTAATTAAAAGACAAAAGATAATGTGAAAGGCAAATAATGTTGTAACAAAATGAAAACAGAGTAATATTTTGAAGAATACAAATGTTTTGTTTAATGTGAAAAGACAAAATTTTAAACAGTACAAACAATAGCAGACTACGTCAAGGTTTTGTTATGATTTTAGCGCTTGAGCTAGTAGTAGTGGGGAGGCAGATGTACAGTCTCGGTTGGCAGTGCGTACAGTCCGCGTGCAGTATCATCATGCGTACAGACCGCTTGCCCGCTCACATCACATCACAAAACTACACACAGTGGGCCAGTGTGCTGTCAGCAATGCACTGTGCATATTGTTGATTCTGCGTTTGAAAGAGTAAACGGTCTATTGAAACTTGTTTTTGTGTATCATTCGTTCATATTATAACACTACAGACCTGTTCAGTTGCTTAGTTCTCTATTAATTAAATTATTTCGGCTAATCCGAACAATTAGGTAATCTGAACAGCGTTCGGTCCCAATTAGTTCGGATTAGCCGGACTCATGTACGTTAAGTTTTTACTCCTTCCTCCCTTGGTGGAGAACTGAAGTTGCTCACTATAAGACAGCTACGAAGTTCCTATCCATTGTAACAATGTCCTATGCTGTACCTAGTATTGGTACCTAAACTCGCAGGAATGTTAGGGTCCTTCCAGGATATGATATGAATTTTTAAAGAATATATCTTCAATTAATGAAGTCTAACATAGGTATAAATAACTTTATAATTATAAATAAAATTGTAATATGACTTTTTCAGGTGGGTAACACCTTCCAGTTGCTAAACTGTGATGACCACGAAGGCATCCTCAAGAAGCATGATAGGCTGCCTGGAGCAGTGCGGCCGGATATCACTCACCAGTGCCTCATGATGCTTCTGGACAGTCCGCTCAACAGGGCCGGTCTGCTGCAGGTATGAACACACCTCGGTTATCCCTTTTGGCGTTTTAAAATGCCGTTGGCGTTGAAACACAACAAACACAAGTTCGAAAGCGTAGGTGGGTAGTATAAAAATTAGAGGTGTGCGGATATATGTACTGTTCCTTTGCTACCTCAAAGGTCTTCCAGGAGTAGTATGGGGGACTAACAGCTCAGTCTGTTTGTATGCTGATGATACAAATGTAACAATATCAGGGAAAAGCAAAGAACCAGTTGAAATAACATCATACATCAACCTAACATTAGTTAAACAGTTCTTTGAATCTAAAAATCTCCTAATAAATTCAAGAAAAACAAATTTTTTATCATTCCCTACTAGACAGTTAAAAACCAAAATTAATCCAATAATTATAATAGATGAAGATGAGATACTACGAGAAAGCAGTACGACATTTTTAGGTATGATTATAGATGAAAATTTAAGTTGGGATAGACATACCGAGAAAATTCTAAATCAAATATCATCTGGAATATATGCACTTCGAAGAATGTCCAAAATTTGTAATTTAAAAACCTTAAAGGCTTTATACTTTGCTCTCATAGACTCATACATATCTTATGAGGTTAGCATTTATGGAGCTACCTCAAATAAAAACTTGAAATCCATTTAACAAATGTAAGTAAAGCTATTAGAATTATCCTTGGATTTAGAAATAAAGACTCGGTTAAGACAAAAGTGTAGGAACTAGAGATTCTCACGGTTTTTTCTCAGCATGTGTTTAAACACTGAAATATGTAAAAAAACACAACATCCCTCAGGTGCAAGATAGCAATCGACAATACAACACAAAAAGTTATTTAACTTTTGATTCCCATAGACTTGAGTTGAAGAAAAGTTAATTATAGAGGCAAACAATTTTTTAAGCACATTTTAGATGACATAAAGACAGTCCAAAATCTTTCAGAATTCATCAAAAAACTAAAACAGTTTTTGATTGAGCATCCCCTATACTCCTTTGAAGAATTAGCTACAATAAATAATTTACATGTAAATTAAATATTATATAGTTTATAAGTATGGTTTATTTTTAAAATAAACAATTGTGACACTATTCATCTGTAACAATTGTACAGTTGACGAATAAAGAATTATTTTATTTGATTTGATATCCGAAAAGCCGGTTCGGTTTCGGATCGGATCGGATATCCGAATCCGATCCGAAGGCTTTATCGATATCCGATAAGGACTAGTACAAATCTGACTTATTCGGATATACTGTATATTTGGGGATAAAAAGCCAGAAACTAAGCAATAAATATGTTTTGACCATAAATAAACGTTTTTACTCTTGACGACATCGTTCAAGGTAACATGACGCAATTCCTGTCGCTTTCTTTGAATGTTTTCGGTACGTAACTTGTATCAATTCATCGATACGATGTTTGTGTAGTCATGTATCGTATCGCGATACATGGCCAAATCGTACATCATTTTAGCAAACAAAGAATGAATACGGTTTATAAAGAGAATTATGCGATAGCGAACGTTTTTGATAGTAAACATCGCAAATTTATACAATACGTCAATATTGCAACTTGAATTTGATTCTCGATTCACGGGATGGTTGCAGACAACGAGACAACAGTGGTGGATAACTGGTGAATAAGTCGATAATTTTTCGTCGATAGTCAATTTCCGATAGTATCAACTTCTCGCGAATGCAATGAGCAAGCTCTCATAGAGTAAGCTGTAATTCCAAAGTTGCATTATGCAAACGGAAATGTTAGTGTATGAAATTTAAAATTGCTGCTACTGATATTTTCCTTCCATTCAATACAATTAAAAAACACTGAGTAAAATATTGCTTACGTGTAAAACGTGTTGCATAGCTTTCTATACGGCGAAGTTTCCCAGTATGCTCAACGAGCTTAATCTATATATATAGCTCTTATACTCCAAGAAAAGACTTCATTGTTAACCCCCGAACGAGAACTGTAGATATACTCGTCGAGTATCTTTACTACGACGCAAAGCAGCGTCGACCTGACGACCGATTCACGAAGGCATCGCTTAGTTATCTATTATTTATTTATACAGATTTCATCATTCATATTATTTGATTTCGTTAAATTCATGTCTTTAAAATGGAACAAAAAAGGAAGCATATGTAAATTCTTTATAAAGAACAAAGCCGATAATAGTGTAGTTGTCGAATGTTTGAAATGCAAGCTGACACTTTTTAGTCTGTTTACATTCCGGTGACAAACTAGGTTAAACAAAGTTTTTAATTTGTAGTAAACAAAATAAATTCGAACTAGGCCTAGTTGGTAAATTTATAAAACAAAGGAAATTCTTTGGTTATGGATATTTTTTGTTAACTCATACAGAGATGAAACCCTATACTGATTCATTGTTTCAGTTATATGTCGGGCTAGGCCTTTAGTATGTTGTGATGTCTGCTATCAACATCGGTGATTCCGGTCTTTAAAATAGGCTGTAATCATATTAAAATGTTTCCTTGTATTTTCTCTTGCCTGACCACATGTTTATGTTTGTTTTTTTACTAGGCTTACATCCAGATAGGCTAATGTTTTATGGCATAATGGCAAGGATTAGTGGTAGTCAATGACATTAAATGATTTGAGTCTACCCATTGGCGTAGACATACGAGCAGGTCTCGTTCCTTACTTGTAATTTTATTAACGTGTGAATTGGAGTATAAAATTGGTGTTTTTAAATGGATTAATGGCATATTTTAATTAAAATATTGTTTTATTTCAGTTTAGAGAGTCGCATTGGCACACACACAGTAGACATAAGTCAAAATTAGCAAAATCAGTGTTGACCATGTGCAAGTCTCAAAGAATTAACCGATCCCGTCAACTTCCAAGCAAGCCTGCCACCGTTTATTTTACTTGGGCCCTCCCACCAACGTTGCCACAGACCGGTTAACTCATTGAGAGTTGCACAACTGGTCAGTTTTGGTCGTGTGCGGGAATCGAACCCACGAACATCGTATCAGCACCTGGCCAAGGTGTTTCCACGACGTAGCCAACTCAGCTAACACGACCAAAGGCCTGGCGGCGATATTAAGGGTTTTCAGTCAGTCCGCGCCCCTAGCGGATAGAACCGTAGACGCCCGCGGTCATTAGTTACATATTTTGCTACTAGAGTGCAGCACCAATCAATTCCCGTTATAGGCTACTACAAATAGAATAAAATTACTACCTCAATGGGTTAACCTAGGCCTACTGTTATTAAATTACCTATATAACTTATACCTTTATAACCTGTAAACATATTTCTTTATCCTTCACTGCAGAGAAGATAATGTTCTCGAATATGTACAGTTGTTGGTATTTTGCTCCTCCAACTAGATATGCTGTTTTCTGGTGAGGTTATGCGTAGTACAGTCTTTAATTACTCAGAAAGATACATTTGTACAAATAACAACCACTTGTTGTTTAATAGAATTTCCTAGCTTAAATAGGCCCTAGCTTAACCTAGCTTAACTTTGCATTGGTGTATATTTATATCTTGCAAGGGAAATTAAAATATAAAGTTCCAACTAGAAAATATGGTAGTTTTAGAGATCGGGATAAACCAAACTCCGAACTTCGGGGTTTAGGGATCCGAAATTTAGCTATCCGAACTGAAACAAATCCGAACTAAAAATTCACTATGTGCACACCTCTAATAAAAATTGCCTTCATATATCAAAAGTCACCAATAGTGTTAGAAGGAGCAATTTTTAAATATTTTGGCTGTTTTAACACGTTCGCTGTGGCTGCCCCGAAGCAGGTCGTTTTCAAAATGCGGCCCGCCAATCGCTGGTCACATTTCGCTGGTTTCTTGGGAACACATTTCTAAATCTTGGCTAACCAATGGCTGTAGTGCTCGAAGGCGCTGTACTACATTACAATATAGCTGAACGTAGTTCTAAGAAGCGCCAACAGATATCAGCATATGATAGGTCGATGTAGAGTGTCAGTACTGCCATTTCGAGGGATTTTATTAGCAAAAAAAAGCAGTTTTCCCAGTCCGGTAGTTGCGGGAATTGAGGGAAATTTTAGTGCCAACCTACACCACAAATGTAACATGGTTATATCTAAACTGTGAACAGCGTATAGTCCGTTCTCGTCAAGTGCTGAGCTCACACAGAAGCAATGTTTGGCAGGGGAGCGCGCTACTATTATTATAGTAGGCTGCATGGCGGGCTAGTGGCGAGGTACTATATTTATAGTAGCCCGCAGCCAACGTATTTAGCTCAAATTAATAATAGTCCTTATATACTACAGTCAAAATCAACATAGACACTTCAGTGCGGCACGCCGGATTTCCGGGGGTTGCCTAGCAAGGAAACAAATGCAATTATCCTGAATATACACGAATAACACAGTGAATGCGCGAATCTCACAGGTAGCACCCACCAACCTAATGCTCTGTTTACACTGCAGTGCGCTCTGAGCGTGTCCAACCGCCCTCACTGCGCAGCGATTCTTAGAATTACGCTCTCTGCCTAATACAGCTAATAATCAAACTATTGCTTTCTTAGTAAGAAATCATGGCTCATTTGTATCGTCATGGTTAGACAAATACAACAACACTTGAATCTCAATTCTACGATGTTACATAATGAGATAAATACAGTTATTCCAATAACTTAACTATGAGTAATAAATAAAATATATTTATCGCGATTATGCAATATCATAGAATTGTGATTCAGGCTTTTTTGAATTCATGAAACCGTGACGAAACAAATGGTCTGTTGTTTGTTAATGAGAGTAGAATGGTTAAATTATTAACAGCTTTGGGCAGAGGACGAAGATCTAAGGATCACCAGGCGCTGAGAGTGATTCCATCGTCTAACCGGTTGGCTGCGCTCGAAAAAGGTCGGGTGTTTAGTAAACAGAGGAGTAGGTCGGAGGGGGCTACCTGAGAGACTGTCCATTAACACGTTCAGTGCGTTAATCTTGTTAATACGGAGTAGGTCGGAGGGGGCTACCTGAGAGACTGTCCATTAACACGTTCAGTGTGTTAATCTTGTTAATACGGAGTAGGTCGGAGGGGGCTAGCTGAGAGACTGTCCATTAACACGTTCAGTGCGTTAATCTTGTTAATACGGAGTAGGTCGGAGGGGGCTACCTGAGAGACTGTCCATTAACACGTTCAGTGCGTTAATCTTGTTAATACGGAGTAGGTCGGAGGGGGCTACCTGAGAGACTGTCCATTAACACGTTCAGTGCGTTAATCTTGTTAATACGGAGTAGGTCGGAGGGGGCTACCTGAGAGACTGTCCATTAACACGTTCAGTGCGTTAATCTTGTTAATACATGATAATTGCATTTGTTTCCTTGTAAGGCAAACGACAGAATTCCAGCACACCGCACTGATGCGTTAACGTTGATTTTGACTGTTCGATATAAAGCACCTTCATTGTGCTCTAACGTAAAAATTGGTTTAAATGCTAATACAAGGGGAACTATTTTTAAATAGGTTCAATTTGTTTTTTCCAGGTGTACATTCACTCTGAGAATAATGTCCTCATTGAAATTAACCCCCAAGTGAGGATACCGAGGACATTCAAAAGGTTTTGCGGTCTGATGGGTAAGATTTATTTTAAATATGTTCTTTAATATTTTTCTTAGGCTACCTGAGCTTGATTTATCATATCCCAGGGTAAGATAGAAAATTTACTTTTTAGCAGATTTCAGAATATCTGATGTTAATGTAATATATTGGTGGTGTGCCAAGGCTGTTGCAGGATTTACAGTAGAATCAAGTTATTTTTATTTGTGATTTGATAAATAATTAAACCATATGCATTGTGAGTGTGTTTGTTAGCATGATAAATAATTTTTAACATTGGTAAGCATATTCACAATTCTTTACAAAAAATAATTCCCAAATTTAATTATCTTTACTAAATTAAATATTGTACATGTTTGTCGCATCTAAAGTTTTTAACTTATCGACTTCTAAAGCTCCTGAGTGTACATTTTCAGTATAAACATTTGCATTAATTAAAATTTACAAATTACGAATTAGCTTTGAAAAAGCTTTATAGGTTTGCAAGCTGAGTTTGACGTGCTTATTCTAGATCATTTACTTTGTTAGTTGATGAAATTAAATTTTAACTCTTTCGCTGCTGTAAACATGTTTAAACATGAAATTTGCATAAGTTTTTATGTTGAGAAAAAAACCGATAGGGGTCCGCAGCAGCTAACGTGTTAATCATCTAATTTGAATTATCTAGAGCATACGTTCATATTTTCAAGAGTTGTACTTAAAAGTCAGAGTAACATAGTTCATGCCGTCTATAAGAATGATAAGTAAAACAAACTGTTAATAACATTTGAAAAGCACAGGAAATAAAGGGATAAGTCCAAAACAAAATTCTTTAGTTATCAACAGTAACTTGTACTGTTTTTAATACTGAATCTAATGCGTTATTCGTTTTTGGAATGAAAGATCCATGTCCATGATAATATAGCTTGGGAAATCACCCTGTCCCGTGTATTGTGGTAGCATTTTGAATCTAAAATACGAGATTCTGCAAATTTATGAAAATGTGACCAAGCCCCTTTATTTCCTGTTATAAGAATGGCGATAAGAATAATGAATGATATATTTAAATCTAAATTGTATACCCCCGTCGCAGCAAACCTGCGTACTCAGCGAATTTCCAATGCATTTATATGTTTCTCACTCCTACATAAAGCCACTTGCAAAGTTTCACAAAAATACATTTATAAATAAGTGATTTATAACATTTTATTTATTCTCCATAAGAATAACGTTAGGACTGAGTACGCAGGTTTGCTGCAACGAGGAAGATAAGAAATGAGTTTTTATGCAATTATCAAGATAACTGAACCAGGTGAAGCTATATTACCAAGTTTTATTCATTTATGTTCATAATTAAGGGAGATATAAAACTTTACATATTCTCCATAAGAATAACATTAGGGCTGAGTATGCAGGTTAGCTGCTACGGGGACAATCAACAACAAATTTATTTTTCGTGCAAATATCAATATACCAGTACAACATGAAGCCACATACCAAGTTTCATCAATATACATTCATAAATAATCGAGGTATCAAATTTTATTTATAAAAAAAAAATAAAAAAAAAAAATTATTTTTGTTATATATAAGGATAACATTGGACAACGTACTGTGTTTAGCACTTTCAATATCTCTGCAACGGTTGGTCGTAGAATCACAATTTAAACACCAAAATGATTGTTTTGTGGAGCTGAAGTGATTGGTAAAAGCAAATGTTAAGGTTAAAGTAAAATTAACTGAGGAAAAGCCTCAGTCAAACCAACCTTTTTCCCATAAGATTCACATGGGAGATTTTATGAGCAGGTTTTTTTGGATTTTTTCCGCAACCACTTAACCTAGGTTAATAATTCAAAATACTATATTATTTGTTTTTTTTAAACTCTATAACATGGTCAGAACCAAAATTAAGTGTTTTAAAAAATTTAGGGTGAAAAATGCAAAAAACTGATTTTTGGAAAATTTAAAACCCCCATAAACCCCCCTTCCCATGGTCCGATTTTTCTGGTTTTCGAACTTAAAGTCATAAATGTCACTTTACACATTTGAGCAAAATTTCATCGAAATCGGACGTTTTTTACTCAAGTTATCGCATTCACGGACACATATATATATATATATATATATATATATATATATATATATATAGATATATATATATATACATATATATAAATTTGAACGAATAGTGTTTTTGGCTTCTGGGGACCTCAAAATAAAAAGTTATCATGGTCTCGGGCTTAAGTCTCACCATGAGACCTACGGTAATAGCTATAGGGGAAATTCGCTAAAAATGGCTAATTAGTAAGGCATTATATTCGGTGGATGAATTTTTAAATAACTCTTGACTTCTCTTTGTTATTAAATAGCCTACCAGCAAGCAGTTGCATGATAGTACCTGTTTAACTTAACTAGTTGGATTGGAATTGTTGAATATACTATGTGATTTTTCCCAAAAACAATAATGTAATTTTTAGTTTTATAATTTAGTATTTGTTTAGTTATACTGATGTATTATTGTTCTTGCTCTGTACATGTATGATCACCATTTTAATGACGATGTCTATTGTAGTAATGTATTACTGATTGACAATAAAGAATTATTATTATTATTATGACAAGTAAAACAACAAACTGTTCATAAATATTACTCAAATATAAAAAATAAATCAAAATTGATATATTTGACGTATTGATCACTTTTTGTGCTCAAGTTATTTTCCTCGATTTTATAGTAATATGACTCCATCGCTTGAATAGCAGAACGTCTTGTGTGTTCCTTTGTCGTGGTAGGCAGATAAATAAAGCAACGCTGATTAGATGTTTGTCTTCATGAAGTTGGACTAAATTTAGTTTTTCCCTAGTGAAGTTTTGGACTGAAGCATGACATAATATATATTTCAGTATGAAATACGGTATAATTAATTATGCAATACAGAAGATTATATTTAAGTTTTAACAACTAAAATTTATGCGAAATATCTTCAGCGGCCAAGCAAAAAATATCAAGTCGTTAACTTTTTGGTATAACATTTTTAGCATTATTTTTACTGTACAAAACCTCTGCCTATCTACAGAGTAAATCTGCCACAAATGTCAGTTTGACAGGTTTAATGGTGCTATTCCTTTACTCAAAAAGTTTCTAATTGTTTCATCATGCGTAAATTTGCTACATCAAATTATTTGTTTTAAGTTTTACCCTCAAAAGTAAATGAATAAATCTTTATTTGCTATTCCACATATATTTTCTTGATAGAAAAACAAAAATTATCAAACAATTACGTTGTTAAATGTGCAACAAACTTGTCAATCAAAATATAAACCATATATTAAATATACATATATGATCAAGTAGGCTAATGTACATCTACTGCTCTTGTCAAATTGTAAGGCATTGAGCAAGTTGACTAGAGTGATGTACTTTGACATGTTACCCTATTTAATTTACAAGAAACGTAAAGCAGTAACAACTTAAACAGTTTTGTAATTTTACAGTTCAGCTCCTGCATAAATTCAGCATCAGAGCGACAGAGAATTCAATGAAACTATTGAAGGTTATCAAGAATCCAGTGACAGACCACTTGCCTGTCGGTTGCCGTAAGATCGGAACTTCTTTTGGGGCAGAAAAAGTGATAAATCCACGGGAAATCGTGCCTCAGGACGACCCGATAGCCATCGTGATTGGAGCCATTGCCAGAGGATCGGTAATGTACAAATTTAATTAACCAAGATTACTTATAGACCTTAAGTTTGGCAATAGAGCACAGAACAACATTTTAGGGAGTTTGTCGCCAGGAAATTGTAACAGTCCTATCAAAAATTGTGTAAAACACACTTAAGCATATTTAATCACATAAATTCACTTTTATCAGTATTTCGATGCATTGTTATTATTATTTATTTGATTTATGTTACTGAATAGTAATGAATCCATTTATTTTAATTAATTAGTAAAACATTTACCATTAAAAAACACCCATTTAACCCTACAATATTCTCACAACAGTTTTTTAATCTATACAAAAATTAGCCTACAATAGTTATCAAATATAATACAATGTTTATTTATTTAAAAATACATGCATATGGAGAACGGAGCAAGATTGACCATAGGGGAACCACCCCAAGTCTCTCGAGGGTTTGTTTTGGAAACACTAACAGACAATACATTTTATTGCTTGAGCCATAAGCTGAACAATAGTTGGTAGGTATACACATACAGTCTACTCTTGATAATCCGACAGATATGGGACCAGACCCTTGTTGGATTATAAAATATTATGGATTATCAAGGGTACCAATAAAACAATGCTAAATCCAACTAAAATCCAAATACCACTGACTGGCTGACCTGTCACAAAATCTCCATAACCAAAAGGCCTACAGAGTTCAAATTTTACATATAGGATCCTCTTTGGCCGTAGGTGCTTGCTAAGAAACCATTACTGTAATGTGACTGCACTATACCTATACTCGTTTTGACGGGAATCCCCTACAGTAGGGGCCCTACCTCTTTCTTAACCTTAGTTCACGCTCTCTCTCGCACTCAGGGGAAATATAACGGGCACCGCCTTGTCAGATTACCAAATGTGTCGGTTTAGCAAATGTCAGACTTTCAAGATTGAAGTGTAGTTCAAATAAAAAATTATACAATATCTTGGGTGCGTTGCGTTAGTTCCAAGTGGATTTAACTCCAAAATTATATTTCAGTTCTTTAGTTCCAAAATGAATAAAATCACCAGTGGCGTTAGTTCCAAAATGCAACAACGATTTAAAATAGGGAGTGGATTTAGTTCCAAACGTCGTAGTGTCCAAAAGTACAGTCAATATAGCAATTAGCAACATTTTGTTTGGTTTTAGACAGAACGCGACTGGAGAAAACACTAGAAAACTACTTAGAAAAATAGTAGCTCTAGTTCCAAAAGCGGCCGAGTGGATTAAACTCCAAAAGTACAGCCACCTAGAATTAATGTAGACCTCGCAGTCGTCTAAGCGGGCGACTATAGTGCACGGCTGACCCCTGCACATGTATATTGCAGAGCAAATAAAGAAGGCGTGGAAAATAAAATCAAGAAGAAGAGCTGAAGACAAAATAAATTATATAATGTTTGCGAATTTCAGTTTATTTAGGCTGACTGGATCAGGCGACGCGAGAAAAATAACTCTCCACCGTCACGCCTCTGCCCTATACCAGCTCTTGCTGCTGATGGGATAGCATCAACGCTACAATATTTTAGGTTTCAAACCCAAAATAGGAGAAAATCATAATTTCACAGAAAAAATTTGAAAGAGGACATACTTGCTTTTAACTATGACTAAAAGTATCCCTCCTTCGTGTATGTTTTGTGTGCAAAGGACGCGACGCGACGCGACGCTGATCATTTTAGTAGAAGAGTTCTATGATGTGTTTGTTTGAATTTCCTCCTTAGATAGTCTATCTCAGTGGTTTTGTTTAGTGCCTAACCAGGTGGCTGAAGCCTACCGACTTATGTGGCTGTCCTTCACTGTTTATGGCAGTTAAAGAAGTCTTAGTGATCATGGAGGCACTTGCATGTTTAAAATGGAAACGGTAATCGGGATAATTCCATAACAGTTTTGAACAAAATTAACTCCCATGCACGTGAATAGACTCCAATCCCTATTATATTTCGAACAATTTACTATGAATAGTGGTTATATCACTATTTTTAATCGCCCAGTATCACTTCACAAGAGTACGTTTGAGTATTAATTGTAATGATTTAGAAAGAGGTTGTACAAAGGTAGAAGTCTCGGCGGCACGGCAGTGACACTGGAGGTGAAGGTAAATGACTAGATATAAGCATAATCCTCAATCACCTAGTTATTTTTAAAACACTGTTATTTTTCCGTTAAGTGCAATTGACTCTTATCGTACAAAAATGCAAGCTAGTAAAATGTTACTGGAACATGTTTATAATAACGCCAATGTCTGGCTTTGAATGTTTTGAATGCTTTCTACAATAAGTCGCTTAACCCATGTGACCACAATAATGTTTCGCCTAGGATAATAATAGATGGAAAGCCTAGATGTTCATAATAAAATTATAAGTAATGAGCATTAAAAGCAGTACCTTATCATTCAGTGTTATTCTAAATACCTAGACCGAGAGTCTAACGCAGAGTGATGATTAGAAAAACTAAATTGTTGCATTTGAAGCTAGTTGACATATTTTACACTATTTATATAGGTTAAGCTAATTGCTATGTATGCATCACCATACAATTATTTCTGGAGTATGGTCATATTAATTAACTTTCTTAATTCAACAGAAGTTTTACTCTGTTATAACTGTATAAAGGCGCTGAAGATTATTAATTTTATAAATAGGTATTTAAAAGTATGTAATAAATCGTTCCTATTTAGAGATTTGGCTGAGTGTTGGGGTCCGCTTGTTTTTAAAGGACTGTTAAACTGTTGCGAATTAAAAATCAGCAATTGAATTTGTTTGCAAGACGGAGAACAAGTGCCGTGCCGTACCGTATGTGCGAGTACCGGATCCATTCGTCAATGTCAACAATTCCCAGAAATACAACTACCCCAAAACGGTACACAACCCCAACTCGTTCCGAAAACACTGTTTGCCGGTGTCACGTGGTTACTCGTTCAGGTTCGGCGTAGCCTATTTTTCAATTCAAAAGTTCCTTGAAATTCGCCCCCTAACTGCTTACCACCCGAACTCTGTCGGGAAAACCACATTCCAACTGTGGGGTGACAATATTTTTCGCAACACTTTACAAGTGGACATCAGTAGTGAGGTAGCATCCTGATGCGTTGTAAGGTCCTTTATCTGTGGTTGTAGTCAAGTTTGTCTCCTCGTTTTGGTGTGATTTTTGTCCATTTGCTTGCTCTGCACTTTGTGTTTTTAACGTTTTACCTGAGAAAAGTAATGTTTATATATTTGTTGTAAATAGTTGTTTAATTGTGATGTGATATTTTTGTACCTTTGTAAATTTTCTTGATATGGAGTTCGTGCAACAGATAGTCGCAAAACGTAAGGGTTCCATTTTATTTCACGTCGGTGACGTCATATTTATTGTCCAGTTTACTTAAAATCTGATTGCTAAACTTTTTCCTTTAACGAGTTTTAACAATTCACTGGGCATAAATGCTGGAAAACGCTTGCCCCCATTATGGGGTTGTATTACAAGTTTTTGACTATTTGAGCTCAATAGGGACAAAAAATGTCCCTGTGTAGTTTTTGTATAACAAAGTAGAAAGCTTAAAAATATGTAAATTTGTAAGCCTCCTAGAATTGTTTATGTGATGTTACAAAACAAATACATTTAGAAAAGATAGCGCGTTGTCTTGGGGGAGTTTTTCATTGTAACACATATTTTCTAATTTAGAGTTGTTTCATTAGTATGCCATAGTCTAATTATAATTGTTACATTTCCTACTATTGATTCTTACGTTGATTTTTAAAACCATGAAGTAATATGCCTTTAATATATTTTATTCATTTAATGCCAACCATATTTTATAGATATAGTTTGCAACTCAATAATTATGAAATGTGGCTCATCAAGAACAGAGTTTGTTGATTTAACATTCATACCAATATCAATATAAATCATACTACCCACCCTTCAGACACTCTGGAATTTTTATGCCCCTCAGATACGCAATATTCCACAGTCATTCTAAACTGTTTTTCAAGTACCTACAAGTTGGTTTTTTGATGCAAGAACTACAACTTGGAATACAGTTATGGTCTGAGATCAGTAAGTAAATCAGGTAATCCGATATATAACATTTTAATTATCCTCCATAAGAATAATATGGGGACCTAGTACCTAGGTTTGCTTCTGCGGGAAACATAGGCGAAAAATTGTGTTTTTGTGCAAACAACAATAAACCACAACCATATGTCCATAAATAAGCGAGATATCAAATGTTTCTATTTCTATATAAGAATAATATTAGACAACGGACTGTGTTTAGCACTTTCAATATCTCACTAACCAATTGACGTAGAGCAATGATCAAAATACCATTTTTTTAAGCTGAGTTCAATGGTGAAAATTAAAATTTGATTAAAATAAAAATTACATGTGAAAACCCCCCAAAACCTCCTTTCGGATGGTGCGATTCATCTGGTTTTCGAACTCTTTCAAATAAATGATACTTTACACATTTGTGCCAAATTTCATTAACATCAGACCTTTTTTACGAGAGTTATCGTGCTTACGGATAAATATATATAAATATATGTATATAAATAAATAAATATATATATATATATTAATTAAAAAATACCAAAAACTTACTACATTGTTATATTTCGCTTTAAGCTTCTACAGACAATACAAAAAGCTTTTTATAACCAAACACTTAACCCTCTAAGTGTCAATCGACTGATTTCAGTAGACTTTTTTTGACGCTCGAGTGTTAATCGACTGATTTCAGTCGACTTTTTTTGACGCTCGAGTGTTAATCGACTGATTTCAGTCGACTTTGCAGACATCCAGTTTAGCGTGTATATCTCGTTGACGATCGTTCGTTTCGAACCATCCATTATACCAAAGTGATCGGCAACATCTGGGCTTCATGGCAACTAATAATGTTTGCCCTTATGCGAACTAATAATTTTGCAGCCGTTTTTAATCAGCTGTTTAGTTATGTTTTCAATAGGAATGCTGTAATGTGAGGTTACGTTGTTGTGTATTATATATATATGTATATATATACATATATAATATATACATATATATGTATATTTTCTTTTTCCTTATTAAATTTTGAACAAAATTTATATCTTGGATTTTTGATTATGGCTGTCTAAATATATTCTACGGGTCTCGTAACATAAAAAATAAGTTTTTTTGGGGTTGTTTAGATTTGAACCCAAGCCGGACTGTTATACCATACATTTAGGCCAACAAATTTTATATTAAAAGATAGCCCATTTTCTGCTCTCTAAGAAAATGTATACTTATTTACCAATATATCAAAATTTTATTTTTTTATAGCATTTTATATAAAATTCTGTAAAAGTTAAAAAAATGGCGTAACATTTCAGGTTTTTTGATGCGACACCTAGAGGGTTAACAAAATTGACATTTTATAAATAATGTAAATAATTGATAAAGAAAATTTAGAAGGTAGTATGATGACAGCTGATTGGATAAGAAACACGTTAGTAAAGACTTTGAGCAGAAATAGAAGATTTTATCTGAAACTATCTCAAATTAAGACCTTGTGGATATTTCGATTTTGTTAGTATCTGGTAGGCTTGTTCCATATCTCTTAATTTTGTAATGTTGGATGAGGTTTGGATCTGTCTTATCGGTTTTACTTTATGCAGCTTTTCAAAGTTTTCGCTGTGTTCAATGGCAAGCTTGACCAGTGGTTTTGTCATATCTTTGTGTTTAAAATCTAAGTTATTGGTTGTCGAACCAATGTAGTCCTTAAGACATCTTTTACAACTGATTTGGTACACAACATTCCTTGTGTCACAAGATGAATTACCTTTTGTCGGATATGTTCTTGTTGTCTTTCTACTTTTTATAACTTTACTTGGCATATATATATATATATATATATATATATATATATATATATATAAACTTGAACGAATGGTGTTTTTGGCATCTGGGGACCTCGAAATGAAAAGTTATCATGGTCTTGGGTTTAAGTCTTACCACCTACGGTAATAGCTTCTTCCCTATAGGGGAAATTCGCTAAAACAAAAAACTGTGTTCGTGGCTAGAGCTAATACCGGTATACAAAATTGAAAACATCATTGACTTGTCCCTTACATTCATAATTATTGATAGGCCTACACATCCAAGACATAAAAAACTGATACAAAATAATCAGTATTTGTAACCAGGACTAAAAAGTACTTTTATCAGTTGCAATCAGTACTAGAAAGTAATCGTTAAATTAGGGTTGCCAAATCACCGGATTTCCCCGGAGTTTTGAGGTAAAAATATAACTCCGGGGAATATCCGTGAAAAATTAAAAATCCCCCCTTTTTGAAACTTTTCCCAAAAATGTGTTGAATAACACAAATTTTGTATTAAAATCCTATCTGTGAACGAAAATTTACTTACGTTTGCAACTTTATTGTCATGCAACAATTGTCAAATAAGCTAAACCCTGTTTCCCTGTTCAATCTAACCTCTATTATGTGTTACTCTTTGGCTTTATTTCGTTGACTTTTACATATATTTGCCGTTAGAACGCTGAAAATCAGGATGAAGATTTTTGGCTCTCTGCAGTTTATTAAATTACAAATCTAAAATGGCAACCTTAAATTAAGCACATCACTAAGACCGTCTAGACCTAGACGTCAAGGTCAAGGTCCAGGTGCGCTAGTTGATTTTAGAGATTTTGCACATATATTTTTTTCAGTAACAGCATTTCTTTTTAACCAAAAGGCATAAGCTTGATTTCAGGAGGATATAAATTTTAATATTGCCAAGTTACAAGGGGGGGATATATCCCCCTGACCCCCCCCCCCCCCCGGTATCTACGCCACTGCTCAATCTCCAATTTTTATAGTAAAAATTTGCTATTGATTTTTGGAGTTTTCTTCTAAATATTATTTCCATAGCTCCTTCTTTATTTGCTCCGCAATATACATGCGCAGGGGACAGCCGTGCAGTATAGTCACCCGCTTAGACGACTGCGAGGTCTACATTAATTCTAGGCGGCTGTACTTTTGGAGTTTAATCCACTCGGCCGCTTTTGGAACTAGAGCTACTATTTTTCAAAGTAGTTTTCTAGTGTTTTCTCCAGACGCGTTCTGTATAAAACTAAACAAAATGTTGCTAATTTCTATGTTGACTGTACTTTTGGACACCGACGTTTGGAACTAAATCCACTCCCTATTTTACGGTGTTATTGAGTTTTGGAACTAACGCCACTAGTGATTTTATTCATTTTGGAACTAGAGAACTGAAATATAATTTTGGAGTTAAATCCACTTGGAACTAAATAAACATCCCCAATATCTTCACCCTTCATAATATAGAGGCGATGGATGGCGCTGGGAGATGTGGGACATGGGTGACTGTACTGGTTATAGCCTTTTCCATTAAAAATACCAAGATGTATATAGGAATCCTTCCTTGAGAAAAAATGTCTAAAAAGTTGATATCGCACAATTCTGATATCCAACTTTAAGTCAGCTTTTCTGGTGGAAGGAAGAGAAATAGGCAAAAGTTTTTAATGTCATAAATTAAAGGCAGGAAGTTTACCTTTAAAGTGGTTTTTGTTTGATCTTTTTAGGATTAATAGTTTATGAGATATTTTTGTTAACATAAAAGATTGCAAACACAAAAATCGGCATGTTTAGGAATACAAAAATGGCCGCCATACTTAAACGAGTTAAGACAAAAAAATGTCAAAAATAGATTTTAACTCCTCAAATACATTAGAAACAACAGGGAAATTATAATTTTTTTTCAAAAATGGTCAAGCAACAACCAGCTCTGGGTCACTTCATATGGATTGACCCACATGAGTTGACTCAGTGCTGTGCTTCCCGCCGGAATCCATTCAGTCCCCCCTCCCCGCAGCCCCAAGAAGAGTTGATCAGAGGGCGTGGTCTGATGGATCATACAACAGGTTGCAGGGGGGTGCAAAATTGATTGGATCCTGGCACTAAACATTAACAACTGAGTGAGTTTTGGGCTAGGTCAGTTCCTGACTGAGCCAATTCTGCATTCCCATAGTATATTCACTGCTTTTTGATTTACCTATTAAATATCTGATGTTACAGGTAAACCCAGACTACGTTGAAGAGACAATGTCCATCAGCAACTACCCTCTCTCTGCCGCCCTCACTTGCACCAAGCTGTGTTCTGCGTTCGAGGAGGTCTGGGGTGTTCTATAGCATCCACCCCGTTTTATTATATTTTTGTAAATACATTTTTATGAAAAATTTTATCTTGGTTGTCTTTTTTCGATTTAATCAGTCACAAAATTATCCTTACCTATTCTAGTAAGTCTACCCTGTTTTATATTATATTTTTGTAAATACATTTTTATGAAAAATTTTATCTTGGTTGTCTTTTTTTTCTATTTAATCAGTCACAAAATTATCATTACCTATTCTAGTAAGTCTGCATCTGCAGATTGTAGTGTTATTTTTGTTAGAGAGCTAATTACTACTATTCTGGGTCTATTGCTATCTATTCATTCTTTTGAAAGTTGATTACTTTATAATTTATTTTTTATGGATCACTACAACTCAAGATGTATAAAAGAGACTAGCAGCTAAAAAGACACACAAGCCACTGGAAGAGGAGACCTACGTGAGCGCTGCCAGGTGTAAAACTTTGAAATCACACCGAGCGCTACCCGTGGCAAATTTTAAAATCACAGCGCCGTCTACTGCTTGATGAATTGTAACTTTTACTTAGTTCGATACGCTATGGTAGTCTAATGGATATGGCACTGGATATCACAATCATGCGGTCCCAGGTTCAATTCTACATTTTCGTGTTTACTTTTTGAGGTACCACTTTTTGTTATATTTTACACAAACCCATTTTTGTAATATGTTACAAAGAAAAGACCCGCCATTCAGCGCTCTGCGGAGTTAGGTTAGGTTATTTTACTATCATTTTTTTGTAAATGTAGCGTAATTTTTTAGAATATAAGTAGGTTTCCTCTGTTTACATTCGAAAATACTACATTTCACTGTTTTCTCACAATAAAGCATCTGTTTCGGATAGTTTGTTCGTCATCGGACAAGTTCGGCTTTCTTCGGGTGGCAAAGTCTCCTTTTCTAGTGGCTCGTGTGTTTTTTTAGCTACTAGTATGAAAGAGAGGTGTGTGCATGATCAGCTGATATGACGTAGATGGGCTCGCAATAATAGGAAACAAACAATGTCTTTAACTTTTGGATCATATGTTAGAACACAAAATTTACATGTCAGCAGATGAAATAAGTAAGGTTTGCAGCTATGTCAAACCAGCTCACATAAGACCACCGGAGAAACATATAACTAAGGTAGAAACTTTTTGGTGATGGAGCTAGCCCATCTATGTCACACCAGCTCTCTTTTATACATCTTGGCCACAACAACATAGTCTAGTTTTTGTGTAACTTAAAATTTAATAACTTGATTTGCACACTATCATATATGACAGTTTGTCAAATACAAATAGGATAAATGAACTACATCTCACAACACTAGAAAGTGTAATTACACTTATACTGTACTTACATACAAGACGGTAAAAATACACAAGAGATATTATGCGCAGGATGCATGAGATGAAATTTTTCTATTTAATTTTGAAAACACTTCAAATTAGCAATTATGTAAAACTGGAAGAATTTATTTATTTTTAACCTAGTAATAGATCTTTCATTTGTTGTGTTTAGTGTTTAATAAATTACACACTTTAAAACTGCAATAAGTTTTATTATTTTAATTTTTCTAAATTCTATTACTTTATAAGTAAACTTTAAAGTGAGATATTTTAACAAATATTTCACCATTTTGCATAGAAATTTTAAAACAGTTGTTAGTAGTGTCAGTGTTGAGGGTGAATCAGCATTAGGATAGTGATCAATGATAAATCGGGGGCTCATGATAGGATCCGTGGTTCAGAACCAAAAGGTACAACCGTAAACGCTACAGCGGCCATTTCATTCAAAACTGAATCCACTCCAAATATCTTTCCACATTTGGACAGGAACAGAGCGAGTTACTGACCTGGGATTTGCGACTTGGACGTTATGAGGCTTCACGTTTTGACTCGACACTTGTCGACTTAATTCTTAGGTATTTTATACTAAATTGATGTGATGAAACTATTAAAAACATTATAGCCTAAATAATAACCTTGAGGGATTATTAAATCACAAAAATTATACAATGCTGGACTAACGTTATATATTTGATGGTTAGGGATAGGGCAAAACTGTACGATTATGATAATTGGTGGAGGGGGGGGGGGGTGAAAATAAGTTTGCGGTGGGGCTAAACAAAATCAGTTACACTACTGATTTATCCTGTTTAGTTATGACAGTACGTATCATGCTACTGAAGAAATTATCAAATACAATTAGCTTATTAGTGAATTTCCTATGGAAAGTGAACTATTAGCATGACCCGCACGGTGAAACTTAAGCCCGGGACCACCATAGAAGTTCCTAATGTGACCCCCTGAACACGTGCAACTCAGTAAACAGTGCAAAATTTTTAGGAGTGTTCATCGACAAACATTTAAATTGGGATGACCATATTAACTACGTTTCCACTAGATTATCAAGCGTGATATATCTTCTCAGACGTCTCATTTCCTGTGTCAATCAAAGTTATGTAAAATCTGCTTATTTTGCCTTTTTTCAATCCATAATGAGATATGGGCTTATAGTATGGGGCAATGCCAGTAAAATTAACAATATTCTAACCCTCCAAAAAAAAGCCATAAGAGTAATTACTAATTCACAACTACTAGAACACTGCAACCTCTTTTTATTAGTTTAAAAATCCAAACAATAATAAATCTGTATCTGTATGATCTTATCAAGTATATTTTTCAAAATCCACACTTAATAATGCCTAGCAGTAAAAACCACTCCCACAATACCAGAAATAAGAACTCCGCAAGTATAAATTTTAATAGACTAAGCAAGACTCTTAATAGTCATTCTGTGATTGCACTGAGGGTCTACAATCACTTGGTACATCTGGTGCAAAGGTATAACAATAAAAAGTTTCTTAATAAGTATTATCAATGGCTATTGGAAAACCCCTTTTATTCACTGGATGAATTTTTCCTATGAGGTCTTTAGTGTTTTGATTTTCCTATTGTTGTTCAATACTCATACAAACCAATATACTGTACAATTTTTGTATTACCAATTTCATCTTACCACTTGGAAATGTTATTATTATAGTAGTTTTAGTGTAATGACCAAATTATATAAGAGATAAGCTTTCTAAAAACATATTGTAATTTTTACTTGATATTGGACCTGGCTGTCAATGGAGCTGTGATGTGACTTTGTCAATGATCTGTGATTTGTATGGCAATAAAATGATTTGATTTGATTTTGGGGGTTTGTTCAAAATGTTATATATATATATATATATATATAGACATATATATATATATGTGCAGGCACTTTAGCGGTCGCATTTTTTGTCCGATTTACTTCAAATTTGGTAGGGACGTTCCTTTCTATAATCAGTTGGGCAAAACAATCGGAAAACTCTAAACCCCTTTTTTGGGGATTAATCTTTCAAATTTTGAGTTTTTGGGCCCAAAAAGGGTCAGAAAAGCCCCTGATGTGAAATTAACGAATGTAAAAAGATGGGAATTAGTGTGGCGAAACTTTTAAGCCCTCTCTCATCATTCTAGCATATATATTTACCGAGTTATTAAAGGAAATGTGTATTGAACAAATAGTATGTTGTCTTATGGGGGTTTTACATTAGAAAAGCCCGTTAATCATTTTTTGGTGTACTTTTATCATCCCCAACAACCTCACGCCTACTTTAAAGCCTGACTGGACCTTCTCCTAACCTTATAATGCGCAAAATTGTATTCCCAGCATTGCAGGTAAATAGTACCAGGAGTATCAGAATAGGCAAAAAATCAATATTTCCAGATTTGGATAAAAATTGGAATAATTGTATGTTTTTAAGTGATTTTGAGTTTTTATAGTTTTTATGTGGAAATTCATTTCCCTCACGTGCTTCGTGCTGCCGTGCGAACTCGTTTTACTAATTAATTGCTTATTTTATCTAATGTAAAAAGTAATGCGGTACTTCAGGCTACACATAATAGTACGCCAACTTGTATTATTACAGACAAACCGATCTTGAGTAAAACAAGTTAAATCCACATGACCACTTTCTTGTAAATCGACTCAATGGTGTTCTTGATAGTGATAGTGACTGATATTATTGCAGTGAATTGCCAAGAAACAATCATCTGCTCAGTAAAAAAGAAAATACCCCGTTGCAGCAAACCTGCATACTCATCGAATTTCAAATGATACTTCACTACGTCATGAAGCCACTTAGCAACTATCATCACAGCATATTCATAAATAAGCAAGATATGACATTTTATTCTCTATAAGAAAAACATTGACTGAGTATGCAGGTTTGCTACATCAAGGACCACAAAAATCTTTTTTTTTTCTTTAAATACCAATGGATCACCACTAGATGAAGCAATACTCCAAGTTTTACCAATTTATATTCATAAGCAAACACGTTTCTTATTCTCCATAAGACTAACATTATAGCTGTTGAGTACGCTGGCTTGCTGCCATGGGGACCACAAAAAAATGGGTTTTGTATGCAAATATCAGTAAACCCCAACCATATAAAGCCACATACAAAGATTCATTAATAAGCAAGATGTAATATTTGACTTACTCTCTATAAGATTAACAACGTACTGTGTTTAGCACTTTCAGTATCTCAGTAACCAATTGACATAGATTGACTATCGAAACACCATTTTGTTTGTTTTTTTAAGCTGAATTTAATGGTGTGAACTCAAATTTGGGTTTGAAAATAATTATATATAAAAATTCAAAAAACCCATTTTTGGGGTACAAAACCCCCGTTACAATAGCGACCTATCTGGTTCTCGAACTCATGAAAATGGAGTTATAAATGTCTTAATACTACATAAAGCCACTGACCAAGTTTCATAAAAATATATTCACAAATAAGCGGTATATACAATTTTAATTATTCTCTATAAGAATAACATTGGAGCTGAGTACGCAGGTTTGCTGCAACAAGGAACACAAAAAATGGGCTTATATGCTAATATCAATATAACTCAACTAGGTGAAGTCGTATACCAGTTTTTATTAATTTATGTTTATAATTAAGGGAGACATAGCATTTAATTACTCTCCATAAGAATAACATTGAAGCTGAGTACGCAGGTTTGCTGCAACAAGGAACACAAAAAAATGGGCTTTTATGCTAATATCAATATAACTCAACTAGGTGAAGTCGTATACCAGTTTTTATTAATTTAGGTTCATAACTAAGGGAGACAGCATTTAATTATTCTCCATAAGAAAAACATGGGGCTGAGTACGCAGGTTTGCTGCTATGGAAGCCTTTTGCAAAAAATTGTTTTTTGAGCAAATATCAATAGACCACAACCAGATGAAGCCTATACCAAATTTCGTTAGTATACGTGCATAAATAAGCGAGATATAAAAGTTTCCCTTTCGTCCATAAGCATAACATTAGACAATTTACTGTGTTTAGCACTTTCAATATCTCAGTAACCAATTGACGTAGAGGACTGATCAAAACACCAAATTTTGCGTCTTTTTAAGCTTATTCCAATAGAAAAAATTAAAATTTGTCTTTTTCAAAAACTATATGTAAAAGACTCAAAACCCTTTTTTGGGGTACAAAACCTCCCAAAAATACCCCTTTGGATAGGTCGATCTGTCTGGTTTTCGAACTTAAGTCATAAATGCTGTTTTACACATTTATACCAAATTTCCTCAATATCGGACTATTTTTACGAGAGTTATCGTGCTCACGGATTCTTACATATATATAAAGTTTCAAACGAATGGTGTTTTTGGGGCCTGGGGACCTCAAAACGAAAAGTTATCATGATCCCAAGCCTAGGTCTTACCATGCCGACTACGTTAATAGCTTCTTCCCTATAGGGGAAATTTGCTAATACAATCTAAGACATTCTCTCGGTTATGTCTGTGACGTCAGGGTTTCTTCTTTAGGGAAGCAAAGACGAACTTGAGTCTGTGGATGGGTAGTTCACCTCCGCTCATGTTATTCCAGGTGACTATTTATGTTGTAAAATTATAAGGTGATACGTTCATCCATCACATGTGGCCAGTGTGAAGAGCACTACTGCATTTGTTACTACAGTAGTAACAGCGTATGCAAGTAATATTTTTTCAAAGATACCTTCTAAAAAAATTTGTCAAACATTTATCCAAAAGCGATATGAGAAAATCCTGATGGTTAAAAAATGCCAAATACACACATTTTTCCTTTTTAGGAATTTCCCCTATAGGGAAGAAGCTATTACCGTAGTCGGCATGATAAGACCTAGGCCCAGGACCATGATAACTTTTCTTTTTGAGGTCCTCAGATGCCAAAAACACCATTCGTTCAAAACTGTAAATAAGTATATATATATATGTATGAGTCCGTGAGCACAAAAACTCTCGTAAAAATAATCAGATTTTGACGAAATTTGGTATAAATATGTGAAGCAGCATTTATGGCTAAGTTCGAAAACCAGACAGATCAACCTATCCAAAGGAGTATTTTGAGTTTTTTACACATAATTTTTGAAAAATTCAAATTTTAATTTTTTTATTGGAATGAGCTTAAAAAGACGCACAATTTTGTTTTTTGATCATTGCTCTACGCTAAATGGTTACAGAGATATTGAAAGTGCTAAACACAGTACGTTGTCTAATGTTATTCTTATATCTCGCTTATTTATCAACTTATCCTGATGAAACTAGGTATATCGCTTCATATCTTTGTGGTCTATTGATATTTGCACTAAAAAACTTTTTTTGGCCGATAGTTCCCGTAGCAGCAAACCTGCGTACTCAGCTCCCATGTTATTCTTATGGAGAATAAATAAGTGTTATCTCCCTTAATTAATAAAATTTGGTATGTGGCTTTACCTACTTTAGTTATATTGATATTTGTATAAAACCCCATTTGTTGTGTTCCTTGCTTCAGCAAACCTGCATACTCAGCCGCCATGTTATTCTTATAGAGAACAATTAAAATGTCATAAATCATTTATTTATGTATGTATATTGATGAAACTTGGTATGTGGCTTTATGTGTTATTAAGATATATATATATATATATATATATATATATATATATATATATATATATATATATCTGCATTGGAAATTCGCTGAGTACGCAGGTTTGCCGCTACGAGGGTATTTAAGCTTTATACGATAATACATTCACAGAACCAAAAAACAAAATACGGACCTTTTTTATTTTATTAAACCGTTCAGCATTATTACAATTGCTATACAGGCTAAAGTTTAATACAATACATGTGGATAACATAAGAAATGACAAAGATTGAGGTCAGCCGATCAGCCCCTCAGGCACAGAGTTCATAATGTTCAGAGACACAGGGTCTTGCCACACATAACTTCTTTGGGTAATAATCTAACAAACAACATAACAGGTAACATAATCTTTGGGTAATCTTGGTGTGCACAGACTTTTTTCACATTAATTTAACAAAACATCTTGAGATAACCTTGGTTTGAGACGAAGCCTTCTGAAATCGGACGGAATCCCTCTTACAGATGCAAGTTTTGTAAAAAACTTTAGAGCTGGCTTTTTTATGAATTCTTTGATTTGGGAAATTGCAAGTTCGTGGTGAATTTGGCATTACGTACATACCAAGGGCATTTAAGTATTATTCTCAAAGTTTTGTTTTGGAAAGTTTGTAGTTTATTAATTGCACTAGTCGAAGCAGTGCCCCATACTGGGCATGCATACAACAGTAATGGTCAGAGGATAGTTTTGTAGAGAAGAACACCATTTTCCACTGATAGAGACGATTTCCTATTTAATAATGGGAACAATTTTGATAATCTTCCATATGCTAAGTTAAGCTTTTTGTTTATATGAAATTTCCAATTTAGTTTTCGGTAAAAATAAACTCCTAAATATTTTATTGCCTGATCTCGAGGGTTCCATGGTATTTCCTCGTCGCACAATTTGGTGTTTTGATCAGTCCTCTACGTCAATTGGTTACCGAGATATTGAAAGTGCTAAACACAGTACATTGTCTAATGTTATGCTTATGGACGAAAGGGAAACTTTTATATCTCGCTTATTTATGAACATATACTAACGAAATTTGGTATAGGCTTCATCTGGTTGTGGTCTATTGATATTTGCTCAAAAAACAATTTTTTGCAAAAGGCTCCCATAGCAGCAAACCTGCATACTCAGCCCCATGTTTTTCTTATGGAGAATAATTAAATGCTATGTCTCCCTTAGTTATGAACCTAAATTAATAACAACTGGTATACGACTTCACCTAGTTGAGTTATATTGATATTAGCATAAAAGCCCATTTTTTGTGTTCCTTGTTGCAGCAAATTATGCTTCTCGATTTGTTTGTAATTTCCCCCAATAATCTCGCCACTAATGACACTTTCGTTTTTTAACATCCTATTTCAAAGCACAGTCGTATTTACAGAAAGTTTACATCTGTGAAAACTATAAATTTACTAAGTAATATCAATAAAATTATTATTAAGTAACTAAAAGTCACATTTCGTAGAAGAATAAGGTGTAGATCAATTATTAGAATCAATCAAGCTATGCATTACCTCAAGCATAAAATTGAAATTTGACACTTTGACACCAGCAATCCAACTGAATTTTCGACAGTTCTAGAACTTCACCACATGAACCAAATCAGCTACTGAATATAGTTCAGTTAAAAAAACTAATAATTATTCAAATGTAAGATTAATTCTCCGTTTATAGTTTATTAGAATCAATAAATCATCAAAACGTTACCCTAAAAATTTCATGACAACCCATTAAACCGTCAAAATATAGTTAGCGTTACACTACTTCGACTTCACAAAAACTCGCAACTCACGTATAAGGACTCACTTCGTTTCGTCCAATTAATTAGTGTGACGTGACGGGGGGGTTATGAGCATCGTGACAGAGCGCTGCAAAGGGGGTAAAAAAGGGCTGAATATAGCGTGAAGTAATTTATGCATGGCCCCTTATCGGAAAGCGTTCAGTATGATCCAAACAAAAATTAAAACTTTGCTTGGCAGAAATAGCCATCCAAACCTCACCGAGAACAAAACTTTCATCCAATTACAGGAAACATTTATGTACCAACACAGAAAAAAGTAAACTATCGAAAGTCGATTACCTAGTTATCTCCCGTCTACTACTATTGACGTAAATCAAGTACTACATGTACTATCAAGTACTACATAAATAAAGTTTTCTACATCTAACCCCCATTAAAACCAAGCAAAATTTGAACAAAATATCAAACCTCTAAAAATCATACATTTCATCCAGGCAATGCTGTTGCGCAAAAATATGATAATTGCCGAGCTCTAGCACAACTCAGGAGGTTAGATAAGCAAACCTAGTGTTAATTATACACATGTTAACATTTAAATATTGACGCAGAATGGTAATAACAATATTTTTTTACAAATGCGTAACAATTTTCATTTTTGCCACTATCTACCATTTACTGCAACACGTTAGGTGTGGCAAACATGTTAGTTCCCATTTTATTCCATGTTAACAAATTAGAGCAACGGTGCTCAACCTGGACTGAAAGTGTTAACATTAATGGCTGCCATACCTAGAGGCGGTTTCTGAAATCGAGCTGTCCTGTTCTTCTGTTTCTTCGTAGCAATTTTAAAACCAGCCAAGTAAGACTCGAGCACGCACAATACAACATAAGATAAGATTCAGATTTATGACAAAAAGGGATTTTGAAAAAAATAGACATGTGGTAAATTGATTTATTTTACATAAATAAAACATAAATATAATCAATCTTTCTGCTTTGGTTTTTTGACAAATTACAAATCTTGTAAAATGCTAAGTATAAAGAATTCTTTGAAAAAAGGGTACCAACTTCTATTTTAAAACTAAAACTGAAAAAAAATCGGAGTACACTAAAGAAATATGATTACAAAAAGCATCAGCTGCTACCCAAATGAATTCTCAGAGTAAAACTGAAACATTGAAATAATAAAGATTCAAATGTGCCATAGCGTTCTTTTGGTCATCAAAACTATGAAGAAGTATAGGAAGCAATGATGATGCTATTTAGACGTTTTACCCCAAAGTTAATTCAGATGTCAAGTTCAACACCGAAGAGTTGAGTTAATAGCTTCAATTTGCCAACACATTGTATTGCCACCCTAATGGTAACTGAGACCAACCACAAAGTTGTGATTTCTTCCATGGTGCAAGCGATTAAAACGTGAAAATGCATTAACATTGTTTGGTATAGCGAACATTTTCTCTACACATCCACTGGGTGAATCCTAGTATATAAGAAAGTTGAACCTGTCATATACAACAATAAACAGTTTTTGAAAGCTTCAAATGAACTATGAATAAAGAAACATGTTCATAATAATTATAAAAAACATCAACATAAAATTGAAATAGGTGTTTTTACTACCCATTGAATTAGTTGATCCTTAAGTAGAGCTTAGTGTGACTTATCCGAAACCTGTCATAATTACAGCTAAATGATCACAGAAATAGCTAAAAAATGTTGACCATCGCAGTCACGCTGTCATTGCTCATGTATTATCAATGTCATAATACAAATTACATGATTAAAACAGCATTAACAAAGAAATTATTCTAGAATCAACATTATCAACGTTTTACATAACAGCTGTAAAAGAATTATTACTGAAACATACTTAAATATAAATTACACATATATGCATAAATTATATAAACTAAACCATTCGTTTTCGTTAAACTTTTTCTGATACTACATACAAGTATGGAAATAAATAGCATGCAAATTAGGAACACTGAGCCAATTCAAATAAAAAGTGTCTTTAAATTTAACATGCGGAAACAAAATTATTAGCGTCTATAATTCTTATTTATGAAAATCTGAATTTTGCAATAACAAAATATAACAAACGATTTGAAATATCATGTCACAAACTATTTAAATATAATTCCTTTAAAAACATTTTGTACCTAATCTAAATAGGTGGTAGTTCTTTAAAATAAACCAATTTATAATCAACGTATGGGGATTTTGTCTACAGTATTGATCAAGAAAATTGTCTTTCTCGCACAAATTTAGGTTTCTAAGTCAATTTATATTAAAGTACGATTAATTAAAGAAATAGTAGGCAAATTTTAGCAAATTTCATATGTAATAACCAAAACAACTATTTTTTTAATGAAGTGAAGCAAAAATGTTTGATACAGAACTTTATTTAAATATATTGTTTTCAAGAATACAGCAAATAATACGTAAATGTCATCATTAAAACAATATACTTATAAACTAATCAGATCAATAGAAAAGAAGTAATAGCATGACTTAAAATGGACAGGTAACAACTGATGCTTACATTTTAATTTACCACATTTTTTCTTTATTTTTTTACGATTTTTTCAAGAAGACTAGAAGAACTAGTTTTCGATTGTCTTTCAGGTTGTGAAGAATGCCTCCGAAAGCCAGGTGATAAGGAGCTCAGATGTCTGCGCGGGTAGCACAGGTGAGGCCTGGGGAGCGCGGCCGCGGTAAATCAATAAATATTTGGAAACAATTGGTAAAAACTAAAAATAATTATCTTTATCTGGCTGCGCTTGCACACCGAAGACCACACTTTCTGCGACTTTGGTAAACATTTTTCACAACCAAAATTAAAAAGTATATCATTCAAAATAAATTGAATACCTTTTTTAATGCTATCCTTAGTGATATTTTGCCAATTCGTGACAACCAATAGGTTTGAAGGCGGCCAATTCGGTATTCAAAGAGAACGTACATTTAACAAATTATTAGGCCTTAAAAGAAGTACAATTATGTTTAGAAACTAAATTAATTTTAAATTTGGAAAAACCAATTTTGTAACATGCGGATAGCAACATGTCTCAGCCCTTTTAAATACAAATTAAATTGTAGTACAATTTTGACTGTAGATAAAAAGTATTTAAGAAATTGGAACAGTTAATAGCAATTGTATCTTTTTGGTTTAAGTACTATATATAGATGATACAAATTAACAATTGAAGTTTTAATTTAGTGACAAGGCGTGTTAAGAGGGCTAAACTTAACACACAAAATGAAGACTTGGAGAGGCCTCCTGTCGAGAGGCAAGTCTAAAGATGTTTCTCACGAAGTTTGCAGCGACACAGCCAAGGCTGTCCTGGGGTGGCTGCCGATCTTCCCCCGACGTTTGGATCTCGAAACAACATAATCAATTCTCTTCTCAGATGATTCTTCATTCAACAAAAAATTTCAATCAAAAGCGAGAACTTGGAGGAACAATAACATTAGTCTTTGAAAGTTGTCTTCCTCCAATCACGGTTGAAACAAAACACATCTCCCTTTTATGACTCTCGTCTCATAAGATTCTTAATAAATCAAAGGAATAACTATTTACAAATCGCATATCACTGTAAATGTCTCTGAAGAATGCACTGGTTTGTGTTTAATTCTTACCTAACACGGACAAACCGAGAGAAAACAGTTGTACTGGATTAAGAAAACAAAATGAATACTTTTATTACTATGAGTTTGCTCAGTGATATTTTTCAGTTAATGAAAGTTTACGAAGAAAACTAAAGTATCAAACCTAGTTGATGGAAATGAAGCTGATACGGGTTTCAAGAGAGCCTTCTAACTTTTGATTTTAAACACAAAAATGTTAAGTTAAAAAGAGAAAGACACAAAATAATATTAATAGAAAATTACAATTTAGCTATTTCAGCCAAACTATCTTTTTAAAACAATCTGTACAGACGAAAATTACTCTTGTTAAAAATAGCAGATGAAGTAAATAGTTAACAAACTAAACTAACAACATATTGTAATTTCCTCCCAAATGGTAACAAGTTGTGACATGGGAAAAAATACTGAACAAGCTCATGCAATCATTTTTAAACATAATTAAAGGTAAACAAATTGTTTATCTCTACACCTTAAACCCCAGGAGATCCAAAGATGTTAAATAGCCAGAGTTTGAGGTGTAAAGTTGCACAAACATAACATCATTTAATGGAAAAAAATCTGAACTGTTTCCTCTCAAAATGTGATTTTAACGAGGCCCGTAACCCTAATTTATACCTAAAAGTTGACGGATGAATGAACAACAAAATCTCTGTATATAAATCGTATCAAAATTCGATGAGTAACTTAAAATGTTTGTTTTGTTCATGACACTGTTTACTCGTAGAAAAATATGGGCGTCAGTATGTGAAGAACTATGTACATCGGACAGAGGAGCTTATTTGCTGACGTTGGCTTCTTCAATGCTCTCCTCGAGCATCTTGGGAACGTATAAGGCTGGATCAATCACCTGAAAAACAACAAATATTTATCTAAGAACGAGCAAGAACATGAATGAAATTTACAGAACAAACTCTGAACATTATTGGCACTATACTTTTAATAAATCCAAAGATGACAAGAACAATCCTAGATATTTATTTGCCAAAATCTTCTTGTTGTATTTTTACAGCAATTTATTGTATCTACTCCCCATATTACCTAGGTATTTGACATCACTGTTAAGCTACGTTTCTTTTGGTTTTAAAAACTAAATTTTAATATTACCACATTTTTTAAGCCAATGAAATACAGCCAACATTCTAGATTTAAATTATCCTCTAGGATTTTCAAAATGAAAGCGATAACCAACTTTTTGGAAAAGGTGCTTCTTAACCTGTTGGGTTCCGAGTTTAGCCTCCAATAGCCCCTCTGGCAACCCAGGTTTTAGGGTGCTCATACAGTTTAGGCCTAATACAGTCATTATTAACCAAACTGATTAAGTCCATTAATTCATTTATTAGTTTACACTCATTATACTACTTACTAAATTGAATATTGCATTGCCAAGAAAACAAAATATACCACAATAAAGGCATTATTCTATTGTACATCCAGGTATATTCAGCCTTATTTAAGCACTCTTAATGAGCCCAGACAGATGCAAAATATAGTAGCACGCCGGCCGCCACAAATGTGCAGTGACGGGATCCAACAGGTTACAAAGTAAAGCCTTGTTAAAGGTTGAACGGAGTAGAGCAATTTATATTTTATACTTTCAATACAGAAGGAGAAAAAGAGAGGTAACAGTTGTCTTAAAACACAAATATATGATTAAGTTTGATATCAAGTGGCTCACCTTGGGTATAGGCTTGATTTCAGTTCCCAACTCCTGTTCGATTCTGTGCAGAGCGAAGCGGTCCTCATACGTGATGAGGTTGATGGCGATACCCAGGTGCCCGAACCTGCCGGACCGACCGATGCGGTGGAGATATGTTTCCGCCATCTTGGGGAAATCAAAGTTGATGACAACGTTCACTGCCTGCACGTCGATACCTCGAGTGAACAGATCTGTTGACACATGAATTTATCATTAATGCAACAAACAAGAGGAGTCATTTTTACAACAAGTAGTACTGTGACTAGTATTGTATTTTTGCAAAGGCCTAATCATTTACAAAATCTAAATTTCGCTCTAAAATTACCCTTATAATGCAATAATAAAATTACATTAACTTCAACTGCTCACTATATTTCTCCGTACTGTTCAGGTATTTTTTACCGTCTCGCAAGAGTTTTTTTTGAGAATCTATAAAAAATGATTTTACTACCTACATAAACCATATATACATTTTGATCAGTAAGAAAAGGAGAATATTACAAAACTATAACTTGTTAATGAATACATAAACACGCTTTCACAACAGAGGCTAACTAAAAAAACTCATATTTAAAATAATATTGTCTTTATGTGACAAAGTGGTTACATTTAAAATAATATTGTCTTTATGTGCCAAAGTGGTTACAAAATAAACAACAGTTTACAATTTCAAGATAGTAAAAATTAGCTAAATGATACTTTCCAGAATCAATGTTAGAATTTTCGTAGTTTGCATCGGTAGAGTTCCATAACAGATATAATTCAGCAATGCTAATGCTTTCTGTCCTTCGTTTAAAAAAATAACCAAAAATTAAAGTGCTGTAATATTTTAAACTTCTGACCTGATCAACCAACGCAATGGAGCTACTTTCTCTACGCACAATCACATTAAGTGGACCTATCACACTATTCTGTTGCAGTACAGTGTTGCCGTTGCCCAGTTGAGTTTTGCAATATTTCACGGTTAATAATAATTAATACAACAATCGTACTGATCCAGAAAAAGTACCACAGCTAAAAATGAAAATCCAAGAAAACACTTTTTCTAACTGTTGCATCGATACAGTCTGTTCTACAACTTACAACGTCGTACATTACACAATAATTATATTCCCTGGAGTCTGAAATTATGTCTGGCAACACTGTTGGCATGCCCACTTTGCGAACTGCCTGAAGACGTTGAGTGAAGATGGTTATAATGTAATAATGATTTCGCGTGACCAATAGCTACGGACAAGGTTGTAGCATAGATTAAACATACATTCTTAATCCATGGTTGTAGGTGATTAACGCCTATAATGATAATGGCGTTTCAATGTGCAGCCGAAATAGTACTCTCCAAAAATTAGATTGTTAAAAGATTGACTAATTGCGAGTTTCACAAAATCTAAGATTTTATAAAAATTGTGAAAAGGAAAGTAACGCATGTTTAGAATACCGGTGGTCATATTATTTAAAAGGTTGATTATATTGTACGTACGCCGAAGGCCCTAACCAAGAGCAAGACGCGATCAAATAGGCGCAGTGTTTTGTAACGGCAACAGCTGTGCGATTAAAATCATATCTTTTAACTCCGCGGGATTGTTTGAATTTGTGAATAAACATCAGTAGAAGTAGAAATCATATCATTCTGAAGTAATTGTATGCTATCAAATTGTTAAAGCAGTGATGGAAGGACAATGCATTGACGATCCGCTTCCACCTTCTGCTTCTGAAACAGAAGGTTCCAGAAGCAGATATAATAGGTTAAGTCAAGTCTATTAGCTAATATGTTAGATAGAACATAAGCTAGGCCTACGATTATTGAATAACTTATTTCTTGTTTAACTAACTTATATTTATAAAAGGATAGCCTAAAGTTTACTATTTACAAACAGTTGAATGAGAGACAGGCTTACTAGGTTTTGGCAATTCCCAAGGCTAGGGCCTAAGTCTTTGGTTATATGGAGAGTATATTCTTTTTCTATGTAGGCGACCTACTTTATGTTGAAAGAAAATTTGTTCGATACTATCAACAAGTGGTCTCAATAATTATTTCTTTTTAGTAGCCTACTTATTTTGTTATTTTCCCACTGTTGGCCTTTATTTGTTGAACATAGAACAAATGAATCTAGAAGAAGTGAATGAAAGGTGACAAATATTGAAAGTTATAAAACATACCATAATGAATAAAATGTTTGTTATTTTAAACATACCTAATATAAATAAAGTATACATATAGGCCTAATCAAAAATGCTCAAAACTTGAGAACTTTGAAAAAATTCTGCCCGGCATGGCTCGAGTCAGAAAATCACTACCGGTATGCTGCACAACCCTAAAGAAAATTCCCATCAAAAAAGCTCGGCTCGAGGAAGCTTGAAGCTCGAGAATTTAGAAAAAAGCTCGGCTCGAGCCAGAAATTACTATTCACACACCCCTACTTAGCAGTTTATGCGTAGCATATTTGGACCACAATTGCGAGCTTTATCAGATGGAGGGTTAAGTAAATTTTAGTTTCAAACTGCACGACTGACCAGAGCAGACGAGATTCCTGCAGAGGCCGGCGCGGAAGTCATGGAACACGCGGTTGCGGTGGGCCTGCGCCATCTTGGCGTGGATGTAGTAGCAGCAGTAGCCGAGCTCCGTGATCTTCTTGGCCAGCAGCTCCACGCGCTGGGTCGAGTTGCAGAAGATGATGCTCTGGTTGATTTGCAACTGAAATCAGCAACGAGTTGATTAGTAACGATTCTCGTAGAACAAATAATAACTTAACATACTATTTTAACGCAACACTTCAAAGACCGCAGCTCACTGGCTGGGTAGCGTAGCGGTTATCGTGCTCGCCTCTTGAGCCGAGGTTCGCCAGATCGATCCTGAAGACAATCACAACATTTTGAGAAGGTTCAAAACTGTACCCAGCTGCCATTTGTCATTGGGCTATTAATTAATGATTCTTTCTAAGAACAGGTCGACCTTAGATAGTAACAAGACCAGGGTTTGGGCCGTTCCCTATCAAAACGTTAAAAAATGCCATTGGCGTGGATACAAAAACAGACCAACCCCCATCACAGAAATTATTTATTTGTAGTCCGCTTAAAGTAGAGTGGCTTCACTGCATACATGGCGTCCAGCAAGCTACACCTTGAGTTTTTCTATGAGATTTTACCTTGACCAAAGAGTTTAAGAAAAATAAACTGAAAGAAAAATGATCAAACCAACCAGACTTGATTGACACACTATGCATATCACCTAAAGAACAATTAGTTCTTCTTTGTAGTTCCAATTGCTAAAATTAAAGCCTGAAATGTACCTTACCTCCTAAACCAATCATTCTTTATGGCTATCTAAAATATTACATTCAATTATAAAACAATAATTACTTATATTAATATTTTAAATTATTTCCAAATAAGGAAACAACCGATAAGATGCAAAACAATTAAACACAACAAAATCAAAGAGAATGTCTAGTGTCATTTTTATTACCTCTCAAAATCGAAGAGAATGTCTAGTGTCATTTTTACTTTCTCCCCCTATACATAGTATATGGAGAAAGTATTGTTTTCGTCAAAATTTTTGAATTTGAGTTGTTAGTGGAAATATTCGTTTTGGTGCTCCCTGAACCCAAAAAAAGTGGTTTTTACGTGATGTATGTCTGTGTGTGTGTGTGTGTGTGTGTGTGTGTGTGTGTGTGTGTGTGTGTGTGTGTGTGTGTGTGTGGAGATGTGTACAGAGCTAGAGCCCTAACCAATGGGCCGATTTTTATGAAATTTGGTATGTAGGTACTAATCCACGATATCTCCAGGCGTTTTTTTTTTCATTTTGAATTTTTGATTTTTAAGGGTAATTATCCCCCAAAAACCGCCAAAAAACATGAAAATCAAAATTTCTCAAAAACTGCTCTAACGATTTTGATTAAACTTTAGTCGTTTGTAGGACTTTAGTTTTCAAACAAAAAGACACCACCCGCATTCCTGTAAAAATTCAGGTTCAGAAATTACAGGACTTAAAACATCAAAAATTCAGTTTTTTGGATTTTTCATAAAAAGAAATAAATATAAAAAATATTACTATTTACCATTAAAAAGAGCTCAAAAACCTAAATAATTTAGTATTTTGAATTACTATTCTACGATTGCTGGTTTCGGAGAAAATTGAAATTTTCATTTTGCGGTAAACGCAGTACGTTGTCCAATGTTATTCTTATGGGGAATACAAAAATTACTATTTCTCTTATTTACTGATAAATTTAATTCAAACTTGATATGCGTGTCAAGTTAGCATTGACCAACATAGGAAATTCGAAATATGATGCCCCTTAATAACCCTGGGGGGGGGAATAGGGGGCATTTCCCCTCTTAAAACCACAAGTGTAGCAATGGATTCTGTAGTGCCTCCAAAGCAGGGATTTGGGTGGATGTCTTTAAAACAACTTGTTTACAAGATTTTCTGTACATTCGACCGTGCTTCGTATTCTATATTTAGTAAATAAAAAGTAATTTATTCGTTAAAGTTGGGCTAAAAGGGAGAAAGTATGTGTCAGTTTCCTGATACCGTTTATTATTACCACTCACATCACAATTGCTGTGTTAACAGTAAAAACATTTACAATTGAAATACATAAGATCTACAAAAGTAAAGTGAATTTATTACCTTAGAAAATAGAGTATTTAGACAGTGAACTTTTTGCCTTTCTTGAACGAAGGCATAATACTGTGTGACACCTTTAAGGGTCAGTTCCTCCATGAGATTGACCTCTTCGGGGCTTTTGAGGTGCTTCTCCTGAAAATCAAATGTTGAATGTCAATTTGATAATCACAAAGACATCTTTCATCTTGGTATTATATAGAGTTACAAAGACAGACAAAACCTATGTTTTAGAAAAATGAAATTATTATTTTTTAACATTTAACCTAAAGCCAATTAAAATGTAATCAAACTAAAAATGACGCTACTCATCAAGTATACAATAATATACACTGAATGGCCCCATTGACTATATAGGACTAAGCCTATCTAGTGTCTTAATAACAAAATAAAACTTGGACCTTTTCCTCCAAATTACAGCGTTTTCCAAATTAAAACAAAATATTTCAGTCTAATCGTGATTCTCCAATATTTCTCAACTGAGCAGGTAGTTTATATTAATTATTTTTTCTGCTCAAGGTGTTTTTTATTAAAAAATTGTAATCGATGAGCGTTGAGAGCAATGCTATTTTTACGTGTCGCAAGACAATTTGTACAAAATGCATATCACAACAAAAATCATATCTACCTCTTTATAACAGACCTCTTTCGCTTTTCCTGTAAATATTAAGATTTGATATTACAAGGTGGCTTGTAATATAAAATTACTTAAAAAAGGTCTAACTAAATGCACACATTACAATTTCTACCTTAATTGTTGAAGCTATACACTTCCAAACAAATCAAAATAATCGTGAGGTAATGTATCTCACACAGTGCTGATTTGTGGATATGTGAATAAACATCCAACATTTAAAAATCCTTTAAATTAAGCAAATGTTATATACAATATTCAATAGAACTGCTTACAGATCAATGATTAAATTAAATCAGCTTAAACTTATTTTTAGATAGTAAATTCCAATTTTGAACCATGCTTTTTATAAGTTCACTGAAAACGAGTCATGACTAGGGAAGAACAAAGAAAGCATTACATACAACTCCAATCCTCGTGCCAGCCACCAAAAGTATTCAACCAGAAGCGTCAGAATAGCTGAAGTGCTAGTATTGTACAACTAAACTGTCAGTTGACTCACCATAAACTGTTTAACAGTGAGGGGAAAAGTGGCAGAATAGAGCAGAATCTGCCGGTTCTCAGGCAAACGAGCAATGACGTGGTCCAACATGCCTTTGAAGTCTTGGGACAGCAACTTGTCTGCCTGCAAATAACAAATATTCCTTGTAAAACAATGTTAGATAATAAACTGCCCAAAAGTGAGAGTTGGTCTGATTATTTGCTAGGACAAATAAGTTTTTTTGTATAAAAATATATTTTGATATTACAAGTATATTCTCCATTTAAAATTTAACAATCATGAGAAAATTATCTGAATGTATCTCATCTATCTATAGCTGTAGTAGGTTAGATATCTATAGCTAAGTCATATTTGGTGAATGTTTATAGCCTTATATAATTTTCAGTTTTCAGCCGAGTTTCCTTGAATTTCCAAAATTCTATTCTCTTAAACGAGCAAAGTCTGTTTGTATGCAAATTAAATCTCTGAATCCTGCAGAATAATTATAAGAATTAACTTTGAAATTAAGGGGTTTTGATCAGAAATTAATTGGTAAAATCCTTAACCCTAGGAAAATTCTAAATTTGTTGTAAAACTCATTTAACAATTTTAACATTAAGCTTATGGAGTTTCAAAATATAACAAAATAATTATAACAGCTGGACAAAACAATCAGTTGCCTATCAAAGTGACACTCACGAGGTACAGTATCAATGTGAGCAAAGCTCGGCTCCCTGGTACTTTCGGTAAAACTGACAATGTAAATCTGAAATGAATCAAAGCTGGGCGGCATAATATTTAACACTTAAGAGGTGGCAACAGTAATGCAATATTTTTCCTCGTTCAACTCGGTTATCGCATAAGACCAATGATAATGTTCCATATCTCCTCAACGGATTATATAAAAATCATTGATCCAAGACTCATTTTAAAGAACAAAAATGCAAGTCCAGTGAGCTTTGAAGAAAAATGTCTATAAATTCGCAAATATTGAATTAGATTGGATCATTATTATCTTGATTATCTTCTCTCTGGCATTGTCAAATACAGTTTTCTGTTAAATGAGTCATAGATTAAATGTCATTGGTCTTATAACAAACTGTTAACCAGAAAGTATTACTGTTAACAAGACTGCCAACACAAAGTCCTTGAGTAAATATTATAAGCCCTAACCTTCTAATTCATATTTGTATGGTTCCTTTCAATAGTAATTTCTAGATTAAAGAATAATGGACTTACTAATTCAAAACCAATTGTGAGGTTTACTTAAAACAGGGAGCATACAGAATAAGCTTAATTAGAAAATCTCGTAATACATCTTAATTATATATGTACTATAAAAGACTTAATTTATAATTCTGGCTTACCTCATCCAGTACTAGCACTTTACAGTGGTCCATGTTGGCGACATTTTTGTCCATCAAGTCCAAGATTCGGCCCGGGGTTGCGATGATTACATGGACTGAAATCCCAAATAACAGATTACCAAGCAAATTGACATACTGCTATAGAAATTTTAACAGAAAGAAGTCTTCGGTGCTCTTTCAGAATGAAACATTTTTCATTTCCAACAGAACCTAACTATTTTAGTTCTTAGAAAAGAAAACATGATAAAAAGCCAGTTTTCTTGAGGGTTTTAAGTTTACTTTCTCTACGCTCAATCACATCAAGTGGACCTACCACACTATTCCGTTTGCAGTGCAGTGTTGCCATTGCCCAGTTGAGTTGTGCAATATTTCACGGTTAATAATAATTAATACAACAATCGTACTGCTCCAGAAAAATTACCACAGAAAAAAACTAAAATCCATTAAAACACTTTGTCTAATTGTTGCATCGGTACAGTATTTTTCACAACTTTCAAATTCGTACATTACACAATAATTATATTCCATGGAGTCTAAAATTATATCTGGCAACACTGTTGGCGAATCCAACTTTGCGAACTGCCGTAAGACGTTGAGTGAAGATGGTTATTATGATGTAATAATGATTTGACGTGACCAACAGCTAGAGACAAGGGTGTAAGTGATGTACGAGATGAGAAGAGTAAGTATTCACCCTTACTCCACTCATCTTGGTGATGAACGCCTAATAAACATAACGGCGTTATAATGTGCAGACGAATTAGTACTCTCCAAAAATTGGATAGTTAAAAAATTGACGAATTGCGAGGTTCACAAAATCTAAGGATTTTATAAAAATTCTGAATGGTTACCTAACGCAAGTTTATAATACCGGTGGTCATATTATTTAAAAGGTTGATTATATTCTATGTACGCCGAAGGCCCTAACCAAGAGCAAGACGCGATCAAAATGGCGCAGTGTTTTACTACGCTACGATACAGCTGTGCGATTAAAATCATATTGTTAACCACGCGGGATTGTTTGAATTTATGAATAAACGTCAGTAGAAGTAGAAATCATATAATTGTGTAATTATATGCTATCAAATTATTAAAGTTGTGATGGAAGAAGAAGGCATTGACGATCCTCTTCCACCTTCTCCTTCTGAGACCTTCTGTTTCAGAAGCAGATATAGTAGATTAAGTCTATTAGGTAATAGGTTAGATAGAACATAAGCTAGGCCTACGATTATTAACTTATTCCTCTGAGTACAATAAGATATAAAGACTGGTTTAACTATCTTATATTTATAAAAGGATAACCTAAAATTTATTATTTACAAACAGTTGAATGAGAGATAGGCTACTGGGTTTTGGCAATTCCCAAGGCTAGGGCCTAAGTCTTTGGTTACATGGAGAGTACATATTGACATATAGTCAATTATTATGGCTATTAATAAATACGGTAGTATCTGCATTAGTTAACCTGTGGGCTCATCAGACTAGTTAACAATTTTTAGTTCTCTTCCTTTACATTATTTTTTCTCTATGTAGGCTACCTACTTTATATTGAAAGACAAATTATTCGTTACTATCAACAAGTGGTCTCAATAAATCTTCCTTTTTAGAAGCCTATCATACTTATTTTGTTATTTTCCCACCGTAGGCCTTTATTTATTTAACGTAGGAATAATGAATCTAGAAGAAGTGAATGAAAGATGACAATATTGAAAGTTATAAATTATTTTACATTACCATAATAGATAAAATGTTTATTCTTTTAAACATAATATAAATAAAGAATACATATAGGCCTAATCAAACATGCTCAAAGCTCTAGAACTTTGAAAAAATTCTGCCCGGCGTGGCTCGAGTCAGAAAATCACTTGTGTGCAATATATGTATATTGCACACTCCTAAAGAAAATTACCATCATAAAAAGCTCGGCTCGAGAAAGCTCGAAGCTCGAGATCTTTGAAAAAAAGCTCGGCTCGAGCCAGAAATCACTATTCGCACACCCCTCACGTAAATAAAATAAAATATTTCTTTCATAAGAATATTTTGGGAACTTTGAAGGCTGGGGGCAGAGCCCTAAGTGCGAATATATAAGGGAAAATATATATTCCCTTCAAATCATCTCGAGGAACATACATAATCTTACCCATCCCCCATGATGCCTTTAATCTCTCACTTTAATCTGACATCATCAAAACCAGTCATAAAATAAAAACGTATTTCAAATACTTCATTCATTAGGGAATTCAGAATCAAGATTTTTTAATCCACTCATGAATTGACAATACAACTTCCCCAGAGTATCAAGGCTATACACAAATTTCCCAGTATTATTTACAAATAAAATTATTAAAACAAACTAAATTATTTTAACCTAAAAGTACTAGTATTGGAGCTTACCTTTCTGGTAAATCCTCATGATGTCGTCCCTAAGATTTGTGCCTCCCGTAGTAACCATGATTCGAACATTCATGTGTTTAGCCAACTCTATACAAATCTGACTAGTCTGAAGTGCCAACTCTCTTGTGGGGACAATCACTAGTGCTGTAATTCCAACAATTGAATCAGTTTTGCAAGAAATAACTAGCCATTCAAGCTGCAAAAATTATTGTACACTGAATGAAATAAATAAATAACAACGGGGCAACTGAAATTTCCTCAGAGCAAACAGTTTAGATTCGTCAGAAGCCCTAATTCACTTTTAGCGAATTCCCCCTATAAGAAAAAGCGATTACCGTAGTCGGCATGGTAAGACCTAGGCACGGGACCATGATACATTTTCGTTTTGAGGTCCCCAGATGCCAAAAACACAATTCGTTCAAATTTATATTTATATATATGTGTGTGTCCGTAAGCACGATAACTCTCGTAAAAAAGGTCCGATCTTAATGAAATTTGGTACAAATGTGTAAAGTACTGTTTATTTTAATCAAAATCTAGACAAATCGCACCATCCAAAGGGGGATTTGTACCCCAAAAGTCGGTTTTTTGGGGTTTTCACATGTAATTTTGTTTTTAATCTAATTTCAAATCAATTTAAAAAAGCAAACAATTTGGTATTTTGATCATTGCTCTATGTCAATTGGTTACTGAGATATTGAAAGTGTTAAACACAGTACGTTGTCCAATGTTATTCTTATGGAGAAAAATAAAAATGTTATATATCGCTTATTTATGAACATAACTGACAAAACTTGGTATAAATTTTCATCTGGTTGTGGTTTATTGTTGTTTGCACAAAAAAACAATTTTTCACCCTAAAACTGGAATGTGTAAAATATCATGTAACGATTGTGAAAAATTCTACTTTGGTCAAACAACCAAAGGAGCGGCTTTTTGAGAAAAGGTTCAAAGAACATCTTCCCAGAGCTGTCAATGTACAGAAGTCAAATTTCGCTGACCATCTTGTTACTAATAACAACAATTATTCAAATCTATAAACAAACTTACAGCCTTTGCATATATGTAATAAAGGATGTACGATGACAGCTCTGGAGCAATTCGAAATATATAAAGCCATCAAAACCAACCCGCAGCATTTATTAAATGACCATAGCACTCTCCCGGCTAACATATAATTCAAAACTTTAATACAATTGGACAGAGAGCAATGCCATGATAAAGGTAGCCGGGGATCAAAGGTCAGTTCCTGAAGCCCACCCTCCACCAGTCGAGTCTCGGCACACGATATGCAAGCTTGTCACCGGTACTGATCGTTGTTAATAAGTAAGCCTACATTTATTCGTTCGTGTTATGTGTTCGTTTTTAAAACTATGACGCGACCGTCCCAGTGATGTGTCAAGATTCACAAGTTCTTTGCTGACCTGAAGATGACAGTTTACTGTTGAAACGCGTAGTCATTTACTGTACTACGAGGATCACGAGGCAGACTACAGGTATTTTTAACCTTTTATTATAGAATAATAATATTTTAAATATCGCTTATTTGTGAATATATTTCTTATGAATCCTGGTAAGTGGATTAATGTGTTACTAAGACATATAAATTCATTGGAAATTCGCTGAGTATGCAGGTTTGCTGCGACGGAGGTATTTTACAATGCAAGGGTGTTTTCTTTGCCCTTTAGTGGAATTAACATATCCATTTTCCTGACAATTGTATTTGCTTGTCTGTGGGGAATGTAAAAGCCAAATTCTACTTGCCTGCATAGGCAAAAAAATGTTCTTCCCTTAGTTATTACTGATAGGAAAATATGCTCTATTTGTTCACTTTTTTCAAACAAGGAAACCAAAATTAATAGGTCCCGAGTGTTACAGTTATTATGTTTATGTGATATTAAATTATACAAAAGTTAAGTTTATCAAGTTTAAATGAAACCTTAAAGCATTATTTGAACAGGGAGCACGGAACAGCACAGTCAAGGTTGTGTTAACATTGAATACACTGTAGAACGATATAATGAGAATTTATTTTGAGTATTAACACGTTTGCTGCTGATGAGCTGGTGAAGGAACATACATATTGTATATACAATATAAAGTAATTTTAATTCATTATGTTAACAAATATTAGGGCCGAGACACCATGTTTTAACTGAACAAAAGCGTATTATCCTAAAAATCGTGACTAAATCTAAACAAGAGTAGAGTGCCATTTTCAATCTATAAATCAAGCCAAACCAGCCTTATTTTTTTAGTGCTTTGGTTCTGCAAGTTAGTCTTACCTTGTATGTAGTCCTTATCTGGATCCACTTGCTCTAACACTGGTATTGAATATGCTCCTGTTTTGCCTGTGCCGTTTTTCGCTCGTGCCAAAATGTCTTTGCCCGCCATGGCCAGAGGAATGGTAACCTCTTGGATCGGGGAGGGTTTCTCCCAACCCTTCTCGAAAATGCCCATGAGTAGATTTCTCTTGACACAGAACTCCTCGAATTCATTACCTTTTGTATCTGTCACATCCTGAAATTGAAATGTAGGTACAATGAGAATTAGAATCATAAATAGAATGCCATCTGAAGATAGGAAATCATTCAAAAACGTCACAAAACTCTTGATCTTTTAATGATTTACATTCATGCTTATTTAAACGTCACAAACTGCTTGCCATGGATTTGTTTGCGTTTTATACCAAAAGGTAAAAAACATGAGACCAAAATACTGACATGACAGCGAGATGCTCGTTTTGCTAGTTATGAACTTGCACTGTTAATGTATTATTAGTATAAAACATATATTCATTGTTGATGACGGCACTCTGTTATATGGTCATCAGATTTCTTTCAAGCACACACTGTTACTTTCATGAGAAAAATTTTTAAAGTCAACGATTTTTTACCAGAGTTATCTATACTTATTTAATAGGCGAGCAGGTTTTTTGTGACTATCACTCCTCCTAAACTACTGAACCGATTTTCATGTTTTTGGTGTCATTGGAAAGAGCCTAACGTGAAATTGTGTAGGAAACTTTTTTTATAAAGAAATAATTTGTGAGTGAGGCCCTGGGGCACCTTAAAGTTGAGTTTTTTCCCATAAGCTTAACATTGGGAAATAACTATGTTTTAAGCAATCAGCTGGATAGAGTAAAAACAGTTAATCAGCAGGCCATGTTGGCTTTGGAACGGTAACACAATATGTATACAGGAATGTCAGTATAATATTACGTTGTGATCGCAAACGAAGCCGCGACTGGCTACTAGTTTATTTAAATCCAAGGCTTTGTAATGTCTGCTCATTTTATAACAATTAAAATAATCCCAATGCTAATGCATTTTCCTGTCAAATTGCTAATACAAAATCTTGAATCTTGAATATTAAGTTTAACTACCTGAAATACTTACACTGGTCTTTATTCTCTTATCCTGAGGAATATTTTGCTTCGCTTTTAACAGCAATTCATCCAGTTTATCTCTGAAACAAGAAAGAAAATGATTACATCAGCTATCTGCCTAATAAATGGCTGAATAAAAATGCTCTAGTTGAGCAATACCATAATTAGAATACCTCCTTCGCAGTAAACCTGAGTACTCATCTGATGCTAGCATTACCGGCTGGTTGACTAGCATGCTACTGACTTTGAACATATTTGAGCAACACCAAAATATACATTTAAATTGTTTGAGCAATTTTAAATATTTTAACGCCAACAGCATTTTTGTTAACAGAGTACACAAATGCTTCTAGGCAAAGTGGCCCAAACCCCTCAAATGTTTGCGGACACCCCAGGATTTGAACCCGTGACCTCTTGAAACGAAGTCCAAGATGCTAACTGTAAGTCTAGCGAGATGCTCAATAAATTGGAATAGGAATAGATTCAAATAGGAAAGGAAATATAAATCGACTAATTTATAGGTAATGAGATAAGATTTTGAATCAAAGATTTATTCCAATGAATGTATAAGTTGATACTTAATAAAATATGAATCAGCAAACTAGGAAACTAGAGGTACGAATAACAAAGTAAAGGCTGACAACAGAGGCCGAATCTGGTTGCAGTGTCAACAAAAGTTAGCAGTAATAGTTCTGCTGTTAACACGTTCAGCCCAATGGAAAATGAGAGTCAGTTTTTGAACTTCCCAAAAACCCCGACTGGTGGCGCACGGCAAAATTTCTAAAACCCCGACGTGTACCGCCCGTGGCACACAGTTTCCATTTGATTTGATGTTTTTTTAAAGTGCATTTAGAGCTTTGCTGGGTTATTTAAACTATGTATTTGTAGTTTAGGTTTACATAGACACACCGTGGCCACCGGTGGCGCACCGGTAATTCTGCTGTCAGAAAACTAATGCTTCGTCATTTTGTTCAGATTACTGTTTGCTGGATCTTATTTTTAATCATTTCAAAAATTCCAAAGTGTACCACCGGTGGTACACATCGGGCTGAACGTGTTTTAAGCGGACTTTGGAGTCCCAGGTGATACTGGCCTGGCGTAAAGTGCAGTGAAACTCGGAACTAACCTAATGTTGCACCACCAGTGAAGTGACACCATTGTACTAAAATAATTAATGCCGATTTAAATCATGCTAACCAAAGTCAGGGCTGTATTTTCGTCCTAAACTATGCTGCCACAGCTTTCTATGTTAAAGATTGAAAACAAGTGGTCGCTAGAATAACGCACCTTCTTCGCCCGCCTAGAAGTGTGATGAATTCCTAACGGCTAGAAAGGAACAAAGTCTGGATTTGAATGCTGGTACATGCTCTCGACATGCCTTAACTAAAAACTATATTTATTATTTAATTTTTTACTAGATTTTTGAAACAATTTTTGTTCAAAACTTTATCAAATATTGTTTGCGAGATATTTGTTTTTTTAAGTCTCAGATTGTAGACTTCATCAATATTGCCGTGTGTTTAAAGAGGGGCTTGTCATAAGTGAACTAGAAAAGAGTTCCTTTACTGCACATGGTTTTCACCTTAACAGGTTAGGGAGAAGTTTTGTCAGTAAGAAGATTATTGAATGTGTAGGTAGATATTTAGATATTAAGAAAAACTGTAAAGTTGAGCCTATTTCTCTTAGTAACAGGAATTTTTTATAAGTAGTACTGTAACTTCTAAACCTCGCACAAGTACCGTACTTCTATGGACGTACCGTAATTGTTAATACAAAATAAGGCCTAATTTTAATAGTAGGCCTAACTCACATTTTGTGGATTTCATGTTTCTTAATATTCAGCGTTTTATAGATAAATCAGACATGTTACGCATTTTAACTTCTGAAAATAATGCGGAGGTTATAGGTAGGCCTATTGCTGAGCAATGGTTGGACCCTGACAGTTTATCATGCATTATGAATTTTAAAGTGTTCTCTTACTCATGTCGTACTCTCAAAAGCCGTTTAGGCTCAGTTATTTTAATTAAAAAATTATCTCTCGTACAAGCCAATAAATGACATAACAAAGTTAGCCGTTGAAGAAGTATTTGAAGCTTCTGCTTGCTATATTGACAATTTTAAAACTGCTTTGATTTGTTTTTACAGAAACCCTATAAAAGTAATATGCCCAAATTTCTTCAAAAGTTCGATGTTATTGAATATACTGTTGTCAATGAAAATAATTTCAATCATAATGGGTGATTTCAATGTTGACTTTAATTCGCCTGATGCACATACGATTCAGCTGGGTAGCCTGATTGAGAGTTTTGGTTTGAATATTATGTTAAAAGATGTAATAACTAGGCCTGGTGTTATTAATGCAGGTACTTGTATAGACAATATTGCAATAACTTTTCATACATCGAAGTATTTTACAGATATTGTTGATACTTTATTTTCTAACCATTATATCCTGTGATTTTTCATGTAAATATAGATTTAGGTTTAAAGGTAAGTAATGCGCTCATTACAGTTTTCAAGTTTCGAGATATAAATGAGTATAATGTTTCAGAGTTCCATCTATGTTCGAGGGACATTTGATGGTTTAGCATATATAACAATAACACATCTGAAGATCAGTTCAAACAGTTTTTTAAAAATTATTTATGTGGGCTGTAAATTGTGCGTTTCCGCTAAAGAATAAGGCTGTAAAGAGCAATACAGCATCAACTAGTAAAATCAATAAATGGTATACAGTAGAACTTCGAAAACTTAAAGACCAATGTGACAAGTTTTTTTTCTTAACAAAAAACTCCTCATGTTGGTAATAGGGAAAGGTACAACAAATTAAAATATCAATATCAGAAGGGTATAGTCAAAGCAAAATTTGATTTATCATAATAATATTGTTGCTAATGCTGTTAACAAACCAAAACAGATCTGGAGGATTATTAATGACAATTTTTCATGTAGCTCTAGCAGAGATTCAACCACTTGTGGTGCCGATAGTCTAAACGATTTCTTTCTAAATAGTGTTACTGATGTGGTTGAGGGTGTTCCAAGTACAGTAGAAATCCAATTATCCGAACCCCAATTATCCGAATATCCAATTATCCGAATAGATTTTGAGTGAAATAATAGAAATATAAAAATCAAGAAAATCAAGCACGAGCATGTGTAGCGATAATGCGTCGTGAGCGCTAAAATAAAAGCCCGCGCTGTTACCTTCCGGACGATATTTTCGCGGGGAATAATGAGTCATACCCCCTTCCCGCCCTGCTCATCATCAGTCACTACTGTTCTTTCACCGAGATTATCGTTTGAAATGAGTACAAAACGTAAACGTGTTGTCCTTTCGCTAAGTGATAAACTCACTTTACTCGAGATATTCAAGTGTAATAACCAACATTGAACAGTGAAATACGTACAGTATGTATTGAAAAGAGCAACTGTATATACTGTATTAAATTTAACTCCTGTAATTTAATTTTTATGACGTATATTCTTGATACAGTTTGCTCACTTTCTGTTCATTACATTTATAATAACTTTTTCAATAAAATTCAGATTTTTTATGTATGGTGATGTTTTTTGCTTAATTACCAAGGTATATCTGATTATCCGAATTTCTGCTTATCCGAATCGGCCCGATCCCCAATTAATTCGGATAATTGGATTTCTACTGTAGTATATATCAACCTAGCCATTATTTAAGTGTGGCTTATAGAAATCAGGAAGTTGTTCCTAATTCATTTAATTTTTAACATGTTAGTATAGAAGAAGTTAATTCAGTTATTCTTTCACTTAGCAATAGTAACTCGTTAGACATTTACAACATCAATTCTAGGGTTTTAAAACTTAGTACAGGGTTCCCACTCAAACTTAATGATCAAATTCACCGGGTTTTCACGGTTTTCAAGGTCTAAAAATTGTCAATTTCACGGTCAAAATATTAAAAAAACATAACCTATACCGGTTGCAAAACAACAACGCAGACGCAGCGCAGCGGTCAAATACTAGTTAAAACATTCCAATTACGATGTCAAAGAACCATAAAACCATACCATACATCCCAAGTGAACCTTTTAAAAATAAGAACTATTTTAGAGTTTCTTATTGTTTTATTGTCGTCGTAAGTCATGTCATCAGTCTATCGGTTATCGGTTGCTGGTGATTTCTACTTCGCTCAGTGTTGCCAATCACTTTTTCCCGAATTACCCTCGATCCTCGTCAAAATTACCCTCAAAATCTAAACTCTTGTATTTGAGTAAAGAGTGCTAATGAAATAAAGGAAATGTGCTTGAAATTTGATAGGTTTGAGGAGCCGCCTATAGATGTCACTGACGTATAATTAATTTTAAAGTTTAGAATAAAGAATGAAAATAGAAGTTGCATACGCTAGCCAGTTTTTGTCTCAATTTTTTCATGCGATATATAACGGATTTTTCTCAGAATTTATTTTACTGCTTAAAAATCACAGTATAAAAATGATTAACAGCTGATACAATTTTGTTTACAGCCTTAAACGTTAATTACAAAACAGCTAACGCTGTCTATCTTTCAGTCTATCAACTGCTAGGATTAGGTAGGCGGAGACAGGTGACAATAATCCCCATTTTCTATTTTTGTTATTTATTGTCTGGTTGACGTTAAAACTTCCAGACATTACTGCAACTTGGCGGACTTCTTGTCGTCCTGGCACTCTTGGCTCTTTCACGTTTTTAACATGAGACAATTACTGTACATTAATACTTACTCAAGCTTGATTTCTGTCATGGAGTTCGTGAGTATTCGTCAGTCACGAAAATTGGAAGGGTCGATAAAGTAGAGAAATGTAGTAGGCCTAATTTAATCATAAATAAACATCAATGAATGTATAATAAGTGTATAACAGAGGATAATATAAATTTGTATATTTTTAAAGGCTTTAGTAAAATTACCCCTTTTTACCCTCGAAGTTCAAAATTATCACCGGCAAGGGTAATTTCTTTCGAAGTGGCAACGCTGACTACGCAACGTGTAAACGGAATGGGCGAGTTACTGACGTAACGTAACAAAAAGCTTTAAATTTACTGCTGTTAAATTGTATAACAGGCTAACTCAATCATTCAAAAGCCTAGAACTAAGCTTAGAGAAACAATCAAAAGTATATTGTTAACAAAATGTTTTTATTCTATTGATGATTATTTTGAAAATAAGTTTTAGAGTTCATGGCCTAATCGATCCTGAATTAATTGTGTAATAGCGTTTGTTTGTTTGGAACACAAAGGGCTGTGATTTATTTATGTCTATTTTATATGCTAATGTCTATTTTTATAACGATGTCTATGCTAAAATTACCTCTGTAATTGTATTGTTCTTGGACAAATAAAGAATTTTGAATTTTGACACACAATATTTCAATATTTCACAATTCTACCTCCTCCTCCCATGAGACAATAATATTTATTTCTCTTACAAACCGCATTTACCAAAATCACTGTTTTATGTCTCATTAAAAAATCGAGCAATTTCAGTAGGCAGAATTTTTATTATGGGATCATAATTAGTTATCCTATAAAAAGTTTTCAAATATTTAATATTTTAGAATCCTTTTCAAGGATCCAATTCATGAGCTTTTGTTTTAAGGATACTTGTTTAAATCACCATGTCTCGGTTCACTTCTCGAGCTGAACTATTTGTAGTCAGTTGCGACATAATTTTACGATGCATTTAACAACTACACTTACAGTTATTTACGTCCAACTAAACTAAAGATTTAATTCCACCGGGGATACGGAGCAATCTCAAAATTTAGTAATTAAAGTTCGCAAAATTTATGTACAAATAAATAAATAATTTTCAGTAAAATTGTGTTTATTTTACAAAAATTGGGTTTGCGTTTTTAACATGTAGCACATCACTCAAAAAAAATAAACATAACTCTAAAAAAGAGTGGCTGTTATTTTTCAGAGACCCATTTCGGATATATGGTTACTGACTTTCACATAAAGCACTATGTGAAAGTATCGGCTTTCTACAACCTTTTTTCTTGGAATTACCTTTAAGTTGGAATCACTAGACTTCAGTTTTTATAATTAATACTAATAGCATGCTTATAATTATTTTTATGAATTTGCACGGGGACATTTTGCGGGGACAACGTTTAGGTTATTGTAGTAAAACCGTAGGTGGGTAAAAATTTCAGTAACAAAGAGTTTGTTTAACTGTTGTTTTACTTTTCATAATTGTATAACATGTGGGGTGGCCATATGTCTCGTTATTTCAAGCTTTTGACGGTGTCCCGTCGGTTTCCAAAAATGACAAGTTTTTCGCCAATCAATGAAAAATACATATGAATTGCTATGCTAACAAATATTTCACAACACAGTTTTATAAGAATAGACTACAATTCTAAGAGTATACTAAATGTTAACTTTATAACTTAACGCGGATAGCCGCATACTAATACATTGTTTTAGTGCCGTTTCAAGCTTGTTCATACGCGATCACTAAGTACACAAGCAATATTTCACCGGCGCCGGCCAAGGACGAGAGGGGGCCAGTCCCAACTGTTACGCTTGCGCCAGCAACACTTTCTGCTTAATGTGTTGCATGTGGTCCAAATTCAAAGAAAGCTTTATTTAAGAAATTTGTACAATTATACAAACCAAATGTAAAATGGTGTATTTCATTCTTAAGACTGTTATTTAAATATATATCAAAGTCATTAGTTCTCCATAACAGACACTTTGTTTTGAGACACTTTCTTACTGAGACACTATCCCCAAGCTTTTAAAATGAATACAAAGCCTTAAAATATTTTTTGAAAATAAAATTACTGGCAGGTGATAGCACGTCTCTAAACAAAGTTTAACTGTTAAACTGAAAGACAGGCAGGGCCCTCAAGCAAACAAAATTGATACATTTTTTTACTGAAGGCATTAAATCCTACCATACATATTTAATAAATTGTCATAATTATAAAGTTGATATTCAAACAGCCCACTTCAACTGTTAAATTTACATTGTTAAGTTTTGAGTACAATTAATCTTTTATTTTAATTGTTTTTGTTCGTGTCAGTGTTTTTAATATACAAATAACAAAAATTTGTTTAAACTTTACAAACCTAATTTTTAAAAGCATTTAGTGCTGGCCCCCATTTATAGCCATTCGACTCCAGCCTAATATCAAGTGAATTTTATATACATCAACGAGCAAAAACAGCTTTAGAACTTAACACTTCACTGCGTTAAAGCATATTTGTATGCGATTGTGGTGCGTTACGAGACCTATGGTTCTCGTTTGGTGTGATTACGGCTGTCCGATACGAGACCTTGAGATCTCGTTGCGCAGACAATCTTTTGCGCATCATAACTTTGAAACAAATAGAACTAGAGCACTGTGGTGTATTTTGTGAAGTAACACACTGTTGACAACCTACAGCCTGCTCAGGATTTGAATAGTACGAGGCACCGAGATCTCGTACTGCACATTTATGAGAAAAAACACACCATAAATCAATTTAGGTTATTGCAATAACAACAAACAACTTTTGGCGCAATGTTATGAATGGAACGTACTCAAGAGCTCCAAGCGGCGCTCTGAGCAACTAAGCTTCGTTGCGAGGTCCGGGGGTCTCGTGTCGTATAAAAGTAATCATTTATTACTTCAGTGTGTTACGAGATCTATAGATCTCGTTTGTTGTCATGGTTACCAATCAATCCAGCAACCAACAAGCTTTATGGACAATATATATCTTATTTCTCTATATTCTCTATGTCAATTTATATAGAATTATCGATACCGTATCTGAGGGAAGAATACCATACTATGCAACCGCACCAAATATAGGTTATGGTACGAGACCTCGGGACCTCGTGACGCAGTGAACGTGTTAACTATGTTCCTAACATAAAAAATGTGTAACCCTTTACTGTACAAGCAAATACACAAAATTAGAGCTTAAATCAGTTTAACGTATTACTGTATATGGATCAAATTAAAAATAAGATTTTGTTTTTATTATTAAGTAGGCCCTAATATAATCCCAAAGGATATTTTATTGAAATATTTAAAGCATTAACCCATTAACGTAGTAATATAATTATATTTACAATAGCCTATAACGGGATTTGATTGGTGCTGCACTCTCGTAACAAAATCTGTTACTGATTGCGGGTAACTTCGGTTCTCTTCGCTAGGGGCGAGGAATGACTGATAAAACTAAACAATGAAGCTAGGCCTTTGGTCGTGTTAGCTGAGTTGGCTACGTCGTGGAAACACCTTGGCCAGGTGTTGATACGATGTTCGTGGGTTGATTCCCGCACACCACCAAAACTGACAACTCTCAATGAGTTAACCGGTCTGTGGCAACGTTGGTGGGAGGGCCCAAGTAAAATAAACAGTGGCAGGCTTGCTTGGAAGTTGACGGGATCGGTTAATTCTTTGTGAGTTACACATGGTCAACACTGATTTTGCTACTTTTAATTTCCCCTATAGGGAAGAAGCTATTACCGTAGGTCTCATGGTAAGACTTAAGCCAAAGACCATGATAACCTTTTGTTTTGAGGTCCCCAGAGGCCAAAAACGCTATTCGTTCAAATTTATATATATGTGTGACCTTGAATGCGATAACTTAAGAGTAAAAAAAGTCCGATTTCGATGAAATTTGGCTCAAATGTGTAAAATAACATTCATAACTAAGTTTGGTTTTAAATTTTCCAAAAATAGGTTTTAGGCATTTTTCACCATAAAATTTTAAAAAACTTAATTTTGGTTTTGACTATCTTATAGAGCTTACAAAAACAAATAATATAGTATTTTGAATTGTTAACCTAGGTTAAGTGGTTGCAGAGAAAATCCAAAAAACCTACTCATCAAATCTCCCATGTTAATCTTATGGGAAAAAGGTTTTTGGCTTTTCCTCAGTTCATTTTTAGCGAATTTCCCCTATAGGGAAAAACTATTACCGTAGGTGGCATGTTAAGACATAAAAGCCCGAGACCATGATAACTTTTTGTTTTGAGGTCCCTAGATGCCAAAACACTATCCGTTCAAATTTATATATATGTGTCTGTTACCGCGATAACTTTTGAAAGAAACGCCCAATTTTGATAAAATTTGGCACAAATGTGTAGAGTAACATTTATGACTAAATTAAAATATTACCTTCGTCAATCAGCTCATAAAGTTAAAACAAATGTTACGGCCGTTTCAGCATCACTGTGCCATCCTCAGACATTGAATTTCATCCATAAGGCGTCGTTAAAACATAAAATTGTCACACACAACACATACATTTAAAAAACGATATTTACAAAAACAGGCCTGTTTCGTGACGCACATTCCCGCACTCGAGCAAATAGCTGACTCACTGCTTCTAATTTAGTCATAGAAGCAGCTCAGGGGCTAGAAAAATGGATTTTAACATTTATGACTTTTAAGTTTGAAAACCAGATCGAAAAGACTATAGGAAGGGGGTTTTAAATTTCCCAAAAATCAGTTTTTTGAATTTTTCCACCTAAAATGTTAAAATCGTACTTGATTTTGGTTATAGCCATTTTATGGAGCTTAAAAGAACAAATAATTTGGTATTTTGAATCATTAACCTAGGTTAAGTGGTTGCGGAGAAAAGTCAAAAAAAACACGTCCATAAAATTTTCCATGTTAACCATTTTGAGTGCTAAGCTTTTGAAAGGAGTAGTTGAATCTGTGATGTTTTGTTAATTTTTTAAATGTCTTGAACGCCTGAACAGTCAAAATTAATAAAAACGTGCTTCCGCTGGACACACACACAGTAAAGGATAGGTAAAAAGTAGCATACAGTAGAACTCTAATTATCCGAATTAATTGGGGATCGGGCCAATTCGGATATGCAGAAATTCGGATAATCAGGTATACCTCGGGAATTAAGCAAAAAACATCACCATACATAAAAAATCAGAATTTTATCGACAAAGTTATTATAAATGTAGTGAACAGAAATTGAGCGAACTGTATCAAGAATATACGTCATAAAAATTAAATTACAAGAGTTAAATTGAATACAGTATATATAGTTGCTCTTTTCTATAGGCCTACATAATGTACGTATTTCACTGTTCAATGTTGGTTATTTCACTTGATCTCGAGCAAAGTGAGTTTATCACTTAGCGAAAGGACAACACGTTTACGTTTTGTACTCATTTCGAACGATAATCTCGGTGAAAGAACAGTAGCGACTGATGATGAGCAGGGCGGGAAGGGGGTATGACTCATTGTTCCCTGCGAAAATATCGTCCGGAAGGTAACAGCGCGGGATTTTATTTTAGCGCTCACGGCGCATTATCGCTACACGCGCTCCCGCTGTTATTTTCTTGATTTTTATATTTCTATTATTTCACTCAAAATCGATTTGGATAATTGGATATTCGGATAATTGGGGTTCGGATAATTGGATTTCTACTGTACAGTGCCCGGCAGCAGAGAAGTCCGTTGGAGGCGGAGCCTGCAGTCGACGTGACCTTGAATAAACCAATACGCATCACGCGTGGTTGCCAAGCTGTTTCCCCGCTCAAACAGCGCTTGACGCCGAATCATTGTACTAGTTACATTAAATAAAGGCGCTCGGGTAAAACATGTAATACTGCAACAAATCTTGTAACACTGTGTTAAAGAACAATAAATTACGAACATTTAAAAAAAAAGTTTAGGGCGATAGCTTTTTCCCTTTTACATTAAAAACTAATTTGATTAGATTCTTTGATTGTAAGGCTAGCAAATGGAGTTCTTGGATGTTATTTTGATTTTGTTTGATGTACTAAACGTCTGAACTCTAAAATATCTACAAACATAGTTAAGTTCTAGTAAAGTAAAGTTCAAATAAAAAGCTATATAAAAGTACTATTTCTCGTTATAATCCAAATTTAAACCACTGAGGCAATTACTTTCCCTATAAATCTCTGAACAATGAATAAAAGTAGGGCGAAGGGGTATTGTACTTATATCCGGCACTCGGTTTCCAAGAAATCTACCGATCGTCACGGGAATAAGTCAGATGACAGTTCATGTTTTGGACGTCGATTTTAATTTAATTTGCATTTGTGCAAACTGTTTTACAATAGTCATATAATGCTTTAAGATCAGTTCTACGTTTTAGTTAATATTGAGTGTTATATGGTAGTTGTGTTTTTTTTTTATTTCTTAGTAGTTATGTTATTACCATGGAACAACCGTCTACAAGCGGCAAAAAAAGGGAAACAGTGCATAGTCGTGAGCGCAAAATTGTGTACAATGTTTATTGTTTGTTTGATTTGTGTAAAACAAAACTATTACAATAAATCACACAGGAGGATATCGGAACCTTTTAAGGTATTTTTGTACATTGTTCATTCATGTATATATTAACAATATTTATATTATTTAATAGTACAGCAATTTGCAAATTATACTGATATTATATTCATTATTTATATGTATTCTCATTAATCATTTAAAGAGAATAAATTAAATCGCCCTCAGTATTAACAGTTCATGCCACACCGGAGCTGCTACAGAGCTTAGTTGTGTCTGTAGCCTCGAGCGGCTTTTAGCAGGGTGCCGGGACTGTGCGAGGCTACTGTACACTTGTCAACGCCGCGCTCTCGTCCTATTGGCTGCAGCCCAACGGACTTCTTTGCTGCCGGGCACTGTAACACCTGATCAGATGTGCAACTCAAAAAGAATCCACCCATCCCGTCAGCTTGGATCCGAGCCGTCCACCGTTTGCTTAAGGTCCGCCCTCCCCTTCAACTCTGCCATAGACAGGTGAACTCTCCATGAGTTGCACATAAAAACCACCGACTGTGACGGGATTTGAACCCTCGATCCAAGTGCTACCCCTGGCCGGAAAGGTAACGCCTTAGACCGCACAGCCACTGATGACTAGTAGATGTAGCGGACCAGGTGATATTAAGAGTCTATGCGCTGTACGAGGTAATTCAGTTTGTGTCTACCAGGTTTCACCACGTGTCAGAATCAGACTGCAGACCGAGCACCTAACGGTACAATCGCTTATGAAGCAGTAACAGTGTTTATTGATAACAGATTCAAAAGACGATATATCGGTTAGCACTGAAGGTGTTAATCTTATGGGAAAAAGGTTTTGGATTTTCCTCAGATAATTTTACTAAACATGTCATATTTATTTTTACCAATCAGTTTAGCTCTAAAAAAAACCATTTTGATGTTTTAATTGTTGTTCTACATGCAACCGTTGCAGAGATATTCAAAGTGCTAAACACAGTACGTTGTCTAATGTTATCCTTATGGAGGATAAATAACATTTTATATTTTGATTATTTATGAATGTATATTGATGAAACGTGGTATGTGGCTTCAACTAGTTGTGGTATATTGATATTTGTACAAAAAAGGTATTTTGTTGATTTTCCCCGAAGAAGAAAACCTGCATACTTGGCCCCCAGTTATTTATATGGAGAATAAGTAAAGTTTTATATCTCCCTTATAGTTATGAACCTAAATTAATAAAACTTGGTATGTAGCTTCACATGGTTGAGTTATATTGATAATGGCAAAAATACACATTTTTTATCTTCCTCGTTGCAGCAAACCTGCGTTCTCAGCCCTAATGCTATTCTTATAGAGAATAAATAATACCCCCGTCGCAGCAAACCTGCGTACTCAGCGAATTTCCAATGCATTTATATGTTTCTCACTACTACATAAAGCCACTTACCAAGTTTGACAAAAATACATTCATACCGTAAATAAGTGATTTATAACATTTTATTTATTCACTATAAGAAAAACATTAGGACTGAGTACGCAGGTTTGCTGCAACAAGGAAGATAAGAAATGAGATTTATGCAATTATCAATATAACTGAACCAGGTGAAGCTACTTACCATGTTTTATTAATTTATGTTCATAATTAAGGGAGATATAAAACTTTACTTATTCTCCATAAGAATAACATTAGGGCTGAGTATGCAGGTTAGCTGCTACGGGGACAACCAACAAAACATTTATTTTTTGTGCAAATATCAATAAACCAGTACAACGTGAAGCCACATACCAAGTTTCATCAATATACATTCATAAATAATCGAGATATCAAATTTTATTTATTCTCCATAAAGATACCATTGTACAACGTACTGTGTTTAGCACTTTGAATATCTCTGCAACGGTTGGACGTAGAATCATAATTTAAACACCAAAATGATTGTTTTGTGGAGCTGAAGCAATTGGTAAAAGCAAATGTGAAGTTTAAAGTAAAATTAACTGAGGAAAAGCCAAAAACCTTTTTCCCATAAGATTAACATGGGAGATTTTATGAGCATGTTTTTTGGATTTTTTCCGCAACCACTTAACCTAGGTTAATAATTCAAAATACCATATTATTTGTTTTTTTAAGCTCTATAACATGGTCAAAACCAAAATTAAGTGTTTTAAAAATTTTAGGGTGAAAAATGCAAAAAACTGATTTTTGAAAATTTAAAACCCCTATAAACCCCCTTTTCCCATGGTCCGATTTTTCTGGTTTTCAAACTTAGTCATACATGTCAGTTTACACATTTGAGCCAAATTTCATCGAAATCGGACGTGTTTTACTCAAGTTATCGCATTCACACATTATATATATATATATATATATATATATATTATTTTTAAAAGAAAATTACCAGAGTACCCTTCAAAATTCATTTTTAATTCACTGACACGTGTTTCGAGGTTTACCTCATGATCACAGTGCAGCTAATAACCTTAAACTTAAAATTAATTAATTTTAAGTTTAAGGTTATTAGCTGCACTGTGATCATGAGGTAAACCTCGAAACACGTGTCAGTGAATTAAAAATGAATTTTGAAGGGTACTCTGGTAATTTTCTTTTAAAAATAATAATTATAATAGTAGCCCTATGCAGTGAACTTAATAATATAATATATATATATATATATATATATATATATATATATATATATATATATATATATATATATACATATGTATAAATTTGAATAGTGTTTTTGACATCTGGGGACCTCAAATCAAAAAGTTATCATGGTCTCGGGCTTAAGTCTTACCATGAGACCTACTATGGTAATAGCTTCTTCCCTATAGGGGAAATTCGCTAAAATGTCACTTGTTTATGAATGCATTTTTGTGAAACTTGGTAAGTGGCTCTATGTAGTAGTGAGACACATATATATGCAATGGAAATTCGCTGAGTACGAAGGTTTGCTGCGATGGGGGTATTAATTTAAACTTCACATTTTCTTTTACCAATCAGTTCAGCTCCACAAAACAATCATTTTGATTCTCAGCCCAACCATTGCAGAGATATTCACAGTGCTAAACACAGTAAGTTGTCCAATGTCACCCTTATGAAGAATAAATCAAATTTGATATCTCAATTATTTATGAATGTATGTTGATGAAACTAGGCATCTAGTACTGGTACCTATATTGATATTTGGACAAAAAATTGATTTTTTTGGTTATCCTTGTAGCAGGCAAACCTGCATACTCAGCCCTAATGTTATTCTTATGGAGAATAAGTCAAGTTTTATATCTCCCTTAATTATGAACATAAATTAATAAAACATAGTATGTAGCTTCACCTGGTTGAGTTATATTAATAACAGCACAAAAAATATTTATTCTCTTTCTTTTTGCAGCAAACATGCGTACTCAGCCCTAATGTTATTCTTATGGAGAATAAATAAAATGCTATAGATCACTTATTTATTTATGTATTTTTATGAAACTTGGTAAGTAGCCTTTATGTGGTAGTGAGAAACATATGCATGCATTGGAAATTCGCTGAGTACGCAGGTTTGCTGCGACAGGGATATTTACTTATGTCTACTGTGTGTGTGCCAATGCGACACTTAAAACTGAATTAAAACAGCATTATAACGAAAGTAAACCATTAATCCATTTAAAAACACAAATTTCTATTCCAATTCATAGGTTTAAAAAGTTACAAGTAAGGAACGAGGCCAGCTCGTATGTCTACGCCAATGGGATAAAACAGGAAATTACATGAAAAAAATGTTGTTTGAACTTATCACTATCACTATTAATTAAAACTCTGTTGAAATGCAGTAACATATTTGGATAAAGTAATCTTGCTGTTCATACTTTGAATTTAATAAATTATAATGAATTTGTTTAGCTACAAGAATGCTCAACATTAAAATTCTTTCATAAAAAAATAGTTCTAGGGGCATGTTAAAACAAAAAGAATTAGTTAGATAAATGCAAAAATATATCGTAGTCATTAAATGAATCAATTAAACAGATATATGGCAAAATATGTGCTAACTCCACTAATAATAATTATAAACGAGATTAATCTTTATTAATACAAAACTTGGAAATTTACTGACTTTAGAAAAATTCTACAAACATATACAAGCTAAATCGTGCAGCAAATAGCAACAATAGCAATACATACGGTTTTTTCAGTTCACTGTTCTTTTCATTCTCCTTTTTCACCAAATCCTCACCATTTTCAATCACCCCTTGGATCTCTTTATTCTCCAATTCCTCATTGGTTTTGTCAGAGAAGTAACAAGGGGTGGGCTGGGAAGGAACAGGGGTCACCACCTCCATCATGATCAACTATCACCACTGCGGTCAGAGCAAGACTGAGACCAGTGCATGGGAGGGGGCGAGGGGTTCGCGGACATGCACAGACAGACAGACAAAGGTTGGCCTCACCAGGAAACTGATAACACCGAGATACTCTATCTGGCATTTCACTAGGCCTACTTGACAATACTGCAGGCGCATGCAGGAATGGATCTTGTCCACTGAGGGAACAGTTTTACAATATTTCCTTTCCACCTTCATGCAAAACAATTTGATAATGCACATGCTGTATTCTGTTAATATCAATTATAACTATATATATTTTTAAATGTATAAAATTAATTCTGAATTTAATTATTCTGTAAATAATGTCGATGATTTACAAAGTTACAATCGATATTAACATAAATAACCACACAACTTCAGAAAAGAATATTGTTTCATAAATTTATTTTATTGATCAAGTAACCTAAAAACTCAAAACATGATTTATAATAATCCTAGCTTTTATCGGGACTCCATTTATAAACGCTACAAAATTATTTCACTTTCAAGGTCTAATTTCAAGATAAACTAATTTGTCTAGGCCAATATATTATAGTTTTAATTGTTCAAAGTTTAGGAAAAAATTATTTTATCTTATTGAACAAGATAAAGCATTCAACTGAATTTTCATGTAGGTAATAAAAATACAATCCAAATTTGGTTTCTGAGATGGTTAATTTGTTATTTTCATCATTTAAAATAGTGCCTGGATAAAATATAAATGTATGTTTAATTTAAAGCAAATTTTGATACTTTGAACAGAATATATCATACAAAATATAAGCGGAAAGCCTACCTATTCAATTCTGAACATGAGACTAAGCAAAAATGAAAACTACTAGATTCAAAACACCAGTACGTTAACAAATAAATAAGAGGGAATCACCCATTAAATTAGGCCTATAATTGTAATGGTTTTGAATTTGTTATTATTTGTCACATTTAGCGGTGTGGGTATATTCAAAATAATGGTTTATTAATTTTTATTAAATATTAAAGGTGTTCCGTAAAAACACCATTGAGAAATAATATTGTATATCAGTATGTTTGTTATGTTTCCTATATATAGGCTATATCAAAATTCACAAAATATTCTAAAATTCCTTAGGGCTTTGCCTCAATGGCCCTCAAAGCCTAAATGTTTATCTATTGCAGACAATGATTAGCAATTTATATTTGATCAATCATACCGGTCAAATGTTTATGTATTTGTTATGTTTCCTATATATAGGCTATATCAAAATTCACAAAATATTCTAAAATTCCTTAGGGCTTTGCCTCAATGGCCCTCAAAACCTAAATGTTTATCTATTGCAAACAATGATTAGCAATTTATATTTGATCAATCATACCGGTCAAATGTTTATGTATTCCTATAGAAACTGTATTTAGTACCCTAAAACATGTGTAGACTTTTTTAGTGTCTTTGGTTCAAATCTCTATAAAAAATATAACGTTTGATTTTTACCATTTCAAAGAAGTTAAAATTGAGGAAAAATTACCGATTTTTTATTAAGATTTGAACTTACCCCCCCCCCCCTTCAATATTAAAACCTTTGTTGGGGGTACAAAATGCATAGTTGTTTTAACAAGTTACTTAATATTGAATTGAATCAAAAGTAACATTTTTGAATTTTTCCACCAAATATTCAAACTCGATACCCCCGAAAAATGAACAAATAGAAAATACACAGTACCTAGGCCTATATCTGTTGCTTGAAAGTATTATCTAAGATAAATGCCTTATCTCAGCTGCCTATCTATTACGGATTATTTTGTAGGGGTATACCGTAATCCAACTTGTAATTCTGTCTCGTGATAAAATGGCTAGGCACCCAGTATTGTGTTGATAAAACTTGTTGGGTTCTTCATTAGCTTAATGGTTAGCGTCTTGCATTTAAGTACAAGCCCTCATGGATTCGATACCTGAGGAGCCCACATGGATTCGATACCTGAGGAGCCCACATGATTCTAATAGGTTTGGACCATTGTCCTCTAACGATAAATAAAGTACCCCTGTCGCAGCAAACCTGCGTACTCAGCGAATTACCAATGAATATATACATATGCCTTAGTAACAAATTAAACCACTTACCAGGATTCAAAAGAAATATGTTCACAAATTAAATAAGCAATATTTAAAATATGAATTATTCTCTATAAGAATAACATAGGGGATGAGTATGCAGGTTTGCTGCCACAAGGAACAAAATAAATGGGTTTTTATGAAAATATCAATAGAACTCATCTAAATGAAGTCACATACCAAGTTTCATTCATATACATTCATAAATAAGGGATATATAACATTTTAATTACTCTCCATTTTTATAAGAATAATAACTTATGGGGACCGAGTACCTAGGTTTGCTGCTAAAGGAACCATAGGCGAACATTAGGTTTTTTGTGCAAACAACAATAAAACACAACCAGATGAAGCCGTAAACCAAGTTTTGTTTATGTTTATAAATAAGCGATATGTTAATTTTTTATTCTTTTCTCCATAAGAATAACATTAGACAACGTACTGTGTTTAGCACTTTCAATATCTCAGTATCCAATTGACGTAGAGCAATGGTCAAAATACCAAATTGTTTGATTTTTGAAACTGAATTCAATGGTGAAAATTAAAATTTGATTTAAATAAAAATTACATGTGAAACCCCAAAAAACCCATTTTTGGGGTACAAAACCCCCTTCGGATGGTGCGCATCGTCTGGTTTTCGAACTCGTTCAAATAAATGTACTTCACACATTTGTGCTAAATTTAAATAAGATCGGACCTTTTTTACGAGAGTTTCGTGCTTATGGAAATACAAAAAAAAACCACACACATATGTATATATAATATATAAATAAAAATTTGAACAAATGGTGTTTTTTGCATCTGGGGACCTAAAAATTAAAAGTTATCATGGTCTTGGGCTTAAGTCTTACCATGCCACCTACGGTAATAGCTTCTTTCTTATAGGGGAAATTCGCTAAAATCCAGTGCCATGGACAAGAAATTAAAAAACCCGTTAATTTTTCTAAACAAGCTTTTATTTCAAGAATTTTTACTCAACAGCACACAAAGACACAGATAAGTAATGAGCAAAGCCAAGTGGGTGGGCAGCTTTCACCAAATCAGACTGATAGACAACTGTGAAACCCAAGGCCATCGGCAATCATGGTGCTTTCAAACTGAACACGATTTACAAGTACATAGGACAATTAAATTAAGCCTAAAACATATGACTTTGAATAAACAACCACATTAAACTTAACTTGAACGTGAATTTTTACTAAGAAATAAAGATGTTTCGAAGAAAAACATTTAGAATAAAAATGGAATTTAAGATGGTTATTATATAATAACCAATCACATCCTAATAACTCTATTCTTAAAAATCTTTAACATGGAAGCTTTTTGCCAAAATTCTTACCAATCAACTTGCAGGTTGTTGTCTGGTTAGGCTCAACTTATTGATAACAAGCTGCATTTTTATTACTCAACTTTGACTCTTACATATTAGGCTTGATAAATGGAAGTCAAGTTTCTGCTTTTTACAACTATCTAGGAATAGGTTATGTTTTCAAATCTGTACAATAAATAGCAAAACTTTGATATTTTTTGCGTTAAGTAAATAATCTAACAAAGTGCACAGGATCATTTTAATAAACTTATGGTTCAAATCTAGATATAGTTACTTTTAGCGAATTTCCCCTATAGGGAAGAAGCTATTACCGTAGTCGGCATGGTAAGACCTAGGCCCGGGACCATGATAACTTTTCGTTTTGAGGTCACCAGACCCCAAAAACACCATTCGTTCGAAACTGTATATATATATATATATATATATATATATATATATATATATATATATAATGTGTCCGTGAGCACGATAACTCTCGTAAAAATTATCCGATTTTGATGAAATTTGGTATAAACGTGTAAAGCAACATTTATGACTTTAAGTTCGAAAACCAGCCAGATCGCTTTATCCGAAGGGGTATTTTGGGGGGGTTTTGTACCCCACAAAATGGGTTTTTTGAATTTTTTACATATAATTTTGGAAATAGTCAAATTTTAGTTTTTACCATTGGATTCAGCTTACAAAAACACACAATTTGGTATTTTGATAATTTCTCTACGTCAATTGGTTACCGAGATATTGAAAGTGCTAAACACAGTACGTTGTCTAATGTTATTCTTATGGAGGAAAAGAAAAATTTTATATCTCGCTTATTTATAAACGTATACTGACAAAACTTGGTATACGGCTTTATCTGGTTGTGGACCATTGATATTTGCTCAAAAATACAATTTTTTTGCCAAAGGCTCCCGTAGCAGCAAACCTGCGTACCCCATGTTATTCTTATGGAGAATAAGTAACGTGTTATCTCCCTTAATTATGAAAATAGATTAATGAAATTTGGTATGTGGCTTTACCTAAATGAGTTATATTGATATTTGTATAAAACCCCATTTTTTGTTTTCCTTCCTTCAGCAAACCTGCATACTCAGCCACCATGTTATTCTTATGGAGAATAATTAAAATGTCACAAATCGTTTATTTATGAATGTATATTGATGAAACTTGGTATGTGGCTTTATGTGGTATTAAGATACATATATATGCATTGGAAATTCGCTGAGTACGCAGGTTTGCTGCTACGGGGGTATTTAAATATGCCCCAACTTCTTTATTAGCATAATACTTGTTATTATAATTACAGGAGGTAAATAAAAAACCTCTTCCAACACTTCAAAACATATTCAGCCTATCATCTTGTTTATGATACTGTGTAAGTTAAGGGTAAATATATTTTAAAGGAATCAGAAATCTTTATTAACCATTGATCATAGTGTGACATGAAATAGGTTTTGTCAAAGTTAAAGCTAATCACATTCAGACATATTACTATATTTAAGTGTTGTAAGCCTTTTTCTTTACATCCCCTTAACATTTTTAATACTATTTAGAATTACTGAACAAACTTAATTAAAATATGGACAAAATATGACGTTACTGTAATCTTTTACAATACTTTGGTTGGCAAATTTATTTTATTTTGCATTTCAGTAGTTCTTGGCAATCTTCATTTTTGTTGGTGGTACCTATGCTAATTAGTGAATTTCTATGGAAAGTGAACTATTAGCATGACCCACACAGTGAAACTTAAGCCCGGAACCACCATAGAAGTTCCTAACGTGACCCCCTAAACACGTTTTGGGGGGACGTTCAAAAATTTATATATATACCAAAACTAGCGGTAAAACTAGCGGTTTATATATGTGTTTGCACTCTAGCGGTCAATTTTTTTTGTCCGATTTACTACAAAATTGGTAGGGACGTTCCTTTCTATAATCAGTTGGACAAGTTTGTTGGGCAAAACAATCAGAAAACTCTAAACCCCTTTTTTGGGGATCTATCTTTCAAATTTCGAGTTTTTGAGCCCAAAAAGGTCCAGAAAAGCCCCGGATGTAAAATGAATGCATGGAAAAGATGGGAATTAATGAGGCGAAACTTAAGCCCTCTCTCGTTATTCTAGTATGAATATTTACCGATTTATTAAAGAAAAAGTGTATCGAACAAACACAGTACGTTGTCTTGTGGGGGTGTTACACTAGAAAAGCCTGCTATTCATTTGTTGGTGTACTTTTATTATCCCCAGCAACCTCCCACCTACTTTCAAGCCTGACTGGACCTTCTCCTAACCTTATAATGCGCAAAATTGTATTCCCAGCATTGCAGGTAAATGAAACCGGGAGCATCAGAACAGCCAAAAATCAGCATCAGAACAGCCAAAAATCAATGTTTTCAGATTACAATAAAAATTGTAATAAATTTATGTTTTTACACTGGTTTTGAGTTTTTAACGTTTGTTATGCGTTTGCTTCCCTCACGTCAGCGTGCTGTGTGCAAACTCGTTTGTATCTGTACTAGTCTGCAAAGGTATCAAACCAGAGATCCATTTTGTTAAAAGCTATTAATCACTTGTATAGGTTATTATTACACATTTTTGATTAGGGGTCAGTGTCCAGCACAATCTTGCAGCAGACATTTCCAAAGTTAATAAGAGTTTCAAATATTTGTTCAAATGTAATATGTATTCATGTTTCTTGTGTTTTTACATGAAAAACAATCGTATTTCAGTTTTTGTTTATATTCTGTGTGAAGTTTTGAAGATGTGACTATGACCCAGGAGGGTTGAAGTTTCATACAGTAGGCTACTGACAAAAATTAAGGAATAATTTATATTTTTATACCACGGCTATAGAGTGATGTGGGCCGGACATATTCCCAGTGGGAAGGAACTTTTAAAAAGAAAATATTTCCTTGGTGAGAAAAAAATACCCCCGTAGCAGCAAACCTGCATACTCAGCGAATTTCCAATGCATATTAATTTATCTTGATACCACATAAAGCCACATACCAAGTTTCATCAATATACATTCATAAATAAACGATTTATGACATTTTAATTATTCTCCATAAGAATAACATGGCGGCTGAGTATGCAGGTTTGCTGAAATAAGGAATACTAAAAATGGGCTTTTATACAAATATCAATATAACTCAACTAGGTAAAGCCACATACCAACTTCTATTAATTTATGTTCATAATTAAAGGAGATAACACGTTAATTATTCTCCATAAAAATAATATGGGGCTGAGTATGCAGGTTTGCTGCTACGGGAACCATCAGCCAAGAAATGGGTTTTTGTGCAAATATCAAAGGACCACAATGAAATGAAGCAATATAACAAGTTTCGTCAGGATAAGTTGATAAATAAGCGAGAATACAATTTTTCTTATCCTCCATAAGAATAACATTGGACAACGTACTGTGTTTAGCACTTTCAATATCTCAGTAACCAATTGACGTAGAGCAATGATTAAAACATCAAATTGTGCGTCTTTTTGAGCTGATTCCAATGAGAAAAAATAAAATTTTACTTTTTCAAAAATTGTATGTAAAAAATTTAAAAAAACCATTTTTGGGGTACAAAACCCCCCCAATATACCCCTTCGGATAGCTCGATCTGTCTGGTTTTCAAACTAAAGTCATAAATGCTGCTTTACACGTTTGTACCAAATTTCATCAAAATCGGACCTTTTTTACGAGAGTTATCGCACCCACGGACACACACATATATATATACACACAGTTTAGAGCGAATGGTGTTTTTGGGGTCTGGGGACCTCGAAACAAAAAGTTATCATGGTCCCGGGCCTAGGTCGTACCATGCCGACTACGGTAATAGCTTCTTCCCTATAGGGGAAATTCGCTAAAAATAGGAATTCATACAAATCTTTAATTTTTATCGTTTTAATGTTTATTATTGGTTAAGTTCAGTTTAATAGCCTAAACATCTGTTTATTAACAAATGTTTAACAGTTTAATTACAAGTGTTTATTTAATGGTCCACATATTTACTATGGAATCATCATCATCAAAGGAAAGTATTGCCCTTTCCCATATAATTTTTAATTTATTTCGAAAAGCAGTGTTCTCTGAGTCCATCTTCTTCCCAATAATATTAATAATTTGAAATGATCTTTCAGGTTTTCTTTATAAACTTTATTTGAAAAGTCACTTATCACTTATATTTATTTAAACGAGATTAAGTAATTTAAAATAACGAGGCCTAGCAATCCCAGTTGCACTGAGAAGATTCATGGGATAGCGAAAAACATTTTCGTGCAGTATTCTGATTTTTTCTGTGGAGAAGAAACTGATGTACTTTTACAACTATATACACATGTTTGTATTATCACCTGACCCAATAAAATAATCATCTGCAAATTAAACAGTGAATATTTAGAGACCTAAGGTTCAGTAGACTCTCAGAGATCCGGACTAATGTGGCGGACAGCCGGTCCGGATTTGGAAAAATCTGGATTTGCCAGAGGTGGGCATGAATCATCAATTCCAATCAATTTATAGTGAACAATAATGATAATATGCGTTTTTGTGCTTTCTAGTAGAAAGTGATGAGTCATCGACAGGAGAAGACCTGAATGGAGTAGCGTACCGGAAATATAATCTATAATCAATACAAGCAAGGACTCGGACTATCCGAGGTCGGGTTAGAGCGCCTGACCATTGACTATATACACTGAAGGAGACATCCCATCTATATGGCCCAGCTGCCCCACTTTTAGTGTTTGCCAGAATTTGATGTGGACGTAGTTTGAGTAGGCCACCGACAGATTGTGCTGCTGTCAACTATTTATTTTAGTTAGGGTGAAGTGGGGTAAGTGCAACCAGGTTTATTTATTTTTCAATTTTGAACTGTTACTGTGAAGTAACTATTAAGGAGAGATAAATAAAACTCAGCACACAGTATTAGGGTTTATCTAGCTACAATATCCTACAATTAGAATATTTTTACTGTTTACCATAAATTGAAAAATAAATAAAATAAAAAAAACATGTCCACTGGTTGCACTTGCCCCGTGCATTCGGGGTAAGTGCAACCACAGCATAGAATCCTCCATAAGAGGCAATGTAAATGAAAACTGGGGCAAGTGTGTTATAGCTTGTTTTTCACTGATTCTGTCAATATTTTTTTCATATTTTTATCTTAAACCGTTTGGGAGATACAAACTTTGTCGCGAGTCAACGCGCGATAATTGAGAAAATGGGTAAAATATCAAAAATAAGTTTTTTTACGTTATTGCTTGAATAAAAATATATAGGATACTTAAATGATTCACACCTGGTTAGAACATCATTTCTACAACTTTTCATGTTTTTCTTGTTTTTAATGGTCTTCTTTTTCTTATTTTTCCTTAATTTTATACTTTTGACAAAATATTAATATCACAGTTTCTCATATTAATTTTTTATCATAATGAACTAAACTAAAGTAAAGCATTTGAACTTGAAAACTTAAACTGTTCTACACTCTAAAACACTAATTTACAAAACCATTTTTATAGTTTGGCCTATTAGGAGATTGTAGGCCTAATGTTTTTTCTTGTTTTAATGGTTACCGGGTACTTTTGTTTTTTCACACTTTTGACCAAATTAATTAAAATTAAAATACAGCAACTCAAATTTAAAACTTAAACTGTTCTACACTTTGAAACACTATTTACAAGAAGAGTTTTTGAGAATTTATTGAAGGTTGTAAGAAGAAAAGGCTACCAGGAAGGACAAATCTCCACGCCTTTCAATAGCCGGCTCAGGTAATATAGTGATAATATCCTCAGCGTCTACTGGGGTTACATCTTTCTGTTCAGGCCAAGTAAAATTGGAGCCTGAGTTGTTGGAGTCTTTGTGTCTCAAAAACATAACCTCAGGAAAACTTGGATCCTCTACACTGGTTACTTGCCCTACAAAATGCACATTCTTCTTTTTGGTACTTTTGGTTGCACTTACCCCAATTTCCGTGGCTGCACTTGCCCCGTGTGCAAAAACGACGGGGCAAGTGTAGCCATGGCTCTCATTTCAAAGTTATTAATCCAACACTAAAAAAAGGCATATTTCTGAAAACTACATATTAAACTTCATAAAATTGCCAACTTTGGTTATCATAGGTTGAAAAAGAAAAATTTAAAAAATGTCAAAGTTTCAGGGTTGAACTTGCATTAAGATTCAAAATGTAAGCATTTTCTAAAAATAAAAAAAAATGCATGTAAGCTGATTTTGTTTCAAACATTTTGCTGAATATATAAAGAAAACATTTTAAAATTACAAACCAAGTGGTTATTTCTCAAAAATAATAATTTTTTAGCTACATAAGCATCCGTGGCCATACTTGCCCCGTGGTTGCACTTACCCCACTTCACCCTATTTAGGTTAATTTTTTAAATATCTCCACCCCCAGAAAGCAAGTGATAATCAACTTATGTTTGCTTCCTGACACACCAACTGTTGTAATACCCCCTCCTTTAGAGGATAAGTAATAGTTGACAGCAGTATACTCTGTTGGTAATTAGTGAGAACTACATCCTCTGAATCCTGGCACACACAAAACTAGGGACAGATTTTACAATGGCAATGAGAAGTCTACTTCAGTATTTATAGTCAATGGCCTGACGATGCAAACTCCATGACATTTGTGTAATGTGGGATAATCAAGTTGAAAATGAAGGTGCTAAACCGTGAAGTTCCATTGTTTCGTTTTTATTATCAACAAAACCATTTTTAAAAAAAACAAGATCATCGGTCCGGATAACCGTGAGCCGGATTTCTGAGAGTCTACTGTATTTTTAGAATTTTAACACATAGGAATTATGAAAAAAAATGTTGATATGCAACATAATGGATTTTTGTTATGATAACACCTTCAAATTTGGCTTGGTGGGTTTTCCATATGATTTAATGTATTTAAAAATTAACATTTTTAAGTGTTGGTATTCACCAACACCTTCAAAATAGAAAATCTTTGATATTACACGAACACAAATTTAATTTACTATATAATATTTAATCATAAATTAGCGCCACATGGTCCAGACTAACCGTACTGTACTATAAGGGGAAATAAAGTTCTTTCTTGAGAGAAACATGTTTTCCTCACCCCAGAAAACGAAATATTTAGCATCGTTGCAGCTTTCAGCTAGTTATAAACATAATTCATTTATATTAGTTTTTAATGTTCTTTTATTATTAAGGTGAATATTTTAACTTTAGCAGTTTTTTAGTTTAATTTAACCTAATCATGATTAAATTTAACAATTATTTAACCCATTGGCTTACCTGAAATTTGCCACCTGACAAACCGCTCAGTTTCTCAAGAAAAATTACATAAATGTGGACTTTTATTAAAACTGTCACTATAGCAACAATTATTGCTCAATTTACTTAATTTTTGCACTAATCTTTAGAGAAATAAATTATCTACAAGAAGAACATACTTTTGACAGCATCTATGTATGGTAAATATTATATATATATATAGTTTATAAAAAACATTAATTTTAAAAGGAGTTACATATAAAAAACAAAAAAATAATGTTTCAGCCCAACAACTATTATGTACTTGTAGGTTATTTATTTTTTTACATGAAAATAAAAAATGTTAGTGATACATTTATATTTGACCTAGATATAACATATTTTCCAAAATCATATTTTTCCAAAATTTGGCTAAGTTTCCCCAAGTATGGGCATATGCATAAAAAATACATACAAACAAAAAATTAAAACAACACATAAACACAAAATAAAAAATTAATTTTTATTCTTTATAAAAAAAATAAAAAAGTGCCATCCCGAGTGTACTCGGGGTTGCACGTCCGTGCTACTTTCGGCGGCCACGAGTATGCTTGGGCTTGTGAGCCAATGGGTTAAATAACAGTTTATACAGCTAGCCTATAGCGGATCTTTGGGATGTTTTTCGTTATATGTATACCATCATTCCAATTGCACTTTCTAGACTTTTTCTAAAATTGTTTTTCTCAAAAACTAGTCAAATGATAAACATTTTACAGTAGGATTTCCTTGTCTGTATATCTTAGAAGCGGTTTCTTATCTTATCTATAGTTATCTCTCTCTATGCGATAAGCGAGCCTCTGCCGAAGTGCCCTCCTGGTGGCAGTCCAAAACTTTTTCCGAGTCGGGTTCCGTAATTTTGTGTTGTGTAACTTTCTTCAACTAGTTATAGAAGTAAAGAAGAGTTGTGTAACTTTCTTCGACTAGTTATAGAAGTAAAGAAGACGCAATAATCTTTTTTCAAGATGAATAAAGTGTCTAATCCCCGAAAATGTGTCCGTGCCACAAACTGGTTTTAAGTCTCAATTCGTTGAAGAGGGTTTGCTCGAAACATTTGACTTAAAATAGTGGTATGGTATAACTTACATGTAACGGAAAAGATCCCATCTTTGAGTTATCATGCTCGTAAACCATTAAATCCCAGGAATTTATGTTTTTTAAGAATAATTCCGGGAACATTCATTCCCAGTATATAGGGAATAGTAAACAGTCCCAGTATAGTAAATATTTTCTCCAGTTTAAGTTCCCGGGATCAATCACTACACTATAATATAAGGTTAGGTCTGTTGATGCAATGTTCACCAGCTGATCAGTAAACAACACGGTGAAGGAGTGGGGCGGCTGGGACCTTCCCCCTTCTTTCCCTGTACGATGGACATTCCTCCTTTTTACCCTGTATGTCTATAATTAAAATCGTTATATCTTTGGACATTACACTTTCTTTCCCAGGTCAGTTTACAGAACATATAGAGCTTCTCTCAGAGCATAGGAACCCGTCACTATCTAAAAAAATATATTTTTGGACATTCCCCCTTTTTCCCCTGGTGTCTTCATATAGGCTATTGAATAGCGTATTGTAAGACTAGTGATAGATCTGCGAGTATTAAATTGACATTAAAAGGACATGGCCTGTACAAATTTTGATTGCTTAAAACTACTTATTAAATATAAACCGAGCAATAAGTAGTGGGTTTACATCTTGCCCTAACTTAGTGGCCAAAAAATGACCTGTCCAACGCTCACAAAGATCCCACGGTCGGCAGAAATAAGTAGGTAGGCCATCAAGTAATATCAAAGAGTGAAGAGAGGAGGAACTACTTTGTGTAATTCAAAACTATCTCTTGTTTAACAGAATGATAAAGCTAACAACATATAATTATACTGAATATATCTGGAGTTTCATATAACTATAAGGGTAACATTTAAATTTACTTAAGGCATTCCTTTAAACGGTTACACAGATTTGAAGCAAATTCAAAGAAGTGCCAAGGAAAGTGATAGTGATTACATTATCGGCAATAAATGGCGATCAAACGATGTAACATTGGCTTTAAAAGATGATCAGATAAATTAATATCGGCCGTAAATTACAACCGAATTACGTAATATCTAGGTTGTAAACGACAAATGTACCACATTAGACCACATGATTTTGGTCTAATAGTAATGTAATAGGAACTTCTTGAAAAGTTGGGAGGTATGTGCACCCCCTGCCCCCCTCCCACCACATGCGATACCTATGGTCACGTGATATCGCATTTATGAGCCTATTTATGACTGTTCAGACTCAATCATCCATATAAAATTGATTTGTTTCAAAATATGAGGAGTTGCACAGGGTCTAAATGACCAGGTATAAGAAACTAGCCATGTTTTTTCCCAAAATTCAATATTATATGGATACAATTGAAAAAAATTAAATTCTAGCTGTTTAATTAATGACCTTTTTGAATATTAATTTATATATTCTTATCTTAAGCGCCGACAAAACAATTAGAAGCCTATCTTTATAAATGTTAGCACCTAACCAAAGAGGAAAAAATCCTATAAACACATTTGTGAGAGAGTATAAGATTATATAATTAAAAGTAAAATGAGATGATACAAAAAAAGCTTATAATGTCTTTGCTCGGGAGACGCACGGTCATATCGAGTCCTTCACGAGAACTGCCACCAGACTGAAGGGATGGGGTGGAGATGTGCGGAAAGTGGGTCATGGCATTCCAGGAAAGACGTGTGTGAGGTACTGTGATCGCGAGATGAGGAAAGTCCACAGCCGGGAGCTGTCGCAATAACGACTACGTGCAGTATAAATGTTTGGCAAGGGAATTGTCGCAGCTCCCCACCCTGAAGCCGCGAGTATTACACCAGCGAATCACACCCTCATTCTCACTCTGAATATAGCAACTGCAGTTCTGCCAAGATCCACTATAAAATTATGGGACCCTCGGAAACTATCATGATGTGTACGGAAATTATAGTCACCTAACTTAACCGCCGCAACACGCTGTGTAAGTTTTTAGTCCTGTATAAAAGTATAATTTTTTTATATACAGGACGATTTCAATATGTTATTTGAACGTCTGGTTAACAGGAGAAAATAATACAAAATAATCACTTATATCTAATCAATGCTTCACAGTTTACAAGTTCATGAAAACAATTTAAATGTTCTCTTTCAAGGACAAAATTAATTACCGGTGTCAAATTATGTTCAAAGCGTACAAATAACAGCAAAATTCGTGGTTTGAAATAGTCGTATTTTAGGAGTATACAACAGTTCTGTGGTTTAGGTCTGTTGGCATCACTGACGGGGAGGGAGCAACCTTGGTCAGTGGGCGTGGTCTATCGGTACAGTAATGGTGGCGGCAGGGGGAGAGCATTCATTGAATCCTCCCACCAAACCTTTAGGACTGCTTGGAGATGTCGCTGCGACACTTCCCGTCTTGTCCAATCCTGCACTCCCGTGACCACTATCACTTCTGACACCCATAAAATATATTTATTTAAAAAAAAGTACCGACCTGGTCATTTTGACCGCTTTGCGAGCTCTTGCGGGTTAAAGAAAAAATACCGAAGGACTACTGTCTTTTGCACTTTAATAAAACTGTTTCTCTTAATTTTAAAATTCAGTTAACACGTTCGCTGCGCAGTACGGGTATACCCGTAGTTGCGGTTTTTCTCCCGGTGCGCGCTACGGGTATGCCCGTACAGTTGCCATGCAAACGTTATAGGCTTCAGTGTGCACCAGCGTAGCGGGCGGGGTAAACAATTTGTTACCAGCGTGTAACTTAGAATGCGAGCTTTATTTTGGTGTAGGTTGGTAGTAAATTTCCCCCAATATCCCGGCTGTCACGGGACTTCCCCGCAGTAGTTTTCGTCTGACTTATTCCCTGTACATGGCAACCCTGGTTGTCTACTGCTACCTGGATTGTTCTGCTGCCTGGTGGCGTTTTATAGAACTACGTCCAGTGGTGTTGTAACGCAGTACAGCACCGCACAGTGTTTATTGTCATTCGTTAGCCAGGAATTAAAAATGTGACCACGCCTACTGGAACAGTTGCCGCATGGCGGGAACACGCCCATGGGCCTGCCCCGCAGCGAACGTGTTAAGACAGAGTTATAGGCTTTTATCTGGATTTAAGAACAGATTTATTGCTTTAGTAGGCCTACTTTAAAAAAATCAGTACTCTACAGTTAATACTTCAAATTAAATTCTTAATTCTTCAATTATTGTTTATAGTTGAAGAATTTGACAATAATTGCTATCACTGATTAATATTGAATAAATTTAGTTTGAACACAAATATCAAGGAAGCTGAACTGTTTGTACTTACTGTTTAGAACTGTTTAAGTTTAAACCGGAGTTTGCAACTGACTGCTGTCCATTGTTGACCTGTGTCTTGGGCAGGGCGCCGACATGGTTTTGGCCCAGTAGAATGCTCTTTTCGGACATCATCATGATTACAGGAGCGGCAAAAAACGAGACAATTGGTGGCCAAGCAAGGCCGAGTCTTTCACTAACACTCACAAAAGGGATAAACCCTCTAACTTCAATAAATATTTACAGTTTATAAATAAAAACAATTGTACAATTGTCTTTTAAAATATAGTCCTTGATTGCGATGTACCTTCACAGTCACTATTATCTGAAACAGATCAAAGAGAAAAAGATCAGAAGTTTTTAAAGACTAAGTTAATGGTATTTCAAATGATGGCATTTAATCAATCACCAAAATAAATCCAAACTAAGACCAACAATGAATAATATCAGAGAAACAAAAGGTGAGAGAAGAGGTATGAGAACTAATATACATGGATATAATGCTAGCCAAACAAATTTGGCCCCTCTGTGCTTTATTGAAATATCCATAACTATAATTATTAACTCACTGGTCTCTGGAAAAGAACTTGTCTCATTTAAAGAGGGTGTTTTGAAATGTTATAATAAAATAAAAGTGTTGGTTGCCGACCTACTGAATGTTATAATACATAATAACAATATATATATCCAAGACAAATTCACAGTTCAAAATTTATACCTATCTGACAATCTATCGAATCTTCATTTCCCCCCCCCCCCCAAAAATGTCCTAAATAATATCTTAATTCTGGAATACAACCTTTTCCAATAATAAAAGTCAGGAAATTCCCAGAAATTGAAAAACACATAAATGATACCTGCATAACTTTTACTAAAAAAAAAAGGTTCTACTCAAATTGTGTTCAATTGTAGGCTGAACAAGAATAGCTTAAATGAAGAGTTTAGGTAAAACAGATAGCAAGAAATAATAAGGATTTAAAAAATCCCCAAAATCAAAGTTGGGCACAGTGGTTGGAGGGGTTAGGTGGGTTCATGCTGACTACAGTAGTAATGTCTTCTTCCCTATTGGGGAAAATCGCTAAAATTAATGTATGTATGTAGGCTATAGCCTATATGTTCTATATGGCCTATCTGAACTACTAGCCGAAGTTAATAAAATGTTAAATGTTGCACAGTTATTCAGGTTAACCCTAGGAGTATGTAAAGCCATAAATCAACAGCCTTACACACAGTGTAGGAAAAATACCCCCACCGCAGCAAACCTGCGTACTCGGAGGTGAATTTCCATTGCATATATATGTGTCTCACTACTTCATAGAGCCACTTACCAAGTTTTACAAAATTACTTTCTTAAATAAGTAATATATAGCATTTTATTTATTCTCCATAAGAATAACATTAGGGCAGGTTGCAGGTTTGCTGCAACGAGGAAGATAAAAAAGTGTATTTTATCAATATAACTAAACCAGGTGAAGCTACATACCAAGTTTTATTAATTTAGGTTCATAACTAAGGGAAACATAAAACTTTACTTATTCTCCACATGAATAACATGGGGGCTGGGTATGCAGTTTGCTGCTACGGGGAAAATCAACAAAAACCTTTTTTGTGGAAATATCAACATAACACAACTAGTTAAAGCCACATACCAAGTTTCGTCAATATATATTCATAAATAATCGAGATATCAAATTTTATTTATCCTCCATGAGGATAACATTGGACAACAAACTGGTACTGTGTTTAACACTTTGAATATCTCTGTAACGGTTGGACGTAGAACAAAAATTAACACTCCAAAATGATTGTTTTATAGAGCTAAACTGATTGGTAAAAAAATGTGAAGTTTTTAGTAAAATTATCTAAGGAAAATCCAAAAAAACTTTTTCCCATAAGATTAACATGGGAAATTTTATGGACATGTTTTTGACTTTTTTCTACATCCACTTAACCTAGGTTAATGATTAAAAATACCATATTTTTTTTAAGCTCTATTTAATTAAAATACGCCATTAATCCATTTAAAAACATCATTTTGTCCATTCAAATTCATAGGTTTAAATATTAAAGTTAATGACAGTAACACCACGTCATTTTAAGTCAATGGGTTAAAGAACAGCGTGATGAAAATTAAATAAATTAATTTCCATTCGTAAAAGGTGAAAAAATGTGATTGTTATCTATCTCCAGACCAAAATGGAAAATGGGAGAGAATTTTTATTTCACTGTCACTGTTGACAGCCGTGGTTTTGCATTCCCGCCGACTGTCGTATTAGATTGTTGAAGTGTTGTTGTTCAAAGTTATCAGTGATTCTTTGTTAATTTCTTCAAAGTTATTGCGTAAATTAATCAAACAGCAGATTTGTATGGTACGGTATGTAAAGCACAAGTCCCATCGCTCATGTGTAGTAATTAATTATGTTATGGTAATAACAGGGCAGGTTTGTGTAATGTTAGAATGATTCACAGCAAACTTTACCTCAAAGTTTTGAAAGTTCATTTCAACATCGCAATCTGCCGTAATACGCCATTGAGTACGAAATGTCCTGCCGCTCACGCATACTGTTGCTCAGGCTGATGATGTAAAAACTTGAGTGACGGGACGTATAACGGCGGGGACGAGGTACAAAGTTACTTAAAAATAATTAATAATTTGATTTTGTTGAACAAATCATAAATGTTTTACTTTATTTCATTAAACCTTGCGATATTTAGTTTAGGTATGTTAATATAATTTATCATAAACAATTTTAATTCATGTTTTAAACTCAGAGTTGTTTTTATAACTAGGAATGTCGATTTAATTGCCCTACAGTAAAAAAATTTTGAACAACATTATTTTCAGTACGGTATATTCCTTAATTATTTTAACATTTTCCTTGTGCATAATCATAGTGTACATCAATTAGGTAGGCTATATACAAATAAATTAAAATCAATTCTTACCATATTACATTTTGATTATTTTGTTTTATCGCACAACTTCTCTTTTTCATAATGTAACAATTTAAAAAAAAATTAAATAAAGAGTTTTGTTGCTTTAACTTGATGTCAAATTAGTGGTTTTTGTACAAGTATTGAATTTTTTAGGGTAAGATTTTCATCTTTAATTTTTATTGTAACATTGGAAAAAACTCTTATACTATTTTCTGTTTCAACTTGTAATAAAACACCACTTGTAACCAAACATCAAGATAACAATGTTTCAGCATCGTTAACAATCCAAGGTACAGTAGTCCTTAACCTCGGTACCGCATCCCGTCTCTCACGCAATTGTCCCGTCGCTCACATCATGTCCTGTCGTTCACATCATGTCCCGTCGCTCAAGCCTCTTTTATTACTCTTTATAAATTTATCTTGAAATTATGGTGAAACCTAATTTAATTATTTCATTTATAACATCATCCTCTATTATGTAAACAAATCATCCATTAATATTAACAAAATTAAAAGTTTACTTGAAGAAACAAGTTTTGTATTTCTGATAAATGTCAAAAGTTACATTTAAATTGCTGTCTAAAATAGCTTATATATTTTATGGTTAAAAAAAGTTTAAATATGATAAGTGTTGAAATGTTTTCTGTTGTGTTACCACCAGTTTATTTGCAATTTCTAACTATAATAATATGAAAAAAAGTAATTAATCGGAGGAGCAGTGATGATACAATTTTCATGAACCTTCTACACAAAAATGTATAAAATATTGTTAACAAATTTTTTAAAGCTTGAACACTACTTGCATAAATTTTAGTATCATATATCTGGCCATCAAAATAACACTTTAAAACATAAAATTAGTTTATTTTTATTCAAAAATATTGTCCTGAAATTCTAACTCAATTTGACATTCACTCTTATTATATCTTTACATCGGATTTTACAGCTTTAAATGGTGAATCAAACAACATACATTACAATTGTAGAAAGTAGCCTAATATAACTTATTTTAATAATCACATAAACACAGAATGTTTTTAGTTTGAATATAGAATGAGGTAAAAAAAAGTAGTAAGCAGGAACTATTTTATTTTTTGGTCAGGTAAAAACTGTCAGCGGGAAAGTTGTAGATAACATTCTAAAGATTATTTTTATCTAAACAATTTTTTGTAAGACTAGATCTGTACAATTTTTTTTAAGAGCGGATTTCGTGGAACAACGTGTCAAACCGAATTCAAGTAGCAGCAGAATACTCGGAAAGACACAACGATCTAGACTATGGAATTATTTTAGGGATTTGGAATAATTCTCTGCCAAGTATAAATTAAATTCTCTGACGTGTGTTCCTTCTTTTATTGTTTTATTTTTCTCAGCATAAAAAAGAGTAATAAAAATCAGACGAGGCAGAGTATTGGAGCAAAGTTAGGGGCTATGGCCCCTTCTAGCTATTAGTTTAAATAATCTTTTTTTTTATTAGCAGGTAGGCAAGTGGTTAGACACAATTAATTAAAGCCAATAATATCCATAAACAAATAAAACCAATTTAAATAATACAGATAAATAAACTAGTGCTTACTTTTTATTTTTGTTAAAACGTTGCCTATTTATGTGACAAAACGATGTTTTTTATATTTTAACACATTTAAAATAAAGAAAAATATAAATATTTGTATTTTTACTGTCCATTTTTATAAGTTTTAATCATAATGTTAGCAGCTAGTTACAGGTTGTCGGAATAGAAATCACATTGTGGTCTCGACTGCGGCGCGCAAACTCAAACTTCTTTCAAAGATAAAAAAAAAATGGCTTTTATCTTATACTAGTAATCAGATTTACATGATTAGATTCTTTAGAACGTAATATTTCCATTAGTCTAAGTTTAAGTAGTAACAGTCGCTCTCAGTGAAACATAATTAAAGTAATGTCACGCTGCGTAGAGCCTAAACTCTTTTAAAGAAAAAAATATTCTCGATTAGTTTCAGTAATAATATTCATACCATTAGATTCTGTAATATTTAATCTTTCCATATATATACCTTTTAAAATATTAAGAGTGTTAGTAGACGGTCACTTAACACGGCACGGCGACCAGCTCGAGTTTTTTTGTGGGTAGACTCTCATAAGCGGAACGATATGAAAAACCGAATGAAACTGTTTGATTGGGTATATCGATTAGGTCAGTATTTGTATCGATTGCAACATATTTTCTCGTTTGTATATTAGTTATTACATTATGGTTGTTTTGTTTAGTTTGTTTTTCATTTAAACTAAAACCGAAAATAAAAAATCAATAAACATGACAATGACACGACATGATAACGTTGTTTCTGGCAATACATGTTTGTTTAGGTAATAGTGGAATCAACGTTTATTATCTGGACAAATTTCAAGACACCTAAACTGAAACATAACTTAAAACCGAAACTATAACAGAATATCCTAAATAACCGTTATACAGTATCGAACAATTTCATTCGGTTTTTTATATCGTTCCGCTTATGAAAGTCTACACTTTTTTGCCATCCAGCAGACTCGAGGACCGGCACGGTTTTTGTCCAATGTGAGTGCTATCCATTTATATTTCATCCGAGGCCGACACTGACAAGAAATTAAAGCTTTTTATAAGTGGTGATTTTTGTAGAAGTTATATCAAAATATCTGTTAGGGTCATGGTAAAAGTGATGCCACCAAATATATTACCCAACATCTGACCTAGCTACACATGCTGTCAGCCAGGTTGTAATATACCTAAGTAATATGAGTAATCATACAAAATGTTTTAATCTTTTAACATTTTTAAAATTTTTCATTTTTTCCACTTTAAAAAAACCTATAAATTTTATCCAGCCTATTTATATATTTTCAAATTATCGAGAGTTCATTTCTTTGGCTACAAGAACAATGTTTAAGTTAAGTAGTTCCAAAAAATCCCAAATGTGGAAAATGTGGAGATGCAATGAAAACGTATCATCGAGGTAAAAATAAAGTTGTTTTTCGTTGTCAGAAGAGTTATAAAATCAACTGTCATGTAGACTATGTAAGTGTAAGTAATAGATAAGTTAGGTTTAGTTGTGCTTAATTGTTTAATAATGTTCACTTGTTTACTAATTTGAGTTTCTATTCATTTTAATTTTGCTCACTTATTAGGCTACATTGATTTGTTAGTTAACTTTTTTCAGATAAGGTATATTACTTTTTAATGATAAATTACAACATATTTATAAATATAATCGAGTTTTCCATTGAATGTAGCTTACTAATTTACATAGACTATTATTAGATTACTAATTTCTAGTATCATTCAATTAAAATATCGAAACGTAAACAATCGATTGTTCATCCTATAATATGTCGTAAAGCCTCTGCGGAACTGTACCCATAAAAAGGTTTTAGTTTTAAAACAAGTACTGACACATGGTTATCATCTTTTGTTGGATCCACAAACATATTACAATAGGCCTATTACTCTTTCGACATGAGTAAGTTACTGACCAGACAATGCTGAATGAGCATTGTTGGTTGCATGGATACATTGACAAATGTTGAACAGTGGATAAAGAGTCTTGGATCTCTTGGCCTCAGCCTAGAGTTATGCAACCTCCAGTTTATAATATTTTTCTCATGAACAATTTCTTGATGTAAAATCCCATGATACCTAATACGGATCAATTACTATCCTAAAATTTAGTCATTATGAAGAAATCCCTAGAAAGTCTCCTAGGAGACTTGAAGACTAAGACTGTGCTCTCAAGGCCTCTATTCTTTGTGAACAGCCCTACTCGCCCTTATATTTTGGAAAAATTACAAATCATCAGAAAAAGGATACTTAAGGTTAATTTGTGTATGATAGGACCTAGCAAAAACAACGCACTTCAGCTTAACTTACCGTTAAGTAGGGCTTACCTATTTTAGTATAGTGATATGAATTGGCAAGACTATGTTACCTATTATAGGGTATGCCTGGGATGAATAAACTCATTAAACAGAGACTAGTGTATTAAACGTAGTTTATGTCAAAAATAGACATGCATACGAAAGAATAAGTACCTTGTATAAATTAAGCTACATAAAAGGTGTTAGACATCAAAGTAACACAATTCTGGACAAAAATGGCGGAGTTGACTCAATAACCGTTTCAAAACCCTGCCTTGGCTTTTGATTATACTTGTAAAAAAGAGATTAATTGAAACGTATTATAGTAGTATAAATATATTCAAGATTACCTTCGATTTGTGATTAAAATCTTCCAAATGTGTAGACATGTAATAATGTTTCAAAACATTGAACTATCACTTCACAATCCTCTACATAAACGAGACTCGTAACGTAAACAGCAGCGCTGTTCTCTCGTTCTGTGTTCTCTGATTTTGCCTGCACCGCACCACGAACTTGATGTTTTTTTTCTTCCCAGCTGCAGTTATTCCAACTTTCCAATAAAATGTTGTTTCCTACGGAAGCACAAAAGACCAAAGATAAAAAAAGTATAAGAATACATTCTCTGCTAGACAAGATATTGTTCGTGTAATACAGAGGACATTTAGTGATCATATATATATATATATATATATATATATATATATATATACATACATATATATGACTGATGGCTCTAACCAATGTGGTTACCGAGGGCAAAACCGCTCTATCCAAACCATAAAGCATAAGTTAGATGAGGATTGATTTGGTTTCGGGGAAGGGGTTTGGAGGATCAGTCGTGGGAAAGAAGACCAGACGTCATCAGCTTGTGGCGAAATATAAATAACGAGTCATGGAAAAGTCTACTTCTTCTGTTACGGGGTTTCAAATTCCCAAGCATTTGAATCCTATACATTGGAGAGTGTTTCAGATAATTTGTCCTGTGAAACCGACGACCAAACAGCTCGCAGGACCTAGTTCTGATATGAACTCTAATCTCAATGCTGGCCAACAGGTCAGAGCTGTCAGGGGGGCTGAGTATGCAGGTTTGCTGCTACGGGGACTATCAACAATAAACTTGTTTTTTGTGCTATAATCAATATACCACAACTATTTGAAGCCACATACCAAGTTTCATCAATATACATTCATAAATAATCGAGATATAGAATTTTATTTATTCTCCATAAGGATAACATTGGACAACGTACTGTGTTTAGCACTTTGAATATCTCTGCAACGGTTGGACGTAGAACAACGATTAAAACACCAAAATGTTTGTTTTGTTGAGCTAAACACATTAATAAACAGAAATATGAAGTTTTTAGTAAAACTATCTGAGAAAAATCTAAAAACCTTTTTCCCATAAGATTAACATGGGACACTTTTTTTGGATTTTCTCCGCAACCACTTAATCTAGGTTAATGATTTAGGATACTAAATTATTTGTTTTTTTTAAGCTCTATAAAATGGCTATAACCAAAATTGAGTGTTTGTAACATTTTGGGGTCAAATTTGCAAAAAACCGATTTTTGGAAAATTGTAAACCCCCATAAAACCCCCTTCCCATAGTGCGATCGATCTGGTTTTCGAACTTAAAGCCATAAATGCTACTCTCCACATTTTTGCCAAATTTCATCAAAATCGGGGGTTTCTTTCAAAAGTTATTGCGGTAACGGACACACACACACACATATATATATATACACACATATATATAAATTTGAACGAATAGTGTTTTTGGCATCTGGGGACCTCAAAATGAAAAGTTATCATGGTCCCGGGCTTAAGTCTTACCATGCCACCTACGGTAATAGCTTCTTCCCTATAGGGGATATTCGCTAAAATTACTATTTCTCTCTTATTTATTAATCAATTTCGTTCAATCTTGATATGCTTGTCAAGTTAGCATTGACCAACAGAGGAAATTCGAAATATGTTGCCCCTTATTAACCCTGAGGGGGGGGGGGATTAGAGGGCATTTCCCCTCTTAAAACCACGTGTGTAGCAATGGATTCTGCAGTGCCTCCTAAACAGGGATTTGGGTGGATATTGTTGAAAACAACTTGTTTACAAGATTTTCTGTACATTCGACTGAGCTTTGTATTCTATATTTAATAAGTAAAAAGTAATTTATTCATTAAAGTTGGGCTAAAAGGGAGAAAGTATGTGTCAGTTTCCTGATGCTACTGTTTATTCTACCGTATATTATTCTACTGTATATTATATTATGTACACTATGTCATTTTGATCACGTTATAATGATTCACTTGTTATTTTAAGTTATTTATTGAATATTCTTATACTAATTCCCTAAGGAATTACTTGTGCACAGCAAAACTCTTTTATTCATAAACCGATTTTGACGATTGAGGTGTCAAATTAAAGGGATTTCTCGGAAGATTCATGGAATAATTTTTGTCTCCCTCAGTTCAATGTGCTTCGCCCCATTAAACTTTCCATTTTATTCTTATGAGCAATACAAATATGTTTAACAGATGTAGTTGCAGCAACAATTTTAATCAGCTGTTCATTCCTGAATTCTTTGTGCGAAGCATTGGTAATCAGCTAGTAATATACTATGTCTTAGTTATCTAGTCATCTTATAAAATTAATGAATTAGCTTTCAAATGCCATTGTTTGTTTGATTGTTGTGGAATTATTTATAGTACTGTTAAGATGAATTTGTATAACATGTAAAAAAAGGCTCTGCCGTTGATGAAATAAATATAAATAAATAAAGAATATCACTCCGTTTGTTTGGTTTGATTTAGCACTACTGAACGAATCAACTGGTCAAATCATTTGGTCGGGTGGAAAGTGGTAGTTGGAGCGGGGCTTACGATAACTAATTTCGGGGGCCGGGGCCATGCACTCTGTGACTCTGTGTAATTTCCGGCCAGTGGACGGGCTAGTGCGCGTTATTACTTCTAAAGATGGTGACCAAAATATATAAAAAATGTTTGATGGTGATTGTTGAGAAACAGAAACAGATGTACAGAAACAATGCATAGAGAAAATAAAATCCTGCCAATGAGTAATATTCCTAAAATGACTTGGGCTCAATTTTGTTTAGAGAAAATGTTATATGAGTTTATTTAGATTCATTAAACGTTTTTGGTCATAATACTATATGACATTATTTTCTCTTAGAGGGGCATATTGTTTCTGCAGATGATTTGTAAAGGATTAAGAATTTATTAATATAATTGACTTTTAGAACTTCTTTCCAATAACATTAATTATAGTGTTTCTATGTGTTTTACTAGGTCTAAAAACATCTTTGGAAATAAATATATGTATGCACTTGAAAGGGTTTTTGCATTGCAGATTTAGGTGTTTATAAATGGAATTTAATTTATATGCTTTTTAATTTGTCACCATGTTGATAAGTGCATCTCATCTGTATATATAGTATCTCAGGCACAGTATCATAAAAATGTACACTGTTACCACTTTTTATGGATCATTGACTATAGGTTGAGGTTGGAGAGTTGTGGTGTGATATGGTCACCCTTCATTGATTCATCTGGGCTCGATTGAGAGTGATCAGAATAATTTTTGAGATTTATATTTACAGTACTTATTTTATTCCATATGAGGAGTTGTAATTAAAATTTGATTTTTAAAGTCCAAGCCTCGTCACACAAGCAAGCAGAGCTCCCCATTTCAACCAATTCCTGCTCAAAGCAAAAAAATTGAGGTTTTTTGTTTTGAGAAAACCCTGGCTGGATTCATAAAGATGAGTAGGGCTTATACTACTCCTTATCTGTGTGTCTCGGAAACTCTCTTAGACTCGAGTAGCTGAGCGCAGGACTCAGGACTGGAGGTTCTCAAGTCACTTGTATATATAGGAACCCATGCAAAAATTATTATAGCAGGCCAGAGATTTACAGTGTAGTGATATAGTCAGATTAATTAGCTGATTCTAACAGCCCATCATTTAAGCACGTCAGGGACTTTGGAAGTGTGTCCCAAAAGAAGTATGTCACAATACAATTTTTTATTTTGTTTTACTCTATTTCCTTTCCATGGGCAGTGCAAGAATAAATCCCGATTAAATTGAAGCTGTTCATGCAAAATTTCATAAATAATCTTCTTAACAGTCCATCTTCATAATTTAAAACATGCACTCAAACATCACTAAACCCACACCAAATCATCAGCATATCAACATGAAACTTACACTTGAAATTACAGCAATACAAGTTTGAACATTACAATAATAAATATCACAGATTTAAATACACACATACATATACGAATGCAATAAAAGCTGCTCTTGCCATGAAACAAATAAACTCAAAATTAAAGTTTACCAAGGCTTGAATGATCATCCACTCTGCCCTGGACCAAGTGAAACAAAAAACTAATTTCTGTAACTTTCAATAGTCTTTTTACTGTGATGATTTTAAAAGCCCGCTTCTGCATATTAAATACATCAGGGATTCTAAAATTGTACCTATTTAAAAAGTAGTGACGCTACAGAAGCATGTTACTCCCAATCACTGGTATCAACTATATTGTTGACAGTGGTCTGTAGTGAAGAAAAGCATGTCATCTATGTTCGACTTTGGTCTGGGTGACTTTTTCTTCAAAGATGTCGGTAGCGAGCATGTACCAAAGGTAAGCTTATAAGAAAAAGAAGACTCCTCATTTGACTCACACATACCGTGAACCCGTTGGGTCTCTCAATAAATATTTCAAATGGACCCATGAAATTTGGTGACATTCACGAGTTAGTATCTTACAGTCATAAGTTTAGATCTGAATATTTAGGAAAGTTCGCAGACCTGTAAAGCTTTTAAACAGTGATTTCTTATCATTACACATGGCTAAGTGAACAAAAACAACAAAACAAAAATAAAAAAATAAATGAAGGAGGATGGGTATTCCACATCTAACCATCACAACAGTGAGGATCGAAATACAACATAGCAGTACCCCCCTCGATCATGGCAGTATAGCTAGCAACAAAGATCTCTGCGCGTGAACAAATATATGTATTAAATCTTCTCGCCTACCCAAATGCATTCTGTCAATATTTATAGTTAGGGAGCTATAACATCTGCTATTATATGATTATTATGTGAAACCAATAGTAGTTATTCGCAATCTTCAATGCCGAAGTTCACTGTGGAATGGTCACTCACACGCGCAGATCTTTGCCGTTAACCGTATAAGTCTTGTAGCTTGGATATCATGTTTGCGCAATATCTTGTTGTTTATTGGGCAGCATTCACCATTGTTGTGACCCTAAGTTAAGCCGTTTGTCATCGGTACAAACACAACAGAAGACTTCACATTTGTACACGAAGTTTCGCAACGATTTCGCTATTTTCTTTTGTACTTTGACAAATGCAGACACAACAACGGTGAGTGCTGCCCACCAAATAACAAGACATTGCATCATACTCCTAACCACAATAAATACAATGAAATTTAGACATATAATGTTTTACATTTAAAGAACTAATAACAGGATCAAGTTTATTAGCAGGATCACAAAAACCTTATTAACTTAAAATTTCACTCCATAATTATTTTGTGTATAAAAATAACAGACATCTCTACTGAACTGATGACTTTATTTTATAATACTATCAAAATTTGAAACAGCAGCAGGAAAGTATAAACATATACAACATACAATAAAGTTTTATTTTATTAATAAAACTAACTTAAACACCACCTAAAGAAATATCACAAGTACAAAAAAGTGTACTTCTAAAATTGCATTTCTTAAAATTTACTTTCAAGATAAAAAATACTATTCCAGTGTACAACAAAATCACACTGAACAGTTTCAACAAAGTATACCTTATAACCGATAAATTCAGCAAAAACAGTGCGTAAAAAACGGAACGGGTGGAATATAAATTAGCGTCAAAATATAAATTTTACTATCTACGCGATTAATTTTAAAGCCATCGACTTCAAATTTAACTAAAAATCATTGTAAAAGCTTTCAACAAATGATAAATATTAGGTTTAACGCTAAACAACATCCAGAGATTAACAGCTAGCGGTTGCAAGTGCGTTAATCCTTCTTCTTGTCATCGCTGCTCTTCGCCTCAATGGCGGGCTGGCCTTCGGTCGGCGGCTCCACGGCTGCCGGACCATTCTCCTCCATCTCCCCGGAGTAACCAAACTCATTGATTCTCTTCAGGTCGGTCTTGTATATCCACCTTTGGTAGAGGAAGATGAAAAATACTATGTCTGTAACAAACAAGAGCCATTGATTAACATGAAGGTGGTGATTGTGATAATATTTCGTAATTAACTCTTGATAATTGTATTTTCCTGCAATAAATTGTCACGGTAAAGGAAAAAGAGTTACTGTGCACATTCAGCTAAATAACTGCACTTGATGTTGGATAATATTTAACCAACAAATAAAAAAATAGAGTAGAAAAATAAAATATAAGAATTTCAAAAATGTAATCCTGCAAACATTTATTTGATACATACTCTTGATTATATTTTTGTTTAGGCTAAGCTTCCCCAAACCTAATTTGTTGGGAAAAGTATTTATTTTTTATTTTGTGCAATATGTTAACATTTAAAAACTTGTATTTTAATGGCCAAATGACTTACATGAATCAACACAAACTCATGAAGTTATATTAAAGATTAAAACAAAGTGGTAAAAACCCTAATGTTTTATTAATTTAGTTGTATAAGTATCGTCCTGTGTCCTGTGGGAACCATCACTTAATTTGATTATGTACTTTTATATACTTACTTATATATATATATATATATATATATATATATATACTCGCTTTGCTCGCCGGGGGCTCCGCCCCCAGACCCCTGTGGGGGCTTTGCCAGGTCGCTGTTTGGCCACAGTTAATGTAAATTAGTCCAAATTCTACAAATATTCCAAGGCTTTGGTTGTTTTTAGGAGTTTAACCTATCAAATCTGGTCATATGCCTGTTGTTGAATACTACGTGGCATGGAGACATATTGTGTGTTAAATTTTAAGCCTCCAGTTATTACCTAAGTGCTTAGAAAAAAATTAAAACCCTACCCTGGATTTTGTAATATAGCCTTTATAGGACGTCTTTTAAACCTTATAAGGTGAAAAAACAAAGTTAACAAACTAAATTGCTATGTACTTGGTCAACTACAAGCCTTCTGCAACAAATATAGCATTATTTATAAGGGTTTTTACCCTTGGCGGAGCGCTAACTAACAAATATACCAAAAAAAAAACCAAATAAATTTACAAATGTTCAAAGTCTTTGATTTATTTCGGGTGTTTAAGTGATATAATCTGGGTGTTTGACTGTTGCAAAATAATAATTGTAATGTAGAAATACTGTGTGCCAAATATAAGGCCTCTAAGTTCTATATTAGAGCGGCAAACCATTAAAAACCACATAAAAAATCTTGCAGAATAGCTGAAATTTAAAAAATCTAGCGCTATCTAAGGGTGAAGGGGTGAGATGTGGCAAAAGGTCATAGGAAGAAAGTTGTAGATCGTCTAAAATCCGTGGCACGTGGTGGTCTCCGTTTTTTGATAGGACAATCTGTTCGGCCGCTAGAGCTAAAAAAATAACACTACATTCTGATTTTTTTATTCGCAATTAGTTTTTTATTTTGAGATAGTTGAAACTAAAAAATAGTAGGATTTGGGAACTGTCCCAGGGGTTAAAAGATGCAAGGTACATGCAAGCAAAATCTCATTTCATAGCTCAAATATAAATGGTGTAACCTTCATTCTAATTAGTAACAATAGGCCCAGAACCGTCATTTCCTACCTACTTATACTAAGGAAACGGTAAAATCAAAAAGTAGTCAAAAGTGGTCATATGCTGCTGCAATTAACTACGCGTGATGTGGATATACTGCGTGAACAATATTAGACCTCCATCAAGTATATAAACGTGATAATAAATTAAAACCACTACCAAATCTCAAAAATGGGCCAAAATTTGAAAAATCTAGTGCTACCTAAGGGTGAAGGAGATGCAGGGCCGTATTTCCCTACCGGCGGACACGGTGGCCGCCGGGAGCCTCACTTGATATATATTTTGCTTGGAAAAAAAAAAACATTTTCACTCAGAAAAAAATGTCGTTATGAAAAAATTTTTATTTATACATTAGTTCTGCTTCCCGATTTTTACCTCATAAATTAATTTTTAAATTATTATTGAGGTGGAATTATTTATTAACTAGTAGTGGTGTGCACTCGAAAATTTGCTTGAAAAACTCTAAAAGTTTTGAAAAATACTCGAAAAGTTCAAGCGAGGGTTTCCCGACGATCTCCGGATGATCGCGACCCCCAAATTGCGTAGTAATGGCCGCAAAAGACAGAGAAACATGAATCGGTCATAAAAACAACCGAACGTGTGAGTATGACAACCGGACCACATAACATAGGCTGTAAACTACTACGGAAAACTTAATATCGGCCAAAATGAAGACTGGACCACGTAATAACGGCCGATAATGACGACGTTGAAGATAATATCGGCCAAAAACGGCATCCGGGCCACTTAATGTCGGTCGAAATTGACTTCGCGACACATGTGATAGCATCTGGACCGCGTAATATTGGCCTAAATTACGGCGGAAAATACAATGTCGGTCAAAAAATGGTTGTAAGCGAAGTCCAGGCCAAGTGATATTGGGGAAATGGCAACCGGACTGTGTAATATCGGCCGAAAACAACGGTCAAACCTTGATTTCTTTGTCAATACATATTCTAGATTGATTTTACTGGCCAAACGTGTGTATTGCTATGTATTAGTTAGAAACCATGTTATTAAGACTATCAAATCTTGAATGTGTTATCCAAATACCATTTGAACCAACAGCAGTATATTTCTGATAGCAAATACTCGCTCGAAAATAATCTAAACTCAAGAATAATTGGCACTACTCGAATCGATCCAAACAATTACCTAGTCGCTAGGTTTATTCGCTGATCGGACGACGTGGCAGTACTGAAAATCAACAAAGTTTTGCAAAAGCTCTCTGTAGCACTTTTAGTGTCCGTTAGGTTCTCTTGTAAGCTACATTGAGAAAAAAAGATAGTTTTGTCATATTTATGAAAGCTGCGGGAGAAATGAGAGGATCTAAGTATTTTATCAAACTCCATAAAAACAGACTAAAATCAATTGTAATCAAATTGTAATTGTAACAAATTAATCTTAAAACAAATAATATAGGAGCCTCACTGAAGTAAGCCGCTGGCGGGCCACAACGATCCTGAATACGAGCCCTGGGGAGACGAGATACGACAAAAAGTCTTAGGATTAAAGTTGTTGATTGTCTAAAATTCGTGGCACGTGGTGGTCTCAGATTTTTGATAGGATTATCCGTTTGGCTGCTAGAGCAATTTTAGAAAGACATTACTTGAGTAGGTCGGCAAAGTATGTTATAAATTCAAGCTATTCTAGACAAAAAGTAAAAAGTGGGGGGGGTTCTTATTTTATCTAAATTGGGGTTAAAGTGGAGACAGGTAAATTATTATCAACTAGAACAACTAAAGGAGGATAAATTATTAGAATTTTGTTGTTCCAAGTACATTTGTGACAAAGAAGAATTGCTTTTGGTCGGAATTTATAGATCACCAAGTGGTAATGTCAATGAATTTCTGTATAGGTTGGGCATTATTTGTGATTTTGTATTATCAAGAAATACAAAAATAATTATAGCAGGAGACTTAAACATAAATGTTTTAGACAATGAAACAAGTAGTAAGGAGTTGAAAAATTTGTTGAGATCTCATGGATTGAAATATTTAGTAGATTTCCCAACACGGGTCACAGCTGATTCCGAAACAGCTATTGATAATATTTTAACAAATATTCCGACCCATGTCTTGAGCGTGTCGGGATTAATAACAGAGCTGTCAGATCATGATGGGCAAGCTTTGGAAATTTGCAATTTTATGAATAACTCCCAAAATAATAAAGCAATTTTTAAAAAAACTAGAAAGTTTTCAGAAGAAAACTTAAGCTTATTTTATAAGTTTTTAGAGAAAGAAAACTGGAATGATGTATTTATGGCTCCTGTGGATAAAAAATATGAAATTTTTAATAATTCTTTAATGTATTACTTTAATTTATGTTTTGAAAAAAGGAGGTAAAAATTATCAATAATCAAAAATCTTGGATGAGTGCGGAAATAAAAGCTGAAAAACAAAAAATTATTCAGATGAGCCATACTGCAAGAAAAACTCGGGATAAAAGTCTTTTTTCAAAGATAAGAGAAAGTAAGAAGGTTTTAAATAAAAGGATTATTGAAACTAAAATGCACTTCTTCGACACACAAATTAGCAATTCTAGTAATGTAAATAAAACCACTTGGAACATAATTAATGGTGAGGTATCAAATAAAAGCAAGGCACCAACTGATGATATTAATTTAGAAATAAGTGGTAAAATGATAACTGATCCAAATCATATCGCCAATCTATTTAATGATTATTTCACCGATGTCATAGATACAATGTGCAAAACACAGTCATTGAATAATGAACTAGATTTTAATTGTGCCTCAGAAAATGATTTTTTTAATATTAAAACGTTTAAATGTACTCCTGTAGAGGAAAAAGAAATTCAAAGCATTTTTAATTCACTCAAAAACAAAACGTCAAGTGGGTATGACGAAATTCCAGTTAAGGTATTAAGGCATGTAGGTGACACCTTGTTGAAACCTCTTGCACATTTAGTGAATTCCTCTTTTGTTTCTGGCTTATTTCCAAACCAACTGAAAATTTCAAAAGTAATCCCATTGCATAAAAAGGGTGAGGTTACAGAAATCTCCAATTACCGACCTGTTTCACTTCTACCATGTATATCAAAAATATATGAGAAGGCAATGCACACTAGATTAGTGGAGTTTTTAGAGGAACATAACTTATTTCATAATTCGCAGCACGGGTTTAGAAAAGGTAGGTCTGTAATAACAGCAGCAGTTGATTTCCTTGAATCTATTATAGAATCCATTGATAAGAACGAAAATGTATTAGGAATTTATATGGATCTCTCAAAGGCTTTTGACAGCGTATGTCATTTAACTTTGTTAAAAAAACTGAAAGCACTTGGTATTAAAGGGAGTAGTCTAAAATGGTTTGACCCCTATTTATATGGGCGAAGTCAGTTTGTTGAAATAAAATCAAATAATAATAATTTGTTTAGTACAATAAATTCATTAAAACGTACCATTAAGTGGGGTGTACCTCAAGGTTCAATATTAGGCCCAATTTTATTTCTATGTTATATAAAAGATATGCACCATTTTATTGTACACCCTGAAAAATGTAAATTATGCCTGTATGCTAATGATTCAAATTTAAAAGTGTCTGGGAAAACAGTGGATGACTTGGAAATATCAGCATTCATAGAACTAGAAAATATAAAACAATTTCTTCAACAAAATAACCTTTTTCTAAATACATCAAAAACAAATTTTATGACATTCTCTGCTAAAAATAGAAACAATTATCCTCAACCTAATTTAGAAATGGATTCAGAGCCAATAGGGAAAATTTCCCAGGCAAAGTTTTTGGGGCTTCATGTAGATGAACATTTAAATTGGAATTTTCATGTTGAAAATTTGTTAAAAAAACTCAGTTCAGGATTATATGCATTGAAACGGATGTCATATTTGTGTAATTTAGATGCACTCAAAAAAATATATTTTGCCCATATTCATTCACATATATGTTATGGTTTAGCATTATATGGTGCCACTTCCAAACTTAATTTAAATAAAATTTTAATCGTACAAAAAAGAGCAATAAGAATTATATTACACCTAAAGTTTGATGACTCTGTAAAATTGTATTTTAAAGACCTGAATATTTTAACAGTTTATGGAGCATACATATATGAAACAATATGTCTTGCGAGAGAAGAAAATATAAGAATAGAGCCTTTGGAAACTCATAACTATAACACTAGGTTCAAAAGAGATATTGTAACCTCACGCCATCAACACAAATTAGAATTTTATAAGAAAAAACCAACTTATGCAGGATATTTATTTTTTAGAAAATTGCCTGCAAGCTTAAAGAATGAAAATAATACTAAATTGTTTAAAACCAAATTAAAAAGATTTTTAATAGAGAAGTCATTATATTCAATTGAGGAATACTGTAACTGATTATCTTTTAATGAGACCAACTTAATGTATTTTTGAATTTTGGTTTTGAATTTTCGACTCTGAAAAGTAGTTATAATATTTATGTTTGTATTTGAAATAGATAGGCTAAGTCTTGACGCTATTTATTATTGTACAACTGTGCATGTATATTGTAAAATAAAGATGTTTTGATTTGAAAGCAGTTTGTTAATCAACCACGTTTTACATGTTTTTGAAGGTTTTAAATCATAAAATATGTTAGGTTAACCACCGTTTCATGAAGAGAAATGTGTAAACATATTGTTCGCCAAATATCAAGCCTGTAAATACAAAGTGATAGGAAATTAAAAACCACAAAAAAAAACGTTGAAATTGCCAGAAATTTGAAAAATCTAGCGATACCTAAAGGTGAAGGGATCAAGATACGACAAAATGTCATAGGAACAAAGATGTAGATCTTGCAAAATCCGTGGCACTTGGTGGTGTCTGTTTTTTGATAGGATCATCCGTTCGTCCACTAGAGCTAAAAAAATTGAAATCTCAAACCAGTCTTTTTAAGGAATTATAAATATTTTTTTGAGGGAGTTAAATTAAAAATGGTAAAATTTGGCAATTTTCCTGAGAGTTACAAGGTAAAAGCTACCTGCGAGCCAAATTGCAGGTTTCTAGCTCGTCTAGAAGTGGTCTAGAATTCGTATATCTACGTGAGTCAGTCAGTTACACAAGCGGCTGTATATTTTAACCCACCGTCCCTGAAGCATCCCAGGCGATACATAGTGGGCATCTTGATGACAAAGGCGAAGATGTCATCGATGAAAGTGTTAAGACACTTGTACGACATCATTCGCCAAGGCAGATGAGCCACAGACTTGAGTTTGTAGTTGATAAACAATTGTGGCGTCATCATTATAAAACCTGCAAAATAACACTTTGTTCAATAACATCAAGAGCTAAAAACATAGACCTTAAGTTAAAGTTTAGGTTATAATACTCATTAACACGTTCAGTGCGGCGCGCCGGATCTCCCGCGGTTGCCTAAAAAGGAAACAAATGCAATTATCCTGAATATACACGATTAACGCAGTGAATGCGTTAATTCTACAAAAACACTTAACAAATCATCTAAATCGTTCAGTATTGTTTCTCAAACCCAAAGCAACTTTATATTTAAACCGGTTAAAATACACCAGCATAGTGTCATACAAAACATAATGATCTCTTTAATGCATACAAAAATTAATACTATCACTATAAAAACAACTCCTAATTAAAAGACAAAACCAAGACTTTTTTATGTGCGTCTCAAGGAGAACTAATCTACCTGTGGCAGAGTTAAAGGGAAGGGACTTCCTTAATTAAATAATGATTGAAAAGGATGGAAACTGATGGGGTGGGTGGATTCATTTCTATTTGACACCTGGAGTTTTGCTACGTTTTACCTATCCTCATGTACATTTGTCAACCCGTAAAAATATTGTTTGAATGTTCCAGGCCAACGAGGTTAATATAAATCTAGAGCTCTTGTCTGGGGTAAAAAAGGAGTATTGACCGCCATTTTGCTTCTGTCATCTCTGCTCCCATGGCAACCAACATTATAACCAAATCCTCTCTTCAAAGTTATGACAGCGAGCTAACAAACATATAACTGGTGAAGAGAAAATCTGATTGGTTACCTGAGGAAAATGGTCAGCATGTAGGCTTCACTTTTGTTACCCCAGACGAGACCTCTATATGTATTAACTTTGTCGGTCCAGGGGCTCACACAAAAAATACCCCCCTAGCAGCAAACCTGCGTACTCAACGAATTTCCAATGCATATATATATATCTTAATACCTCATAAAGCCACATACCAAGTTTCATCAATATACATTCATAAATAAAACATTTATGACATTTTAATTATTGTCCATAAGAATAACATGGCGGCTGAGTATGCAGGTTTGCTGAAACAAGGAACACAAAAAATGGGTTTTATATAAATATCAATATAACTCAAATAGGTAAAGCCACATACCAAGTTTTAGCGAATTTACCCTATAGGGAAAAAGCTATTACCGTAGGTCTCGTGGTAAGACTTAAGCCCGAGACCATGATAACTTTTTGTTTTGAGGTCCCCAGATGCCAAAAACACTATTCGTTCAAATTTATATATATGTATATATATATATATATATATATATATATATATATATATATATATATATATATATATAGCTATATATATATTAGGGGTGTGCGAGTATTCGAAATTTTGAGTTTTCGGCAGAGTATTTTAATACTCAAACTCGACTCGAAGTTTTGAAAAATACTCAAAAGTTCGAGCGAGTATTTCCCGCCGATTTCTGGACGATCGCTAACGATTGCAACCGGCCAAAACACGTAATAACGGCCGCAAAAGGCGATCGCATCACGTAAAATCGGCCGTTAATGATGATCGCTAACGATTGCGACCGGCCAAAACGCGTGGTAACGGCCGCAAAAGCCGATCGCATCACGTAACATCGCCCGAAAATGACGATTGCTAACGATTGCGACCGGCCAAACTCGCATTAACGGCCGCAAAGAGCTATCGCATGTCGTAAAATTGGCCATAAATGACGATGGAAAACATAATATCGGCCGTAACTAACGATTTCGTTATCTAATATTGATTATATGCGATGTCTGGACCAGGTGATATTGGCCAAATGACAACCTGACCGTGCTTTATCGGCTGGAAACGAATGTCAAACTGTGTTGTTTGTCAATACGTAATCCAGTTTGACTGCACTGACAAAAACTTTGTATTGCTACTCATGTATTAGTTAGAAACCATGTTTATATTTTCAAACCTAGGGTGGTATCCAAATCCCATTACACTATTTTAAACTACCAACTGATGGCAAATACTCGCTCGAAAATACTCGAAACTCAAAAATTATTGGCACGACTCGACTCGATTAAAAAAATCACTGCTCGCACACCCCTAAAATATATATATATATATATTTATTATTTTAAACACAGTACCCTGGTTTAAATTATTTTATTTTACTGAAAATTACATATATACCATGATCAAAACACCAAATTATGCGTCTTTTAAGCTGATCCCAATGAAAAAAAAAAAATTAAATATAAAAACTCAAAAAACCCATTTTTGAGGTACAAAACCCCCCCAAAATACCCTTTCGGATTGGTCGATCTGCCTGGTTTTCGAACTTAAAGTCATAAATGCGGCTTTACACATTTATAGCAAATTGCGTCAAAATCGGAATAATTTTACGAGAGTTATCGTACTCACTGACACATATATATATATAAACAGTTTAGAACGAATGGTGTTTTTGGCATCTGGGGACCTCAAAACGAAAAGTCAAGAGTTTGAAAAAGCTACCTAATTTTTTCTCCCTACTCCGCGGGGTCCCAGTAGTGGCGTACTCACCCGAGGTTGGGATGGCACCGCTGTACTACACCAGGTGCCTAGCCAATGGGTTGCTATTTTATTACTGAATATGTCTAATGCTTTGTTTTTCTGCCTGTTTCATGTACCGCCCCCTGTACATGATGGAGTTCCATGTTGACCATGAACCCAATGGAATGAGGAACAATGGATCAATGCAAATCAGAAGACACCTTGGCTTTTCGCATTGCTTAAGTATAATGAGGTTAAAAAAAGGGAAAACGTTGTTTCTTTTAGGCGTGTGTGGGTTGGTGAAGAGCTAGCATAAGGAACCAGAAGGTAATAAGTAATGAACGACATTTTCTCATTCATTTGATTTGAAACCTAACCCCCCAAGGTGCTTGGAACTTACTTAGGTTCTACCAGCCCGGCACCAATCCCTATCCTCCCGATCCAGTATACAGTGGACGCTCTTTTAACCGGCAGGTTAGGGACGATAGCCATACCGGATAACTGATTTTGCCAGATAAAAAAACATGTACATCGTTTTTAAAGGGTATACTGAAGATAATTAACTCCAAACAATACCCAAATGAACGAAACACATATTTTACATGACATATTGTGAAGAAAAACACAAACTACAAAATGCTATAAAATTTAAACACTAAAGATGGCGTGCACAGTCCAGTACACTGGTGGTTTATGTCGAAACAGGTCTGTGAGCGCCCAAACATAACTAGAAAAAGCCGATTATGTAAGGCTTCACTATTAGTAGATCGTGCTGGTTTTTAGAATGCCGGATAAAAGAGCATCTACTGTACTGGGCTTGCTCAGGGGTCTACATCTAAGTCTAAGTCTAACTGTCGGTTTTCCCGATCTTACCGAAGGTGAGCAGGAACCCGTATATCATGTTCAGCAGCCACGAGTACCAGCCCTTGTGTTCCAGGTAGAGCAGTGAGTAGACCGCATAGCCAACCAGCAGGGGGTAGCACACCCATGACAGGTACTTGAACGCCAGCTGGTCATACTGCCGGGTGCTGCTCTCCACGTACGAGCCCTTGTCCTCGAACCTGCAACGGAGCGGTGGTTAGGTTAGGATCAGCCAACGGTAGAGCAGCGAATAGACTGCGTAGAAAAACCAGCAGGGGATAGCACACCCACAACAGGTACTTGAACGCCAGCTGGTCGTACTGCCGGGTGCTGCTTTTCACATACGAGCCCTTGTCCTCAAACCTGCAACGGAACAGTGGTTAGGTTGGGTCAGAGTCTGCCAACGGTAAAGCAGCGAGTGGACCGCGTATCCAACCAGCAGCGGGTAGCACACCCACGACAAGTACTTGAATGCCAGCTGGTAGTACTGCCGGGTGCTGCTCTCCATCTACGAGCCCTTGTCCTCGAACCTGCAATGGAGCGGTGGTTAGGTTATGTTAGGGTCTGCCAACGTAAGCGCAGCGAGTGGGCAGCTTAGCCGACCAGCAGGGGGTAGCTCACCCATGACAGGTACTTGAACGCCAGCTGGTCGTACTGCCGGGTGCTGCTCTCCACGTATGAGCCCTTGTCCTCGAACCTGCAATGGAGCGGTGGTTAGGTTATGTTAGGGTCTGCCAACGTAAGAGCAGCGAGTGGGCAGCTTAGCCGACCAGCAGGGGGTAGCTCACCCATGACAGGTACTTGAACGCCATCTGGTCGTACTGCCGGGAGCTGCTCTCCACGTACGAGCCCTTGTCCTCGAACCTGCAACGGAGCAATGGTTAGGTTAGGGTAGGGCAATGGTTGATTGGGAAAGAAATCAGAATCAGAATTTTAAGCCTAACTATTTAGATTTGTTTTCTATTTTTTGGGCTCACTCACTTCAGTTGAAATGTAGAGAAGGTCAGTTTTGTCAAGATTTTACAAACTACAACACAAACACGGACATGAAAAAACATATAATAACCGCTAGTTGGGGAATTGGGAATTTGAGGATTGGCAGTTGTCATGTATTTTTTCGTGTTAGTGTTTGTGTTGTAGTTTGTACAATTTTGACAAGACTGACCTCTACAGTTCAAATGAAGTGAATGACGCCCAAAAAATAGAAAACAAAACTGAATAATAAAAAACCTCACCTAAAATACCATGTTATTCAAGAATAAGCCTAACTAGATTTACATGGTGTATATTATTGTCATTCAACTTAGATAAACTTAATATTACTGTTAGAGAAATCATGTAGACTATAAAATGCACACAAATATACTTTGAAATTCATCATCCGTTTAGTCTTTGTGTTTTTTAACTCATGACGAGATCACATGATTTGTGGTAAAGTTTATGTACTGTGGTGTTCGACAATGACACTGTAGTGTCGAAACATGTAACACTGTTTACATAATTTTGGACTGCTGACGGAGGTATGTAACTCAATTTGTCAAATATACTTTCACCTTTATAGGGAGTGGTTACAGCTTCCCGTAAAGTGGAGTTTGCTGTGGTCACACGATCACAAAAACACAAATTTTGATATTTCGACACTATGTATTGATCACAGATATAACAAAATCATTGAAAACTATTACAGTCAACTCCCGATTATCCGTTAGCGGGTTAATCGGGTTGCGGTTTAACCGAGGTCACGAAAGGTTAATTTTTATTTATCCCCTTCTAAACATAAATAGAGCAATAATAACAATTTATATTGCTAAATTATCTCCAGAATCATATTTAATCTACTTTGTTTATCAGAATAAATACTATACAAACAATTCAGTAAACACAACATAATCTGAGAGTCTGTCATCTCGCTTATGAGCCGTCGGCACGTGAAGGAGAGCGATGACCTTGACACTGCTCTAGGCAGTGCGACAGACGGACGGACAGACGGTCGGATGCGGACGTTTAAAAATAGAAACATTTCAAAACAATCATCCTTCCCGCTGCTGTTCACCCTCAGCGACGGACGGACGGATAGACGGACGCGGACGTCTAAAAACAGAAACATCTCAAAACAATCACCCTTTCCACCGATGTTCACTCTCATGGGGTTTTTCCCCCAGTGCGGAATTAATTAGCATACTATTCAGTGTAGTTTAGAGAGTTCGGTGGTTAGAGAGTTTTAACCTATTAAATACTATTCGGAGTTTTGGATAGTATTTACTGCTATCAACCATTGCTAGTATTAACAATTATTATCTTGATTGTTTGTAGGTGTTATAACAATTTAAAGATTTTCAAAAGTATCAAATATACATAAATATATCTTAAATTACATTAAAACACAATATTGTAGTATACAAATATTAATAAACCTTTATTATATTCGTAATATTTAATTTATTGTTTCAACCGTGGTTTTCGGTTATCCGTGACCCTCCATCCGGTCATTACCCCGGATAATCGGGAGTTGACTGTACAATAATTGACGATTTAGGTGTTGCAACAACTTATATATTTACCCTTATAATTTTGCCCCTAAAAACTAGTAATTTTAATTCTACGTTCCAATATTTAATGTATATGTAATTGTAAATACCAGCCACCTTTTAAAATCCCAGATTAGAAATGTTTTAGATAGGCCTATTAGGTAATTTAGTTATTATTTTATAGAGAGAAAAATATTAAATAGCCTAGTCAATAAATATGTAATAGCATATAATAACATGTAACAAAATTGCTTCAATCAATATCAATCTATTTTAATCATTTCCCTAATTCCAAATTTAGCTCGTTAGCAGTTTTTAGCGAATTTCCCCTATTAGGAAGAAGCTATTACTGTAGGTCTCATGGTAAGACTTAAGCCCAAGACCATGATAACTTTTTGTTTTGAGATCCCCAGATGCAAAAAAAGCTATTCATTCAAATTTATATATATATATATATATTTCTCCGTTAACACGATAACATGAGTAAAAAACGTCCGATGAAATTTGGCTCAAGTGTGTAAAGTGACATTTATGACTTAAGTTCGAAAACCAGAAAAATCGGACCATGGGAAGGGGGGTTTATGGGGGTTTACAATTTTCCAAAAATTAGTTTTTGCACTTTTCACTATAACATTCATTTTTAAAACACTCAATTTTGGTTTTGAGCATTTTATAGAGCTTAAAAAAATAATGTAGTATTGTAAATTATTAACCTAGGTTAAGTGGTTGCGGAGAAAATCCAAAAAACCTGCTCATAAATTCTCCCATGTTAATCTTATGGGAAAAAGGTTTTAGGCTTTCCTCAGTTCATTTTAATGTAAACTTCATATTTTCTTTTACCAAGCAATTCAGCTCTGCAAAAAAATCATTTTGGCGTTTAAATTGTGATTCTACGTCCAACCGTTGCAGAGATATTCAAAGTGCTAAACACAGTACATTGTCCAATGTTATCCTTATGAAGAATAATTCAAATTTGATATCTCGATTATTTACGAATGTATGTTGATGAAACTTGGCATGTGGCTTCACCTAGTACTTGTCTATTGATATTTGCACAAAAAAAATTGTTTGCCGATTTTCCCCGCAGCAGCAAACCTGCATACTCAGCCCCCATGTTATTCTTGTGGGGGATAAGTCAAATGTAATGTCTCCCTTAATTATGAACATAAATTAATAATACTTGGTATGCAGCTTCAATTGGTGAAGTTATATTGATAATTGCATAAAAACACATATTTTGTGTTCCTTGTTGCAGCAAACCTGCGTACTCAGCCCTATGTTATTCTTATGGAGAATAAATAAAATGCTATAGATCACTTATTTAGTTTATTTTTATGAAACTTGGTAAGTGGCTTTATGTGGTAGTGAGAAACATATGCATGCATTGGAAATTCGCTTAGTACGCAGGTTTGCTGCGACAGGGGTATTTTTATATAGTGTATATGTGTAAAAGTGGGCAACAAGAGTCAACAGTGATCTAGTGAACCATGACGTGTGATTTCTTACAACATACCAGAATCTTTCTTCTCTTTCATTATGGCCCAGTGTTAACATGTTTTATATAAGTGGGACACATTTCCCAGCCTAACAAATCCCATTAAATTAGTATTTGGATACTAAAAGTCCTAGTTTTTTAGAAAGAAGAGCTTCAGGCCGTATTTGACCCTTTTGCAAGGCAGAGAAGATTTATTTACCTGTAGCGAAGAATTTTTAAACAGTGGTGAGATCCATCCTTTTACTTGTACCAAGGAAGCCATTGAATTACAGTTTAGGCTACAACATTTTTGAAACTCATAATAGCGATGGATTTGAATTTATTTTTTGATTTATTTGGACTTTACCTATCGCTTCTAGTGTTTAAAACTACACTACGTTTCGGGAGGTAAGGAAACTCCTCCCGTTTTCAAGTGAACCCTACTTACATCTAAATATCAAATTCTTACACCTAACTAACCTACATTTTTTTGGATTTTTTAAATATTTTTCTTTTACATTTTAATTTACACTAAAAAAAAATCTTTGTGTTATCTTTGTGTTAGTGTAAATTAAAATGTAAAAGAAAAATATTTAAAAAATCCAAAAAAATGTAGGTTAGTTAGGTGTAAGAATTTGATATTTAGATGTAAGTAGGGTTCACTTGAAAACGGGAGGAGTTTCCTTACCTCCCGAAACGTAGTGTAGTTTTAAACACTAGAAGCGATAGGTAAAGTGCAAATAAATCAAAAAATAAACACAAACTTTTATCGATTTATTAACTAATTGAAATCAGCAGACAAAGTTAATATCTATCAGAACTTTCAATCATTTTATCAAAATTAATTTTAAAGTAATTTGACTGTATCCAGTTAAATTTTGAAACTTTTAGTATCTAATTGAACAATAGCCTACTAGGTATTTTTGAGAGCGTCACCCGACTGCTGGACATTACAGACTTTCCAGTGAACTATAGCTTATCCACCTGCTGCTGAACAACATCTAATTACTCAGAATCCAAATCATAATTTACTCAGAACTTTATTTAATATTATGTTTATTTATCAAGAGTTTATTAAGTATAAACGATCATAAGAATAAATTCTAACGCCGCACGATACCCCAACCTGAGATATGAATTTTATATGAACCCTGAAACAAGACATTTGTATATTTAATAATTGTCAAAGTTAATATCAGAGTTTTCCCTAGTTTGTAAATATGTCTTTAGTCCCTTTTCCGTTTAAAGAATATCAGTTTTGTATGTTTTGAAATAAACATAGGTTATGTTCTGTACCCCTAAGTTTTCATTGTAGGCTGGGACGCCATTATTTTAGTGTAATTGTAAGCAGTGAAGAAAAACGCATAGATATTTGAAGTAATATTACCCATAACCCCTAGCTAGCAGAAGGCAATAACATCTGAGTTTTGTTTGTAAACATTCAAGTAGGTTAAGTAAGAAAGACAGAAGTTATTATTACCAAAATAAAATAATCAATAGATAGTGAGATAAAAAATCAAAGTTTAAAGATTATTACAGTGTGGTGGTTCCAAATAGCCATCACATTTTGAATCCAATATGACGGCTGTGGTGTAACTGTGCTGATCAGGTGACCTTGAAAATCAAAGCATAAACAAGACAGTAGCTAATATCTTTACCATATGAGTTATTATACATTAAATATATTCCTCATGCCGCCATTTTAATTCCTTTTTTGGAGGTGTTCCCACCACATGATTTTTAATAGCCTATGTTATTCAGGAGTAATTTTTCTTTCAAAAAGCTTCTGTTGCAATTTTGTTTAAGTTGACGTCATATTTAATGTATCTTTATTGTTATAAAACTGGGTTTTACTAGGCGCGGAACTTTTCGGCAGCGAAGAGCGGAACGCGGAGAGCGGAGAACGCTGGCCTCTCCTCATCATGTAATCCAATCCAAGGTGCGGTGCGGAACAATTCTGCTGTCTAGGAAAACAGCGCCATTTATTATTACATGAGGAGAAGCCAGCGTTCTCTGCGTTCCGCTCTCTGCTGCCGAAAAGTTCCACGCCTAGGAAAACCCAGCTTAATACTGTACTAGCGAATTCTCAGACCCATGGAAGAGGTTCATACTAGCTTAATATTGAGAAAGGTTGTCATAACAAATTATTTTTTTCCTTCATAAAATTTAATTTAGTTGGCTTCAGAGTGAAATTTGATTTTGTTGTTTTCTGTTTTATTACAGGGAACTGTGTAACATAAGATGAACATTTTGACATTTTCCAATACTTCTAAAAGTCAAATGAAAACTACAGGTAACTTTGAAGTATTTACAGAATTAAAATGTTCTATAACTTTATAAAGAATCCGAACTACATAGAATAAATGTCATTCTTCTTACTGTTCATTTTATTAGTTTTTGATCATTTGAACTTTTTGCTAGACAATATTAGACTTACAGTTTCATTACAAGAATTCTAAAACAAAATGGAATCCTTACCTCAATCGTGGAATGCCCAATATTCTGTTTTCTCGGTCCAACGTGATATTCACTACCTAATAAAACAAAAATATTGTTAAATGCTTACAAGAAGAAAATTAAAACTCAATTATACTGTAAAACTGCAAAATAGGTTAAATTTGGGGGAACGCATACAAAATTAAGAAGCCTTGCATAACCTTACCCAGGTTACTTGTTAGGTAGTTATCAATGCCATAGCATAATGTAATACAAATAAATACAAATTATAACTTGTATTTTGATATTTTACCTTTAACTGAGGGAGCATAAAACAAACAAACCTTGTTTATTTTCCAAAGTTCGATGCACAGCCCGACAAAGCAGCTGATCCTAATCAAGGTGTTGGCATCATTGTCAAACACGTACAAGAACACGATCAGCGACTGGAAGACGTTGAAGAAAACTGATCTGACGGAGAGACCCTCCAGTGATTTGCGGTTGTTCCAAAATTGGATATCTGTTGAACGAAGAAGTAATGACATTGAGCAGTTTTAAATAATAAAGAAAATTGAAACTAGACAAAACACATGCTACACAGATTAAAGTGTGAAAACCAACAAATCCAATATGTATACAGAAAACACTCAGAAATCAACTGAACGACAGCCACTTTTTAAACTTGCTATTAGTTTGACCAAGAATTATACAAAACTAAAAATAACTATGTAGAAATTGATTGTTAACAGTTACTTTTGTTCTACATTACAAATAGACATATAAACCAAGCCAATAAACCAAGCCGTTTATTAAGCCGTATTAAGCCGTTTGCCAATAAACCAAGTTTAGTGATCTTTAATTTGAAATTCAACTAATATGCAGAAATGTATGTACTTTACATGAGAATAAAAGTGTTAACACTTTTGTGATGTCGTGAACCTGATGGGATATATGAGCAACGTTTTATTTGACACGCATCACAATGACACGATCGTATACAACTGAGGTACGACGCAATAAAAAAACCCACAATGTGCAAAAAAGTGCCAACAAATTTAGTAGATTTTTTCTTTTATATAAAATTGTGATGCTGGCATATTTTTCTCATTGAATACGGACACAGTATGAAAAAAAGATTAATAGTTTGGCTTTTGGTCGTGCTGCATGTGAATTGGCCCCTAAAGAAAAGTAATTGGGGTTTTCACCCACGTCACAAATGTGATAAAACGTGTCAAGCGGTTTATAAAGGTTAAATTTGAATTTACAGTAAAATGTTTCCTCTTACCATTCTTGAAAGCCAGGAGTTCAAAGACACTGTGAAGAATGGAGACTATGACAGTTGCTGCCAGGAGGTATGGCGATGTCTCCAGCAATGCCTGGTGACAATAACAATTTGACGTTAACTCAAACATGCTTTAGTCTGTGAATGGCAAAAAATGGGTGATATCTATATTTTATTAGGCCTACCAGCCACCTTTCTTTCACTTAAGGTAGTGATTGCAAGTTCTACTGTTTATATAAACTGAAGAAAAAGTTAGAAGATTTGGGGTAAAACACACCAAAAATTAACACTCTATTCCAGCGAGCAAGAGAGAAGACAGTTAAGGGTGTGGTTTACAGGCCTATCTACCAAGACCAACCAATAGTGGACGTGCTGGATTGCCAAACTGCACATCAGCTGATCGGGAATAACACTTGAGTTATATTTTTCTATGACACAATGGCAACAGTGACAGCGTGGAGCCATATTATTGGCTGTAGCCCATCTATTATCTTTCCTGTTCCCGATTAAAGGCCACTTGACACGACTGACCTCCTTGAGAGAGTCCTGATCCTCGTCATCCTGATTCTCTTCCTGGAACAGATTCACCGACCACTTGTGCTTCATCGTCTGCGTGGCGTAGATCTGCCACCGGAACAGTGAGAGAGGCTGGAACGTCAGGTGCAGCTCCAACGTCCTGCGAAAACATCGGAAATCACTCGGTGATCAGCTGTGCTAACGAGCCTTTGAATGCAAATTGAAGAAAAATATAACAGAAGAGTTGAGGAGGGAGATGAAGAATCGCTGGATGAACTCAAAGTGACAACAAATGCTACATCTTCACTTAGAGAGAATAGACGCAATAGAAATTAGTGTACAGACAATAGTTGTAAATAAATAATATAGAGAAACCTCTTTGATTTTTCAAAACAAAACAAAAACTTACTAGGCTAATTGTGGTATAGAGTTGGTTTTGAATATTTAAGAAAAGCTAGGCTACAAATTACAGTATCAGTTTGTTACAACTTTCAACCATTAAAAATTAATCCCAATCACATTACATGCTGGTAACAAGATGTTTCGATTCAAAGATTAAACAATTGGTTCAGCCACTTAAATTTTAGTAAGCTAGGTTTTACTTTAGTACCTTACTTTAGATTTTACTTTAGTTTTATAGTTGTTTAAAAGGTATACTGAAAACAAAAATGACAGATGAAACCATCAAAGAGCGGGGGTTAGGGTGGACAGGTTGTAGTCTGGGATTCTTTTTGGAACAGTATGAAGATTTCTTGGACTTGGTAGAATAAGCGAAAGTAGACTTACTATCATCCTTTTTACTATCTGCAAAACTCTATACAAATTTCATTAGAACCAGAAGTTTATTGTATATTCTAATGCACAACAAGTTTTCCACGGGAACAATAAAAACAACTGTCTAACAAAATTGTAATTTGTAAATAATCACTCATTTGCCAACCAAATTAGAGAAGTTTCGTTATTCCCCTAAATATATGTTGCTTTATAACACCAGAATTTCTTATTGATTGCCTTAAAGTTTTATTTTTTTGATGTGTAACTCTCAAATGCCTTTGTCACATTTAAAAATTCTGTTTACATTTCATATTAATCTAATCATTTGCAGATTATTGTAAATTGAATTTCATTTTAGCGAATTTCCCCTATAGGGAAGGAAGCTATTACCGAAGGTCTCATGGTAAGACTTAAGCCCGAGACCATGATAACTTTTCATTTTGAGATCCCCAGATGCCAAAAACACCATTCCTACAAATTTTTATATATGTGTATATACAGGGTGATCATTAAAGAATGTCACAAACTTCGTGGGCCAATAGTACTCATCAATTTGAACAAAAACTGTCCTCCTAACATATGTCGAAAAATCCTTCGTTTAGCCGCTAGCCGCCATTTTGTATTTTTTACAACAAAATTATATCTAAAAAACTAATTTAGCTAAAATAACCAAACCTTGCACGGACGTTTATTAAACATCAAAGAAAATTTAGAAAATTTGTTGTTTGATTTGCATTTTTATTTTCACAATGGCGGTCATTTAAAGTTTTTAAAGTCAAATAATAAAAAAAACTATACATTTTTCAAAACTTTACCTTATAACAAAAAAAACAAACATTTTAATACTAAATCCAACGGTATTTTGTTTATAAAAATCGGACCACGAATAAGCGAGAAAATTCACTTTTTCGGTTAGCCCGCAGAAGCTCCGGTCCCACCAGCAGCCCCAAGTACCGTGGGCGGCGGCGCGCGGTCCGGCGCAACAATGAAAATCGTATTAAGAGAAACGCACTACTGTCCGTGAGAGGAAAGAGCTTCTGCGGGCTAACCGAAAAAGTGAATTTTCTCGCTTATTTGTGGTTCGATTTTGATAAACAAAATACCGTTGGATTTAGTATTAAAATATTTTTTTTTTTTTTTGTTACAAGGTAAAGTTTTGAAAAATGTACAGTTTTTTTTTATTATTTGACTTTGAAAACTTTAAATAGCCGCCATTGTGAAAATAAAAATACAAATCAAACAAAAAATTGTCTAAATTTTCTTTGATGTTTAATAAACGTCCGTGCAAGGTTTGGTTATTTTAGCTAAAGTAGTTTTTTAGATATATTTTTTTTTTGTAAAAAATACAAAATGGCGGCTAGCAGCTAAACGAAGGATTTTTCGACATATGTTAAGAGGACATTTTTTGTTCAAATTGATGAGTACTATTGGCCCACGAAGTTTGTGACATTCTTTAATGACCACCCTGTATATATATATATATATATATATATATGTGTCCGTAAGCAAAATAACTCTCGGAAAAAAGGTCCGATCTTAATGAAATTTGGTATAAATGTGTAAAGCACCATTTATTTGAACGAGTTCAAAAACCAGACGAATCACACTATCTCCAAAAGGGTTTTTTGGGGGGATTTTGTACCCCCAAAATGGGTTTTTTGGGGTTTCCACATGTAATTTTTATTTAAATCAAATTTTAATTTTCACCATTGAATTCAGCATTAAAAAAACAAACAATTTGGTATTTTGATCATGCTCTACGTCAACTGGTTACTGAGGTATTTAAAGTGCTAAACACAGTACGTTGTCTAATGTTATTCTTATGGAGAAAAAGAAAAATTGTATATCTCGCTTATTTACGAACATAAACTGACGAAATTTGGTATATGGCTTCATCTGGTTGTGGTTTACTGTTGTTTGCACAAAAATACTATTTTTCGCCTATGGTTCGCGTAGCAGCAAACCTAGGTACTCGAGCCCCATGTTATTCTTATGGAAAATGTTATATATCGCTTATTATGAATGTATATGGATGAAACTTGGTATGTGACTTCACTTAGTTGAGTTCTATTGATATTTGCATAAAAACCCATTATTTTGTGTTCCTTGTTGCAGCAAACCTGCGTACTCATCCCCAATGTTATTCTTATAGAAAATAATTAATATTTTAAATATCACTTGTTTGTGCATATATTTCTTATGAAACTTGTTAAGTGCCTAAATGTGTTATGTCACATATTCATTGGAAATTCGCTGAGTAATTTGCTGCAACGGGGGTATTTTGATACTTAAATGTCAAAATTAATCTAACCACTCTTAATGTTTAATGCGGTGTCAGTAACGACTTTGTTAAGACTTGAACGGTGAGAGAAACTGGTTGAGGCAGTCAAGATGACAAATAATCATGAAAACAAATCTGGTAAGTAACCATCAATATAAAACTGCTAAATCTAAACATCACATTAATATCTCTTACTTGCATGTCTCGTTGATGGGGTGATAGTCCCTGATCAAGTTCCAGAACTCGTTGAAGAATACGATCGGTTTGTAATAGTCTCCTGTGACGGTAAACTCCACAACTGCAAAAGAAAATGCCATTTAACACGTTCGCTACCACATTGTTAAAAAAAAAATCGTAACCACAGACTGCCGCCACAATTTTGCGGCGGGCGTGGCCTACTCATAGCCCAACGCCGCAGATCTGCGGCGGCTGGGTTCATTAAAATAGACTATTTTAAAACTGCGACATTGGTTTCTTGATACTAAATGAGAAATTTCTTTGCAACGGTCTATTTCAAAGGTTAGATGGTTTAGGCACGGTCTACAGGATAGTCCGCCTTATATATGTGGCGCTTGGTCTGTAGCTAGGACTAGGACCAGTCTACAGGGAAGTTTATGATTTTTTCGTGGGCTGTCAAGAGTGACCCGGCCGCCGTATGGTAGCGAACATGTTAATTAAACAGCTTGACAACAAAAATCTACAATGATCATAATTATTTTAAACTTGGAATAATACAATTATGGAAATTGAGTGTTCTTTTTATAAATAGTACAGTAAAAGCCCGCTAATCCTGCATCCGATCGGCACTTTCAATAATCTGGCATCAGTCAAAGGGTTCTAAAAAAAATCGTTGTACACTATATAAGCCTTTTTGGCGGGATCGGCAGAATTAATCAGCAGTTGGTGATCGGTAAAAGTATCTGTATTGTATGAATCAAAATAAAATTCTGTAAATCCATTTTCTGGTTGAAATGTTGTTTAGTTTTTAACATTTTCCATCACTACCAAAATCAGAGAAAGCACATTAATACACGGAATAATGGCCCGCTAACCAATAATTTCCTTTTGACTCTCCATTTTTGCGGTATTTCCGCTACTCTCATAATAATGGCTATTTTTATACGGCACTCAGTAGTCCGGCATTTTCGGTAATCCGGCACTGCATAAGTCCCGAACGTGCCGGATTAGTGAGCGTCTGCTGTATGGGGTACTGTAGCACATGGTACACTCCAACAGTTTGATTGGTTAATAGCTAAGTTAACAGAGAGCACAAAGAAAAAAAAAACTTGATTTGAAATTACAAATCTGCTAATTTATTAGTCACTAAGCAATATACAATCACTGTGCAATAGACTTTTGTCATCTTAATGAAGTTAGGAGTCAATAAGGCACATTATTACATAAGACACCTATAGGTGTAAAATTATTAATATTTAGAGCAATAAATTTGTGATAAACACTGGTATGTTGCATGATATCTGTGAAAACATTGGTACTGGTCGGTTTAATTTTTGCACAGCTTAACTGTGAGTTTGAGGATTTCCCAAAACATTTTCAAACAAGAATATTTTTAGTTTTCATTAGGGGTCTGTGGTACCAAAAATTTCAGATCGGTACGGTTCGGTACAGTATAAGATTTTGTACCTTGGTTCTCGGTACAAATTCGCTACAGTACAATGTACCGTCATATATACTAATTTGTACTAAATATTAATTTGTATATGTGATAACAAAATTATTGAGCAATACTTAAGGTATATAGGCTAAAGTTTTTATTATTGATTTGATTGAAAGTAAAAATAACTAAATTAGGAAACAAATATTTTTTTAAACCTGCATCTTTGGAGTTCCTGAATATTCATGATAAATTAATTCAAAAATTACTTGAAAATCAATTAATTGCACAAGTTGCTTAACTGATTAATTATATTACTTTCAATGTAAATACAAACTATTTACGTAGGATGAACATAAATTCAAAATGTCCATACAAAATATTGCAGTATATTTATTTAAACGTAAGTACCATGTAAAACTGGAAGATAAAGAAAGAAAGTAAAGTGATATTCTGTTAATTTGGCTATTGGTATTTCACCTTTAAAATAATTAGCTATTAAACTCATCAAAAAATAAATTTAGTTTGTTGTTACAATTAGTTTTCAATAATTTTTGAATCCTTTTTTATATAACTTAAAATTAATTTCACTAGTATACTTCAAAAACAACAATAATAATACATAAATAAAAGCAGTTATATTTGAAATCATAATGGAGAAAGAACGTGAGTAGAAGATAGTATTCCTTTTCTCACTCAAGGAATGATGTTGGACAAACAACTGGTTTACAGCTAATTACCCAGACCTCTCCCCCTCACGCATCACGCTTTCCTAGTCTAAACCTTTCTTATCTTCAAGGACAGATTTTTTGCGACCCTACCCAGCCCCTCCCCGCTACCCTTGCCCACCTTTCTTATCTCCATTTTCGTTCAGCTATAAATAATACCTGTCAACGTAGAGTTTTTGGACTTGTTTTCCTTAAAGGAAATGACTAGTTATCAACAGGAGTCTGTCTTATTTCAACCACTTATTTTGTTGAGTTTAGCTTATATCTGTTTATTGTTTGAATCAGTAAATTGTACCGTACCAAATTTGTACCGGGGTTAAGTTCTGTACTGAACCGATGACAGTAATTAGTTTTGTACCGTACCGGTACCGTTTATTCGGTGCACCGCAGTCCCCTAGTTTTCATACATTTGTTCCTTGATATTGTAAGGTCCTGTAATAAAATATTTCTGTAATTCGGGTCTAAAAAAAGTTTAACAGTAAATAAAAATTATCTATAAAGCGGACACAACAAGGAAAATGTGGCTGAATTTCTTAAAGAGTTCAATATTGCTGTTTATGACCGTATATAAGTCACAGAATTGTTTTTACATGTGTCCAGCAAAACAAATGAATTCTGTAACTAATTTATTTTACCGTTCCATCAATCACACTAGAAATAATTGACCTAATGTATCAGCTAATCTGTGGTCAGCAATAAAAAAAGTGTCTATGAAATCATAATCGTAGCGCGGCCCAGGACTTTTTCTCATTGTCCTTGCATCCACGGTGCATTCACACTTTTAATGTGTGCTGACGGGTCTATATGTATTTCCACTGCATGGTTAAACCCTGCCTTATAACTACAAACAAATCTTGTATTTGCTGTAAACTTACATTCGTTGATGGGAGGAGGCACAGAGCCAGGCACCCAGTTGGTTTGGTCCACTACGATGTTTACGGTTAAATTCGGATGCCAATGTGAAACTATTTCTGTCTTTAGTGTCTCAGCTTTCTGAAATAAAAACATCCCATTTTAGATATATATTCGGTATGTAATGAAAAGTGACATATTTATTTCACAGTGTACTGAACTGATGGAAAGCTAAATTTACAAAGAAATCGTGAGAGAAATCAAGCAACTTTTGTCTGACAACTATGTCGTAATAGATTGTGTTGTGTGAACGAATACTGGGGAAGGAGTTCTGATGAAATCATTAGAGAAGGTGGATGATTTTTATGAAGTTTACAAAATTATTAAACTTTATTAAAATGGTTAATAAAGCTATGACATATATGGATAATTGGTTTAGATGTAATGGCTTTAAATTAATTCTTCAAAAACAAAAGTAATGACAAGCATTTCGAGACCTAGAGATAATGACAATTGTGTCTCTGTATATACAGGGGAATGTACTCTATATAGGCAAACCCCAAGAACCAAGAATTGGAGAATTTCACTCATACACCTGCCATAGTTCTAGGTTCAACTTGCCAGTTAATTGCACATCTGTCAGAGAAAAAAACATTCCAACAAGGATAAATTCTTGAATGGCATCAAAATGTCAACTAATAGGAGCTGTATAATCCAAAATGGTTAACAAATTTGCTCAAAAGCAAACAACTGGATTGGCTTGTATGCAATAAAAAAATGGTACTGAAATATTTTAAATTAAATACAAGGTCTACTTCATTAGCCTAGATTTTATTGCAATTGCTGTTTAATTATAATTACTGTATAAATTGTATAGTAATTGTATTAAAAATCATATTGTACTGTTGGTTTGCCAACTTACATATATATCCTAAAGAACAAATAAAAAAAACTGGGCTTGAATTCTTTTATTTCAAACCAGCTCCAAGGGGGAGCGCAAAAAGCCCAAGCGGCTGACATGCCTTGGGATTCGGTCCGCCCCAGTCTGAAATGAAATTAAATGAACCAGCTGCAAGAAACCCAACGGTTCAAAATCTCCACAGTGTCGAGATCGTGAGGCTCTACTTTACCTTGCCTCTAGTCGACTTTACTAGCACTTGCTATATCTTACCATAACCTCCTCTGGAGTGGCGGCTGTCTCTCCCGTCAGCAAGTTCTGCGTCTTGGTGAACCTTAGCCGGCGGAACTTGTTCACCTGCCGCCGCGAGTAAACCGCAAACTGACTGTGGAACACCTTCTCGCTGGGAACTTCCGTCTGCAGGTTGTAATTGTCGTCGTGCTTGATAAAGTACACGTGCAGGAATATCGATCCGTTGTTTCTCAATTTCTGAAATAATATTGACATTTTTACAGCAATCTGATAAGTAAATGAGGAGACGTTTTTATTCGGTGGAAAACATCCAGGTCGATCGGACTTCTGCAAAGCTTCTGGGATTGGTGCTTGATAGTAAATTAAACTGGAATTTATATATCGATGAAGTTTGTAAAAAGTTGTCCAGCGTCAACTATCTCCTGAGTGAACTCAAATTATTGGTCACACCTGCTCATCTGCTTACTGCATATTTTGGGCTTTTTCACTGCCATATAAATTATGGCCTTGTGCTGTGGGGGTTTGCTCCCTGTAGTAAGCGGGTACTTCTTTTGCAGAAGCAGGGGCGGATCCAGAGGTCATATTTGGGGGGGGAGTTACCACCCCCATTATGGTAACTGGTACACCCCATTATTTATTTTAAAACTATATAAAATTAATCAACGAATTAAACTAAAGTTAAAATAATATATCAATATAACCTTGTACTCAAGGAAAAAAAAACAATTCTAACTTTCTAAACATACCGAACAAAATAACTTTATTTCTGCTTTGCCCGACTGTAAATAAAAATATTAAATATTTAGGCATTCAACTTTTTTATATGTCATCTTTAGGCGTTTAAGAACAAGTAGATGCCTAAGTTAAATTAACTATTCATTTCAGTTGTTACACATGCAAAAAAAACTACTATTTACAAAATTTATTTGAAATCTGCAATACTGAACTGTGCAACGAGAAGATACAATGAGGAATGAGGCTGACAGCCAAGGTCAATGAATTTAAAAATGAAAATTTCGTAATACCACATTTTCAAAATAAAATACTTTGGGTGTGAACTTCCGTTTGCACGCAATTTAATCTTTGTTTCCTCTTATTTCATTACGTATAATTCGAGGCAATTTTTGCTTCTAACCTAGCTACTGGATATTTATTACCTAACAACGGGGACTAGGCTTATACACAAATCAAACCTAACTTACACAGCTGACACCAAACAACGTTCGATTTCGACAGGTGAAATCTAGTAAAAAACAACCAACGAATACAATGGTACCAGCCTTTTCGGTTTGCGGCTAAAATTTACCTCCAAGACCATGTTGAAGACACTGCATTTTTGGCCTGTCAACTGGCAAAACAACTTTGCGATATTCGGGAATATCCATGTTTCTGTAGGACGCTTTGAGGTAAAAGACATGGATCTAAGTAATATTTCATATATTCAAATAAAAGTTTAGAATCTCGCCTGTCTAATGGTATATATTTTATTACATTTATCGAACGTTTAGGTACAATAGTTTTAATTTGAATGTAACAATGTACACGGGAGCGGCAACATCTGACTCTCGCAACCGAAAAACGAGATCTCGTGAGGCTTTTGCTACTTACATTTTCGTTATGATGTATTCAAACGTTCATCTTAGGCCTAAGTAATAAAATAAAACACAATATTTTTAAGGTTTGGGGGGCGACCACCCCTCCCTTGAATCCGCCTCTGTGCGGAGGCTGCAGTGAGAATTTTAACATCTATCGACCAGCTCGATCATTGCAAGCCACTCTTCAACAGACTCGGGATCCTTACTCTTCACAGCCAGTTAATTTTAAACTCTCTAATTATAGTAAAAACTGACCCTACTAGGGATTTAATGACCCATCAGCATTCCCATCAGTATAACCTTTGGAACAAGATGGACATTAATATACCCAGATGCAGATTGGGCTTAACCTTAGATAGCAACCCTACTCTGGCCTATAAACTCTTCAACAAACTGCCGGTTAGCGTGCGCAACCTAGACACCTTGCTTCAAAAACAAATTGACTCAGTGGCTTAAATTCAAGTGTTTCTACTCTGTTGAAGAGTTTCTTCTAAGAAGTGCTGAAGGCATCATTTAAGATTTATACCGGCCACCATATATGTACGTAAATTTTAAATATTAGTTAATCTAGTAAAGTGAGTTTTCATGTGTTTTATTAATGACAAGATTTATCCAGCAATTGGTCAATGATCGAGGATTGGTAATGGTATGAATATTAAGAGACCACAATCTGCCACAAGCACAAACGATAGCTAACAAAATCTTTGCCCATCTGTGTGTCTCGAACAGTGGCCCGAAACCAGTTATTGAGATCTGCAATTCACTCCAGCAAACTAATTAGTTATAAATAAATTAGCAATAAATTATATGACTGTGGAATTTTTTGGCTACAGCAGAAATGATCATTCAACAACTCAATGAAGCCTCTTCTACCTCACTGGACAAAGTAAATCTGCCACAACTGAATTAAATTGACCTGATGGCCCAACGATCTTTAATTGCATTTGTGATAAACAATAGAACTCTTTTAAATACTGAAGCTGTGGCTTCCTTGCTTCTTTATAAACCTGTATTTGGAAATAACCAACAGAAGAACACCTATGTTAAGCAAACTGAACCTCAAAGCAAACCGAACACTGCTAATAACAGTGGGCAGTGGTTCAAAGTATCTCATAAAAATAAAAACAAAATGGCTAACCGTAATAACTCAAGCAATCTCCAAAAATGGACTGCAACTGTTGTACCTGAAGAAGAGAAAAACATCTCCGATGCAGGGATCCCAACAAGTAATAAGTTTGCAATTTTAGGAAAACCAACAGATACAGACAACCGAGATGCGTCTGAAGTCTTACAAGGGAATGTAAGTATCTCTGTGCATAGCAAATCTCTCTCATAAAAACAAAGAAAAAAAATCAAAAATTGGATTGTCAGCTAGGACACAAAGGAAAACCCCAAAGAAGAATATACAAATCCCTCTTGCGAACATCACCTTATGCTCTGACAGCCGAGGCAGTTCAGTACCTTTAAGATCTCAGACTTAAGAAATGGTAAAATAAATACTTTCGGATATGTTAGAGCTAACACCACCTTATCACAAGTTGTCGACTCAGCACAGATTGAAAACGAGAATCCAGTGGTATTATTGGGTGGTAGTAATGACAGTTTAAAAAATGATTTTACAGACATATATGAGAATCTAGAGTATAAACTATCTACAATAAGCAACAATAGACAAGTTTTTATATGCACAATACCAGCTAGATATGACATTCCATCACATAATTTGCAAAATGAAAATATAAGGATGGCAAACAATTATATATACAGTAGAAATCCAATTATCCGAACCCCTTATCCGAATCGATTTTGAGTGAAATAATAGAAATATAAAAATCAAGAAAATAACAGCACGAGCGTGTGTAGCGATAATGCGTCGTGAGCGCTAAAATAAAAGCCCGCGCTGTTACCTTCCGGACGATATTTTCGCGGGGAACAATGAGTCATACCCCCTTCTCGCCCTGCTCATCATCAGTCGCTACTGTTCTTTCACCAAAATTATCGTTCGAAATGAGTACAAAACGTAAACGTGTTGTCCTTTCGCTAAGTGATAAACTCACTTTACTCGAGATATTCAAGTGAAATAACCAACATTGAACAGTGAAATACGTACAGTATGTATTGAAAAGAGCAACTGTATATACTGTATTAAATTTAACTCCTGTAATTTAATTTTTATAACGTATATTTTTGATACAGTTCGCTCACTTTCTGTTCATTACATTTATAATAACTTTGTCAATAAAATTCTGATTTTTTTATGTATGGTGATGTTTTTTGCTTAATTACCAAGGTATATCTGATTATCCGAATTTCTGCATATCCGAATCGGCCCGATCCCCAATTAATTCGGATAATTGGAGTTCTACTGTAGCAGAAATAACTAAACGGCTAAATAATGTTACTTTAATTAACCTGAACCGATTTCAACAAATACATTTTACAAATCATGGCCTACATCTGAATGGCAAAGGTAAGAATAAATTGGCTTACACAATATCATATGCCATTACACTGTGGCATGTTAAAAGGCCTCACAATGTCTCTCAGGATGTGCTAACCATTTCTCCAACTAATAACTCCTCAATTCAGAATGTGTTAGTGACTAAAAACAACCTAAAGGAGGTAATTGATAATCTAAAAGACTGTCCAAATGTTGCATTCGCAAACACAATCTCTGGAGACTTCACTGACCCAAAACACATGAGTGCTGGAGTGGCCGTTGTTTTCTACACTTTGTTAGGGAGGCCTACATCTGCAGATCTGGTTAGCAATAACCTGGCATGCCAGAGAGCTGAGCAAGGAATAAGTGTCTGTGGGTTGGTGACAAAGCCGAGGTATTATTTAAAACCAAGAATACCAACTTATGATGAAGCATTTTGTCAGTTAACAACAGACTTTAAGAAGAGGAAACTTGAAAAACTTATCTGCCCTCCCAGGGGTTAAGTGAAGGACAAGATACAAATTGAACAGTTTACATGAAACCTGATGGAATTTCAAAATAAAACAGGTGCATCAGTCCATGTCATAGTCTTTAATGACAGTAAATCAAATAGTTTAATAAAAAATGGACAGAATTATCAATAATTTTCTAGACAACTACAGAGCATCATTTAAAGAGCTGCCAGTGCTCCAACAGCCTCCACTCCAGAGCCGGTTCCAAAAATGTCGGACATGAACGCTTTCCCACCACTTAAACTATCTCAGACTACCGAAATCACCGCCCAAGGGGAAGCAAGGATTTCAGAAGATGGAATTGAAACAGAAGAGGTGGCATCTTCACTTGCTGTCCATTTTTTAAACTCAGTAGTCACAACCAGTCAAATAAAAAGTTAGCAACAAAACAAAAAGATAAATTAACAATTTTTCACCAAAATATCCAAAATTTCGCTTCAAGAATAGAACAATTGTCGGTTACCCTTGATGAGTTGAATCCCCAAATTGTAGTTTTGACAGAGCATGACATTAAAAATAACGAAATAAGTAAACTTAAGATAAATAACTATGAAATGAACAGTTTTTACTGTAGAGAAAGCACTTCTAAAAGTGGAGTTTTGACACTCGGGAAAAATAGTTTGAACTGGAAGCAGGTGGAGGTGCTGAAAGTGTTATCAGATAAATTACTGGAAGACAAACAATTTGAGTTCTGTGTTTACAAATATTTATTTAATAGTTTTAAGCTACTGGTTATAGGGATATATAGATCCCCATATTCTAGCTGTGCAGTATTTCTTGATAGATTAAGGGTTTTGGTTGATTTTTATTTAAAAAAATCAAAATATATAATTCTGGCGGGAGACATAAACACTGACGTTTTAAAAAATTATATAAATCATATCATGTTAAAAAATACTTTAAAAAGTCTCAATATGAGATACCTTGTTGATTTCCCCACACGGGTAACAGAACATTCAAAAACAACTACAGTAGAGCGTCAAAAATCCGAACCAATTGGGACCGTAGATGGTTCAGATTACCGATTTGTTCGGATTTTCAAACATAACCTAGAAATGCCTCTTAGACACATAATTAGGCCTACACTATTAAATATGCAGTTCTAGGCTATAGTAAATGAAACAAAAACAATAGTTTTTTTGTACTTACGTATATTATGTACATTACTGTAGTTGGTTAAAAATAGACACGCCCAAGGTCATTTACCTAGCTCGGCGCGCTCACTCATTCCCCCGCCGGGCGCCGGCAGTTTGGCGCGAAATTTTAAAACATATGTCGTTTCCGTGCTAATTCAATACAGTACAGTATTAATAACATCCTCAGGAGAGGTTCGGATTTTTGACGTTTCAGATTTTTGACGTTTCGGATTTTTGACGTTCGGATTTTCGACGCTCTACTGTATTGATAATCTTATTGTAAAAAACCTTCAGGGTTATAACTTAGTTATTGAAGGCATTATAACTTGTCTCTTCATTCATGATGGTCAGTTGTTACATTTAAAAAGCTTACAGTTAAAGTCTGAAAAGCAAATACCAATAAAACGTGAAGTGTGTAAATTTTCACTCAAAATTTACAATTATTTACTAAACTGGTTGAAAATGAGCTCTGGGAAAATGTATACATGGCCCCAGTTGATGCAAAATACGATGAATTTTCAAAAATATTTTATTTTTATTTTAACAAATCTTTTCAAAAAACAATTGTAACTGAAAGGAGGAAGAAGCATTCCTGGCTCACAGAAAACTTAAAAAGTGAAAAAAGACAATTATTACAGTTGACAAAAGATACACGCAGCAAAAATATCCTTCCACTACAAGATCTTTTAAAAGAGAAGACAAATGAGTTCAAAATAAATTTGACTTCAGCCAAGAAAAAAAATATTTTGAGGAAAAAATTGAAAAATCTGAAAACGTACAGCAGTTTGGGATAGTATTAATTCTGAGGTTGGTGATAAAAATTAGAGCATGTAAACAATGTATCTTTGGAAGAAGGTAATAATATTATTACTGATCCTAGAACTATATAAAATAAGTTCAATAATTATTTTATCAATGTCATTAAGGATAATTGTTTGGATATTTCTAGCATTGGTAGCTTAAACAACATAGATTCTCCTGAAAAAGTCAAGAACAAAGTTTAAATGTGAGAACAATATTGACATTTAAATCAGTTAATATAGAGGAGGTGGAAAAGGTTATAAGTTCACTAAAAAATAAAAATTCCTCTGGACACGATGAAATTCCAATTAAAGTTACTAAAAGTGCAAAACATCAACTTAGCACAGTCTTATGTCATATAATTAACTCATCATTTATATCAGGGATCTTTCCAAAGCAGTTAAAAATTTCAAAAGTAGTACGATACCCATTCATAAAAAAAATGACGGTAAAACCATGTCAAACTATCGTCCCATCTCTCTTTTACTCGTCATTTCAAAAATGTATGAACAAATTGCTCATAAACAATTGACAGAATATCTAGAAAATATTAATAACCTAAATAATTTTGTTTAATTTTTAGGCCCGGGAGGTCGGTAATAACAGCTGATATTTCTTTTATTGAATCTGTCATTGATTCAGTAGATAAAGGTGAATATACCGCAGGAATTTTTATGGATTTATCTAAAGCATTCAATAGCGTGAATCATTCTTTTTTAATTAAAAAAATAAAGTCATTAAGCTTATCAAAAACTGCAATTAAGTGGTTTGAATCATATTTGGACAAACGACTCCAATTTGTTGAAATTACCCACATATCAAAAGACAACCGTGTCTCATAAGTTTTTTTCAGAATCTCACATCATTAAACTTGGTGTCCCTCAGGGATCAATTATGGGCCCTCTCCTTTTCCTATGCTATATTAATGACATTTCAAATGCGGTAACTTATATGCCACACAATAATCTATGCCTCTATGCAGATGATGCTTCAACAAAAATATTATAAATTGTGATGTATAAAATATTGCATCACATCTTTGCAGTGTTTAATATGTTAATGAGATGTTATGACAATTGTTTATAATATAGTAAAACTATATTTGTGACCTACTATTCATTTGTATTTTTATGTATACAAACTCACAAATATATAGTTTTACATATAGTATATTGATGTTTAAAAAATATTATTACTAAGAAAATGTTTAAAGATAGAATGTTTAGCAAAGATGAAAATAATGTTTTTTGTGATGTAAAAACCTAGTTTTTCTACTTTTTCTAGTTTAAAGTAATTATTTAATAACTTTCAAAGCCAGGCGCCAAATAGGCTACTGACAACATATCAGTTACTGCAGTTTATCAGTGTCATTTTAATGTCAATGATAAACATGCTAGTTATACTGTCAGTAATAAGATAACACTCAACTTTGTGAGTAAAATATTATTCTTCTACTGCAGGATAACTATTTTAATGAAAAACATTGACATTAAATTCATACAAGAATTGATGCATTAACTGACAGTGGAAATAGTAGTTATCCTCTCATCAACACCCAGCCAAAAATTGAACCATTATAAAGTTTAAACCAAGCTAATATTGTTATTGTTAGAACAGTAAATTGTTTCATATAAATTGCAGTTTGAGGCATTTCTCTATAGGTTTCACTTTAATCAGCAAAATTTACCTTCCTTTCAGAATTTGGAGTTAAAGATTAACAAGCATTATTAGTATTGTAAAACCGATACAAACAAATTAAGCAATAACATTAATTAATTAAGTTATCGTTTACTTCTCCACTACCCACAAATACCATGAAAAACTCATCTTAATAAGAGTACCTGGGGGCCGAGCTTTGCTCAGGGAAGGTCAGTCAGTTTATTTAGATGACTGGGAGTAATATTTCACCACTTCCCCCAACTGATTACCACATGTTTATAGCTCATTTGCCTCTTTCCTGCATTTTTAAGGTCACTCCAGTTATTATTTATAAGTCAATGCCCCTTTGATTTATTTTACTACCAGTATATAAGTAATATTCACTCAAATCTTTTAATCCCTGCTCTCAGGAAACCATATGTCAATAATCATAAACAACATGAGTCCCTTTGACAGTTCCCTGGTTGATTATGAACAGCTGTTACAATTCTTTTGTTTTGATTTGAAACTCCATAAGCCCAATGTTAATTTTTTAACTTTTCATTTTAGTTTTTTTACACTATTTGATTTTTCCTGGGGATGAGGCCTGTCTAGAACTTATTTTTATCCCAGAAATTAGTTATTTTGAACATTTGAAGGAAATCGTTGGAGCCGTTTTTGAGATCCGTGTCGCAAGCAAGCAAACCATACTCATATTAGAGTATAGGATTTACAATGTTATGAATAATCAGGCTATACATTTATGTTATTCAGCTTCATATTATTACCCTCCCGCAAGAACACTCTCAAAATATATGTTAGAAAATATATTTTACCTCATATATGTTTTTAATGAGCTCAACTCATTATACCTACTTACCACATTGAGTGATATAGTTTGGTATGTGTAACATTTCAATACTAACTTCATAATAGGAATCATCCAAGAATCAGATCTAATTTAAATAAATGTAAAAATTACTTGTCTTAGAAAAACTGCAATGGAAATGAAAATCCGAAGATGTCTAACCTTGAGTTTTACTTGCAGGTTCTAATTAATTTGATTTCTCATGTTCAAAAAACAAGTCAAAAGCTTTTTATCAAGTTCCTTACTTTTTCATATTTTACTGGCACATTTACTCAATTAAAATTAACTAGTTGTCCTGTTGCTCGAATCTGAGCAAGTTTGTACTCAACGAAAGGTTTCTTCAGTTGTAAATAAACAATACAAAATATCTGATATTAAAACGGATGAAAAGAACCTACTTTCAATCAACACGTAGTTTAGACATCCGCCACCGGATAGCGTCACTGTTCAGAAAATTCAGAGCTTACTGTGTTTAAGTGATGCAAAATTCTGAGATGTATTGGAAAATCGATGTAAAAATACCTTTAATTTGGCACCTCAAACGTTAAAATCCGACCAGCTGTTATCGAGTTATGACTGTGAAGAAAAAACCCCTCGCGTATTAATATATAGGATTACATGGCAAGCTCAAAATCCTCACAACAGAACTGCTGTTGTAAATAAATATAAACATACATCAGTACGTCTATTGGTTTTGGGTATAATTATTTATAGAGGTGTACATTTACATGGCTAGCACAAAGAACTAGCAATTCTTTACTAAAGGATTACTTATCTTGTTGGGTTTTCAGCTATATAATTGCATTACTCATTTACTCATAAAAGAAAATCTATTCAAGAATTTTTAATTTCAAAAAATTCATCCAGTAAGCAATAGGGTAAACTAAATACCGGTATCAGTATGTTTGTATTTTGATGTAGCTTAGAATTATATACAGTAGGCCCTTCGTATATATATAGGTATTGTGATTTTAATTGTAAAAAAAAGTGGGAAGTTGGGCTTGAGCAATGTTTTCAAATGAGATTGACACCAGCAAGTCGGCTATAGTCGCGTGATCAAAAATGTATATTAGTTATCATAGGTCCTGCTACAGCTCGCCTTAACTTAATCTAAAATGACTTATAATCTTACCTCAGAGGTTTCAAACTTGATGTGGGTTTCACGAGTGCCGTCGCCGTTAGGACCGTCAGTCCACTCCCCATAAGTGAGGCCCCTCTCCCACCATATCAGTTTGGGCGGCTGTCTGGACCTCTCAAACGTAAGATCTGAGAGGTTCTCCTCTTCTGACAGAAACAGGAACATATCCTGTGGAGGAGGAGGGTTAGTACGAGTTCAAAACTACCACAAAACATAAAACAACCATTCCAAATAGCTTTAAAATGTTAACATAATAACACAGCATGCTATTAGTCCGATCGCTATTAGCAGCATAACTGGTCTCATTTTTCATCAAATCTTTCAATTACGTTTAAAAGTGTCACCATTTAAAAATGATAGCAAAATCTTACATATAAGTTTAGATCTGGCATGCAATAAAAATCAAAAAAGTAACGAAGACACATCGTAATTCGTTTAAATAGTAGCACTAAAAATGCTTAGATGCATAGCAAATATTTCCTCTTAAGACTGTAACAAATTTTAATCACTTACCTTTCAGCAACAAAAAATTAGTAAAACATAGTGTATTTTATCCTCATTCAAAATTAGGCATACATACCACCAACTGTTGAATTACCACTCAACATCACAACAAAAACAGATATGTTAAACCAAATTTTTGAAAATGGTACATTGGTAGTTTATGACTTGGAAAGTCTAAAATGAGATAATTGATAGAATTGAACCTGACAAGTCTTTATAGAAAGGTAAGTAATCAAAGAAAATGTGCCCACCGGATATCAGTAGGGGAATCTACTAAGACAAATTTGATCAACAGGGAATACTGGGTAAACAAACTCAAAAAGATTAACAAGCAATGTCAATCTAAACTTTTTAGCTGAAATAAGTATTTAAATATAAAAAGGACAGGTTTGGTTTAAATTCATATATGCCTACTTTTTACACTTGGCTTGCTGGAGACTAGTAATCCAGCACTTAAACAAGAGTCAGTGCTACACCTCACAGTGTGTCAGTAATATTGACAGAGCGAAGGGGAGTTTCTTGAACCCGTGTTATAAATAACACCCTTTAAGAAAATTAATTTGTATATGTAGGCCTAATTTGAGTTGACAGAAAATGAGTAAAAAATAAGTTTTTATTTCACCATTTTCTTAACAGTCTTAAAAATCTCGTATAAAACAGAAAAAACACTAAGACTGTCCCTCAGATTTGTGTGTTAAGGTCTTGTACCATCTTTTTGTATATTTACCGTCTTGTATGTAAGTACAGTATAAGTGTAAATATATTGTTAAGTGTTGTGAGACGTGGTTTATCTATCCTGTTGATTTTTATAACATTTAGGGGATTTTTATTAGGTTCATTGAAATTCACATGCTGTAAGATTATAAAATAATCATAAAAACTGTGTTTAAGTGTATAACATGTTTACCACAAATATTTAACTTCTAAACAAAATTGAGATAACTACGCGGACTGGGTATTTACTACTTTGATGGTCTTTTGGAGTGTATAATAAATTAACAACTTTGGAGGAAAAGAATTGAAATTTAATTACATTGTGACTTTGTTCTGTATTTGTCCAGTTATAAAATTACATATTTTTTAAAATTTGTATAGAATGTCTCATATCTAACCAGTTCCTTCATAGTTTGGCAATGGTGTGGTTTGTAAGCTTGACAGGTCATTTTAAAACAATTTCCATGTCATTATTTATTGGAAAAATAATTAAAAAGTGTAATCAATCAAATATCCTCAAATCTTATACACTGATAATAACAAAGGTAGTAAGTAAGAGTAGATATAAATTACATTGGTGTTTTTATATAAAATATCATAAATACCCAAAATTCCCGGGTATTTACCGCGAGATTTAAATACCTGTGTATTTTACATCACTATTCATGTTTATAAATATGTATTCTTAGAAGGTATAAAATGTCAATAGATAGCTTGACTATTTTTGATGGCAAGGCACAAACCATCATACTTGAATAGGCGACAAACTACCAGTGTCAGCAGGTTAGTCATATTCTAGTATTTTGTCCTAATAGGACACAACTTCATTGGATGACTACTGGCTGCATTACTTGGGGAATATGTGGGGACTCCATTCTCTGGTTAACACATTCGCTGCGTTTAACATGTTTAAATATGAAAATCTCATCTTTCAATACTGAGCAATGTTTTGATTACGGGACACCCGCAGCGAATGTGTTAAACTTCTAACTACTTTGAGTAACTACTCTGTTCAAGTTGTCACCTCACATTAACTGGCCTTAAGAATAACATGGGAACTTTGATGACCCATGAGCTTCATAGAAATATTTTTTAGATTCTTAGGCGACCTAGGGGGTGAGCTGTTTTTTGTCTTCATAGATATAGATTAGAATATTCCTTCAGTGTTTCAGTAAGAAAACAAAACTTCTATTTATTGTGAACTTGTAGTAATCAGAAATCAAATAATAAGCCATTTGTTTTAATAATTATATTTTCAAGATAAAATTATTAGGATTCATACTCTTACATCTTCAAAACAACTGATCTCATTATTGGAGTAACAACCCTAAATATTATATAAAACAAATTATGTTCTCAAGGGGAGATAAAATAAGTATTCTATAAGAATTAAACATTTTATGAAGTTGAAATGAACTATAACTTACACAAATACACAGTTGAAACACTATTTACAAAAATTACAGATTTAGATTACGACTTTGTAAAACATTACAGTAGACAGAGAGATGATGATATAGGCTAAATAATAAATGTAAATAAATGCCAGCTGCTGATGACTTTACCTTTGAAATGGAACAATCCGTACGCTAGTAATATGAACCGAGTGAACAAATCACTTAGCCCTTTGATATAAAGTCAATAATAAAGATTGTCCCACTGGACAGATCATTTAACCGATTGACTTAAAAACTAAAAGAGTTAAAATTCATCTTCAATCACCATAGTGGATCCGTTTTGAAAGTGGTTGAACGAAGGCAGTTTTGTACCAGGAGCCGCCACACCTTGTTCCGCTGGGGTGGGAGCAGATTTACGGAAGAACGACGTAATAAAGTAAAAAATCAGGGCTCGAAGAATAAGGGATTTGGTGATAGCAAAGAACGACTCCAATCTTGTTGGTTGATATGGGTTTTCTTGTGCCGCCGGCTGTTGTTCCGCTGGTGCCTAAAACAAATTATAGAAAGCGTAAAACATAGTGACGATGTGACATGTATAACACAGACACAATATAATAGGTCTAGTGAAAAATATGAATTTCTTTCAGTATTTCACGCTGTAGCAACAAGTTTTATGTAATTTCAGAGAAAAAACATACAAAACAAAAGCGCCTATACAAATTAAGTAGACCTAACCTTTGGTCTAAAACTACGAATATAGAGTTAATAAGTGTAGGTACGGTATGTGCTTTAGATTTGTATAATTTATTTGAACAAAATAATAATAACATACCCATGTCAATATTCACATAACTTTTTTAATAGTACATTGTAGGTAGGTACTGAAACTAACTCTTAAAATGAGGCCAAGAATATACTATTGGGCTAAGAGATTGTTAAGAACGCATTGTTAAAAATGAAACAATAAAACATAACCTACCGCCACGAAGACAAATCAAAAGTACTAACCATCAAATTTGAGCTGTGAATTTTAGTACACCTGAAAATTTCTACCTATTCCACATATTTTTCCAGGTCAGTAAAATTCACTGATTATTATTTCCGGTTTTCTTGCCAGACCATTATACTTTGCTTCACAAATCTATCTGGACCATAAAATCAAATCAAATACTGTAGGCTAATTATTTATTTGCCAGAATACTATAAATAATACTGCATTAGCAACTATCATTACCGAACCTAAAAGGAGGCGGTGAAGTTTTATGGGTAAAACTATGGCCTAAATTATTTTTGGTATTACAAGGTAATTGTATATAGGAATCATTTTGTTCATTGTATTGAAACTACAACATGACAACATTATTTAAATCAAAGTATAAATGCTAAAAGTGATATACAAATAAAACTTGTGATTACATAACAACAGAATTGGTACATAGATGATTCATTAAATAAGAGACTACAACAATTACAATGGTAAAACGGTTATCCAGTAACAGGATAAAAATTCATTATTGCTTAAAAACCATAATGAACACACAAACATGGTTGAACAAATAATCTATGAGTGTCCAGGGTGTCCGGAAATTATGGTAAAATATTTTAGTACATGATTGAAGAGGTAAAAATAAGGAAAAAAGTTGATATAAACATATGTCCTAAAGTGCTTAGTTTTCCGTCTGTGTGTCTGTTTCTGTTTTTTTACATAATTTATCATATCTTACGAACCTCCTGAGGTATTAAATTCAAACTTGGTATGTGAATGTGGTATAACAAGATGTATTTCGGTATTGACTATCAAGTTTCTACTTTGTACCATTTCAAAATGGCAACCATTTTTTGTTTTTAAGGCTAAATATCTTAAAAACCATAAATTTAAAAAAAAAGTTATAAGAGACAAAAAAGTTGTGAAATTTAATGCCATTAACTCTGATAAAGATTATGATGATCGGACAACTAACAGTGGAGAAATTGCAACTTTTCTGAATAAAAACATGGTCATTTTTAACATGCGGTCCGAAATGCGCGTAATAACATTTTGGGTCTTGGAATTATTTAGCTTAAGGCTATTATTAGTTTGAAACCAAATATTGACTTTCTCTTTTTTAGAGCTAAGAACTGACTTAAATGAAAAGAAAGATAATTTAAATGATTTCTTTTAGAATTAGGGCGGCACTATCTACAAACGAAATAGTTTTAGCACACTGGGTCACATTACTAGGGAAGTCATTTATGGCTATAAATAGTAGTGGCCCCTAGGCCTATATTTAACTTCTGCCTGAGATTCTACCAATTAAGGTATGTAGGCCTACAATCTTAGCATCTATCTATAACTGTTATTTTAAGCAAATGTTTGGAATAAAGTAAAACCTTTTTCCGAGAGATTTCATGGTCCAATATAAGAAGTTTATTTATGGTATTCATTTAAACTAACCTAAAACTTTAGACTTACACCTTAGGCCTAACTAGGCTACCATACAAAGGCCATACCGTGTTAGTCCTGTGAAAATATTTGTTTACCAAGCCTACTCCTTAATTTATGAGTTCCTATATATAATGCAGTACATAATACCACATATTTAATTTAGCTTAACAATCCGTGTTTTCTTCTGACGGCTGCAGTTTAGTTTACGGCCCACATTCATTCGATTTAAATTTTCAATTTAAAATATCGATATATCGAGCTATTGGAGATTGAAAGTATCAATATTAAGAAGTATCGGTTATATCAGCTGTTTTTATATCACACAAATTATAAACACAAATTAAGTTATATTTATAAATAAAAATGTCATGACTAACTAAGATAAAAGAATATTTAATCAAATTAAAGTAAGTAAAAAATAAACAGAGATGAATAAATAAACCAAACAATTTAAACGAACCTCCCAACAAAACGATAAACAATCTGTACAGTAATTGTAGTCCTACTTGTTTGAATGATCCTTGTGCTTGTTTCGCGAATGAGAAAATCATAGTTTGTGACATTGATTAATTTATTAGGTAATACATTTTGACAAATTTCACGGTAGTTCATACTGCAATAAGCTACTTAACTTTTGCCAAAAAACATTAATGTAAACAAAAACAATAAAGAATAACAATGTAATTGATAATCGATTTTCTTAACCCTAGGACTGCCCTGGGCTGATTTATGCTAAATTGCTCGGTGCCCTGGCAATTTTGGCCATTTTGCAGGTTTTTTTAACAATTCGCAGTGCCTAATCTACTGTTGATAACTTAGTCATATGTATACTCGTTTTGTTCAGAAAAGGAAGGCGATTTTGAATAAAATTAACGGAATCCATGTTGGTGGTTTTTTTTGTAAAATGTGAAAAACCAAAATTGTATAACAATTTTTGAAATAATTTTCAAAAGTCGAGTCCTAGAATTTGTACACTAATTTTTTGACAGACAATCAAAGATATACAAAAAGTAGGCAATTTATTTCTCTTCGTGGAAATGTATTTATTTGAAAAAAAATTTTACCCGAATTTCGGAAATAAATATGGAAACCAGGGAAAATCGACAAACCGCTGTACATTTGAAATAAAAATAAAATCAAAAGTATAAAAGTAATATACTAAAACTGTTGTATTACCAAAGGTAACAATACTGTTATTGGAAATAATGCACTTTTGTACAAAGTAATAACTGTTTTCATAACTTTATATGAGTTTAAAACAAAATGTGAGTTTCGCCGAAAGCCAAAAATAGTTATTCGAAGCTAGATCTAATTTTTGTACTTTACTAAGTTATAATCATTAACCCTAATAAATATACACTAGTAGCCTGTCGCGGCTTCGCTCGCGATCACAACGTAATATTATACTGACATTTCCGTATGAATATTGTGTTACCGTTCCAAAGCCAACATGGCCTGCTGATTAACTGTGTTTACTCTATCCAGCTGATTTATTAAAACTTATAATTATTTCCCAATGTTAAGCTTATGGGAAAAAACGCAACTTTAAGGGCCCCCAGGGCCTCACTTACAAATTATTTCTCTATAAAAAAAGTTTCCTGCACAACTTCACGTTACGCTCTTTCCAATGACACCAAAAACATGAAAATCGGTTCTGTAGTTTAGGAGGGGTGATTGTCACAAAAAACCTGCTCGCCTATTAAATAAGTATAGATTACCTAAATAAATTATTACAAGAAGACTTGTCTTATATGGATGAGTGGTTTAAGGCTAATGGTCTTTTACTAAATAACAAAAAGACAGAAACTGTAGTTTTTCATTCAAACTATAGTAACAGCTCTAGAACAGATTCATTGTTTTTGGATTCATCACTTAACTTGACTGAACATACCAAATTTCTTGGCATAATTATTGATAACAAATTGACTTGGAAAGATCAAATTTGATCAGTTGCCACTAAATTATGCAGAGCATATTATATTATTTGTATTCTCTCTAAATTAGTAAACACAAACATACTTGTAACAGTTTATTATGCATATATATATATTCAAATTTATTATATAAATAAAAACGTTAAATTTTAAATTTAATAATTTATTATATATATATTCAAATTTAACTTATGGTGTTATTTTCTGGGGTAGTTCAGTTAACTGTAAAAGATTATTTAGCTTACAAACAAAGATTATTAAAAAAATCAATAATGTGCCTTTTTTATCATCAACCAAGCCCACATTTAAATCATTACAGATTCTCACATTGCCATGTATTTATATTTATAATACTATTCTATTTATGAAAAAACACAATACAAATTTGACTTCAATTTCTAGCTCATATTCTTATGACACCTAATATAAACATATCCTGGCATATCCTCAACACAAAACAACCTCATTTGAAAAATTACCGTATTACACTGGGATGTGTTTGATAAATAAATTACCCAATGAATTAAAAATTGAAATGTCTTTAAATAGTTTCAAAAATAAATTAAAAGAATATTTATTAACAAATTGTTTTTATTCGATTGAAGAATATTTAAACTGTTTATAAATTTGATTTGTAATTTTTAAAAGTATCAAGTTAGAGTTTTTAAATGGTAATTAACTGTAGGAAAAATGGGATTATAATTAGATTTACCTTTAATTTGCATGTCATATTGTTAATTTGAATTATTATTTTGTGTCTGTTTATATTATACCGTACCAAATTTATGTATTACTTACTTACCGTTACCTGTCATATAAATATGATGTTATGTGACTGACTGAATAAACAATAAACAAGAATATATACATATATGTATAGAGAAATATGAACAAATAAGGGTTCCATATGCACATATTGATTTTTGAACCTAAATTTGTAGCATAAGCCTAGCCATGGGGGCCTATTTGAGCAAAATCTGCAGAGGTTACTACAAAATAGATAAAATACAAAAGATAACCCTACCATATGCATCATACTCTTTTTGTTCACAAAAGAACAGAGAATAAAAATAGAATAAAATTAAATAAATAAAACGCGGTTAGGTAGATCTTTAGATAAATTTAAAAAAGTGAAAATTTCTAAATTCATTGTAGGCCTAGATGAAACACTCACATTTGAAAACACTTATATTTCAATAATGCTCATTTTAACATAAATAATAATATTTACCCATAGTAATAAGTATGGATAAACATTACTACTAACTCACACACTAACCGACAATACACTTGTTTTTCACTAAAACACTCAGATTCGATAGTAAAATACGAATAATAACCTACCGGCACTAGCAAACGCACACTGGCTCTGGCTAGCAGAAAGAATAAACAACTCGTATTTCCTGATAAGTAATAAGAATCACTTGACACTCATCATACAGGAAGGCACGGCTACAAAGAGGTAAAACGTTTTCCTGGCTTCAAAGTGGTATGATTTACATCACCCTAAATCAATTTTCGATCTATTTATACCCGAAAAAAAAAAAAATAATAATAATAATAATTATGTTATTTATGTTTTCTTTTTATGTTATTATGTTATTGGTTTTGTATAATTGGCTGATTCTCGGCCAATAGAGAAAATGACGGGCCTGACATAACAGCTGATTTCAAAAATTATTTCTCAGACTTTCTGAAGTCGTATGACAAATTTCTCTTCACGAAAAGAAAGAACAACTAATGTTGTTTCCAATGGTAGTAACCGCTTCCTATTTGGGCCAAAATACAGACACTACGATTATTTTGAAGAAAACGTGTTTTACGAGATTTCGCCACTTGCGAGTCAAAAATGTTCCGCAAGCTAAATTTTGTTAAAATTATAATAGCAATTGTATTGATCCGTTACGGCTACAAGGTTAGTTTATATATGAAAGTGAAAGTTTAGAATCTCCTCTTTAAAATGGTATCAATATTATTACGTTTATAGGTCATCTTCAATGCATTATAAGCAGTTAAACAAAAATTACCCAATTGTCCGGGTATCGGCCAAAGGACATTAGGTGCACACATGCAATGTCCGAGTAATCGGCCAATGGCAGTCCTAAGATTAAACAATCACATGAAATAACCTAATCGATACATCAATATTTTAAATCAAAAATTTCAATCGAATGAATGTGGGCCGTAAACTAAACTGCAGACCTTCTGACCATAAAAATGAAACTTATGTAAGGCTATATATGAAATGTTACTAAAGGAAGCATAGTATATTAAGACAAAACCAGTTATTTAAAAATATACATTTTCATAAAATTTGCATGGCCTTTTACGGGATTGCATGCAGCTTGGGACATAACCTAAAAGTCATCACTGAAATTTAAAATACAATTATATTAGAGTCTAAATATTCTAACCGATTAAAATATACATGCTAGATAAAATCTGCAATAAATATTACTATAACATGTTTTAAAAGCTTACTTCTCCATTAGCTTGTAACTGAACAGCTCCTTCACTAGAGCTAACTTCTTCATTTTCACCACTGCTTGGCTCACCTGATACTTCTTTGATTTCAACCATTTTAAGAGCTAAAAACTAATTATAAAAATCAGCTATATTTAGCCAATACAAGTGCGTCCGCACGAAATAATTTAATGCTTTCTTTTACACCATTTCGATTTAAAACATGAATGAGTAATTTTCAACACCACTTTAGAATACAGCAGACTGAAAAGACAGTTATAGGCCATACACAATACACAGTACGATTGAGCAGCTGATAAACTCACGGGACCTTACAAGGAGGAAGAACAAAGGTATCCTAACTGAAATTACAATAACGTTATATAAAAAGCTCGATCCCAACAAAATATGAAAGCTAGTTTCTATGAAAAAAGTCTGTATCAACGAAATTAAAACTTAGTCTATGGTTTATGTAAAATTATAATTTGTTTCAAGTAATTCTAGCTTTTGTTTTTTACGTCGGTTTTTTTTATTTAGAACGCAGAACTCCTACACACGCGTCTTTTACTGAAGTATGTATCTTAACCTGGAGCTGTACTGAAATACAATAGTGGCTCATATCAATGATTTTCCATTATTTATTTACATTTTTGACAAAATATACTCTAAAGAGGACTTAGGCACAACCTGGAGTGTAAATAATAAGGCCTATCGTGATGTAGGGGAGGGCGGAGGAATACAGTGTACTTTGATATATAATTGGTTAATTGTGACTTTTTATTAAATCCTCGTCATCGACTATCGACATATTAAACCTAAGTAAAATTATTCTTGTTCTTTAATTTATAATTTCGAAACATGAAAAGAAACCATCTCATTTCGACAAACATTGCCTACAAGTTCTTGGTTTGGTATTTGGTATATAAAATCGATTGAAATTCATCAACAATTTTTATTTACCACTTGTTTTGTACTGTACCAGCACTCTTTCTTTGCCTTCTAAGGAAGCGATTAGTGAGTGAGTAGTTAGAACTTGAACTGAATAAGTCGTTATTTTAATTGTAGAACACAAACACAAGAACAATAAAAGCCGTTCATTTCTTGCGCATGCACATAGCATGCCTAGTCCTTGTTCCTGCATCGAAAGGGTTGCCTCCCGCCACTCGCCAGTCTGTACTCCATTTTCAGTACAGGCGCGAAATGGTTGGTAAATGGTTTTTAAGCTTAACCTTCTCAACATTAAAGAAGAGTTAAGACTTGGGTAAGGGCAAGAATGGGAGAAACACGGCTCACGGGTCTTTGTTTGCTTCTCGTTCACAAGCCCTTGAAGTCAACACAGATCAAATCATTTAAAGATTTGCGAATAAAAGGGTGCCAGACGACTTTACTTTTTTTATAAAGACGTATAGACACAATTTGGCAGTTCTTACGGTTTAACAGTTATTTTATTGTAAGCTATATTAATAAAACTTGTTTCTTCAACAATATTTTTTCTTTCAAGAATCCAGTTTACAATTAAGAACATTATAATATTACAACTTCTTAGTTTTATTTATTGCCTTACTGCTTAGGCCTCATGTAAACTTTATATTCGACTCATATAAATAATAATATCCTAAATTTTTTAAATAGTATATTATGATGTTTTATATTTGCTTCATAAAATATAGAATAATTCCCGGGGTAGGCCAATGGGCTTCTCCTTACTTTGGGTTCTGCTCTCAATAAAATTTGAATATCAATTACAGCAGTAATTATTGCATTTTTCAATGAGCTCATTGACACCATCCTTGTAGACTCTTAAGACCGAAAGTAACTTTAACCTTAAGCAATATGGCCCCTCCCGAAAATCAGTCCTGGAACCGCCCTTGCACTACTGCGATAGTCGGCAGTCGCGCTATTTTATAGTAACTGTTCTGAAAGCAATGAACGTTCGCTCATAGGGTCACTTTTGAATGTGTGCAGAGTAACGTCCTGCTTGGGTATAGGGAATGGGACGACGTCAAAGTCGGACAGCGACAAAGTCGGAGGGTGACAAATTAGGACACTTTAGAAACTGTCCGGGTTTGTCACCTGCATAAGGCCTAAAATCCAGACACTTTTATTTTTGTACAGATGCGTCAAAGTCGGACAGCGTCAAACCCGGACACTTTTACTTTTGAACCAAACTGTACATGCCCTTCAATCAGATGTCCAATGAGGGCCCTATATTCTCCCGTTTCTTGTCATTGGCTGGCCGTCTGCCCAATCAGTCATCATCGTTACTGAGTTCCAATAACTACGATGATATCTTGTTAATTATTTTATAGAACAAAAGCTAAGAAAGTGTTTACGATTTATTGCTTAACGAATCAAAAGAATATTATGTACTCTCTGCGCAAGGTTAGTAGCAAGGTTCGTAGAGCTTTCAGACCAGGTGTGCTTATTTATATAAGAGTAATGTTCGCAGCAAAGATGTCTTACGAGGACGTCCAGCTTATTCATAAATAAACAACATACCATAAAGTGTTGTCAACCTTAAGGGTATAATAATGGTACAGCTATTTTTAAATTGTCACTGGGCATGCAGAAAGAAAATGTAAACCATTAGTCGATTAATCTAATAATGCAAATAAATCAAAACAATTTATTAGTGTTATAAAATAACAGTTAACGAACGTTGGGTTAGTAGAGCCACGTAGAGCTTTCAACCCAGTATGATCATTTGCATAAGAGTAATGTTCGCAGGAAATATTCTTACAAGGGCGTACAGCTGATGCATAAATCAACAACATAGTAAAAGTATTGCCAACCTTACAGGGGATAATAATGGTACAGCTATTTTTAAATTGTCACTGGTCATGCAGAAAGAAAGTTTAAACCAGCGAGCACATAATATAATAGAGAAGACAAGTGCTTATACCCCGTGCATTAAAAGTGTGGCAAGATCCGCCATGTTGGTATGTCATAAAACCTGCAATCTACGATCTGCGAGCTCAATTCGCGGTAAATTTTCGCGACCAATACACGGCCATTATCAACAGAAATAGTTGAAGGATATTGCTGAAACGTTGCATGCTTATAGTATAGAGTCTGAGGATAACGATGGTCATAATTTAAAGTTAATAATAGTTTTATTAATTGGTGTATAAATGTTTTATTACACACTTGTAGATCTGTTTTCCAAAACCAGACGTAAAATAAACGGTATCAGGAAACTGACACATACTTTCTCCCTTTTAGCCCAATTTTAATGAATAAATTACTTTTTATTTACTAAATATAGAATACAAAGCACGGTCGAATGTACAGAAAATCTTGTAAACAAGTTGTTTTAAAAAACATCCACCCAAATCCCTGCTTTGGAGGCACTACAGAATCCATTGCTACACTCGTGGTTTTAAGAGGGGAAATGCCCCCTATTCCCCCCCAGGGTTATTAAGGGGCAACATATTTCTAATTTACTCTGTTGGTCAATGCTAACTTGACAAGCATATCAAGTTTGAATGAAATTTATCAGTAAATAAGAGAGAAATAGTAATTTTTGTATTCCCCTTAAGAATAACATTGGACAACGTACTGCGTTTACCGCAAAATGGAAATTCCAATTTTCTTCGCAACCAGCAATCGTAGAATAGTAATTAAAAAAACTAAATTATTTAGTTTTTTGAGCTCTTTTTAATGGTGAGTAGTAATATTTGTTTATGTTTATGTTTTTTTATGAAAAATCCAAAAAACTGAATTTTTGATGTTTTAAGTCCTGTAATTTTTGAACCCGAATTTTTATAGAGATGCGGATGGTGTCATTTTGTTGGAAAACTAAAGTTCTACAAATGACTAAAGTTTAATCAAAATTGTTAGAGCCGTTTTTGAGAAATTTGGATTTTTCATGTTTTTTGGCGGTTTTGGGGGGATAATTACCCTTAAAAATCAAAAATTCAAAAAAATGAAAAAAAACACCTGGAGATATCGTGGATTAGTACCTACATGCCAAATTTTATAAAAATCGGCCCATTGGTTAAGGCTCTAGCTCTGTACACATCCACACAGACACACACACACACACACACACGGACACACACACACACACACAGACAGACATCACGTAAAAACCAATTTTTTGGGTTCAGGGAGCACCAAAACGAATATTTCCACTAACAACTCAAATTCGAAAATTTTTACGAAAACTACTTTCTCCATATACTATGTATAAGGGGAGAAAGTCAAAGTTGTTCTATGGGGAAGTTTTTTATTTTTTGGTTAGAGACATTTTGTCAGCGGGAAAGTTGTAGATAAATAAACAAACTTCAATTTTTATTTCAAATTTTTTTCTCAAGTGGTCAGTTTTCTCAGAAATCCAGGTATAAGAACGCGGCAAAACTGTGTTTTGCCGCCGCCCGCTGCCACGCCGCGCCCGACCATTACAATATAAGCAGTGCATTGTGTTTGTTTTCCGGCTACGTTGTTGTTTATATTTGTATTTGTTAATTGGTTTTAGCTATAATTAGTAATCATATTGTATTAATTTAAGGAGCAGTAAATAAAAAACGAGTTCGCACGCAGCACGCTGACGTGAGGGAAGTGAATTTCCACATAAAAACTTTTAAAAGTAAAAATCAGTGTAAAAAAATACATTTATTCCAATTGTTTTTAAATCTGAAAACAGTGATTTTTTGGCTGTTCTGATGCTCCTGGTTTTATTTACCTGCAAAGCATATATACAATTTTGCGCATTATAATGTTAGGAGAAGGTCCAGGCAGGCTTGAAAATAGGCGTGAGGTTGCTGGGGATGATAAAATTATTCTAACAAAGGAATAACAGACTTTTTTATTGTAAAACCCCCATAAGACAATGTACTGTGTTTAGTCTAAACATATTTTCTTTAATAACTCGGTAATTATGTGTGCTAGAATATCGAGAGAGGGCTTAAAACTTTCACCTCAATAATTCCCATCTTTTTACATGCATACATTTTACATACGGGGCTTTTTTGACCCTTTTTGGGCCTAAAAACTCGAAATTTGAAATATTAATCCCCAAAAAAAGGGTTTAGAGTTTTCCGATTTTTTTGCCCAATGAACTTGTCCAACTGATTGTAGAAAGGAACGTCCCTGCCAAATTTGAACTAAATCGGACAAAAAATGTGACCGCTAGAGTGCAAACACACACACACACACACACACACACACACACACACACACACACACACACACACACACACACACACACACACACACACACACACACACACACACACACACACACACACACACACACACACACACACACACACACACACACACACACACACACACACACACACACACACACACACACACACATACACACATATATATATATATAAAATTTTGAACGACCCCCCAAAACGTGTTCAGGGGGTCACGTTAGGAACTTCTATGGTGGTCCCGGGCTTAAGTTTCACCGTGCGGGTCATGCTAATAGTTCATTTTCCAAAGGAAATTCACTAAAAACATCTAAGTAATAACTCGGTTTCAGTTACTCATTCATACGTTTATAATATCCCCGATGTTTCACTATGTAGATGATATGCGTATTAAATAACTTAGTCCAAATATTCGTAAACCATTAATCAACATTCATTGACCAATAGATGTTTGCCCAAGTTCATGGTTTTACATTTTTCTAACAATATTTTTTCACTTAGACTTATAGTTCGGTACTTCTAGACTTATACAGTAGTTAGGTACTTCTAAAACAACTGTCGCAAAGTTGGTAGATTGTTACCACACTTGTAGAAGGTTTTACAAACCCTTAATTTACGAATGAAAATTTGTAATGATTTTTAAATGTAAAGAATAGTACAAATGTATATTTTTTATTGATTCCAAATGTATTTTCGATAAATAAAAAATACTGTTTATTATATATAAATTACAACTCGTCATTTTATTTTCGTTGTTTGTGGCTTATACAAAAAGAATCATTAATATATCTAGAGCGACTAGAATTTATAGAGAATTATAGAAATATTCAATACAATTATGGCTAAACAAAGATATGTTTTAACCAATTACGCGTATTTAAATAAATTAAAACTATGCGCTCTTATGAAAAGTAATCCCAGCGGGTGTTTAATACCCAGTTTTATTTTTAATAGGTGTCCGGTCATTAAAACCAAATCCAATACAATTTACAATATCGTGTTAAGTCGACATCGACATCTTAGGCCTACAACAAACAGCCGTGTCTACCCTCACTGCGACTATCTGATAAAGTGTGTGGCGGTGCGTGGTAGACGCTCGGACTAGAGCGGCGCCGCCATCTTTGACTGTCACATCCGACCGCCAGGCTGGCGGTTCTCAGCGCTCAGAGTAGCTTCTCTATTGTATTATGTGCTCGCTGGTTTAAACCCATAATCCATTAATTTAATAATACAAATAAATCAAAACAATAATTAGTTCCATAAAATAACAGCTGATAAAATTATGTAATTAGTTAAACAATGCTTATTTTAATTACAATGATGAGGAAAATATATTACTCGTACGATAAATCTCGTGTTTCCAGCATCACTGCAGATTGGATTGGTTATCACGTGACATAACAGCTGTTTTTACGAGGTCTCTTCTGGTTAACTAGAAAACCTTAAATAAATCGACTGAGCAAACCTTAACAAAGTATGTATGGACCTTGTTCCTTACGTACACTGCGTGCCATAGACATTAAATTGGGTGGCAAGATGTATAGTTTACTTTTAGGTATTTTTGTAATTTGGGCATCAAAGGTAATAACATAAAAATGCTGTAAGTACATTTTTCCGTCATTTCACTGTACAATCAAACATCGTCAGCTCTATTTATATAATTTATTTAATCTTAATAGGTGTGCTTAAAATGTTATTTGGGCAATGAAAATATACATAAACGCCATATTGCTTTTACATATAAATATTATTGCGTGAGCATATTATACAGTACTACGTAACATAGCTCAGTTTAGATAAAAAAAATCATAGTTGACCTCAATATTAATATTTTTAATATTTACAGTTTGGAAGGTCATATAACTTTAAAAATAGAATAGTAAATACGTTTTTGGATTTCTGTACGAGTGCTGCATTTAAGGCTACTAGTAAAGTTACCAAGGAAGATTTTAGAGAGCTTCTTGAGAAGGCAGGGGAGCATCACGAACTTTAAGGGGTTTGGGGATGAGGGTCATTGTTTCGCCTAGCATGGCGGACTGGTAGACAGTAGTCAGTGAAAAAATTTGGGTAGGGAAAAAGTGTCCGGTTTTGTCGGGTGCGTAAGACGTCAACCCGGACACAACACTTTTTTTGTACAGATGCGTTAAAATCGGACAGCGACAAATCGGGACTAAAAATGTGTCCGTGCGGATTTGACGCTGTCCGACTTTGGTGCGGTCCCTGGGGAATCATTACGAAAATAGATCCATCCATTTATCCTTAAATTGCACCTTTTCATAAAAAAAACCTTTCCAGCTTGTACCTTCATTTTATTCTATTTTACCTTAACCTTGCTGATTATATACATACACTGTAGTGTATCGTTTCGGTGCTATGCATCTTTGCATAAAGCACGTTCTCTTGTCCCTATTACATTGCGTTTGTTTAAACGTTTTATGTTATAATTAGTATAGGTCCCTTGAGTCAACCTTGGTTCCTCGGTTTAGATAGTCATAGGTATAACTGTTATTGTTATAACTGTAATTAAAGAAGTGAAAGAGCGAACCAAATTGCTAACCTCAATGATTCACTAAAATAACAATAGGAATTAAAGTCGAGTATTTTAGTTAGTTAATAAATAATTTTACTTTTTAAATAAGAACTTTTTGACACACGTGTCTCCTGTACTCCAATCGTATAATAAGCGTGCGACACTAAACATACATGCATAACTGACCTAAGCTGGTTGGTTAGTCGGTACTCTCCTGCTCCTCTGCCAGTCCTCGGCGTTATTTATAACTATTTGGTGTCTACGGGGAACTATTCTTCGCACGGGGATCTCGCACTACCCATCAAGAAACCGACCCAGAACAACCAAGGGATCTCTGGAGTTGTTTGTACCCAGTTAGTTTGAAATAGTCACATATTATTGTACATTTATGTTGTTACATAGAAGTCTATGAGGCTGAGCCCTAATATGCATAGGCTGATAAAAAAAAGCATATGCAAGACATGGCGTGGATGGCATGGTGGAGGGTGGTAATTTGGAGTGCTTATTGTAATGTAACAACAGTGCGTTCTTTGCAGCAAATTTTATAAACCTTATACTATTAATATAATGATCTTAAAATAAACAGCACTGCAACATATAATGCCTACCTTATGTAAAATGAAGTTAGGAAGTAGTACTGCCAACCAATGGACTTATATTGATTTTAGTTAATTTTTGCCCGTTAAGGATGGGATTACAAATCCTATATGTTAGCTACCTACCTGCACAATTTTACCTCAATCGGTTCTTGAGATTTCGCGTCATAACGGAAAAGAAATGACGCTAGACAGTCTGTCACACCTTATTCCTGCTGTAATATCATAGATAAACAGTAGGTTATAAAACATGATTTCATAGTTTAATTTTCGATTTTTTTTTTAATACGCTTTTCAATCAAATCCCCACCAAGGGCCAGTGACCCCGGCGACCACCCAATCAGAGCCACACTCCTCTCACCCGGGGTGGAAAAAAACACAGGGTTTAATTGAAAATGTGATTTGTAGCGCGTTGAAGACCTGGAATCCGCGTCAACTACGTTTGCGGCGACCCAATTGCGCAACCTCTGGGGGTTTTTGCGTCCCGGGCCCCATTCCGGACCTCCACTGCTGTTTTTGGGTGGCCACTTATTCTCACGGTCGCCTCTAACGCATCGTCGTAGCCGGTGTGGGGTTTAAAATTACGACCGAGGCGACCGAGGAGATCAGTATTTGGTTATATCTGTCGATCCGAATATTTTTTATACTGTACAAGACATTATGTATGACGAGTCACATGATGTAAATATCATGGACGAGTCCTTGTCCACTCGTTGAATCATCCATTACAAAATGTTGTAGGTACAAGAAAATTAACTAGATTAATAATTTTTGGAAGGGGTTTGACCATTATGTTAGCGACATACCTCAGTCATGTTATCAAACCTATTTTAAATCAAACAAAACTGTCTTGCTAGATCGTGTGACTTTACTCGATCATATCACAATGCTATAATAATTTAATAACTTATTTTCTTGTACAACTAAATATAGAGTTTAATCGGGCCGATTCTAGTAACTGATGCGTCATTAGACTCTATTGGTATAGATGGTAAAATAACAAAGAAAATTGTAGATTTTATATTGTTCATGGAGTAAAAACAAAATATGTTCCTCAGAAGAAACACAAGGGAAATTCGTTAGAGATGCACTTCTTTTACACTTCTGTCATATATTGGCAAACTAAATCTAGAATTTTACTGAAGCGATGCCGTATATTGAGATTTCCTTCTGGTTAGATTTGTATCTGATGATGCACTTTGTTCAAGTTGATGGTACTGCATATAGAATAATTAACAATTTGTTGACCAAGTCTTCAATCCTAGGAGTTGATACGCACCAAGGAGGGTAAACTTACTTATACTTTACAGTTTTATAGAGAGTAAACACCAAACAACATTTATAACTACTAGCTGATACATCGAGTGCTTGAGGTGCCATGGTGATATGATACTATGTTAAATTACACCTTCTGTCAAAAGATTAGATAATTCTCTGGAACAAATTTCGACAGATCAAATACGTACAATAATATTTGAAAATACATTTTCTATAAAAATATTAGTTTTATCTTATCGTTCCACCGTAACCCGTACTTCTATCACACCCATTCTGCCAAATCCCGAATCCCTACTCTACCCCCTGTATTCAATCCCGAATAACTCCACAACCCCTATGTACAATCCCGAATCCCTACTCTACCACCCTCTAACCCGTACTTCTATCACACCCATTCTGCCAAATCCCAAATCCCTATTCCTCACCACCTGTCCCACTCCCCTGCTCCACACACCCCTCTGCTCAATCCCAAACCCCTACTCCACACCCCCTCTGTCCAATCCCGAATCCTACTCCACAACCCCTCTGCCCAATTCCGAATCCCCACTCCACACTCCCTCTGCCCAATCCCAAATCCCCACTCCACACCACTTCTGTCCAATCCCGAACCCCTTCCCCACACCCCTCACTAACCAATCTCAAACCCCTCCCAAACTCCACACTCGACCTCCTCTACCCCAGCCGCGCTCGTGCCCTCTCCCCACCGATCACTTCCTCCACTTCCTCACGGCCGTTACTTCACCACCCCGAGGAAGTAGACCCGATTCACACGCCGAAAGTAAAAGTCGGCCACTGAGGATGCTGGGGTGTGAAAGTCCCGGACCGGTCGCGGCAGACAGCCTGGCTCCACCGGGCCCCGGGCCCCCGTCAATGAAATGTTAATTGGAATAGAGAAACCGCTCGTCTATTGTGGCCGGACTTTCTCCGCGGGATTTGGGCACTTGCCGACTGCGAGCTTTCCGGGATCGAATTTGGGCTGGGGCGGGTTTGGGGGTTACAGTTTGTCGGGGTAAAGAAGTCTTCGGAATTATTAACGTCACATCGAGGGTTCGGCTTTTTTACAGTCCTCGTCTAATATTAGGCCTAATGGGGAACACAGTATTGATAGTCTCTACAATAACAAATATTTCCGAAATACCCATATCATTGCGCGATCTACCACCCTCCATCATCCTCGCATTGTAATAATTGTTACTTCTGGAGCAAACCCCACTGCAATTCTTACAACATTCTCTCTGGCAATCCTGAAGAATTGTTGCAGTGGAGGGAGGTTGGTTTTCAGACGTTGCCAGGGACAATGGAAGTTTACAGTATTTTTTAACAAAGGAGTAGGTTGGGGCCACTTAATATATAATTTCAATAGTTAGCCAGTTAAAACTGAAAAAATAGGGACTATGAACGAGTCCTCAAGCAATTTAATAGAGTAAGACAGTTTGTATAAATTTTCAGACGTTGATTAAGGACTCATTTTATCATTTAGTCGGTCTTAGTTACGGCCAGAAACTCAACGAACATTTTGGCCGTCTCCCTCACCGGAGTTTTATATGATTAGTACAATTGTAAAACAATATTATAAATATTGTATGATTCTGCAGTTGCCGGCAATTTTTTATACTTGCTACTAACTGAAAAAAAACAGTATCATGAAATCAACGTGGTTTAGTTTTCTTTTAGTCCATTTAATCATAAGTACCTGCGTTGTTTTGAATGCTAGAAAGCTTTCATTCAGTCATCATTGCCGAATACGCACTCCGTTATTTTTCGTCAGATTTATTTAAATTATACATTATTGGATACATAAAAATACTTGGGCTGACAAATGACAACCAAAAACTACCAGTTAAAATGGGAAGATTTATGGCAATATATACAATGTACATGTTATTATTAGGCTAATGCGGCGAAGCATTGAGGGGGTTTCAGGGTCGTATTTAGGATCGTTGTGGCCCCTGGCGGCTCTCTCCAGTGAGGCCTATCTATTTTTTGCTTAAAGATTAATTTGTTACAATTACGATTGGATTACAATTGATTTTAGACTGTTTTCATGGAGTTTCATAAAATACTTAGATCCTCTCATTTCTTCCGTAGCTTTCATAAATAAGTCAAAACTATCTTTTTTTCTCAACCTAGCTTACAAGAGAATGTAACACTTTAACCGACACTAAAAGTGCTACGGAGGGCTTTTGCAAAACTCTGTTGATTTTCAGTACTATCACGTCGTTTGATCGGCGAATAGATCTAGCGACTAGCTAATTTTTTGGATCGATTCAAGTAGTGCCAATTATTCTTGAGTTTAGAGTATTTTCGAGCGAGTATTTGCCATCAGAAATATATTGTTGTTGGTTGGTAGTTTCAATTGGTAGTGTAATGGGATTTGGATAACACATTCAAGATTTGATAGTGTAAATAACATGGTTTCTAACTAATATATAGCAATACACACGTTTGGCCAGTACAATCAATCTAGAATATGTATTGACAGAAAACATGGTTTGACCGTTGTTTTAGGCCGATAATACACAGCCCGGTTGCAATTTTCCCAATATCGCTTGGTCTGGACTTTGCTTATAACCACTTTTTGACCGAAATTGTATTTTCCGCCGTAATTTACGGCCAATTTTACGCGATCCAGACGCTATTTCTGGCCGACATGTGTCGCGAAGTCAATTTCGGCCTGCTTTAAGTGGCTCGGACACCGTTTTTGGCCTATATTATCTTTAACGTCGTCATTATCGGCCGTTATTACGTGGTCTAGTCTTCATTTTGGCCGAAATTAAGTTTTCCGAAGTAGTTTATAGCCGATATTACGCGGTACGGTTGTCATTTTCACACGTTCGGTTGTTTTTTATGACCGATTCATCTTTCTCTGCCGTCTTTTGCGGCCGTTACTACGCGATTTTGGGGTCGAGATCGTCGGGAAACCCTCGCTTGAACTTTTCGAGTATTTTTCAAAACGTTTAGAGTTTTTAAAACAAATTTTCGAGTACACTACTAGTTAATAAATGATTCCATCTCAACCATAATTTAAAAAATAATTTATGAGGTAAAAATAGGAAAGCAGAACTAATGTATAAATAACAATTTTTTCATAACAACATTTTTTTCTGAGTGAAAATGGTTTTTTTCCAAGAGAAAAATATATTAAGGGAGGCCCCAAGTGAAGCCCCCTCCCAGGCCGAGACCCCCAGCAGCCGCCGTGTCCGCCGGTAGGGAAATACGATACGGCCCTGGGGGGTTTCGGTATAGTTTTCTGAATTTTAGCGAATTTCCCCTATAGGGAAGAAGCTATTACCGTAGTCGGCATGGTAAGACCTAGGCCCGGGACCATGATAACTTTTCGTTTTGAGGTCCCCAGACCCCCAAAACACCATTCGTTCGAAACTGTATATATATATATATATATATGTGTCCGTGAGCACGATAACTCTCGTAAAAATTATCCGATTTTGATGAAATTTGGTATAAACGTGTAAAGCAACATTTATGACTTTAAGTTCGAAAACCAGCCAGATCGCTCTATCCGAAGGGGTATTTTGGGGGGGTTTTGTACCCCAAAAATGGGTTTTTCGAATTTTTTACATATAATTTTGGAAATCGTCAAATTTTATTTTTTCCCATTGGATTCAGCTTAAAAAAACACACAATTTGGTATTTTGATCATTTCTCTACGTCAATTGGTTACCGAGATATTGAAAGTGCTAAACACAGTACGTTGTCTTAATGTTATTCTTATGGAGGAAAATAAAAATTTTATATCTCGCTTATTTATGAACGTATACTGACGAAACCTGGTATACGGCTTCATCTGGTTGTGGACCATTGATATTTGCTCCAAAAAAATTTTGTACCCAAAGCTCCCGTAGCAGCAAACCTGCGTACTCAGCCCCATGTTATTCTTATGGAGAATAAGTAACGGGTTATCTGCCTTCATTATGAAAATAAATTAATGAAATTTGGCATGTGGCTTTACCTACATGAGTTATATTGATATTTGTATAAAACCCTATTTTTTGTCTTCCTTGCTTCAGCAAACCTGCATACTCAGCTGCCATGTTATTCTTATGGAGAATAATTAAAATGTCATAAATCGTTTATTTATGAATCTATATTGATGAAACTTGGTATATGGCTTTATGTGGTATTAAGATACATATATATGTATTGGAAATTCGCTTAGTACGCAGGTTTGCTGCTACGGGGGTATTGACACATACTGAAGTACTTATGAATATTGTTATATGTTATACGTTTGGGTATTATCACGATAACACCTTCAACTTTGTTAGACGGGTTCTCTATATTAGCGAATTTCCCCTATAGGGAAGAAGCTATTACCGTAGTCGGCATGGTAAGACCTAGGCCCGGGACCATGATAACTTTTCGTTTTGAGGTCCCCAGACCCCCAAAACACCATTCGTTCGAAACTGTATATATATATATATATATATATATATATATATATATATATATATATATATAAGTGTCCGTGAGCACGATAACTCTCGTAAAAATTATCCGATTTTGATGAAATTTGGTATAAACGTGTAAAGCAACATTTATGACTTTAAGTTCGAAAACCAGCCAGATCGTTCTATCCGAAGGGGTATTTTGGGGGGGTTTTGTACCCCAAAAATGGGTTTTTCGAATATTTTACATATAATTTTGGAAATAGTCAAATTTTAGTTTTTCCCATTGGATTCAGCTTAAAAAAACACACAATTTTTGTATTTTGATCATTTCTCTACGACAATTGGTTACCGAGATATTGAAAGTGCTAAACACAGTACGTTGTCTAATGTTATTCTTATGGAGGAAAATAAAAAATTGTATATCTCGCTTATTTATGAACGTATACTGACGAAACTTGGTATACGGCTTCATCTGGTTGTGGACCATTGATATTTGCTAAAAAAACTTTTTACCAAAGGCTCCCGTATCAGCAAACCTGCGTACTCAGCCCCATGTTATTCTTATGGAGAATAAGTAACGTGTTATCTGCCTTCATTATGAAAATAAATTAATGAAATTTGGTATATGGCTTTACCTACATGAGTTATATTGATATTTGTATAAAACCCCATTTTTTGTGTTCCTTGCTTCAGCAAACCTGCATACTCAGCCGCCATGTTATTCCTATGGAGAATAATTAAAATGTCATACATCGTTTATTTATGAATGTATATTGATGAAACTTGGTATGTGGCTTTATGTAGTATTAAGATACATATACATGCTTTGGAAATTCGCTGAGTAAGCAGGTTTGCTGCTACGGGGGTATTATAATATCATACATTAAAAATTATCGTTTTAAGTAAACTTTAATAATTTTGTAAGAATTAATGGTAGTTCAATTTAAATATGTTTTCGAAACAGTTTGAGGGAAATATGTTTACTGTCTCCAATTTAATTAAAATCAAAGTTGACTTTATGACCATCTAAATATTTCCGAGTCGATAGCAATGCCATAAGAATTATTTCATAGAATTTGTACAACTGTTTATAAACATTATTACAAATAAGAAAACGAATTAAAACGTTATTAAATGGATATAACACCATACCTAGATAATGTCTATAAACTTGGATTATTTTTGGGGGATTTTTAACAAAGCTAAATTATTATTTTACTAAAATTTTGTAATTTTAACAATTTAGTCAAATACGGAAATTTAGAATTTATATACTTTAGAAACGAGTAAAGAAATTGTTTAAATTTGAACCGCACGGGGATCTAGCAGGCATAGAGCCAGACGTTTTAGAGTTTATTTACATTATAATCAGCTGACTAAGTAAATCAAATAAAACTCCATAAAATTAACATTGAAACTTTGAAAGCCTGCAGTGCAAAGCTCTGAAGATGTAGGTTTATCCCCTGAACCCCAAAAGGCACATCTAGAGAGTAAGAGCTTTTCATTGATACCAAATAAAGTTTTAGGGGTCTAAAATCGCCGAACAAAAATCAATACATTATTGTAACAATATATCCTATACTCTAATACGAGTAAGGTTTGCTTGCTTGCATGCTTTCGACACTGATCTCAAAAACGGCTCCACCGATTTCCTTCAAATGTTCGAAATAACTAATTTATGGGATACAAATAAGTTATAGACAGACCTCCTCCCCAAAAAAATCAAATAATGCAAAAAAAAACTAAAATAAAAAGTAAAAAAAAAATAACACTGGGCTTATGGAGTTTCAAATCAAAACAAAAGAATTGGAACAGCTGTTCACAATCAACCAGGGAACTGTCAAAGTAATTTGAGTGATATTTGAGAGAAGATTAAATAGTGATATAGAGTAGTAAAATAAATCAAAGGGGCATTGAGCTATGAATAACAACTGGAGTGACCTTAAAAATGTAGAAAAGAGGCAAATGAGTTACACAGATCTTATTATCAGCAGGGGGAAGTGGTGAAATATTACTCCAAGTCATCTAAACAAACTGACTGGCCTTCCCCCGAGCAAAGCTTGGCCCCCAGGTACTATTTCCTAACTAGGACAACAAATGCGCAAAATTCATCTTAGTAAGTAATATCGGAGTAATTGAATTGAAACCGTAGATAGAAGACCGAAAGCGAAGACAAGTAATACTTTGAATGCCCAACTTCTTAAACATTCCGCATGTTTAGCATCTCCAAGTCTAGCAATCCGCTTAAAGTACACACGATTAATTTTTGTTTATTGCTCTTGCCGGAGCTTTCGTTCTTTCATGAAGATCCGAAGTGCCGATCGGGGCCGATACAGCGGTCGGGCCGTTTGTGTCGGTGCTGCGCTCACGCGGGCGATGCAGGCACTGATAGCTGGGGTCATGGGTCGCGGGGGAGGGGGGGCACGAGCGCCAAAATATCACCCGGTGCACACGGGCCACGCTGCACGACCCGCTACGGACCGTATATTTGATTTGTCGTTCTAGTGTGTCTGTGTCGTACTCTTTACCGTCGAATAGCTTAAACGGGATCAAACACTTTCAATGTTCAAATTTTAATCATCTTAAGAGGGGGCACCAGTTATGAAACTTTTGGTGATTTATCTGCTACCCCCTTAAGGCCAATCCCTCCTGCTACTTTCAAAGCGTTATCGGATTGTCCGATGTCGTTGACTTATGAATAGTTTTAAGGAGCACAAAAATATACCTAACGATTTCAGTGAGCAAAATTTTGATGTCACAAATAAATAATAATTGATAGAAAAATTCTAACTATTCAATATTACGACTTTGTATGGGTGAAATACTTTGGATATCGAAATTTTGACACTGAAAACGCTAGTTGTATTTTATATTTTTTAAATGAACCAAAAATCATCGATTTCGGATAACCCGTTGAGGAGGACCTGCTTTGAAAGTTAACATTTGTCTTATGGGAGACGCAGGTAGATGCAGGGAACTGGACCCCCTCTTAAACAAATTCGATACAGTTGAATTCCCATAAATGTGTTATTCTAATCACATTCACAATGAAAATCTTTTCCAAAAGACAAGTATTGTGGGAAATGTAAAGTTACCCTAGAATAGACAAAGAGCAAAATACATTCTCCTTTTTAAGTAGCCTAGGTCAGTTGATTTTTCATTGTATCCCACAAAGATAGTTTACGAAATTAAAGGTTAATTAATAACATAGCTTTTAGAACACCAGAAAAACCTATTAAGCCTTATAATAAACATAAACACTAGCAAGAAGTTGCAAACTAAATTAAGAGGGGGCTCCAGTTGCCTGTTTACCTGTTTCTCCCATACGACCAATGTTAACTTTCAAATTTCAGTGAGCAGATTTTTTGGAAAATATTGAATATTTTGGAATTTGATTGAACGATCATTATTTATAATATCAAAATTCTGCTCACAGATATCGCTAGGTATTTTTTTTCTAGACAATGAGCCACGAATAAACGATTTCTAATAATCTGTTGAGGAAGGGCGGCATTTGACAGTTAACATTGTCCTTATGGAAGAAACAGGAATACATGTGAAATGTAACACGATAGGAGCCCCCTCTTAATTACACTAGCTAGAGGCTAAAGCATCGATAGAACGTTAGTAATGCCAAATACCCCCGTCGCAGCAAACCTGCATACTCAGCGAATTTCCAATGAATATATAACATAACACATTATAACACTTAACAGGATTCATAAGAAATGTATTCACAAACAAGCGATATTTAAAATATTAATTATCCTCCATAAGAATAACATTGGGGATGAGTACGCAGGTTTGCTGCAACAAGGCACACAAAATAACGGGTTTTTATGCAAATATCAATAGACTCTCATCTTAGTCAAGTCACATACCATGTCCAAGTTTCATCCATATACATTCATAAATAAGCGATATATAACATTTTAAGTATTTTCCATAAGAATAACATGGGGACCAAGTACCTAGGTTTGCTGCTACAGGAGACATAGGCAAAAATTTTTTTGTGCAAACAACAATAAACCATAACCAGATCAAGCCATATACCAAATTTCGCCAGTTTATGTTCATAAATAAGCGAGATATACAATTTTTCTTTTTCTCCATAAGAATAACATTAGACAACGTACTGTGTTTAGCACTTTCAATATCTTGGTAACCAATTGACGTAGAGCAATGATCAAAATACCAAATTGTTTGTTTTTTTAAGCTGAATTCAACGGTATAAAAGAAAAATTTGATTTAAATTAAAATTACATGTAAAAACCCCAAAAAACACATTTTTGGGGTACAAAACCCCCCAAAAACCCCCCTTCGGATGGTGCGATTCATCTGGTTTTCGAACTCGTTCAAATAAATGGTACTTTAAACATTTGTACCAAATTTCATTAAGATCGGACCTTTTTTACGAGAGTTATCGTGCTTACGGACACACACACACACACACACATATATATATATATATATATATATATATATATATATATATATATATATATATATATATATATATACAGTAGAACCTCGATAATACGACTCTCAAGGGGATCTCTAAAATAGTCTTCTTTTCGAGGTGCACTTGTAATTGAGGGTCGTCCTATCAAGGTGGGTTTCACAAAAAGACGTGTTATCGAGGTCACAGACTTTTTACCAAGCACATTTTTTATGAAAAATTTCTAATAAGTTGTGTTTTAAGTAGAAAAGTACTGTATAAATCAGTCATAAATAAAAGAACAAACGTACAAGTAAAACAAACTTCTTTATTATTGCGACAGTAAGAAAAAAATCAACAGACTCAGTTCACTAAAGTAGTGTATAGAGTTAATAAGCTCGAAATACAGTAAACCTTAACCTATTGTGAAATACGCAATAAAATACTGTAATGTTAAAAAATGAAAATCTACATATTGTTTCAACTAAAAATACAACACAAAATCAGGTTTTTCTCATAAACTTGTATACACTGTATAGACAGTGTTCTACTTAAACGTTACGTTTTTATAATGGAGAGCATGCGATGATGCGACTGACCCTTGATAGACAAGGAAAGGCCGGAATGGGAAGGGGGTGGGGAAAGGGGTTTTCCTGTTAAGACCTGAGCCCAAGACGTTGTTGTTTACTTAAAAACATAAGTTCTAACCGTGAGAACTAACTATGCGTGAGAAAGGTTTAGTCGTGCTATAAAGGTTCCGTAACGCAAAACGGCGCGCTATTGAGGTTAGAGTCGTGTAATAAAGGTTCGTTTACCCAAAGAAGCGTGTTATTGAGGTGGGTGTCGTGCTATAGAGGTTCAGTTATTTGAAAAGACGCGCTATAGAGGTTTATTTAATAGTAATATGAAATTACAAAAAGACGTGCTATCGAGGTATTTATTTGAAAATGAGTCGTGTTATAGAGGTATTTATAACATTGAGAGTTATGGGAGATTCACGGGGATTAGAAAATCAGACTCATTATCGAGGTTTTTGTCTTATCGAGGGTCGTCGTAGCGAGGTTATACTGTATATATATATATAAATACATATATACAAATTTGAAAGAATGGTGTTTTTGGCATCTGGGGACCTCAAAATGAAAAGTTATCATGGTCTCGCGCTTAAGTCTTACCATGAGACCTACGGTAATAGCTTCTTCCCTATAGGAGAAATTCGCTAAAATCGAGCGAGCTGAGAAGAGCTTGGCACACAATACCCCCCCCCCCCCTCACCCCGGTTATATGCTCGGGGGTCTTGCGTAAACAGTTTATAAGACTAACGATGTAAGTTATAGCAACTTGATTGTCTTCTTTAAGGTGTACAGGAGCGGCGTTGCCACTTGCGATACTGGAACAAAGGAATTAATTTAACTATTAGTTCAATAATTTCAAATTATCAATGTTATATTTGTTTAAAGATAGCATTATAAATGCGTTAACAAACTGGCTATGTCCATGTAAAATTGTCAGTAAACAAAAACATATGTTATTGATGATACAGTAGTAATTTACCGGTGGTATGGTTCTTATTTGCTTTCTTTATTACTTAATTACTTATTTAATTACTTACTTATGATTCTAAATTATTAACTCTTAACTAATTATCTACTCGGATGTGCTCGGGAAATATGGATATAAAAGTGACGCTATCGGATCTGTGGGCAATGGCTACCATGTGCTAAGCCTAGCTTGTCTTCACAATAATGAGTGTTGCTACCTACAAAATTCACTAGGCTATTTAAATATAGCTCACAAATGCTCTTATTTGACTTATCAATAAATACATTTCTACCTATGGTCTTCTTTGGTTTATTGTAGTGAGTAGAATGTGTTTTGTAATTAATTTGGATGTCAACAGAAGGTAGGTGTACAATTTCTAAAATATCTTTGAACTATTTGAATGAAATACAAAGTACAGAGGAACAATATAATATTTATTTATCTAGTAATACAATTATGCTTTAAAAAGTTATCAATCAAAGGGATTTACAAATAATCTACAATTCAGGGGAACAGTTACAGTGAATGGCCTAGGCTAGAAGATGGATGACAATAATACATGTAGGCTTAAGACTAAATGTTCATATTTTTGATTCTAGATGGGTTCTTTTATAAATGAGGGCTCTTTTTCTCAGGGGGGAAGTATCGTGCTGACTTGAATAACGTTGAAATGATAGGTGAAAGAAGATTTAGTCCAATTAGGCTTATGCTGTTTACAAATTGCAACAATGAAAAGTTTTGGTGTTGTCCAAAAGAAAAGTCCAATGGTTTTCACTGAATTTACTGATGATTAAAATACTTAAGTTAAATTTAGAAAAGATAGTTCAATGGAATAATATACTCTTGATGTTAATTTAACTCTCAGAACATTAGACTTGTTCTATTTAATGTCTGTATTCTTTCAAGTCCCTAATAGAATACACAATGGAAGTGGTTTACCAATCAGCTTACAATGTTCTTCGCTCAGTACCAATTTTTGGGGATAAAACAAAGAAAAAGGGAATGAATTTAAAATGGTATTATATTGAGCAGTGAATTCCTAATAAATGAGCACTAAGCAATTCAAAACTTAGGCCATACTGGGTGAATTTAAGTAGGAACTGTGTCCTGCACAGATTTTAGGTCTTAACACTATGGCATCTGGAACAAGAAGGAAGATCTAGCAGAGATGAGGTCTGGAAGCATGGTCCATTGTTGAGAAGCACATGGTCACACAATTGTTAACACTGGTCACTGTAATTTAGATTCCTTAAGGACTATTTTTGAAAAGTATATTATATTAAATTTTAATTCTATTGCAATCCTCTCACATAAATTATATCTAAAATATTATTATTAGTAAACATATTAAATTAAGTGAGTAGGCTATTAGGTGTGGATAGGCTGTGAATAATTATTGGTGATTAATTAATGAAATACATATTATTTTACAACTGCACAGATAAATAAACATTAAATATATAGAGGGGAATAATTTTCTGAGGAGTGTTGATAAGGATGATTATTATTAGGCATGAACATAGGGCAATTAATACAAATAACACATTTAGGGGAAATTAATTAATTAACACATTGATAGGGAAACTTAAATATAAAATAACACATAATAGGAAAATTATCACTAAATAATGAATGGATGACAATAATACTATATGGTTGACTATTAAAATTAACAATATAATTTCCGTTTATACTAAATCAACTGTTTAGAGTGATAGGGTCTACCAAACACAAAAGTAATGGTTTAATACTCTAACAATTCCAAAATGGCGGTCATTTTACTCAGTATTTACAGGAATAACTTCTTTATCGAGTAATAAATAACCAAGCTGATGCAGTTTACGTGTGACCGGACATAGCCCATCTTTAGTTTCTCCACAATACTATAACGACAATACAAGATAACGAGAACTCAACAGCTCAGTTATTAATTGCTCAGTTACAAATAAACCGTATTAGAAAGAAAATACCCCCGTCGCAGCAAACCTGCATACTCAGCGAATTTCCAATGGATATATAATGTCTTAATACTACAAAAAACCACTTACCAAGTTTCATAAAAATATATTCATAAATAAGCGATATACACAATTTTAATTATTCTCCATAAGAATAACATTGGGGCTGAGTACGCAGGTTTCCTGCAACAAGGAACACAAAAATGGGGTTTTATGCTAATATCAATATATCTCAACTAGGTGAAGTCGTATACCAGTTTTTATTAATTTATGTTCATTTAAGGGAGACATAGCATTTCATTATTATCCATAAGAATAGCATGGAAGCTGAGTACGCAGGTTTGCTGCTACGGGAGCCTTTGGCAAAAAATTGTTTTTTGAACAAATATCAATAGACCACAACGAGATCAAGCCGTATACCAAGTTTTGTCAGTATACGTTCATAAATAAGCGAGATATAAAATTGTTCTTTTCCTCCATAAGAATAGCATTAGACAACGTACTGTGTTAAGCACTTTCAATGTCTCGGTAACCAATTGACGTAGAGGAATGATCAAAATACTAAATTGTGTGTTTTTTTAAGCTGAAACCAATGGTAAAAATTAAAATTTGACTGTTTCAAAAATTATATGTACAAAATTCAAAAAAAATTTTGGGGTACAAACCCCCCTCAAATATCAAATACCCCTTCGGATGGAGCGATCTGGCTGGTTTTCGAACTTAAAGTCATAAATGTTACTTTACACGTTTATACCAAGTTTTATCAAAATCGGATCATTTTTACGAGAGTTATCGTGCTCACGGACACACACACACACACACACACACACACACACACATACATATATATATATTCAGTTTCGAAGGAATGGTGTTTTTGGGGTCTGGGGACCTCAAAACTAAAAGATATCATGGTCCCGGGCCATGTCGGATCACAAACAACCGAGTTATCAGTTTTTTTCTATATTCGGTTACGCGATTTAATAGGACTACCATACTTAAGAGCAGTATGGTGATATTGTTTGTGATCTGATTTTAACAAACAAGTCTCATTTGATTTGGATTTAAATGTTCTATCTTTTTGATAATAAAAACAATTTTCTTAATATTTACGGTTTTCATGAAATTCGGCATTAAAGATTTTAAATGGCCGCCATATTGAAACGGCTTGAGGTATTGGAACGAAATTTTTCAAGATATTTTTACCTTCTAAACTACACATTTGTACCAATTTTGAAATTTCTATCTCGAAAAATGCTCAAGATATAAAATAATTTTTAAAAATCACAAACAGACCGACAGACAGAAATCTAGGCATTTTAGACCCATACTTCTACGGCATTTTATGTTTGTCTTAGCCCAAGGAATGTCCACAAAATATGTCCAGACAATTTGGAAACACCCTGTATGTGGTATATAAAGTAGGAACAAAAGTCAGTATAATAGTAGTATAAGTATAATAGTGTATAAGTAAGCAAAATACATGATTTTATTACTGATTTATAATTGAAAATTATTCGTTTTCTATGGAATACGTCTGGAGTTCAAACCGTTCTTGTATCACAATACTGTACTATCATGTTCCTTAATCTAGGTTGAGAATGGATCACAATATTATCGATTGATTAAACGACAAATCCATTTAAACTATGTAAATGTTGGCAATGTTGTAAAATATGCTGCCACACTTTTGAAAATATACTTAAATCAATTACTAAAACATATATATGTATATAAAGAAAACCTTAACCATAAAAACATCATACAACAAATTATTTATTGACAAACGAATCGTAATGTTACGGAACCATGTTTAGTACCAGTACAAAACACAATAATCTTCATCGTTACAATATTTAAATCAAAATCACAATAATTTATGATTTTCAATACAAAATTTAAGTTTAAATATAGGCTACATTAATACTATAATCACCTTATAAAGATAATAACGTTTACATTCAAACAAATTATACAGTATTTGAATAATTATTTGTTTATCAGTTGCATTATTTGACCATGAAGAAAATGATAATTTAGAACAAAACTCTTATTATCTATCAACACAGATATTTCTGTCAGACTAAATTTTATTACGTTTAGGGTCATTATTTTTTTTAATTCAAGCCTTAAAATTGTAATGTTCTAAGGAAAGTGAATTGTCAACACAATCAAAAGCTTTGGAGGAGTCGCAGACAATATGGCCTTTCCAAGTCAACAAAATAAGTAATGGAGGTACCACACCACTATACAAACAATTCTGTCTGAACAACAACATTGATTTTATAATAAAATGTTATTACACTTTATTAATGTTAATAACTACTAACTGGTTTGGCATAGCTACTTCAAATAATTTATAAAATTACAATCAAATGGATACTGGTCTGTAATTGTTCGTGTATTTTCGATCTTGGCTTTTAAAATTTACGATTAATTTAGTACGAGCAATTTTGAAAAGGTCTGTAAAATGAGATGAGTCCAGCATAACAGTTATTACATTGCTAATACTGAAGGAGTTTAATATATTTGCAGAATTTCAAACCACATCTGTATTATTCTAATTGAAAACATACAAGTTATTGATTGTTTCGGGAACAATCAAACCCATCTACCTTGCTCCCACCGTAACGGTGGAAGTACTCCAACGTAGACCCAGTCTACGTTGGAGTCTACATTGTGACGTAGACAAAAATTATTAAAACTGCTAGAAAATTCAAGTCCGCGGAATGCAGAGCGAGTCGGATATTAAGGTCAGTCGTCCCAAACCCAAGGTACAACCACGAGAGGAAATGACCCCCGTAGGAACTGGTATCGGCGGCCTGCCCTGCACCGATCATCGCCAGATGAAATCCGAACGTAGATTTCGATTTCTACGCTACGAGAGGCAGCCCGCCACGCCCCACTCCCAGATTATTATACAGATTTCATTCACAAAACGCCCCCCTCCCCAGTGGGGCCAGGGGGGTGCGCGTTTTGGAAAGTGGCCGGTCGGAAGCGGCGCGGCGCGTCAGTGCCGTCAGTCAGTCGGTGCGCACCATGTGATTCTCGCGCCTTCGCTCGCAAGTTGGACGATGATATCGATAAGACACATGTGTAAACACTGGTTCTTCTTGCTCTCTCTGGCCACTGCCACCGCACTCGCAGGTCAGTACTGTCATTACCTGTATTCGCGATTAATACTTAAGTTTTATTTTTATTATTTTCGATCGTGAGAACTATGTAGTGCGCCGAAAGTAAAACTATTTGACAAACGTTACAAAATTCGTTTTTAGAGACACCTTTTCACATTATAAAAGATTGTTTACAGTTATTTACAAAAATAGTATAACGGAAATATATTTGACTTTGTTTATCATCGGATAACCATTTTACAACAACATTTATACAGTTTGAAATGTTTGATTGTTAAAATAACGGTGAATACCGGTGATACGTTTTACAAGATACAATAGGAATATAAAAACTATAGTTATATAACAATTATTTTTAAATACTTAACAGTAAGACAAAATATATAACAAAATAAATCTTTATTTTATCTCCACAAAATTGGATATACAAGTATAAACAAATTACACAGCAATGTATACTATATCCAAAACAATAAACCCTGAGGGTGACTCAAAATGTTAATGTTTTTACAACACTCTACTCGATGTACAAACAAAAAAGTAATAATGATCGCTGATACTCTATTAATACCAAGTTAACGGTGCGTAAGCCCAGTGAACATTGAGCGGGATCTAGAGCCTAGATTTAAATGCAAAAAGTTTGTAAATGTATGCCCAAATCAATTTTGACCAAACTAATTCCAGCTTATTGTATTGAAAATTGAAAATTAAACTATTTTCAATTAAAAGAAGTCTAGAAGTAAAAGCAAAGGTCGCTGGTTCAGTGGTTAGACAGTCAGCCACTTTATGTGGGCTAAACATTTATTCCTTTTTTAAATAACTCTTCCTTTGACATCTTATCTGAATTTTATGAAAGGATGGGTTTTAAAAGAATAGGGAAAAACAGTTTTACATTTAAAGAGTTAGCGTAAAGCTGGCTGTAAAGAATTATGTTTCAACGGTTAATCAATTTATTAAATACAAATATTGTTCAAGTCTTCACAAAGGACTAGCAAGAAAATTATAATTTAGAAAATACAAACCATTGATATAAATTAAAATATTATTATACTGCCGCAAGTATTATTTGAACTGTTAAAGGATTCGCAGTGTACACGCATTATATTTTAACATATGTTGTTATAAAATATAACATTGAATAAACTGCTGATAAAAAATTGCAACCTTTATTTCATAAATTTAAATGTAAACCATCGTTGACCTTGACAACTTTTCAATTTTAAACAATTTTGATCGTTGGTCAAAATCAATACACTTTTCCTTGTTTTGTCTTTATGCATATTTAATGAGCGGCATGGAATACAGTGAGTGTAAATATGGTTGAAATGTATTTATTTACATCCCCTTGTTATGAAAATATACAAAAAAGTAGTCAAACATTTGTTTAAAAATAAACTCTGGAAAATTGTATAACTCTAAAACTTAGATTTTGTTTTACTGTTGTTACTTGAAATTTAACTTTTATTCGCTTAACAAACACAGAATATTTTTGATTGGTTTATGTGTTACAATCTCTCACAGTCCTTATAGAATAAATTATTTGAACTAAAGTTGAATAGTCTCTTTCCACTTATAGAGAGTGTTAGTTTGAACATTGTTTACCATCGTGGACCATGGTTTACTTGTTCATGGTTTTGGAACATACACTCACGTAGTGTGTATAGTCAATGGTATAATCTTATATGTTTGGCTTTATCCCATAAATCCTGAAATTCAAAGTTTGTAACAACTTTTTTTATAACTTATGTAGTATTATTTTATTTAATAGCTTGAGTTTCAATAGTGACTGAATCTTGTCTGAAAAAAGCTTATTTAAGGTTATTTGGTCGCAAGAAACTTGAAGACAAAGACACTATTATAGCCCAATCGTTTTTAAATTTGGGAATATAACGACTTATACTGTTTTACTGATTAATTTACTATAAAATATCTACTGGCATTTTCTTTCACCACTTAAGAATGTATACCATTTTCATATATATCTACATAAAAGTCATGTATGTGAACACAGTGGTGTAAATTTAAAAATTAATTTTATTACATCCTGTAATTATAATTAAGTGTAATACCGCTAGTATTTAATGGTTGCTTAATCTATCATGTAATTTTAGCAGCAGTACTTTAAGAAATTAATTAACGACTATTAATATAATATATAGGATATAGATTGCATTTAAAACACATTTAATAACTTTGGGATCAACAGAGCCAGCCCAACAATAGCAACAATAGCAATTGCCAATGAGCGCGTCTTACAAACCATTCATTAAAGTCTCGACATCCATTAACTTAACTATTTTGCGAAAAACGACGTTGTCAAACAAACAATAATGTGTTTGTTTGACAGGTGAGAGTATTACATAATGCAATTACGGAGTATTAAATTGTATATAGTTAGGAATGCATATCTAGGTGCTACGAGAGCATTTGTTATTGCTATTTATTACAGTATTTCAATTGACTAATGTACAGATTAGATAGTAGAGACGGATTGAATCAGTTCAATCTATTTATCTGCGGAATAACTTGCTATGATAAAATAATATCCTGAGACGGCTTGTAACATGCTGCAGGGGTCCTTGGTTTGCTTAGAAAAAGCAGTTGTATTTTTGAGTAAGCCTAAATTAATTTTTAAATCGATACTTAACTAAATCTTCCTTTTTTGCTTGGCGAAATGTTACTTCTCCGGGTGGGCCTTGTCTATGGTCTAACGGGTAGTATAAATTATTAGTCTTTATTATTTAGCTTTTAATCGTTCACGATTTCTTTAAATATATTTAAATTTCCTGTTATAACCAAATCTTTTCATTTTACCGTCGCATCTGTTCCACAATTTTTGAACATTCGACTAATATTTATATTTGAAACTCCACGTAATTTTAGACGTCTTTAATTTCAAAATTGTTGTACAAAAATTAGGATTTTATAAGATAGAGACGTGAAATTTAGACGTGAAATTTGTAGACGTGTTTTATTTCATCCATTAGCTATAACAAATCGTAATATGGTAATGAAAAGGATGCATGCGATTATTACACAACTCGTGTTTCTCAATCAAAAAATGTCATTTTGGGACATTTTAGGCACAATAACATCAGATTTTGTATTTTCTCAGAAATGTAGGAAATGACATTTTTTGGGCAGCTAAAACAATCGTTGAAGTCATTTTTGAGAAATTTGCATTTTTATGTTTTTAGCGGTTTTGGGGGATGATAATTAAAAAAATGTTTTTTTCTCTGGTTTGCGCCTTATATGAATTTAAATTGAACTGTTTTTATAGATAATTTCAATAATAGTTCAGTCAGGAAATTAAATTAATAATTATTATCTTGTAAAAAGTGCAGATCGCTGTCAAACCAGATTTTTTACGTTTCCAAATACTAAAACCACGTCAACCACTAAAATTGTTATTATTTTGTAGATGAATGCAAATTAATATGCATTGATATAATTAAATTAAAATAATTCGATACGATTAATTTCGAACGAATAGGCCGACTATTAAAGGTTTATGGTAGCAACCTTTTTGTAATCCGTAAATGTCAATCAGAAAATTCAAATATCGGAACTCTAACTTAAGGATATATTTTAAAAATTAAGGCGCTTCCATTTTCGTGATAAATTGATAAAAAAACATTTGTTTCATTGTTTGAAAAGCTTTTGAATGGTATTAATTATAGCTGACTCCGCTCAACAACGGTTGGAATGATGAGTTAACGTTTTCTCTGTGTGACATTTAACTTGATTCAGCCTATTATTGGCCCAGGCTTAAATTACATAGTAAAAAGAAATATTTGACACTGATATTGTTTGCAGTTTCATTGTTATATTATTCTTATTGTGTTGTGTTTAAAGAATCGATACAGAGTGTGCTATAAAACCTTGTTAGAGTTCGTTACCTTGTGTTATTTTCTACGACATAATCACAAGTTTAAAACAAAATCAATATCCTATTTACGCCGTTGGTATAAATGTGTTTTCCATAACATTTGTGTGTTAAGCAATTTTATATCTAATCGCTCTCTCAATTTTTAAAGAACTATTTTAGAATAACTATTTTAAAAGTTCAGTATGGTTTTATTATATTGATTACTTTAGTTTTCTGAGGCCACTCGTAAACAATCTAATATTGTAAAACACTCAGGCATCTCACCCATTTTACACTCATCATTCATTCATATTCGCCTTAAAATACGCCCAGGTTGCGGTGTATTAAATAGATATTACGATATTAAACTTGCTTTTGGATGGAAGGTTCATTTTTGCATTTTTGATTAATTTTACAACTAGTTTTATTACGTTTAAAAAATTACAATACCACGCAAATAACAGGGTGTGATATGGGAGTTTCATTGTTGAATATTGAAACATTATGCATGTTTTATATTAATTTGAACAACAAACATTTAACTATACTAACTAAAAAGAGATGTTCAACTCTTGTTCTGATATGTCGTTGATCTTTTTAGATTTTAGGCAATAAGGTAGGGATTGGCTATAACATTACATTGAGGTATTTCGTCTACTCATTGGTGTCCATTAAAGTGTGAATTCTGAATTTTAAAATTCGGCCATCACCAATTTCCAACATGGAGGCAAAATTCAAACTCAATTTTTTCAGGTTTTTGATTTTAGACGTAATTCTTCCCTAATCTTGGCGGTTAAGAAGATAAAGACAACTTAAGTTTTCTCATTATAAATGCAAACCTCATTATACTATGACTCACTTTATTTTGAAAACTGCCCTTGAATAATCGTTAAATAAAAAGTACCTTTGATTGAAAATTTGACTGATTAAAAAATGTGGTCAAAGAGCTCTTATTTTTACCACCCTGGTCCCAATAATATATGTTTGGCGTGGCGGTAGAATATTTGTATTTTAAACTATATGTATAAAAAATGTTAGTAACCTGTTATTCGCACGGGGTTGTTATAAGGCCGTATGTTTGAACAATTTACAATTAAACATTTTGACATTACAATTTGACATTTGAGTCGTCGTCGATAACAGTTCGAATACACATGCAAGAAATTTGATCACCGCGTCGACGCAATTCATGTTTTGAGCTGTGATGTGAATTATTTCTGTAATTGTGTCGTGTATTTTTTAATAAATTTATTATTTTTTACTTTAACAAAAATTTAACTACGACGAAACGCTAATGCGGATCATGTCACGGTTGACGAAACACGTCGCATCTAACAGGAACGTCGAATGTAAATTTAATAGTAAACTTTTTAAATTTTACTTACAGTTATCATGATGATCATAAAATAAATCAATTCCCATAGGAATATTGGGAGCTATGTCCGATTATGGGACAGAGCGATGATGTTAATTCTTAATTACGTTCGATGATTTTAATTAGCCTAACTCCTTCTCAGAGATACGCGAACAAAATGTTACCTTTAAAATGCAACACACAAACAGATAATCTTTAAATACCGATTTCACTGTCTCTGATTTACAAAACGTCAAAATATCTCAATGTTTCAACATATAGCCTAGCTGTTCACATAAACAACTGTAATTTTCTTTATATATTTAGATTTCATTTTGTTGTGCTCTACTTTATGAGAGATTGTTTTTAATCAATTTTTATGTTACTGATAGAGAAGAAATTGGCCTGTAATTGTTAATGTTAGCATACTCACGTTTTTGTGTAAATTGTTAACCAGGCTGAAACCTATAATTATTTACGTTAAAGTATTCATTTCTTTTGTGAAATCGATTGACCAAGCTGATTTGAAATATTTATTCCGAGTTTCACCAAACGTCTGTCCCGATGAGTGTATGGGGTTTGGCGCTCCGCCGGTGGTCGGGGTCAAGGTTCTGGGGCCGCTAAGGGGCAGGGACTGCCGCAAAATGGAACTGACTTCGGAGTCAACTTGCAACGCGCAGTTTGGAAATCTCTGCGAATATAAATGTGTCACTAGCAGTGTGAAATGTTGCACAAGTTAAAAAATGCATACTCTTTTACGCAAACTCCTTTTGCGTTCTATCGATTTGATACGCATATTTTTATATTTTATACGTAGGTAATGGGAATATATAGCTATAAAACTAATCTTGTATGTAAATGTAAAAGTATATATATATATATATGTGTATATATATATACACATATAATATATATATATATATATATATATATATATATATATATATATATATATATATATGTTTTAAAGAAGTTAAGATAATTCATAACTGATTATATTTGACATAACAACTATCGCCAGCATAAGACAAGACAAAACAATTAAAATAATAAAGTATTTTAAAAAACTTGCCAAATATCTAACGCATCTCTCTCGTTTTCACTCTTATAAAGTCGTGTTTGAAACATTACAAATCTCTTGAAAAGGGCTCAACTAAAGTTTTAAATAGTACAATTTCATCTCAGCAGTTCCTCGTTAATTCATCTGATAGATAATAAGAACTATTCACTGGCAACTAACTAGACACGAGGTAGCTTGTCAATCATGGTATGATCTCGTTGCCTATGTTGCTGAATGCCAAGACGCTAGCGTATAAATTAGAGGTGAATCAAAGTAAGGGATGAAGGACGGCTGTTACAAAAAATAATATTTTAAAATTATAAAATACAAGGGTTATCCACTCCTCTGCTGGCCACGGCTTGCTAATACGGAAGTTGTGCTTGCCTCTGGCCTCATGTCGCTGCAGTCACTGCCTCAAACCTCAAACCTCAAACCACAGTCAACTCTCTTCGCTCACACTAATTAAGAGTCTTGACAAAACTAAAGATAACATTTAAAAATTAACACAACTACATAAAGTAATATCCTCGTCACAGCAAACCTGCATACTCAGCTAATTTCCAATGCATAAATTTATATACCATATACAGCCACTTTTACCAAGTTTCATAGATACATATTCCCAAATGAGCCGTATATAAAATTTTAATTTTTCTCCATAAGAATAACATGGGGTACTAGGGTAACATTGAGTACTCAGGTTTGCTACAACAAGGAAAAGAAAACATCAGGTTTTAATTGAAATTTCAACAGACCACAACCACGTGAAGCCACATACCAAGTTTCATCCGTATCCATTTATAAATAAGCAATTTATAAAATTTAAATTATTCTCCATAAGAATAACATGGAGGGCTGAGTACGCAGGTTTGCTACAACAAGGAACACAAATTATGTTTTTTTTTACAAATATCAATGTAACCAACTAGGTGAAGCTAAATACCAAGTTATATTAATTTAAGTTCATAATTAAGTGAGACATAACATTTGTCTTACTCTCCATAAGAATAAGAGTGCGGGAATTGCTGCTACGGTAACCATTGGCAAAATGTTGTTTTTTGGACAATTATCAATAGACTACAATAAAATGAAGCCATATACCAAGTTTCATCCGGATACGTTCATAAATAAGTGGGATATAAAATGTTTCTTATTCTCCATAAGAATAACATTGGACAACGTATTGTGTTTAGCACTTTCATTATCTCGGTAAACAATTGACGTAGAGAAATTATCAAAACACCAAATTGTTCGTTTTTTTAAGTCAAATCCAATGGTGAAAACTAAAATTAGATTTCTTAAAATATTATGTGTAAAAAACTAAAAAAAATGTTTAGGGTTCTAAACCCCCATAAAAAAATACCCCTTTGGATAAAACGATCTGTCTGGTTTTCGAACTTTAAGTCATAAATGTTGTTTTACACGTTTGTACCAAATTTAATCAAAATCCGACCATTTTTACGAAAGTTATCGTGCCTACGGACACACACACACACACACACACCACATTTATATATATACAGTTTTGAACGAATGGTGTTTTTGGGGTCTGGTGACCTCAAAACGAAAAGTTATCATGGTCCCGGGGTTAGGTCTTACCATGCCGACTATGCCGACTACGGTAATAGCTTCTTCCCTATAGGGGAAATTCGCTAAAATCATTGTAAAATACCTCTCAAATGTGTATTTAATACGCATTAAAACTGTAAAATGCTAAAAACGTCTCCACACATATACACTACAGTACACAGAGTGAACGTACGCGTGGGAATTAGTGTCAATTAATGTTGGAAATGCGCGTTTTGCAGCAGCATAAAACAATCCCACGCGCGGTTCAGTTGTAGATGCGAGATAGCGGTTTTGATGGTCCTTGTTTTTGTTGCCTCCACGCATGTGTCGGGTGGGCTCTGACATTGAGATGTAATCTGCGTTGAGATGTCTTCTTACACTCTCAGTCGGGATATACAGGCAGATAACGAATGTCGGTATCGGTTTATGAATCGTACGTTTTCCTATATTATTTGTTGTAATTTATAAAGTATATATATATGAGATGTGATACGGTTTTCATATTGGTACTCACATTGGTATCCTACCCCAAAGATAGATTACTAGACTCTCTGATTGGTTCTGATCGTCAGAACTGGTGTAACTGGTTGGAATCGGTGACCGCGGTGACCGCTGTATTTATGTATATTTATACGGAATTGTATTTAAGAATTATTGTAAGTGTAAATATATTTTGCAGAGTTGTGAGACGTGGATCACTTGATCTCGTTTATCCTATCACCTAATTTGAGCACTATTAGATTCTTTGTGTATCTTTTAAGCGTCTTGAACAAATTTAGAACTTTTACAACGATGTAATATGTTTGAATGAAGTAGGTGAAGAAAATCAAAGATTTATAGATTATTGAATCAGATTTGAACATAATATTCTGTGAGGCGGAGAGTACTTAATTCCTATGAAAAACTATACTTTTATAATTGAGTAACTGAATATTAACAACTCTTTGCCATGTTGTTCAGCATTCCCAGAAAAACGAACGGTAAACGATTTTTGTAAACGATGTTGACTCATAATTTCAGAATTTGTAACTATAAGGTATGTGACGATGCCATGATTGTTAAGCTTATAACGCCAATCAACTAGTTTGACTATTATATTTAAATTTTAATCTAAAAAAATCGCATTTTACATGATTATTCAATATTATTTTACCCTTACTTTTTAGAATCATTAATGTATTTTTCAAATTCTCATTTTACATCATGTATCAGAGTTGTACTAATGCGATTTTCAATGTACTTATACATTGTGTGACAGGGTTTGGCTCCCATGCGGTGCTATATTTCTTGTTAGAAAAATTAAGGGCGATACTCCTGATATAATCGATTGCAAGTTTAAGCGCAAATATTCTCCCGCACAATCACCTTTTTTAGTTGTTATACATTTGTTTGTCCTGCAATCGTTGATGAAAAAAATGAACAACCTCGTTTTAGTCGAATAACATAATTCAATATCGTAACAAAATAAAACAAAATTTGTGGATTCCATCCTACGGGATTTACAAATAGTTCATGAATTATCTTAATACAAGAGTCACATCAAACACTGTGATAGCTTATTGATGGAAACCAGTCTTAAAATTATGCTCCGCGTATATCCCATTTCTCGCATTTCCAAATATTCCAATAAATTTTAAGTAATAACAAATCTAATTATATAAAACCACCCAAGAATAAAAAAATACTTTCTAAAATATCCAATGGTAATTGCTCAAAGGGTTTAAACTTTTAACGTTGTCTAGTATCCATATACTACTTCTCCTCCTCGCCCGCCTGGAACCCACTAAACACGTCGCAGTGAACGTTCTCGTCCTTACTCTATGCAGTGCGGCGCGGAGCGGCGTTACTCTATGGCGGGTCATGACCCCGCTGACCACTCCCCTGTTGTCAACGTTGCCGCCGCGCATCGCTTTCTACTACAGGCTTTCGCTGACAAAACGGGACACACATGCACGGTAAACTCGAACCGGTCCCAGCTTTGTTACGTGTTCCCCGGAGTGGCTCTCGGACTCGGACACGCTCGTAGATGTTCGTCAGACCTCGGGGTGTCGAGGTTGAAGGAATAAGCTTCGTCAATGCTGCACCTATTGATTCTAAAGATAGCCGTTGGGGTCTTTTCTAGAAGAGAGCCACCACTGGTTTACTACCTTCTAGGGCTCTGCGAAGTTAGGTTAGGTAAATTGATCATATATGCAGATAATATGTATTTATTTATGCTAAACTGGCCTTACTGACCATAGTCCGCAGAGCGCTGCATGGCGGGAAATAAACATTTCCAAAACTGGTGGCCCTCTTCTAGAAAAGACCCGGCCGGTAAGGAGAGATGATATTCTTACGGGAGAGTTTTCTACTAAATTACGTCATGGAGTGCGAAGTAACTGCAAGTTGAAGAGGTTGATCATACTGAATGGCAACCACACGGAGTAAAAAACGAGTTCGCACGCAGCACGCTGACGTGAGGGAAGTAAATTTCCACATACAAAACTTTTAAAACTCAAAACCAGTGTAAAAACATACATTTATTCAAATTTTATTGAAATCTGAAAATATTGATTTTTTGGCTGTTCTGATGCTCCTGGTATCATTTACCTTCAATGCTAGGAATACAATTTTGCGCATTATAAGGTTAGGAGAAGGTCCAGTCAGGCTTTAAAGTAGGCGCCAGGTTGCTGGGGAAGATAATAAAACACCAACAAATGAATAACATGCTTTATAATGTAAAAACGCCATAAGACAATGTACTGTGTTTAGCCGATATACATTTTCTTTAATAACTCGGTAAATATGAATGCTAGAATGACGAGAGAGGGCTTAAAACTTTCGCTTCACTAATTCCCATCTTAATACATGCATTACTTTTACGTCCGGGGTCTGACGCTTTTTGGGCCCAAAAACTCGATATTTGAAAGAATAATCCCCCAAACAGGGGTTTAGAGTTTTCCGATTGTTTTGCCCAACGAACTTGTCCAACTGATTATAGAAAGGAATGTCCCTACCAAATTTCAAGTAAATCGGACAAAAAATGCGACCGCTAGAGTGCATACACACACATTTATATATATATAATTTTGAACGACCCCCAAAAACGTGTTCAGGGGGTCACGTTAGGAACTTCTATGGTGATCCCGGGCTTAAGTTTCAACGTGCGGGTCATGCTAATAGTTCACTTTTCCATAGGAAATTCACTAATAATAAATAACATCTTAATGTTATCACAACGATAAGTTAATCACACATTTAAATACCCCCGTAGCAGCAAACCTGCATACTCAGCGAATTTCCAATGCATATATATATATATGTATCTTAATACCACATAAAGCTACATACCAAGTTTCATCAATATACATTCATAAATAAACGATTTATGACATTTTAATTATTCTCCCTAAGAATAACATGGCGGCTGAGTATGCAGGTTTGCTGAAGCAAGGAACACAAAAAATGGGGTTTTGTACAAATATCAATATAACTCATGGAGGTAAAGCCACATACCAAATTTCATTAATTTATTTTCATAATGAAGGCAGATAACACATTACTTATTTTCCATAAGAATAACATGGGGCTGGCTACGCAGGTTTGCTGCTACGGGAGCCTTGGGTAAAAAATTGTTTTTTGAGCAAATATCAATGGTCCACAACTAGATGAAGCCGTATACCAAGTTTCGTCAGTATACGTTCATAAATAAGCAAAATATAAAATTTGTATTTTCCTCCATAAGAATAACATTAGACAACATACTGTGTTTAGCACTTTCAATATCTCGGTAACCAATTGACGTAGAAAAATGATCAAAATACCAAATTGTGTGTTTTTTTAAGCTGAATCCAATGGGAAAAAGTAAAATTTGACTATTTCCAAAATTATATGTAAAAAATTCGTAAAACCCATTTTTGGGGTACAAAACCCCCCCAAAATTCCCCTTCGGATAGAGCGATCTGGCTGGTTTTCGAACTTAAAGTCATAAATGTTGCTTTACACGTTTATACCAAATTTCATCATAATCGGATAATTTTTACGAGAGTTATCGTGCTCACGGACATATATATTTTATATATATATATATATATATATATATATATATACAGTTTCGAACGAATGGTGTTTTTGGGGTCTGGGGACCTCAAAGCGAAAATTTATCATGGTCCGGGGCCTAGGTCTTACCATGCCGACTACGGTAATAGCTTCTTCCCTATAGGGGAAATTCGCTAAAAACCCCCTCACAGGCAATACAACGAGGTGACGAAGAGCCTTCCTTACTCAGTTCAAAAGTGGTTGAATCAGATTGTTTTCCGGACAAGGACGTGACCTTCCCAGCCCCCAAACCATCCCCTGGCCACTGTAGCTGGCAAAAAAAGTCCTGTTGCAGTGTGTTCACCTTTCCAACCCCCAAACCATCGCCTGGCCACTGTAGCAGGCGAAAAAAAAATAATAAAAAAGTACTGTTGCAGTGTGTCAATCTCCCCCTCACCACCCAACCCCTATCCGACGGCTGAAGACGGCCCAAGCGCCCTAAAGCAGCCACAGTGGGCCAGGGACTTTCCCGCCCACTGGAACCTCACAAAAACAACAACAGGTCCTGACTATACAGTACCCTCTAGCGCAGCGATGCCGACGCGACGACGCCTTCAAGGGTTGATGGTAATCTAACAGCTGTTATCACATTATGCAGTGCATCGTTCTCCTGATCGCCCTGGTCAGTCAGGTTCAAGGCTGACAATCTAGTTGCTGCAGCTTTGACGGACGTCAGATCAACTGGATCTTTCACCCATCCCATTCTTATTACTAGTCTTTTAAAATTCTGCAATTTCTACGTTCAAATAGCTACTAGTAGTTCAATTCTGTGGGTTTAATGGCAGATGCAATATTCTAGACGTTCGTGAACTATCCAAATCTTTGTTTATCTAAGTGAACCTATTGACGTTTAATCTTGATAAACGGTGTCTTTCTAAATTGCAATTAAGAGTTCACAGTGTTGTATCCATTTTTAATCAGAGACTCATGTTTGATATATGCACGTGTTCAAGTCGAATCTATTGTAATTGACGGTGGGTTACTCAAATCGTTTTCCTATTATTTATATATATTTTTCTTATATATATATATATATATATATATATATATATATATATATATATATATATATATATATATATATATATATATATATAGTTGAGCATATCTTGGACGATGCATAAGTCTGCACTTTGACTCGTTCCAGAACCTTTGGCGTTAGTCCGGCAGTAACAGTCGACACGTGCTCCAAAGATGAACAGTGCACTTGACGCAAGAAAATTAATCCCACAATAAAAATTAACAAAATACGTTATAAACGCATTAACATATGTACATTTTTATATTGTATATTTATATGTATATTTTTCACAAGCTGCTAAGAAGTATGATGCATTTCACAACATCTTAATGTATTATTTCAATCTGGCTTTCCCAGAAAAGCGGTTTAAAATTAAGAGTAGGTCTCGTAGATGGATAAGCAATGATTTAAAAGAATACCCCCGTCGCAGCAAACCTGCATAATCAGCGAATTTCCAATGGAGATATAAATGTCTTAATACTACATAAAGTCACTTACCAAGTTTCATAAAAATATATTCACAAATAAGCAATATATACAATTTTAATTATTCCCCATAAGAATAACATTGGGGCTGAGTACACAGGTTTGCTGCATCAAGGAACAAAAAAAATGGAGTTTTATACTAATATCAATATAACTCAACTAGTTGGTCATATACCAGTTTTTATTCATTTATGTTCATAATTAAGGGAGACATAGCATTTAATTATTATCCATAAGAATAACATGGGGCTGAGAACGCAGGTTTGCTGCTACAAGAGCCTTTGACAAAAAATTGTTTTTTGAGCAAATACCAATGCACCACAACTAGATGAAGCCATATACCAAGTTTCATCAGTGTACGTTCATAAATAAGTGAGATATAAAATTTTTCTTTTCCTCCATAAGAATAACATTAGACAACGTACTGTGTTTAGCACTTTCAATATCTCGGTAACCAATTGACGAAGAGGAATGATCAAAATACCAAATTGTGTGGTATTTTAAGCTGAATACAATGGTAAAAACTAAAATTAGACTATTCCCAAAATTATATGTAAAAAATCCGAAAAACCCATTTTCGGGGTACAAAACCCCCCAAAAATACCCTTTCGGATAAAGCGATCTGGCTGGTTTTCGAACTTAAAGTCATAAATGTTGCTTTACATGTTTATACAAAATTTCATCAAAATCGGATAATTTTTACGAGAGTTATCGTACTCACGGACACACACATATATATATATATATATATATATATATATATATATATATATATCTACAGTTTCGAATGAATGGTGTTTTGGGGGTTTGGGGACCTCAAAACGAAAAGTTATCATGGTCCCGGGCCTAGGTCTTACCATGCCGACAACGGTAATTTCTTCTTCCCTATAGGGGAAATTCGCTAAAAGCAGGAAATTATAAACTTATTAAAAGGTAGTAGAATAAGAAACTGTCCAGCGTCAAAACTTGTACGGAATAGGAATAAGATGTTTAGAGGGGAATTAATACACAGTAAAAAGCAATATTTTGATAACAAAATTACAAAATCTGAAAATGTAGTAAAAACTACCTGGACTATTATAAACTCTGAAATTGGGTCAAGAAATAAAATTGGAAATGGCAACATAATTATACACACAAAAAATACCCCCGTAGCAGCAAAACTGCGTACTCAGCGAATTTCCAATGCATATATATGTATATTAATACCACATAAAGCCACATACCAAGTTTCATCAATATACATTCATAAATAAACGATTTATGACATTTTAATTATTCTCCATAAGAATAACATGGCGGCTGAGGATGCAGGTTTGCTGAAGCAAGGAGCACAAAAAATGGGGTTTTATACAAATATCAATATAACTCATGTAGATAAAGCCATATACCAAATTTCATTAATTTATTTTCATAATGAAGGGAGATAACACATTACTTATTCTCCATAAGAATAACATGGGGCTGAGTACGCAGGTTTGCTGCTACGGGAGCCATTGGTAAACAATTGTTTTTTGAGCAAATATCAATGGTCCACAACCAGATGAAGTCGTATACCAAGTTTCGTCAGTATACGTTCATAAATAAGCGATATATAAAATTTTTATTTTCCGCCATAAGAATAACATTAGACAACGTACTGTGTTTAGCACTTTCAATATCTCGGTAACCAATTGACGTAGAGAAATGATCAAAATACCAAATTGTGTTTTTTTTTAAGCTGAATACAATGGTAAAAACTAAAATTTGACTATTTCCAAAATTATATGTAAAAAATTCGAAAAACCCATTTTTGGGGTACAAAACCCCCCCAAAATACCCCTTTAGATAGAGCGATCTGGCTGGTTTTCGAACTTAAAGTCATAAATGTTGCTTTACACGTTTATACCAAATTTCATCAAAATCGGATAATTTTTACGAGAGTTATCGTGCTCACGGACACATATATATATACAGTTTCGAACGAATGGTGTTTTTGGTGTCTGGGGACCTCAAAACGAAAAGTTATCATGGTCCCGGGCCTAGGTCTTACCGTGCCGACTACGGTAATAGCTTCTTCCCTATAGGGGAAATTCGCTAATTCTTCCCTATAAGGGAAATTCGCTAATAAAATTGGAAATGGCAACATAATTGTACACACAACAAATAAAATTGTAAATGATCCCAGTATTATTAGTAATATTTTTAATTATTATTTTATAAATGTTATTGAAGATGACAATTCAACTCGTGATACGGCATCACAAACTGAATGTACAAGTAAAACTAGTGAATTTACTTTTCATAATAGTTGAAAATATTTCCGGTTTTTAGAAACAGAGGGGGAGGAGGTATTAAATGTCATTAACTCCTTCAAAAATAAACTTTCCTGCGGAACTGATGAATTCCTATAACGATTATTAAATTGATATGTCATCAGCTCAGCTATGTAGAGTGTTAGTTCATTTGGTGAATTCCTCTTTTGTTTGTGGACATCATTTTCCTGATAAACTTAAAATATCAATACCCCCGTAGCAGCAAACCTGCGTACTTAGCGAATTTCCAATGCATATATATTTATCTTAATACCACATAAAGCTACATACCAAGTTTCATCAATATACATTCATAAATAAACAATTTATGACATTTTAATTATTCTCTATAAGAATAACATGGCGGCTGAGTATGCAGGTTTGCTGAAGCAAGGAACAGAAAAAATGGGGTTTTATGCTAATATCAATATAACTCAACTAGGTGAAGTCACATACCAAATTTCATTAATTTATTTTCATAATTAAGGGAGATAACACGTTACTTATTCTCCATAAGAATAACATGGGGCTGAGTACGCAGGTTTGCTGCTACGGGAGCCTTTGGCAAAATATTGTTTTTTTGAGCAAATATCAATGGTCCACAACCAGATGAAGCTGTATACCAAGTTTCGTCAGTACATGTTCATAAATAAGCGAGATATAAAATTGTTATTTTCCTCCATAAGAATAACATTAGACAACGTACTGTGTTTAGCACTTTCAATATCTCGGTAACCGATTGACGTAGAGAAATTATCAAAATACCAAATTGTGTGTTTTTTTAAGCTGAATCCAATGGAAAAACTAAAATTTGACTATTTCCAAAATTATATGTAAAAAATTCAAAAAACCCATTTTTGGGGTACAAAACTCCCCCAAAATACCCCTTTGGATAGAGCGATCTGGCTGGTTTTCGAACTTAAAGTCATAAATGTTGCTTTACACGTTTATACCAAATTTCATCAAAATCGGATAATTTTTACGAGAGTTATCGTGCTCACGGACACACACATATATATATATATATATATATATATATAAACATATATATATATATATACACAGTTTCGAACGAATGGTGTTTTTGGGGTCTGGGGACCTCAAAACGAAAAGTTATCATGGTCCCGGGCCTAGGTCTTACCATGCCGACTACGGTAATAGCTTCTTCCCTATAGGGGAAATTCACTAAAAGCCTTACCTATCTACAAAAAAGATGACTCAAAAAATTACCAACTATAAGACCTGTCTGGTATATTTTACCATCCATAGCTAAAATATTTGAGAAAATAGCTTATAATAGGTTGGTATTGTTTTTAGAAAATAACAACAAATTAGAACATATTCAGCATGGCTTTCGGAAAAACAAGTCAACAATTACAGTAGCAGTCAGTTTAATTGAGTCAATAATAAATACAATAGATAAAGTAGAAAAAGTAGTTGGCATTTTTATGGACTTATCAAAGGCCTTTGATAGTGATTCTCATACAATGTTAATTTTTAAACTACAAGAATTAGGTATAACAGGTGTTGCACTTGAATGGTTTAAATCCTATGTTTTTAATAGACAGCTGTTTGTAGAAATAACTCAAATCAATAAATTTAATCAAATTCAAAAATTCTGATCTCATTTAAATAAAGCTAAAAATGGTGCTCCTCAAGTGTCTAATTTGGGCCCTCTTCTTTTTATATGTTATTTAAACAATATAGGGGAATCCTTAAACTTTTTTCCGTCCTCCAGCCTATGTCTTTTTGCCGATGACTCTAACTTAAAAATATCTGGTAAATCACAGGAGGACTTAGAAATCCTCTCAAAAATTGAATTAAGTAGTTTAGAAGTTTTTTAAGAATCATAATTTAAGTATAAATCCTAGGAAGACTAAAGGTATCTGTTTTAAAACAAAACAAAGTAAGAATTTTATCAGCCCCTTAGTTATAGTAAAAAATAAACAGGTAGAATTAATTGAACAAACCAAATTTTTAGGCATTGTGGTTGACAGTAATTTAACTTGGGATGATCATGTAAAGTACATTTTAAGTAAAGCCAACTCTGGTTTATTTGCAATCAGAAAGATGACAAAATTATGTAATAGCGATGCTTTGCGTAACATATACTTTGCTCTCATACATAGTTGTATTGCCTATGGGCTATGTGTATATGGTTCAACAAAAAAGGAAAATCTAAATGAGATATTACAAATTCAAATACCCCCGTCGCAGCAAACCTGCATACTCAGCGAATTTCCAATGAAGATATAAATGTCTTAATACTACATAAAGCCACTTACCAAGTTTCATAAAAATATATTCACAAATAAGCGATATATACAATTTTAATTAATCTCCATAAGAATAACATTGGGGCTGAGTACGCAGGTTTGCTGCAACAAGGAACACAAAAAATGGGTTTTTATGCTAATGTCAATATAACTCAACTAGGTGAAGTCGTATACCAGTTTTTATTCATTTATGTTCATAATTAAGGGAGACAGAGCATTTAATTATTATCCATAAGAATAACATGGGGGCTGAGTACGCAGGTTTGCCGCTACGGGAGAATTATGCAAAAACAATTTTTTGGAGCAAATATCAATAGACCTCAACGAGATGAAGCTGTATACCAAGTTTCGTTAGTATACGTTCATAAATAAGCGAGATAACAAAATTTTCTTTTCCTCCATAAGAATAACATTAGACAACGTACTGTGTTTAGCACTTTCAATATCTCGGTAACCAATTGACGTAGAGGAATGATCGAAATACCAAATTGTGTGTTTTTTTAAGCTGAATCGAATGGTCAAAACTAAAATTTGACTTTTTCAAAAATTATATGTAAAAAATTCAAAAAACCCATTTTTGGGGTACAAAACCCCCCCAAAATACCCCTTCGGATAAGTCGATCTGTCTGGTTTTCGAACTTAAAGTCATAAATGCTGCTTTACATATTTATACCAAATTTTGTCAAAATCGGATCATTTTTACGAGAGTTATCGTGCTCACGGACACATATATATATATATATACAGTATCGAACGAATGGTGTTTTTGGGGTCTGGGGACCTCAAAACGAAAAGTTATCATGGTCCCGGGCCTAGGTCTTACCATGCCGACTACGGTAATAGCTTCTTCCCTATAGGGGAAATTCGCTAACTTCCCTATAGGGGAAATTCGCTAAAAAGCACCATTTTGAAGTTACATTATAGAGAATCTGCCAGAGAATAAACAGCTGAAAATTATAACAGTTTATGGGCTTTACATTTTCGATACCATAATGTATGTCAAAGGTCTAAATCATGACACTGTATTGGTCCCAGTGCACCCCTATAATACTAGAAACACAATTGAACCCCTCCCCCACCATCGTTTAGAAATATTTAAAAATAAAACCATATATGCCGGTAAAAGATTAACAAAATTCCAGATTCTATAAAAAATGAAATTAATTATACAACATTTAGAAATACCCCCGTAGCAGCAAACCTGCGTACTCAGCGAATTTCCAATGCATATATATGTATCTTAATACCACATAAAGCCACATACCAAGTTTCATCAGTATACATTCATAAATAAACGATTTATGACATTTTAATTATTCTCCATAAGAATAACATGGCAGCTGAGTATGCAGGTTTGCTGAAGCAAGGAAGACAAAAAATTGGGTTTTATACAAATATCAATATAACTCATGTAGGTAAAGCCACATACCAAATTTCATTAATTTATTTTCATAATGAAGGCAGATAACACGTTACTTATTCTCCATAAGAATAACATGGGGCTGAGTATGCAGGTTTGCTGCTACGGGAGCCTTGGGTAAAAAATTGTTTTTTTGAGCAAATATCAATAGTCCACAACTAGATGAAGCCGTATACCAAGTTTCGTCAGTATACGTTCATAAATAAGCGAGATATAAAATTTTTATTTTCCTCCATAAGAATAACATTAGACAACGTACTGTGTTTAGCACTTTCAATATATCGGTAACCAATTGACGTAGAGAAATGATCAAAATACCAAATTGTGTGTTTTTTTAAGCTGAATCAAATGGAGAAAAATAAAATTTGACTCTTTCCAAAATTATATGTAAAAAATTCGAAAAACCCATTTTTGGGGTACAAAACCCCCCCAAAATACCCATTCGGATAGAGCGATCTGGCTGGTTTTCGAACTTAAAGTCATAAATGTTGCTTTACACGTTTATACCAAATTTCATCAAAATCGGATAATTTTTACGAGAGTTATCGTGCTCACGGACACATATATATATATATATATATATATATATATAGATATATATATATATATATATATATACAGTTTCGAACGAATGGTGTTTTTGGGGTCTGGGGACCTCAAAACGAAAAGTTATCATGGTCCCGGGCCTAGGTCTTACCATGCCGACTACGGTAATAGCTTCTTCCCTATAGGGGAAATTCGCTAAAAGGTTGACGATTTTACAGACTTATATATGACTTTGATGAGTTTGAAAAAGGATCCTAATGTCACCAAATTACAGATTATTTGTTATTTCCTATATAAATTGTGTACGGTATATTTAATAAAGTGTATATTTTATTTTTTATTATAAAAACATGTTTTTATTTGTTTGTTATTTGGACCTACTGTCGCAATTAGTCATGCTGTGTTGAAAATGAACATAAGAGGGCATATACATCTCAATCGTAGCAGGCTTTTAAACAGCTTAACGTCGTCTTATTTGAAATTTGGAGTATGGATTTCCACGAATCATTAAACTTCAAAGACTCTTTTAGCAACATTTTTTAATAACTTTTTCAAAGCAAAATGTATATAAACAAACAAGCTGTTAATAATAATATTTCAAAAACATTGAAGTAAAAACTCAAAAAAACTCCTTGTAAATAAAAAGGATGCTGATAAAAAATAAAAAAATAATGCACAGTTAATATTAAAAAAGGTACTTTTGAGAGACCACTAAACTTAATTCGTCAGAAAAAAAACAGTTACGGTTCGGGGCTCAGTGCTCGACGCCTGGTTAGCGTATGCTCTGCAATTACTTTTCGCCTCTATTTGACTTCGTACCGTTACAGTATACTTTTGCCAATAGTAAGCGAAATTCATTTAATTAATTTTAAAACACTTGTTTTATTTTCGTCATTGTCTGCTTTTATTTACGAGAAATTTGAGTAGGTTCTCGCCTTTTCCAGGCGACAAGCACCGTGCTCGAACTGTAACTTTTTTAAGATTTAATATTATCAAAAGATACGGGAGTGTGCCAGCTCTTAGGGTTAATATGTGTGAGTTACGTAACGTTGATCCAACCCCCACCCCCCTCCCCCACGAAACGCAGCACAATACTACGCCATACCCCCTCCCCCTTTTAAAGTGCGTTACTTAATATGTGTATGACCCCTAAAATATTTATATAAAAGAATATATATATATCTTTCAATGTATGATAAATGTTTGAAATTCTGAAAAGAGTACTCATCTGATTTGCTAGAGGATTTATTCTCTTCTTTAGGAAGGGGGTTTGTAATAATTGATGTTTTTCAAAACATATCAAAACGTTAAACAACACCATTGTCATATATACTCATTACAAACAAGGGTCTTGAGTCTTGATCAAACTGTACTGCCAGATAAATTATGCATCCAACAATAATTTGACCACCCCAATAATAATAATAATAAATAAATAATACCTATTATAGTACCTATTTTATACGTATTAACTTAATATGTTAATTAATTATTATATTAACATATAAAACTGGTTATTAAAGGCAAGTTGATGTTCCTGAATATCCCACTGTTTCATTGTGTTTTATTTTAGCATCAGACAATCCATTTGCATAATAAGGCGTTTAATGTAACGCGGTTTGAAACAGTTTACAACTCATATTCAAATATAAGTAAAGCGAAAAATATTACAAATCATTTACATTGTACAGTATTGCATGTCATATCATGCATTATTTAGTGTTAATTTCCCTCATATATTATTTATTCCCACATGTTTACCAATGATTTCCCGATAATATGTTATTTAATATTAAATTTCCTTGTTAAATGTGCCATTTGATTTGTCCCCATAAAATGTGTTACTTGTATTTTAATATGTTAGCTTGTGTTCATTTGTGTTAATTGTCCAATATAAATCATCCTTTTCACCAATCCTCAGAAAATCATCCCCTCTCTATGTATAGTATAATATTTATTTATCTGTGTATTTTAAATAATATGTATTTCATTAATTAATCACCGATAATCCTCCACAGCCTATCCACATCTAATAGCCTACTTAACTTTAATATATTTACTAATAACCTACTTTATGTATAATTAATGTAAGAGAATTGCAATAAAATTAAAATGTAATATAATTTAATTAAAGATAGGCTTGTTTCATGGCAACCATTGCCCGTCAACGGTATAGCGTCCTTTTAACAATCACCATTCCCCGCCCCACTAGAGCATATTATTAGTATACGATTATTTAGATCCCGATTCAATTAAGAGAGAATTAAAGTAACACATAAAAGTAGAGAGAAGTACGATTTTAATTGCTTCTCAGAACGTCAAGCGTAATACATGATCAATAATATAATAGACCTTCATATCGTAAAAGCCTGCTAATAAGCATTTTATTATTTATCAAACACAACTTTTGCATTTGTTATTAGGGAGTGGACATAACAAATTTATCAGATAATGTTTTTCCTAAATAGGCTAATACGAACAATCTTTTGTATCATAATAGTAAAAGTAGTAGTATATAATGTACTACGTATACTACAGACACTACTTATACACACACAGACTTCATTTTAAGTCACAAGCATTTAGAGACCACTGCAGAACATTTACATTTATCAAGTTTTCAGTTCAATGTCTAGTTAAATGTCTAGTAGTTCTAGTTTATGGTTGTTTTATTTTTATTTTTTTATTTTTTATTACGATTACTACATCCAGCGACGTTAAGTCAGATTTAGTATATATTTAATGGGAAGGAAATTAAATTAAGTTACTTTTTTACTGAGGCAAACAAAGACTAACTGGTCAGTTTTACAGTCCGTTTAACTAACGTGTTAATATATATTTTGATTATTATTATCTCTAACAAGCTCTATCTAATTTTTACCAAGCCGTGTGCATTACTATATGTTAAACGCATTTTACGATTTACTTGTTTTAGAATATCATGCTATTTTTTCAGACTCATAAATATTTGGTTTCATTAACTACTAGATCGATTATTTGCTCAAAACCAACAGACCACAAATGAAATTTAGATTTTCCAATTTTTATAATGTAACAAATAATACCCCCGTCGCAGCAAACCTGCGTACTCAGCGAATTTCCAATGCATATATATGTGACTCACTACTACATAGAGCTACTTACCAAGTTTCTCAAAAATACATCCATAAATAAGTGATATATAGCATTTTATTTATTCTCCATAAGAATAACATTAGGGTTGAGGACGCAGGTTTGCTGCAACGAGGAAGATAAGTAATATTTTTTTGCAATTATTAATATAACTGAACCAGGTGAAGCTATATACCAAGTTTTATTAATTTAGGTTATGGGGGCCGAGTATGCACGTTTGCTGCAACGGGGACTATCAACAAAAAACTTGTTTTTTGTGCTAAGATCAATATACCACAACTAGTTGAAGCCACATACCAAGTTTCATCAATATACATTCAAAAATAATCGAGATATAGAATTTTATTTATTCTCCATAAGGATAACATTGGACAACGTACTGTGTTTAGCACTTTGAATATCTCTACAACGGTTGGACGTATAACAACGATTAAAACACCAACATGTTTGTTTTGTTGAGCTAAACACATTAATAAACAGAAATATGAAGTTTTTAGTAAAACTATCTGAGAAATATCTAAAAACCTTTTTCCCATAAGATTAATATGGGACAGGTTTTTTGGATTTTCTCCGCAACCACTTAACCTAGGTTAATGATTCAAAATACTAAATTATTTGTTTTTTTAAGCTCCAAAATTGAGTATTTTTAACATTTTGGGGTCAAATTTGCAAAAAACCGAGTTTTGGAAAATTGTAAACCCCCATAAAACCCCCTTCCCATAGTGCGATCGATCTGGTTTTCGAACTTAAAGTCATAAATGCTACTCTCCACATTTGTGCCAAATGTTATCAAAATCGGATGTTTCTTTCAAAATTTATCTCGGTAACGGACATATATATATATATATATATATATAGATCTGTTTTTAGTTCCCATGTTGAACATACACAGATATTTTAACGTGGCATGTTGAACAGAAACTCCAAGTTGATCAGACGCTTGTTTAGTTGATCAAGAGCCACTTGAAAAGCATGTTTACGTTTATATACGGTTATAAATTTAAATGCCCTCATATAGGCGGCTACTGTATATAAATAGAAACTTTAGTTAAGTTGATCGAGCTTATAGGATATTTTGCAACGCAGTGACTGAAAGAGATATACTCCATAACAGATCAGTATTGTTATTTAAGGTTATTTTATTATATGCTGGTTGATTTTGGCAGTATTTTTCCTAATGTTTTGAAGTTTTGAACTCTATGGAGAAGAGAAAATCAATAAGACCAATCGCTTCATATTATACTCCAAGTACTCCAAGATCATCTCGCTTGAAAACAAAACTTAATATTTGACTTGATGTTTGCCTGTCTGCTGTCGCAGTCCTTTTCTGTGCTCGGCATGTTTATCTTACATTTACCTATATTAAGCTGTTGTGATGCAAGTTGATTATGAAGACTAAATTAAATGAAGATTGTTCTGTGTGAAAAGGTAGGTTAATACTTGTTATGTAAGTTATTATCCTATATTATATCGATAAATAGTTTAACAATATATCGTCTGTAAGGTCCTAGGTACATAACGAATTGTTCTTTATTGTTGGCTTACGTTAAATTTCATGCTCCCAAAATTCTTAATCTACTTTTTTCCTGAGGTGGCCTAACTGTTATTCTGTGGATCAACTGGTATAAGCTTTTGGGTTTCAAATCTTAAATTTAGTATTAGTATAGCTAGTCAGGATGCTAGTAGGTCGTGGTACTCGTTTAAGAAATGTTTGTTGACATTTTCCATTACTGATTGAAAAAAATTATAAACTTATCCAGATTAAATTAATTACAAACTCACCATGACCAAAAGTTAATTTTAAACAATGAATAGACCTAGGCTTTACTGTTTGTAATAAACATGCCATGGTTCACACTTTCTGGAAAGTCAGGGAATTTGAAAAAGGTCAGGGAAAGCATTAGCCGCCTTTAAAGAAGGCCGCGGCGTTTGAACTGGCAACGCCATGCCGCAATCTCACAGAGCAGAGGAGTCTCTGCCGGCAAAAAGACCATAAGCCGCTAGTCGAATAGTGCATCCTAACTTATCTAGTTTATTTTGTTGGGGGGAACAAATAGAATAGGGCGTTAGGGATTTTTAATAAAGTATACAACAACCGAAAAATAATATTAAACATACAAATTCGCAGTAAACTAAACAATAGGTCTACATCAATCACGTACTTCTGTTAGGTTTTAAAGATATCTGCATATCATGGTCAGATTAACTTATCATTTAAGATGCCCCTATGAATACATTTTTAAATTAATGTGTTAAATAAATGCTATTGATAAACTGCTTGAATTAAAAATTAACAGTGACAAGTGTAATAAGAGGCACACAATTACTGTATGTCTTTGGAAGACAAAAGTGCAAAACCCATTTTAATACTTTATACAGACAGTTTCCCATTAGTTGTGTTTATACTTGTTATTTTAACTTCGCTTTGTCTTTAAATAAACTGCTGTATGTCGTTTTAATCTTGTTTAATATAGGTATGTTGTTTTAAATAATACTTTACTTACGGTATCAGCACTTAGTAAATGGTGCTAAGCTGTCTTAAATATTGTTATTTATAGAACAAAACTAATGATAAAAGTATTGTTATTAATTCCTTTCTAAACTAATAAAAAACATAACTTACCATTGTTATGGATTAACAACTTTAAAAAATGCAAATTAGGGCAAAAAGAAATGTAGCCCTAATAACATTAGGGAGTTTTAGCCTATACAACTCTTTAGTAAACAAATGTTGAGCGTATTACATAACTTAACTTTAAATCCAATAAGTGGGTGGGTTTGTTGCAACGGGGTAATTTTAAAAAGTGATGTAAATTCCTAGTACATTGCTAAATTAACTGTGCTAGGCATTATAGTATTAATATGCCTAAGTAGGCATAGTACAGTACTGTACTTGTAAAACCCAGCAACACTGACTATAAACATGCTTAATTTTACTCTAAGTTTGAATATGAACTCTGTTGGGCTCGCAACAGGGTAATATACTCGTTAGCAAAACGATAAACATCACTAAACTGTGTTGCACGTTCACTGTGCAGTACAGGTATATGGAAAATGCCATGTTACTATCTGAGCTGAGTGCACCGTTGGTGTTGTTATGCGGGTTGTATTAACTGTCCCCCCGACCAGGTTGAAGGTGCTCATGTAAATACTTTCAGGCTGACTACTAGAATTTGAATTGCCATTTGAAATACATTGCTTATTGGCTTTCCATTCTGCACAGTAAATGAGGAACAGAATATAGAACGGTATTTTCTAACTTGAAGAGTAAAAAATAACGATTTTAGATGGCAGCATCTTGATTCCTCCATTCTAGTATATGGGTGGCAAGGCGCATGGTAACTCCTCTTGCGGCGCTGCCAATTCTACTACGCCGCGGCCTTCTTTAAAGGCGTCTATGGGGAAAGTCAGGGAAAAATTTGGAAAAATATCAAAAGTCAGGAAAAATGCTTACTATTTTATAAAAGTCAAGGACAATTTTTTATTTTTATAGTAAATGCAAAGCAGGGATTTCTCAATCCTTAAGCTACTTTAAATAGAATATAACATGTATGTTCATATCATTATTATAAAAGTTTGAGTTCCTTCAGTTATCCATATACAGTCTTAAAAAGGCCTAACTTATAGTACTTAAAGATTATTTATAAAAAATAAAGAGGATATAGCCATAAGCCTAATATTTTAAAAATTCTTCTATGGATTTTGTAAATATGGATTTTATTTTGTGTGTGTCTTGTTTTATTAAGCCTAGATCTATTTCGAAATTTAAGTTTAGTCCTATTGAAAATAATGAAACTGGTTAAAATTTAATACAACTGTCTGATGACTCGTAAACTTACTTGGAAATATTCCATTAGGCTAAGAAAAGATGATTCATAATCAGGTTCAAATGGTAATAGGCTCGTAACAAAACTAGATACCTAGGCTTATAACTAATGATAGGTCTCATCACATTCCTGAAAGACCCTTTTAATTAAATAAGGAATGGTGAATTAACTTATATAGCAAATAAAGAGAAACAAATAAAAACAAATTGGCAATGTAGGGTAGTTAGCTTACAAGCAAGAGAAACGCATCGTCAAATTAAATTAAATGTTGAAGGGTAACTCCACATTAAATTTACACTTTATGTAATTACTCTAACACCCTAAATAAGATTGGAAGGTCATTGTGCATTTTTCGATTGCTGTATTTTCTAGAAAAAGCTTTTCTTCTAAGCATGTCCTCTTAAATTAATGATATCAATAGTTTAAAGCCAGTTTCATGAAAACTGTCAAGAAAATTTAAAATTTTTAAAATAGGCATTAAGTATTTACCGGTTTTAAGTATTTTTTCATTTGGTAGCCACCAATTTTACTAGATTTCCATGTTTCATCATGCTTAGACATTAAATCCAAAAATGTTATGATCTGTTACCATACCGTACTGTAATTTGTTCCTAATATGCAGTTTTTGTATGACAAGTGAAGGTATTTTCCCTCAAATTTGTGGATTTATTTGTTTAGTTTATATCTTGCACACAGTAATTGTTTTCTACAGCTGAAAAAAATGTTTCTCACCTTGATAAATTGTTGTATTTATAAGTGTTTATATACAGTAGCCTAATAAGTACATACATTCAACGTTATCAGTAGGCCTAATTACAGATTCACATAAATTATGCCTAGAGTATTTTGGGAGTTGTTTTAAATGTATGCACGTGAGGTGTAGGGTTGCCAGCCATCCCGGGACTGTCCCGACTTCGGAATCATTTGTTTCGCGTCCCACCGGATACGAGTCGGGATGTATATTGTATACCAATTTAGTGATTTTTAAAGTAAACTAATATTTTGTAGGACTATTTTTTCAAAGGAATAACTTATTTTAACCCACACATTGTTATGTATAGAATCAATACTAGGATAATTAACTTATATTGAAATATGACCAAACTAACAATGTCGTAGGTACTGTATTAATTCACATTCCTGTTATTCAGCTGATTATTAACATTGTTTCAACGACTGCTCAAGTACAGCAGTCAACTTGGTAGAAGCAATGGTATAGACCATGTATAGTTTATAAGTTAATGGTTTTATTATCAGTAACCCAACAAAGCCTCACTGCCACAGCATACTTTAAAAGGAGAGATTCAAGTGGTGGATGTACAATTGTACACCATGCTTAAGCGGTTCGGCTAGGTAACTTAAGGTTATGATAAAAATGGTTGAGTATTATTAAGTTAATGATAAATAATGTATAAGTATTATATAAATAATATCAGGTACTCCATTAAGATTAATGTGGGAATCATGAGAGAACACATCAGCCTGTAATATCTTACTGTCAAGTAATATTATTTTGATTTCACCAAGAATATCTATGTGAAATAGATAACTATTGGTTGTTTATTAAATGTTTTAGAGCAGTGTGATTTAGTACCCGTTATATATGTAAATGCTTAAAGGTTAACCTTCTATTGGGATATTTGAGTTTCTTTACTCCCATATCGGTATTTTTCTGTCAGTGCAGCAGGCAGTTCAAAGTACTCAGTATACTCAGTACTCAAAGTACTCAAAGTACTCAAAGTACTCAGTAAATAGTACATCCGTAACTGAAACATCAGTATCATTGGATTTAAACTAGTTAGTGAGCTTTCGTTATAAGTTGTTTACCGGTAAGTAATTTTTAAATGACTAGTTTATTTTAATTGATAATTCCTAATTGTTTTCATGTTTCTGCCAACCAAGATTGAAAAGAGACTGCCTGCGCTGCAAAGTGAGAGTGGGAACCCAACACCCAACCAGACTTGAGACCTATGGGAAATGGACACACGTAACTGACAGCTCATCAAAGATTAGGAGGTAAAATTAAAATATTACTTGGGCCTAGGTCAATACATTTAACTTTTAGATATTATTTGTTCAGCCTCCTTCTAATACATCCATAAGACTCTTGGCATATTGCAATCCCAATCTAATCATAAATCAAATTAAAAAGTTGTGTTACCGTTAGACTGTACATCTGTAGCATTGACAAGCGTCAGGTTTTGTTCGAGTAAGTACTAAGCTAAGGCAATATACGCAAGAATATAATGATTCACTTGCAATGATAAGTAATAGTGTAGGTAGGCTAAGTAATAACGGTAATAATAATCAACGAATATAGGCTAAGATATTTTGAAGGAAAAAGTAGCATCCTGGTAATTTTTAAAAAAGTTTCTGATTACGGTACTTGTGATTAATTCACAGAGAAGTAACTAATACCATTGATTATAATCAATGCTAATACTTCTCGATTGCTTTCGGTGGCAATCGAGAATCAGAGGTATGTACGGTACGTTTTATTTTCGGTACTTTTCCTTTAGTATGACCACACTCTCAAAATAAATTTACTGGCATATTTGTTTAGTTATCTATAAAACGATATTAAAGTTTCTAAGATGAAAACCCTCTGACTCAAGCTCGTCTGTTTTGTTAAGCTCGTCTGTTTTGTAGGTCCTCCAAAAGTCTGAAAATAATATAGTACTTATTTTGCTCTGAATATATAATAGTACTTCCTGGTTCTATATATATATATATATATATATGTTGTTTATTTAACTTTTCCCTTTAGGGTTTTTGCAACCTAGGTCCAGTTACAGGGGGACAGGAAGGGTGGCAGGGAGTCTTATCGCAACCAGAAAGATGATGTTAATAGAGAAAATACTGTTCTTTACAAATACAGTAACCTAGACCAGCCTAGCCTCCACAACGTGCTGTAACTGGGGTGTGGTCGAGCTAAAGGAAAAGTACCTTATTTTTTCATCAAATGTGTAAAATCATTGTTACGAGAGCGTTAGGGAATGGTTTGTGAGCTTTGACACATTGAGTGCGTAAAAGAAGTTGCATAATGATAAGCTTGGGTCTACAAAGTTTGTATTGGTTAAATCGACTCGGGAGGGCGATATGCGGCAAAACATTTAACAATGTAGGATAAATAATCAGCTTTTATACTGTTATAGCCACACAGCACAGTTGGGTTGTGTCAACAAACCAAATTACAGCTAACTGTCAAATTACAGGGCTGCAAACTGAAACAGCAACATATTGACAACTTTAAAAATCCATATAAAAATCCAACCCAGAGGCCAAGCGTCCTGCATACTTGTAATATATTCCCATAGACCAATATGTAAGTTCTAAAGCAATCTGGTGCACTGAATGAGCGTGCCAAGCTATTTACCAACAGAGTAACAGTTACATACATACGTGTCATCGGTCCGCTGGATTCAGCCCAAGCTGCAGTGAAAACCAACTGCGTGCAGTGCTGGTCTATTTTAAGTTTTTTTTTTTTAAATTGCGTCACGTATGTGGGAACGTCGGTAGCCAATGTGTTCATGAAAAACTTAGCTCACAAGAAAAAATATAAATTTACAAGATCTTTAATTTGAGATATGAATAATATTTTTTCGTAATAAATGAATGAGATATCACTCATTCCGTTCAACATTCGTTTTTATGAAGCGTAAATCCAATACGGCCGCCAACATCAACTTAAATTTACTTAGGCCAAGAAAACCTTACACTCACAAATTATAGGCCTATACCAGAAGATTAACCTAATAAAGCTAGTTACCATATAGGCATTATAGTATAACCCTTATTAGGCACTGTCATTGAGAATGGTATATCCATATTCAACCTGGTTAAGAATAACTATAATTTATTTTTCCCCCACCTACTATGTAAAGTAGAATTTTACTCCTTAAGGCCTTTTTACACCGAGATCTGTCACATAACATCCGATAGCGCAACGTAACGTAACACGTGGCCAATTCACACCGCAAGCGACATCCGCGAGCTCCTGTTCTGAGTTTTCCAGTTTTTCCCCCGATTACTGTCGGATTCAAAATGATGGATAGGCCTTCTCGAGTTTGATTTGCCACCAAAGATTGAGCTATAATAACGGCGGTTACATCAACATTTTCCATGTCTTATTCTCCGTGTTTTGGTGTACAGGTTTTTAAATTTTGATTGCGGGTAGAATATAAAAAGTAAACGATTTTTGCCGTTTTTATAGCAACTACGGACTTAAAAAATGCATATTTCCGAAACGGGTCAACTTATCGATTCCAAATTTTGATACGCCATAAATAAATATTTTTTAGTTTATTTGTATAATTTTAAATTTTTAAACTTCATTTTATGAAAGCTGGTATCCATTTCGTAAAGTGATGTTTTCTCAGCCCTCAAAAGAGCTAAAAACATGTTTAATGGTTTGTTATGAAGCTCGTGTTTTTTTATAGTCTAATTTTTAATGTACTTAAACCAAATATACTTCGAAACGGTTTATTCAGATTGATTATTAAGTAGTATTATATAAAATACTAGTATTAATTACAAGTATTAATTTAAATACTATGGTATTACATTTAGTAGTTCGTCAGTCACTGATACAAACAAACCTTTAAGGTGGTAGGATGTCTTGTAAACCATGGTATTTTCGTTTTCAAGAATATATTGCGTTGACTGCATTAAACAAGTTGTGTTAAATGTAGGCTTAAAAATTTGTTATGTTTTCAAAACATATAAATTTGCTGCAGTGTACTATGCTACTGGTAAAGTCCCATTGATAAGGTTATTTTTATTTTATTTTTGGCCAAAGTTAGTCAACATTATCAATTACAGCGGGTATAAAATTATAGCTAGGAAATTAGTACACCAAACAAATTTTATCTCGTATAAGAATATTTATCCCTTTCATTAATTTAAATTATGTAGGCCTACTTTAAAAAGTGTTGTATTCTAATTATTTAGAATATCATATACCAGAAAATGTAAAGGAATTATTTTTTTTTCTAATCAACAAAGTAGTTAAGGAAAACATTAATGCAATATAAACTGACTGTCTTTTCCGAGTACCAGGGATTCAGCTGGGAAAAAAATTCTTTGAGCAAAAATGCTACAAGCTCTTAAATACTTGTAGCAAAAATATTTTCCTTTTCGCATTTTTATCGCATGTCATTATACTATTTTTTGGTCTTAAGTTTTTTTTTGCTTGTATTTGTTTTTAAGGGTTAACTTTTAAATAGTATGTAATTCAGCAGTGTCTACTTTTCTTGGTAACTTATCCATTTTAACCATTAAAGTCTATAATGGAAATATACTAAACATTCTAGTAGAATAGGCCTAACATGGCACCAGAACAACTAAAACTCACACAACCCAAACATTACACACTCTGAAACATAACCTCAAAGCATATCACGATCGCATTTGCGCATCACCGATTTCGAGTTGTCTGTTTTCGCTAACCTCTACACTTTCGCCCGATCGTTGCGACTCGTGCTCACATTCAGCAGCGAGTCGAGACTTAAGTACTCGTCTCCTTTGACTCGGTCACAAAAACCACCAAGAATCGGTGCGATGGTGAGGCGAGCGCCGTCATCCCTTCGGTGGCGAACTAGCCCTTGACATTCTCGCATTCGCCGATTCGCTCGGCTACTAAGGACTGACTCACGAGGGGGGTCTGTTACTACAAGGCAGAGGCTACGTACACGTCCGACGTGAGCCGCTACTGTTCACGTCTGTTCCAAATTATGCACCGTACGTTAATTTTCCTGTGATTTTTCAAACAAATTGAGAGCCAGAAAACCTCCTAACCTAATCTAACGTAACGTAACCTAATGTAATGTAACGTAACCTAACCTAAGCGGTAGCGAAGTGAATTTGCCCTTACATCGGACGTGTACGTAGTCACTTCGTTACTACAACTGTCATATCAGTAACTCGCCCGTTCCGTTTAGACGGTACGCAGTTGAAATCGACAGCAACTGTTTACGTAATGTAGGCTCGTCCCCTCTACCAATCGCTCAGTGACGATCGGTAAGTGACGTAGTGCAACCAACGCAACGTTAAGCCTCTACAACATCTCAACTAATCTTCTAATCTTTTTTGGTTGTGGATCGTGATCACGGACTTTTAATACCTACAATTTGTATTGTTAAAACAAGATTTTCTGCAATAAAATTATATAATACCTTTCTTTGTAGCAAAAAAGCGACAGCCTGCCCAAATATTGTCGCATTTTCATGGTGCATTTCGCATTTTGCGACAAACGCGACCGCAGCTTAAACCCTGCCGAGTACACCATAAATGTCTTCCCAGGCAAATACTTGAATTTGGTTTAAAACTCTCCATATTACTATTACTATCCCACAACAGTAGTCGGGCACGTACCTCATCAATTAACTGATCCATGTTTATAATAACCAAACAAACAAACAATAATTGAAATAGTAATATTGGCTTGAAGGGGCCATGACCCCTAACCCTTTTCCTAAATTTGCTTCATATATGTTAAAACATGTCAGTTTGTAAACAAAGTAGATACAAAATCACATGTTTTAATGTAAACAAATCAGACCTTTTCAAATCCCCATGCTTTTCTTATGGGGGAAGTTTTACGTTATTTCTCGTTTACTGGTAACTTAATGGAAATACTGCTATTTTCCCCGAGTCCGTGGTATCAAGACCTTTAATTTGAACCCTCTCCTATCATCCTGCGATTTGCCAAACTGCCACAATTTTTACTTAAATTCGCTTACAGAATAATATATAAAGATATGTCGAAACCCTTCAGCAGCACTGACAAGGGCAGGACACAAGGTCTTTATAACGCATGCGCGAGGCCACCGACGCTGCGTACGTTTCTAAAATATCGTTCCCCAAGCGATCCCCTGCGATTAGTTGGTTTACTTCGCCGACTACGCGTTACGTTTTTTTCGGTGGTATGAATTGCCCCATTTGAAACAACGTTGAGCGATCTTTTAATAAGTCTGTCACGTTCTGTCATATAACATAACGTTTTGCCGGTGTGAATTGGCTTTTATAATGAACGAATAAAGTACTACTTTGTCTCCCGTGTGAGACAAAATAACCCCATAAGAATAACATTGACAATCTGGCAACACAGTGCAGTGGAAAACTTATAACGCTGTAACTAAGTATCTGATACTTCGTTGCAATTAACGTTCCAAATTCCCAGGTTAGTTATTACGCATTACGTGACCAAAAGGTACAGCGATTGTGAATACTTATCAACACAATATTTAATAGGGGGGGAGGGGGTTTCGGGGGTGTAAAAAGATTTTACTTTATCTTGGTTTAAACTACTACAGTAAAAAAACTCGGGCTAATTGTCCAAAGAATTCTAGTTGTGATTAGAAATATTTTGTAAATAATTGATTATTTATTTTAGTAACAATATTTCCCTATATTTAATATATATATATATATATATATATATATATATATATATGTTTATATGTATATATATATGTATATATATATATGTTTGTTACAGATTTTGGCGATCATCAACTTCTAGAATGCGCCAGCCGTTGCAAGAACACAGACACCATCTTAATTAAACATTTGTTACACTTTTTATATTATTAATTTTTTAGGCTACTTAAATATACAAAAGTAGACACGCATTTTGTATTTTATTTAGCCATTACAGTCATGGTAGTTTTAATATTTCATTAGGCATAAAAATATTATGAAGCATATGAAATAATTATGTTTATTTTTTAAATTTTCAAATAAGTTAATTGAACAAAAATAAGCCTAGTTTTTGTGGCTAAAAAAGATCAGTAATAATGTTTTATGGTTTTATTTATAATTGCATTTAACAATTATCGCAAAATGAAATAGGCTATGTAATTCCTGTGTGATTTTTAAGTAATCTTTGACTATTACTTCTATGGTTATAAATGATAAGTCAGTTTTTTCTTTATGATTTATAGTTCAGAGAAACTTTTTTTTCAAATTCTGTTACAAAATATTCAACTGATTTTTATGTTGGTACAATATTTTATTAGATGACGTAGACTTCTTAAGAATATCTCAAAGTGGTCACAGTTTATACAATTTTCAAATTTTAATTTCACGACAAGATGTTAAGGTTTATTTATTTTATAAACATTTTTCCAATTCTGATCTAAATACTTCCTAGTTAACATTCCCATTAATCAGTCGCTGAGGATGTAATCTCATTTGTGGTCGTGTGAAAAAGAGATTGTTACAGGCGAATTGTCAGAATCTAGCTCAGGTAAGCCTTCCTGAATGATAGCTGGAGTGAAATTTGTGTGTAATGCCAAAATCAAGTATCTAGGGTTGGTAATCCGGTTGCCTTGGATAATGGGTCGGTAAATCTGGAGCGGAAATCATTATATCTGAACCATTAGTATATTGAAGTAGACGATTCCCATTTGGATTAGTTTTTCGGCAGCTCCATACCTGATGTTTACATTTAAGTCACCTTCAACAGTTGAACAGCCTTCTTGAAAAAGAATCTGCAAGTCGTGATAGCGTAGCCGTCTGTTAGGGGATTTATACACAGATATAACACGAAAGTTTGCACCATTGTTTAAACTAATTTCAACACCAACTGATTCCAAGGAAGTGAGAGTAGATAAAAATATATGGTGATGGTCTAAAGTCCTTCGTACAAAAATTGCAACACCACCTGATGCAGCTGGATCCGGTCTGTCTTCCCTATATACAGAATACCCACTTACTTTAAAATGTCCAACAGCAGTTAAATGCGTTTCACTGATTGCCATTTAAAGATAAACAACTAGTATTGGCGGCCGCTATTGCGACTGCAGGAAATAATCAGCTGTTTCAGGAACAAAGCTTGAATACTCCCGGCTCTCCTAATATATGATAAAATGGCCTAAAAACAGCTTAAAGCTACCGTAACTCAAACAAGGTTGCTTTTCAAGAAAAAACAAACAACATGTGCAGCTTCCCCGACCTCGATTACCCTTAAAATATATATTTTCGTAGCTTGGGAGCCGTTACAGCTAAAAAACAGCCGTGGACGCATAGACGCATGAAAATGGCCTAAAACATGAAGCTTTAAGCTACCGTAACTCAAGTAAGGTTTTTTTCAAGAACCGTCGCTTGGGAGCCATTACAGTTTGAGAAACAGCCGCGGACGGTCACACGGAGCCTCAGACAATACGATCTATAGTATTGATGTTTTTAGTTTTAAAGTTTTAAAGTTTAAAGTTTATTGGAACAACTGTTACAAATTTAAAATTTTGATTAAAAATTAATCAAAGTTATTTCATGGCCAACATTAACCACTACATAATCTGTTTCATTCCTGGGCCTTAACAAAACCAAGTCTGTCATGTTAATGTTCATTGTAAATTGCTGATATATAACTCATTTGACCTGTAATAGAAGTTTGTTCATTATTTTCAAGGTCATGACAATCATTTCTCCAGCATATTTCAGAAGTACAATCCGCACATTGTATAATCTGCACATATTGTTATAAAATTTCACTGGGGCCCGTTTCATAAAACTTTCAGGACCTGTATTACAGGTAACTTCTCTGTATTATTACTTAAAATTACAATAGTGCGTTTCATAAAGTTTTTCAACTGTAGAAATACTTACAGGGGATTTACCTGTATTACAAGTACATTTTACAAGAGTTATAGTGATCTGTTTCATAGAGGGTAGTGGCCTGTATTACAGGCCCTGTAAATTATACACAAAATGATGATTGTTTAGAATATCATAAAACTTTTACAAGTATCACTTATTAACGCAATCGCTGCGGGTGCCCCGAAATCGGGACATCGCTCAACATTGAAATATATGAGATTTTCATGTTTAAACATAACAAACGCAGCAAAGCTGTTAAGTTAAATAGTGTGCTATGCATAGATTTGTAATTATAAAGTGTATAATAGACACAGAAAGCAGTTCTTGTGATGAAGAGAATTTTATTTTTGTATACTATTTTTCAATTAATTTATGTTAATAATTAAGAGAGTCATACAAATTTACTTAATCTCCATAAGAATAATATTGAATAATAATATCTAGGTAACCAATTGACGTGAATAGTAATTTAAGTACTAAATTGTTTTTTTTTCAAGTTAGAAACCCAGTCAGATCGCCCCCATCACAATGTTTTTTTTTTTTTTTGGGGGGGGCTTGTACACCAACATTTTTGTTTAAACTTTTAGATATGATCTTTTTAAAAGTCAAATTTTAATTTTCACTATTGGATTCAGCTTAGAGTCATAAATATTGCTTTATATGTTTGTACCTAATTTAATCAAAATGGGACCATTTTTATGAAAGTTATTGCACCCACAAACACTCACTAAACTGAAATGTCTGTTTCCCATATAAACATGTGTAAAATATTAGAATAAAGGTTGTTGAGTGCAGTTTCAGATGTGTTTCCGACAGCAAATTCTTTTATATCTGCCTATGTAAAAATATATCACTTGCAATCAAAAATGTTTATGTTTGCCAACGGTACATTATACTGAATGTTTGTTGTTGTTGTTATTGGCGGATTAGGAAACCCCAGCTTTGCTGCTAGTCACCTCTTCCACACGCGGGAATATTGCAAGGGTTACCGGAAAGATAGGATATAGCAGGAAAGGAAAGGGTGGGAAGGGATGGCAGCCAAATCGACCCCTCAGAGGGCCAATTCCCGTGCCCCTGTGACAGCTGGGATGAGGCTCTCAACAGGGGACCCTCATTTTGCCCTCCAACAGGTCAACCCAACTGACAGGGTATCTATGCACAACAGCCAGGGACCATTCATTCTCAGGTTGGAAGGAGGGACCAAACCCGGAGACTCTGTCCCTAGCCGCTGCAAATGGAGGGACCAAAGGTGAAAGGGAAGTTAGTCATAATGGACAGCCAAAAGACTTACCATATGTCGTAATGACAACCTCATTTGCTGTACCCAATGTCAGCCTCAAAACTGGTATAGACCAGTCTTAAGGTAGTCCTGGGACTACTGAATGTTTACCTTTCCATGGTGCAACCCAAGGTAATATATAGATTCTTTCTCGAAATTCGCTAATCAATCCCACGAATTCCAGGATTCATTGTAACCCCCCCCCAGGCCATGTAAATTAGAAAATTAGATAAATGTCATCATTATACGATCATAACATTTTTATTCAAGTGTCGCGTATAAAGTAAAAATAGTTTGTTATTGCATAGATTTGTAATTATAAAGTACTAGCTGCTACCTGCGGATTTGCTCGCGACAAATTATAAAAGACTGACCAGCACTATCAAATATTTGTTTAGTTTTCCCATCTGATTTCCTTTGCCCTAACTGACATACAACTACAGCTGGTAATTTTATAAATGACTAGCTGCTAATCCCGTGCTTCGCAATGGGGAAAAACATTCAGAGTAGAAAGACTAAGCAGTTATGTGTGCTGCATTCTGTGGTTAGCCCGTGGAACTACTACGAATCAAGATCAGCTGTTTGTATTTTCATCAGCTCAAACAAAAATTAATGTTGATAAGAATACCATGGGAACTTGGAAGTCCTATGGGGAAGAGCCCTGAGGACTTTTAAAAACGAAAATAGGCCTATGTGTTTATTTAGTATATAAGGAAAATTCCTGTCAATTTTCATGCCAATCGGTTCAGTAGTTTTTAGTGATTGAGGAACAAAAAGCAGATAGACAAACCAACCCATTTATAGTAGGATATCCTTCCATAATATTTTCATTAGATTAGAACTTACAGGACCAGGGGGGGTGGAGCCCTAAGCTTGGATGTGGACATTATCAGGTCTATATGTTAATGTGATATGTAAAATGCAAAATTTTAGCTTAATCAGTCCAGTAGTTTATATGTGATGGAAATCCAAGTACCCATACTTTCACATTTATAATATTAGTAGAATAATAAACTATCAGAAAACTCATACATGCTTTCTCCCTTTTATACCAATTTGAATCAGTAAATTATATTTACTAAATATAGAATATAAAGTACGGTATCATGTATAGGCAATCTTCTAATGACCTTTTTCAAAAATATCGACCCAAATACACGCAGAAGTTACGAGGGGAATGCCTTCCCCCCAGGGTTAGGTGGCAACATATTTTGAATGTCCTCTGTTGGTTAATGCTAACTTTACCTACATACCAAGTTTTAATGAAATTTGACAGTAAATAAGATAGAAATAATATGTTTTTATTCCCCATAAATAAAAAAAAACATTGCAATTAGAATTGTAACTGCGGTTGGTGTCATTTTACTAGGGACTTGAAAACCATAAACCACTACATTTGAAATAAAAACGTTAGCCATCGTTAGAATCGTTATATTTTAAACACACTAAATATAAATGTTTAATATGAAAAATAAATGTACTGAGTATGCCTACGTGATTCTAGCCTAAGTAATAACAGTAAAAATAAATCCCAGGGCCAGGATTCAATAGTAATACAGGTGGAATTTTACAGGTGATTTTAGGATTGTGGAATTATTTTTATGAAACAGATTTTACAGGAATTGTACTTTTTATTTTACAAGTCCTGTATTACAGGACTTGCATTACAGCAAGCTACTTTTATAAAACGGGCCCCTGTGGGATCCCCCGAATTATGGATTGTTTTTAAGATGATTTTTTATTTGAAAAAAGGGTGCCGAACTAATTGGGGGCTTGCTTTCTTTACAATAAAAAGGTAAGTAAGAAAAAAATTCAAAAAATAAGAATTATTCATGAATTGTCGCTTTAACGAAATAGGATTATCTTATATTTTAAATTGTTGAACAACAAAAACGTAGTTAATTCTTTTATTTATTTCCTTAAAAGAGAATATAAATACAGTATTAATTTGTATGTGTAATATTAACTGATTGTTTGAGGAAACTCCAGATCAGAAAATTAAATTTCCTTAGCCTATCTTTTGTATCCTTCCATCTCAACTTCTAAGGTTTTGTGCAGTTCTATGAGTAAACAAGTAATCTACAGAACCAGCAAAATAGTTTGGCGAACTTATCATCTTGAGCAACATATAGGTCTTATTTATCTTTTGTTATATTTTAGATCAACATGAATTGATTAAATATCCATTTCTGTAACTAGAGCAACACAAGCTTCTTATTTATATAGTTTTTAAATATTTGATCAACAAGAATGCACTAAATATCTATTGTATAATTTAGATCAATGTAAATGCATAAATTTCCCATTTGTATACATTAGATCAACGTGGACGCGTAAAGTTTCCATGTTTATACTTTCGATTAACGTAAATGCATTAAATATCCATTTGTATAGCTTGATCAACGATGTAATGCATTTTATCCAACAGAGAGCAACATAACTGCGTATAATGCCCGCGATCAACATGGAAACAGAAAACGGGAATATATATATATATATATATACATATATATATATATATATATATATATATATATATATATATACACATATATATAAATTTGAACGAATAGTGTTTTTGGCATCTGGGGACCTCAAAACTAAAAGTTATCATGGTCTCGGGCTTAAGTCTTACCATGCCACCTACGGTAATAGCTTCTTCCCTATAGGGGAAATTCGTTAAAATTAAAACATATATTTATAAAAATAAACTATAAACTCACTCAAATTACAAGTGGTAGGGGGCCTAATAATAACAGACATATTTCTTAGTCTATATATATAATGCAAAATAATTACAAATTAGAGCAAACATGCATAACTTCATACAACTATTTTGAGCCGATAAATAAATCGCTAATAATTGATGAAAATAAATAACAAACAATTAATATTGGATTCGCTATTGCCAAATAAATAGAAGTATATACCTTTATTGACAGAGCCGGTGTGTAGCCCTAAATTTATAAACAAACATGGCCGTCGTATTTTCAATAAATTGAATACCAGAAACCAAGAGAAATCAGAAAAAGATAGCCTACAAAAAGATGTCTGCCAAGTCTTGACGGATGAATCGGCGCTACTAGCCATAAAATACCATATCTCGCTTATTTATGAATATAGTTTGATGAACATTTGTAAGTGGCTTGACGTAGACCACTTGAGATCGCTGAGTATGCAAGTTTTCTGCAACGGTGGTATTCACATTAAATATAGGACTTCCATACGTTTGTGCCAAATCCCGAGCAATCTCTTTAAAAAAACATTTTGAATGACAGAAAAACCAAACCGAAACCGGCCAATGAAAGCACACTCTCGATACCGCAGTCAAGGACACGTCTGCGACTTCCTGTCGCGCCTTCCCCGGCCGGCGATGGCGGCTAGACGCGGTAATTGGCAGTCACGTGACATCCATTCATGAGTTTCACCAGTACGGCGGCTGTGAAGGCAGATCACGTGTCGATAGAAAGCCTTCACACCGCGAGTGCGACCATCCTTCACGGCTCCGGCACACTGACCCGCCGAGAAGGAGAAAACAATAGGCGAGTCCAAACGGATCAGTTTGTCTGCTGGGTTTCGTAAACTTTGTACAGAAAGTTCTTGAATATTTGAAACGGATATTTTTTATTTTGCATGTTACCGGTAATGAATCTCTGTGCCCTTAAACTTATTATCAACGAAAGTACATATTCAAACAACATATACATTGTGTATGTGTAAGGAAGTGACTTGATAGCCAACTGGGGATGGAAAAGCGATTGAGTGATAAAATAAGTTTATCGTTACGCCAAACTAACTCTGTTGAAACGGCTTCATCTTATGGTTCATCGCAATTTCTCGCTTACTTTTAAATTTGCTTGACTGAGTTCTACTCAAATTAGAACTGCATATCAATAAGTGAAACCTTGGGCATTTTGGAAAAGCAATAAGAATCATCTACAAATTTCAAAATAAACCACACAACTTAAAAGATTGGACAATCACTAATTATTGTGTCATGCCTTTATGTCTAAAAACACTGTTTATGACAGTCGTTTATCCAACTAATCGAAATCATATGACGTTTTCGTCACTGACTGAGGATGGGGATGTAATATAGTTTGAAAACGTCATTGAATCTCCAACGAACGGCCACAAGTTGTTACTTTTACTCCTAGATAACGACGGAACAGGAGACATCAAACATTTTATGCAATTTAGTGCACACTTCGATGGTCTTTCGAATCAGGGTAAATGTCTTAGAGTAAGGGGGGATTGTCGGAACATGAGAATGACTCAGAATTCACAAGATGTGAGAGGTGAGTGATCGCCGTAAAATGAGTTTGAACATCAGTTTGACCCACCACTATTATAATTTTTAAATCTATAATATTATAAAGAAGAGGTGGTTTCTGTCTGTCTGTCTGTCTGTCTGTCTGTCTGTCTGATGTTCCGGGTGAACGCAAAAACTACTTAACCAACTGGGCTGAAACTTTACACAAAGGTAGATCTTGAACCCATGCAACACATAGGCCTATTCACTTCCTTAAAATCCCCTCGGGCTACGCCCCGTGAACGTTCTAAGTTTCAATGTTTACATTTCATAAGAAAGTAAACATTCAGAAACTGTAATGCGAACAGCTGAGGGCACTTACATTTGACAGATTAAAGAGCAGAAGCAAGAACAACAGCTGTTTCAAGCTAACTAAAATGAAATTTGCATTGACTATAGAACGGGTAAGGAAAACCCCTGTGCGAAGAACGTGTACATCAAGTTTATATATATTTATTTCAATATACCGTATAATTAATCTATATATAAATAAAATTAGAGTTTTGTCTGTACATTGCTTGGAACTATGACATTTTTGCATATTTTCACGTTTTACACCCTAGGGAAACCAAAACAAATCTTATTTCAATTTATGTCTGTCTGTCTGACTGTCTGTCTGCCGGTAACGCTCAAAGACGTGTTTTTGTTCGCTTTTCACTGGAAAACGAGTGCACTGACATTAATAACACTTTGCTTCTTTGTTATATATATGCGTGAGAAGGTTTTAGGGCACTATAAACTGACATACACCTTTTAAAAATAATGGCGGCCGCTCAAAAACGTGATTTTGTGCGTTTTGGTCATGTTTTGTTCGCTTTTCACAGGAAAACGGGTGCACCGATTTTTATGCAACTTTTTTTCTATGTTCTATATGTGCGTTAGAAGGTTTTAGGCTAATTGGATTGTTTTAAATTACCTTAGGACACTGCCCCATAGGGTTTTAAAGATCCTATGCTATTCTTATGGCCAAAGCATTTATTTATATTGAACCAGATGATGGCATAGTTATTATATAAATAGGTTTTTTAGTTCTTTTTTAAAACGTTAAGTGAAGATTGGTAATAAATAACATTAGTGGATATATGATCTAAATCTATATTTGTCAGACTCATGCATTCACTGACATGGTGATCACTTTATCTAAGAAACGACAATGTCTATTGAAGTTAAGATTTTGGATGGTGGTTCCCCTTATGCTGCAGATTCACAATAAGAATACGTTTAAAAAAGTCCTATAGGGTTCTTCGCTAATTTACTTTTATGGCAATTTTATGAGTATTAGTACTTACTGGACCTTTGTAAGTTAATTTTCGGTAGGAACATAACTAATTCATCAGAAAAAAACGCAAGCCTATTCCTGTTACGAAAATGTTTAAGGGCTTCGCCCCCCGGAATTTCAAAATTCAATATTTTAACAATCTTGCACATACTCTTGGACTGATGGATCTGAAATTCGGTAGGAATGTAGCTGATAGCTCAGTGCAGACATTTACCTACTCCAGACACAAATATACTCAATGACTCTGGCCCAATAGCCTTTAATATAAGTGCGTTAGTCATAACACATCAACTACTGAACCAGTAGAGCTGAAATTTGATGCCTTAAAGGAAATAAGAAACAACATTATGGGGAGTCACGGTGTTGTTCTCTGGAGATCTCACACAGACTCTTTGTCGTAAGTGAGACATGAGTGGACGAGTCTACGCCACTCTAAAAATATATTTTATGTAGCCGACCAGTGAGCGTCTGAACTTAACAGTAAATATGAAAGTGTATTTTTGAGAAGATTAAGGGGTTGATCAGTTTTCTTATGCGCTTTTAAAAGTTTAGATTGGGACATTGAAAAACAAATTAAGGTCTCAGAATCATCTATCCTTCACTCGGCACTATCGATGAATCACAGGATTTATTGATTTACAGTTTGTTACACCGAGGTTCATAAACAGTTTAATCTGGAAAGTGCCTGGCTCTGTGATTGTGCCATCCTCACGTCCACCAATGAACAAGCAACAGAGATCAACACAAATGTAGGTCTATTCCAAAGGGAGGAACGGACATATACAATATTTCATACCATCCATTTAACCATGAACACTGTTAGAACAGTTCACTGTTCTAACACTGTTTATATGTTTTTAAAACATATGATTTTTCCAAGTTTAAATTGTTTATTTACAATTATAATGAAAACAGGACCTGGCAAGAATGGTGATTTTAAAAGTGGTTTGTCAATGTTTTTAAAGTTAAATGTTTCGTTACATTACTATTAATTTATTGGAATGTAAAGATTAATGTATCAAAGTATTTTAAATGTTAAATTAAACGGGGTTAGTATTTTGTTGTACTTGAGTTCTTTTATTTCTAAAATCGAATCCAAAGTATTACGTGTACCGATTTGGAGTCCCAAAAACCACACCGTTCACTACCCGACAGAGTTCCTCGACTTGACAACAGTACCCGAATTATCTGCCATAGTATATTTCGTTAACTTTAATTTAATTCTACTTTAAAAGTGTGAAATGTAATTGTAATATTGTAAAATTATGTGGGTTTTTAATATTTTTAGTTAATCTACCATTTATATACAACACGTACGAAGGACGGGTACATCAGCTAGTATAAATTAAAGATTAAACTTTCCAAAAATGTAACAAATTCCAAACTTGTTTACTAAAAATAAGAGGATATGTATTGGTACTTACAGTTCTTCTGAAGCCATAGAAATATAGGCTCCCATACTTAAAATATATTATTTTCATAATTGGTGTAAAGTATTAACCTGATATAGTAGTGGGGTCTACTCTGAAGCCGAAGTAGATGATGGATTGGGCATTGGGCAGATTCTTCTCCACAGTCGGCTCTGTGAAAGGAAGCTGCATTCCAGAGAGGAGGACGTCTAGGGAAGGACTTGTTGTATACTGATGAACATTCAAGTGAAGTGTGAAGTGTAAGTGAGTCGCCTCGTTGGACACCTAGAAGGGTTCGGTTCACCCACAAGGAGTGAACGATCTAACTTGGACTTCTAAGGTGTAGGGATCAAAAGTCTCGATAACCATACCTCGTGGGATCTGGTCAGTGCACTTTTGTCCTTATATATGTAGCATGTTGCGGTGACAAGTGTTGCAGGGTTGGGATACAGGGATAGTGACAAGGTGGCCTGGAAACCTGATATTGGTAGAGAGTACAATAATATTAAAACCGAGAAAAATTATTAGAAAACCTATACTTGATGTATAAAATTATGAATAGTATTTTGAAGTTTGTGAAATTATTGTGGCATAAAATAAAATTCGGGGATGAATGAGAAATTCTTTATAATGATTGTTAGGATTGATGGATGGCGTGAAGCTTTTTTACATTCGGTTTTGACAGTTTTGAAGTTTTTAATGGGAATGGTAAAAGTCTCTGAAAGATTCCTGTAAAATGACCTTAGAGCCACCCTGGTGTAGGGGTAGAAAATAGTGATAGGTATCGGGTTAAGCCCATTCTCAGAGACGGTTGGAGCCTGGATGCCTTTTGATGTAACGAATGTGGCAGCAGATGTTGGAGGCCATCTCTCTGCTGGAGATTATCTGCAACAAACAATGAAACAAACCCATAAGGATGTTTGTTTTCGAAAACCACAAATTCTTATTCGACACAAAGTAATATTGAGCACCATAACGCTTTTTAAATTTAAAACTGTTACTGTAACTACCCTAAGCTCAATAAACGATATTAGAGAATCCAACAAATCTCTAAGTATTCAAGAATATCAAACATGATTGTCTACTCATAGTTCACAGGTGTTTTTTTTTATATGGAAGACAAATATTTTTAATAGGAATTAAAACAGTATTAGGTAAATAACTTTCAATATTTGATGTCTATATTATCTTCGTAGTAATTTATTCAAATACCCTTACGTCTTTTTCTGAATTGGGATTAAAAGCTCAGCTCTTATATTATCCCACATTAAATCTCTTCTTATTGTCTATTCATTCATGTGCACATCAAGCTGTAAATATATTGTCAAACTCCATTACTGTCTATCTCCTACTTATATTTTTGATCTTTCAAAATCTAAACAATGTGTATGATAATATTTTCTCTGATATCTTTTCAGCTAAAAGGTATCATCACTCAGAACCAATACATTGCAACATTCTGTGAAAAACGTTAAATTCCTTGAATTAACTAAATTTGTTCTTATTTACTTTAAATTTAGACTACCAAGAACTTTTAAATGGCAGAAGTGTATTTAGTCCTACTGTCCAGTATGAAGTTTTAGCCAGTTTAAACTCTTAAAACTAAATACATATTTAAGATATGATATAAAGTATTTCTTCATTTAGATGATCTAGAACTTGTACAATATAATTTTTCATCTGTAGAACATCAAGTACAGCTTTGACTACGTTTATAATACAAGTACAGGCAAATAAATTTAAAATTGACTTACCTGTATAACTTGTTAGTTCCGGTACACTACCAATGTCAGTTACACTGGTCTAGGCCTAGAAGCTTGGAATTTGTTACATTGTCACCTTATCTTATTTTACGGCAGATTCGAGTTAAAAATATATTAATTGTATAAAGTAAAGTAGCATTTTAGTAAAGTATTTTTTTAGTTACAATCTCATAGCATACAATCTCATTTGTGTCCTGAAAAGGTTCTTTGCAGCTCTTAGAGATTAGCAAATCAATTCAATTGTGAAGTCAGTCGTAAGATTAAAGTCCGAGTAAGCATCAGTACCAGCAACAGTATCATCTGTTGTGGACGTGGCTAGCTCATTTCAAGAGATACAATGTTCTCTTTAGTTTTATTGCAGCAGTGTTTTATTTGTTACGTTGTCTTTAAATAAATGTAACTACTACATCGTCGCATTCTGGAGGAAAACAACGGCAAAATAGTCTCTGACTACTCTGGAATTTTGAATGGGCCATATATTTAGAAATTATAAAATCCATAACTTTCATGTTGTTGATAATATAAATTGTTTGTTTAGTATTCAGTATTCCAGAAGTAATATTTGTATTTAGCTCTGTATACAAACTTCAATAATTATCTTATTTTTAATCAAATTCAATAATATAACCTCCATTCACCAGTTCAGAGATTTCAAGAAAAAATTACTCTCTCCCACGCACATCAGGAATAAAACCTGTGCGGGGATTTACAATTTCTGTAGTAGTGGTCACCTTGTATTTGTTGGAAAAATCTATACGTGTATTGTGTTGTTCCTGGTATCCCGCCTGACTTTCAGAGCCCAAGATAATACTATTAACACTAAGTTTGATTGCATCAAATTATTACTAAAACACAAACTCATCAATTAAGATAGTTCAACAGGCCTACGCAGAATAAAACCCTAAGAAGGGAAGCGAAGCCATTTTTTCCTTTGTTTGCCAATTTTAAATATATATATATATATTCGCGATGTAAAATTAATATACATAAAACAGTTAAAAACTTAAGTCTAATTATTAATCGATGTCATTTTGTGCTCGCAGAACTTCTATGAGATTTGTAAAACCGATTGGACAATAAGGATGTAGTCCACCCCTATTGCTAATGCTAATGCTAATTAATAGTCATTTATAATAAGGATGATTTTGGTTCTTGTTGTGCTTGGGCAAACAGTCAATTTTAGTTTTGAACAGTTTTGTGTTTTAACAGTGGAAAACAGTTTCAATAACTACTTATCAAGTGAAGAAATTGTCTTTACTATGGTGTAATCTATAGAAATCAAAATTGTTAACACATTTGTAACGAACAATATCCAAATATTGTTTTACCTACTACTGCGAAACTAATTTTAGCTATAAATCTTTTGTCTATTATATTACTCACGACATTGGTCCCGGAGTCCTCAGACTGTAGTAGGCCCTTCTGGTTTTTTATCTGAAAAATGTTGAACGAAAATATGTTGCTAGGTAACTGAAACAATGTTTAAAAGTAAACATTATTCAACTTTTATAAATTGTTTTCTCCTTTCTGATACCATATACATATTTCTTAGGTATTGTATACATTTTTAAAATGTTTATACAATTTACAAAGGATTTATATGTATCTGTAAAGAATAATTTTCCTTCTTGCTCCTAGGGATATTTCTTTCGGAGGGGCTAAAACTTTGGTCAGTCAGTAAATAAAAGGGGGTAACATTCTGTATGAGGAGACATGTCTTTGACATATAATAAAACTGTATATAGCACAGTAAGTGGCTTAGGGACCGGGCAATATTAAATAACACAGCTTAGGGACCGGCCCGTGTTTGGATAACAGAAACTTATGGGATGTAATAAAATACATCTTACAACACTTAATACCCCCGTCGCAGCAAACCTGCGTACACAGCGAATTTCCAATGCATAATATATGTCTTAATACCACAAAAAGCCGCATACCAAGTTTCATAAAAATATATTCACAAATAAGCGATATATACAATTTGAATTATTCTCCATAAGAATAACATGGGGATGAGTATGCAGGTTTGCTGCAACAAGGAACACAAAAAAATGGGTTTTTATGCAAATATCAATTTAACTCAACAAGGTGAATCCAGATACAAGTTGTATTAATTTATGTTCATAATTAAGGGAAACATTACATTTTACTTTTTCTCCATGAGAATAACATGGGGGCTGAGTACGCAGGTTTGCTGCTACGTAAATTCCCGGTAAAATTTCTTTTGTGCAAATAACAATAGACCACAACCAGATAAAGCCGTATACAAAGTTTCGTTAGTATACGTTCATAAATAAGCAAGATATAATTTTGTTCTTATCCTCCATAAGAATAACATTCGACAACGTACTGTGTTTAGCACTTTAAATATCTCTGTAACCAATTGACGTAGAGAAATGATCCAAACACCAAATTGTGTGTTTTTAAAGCTAAATCCAATGGTAACAAATAAAATTAGATTTAAACAAATATTTCACGTAAAAAATTAAAAAAAAAAAAAACATTTTTGGGGTACAATACCCCCCCCTCAAATAACACTTCGGATGGATCGATCTGCCTGGTTTTCGAACTTAGTCATAAATTTTGCATTACACTTTTGTCCCAAGTTTCATCAAAATCGGATCATTTTTACGAGTTATCGTGCTCACGCACGCACACGCACACACACACACACGCACACACATACACACACACACACACACACACACACACACACACACACACACACACACACACACACACACACACACACACACACACACACACACACATATATATATATATAAATACAGTTCCGAACGAATGGTGTTTTTGGGGCTGGGGACCTCAAAACGAAAAGTTATCATGGTCCCGGGCTTAGGTCTTACCATGCCGACTACGGTATTAGCTTCTTCATCCCTACAGGAGAAATTCGCTAAAATATATTTTCACTTATAATGTATTAACATATCAGACAGTTAACATATATAACAGACTAGCTGCTACCCACGGCTTCGCTCGTAACATATTAAAACACATTGAAAATATTAACCTGACCAGCTCTCTCAAATCTTAGTTTAGTTGTACCATATGACTTCCTTTGCCCTAACTGACAAACAACTACAGCTGGTAATTTTTTAGGGTCCGTTGCTCAACGTCAAGGTTCATAACGTAAAGTTATCATTTAATATATTGCAATAAAAATAGTTGCCAAAACATAAAGGTTCATAAGGGAAAGTATCTATTTTAATTAAAATTAAACGTGTAAGAGTTTCACAACGTTAAGTTTTGTAAAATCCAGTATTTTAGTTCTAATTCTTATTGGGAGACATTGTTTCATAAGGTAAAGTTCCAAAACATAAAGTCTGTAGTTTAAAAACAGTTTTTTCAAAACATAAAGTTTCATCACGTCCAGTTCCTAATAATTATAATGTTGTAAATATGTAGCGTTGCATAATGTAAAGCTATATTTAAATTAATTTATCAGTTCAGAAAGTAAAGTGGCATAAAGTTTTAAATTTGTTTGATTTCAACCAAAACAAGTGTCATAACTTTTAGATATTCTGTTGTTGTTGAGGGCTTTCATTAACTAGTTATGGACTGTTTAAATTGCATAAGCATTGATTAGCATGGTACCGATACCTGTTGTTACAATTAAACAATATGTAATAAAATAAGTCTGTCTGAACTTTAAAACATACTCACACTTACACTTATATAAAAATCGGCAGATATTAGGTGGTGGTGGTACAATACAATCGATACCAACCAATCACACTCGTCATCATCAGACACAATGAGAGGACTGTAAAACTTCTTGGAGAGTGGTAAAATGGGAGTGGAAATATATGTTTTTTAAGAATTGTATGCATTTTAACCTTTTCATAAGGTTTCAAAATTCTGTAAACAACAAGATTAAGATATACAAAAATTTTTCATTGAAAAATTTAAAATCTAACGTAAAGATTGGCGGTGACAAGGAATGGAAAGGGTCTAGTTGACTGGCGACAAGGTTTACACAATGTTTTTATAAGGATTGCCTGCCATTGTAAATCTTGGTTAGAGGAATTTCCGTTGAAAGGTCGCTATCCTAACCTTTTATAATGTTTACACGGAAACCTTTTTTTACGAAAATGGTATAAAAATGATAGTATAAACTTTTTTAAAACCTTACGTCATAAACTTGATGCTATCTGTAGGACGTAGCTATCACATATTGTTTAAACAGTAGTGTGCCCATAGTTGGCTTTTCTGAATAAACAGTAATACAGTAATACAGATCTTTATTGTATAAACATTTTACAATGTGTCCAATATGAAAGAAAAACGCGTTGGTATAAAAATGGAGAACTAAATGTAAAGAAGTTCACAATCATGCTGGCACTTGGGTATTCGTATGAGGTTCTTTTGTTTGTAGTTGGTGGAAATTGCCATCAATGTAATAGACAGGGTTTTATCACTAGTATGTTCCAGTATATTTATTGGATACTGATGATTCAAGAGGAGGCTAATTTATTGGTTACTGATGTTTCAAGGGGGAGTAATTTGAACGCAAATTGATGTTCCAAGAGGGAGTCAATTGAACGGATATTGTTACTACAAGAGAGAACCAATTGATCGAATAGCCTATTTATGTTTCAAGAGGGGACCAATTTCTCGGATATTGATCATTCAAGAGGATACCAGTTTATCGGACATTCATGTTTCAAGAGGAAACCAACTGGTCGATATTGATGTTTCAAGACGGAGCCATTTGATCTTATTTTTAATATTTTCGTTTCAAGAGCGTGCTATTTCATTGTATATTAAGTGTTGGTATTTCAAGGTGGGGCCATTTTATCGGATATTGATGTTTCAAGACGGCTGTTTGATCTTATGTTGAATATTTACATTTTAAGAGGGAGCCAATTGATCGGATACTGGTGTTTCAAGAGGGATTAATTTGACCTAATACTGATGTTTCAAGAGGGAGTCATTTTACCAGATTCTAATGTTTCAAGAGGGAGCTATTTTACCGGATACCGATGTTTCTAGTGGGAGTCATTTTACTGGATGCTAATGTTTCAAGAGGAAGTCATTTGACCGGATGTTTCTAGTGGGGGTCTTGACCGGATACGTGTTTCAGGAGGGAGTCGGGCCGTGTTCCCGCGCATGGACTACGACGAGTGGACGCCGCTGGGTCGCGGAGACCCACTCAAGAACGACCCCACGTACGACTACCAGCCGCCGGTGCTGGACCGCGTCAACTACTGGCTGGAGCCTGAGGCGAGGACCCCCGACCCCCAGACCTCGCCGCCGCCCCAGGTGCTGCTGCTGGGGGTCTCCCAGGCCAAGAAGTCCCCGGGCAAAACTGAGGTTGGTAAGGTACGGTATGCGGTGCTACATTCATACTTCAATATCTCCGAAGTTAAAAATACATTGCTTTTTGACGATGACAGCTTCGAATTTAACAAAAAGGTTGGAAAAGATAAGCAATAGCAATATAGAAGCAATATAACGAGACTGCAAGTTCACAACAACGTAGGTTGTTTCAATCCCACTAGTACTCAAATTGTAATTATTCTCGCATTACAGCAAAGCACCTTCCCCAGTATTATTTATCGTATTCGGTAAATTTGTAATGGCTCAATTTGCGATTTCCCTGTAGATATTTTGTGTTTAGCGGAACGTAAATTTTGTTACAACTTGTTTCATCATTAGAATAGAAATATTTACCTAAAAGTTCATGAACAACATACAACAACAAAAAACAACAGAAAAACATAGTTACGGATTTCGTTATAAAAAAAAATTAGGTTATGAAATCAAAAACGATTTGAACCATTTATTGCGAAAAATAGAAAATTATCCCGACTTATTTTCCCCGAATGCGAGAAGCAAAATAGCATGGTTTAAGGTAGATTCCCAGATCCGAACGACCCTCACGACTTGGCCCTTCAGTCTATATTACTGTATAGAGATTCTAAACTTGCATTGCACGGTTAACTATGTGTTTTTAATAGCAACATGTAGCCAATGATATTGTCCGTGGTGTTCAAAGTGTTATGAAATCCATGTGCTCTGTGATTTAATTACGTTAGTAAATAGATCACAGATCACACCAACTCTAACAGATAATTTTTCAATTTTGTACAGTCCAAGAAACAGCCGCAAGCTGACTCTCGGAGGGATATTTTCGACCCTCTGATGCAGCTGATCAACGAGAGGAAGCACACTGGTAGAGTACGGCCCCACTACATTCCCCTGCAGGGTGGCTACCTGTACCGCACACCGCCGATGCGCGCCCCCTACACCATGCTGGTGCCGCCGCCCCCCGCGCAGCGCCCTTCAGCGCCCCCAGTGGCACCCTCTACAGCGCCCCCCACTGAGGGCACCCCCGACACTCTGGGCACCCTGGGGACGTCCCCGAGCACCACCCCGCCGCCGGAGACGGAGGGAACCACGTTCGCCACCCCTGAGGCAACCGCGTCCACCCCTCACGTCCATAAGGTAAAGATTATTATATTACAAAGTGAGTAATTTATTCACACACTTTTTAAGTATATGTTAGAGGCTGCTAACCCATGAAACACCATAGATGAGCTGAGACTCAAAGTGTTGTGTTTTACTATAATGACAGTTTCGTATCAAATTGTCTTCTGATTTTGAGTGAAAGAAGATATTTAAAATATCATTTTTTTCTATCGCATTATTGTTTGGATGATTTTTCTGGTTTTCGACCGTAATATATTACTTTGTTGTTTCACTGGAACAAGTTCAATATTCAGGCGTCAGAGTCCATGGACTAACTCGGGGCTAAATCCAATGTTGCTTGGGCGCAACGTATAGGTGATTGTCTCTCCTTTAATCAACGCTTTATGCCTCACTGTCACAGGGTTAATATTAATTTTTAAACTTGTATTTTTTAAATCAGCTATTTTTACTCTTTTGTATCCAGTTTATGAGCAGAAAATGATCTCTAAGGTTTTAGGCGTTCAAATAAATATATTTCGTGTGACTTTTGGAGGACGGAGGTTCCCAATTATAGTTTATCAGCTGAATAAGTGATATTATTCCATTTTAGCGAATTTCCCCTTTATGGAAGAAGCTATTACCGTAGGTGGTTTGTACCCCTTTGCCATCATGTGGCATGGTAAGAGTTAAGCCCGAGACCATGACAGATTTTTGTTTTGAGGTCCCCAGATGCCAAAAACACTATTCGTTCAAATTTATATATGTGTGTGTGTGTGTGTGTGTGTCTGTTAACACGATAACTTGAGTAAAAAACGTCTGATTTCGATTAAATTTGGCTCAAATGTGTAAAGTGACATTCATGACTTAAGTTCGAAAACCAGAAAAGTCGGACCATGGGAAGGGGGCTTTATGGGGGTTTACAATTTTACAAAAATCAGTTTTTTGCATTTTTCACCATAAATTTTTAAAATACTTAATTTTGGTTTTGACCATTTTATAGAGCTTAAAAAACAAATAATATGGTATTTTAAATCATTAACCTAGGTTAAGTGGTTGCGGCCCTAGGTTAAGTGGTTGCGGAGAAAATCCAAAAAACGTGTTCATGAAATCTCCTATGTTAATCTTATGAGAAAAACGTTTTTAGCTTTTCCTCAGTTCATTTTAATGCAAACCTCACATTTGATTTTACCAATCAGTTCAGCTCTCCAAAACAATCATTTTGGTGTTTAAATTGTGATTCTACGTCCAACCGTTGCAGAGATATTCCAAAATGCTAAACACAGTACGTTTTCTAATGTTATCCTTATGGAGAATAATTTGATATCTCGATTTTTTATGAATGAATGTTGATGAAACTTGGCACGTGACTTCACCTATTACTCGTATATTGATAGTTGCACAAAAAAATAATTTTTGCTGTTTTTCCCCGCAGCAGCAAACCTGCATACTCAGCCCCATGTTATTCTTATGGAGAATAAGTCAAATGTAATGTTTCCCTTAATTATGAACATAAATTAATAAAACTTGGTATGCAGCTTCGACTGGTTAAGTTGTATTTATAATTGCATAAAAACACATATTTTGTGTTCCATGTTGCAGCAAACCTGCGTACTCAGCTTTTAATGTTATTCTTATGGAGAGTAAATGAAATGCTATACATCACTTATTTTTTCGTTTTTTTTTTATGAAACTTGGTGAGTGGCTTTATGTGGTAGTGAGAAATACATGCATTGGAAATTCGCTGAGTACGCAGGTTTGCTGCTACGGAGGTATTTTTAATCAAACTTTATCAGTTAAATCAGATATTTACAAGCCGTGTCACACATTGGTGTTCGCTGCTCCAATCAAAGCTATAGGAAACAGGTTTAGTTTAAATCGTGTAATTACAAGTCCTTACGCAGGTTCAGTAAGAAGGTACTGCAGCTTATTCAACGACCCAACTTTAGTTTAAAGTTGTCGCCACCTCCAAGGCGAGGGACCTAATCCATGTCTGCTTTAGGAGAAACTACAGCTTTAAGGTGGTTCCAAATCACCGGATTGTGGCATTAAATCACAGCCTTTATGATATTCTAAGGTCTTATCCTATATCTCCCTTGTATGCAATGCCAGTTAATTTATAAATTAAAACTCATATGTGTTGGTAAATTTGTCAAAAATGAATACCTCACCTTCTCCTCTGTCCAGGTGTTGTCTCCCATGATCGACATTCACCCCGGCGGGCAGCACTCACTCTCTTCCTCCCTCCTGCAGATCATTCTGCAGAACGAGATGGCGTCCACCCTCACCGCCCCTTCCACCACGACCACCCCCCACCCCACCCTCACCACCGACCCTCTCTTCTCCCACTACAAGCAGCCCGCGGAGCCCCTCAGGGGACCCATGTACTTGATTATCCAAGGACACTCCAAGGTCAAGACCTACGGGGCCTCCAAGCTGGACAACCTCTCGGGCATCCCTATCCAGGACGACAATGAGGTGAGACGTTACTAGGGTTTATAGATAGTTTTGAGTCCAAAACTCTATAAGGTTTCAACATGTTCAAATTTATTTGTATGTATACTTATTTGTATGTTTTTTTTCAATTCATTGTCTATACTTGTTACATACATTCATTGCCTTCACCTGTTACATAGTCTTAATCTGTGTCACTAGACTGGTTTCTTACTTTAAGCGTGGAACTGCTGTAAATTAATTAAATCATTTTAGAAATAATTAAATTAAAATTCTAAATTGGGTTTCAAAACAAATTAAAATTAATAAACGCCACGTTTCATAAGAGAAATGTTACTTTTGATCCATATTTTCCCACAGCGATAGAGTTAAAGTTGTATGGGTAAACAAATAGAGTAAAAATAATACGTTCAAGTATTAGTAAGAAAAATTTCTATGTCACAAACAATGATTGCTAAGTAAAATGGAAAAAAATCTGACTGGTTGGGTTTTTTATTACTGAAACAAGTACATCAGCTCCTTTCATAATGTGTAACATTATAATAAGTCAAACAAAAATTTACCAAATCTCTTTGGGGATGGACGAGGTATTGAAATACATTTATTTCAAAGGAAAACTGGACCAATTTTTCGAAACTTCCACCTTAGCCGCCAATTTACGAGTGTAAATAAAGACTTCGCCTCTTCTTGTGAGTTATGAAACTCGTTATTAATCTTGGGATTCTATTCAGGTAGGAGATCGGCGAAGAAGAAGCAGACAGATTGACCTGGAAGATTTTCTACCGGTGGAAGAAACTTTGGAAGCGTTGGCCAAAGACTACCTGGACGACGATGCGGTCGAGGGGTCGGGCCTGAAAACTCTTTTAGCTGCCGCTGTCGGCAGCTGAAAACGGCTCATTTTATTTTAAAAACTGTTTTTAATTTATGGAGGTAAATCTATAGTGAAATGGCTCTTAACTTGCTCAACGTCTGGCTGTGCTGTAGTTGGGGAAATGTGACAGCCTGTAGCTTCTTGGCAGTTTAATGCAAGGTTTTGCTGATGTGTTTTCTAGAAAACCAGTATAGTATTTTGAATTTATTTCATTTACAAATTGAGAAATCAATGATAAAGAAGGTGATAAGTGTTTTCACGCTCACAGTTCATGCATCATCTTCTTGAATCCGGAATATTATTTGATTTCCTTCTCTAGGTGGGAAAGGTTTTAAACAAAGGATCGGAAAAAATAAGTCATAAAATTAAGAAGGGGCTCCAGTCACTTGCTCCTTCCTGCATCTCCCATACGACCAGTGTTAACTTTCAATTCGTGTCCTTCCTCAAAGGATTGTCCAAAAGTGTTGATTTATGGCTCATTTTATAAACAAAACAATACTTAGCGATTCCAGAGAGCAGAATTTTGGTAACACCAATAATTTTCGTTCAACGAGTTCGCACGCAGCACGCTGACGTGAGGGAAGTGAATTTTCACATAAAAAACTTTCAAAACTCAAAATCAGTGTAAAAACATACATTTGTCCAATTTTTATTGAAATCTGAAAACATTGATTTTTTGGCTGTTCTGATACTCCTGGTTTCATTTACTTGCAAAGCTGGGAATACAATTTTGCGCATTATGAGGTTAGGAGAAGATCCAGACAGGCTTGAAAGTAGGCGTGAGGTTGCTGGGGATAATAAAAGTACTTTAACAAAGGAATAACAGGCTTTTCTAGTGTAAAACCCCCATAAGACAACGTACTGTGTTTAGTCGATACACATTTTCTTTAATAACTCGGTAAATGTTTATGCTAGAATGACGAGAGAGGGCTTAAAACTTTTGCCTCTCTAGTTCCCATCTTTTTACATGCATTGATTTTACATCTGGGGCTTTTCTGACCTTTTTTGGGCCCAAAAACTCGAAATTTGAAAGATTAATCCTCAAAAAATGGGTTTAGAGTTTTCCGATTGTTTTGCCCAACGAACTTGTCCAACAGATTATAGAAAGGAACGTCCCTACCAAATTTTAAATAAATCGGACAAAAAATGCGACGGCTAGAGTGAATACACACACACACACACACACACACACACACACACACACACACACACACATATATATATATAATTTTGAACGACCCCCCAAAACGTGTTCATGGGGTCACGTTAGGAACTTCTATGGTGGTCCCGGGCCTAAGTTTCACCATGCGGGTCATGCTAATAGTTCACTTTCCAAAGGAAATTCACTAATAACACTCCAAAGAGTTTGTTATGGTTGTGATATTAAAATACTTCTCACTGAAATCGCTTCGTATATTTTGTGCTCTTTAAAATTATCCATAAATCATCGATTTCGAGTAATCAGTTGAGGAGGGACGGAATGTGCAAGTCAACATTGGCCTTATGGGAGAAGCAGGCAGAAACGCGAAATGTTTCGTGACTGGAGCCCCCTCTTACCAAACTAGTTGTGAATGCGACGAATTAAAAGCAATACATTACTGATATAGATTTCATAGCTTTTAACTTAAAAATTAATGGTTTTGATTGATTTAAGCACCAAATAGTATTTTGTTTTTTATTATAAATAATCTCCATCTTTCTGAAATTTATGTACACAATAATTTTCGAACTCTAGTTTTGGAAGGAGTGCTAAAACTTCACTTTCATTTTAATTTGTTAATTAGTTTGATGACTAAAAGTTGTAAATAAATATTAGATTTTTTCGTTACTTTCGTTTTAAACACTATTCCCAAAGGTGAAATACTTTTTTTTAGGTTTTTTTTTACTGAATTAATTTGAAAACAAAACTAATTAAGTATGATTTGGTCCATACTACATATTTGATATTGTTATTCTAAAAATTGCATGTACTTTATATTTAAATTTGTACGAAAAATATTATATATTTTTAGACAACATGTAAATTTGGCATTAAATCTGCTGAATCGAGTGAAATAACCAATTAAACTGTGAAAGCAATCCTAGATCACGCTCTGGACGGACGTTTAGGCAATGGATAAATCGATTTAATTTTATAATTAATCAATCGTTTAGTTTTGTATTACTGGATGGTTATTTAACATTAATTTGTGACTGTTTATTAATCTTATGTAGTTCACAATCCACAATTAGCATTTTTAGGTATGAATATTTTAATTTTTTTCAAAGACTGAGTAGATTTTCTTAATTTATTTTTAAGTTAATTGCTAAGCTCTTAATATTTATAACGAAGAAATAATTTTGTAGAACAAGCTGTAGGCAAGTGCTTTTAACATTATATAATGATTTTAGACAAAATTGATACCTTAAATATGTGTGTGAGGGCAAGCACAGGTGTAAATAGTTTTAGTATTTTTTAAAGTATTTATTATAAAGCTTTAATTTAGTTTTAAGTATTGTATATTGTTGTAAATTATAAGTTACCATACGATTATAGCGTATATTATTATCGTGCTTTCGTCAAAAGCAGTAGCTGTACTCAGGCCATACACTCAGTGTGCCATTCAACATTTCAGTTATATGGATATATAATACATTTGTATTGTAGTATTATTACTTGCTCATTGATTGATATTCACTGTTATAATCAAAGTATTATGTTTACCTATATTTTAGGTTAAAATTTCTAAGATAGTTTACAGATTTTTAATTTTCATCTAAGTTATTTATTTTGTATGTCTTATATTAGATAGAAATTAGCAATATATCTAATTACATAAAATACAAAAAGGTTTAAAATATTCAATAATAAATAATAAAATCAATGCAATTTTAAATGTGGGATTGAGTCAGAATAAATTTATTTTAACTCAATTTATTACGTCAATTATGTAAAATTCAATATCAGATCCTCCATTAATTATCCAAGCCAATATTGCATGTTCAGCTCATTATTTTGACAAGGTAAACTTTAATCTCCAATAAGTATTTTATACATATTTATGAATACTTACAGTTTATTTATGTTTTTTCTACATTAACGATTGATATAATATTTAATCACAGTACTTTTACTATGTAATGTTGTGCACCAATAACATACATGTTTTATTGTGTTTCATACCGTGTCCGAGACCAAGCTAGGCTGAGTTGAAAACTTATATTCATTTATGGGAAAAATATTTAAGAGGAAAATTACTATTAAATTATTGGTTTAGGTTATTTTGTTATCTTTGTTTGTCATAACAAATAAGAAGTGTTGTATTTAGAGATTCAAAATCAGTAATCAACTTTGTACTAACTTATACTTAGTTAAAATCAGCAAAGTTGATAGACTTTTCAAATTATTCCTTTAGATTTCTGGCTTAGTTTTCTGCACCTATTTGCCAATTATCATTTATATTTTGTTCTTTAGGATTTGCTTCACTCATATCCACTATGGCTACAATGATACCCGTTAATAGCAGGGCAGCTTTGATATAATTTCAAAGCCTATAAAAGCCAATTTAGATACCAACTCTTTAAGTTATGTAGTTATTGTTTTGTTGCTCATGTTTCACCTATTCTAACTGTAGACTTATAAGAAGGGGTTCCGGAAATTTTCTTCAATCGTACCTGCTTCTCTAATAATACCAATAGTACCGGCCGAGCTTTGCTCGGGGGAAGGTCAATCAGGTTGTGTAGATCACTCGGAGTAATATTTCACCACTTCCCCCTACTGATAATCAGATTTGTATAACTCACTTGCCTCTTTTCTACATTTTTAAGGTCCCTGCAGTTGTTTATAGCTAAATGTCCCTTTGATTTATTTTACTACTCTATATATGTAATCTTCACTCAAATCTGTTAATCTCTGTTCTCAGGAAACCACATGTTAATAATCATAAACAACATGAGTATTACTTTGACAGTTCCCTGGTTGATTATGAACAGCTGTTACAATTCTTTTATTTTGATTTGAAACTCCATGAGCCCAATGTTAATTTTGTTAACTTTTCATTTTAGTTTTTTTACATTATTTGATTTTTCCTGGGGATGAGACCTGTCTAGAACTTATTTTTATCCCAGAAATTAGTTATTTCGAACATTTGAAGGAAATCGTTGGACCCGTTTTTGAGATCAGTGTCGCAAGCAAGCAAGCAAACCTTACTCATATTAGAGTATAGGATAGGATTAAATTTCAAAGCTCGTCCCTCTTCAACGGATTATCCGAAATCGTTGATTTATGGCTCATTTTAAATAGCAAACAAATTTAGTTATTTCAGTGAGCAGAATTTCGGTACTACAAATAGTTTAGCCCTTAAAAAAATCATAAACATTGAATAATTTGGATTTTTTTAAATAATTATTATTTAGGATATTTTAATTTTGATCTCTAGAATCGCTAGGTACTTTTGGTCTTAAAACAAATAAGCACGTGAATAAGCCATAAACCAACGTTATCGGATAATCCGTTGAGGAGGGACGGGCTTAGAAAGTTAACATTAGCCTTATGGGGAAGATGGGAAACGCGAAATGTTTCGTGACAGGAGCCCACTCTCAAACCACTTATCGTTAAGCTATTACTGTTTAATTCGCTTTTTTATTTCCTCTAAATATTAATCTCACAATTTTGTGATAATTTATCACTAACGTTCATTTAAGCCCGGAATGTTATAATATTTCAAAAAATTGAAGCCAGTTTGTACGATAAATAAATTTATGACAGTCGGCAGGAGTGAAGGAAAAACTTTCTTACACAAACACAATTACTTCGACATAATTATTATTAAATATTTTGTTTTATTTGTATAAACAAGTTTGAATTGAATACTGCGAAAGCTCCGTATAACTAAATACGTCACGGAGAAAGAATGTTTCACCGTTTTCGGGGTTAATTTGTCAGTGAAAACATAGTTTGTTATGCTTGTATAACCCAAAAAGTTGTTTTCACATAGTGTCTAACACCGGTATGACTGTTTAAAGTCTTTAAGAGAGAGACCTCGCTAGTTGTCCAAATATAACGAAATGTTATATGAAAATCCAATTCCACAACGTCTGAGCGTATAAGCACTCCATTTACAACTGTGACGCGAGTTTGCCCTCCAAGGGGAACATTTGTTATAAATTTAAACGTGCAAAATAGCACTAGAACTCAAGTTTATATGGCAAATAAACCCACTGCTTAGTGTATTGTGTGAACAAAAAGGGCTTTAAATGAGAGAACCTTCACAAACAACAACGTAATGCCCTTCGACACATTTCACATTCATTTCGCGGATGTCATCCCAAACTTGTTTACATACTCCTGCCGATTCTGCTTTATCCTGCATTACTTTTGTGTCTCAATAAAGCATGTACAGATAGTGTTAAGTAGAATGTAATCAGAAGTATTTATTTCGAGTACCTGTTAATATTTATTATGACTATTTATATATTATTAAATTTGTAATAAAGTAATCGTGTACATTACTTACCTTGTGTGTGTTCTACCGTATATAACTAACCCCAGGGACCGTCATCCCATCAGATTTAAAACTGTTTGATCTAACTATAGTTTGATTATCGGAAGAAAGTGACTGGCGGAGCGGCCGCGTGGCGACCAAACATTATATTTCATAACCTCGAGGAAACGTAAACACATGGTTAAAATTTCCAATAAATGTTATTTAAATAGTCAGTTAAAGATGCTTATAGCACATTTTTCAAATATTTTGTATCTTATAACTTTATAATGATAGTTATATTAAAAATTAACGAGTTCACACACAGCACGCTGACGTGAGGGAAGTGAATTTCCACATACAAAACTATAAAAACTCAAAATCAGTTAAAAACATACAATTATTCCAATTTTTATTCAAATCTGAAAATATTGATTTGTTGGCTGTTCTGATGCTCCTGGTTCTATTTACCTGCAATGCTGGGAATAAAATTTCGCACATTATAAGGTTAGGAGAAGGTCCAATCAGGCTTTAAAGTAGACATGAGGTTGTTGGGGATGATAAAAGTACACCAACAAATGAATAACAGGTTTTTCTAATGTAAAACCCCCATAAGACAACGTACTGTGTTTGGTCAATACACATTTTCTTTAGTAACTTGGTAAATATATATGCTAGAATGACGAGAGAGGGCTTAAAAGTTTCGCCTCACTAATTCCCATCTTTTTACATTCGTTAATTTCACTTCCGGGGCTTTTATGACCCTTTTTGGGCCCAAAACCCCGAAATTTGAAAGATTAATCCCCAAAAAAGGGGTTTAGAGTTTTCTGATTGTTTTGCCCAACGAACTTGTCCTTATGACTCTACCAAATAGGAAAGGAACGACCCTACCAAATTTGAAGTAAATCGGACAAATAATGCGACCGCTAGAGTGCATACACACACACACACACACACACACACACACACACACACACACACACACACACACACACACACACACACACACACACACACACACACACACACACACACAGACACATATATATATATATAAACATTTTGAACGAACCCCCAAAACGTGTTCAGGGGGTCACGTTATGAACTTCTATGGTGGTCCCGGGCTTAAGTTTCACCTATGGTGGTCCCGGGCTTAAGTGGCTTAAGTTTCACCGTGCACAATTTAACTAAAGATAGTTTGCAAATAATTTAGATTACAATTTAAAAGATTCAAATGGATTACAAAATATGATTATTTGGTTCAATATCTGTCTCTCTTCTTCAGCTTCCCATTCAACAATTTTTGATTTGAATTTCTTTCACTTCCCTTTCTACACAAGAATATCCATTGCACGATTGATCTTATTCACTGCTATCACTTTTCCCATACTTGTATCATACTATATTTAAACCATATGGTAGCTGTTAATATCACGTTAATAGTAAAATAAATTAATTTAAAACACTACTAAATATTAAAATAAACATATGTTACATTTTATATATCAAAATTTTCAAGTTATGAGAGAAAATATTCACTTACAGTGTTTTTATGCCTGATATAATTGCAATTGTTATTTTATAGTCTTTAAATTAAGTAACATCAAAATTGTGATTTATTTCATACTATTATTTAAGATTCAAAAGTATTATACAAATCACATAAGTTATAAAAATCTCAGAGAAGGTAAACAAATTTGCTATAATATAACAATATCATACCTCTATCGCCTCTTTATGTTATACCACCTATCCTCACTCTACTGCCTTCTGATTGGCTGGCTGCCGTGGTAGTTAGTTTGAGAAAACATTTAATTTAATACAGACCCTATCCTATATTTTAGCTTTTTTATTTCATTGCAAGCTTTAAATAAATAGGCCAATCTGTACCATTTTGGTTATTAACTTCTTCCCTACAACTATCTTTATACTACACTATCTTTTTAGTTTGTTGGAAATATAATTTGGCTAATATGAAAGAAAGACTAAATTTGGTTCTGACGGATTGATTAGATGGGTTGTCCTAGCTTGTTATGAAATACTTAATGATATGTAGGCTTAATGTTTCTTTAAAAAAAGTAAATTTACATAAATTCTAAGGATAGCTCCCATAAACTGTTTAACATTTTGAAAAGAATAACTTAAGGCAGGTACAATTTAAGTTAGGGCCTAAGTTTAGAAGCAGGCCTGTACATAGATTTTACATAAAGTTGTTTCAATTTGTGTAGGCTAATTAAAAGTAAATACTTAAAAAATGTAGGCCATGTATGTACCGTTATACTTACTTAACATACTTTTAAATCCGTCTGTAGTTAGTCTCTTGATTTGAGCTTAACTCAAGTTTCTACTCTATTTATTAGTCAATTTCATATGGAAAAGTGAACTATTAGCATGACTCGCACGGTGAAACTTAAGCCCGGAACCACCATAGAAGTTCCTAACGTGTCCCCCTGAACACGTTTTGGGGGGTCGTTTAAAAAAAAAAATATATATATATATAGACATATATATTTATGTATACACTCTAGCGGTCACATTTGTTGTCCGATTTACTTCAAATTTGGTAGAGGCATTCCTTTCTGTAATCAGTTGGACAAGTTAGTTGGGCAAAACGATCGGAAAACTCTAATTCTCTTTTTTTGGGGTTTTAAATTTTGAATTTTGAGTTTTTGGGCCCAAAAAGGGTCATTCAAAAAAGGGTCCACCTTAGTCCCCTTAATTTAAAATTAAGGCGGACTAAGTTATAGGGATTAAAAAGGCGGAAATTTTAAGCCCTCCCTCATCATTCTAGCACCAATATTTACTGAGTTTAAAGAAAATAAAGATTGAGCACTGTACGTTGTCTTATGGGGATTTTACATTGAAAAATGCTGTTTTTCATATCTTGATGTAGATATATCACTCTTAATACCCCATACAGGTTTTTGATCCTGATGGTACCTCCTCCTAAGCTTATAATGCACAACATTGCAATGCCGATACTGGATTTAAATAGAACCAGGTGTATCAGAACAGCCAAAAAATCTAATACTTTCCATTTTGCTTACAATCACACAAATCGTTGTTTAAACCCGTTATTTGATTGTTAAAAGTTTTTAATGCGGATATTCACTTCCCTAACGTCAGCGTGCTGCGTGGCAACTCGTTAAAAAAATTCTACGATTGTTGCGACCAGGATACCGGCAAAACTAAAGTCTTAAGTGATTGTTAATGTGTTAGTTGAAAGCACTTTTTAACCAATTTCAACTTTCAAATTCGTCTCTCCTCAAGAAACGATCAGAAATTTACGAGAATTTGAAATTGGTGTTTTATGGCTCATTTTATAGAGCAAAACAAAAACAAAACTAGCGATTTCAGTGAGCAGAATTCTGATATCATTAATTTTAAACCTAAATTAAATAGAAATTATAGACTATTTTAAACTTTATTGATCAATTATATGCGATTTCAAAACCATGCTCACAGAAATATTTTGCTCTACAAAACGAGACATAAATCAACAATTTTGGACTATCCATTGAAGAGGCCGAGATTTGAAAGTTAACATTGATATGGGAGAAGCGGTGACTGCAGCCCCCTCATAACAGATGATGAGCAAATACAGGTATCGGGGTCTACCTTTTGTTTTATTTCCCTCAACTACCACCAGGAAAAAGAACCACCGACACCAGTCCAAGGCTACGGCAGGAACGTCGGCCCCCAGGCCTAACAACAGGGAGGGGCCCGTAATGGGGCCCCGGGGCCTCCGCACTTCCAGGCCGCGCCGCAGACGCACGGCGGGGAATGCCGCTGCCCACCTGATCGATTACCTTTATCCGGGAATCACAACCAGCTGATAACCAGTGCCTCCAGGGTTGCCAATCTCAGAATTACCTTCTTGCAAACTCGCTCTTTGATATGCAATGCACTATGATATATGCAATCACTTTCCGGTCCCGATTACAACCGATTCTGGTCTATTCAGGGCTGAGTACCGATAGTAATCCGTAGTAACGGACTCGATTTTATCAACCGTTAATCCTTCACGAGTACTTTGTATTTAATGCTTTAGTTTTCAAAATCCACATACAGTACTTTGGGATATAATAGTTTAAATTTATTAAATACAAATACAACTTTTACCCGAGAACCAGTCCACTACTGATTTCAAAATTTCAGTGGTGCAAACTTTTAAAATACTTTAATCACACTGATTTTCCGCTGTTTAATTTATTGGCCAGACTCAACTACCAGGTGCCAATGTCTTTTTGAATAAGTAAATTAGTTTTTGTTTCAAAAACTAATTAGTTTTTTGTTTTGTTGTTACGGTCTAGATTTGGTAGTTTGGCGGTTTTGTGTGAAAACCTCAAAAGTGATTTTCTTGGTGGACATGGTACACTACATTTTGAATTATCTAAAATTTAAATGCGTGTAACGCATTTAACAGATAATCTATTATAATCAGAGCTTAGAACGGTAATAGACACACAGATCAATTTAATTTTCTCCGTACGAGGATATTTCAAATATAGAGCTAGGTGCTAAATGTAAAATTTTACGTTGTAATCAGTTCACCAACTAAATAACTAAAACTAAATCTATATAAATAAAATTGGAGTTTTGTCTGTACATTGCTTGGAATTATGAAATTTTCAAATATTTTACGTTTTATACCATAGGAAAGAAGAAACGCGTCTTATCTCAATTTCTGTCTGTCTGTCTGCTGGTGACGCTGAAGGACGGGTTTTTGTTCGCTTTTCACGGGAAACCGGGTGCGCTGACATTGATGAAACTTTGTTTCTTTGTTCTATACATGCGTGAGAAGGTTTTAGGCCACTTTAAACCGGCATACGCCTTTTGTAAAAATAATGGCGGACGCTCAAAAACGTGATTTACTGTAGTTTTGGTCATGTTTTGTTCGCTTTTCTCAGGGAAACGGGTGCACTGATTTCAATGAAACTTTTTTTATATGTTTTATATGTGCGTTAGAAGGTTTTAGGTTAATTGGATTTTTGGAAATCACCTTAGGACTGCCCTACGGGGTTTTAAAGATCCTATGTTATTCTTATGGACAAAGTATTTATTTATATTGAAACAGATGATGACTAATAGTTATATCTATAACTTAAAATATTGTAAACAGCTGTTTATCATTATGGAAATAAAAACATACTTGAATGGCAACTCTCATAATGAAAATAAAAAACGACTTGAATGGCAACTCAAACGGTTTTTTCGATAGGCGATAGTAGGGGGTATTAGGGAACACTGGGCGCTCCCCCCTATCTTAATGCCCCTCCCCCTGATTTTATATTTTGCCCTCTCCCCTCTTCAATTTTTATTTTTATTTTATGTCCCCCCATTTTATATTTTTGCGCCCCCCCCCGATTTTATTTTTTTGCCCCCCCGATTTTATATTTTGCTCCCCTCCCCCGATTTTATATTTATGCCCCCTCCCCGATATTTATTTATTTTTAGCGAATTTACCCTAAGTTATAGGGAAGAAGCTATTACCGTAGTCGGCATGGTAAGACCTAGGCCCGGGACCATAACTTTTCGTTTTGAGGTCCCCAGATGCCAAAAACACCATTCATTCAAAACTTAATATTGTATATATGTATGTATACATATATATATGTATATGAATATATATATATGTATGTATAAATATGTATATATGTGTGTGTGTCCGTGAGCAAGATAACTCTCGTAAAAATAATCAGATTTTGAAGAAATTTGGTATAAACGTGTAAAGCAGCATTTATGACTTTAGTTCGAAAACCAGACAGATCGACCTATCCTAAGGGGTATTTTGGGGGGTTTTATACCCCAAAAATATTTTTTTAAGTTTTTTTACATATAATTTTTGAAAAAGTCAAATTTTAGTTTTCCCATTGGAATAAGCTTAAAAATACGCACAATTTGGTGTTTTGATCATTGCTCTACGTCAAGTGGTTAGAGAGATATTGAAAGTGCTAAACACAGTACGTTGTCCAATGTTATTCTTATGGAGAATAAGTAACGAGGTTCCCAGACCCCAAAAACACCATTCGTTCGAAACAGTATATAATATATATATGTGTGTGTGTCCGTGAGCATGATAACTCTCGTAAAAATTGTCCGATTTTGATGAAATTTGGTATAAACGTGTAAAGCAACATTTATGACTTTAAGTTCGAAAACCAGCCAGATCGCTCTATCCGAAGGGGTATTTTTGGGGGGTTTTGTACCCCAAAAATGGGTTTTTCGAATTTTTTACATATAATTTTAGAAATAGTCAAATTTTAGTTTTTTCCATTGGATTCAGCTTAAAAAAACACACAATTTGGTATTTTGATCATTTCTCTACGTCAATTGGTTACCGAGATATTGAAAGTGCTAAACACAGTACGTTGTCTAATGTTATTCTTAAGGAGAAAAATAAAAATTTTATATCTCGCTTATTTATGAACGTATACTGACGAAACTTGGTATACAGCTTCATCTGGTTGTGGACCATTGATATTTGCTCAAAAAACGTTTTACTAAAGGCTCCCCCTAGCAGCAAACCTGCGTACTCAGCCCCATGTTATTCTTATGGAGAATAAGTAACGAGTTATCTGCCTTCATTATGAAAATAAATTAATGAAATTTGGTGTGTGGCTTTACCTACATGAGTTATATTGATATTTGTATAAAACCCCATTTTTTGTGTTCCTTGCTTCAGCAAACCTGCATACTCAGCTGCCATGTTATTCTTATGGAGAATAATTAAAATGTCATAAATCGTTTATTTATGAATGTATATTCATGAAACTTGGTATGTGGCTTTATGTAGTATTAAGATACATATACATGCATTGAAAATTCGCTGAGTATGTAGGTTTGCTGCTACGGGGGTATTTTGTGTTCCGTGCTTCAACAAACCTGCATATTCAGCCACCTTGTTATTCTTATAGAAAATAATTAAAATATCATAAATCGTTTATTTATGAATGTATATTGATGAAACTTGGTATGTGGCTCTATGTGGTATTAAGATACATATATATGCATTGGAAATTCGCCGAGTACACAGGTTTGCTGCTACGGGGATATATTTTTTTACTTGAGTTCATTTATTTCTAAAAACGAATCCAAAGTGTTACGTATACCGATTTTGAGTCTCACACTTCACGCCGTTTACTACCCAACAGAGTTCCTCATCTTAGCAATTAAGTATTAAGATACATATATATGCATTGGAAATTCGCTGAGTACGCAGGTTTGCTGCTACGGGGGTATATTTGTTTTAGTTGATTTCTTTTATTTCTAAAACCGAATCCAAAGTGTTACGTATACCGATTTGGAGTCGCAAACCACACGCCGTTTACTACCCAACAGAGTTCCTCGACTTAGCAACAGTACCCAAAACTATCTGTCAGTATATTTCGTTAACTTTGATTTAATTGTACATTACAAGTGTAAAATGTAATTTTAATATTGTAAAATCATTTGGATTGTTATTTGTTTCAGTTAATCTACCATTTATATACAACCCGTACGAAATACGGGTAAACAGCTAGTAACTAATAAAACAACTCAGACTAGTGTGGTAATTTTAAAAACTTTAAAGAAGGTCCTGAAGATGAAAGTTTCTTTAAAGCCCCAAAAGGCTCTTCTACAGGTTTAATACTTTTTATCGATACCAAATATGAAAATTAAAAGTTTTAGAGGTCTTAAATTGCCTATTAAATAGCAAGAAATTCAAGTCTAATAGTTTTTTTTTACTTCAATGATAATAGCATTGAATAAACTTTATTCTATGGTAACAATAATAATCTCTTTATTCCCGTGAACAATTGTTACGTTGAATAACAAGCGTCATGATGCAATTTTAACATAAAAATGGTACCTAGTACCATTGACTATATATTTTTATTTTATTTTATTTTTAACATAAGTCTTAATTGTCATATGCATGGTTAAGACTAGATACAATATTTTAACTAAATTAATAATCTATAATTTTGATTGTTCTTAATCTTGGCCGTCATTAAAACAATCTTCAATTTTATAAATACATTTTTTTATAACTCTTCTTTTAGACTTGCTTTGATTTTTTTATATTTTTTATAATCTTAATAAGAATAAAAAATAATTTATTCATGCGACAATACTTTAACAACAATGTCCCATGTATCATGCAAGACGCGTGCGGGAACCGTAATTATACAATTTTTTTTATAAATTATTAATATGCTGTTGCAGCCAGTTCAGTCTTTCGTGCATATCAATCCGTTCACTGTATATTTTTTCTTAATTAATAATTATTTAAAAAATGTAAGCCTTTTATGCCCACAGACTTTTGCCTAACTCTGCAATGAGAAAAACAAATAATATATGTATATATCTAATATATAAAATCCTCGTGCCACGGTGTTTGTAACTCATCCGAAACGCCTTGACCGATTCTTATGAAATTTTGTGTGTATATTCGGTAGGTCTGAGAATAGGACGTAAACTATTTATTTTTTCTTTTCTTTTCGGTAGGCGAGTGAGCGAAGCGAACGAGCTCATATTGAAAATGAACGAGTATTTGACATAAAACAAATTCAATGCCATTAGGACAGGACAACGTTTGTCGGGCCAGCTAGTATATATATATATATATATAAAATACAATAAGTTAATACAAATAGTGCAACATGCTCAATAGGATAACAAACAACGGTAACACATTTAGGTTCTATACGTGATTATAAAATAAAGATGTATAAATAACAACAAAAAATATAACAAAATCAACAGCAAGAAGCTCAACAAAATGCACAATGGTAACAGGAAATCGGCAACAATAAACTCAACAAAGTGCATACTGGTAAAAAATGAACTCTAATAAAGTAAATGGAAATCTGTAAGACCAAATATATATATATATATATATATATATATTTTGCCTTTCACCAGTGTTCCTGTAAATATGACATTATTTTTATTTTAAATTTTGGCTTCCTTTCAAAGATATGTCATTTCCAAAATGTTCTATTACCCTAGTCAATTCTACTGCTGTACTGGGAAATTAACAAAATGTTTATGAATATCATCAGGCACCTATACACGTGCACCTCTTTGAATGTCAATATATTATAATCATTAAATATTTAACTTACGGTAATCTATCTGGTTTGTAATGTTAAATATAATACGAAGAGCATGTATTTGGCACATAATTACGAGTTTAACAACGCTTGATTTTTTTCTGGAATTTTGTTGTAAGTCTTTATACCAATATGTTGTAGACCTTTTAGTCCAAACAAACCTTTTAGTCCAAACCTGCTATAGTTGGGAATATTTATTTGTTTATTATTCCTGGTGTAATATTTATGATTTATATTTTTTCTTCGAATAATCTTCTATGGATATGTACATAGTTTGCAGTTTGCAAGAAAGGATATCCAGATTTTGGAAAAGTTTTCTGCAAGAATTTTATTTTGGCATTTGGCATATAGTTCTTAGTGCTCTTTTCTGTAGAAGGAATATCTTTTTCACTTCAGGACTTGAACCCCAAAATATAATTCCATAAGATAAATGTGAATGGGCATATGAATAATAAATGAGTTTAGTCAAATTTAAATTGCTGCATTTTGAAAGATTTTGATAATATATATTCCGGAACTAATTTGTTTGCATAATTCCTGAATATGTGGGAGCCACGATAAATTTTCTGTGATTGATATGCCAAGAAATTTAGTAGTTTCACATGTATAGACGAAACTGTCGTCAATAAGCATGTGATGATTTTTATATTTGATAAAGTTGTATCAAAAGCCATAAATTTAGTTTTTTGAACTGTTTACCAATAATTCCATTCTCATTTAGCCAATAAAAAACATTTTATATTTGAATATATGAAGATATTTCCAAAGTAGAACTGTTATTATTTGTGTTGGGTGCTGTGGGAATTTATTATTTTTTAATAAATTTCCCTACAAAAGGGCGTGGCCGCCATTTTGTTAAAAGCGCGGCCTGTGATATAAAGGACTCGAGAATTGCAATTAATGAATAAATAAGCAATGGATAAAGCTCCTGAAAAATTAACTGTTGATATGTTGCACTGAATTAACAAATAACAGTTTAAAGGGATCACTCACCCGATAATTAGAGGTATGTCCAAGAAGCCGCCATGAGAGTGCGGCGCGGCGTTGGTGTGGCGTCCTACATGGACCCCGGGCTCTTCGGTAACTTTAACAGCGGGAAGTTCACTATCTGTATTGGGATCTTGCACCCGCGAATCTTGAGGTATCGCAAATCGCATTAACAGTTCCTTGGTGGCCAATAATAAAGTCCATTCGCGGTGGCGCGGCTTGAAGGCGATTTCTTGATCGCGCACAAGAAGGTCTCGGAGAAAACACTATAAAGGCTGCAAAACACTGGGATAAGAACACTTTAAATTGATTAAATAAATTAAGAGTTTATTTGAGAATATAAATTAATAAAGTTTAAAGAGTTTACAATTTTATGACATACTTTAGGGATTGAGACTAAACAAAGAGCGGGTTTTTCAAAATAGCGGTAGCGGTCTTAAACAAGCGGAGACGAAATTGCGACAGTCTCGAGGTACAGTACTTTTCGATATTTTAAAATCTCTGACCAATAGGGTTCCTAGATTTGGTCTGGTTGCATAGCAACGATGGAATTCTAGACGTTTTCCCTCTTTCTCTCTCTCACTTGAAAATTATCTCGATTTTGCATTTTATTTGCAGACAGTTACTTATAACTAAAGTAAATAAAATAATTCGGAAATACAAAATATTAAAGTTTAACACACTTTATTAATTTAAGAACTAAACAATTTGAATTATAGAAAGTAGTATCATCTGCGAATAAAATTAATTTTCCTTGATTGTTGTTAATTGATTAATATATATGATGAAAAATAATAAATCAAGAACTGTTCCTTGGGGAATTCCGATGTTAATATTGCTAAGGTCAGAACAATTACTGGAATTATCTCGAGCTCTTATTTCAGTAAATACTTTTATGTAATTCAGAAAAGACCTAATCCATTTTACTGCATTATTTTTAATACCAACATGTTTCAATTTATTTAAAAGAGTTTATGGTTAATACTATCAAAAGCCCTTGTTAAATTCAAAAAATACTAAAGAAGACTTCTCATTGTCATTGTAAAAGCTGTCCCTTCTTTTGTGTGTGCCAGGATTCAAACAGGACGTAGTTACTTACACTAATCACAAACAGAGTACACTTCTGTCAACTATTACTTATCCTGTCAAAGAATACAACAGTTGGTGTGTCAGGAAACAAACATAAGTTGATTATCACTTGCTTTCTGGGGTGGATATATTTTACAAGTTAACGTAAATAATTAAAATAAGTAGTGACAGCAGCACGCTCTGTCGGTGACCTAATCAATCTACGTCCTCTTAAAATTCTGGCTAACACTAAAACAGAGACAGCTGGGCCATATAGATGTCTTTTTCCGTATATAGTCAATGCTAGTACGATCAGATTGTAAAAAAAAATCTTGGCAAACAGGATATACAAATGCATAATATAGATATATAATGCAAATATTAAAACAAAAATGGTGTACATTAAGATAATCAGTTATTAAGATTATTTACCAAAGGTTATTTATTTACAATCTAGTCTTAATAGGTAATAGGTTTGAATTTTGGCTGATGGATTGCAGGGGTGGGGTGGTCAAAATACACGAGTGTTAGTCGAGATAAAACCAAATAAAACAAAATTAACTAGAGCCATTGAATGAGTATTGCATATATACAGTGGACATAATGGGGTAATCAAATGTGTATACATAATAAATTACTACCCGAAGGAAGATTGAGTTATAACAACTAAATTGTAAGTCACTCTAGGACTTTTAATATGCGTAAAAGCGGTAATCGAGCGAAGAATATCTACTGACTGTATTAATGGTGTGGGATGGACGTTGTGAAAAACTACTACAGGACTATAACATATAGTGTTTATAGGACTTATACTGCACATACTTGAATAAAATAGAGAGATAATGAATTAGCTTCGGTAAGTAACCCTGCGAATGATATTAGAAGATTTCTTGTATAACTACACAACATTTATCACGGGAGTTTTAGCGAATTCCCCCTATCGGGAAGAAGCTATTACCGTAGGTCTCATGGTAAGACTTAAGCGCGAGACCATGATAACTTTTTGTTTTGAGGTCCCCAGAGGCCAAAAACACCATTCGTTCAAATTTATATATATATATATATATATTGAATATTTATATGTACGTAAGCACGATAACTCTCGTAAATAAACGGTATCAGGAAACTGACACATACTTTCTCCCTTTTAGCCCAACTTTAATGAATAAATTACTTGTTATGTACTAAATATAGAATACAAAGCATGGTCGAATGTACAGAAAATCTTGTAAACAAGTTGTTTTCAAAAACATCCACCCAAATCCCTGTTTTGGAAGCTCTACAAAATTCATTGCTACACACGTGGTTTTGAGAGGGGAAATGCCCCCTATTCCCCCCTAGGGTTATTAAGGGGCAACATGTTTCGAATTCCTCTGTTGGTCAATGCTAACTTGACAAGCATATCAAGTTTGATCAGTATATAAGAGAGAAATAGTAATTTTTGTATTCCCCATATAAGAAGAACAACGTACTGCGTTTACCGCAAAATGAAAATTTAAAATTTCTCCGCAACCAGCAATCGTAGAATAGTACTCAAAAATACTAAATTAATTTTGTCTTTTGAGCTCTTTTTAATGGTGAATAGTAATATTTTTTATATTCATTTTTTTATGAAAAATCCAAAAATTGACTCTTTTAGCGAATTTCCCCTATAGGGAAGAAGCTATTACCGTAGTCGGCATGGTAAGACCTAGGCCCGGGACCATGATAACTTTTTGTTTTGAGGTCCCCAGACCCCAAAAATACCATTCGTTCGAAACTGTATATATATATATATATATATATATATATATATATATATATATATATATATATGTGTCCGTGAGCACGATAACTCTCGTAAAATTTATCCGATTTCGATGAAATTTGGTATAAACGTGTAAAGCAACATTTATGACTTTAAGTTCGAAAACCAGCCAGATCGCTCTATCCGAAGGGGTATTTTGGGGGGTTTTGTACCCCAAAAATGGGTTTTTTGAATTTTTTACATATAATTTTGGAAATAGTCAAATTTGATTTCTTCCCATTGGATTCAGCTTAAAAAAACACACAATTTGGTATTTTGATCATTTCTCTACGTCAATTGGTTACCGAGATATTGAAAGTGCTAAACACAGTACGTTGTCTAATGTTATTCTTATGGAGGAAAATAAAAATTTCATATCTCGCTTATTTATGAACATATACTGACGAAACTTGGTATACGGCTTTATCTGGTTGTGGACCATTGATATTTCCTCAAAAAAACAATTTTTTGACAAAGGCTCCCGTAGCAGCAAACCTGCGTACTCAGCCCCATGTTATTCTTATGGAGAATAAGTAACGTGTTATCTCCCTTAATTATGAAAATAAATTAATGAAATTTGGTAAGTGACTTCACCTAGTTGAGTTATATTGATATTAGCATAAAACCCCTTTTTTTGTGTTCCTTGCTTCAGCAAACCTGCATACTCAGCCGCCATGTTATTCTTATGGAGAATAATTAAAATGTCATAAATTGTTTATTTATGAATGTATATTGATGAAACTTGGTATGTAGCTCTATGTGGCATTAAGATAAATATATATGCATTGGAAATTCGCTAAGTACGCAGGTTTGCTGCTACGGGGGTATTTATGTTTTAAGACCTGTAATTTCTGAACCTGAATTTTTAAAGAAACGCGGGTGGTGTTATTTTGTTGGAAAACTAAAGCTCTACAAATGACTAAAGTTTAATTAAAATCGTTAGAGCCGTTTTTGAGAAATGTTGATTTTTCATGTTTTTGGTGATTTTTTGGGGATAATTACCCTTAAAAATCAAAAATTCAAAAAAATGAAAATAAATGCCTTGAGATATCGAGGATTAGTACCTACAAAAAGTAGAATGACATTTTTCGAAATCCCGCTCCTTTTAGCGGCAGTTTGTCTGTTTGTGTTTTTACTAAATTTAGTATATCTTTTGAACCGTTATAGTACTATTAGTGAATTTCCTTTGGAAAGTGAACTATTAGCATGACCCGCACGGTGAAACTTAAACCCGGGACCACCATAGAAGTTCCTAACTTGACCCCCTGAACACGTTTTGGGGGGTCGTTCAAAATTGTATATATATATATATATATATATATATATATATATATATGTGTGTGTGTGTGTTTGCACTCTAGCGGTCGCATTTTTGTCCGATTAACTTAAAATTTGGTAGGGATGTTCCCTTCTGTAATCAGTTGGACAAGTTCGTTGGGCAAAACAATCGGAAAACTCTAAACCCTTTTTTTGGGGATTAATCTTTCAAATTTCGAGTTTATGGGCCCAAAAAGGGTCAGAAAAGCCCCGGATATAAAATTAATGCATGTAAAAAGATGGGAATTAGTGAGGCGAAAGTTTTAAGCCCTCTCTCGTCATTCTAGCATAAACAATTACCAAGTTATTAAAGAAAATGTGTTTAGACTATTCACAGTACATTGTCTTATGAGGGTTTTACACTAGAAAAGCCTGTTATTCTTTTGTTAGAGTACTTTTATCATCCCCAGCAACTCAAGCCTACTTTTAAGCCTGCCTGGACCTTCTCCTAACATTATAATGCGCAAAATGTTATCCCCAGCTTTGCAGGTAAATAAAACCAGAAGCATCAGAACAGCCAAAAAAATCAATGAATTCAGATTTCAATAAAAATTGGAGTAAATGTATATTTTTACGCAGATTTTGAGTTTTAAAAGTTTTTTCTGGAAATTCACTTCCCTCACGTCAGCGTGCTGCGTGCGAACTCGTTTTTAAACTTGGCATACTTAATGAAATTACGATAGAAATTACGATATTTGTAAGTTAAAAAATTATTTTTTGCCATTTCTGGACTAAAAGCATAACAAACTGATAACTGATCACAACTGATAAAAATCAAAATTTCTCAGTTATTTATAATCCTATTGTTGCAACCTTTATCCCATTATTTTTGGGACAAACAGACAAAACCTTTCGTATGCTTACATGTTTTTACTAATATTAAGGTTTTTAAAATATTTAGCTTTGAAAAACAAAAATGGCCACCATTTTGAAACCGTGAAAGATATAAACTCGAAACTCAATACCAAAATATCATTAAGTATAGGCATGAATTATGCCAAGTTTAAAGACAGTACCTATAACAGTTCAAAAGATATACTAAATTTAGTAAAAAAACACAAAGAGACAGACTGGCACTAATCGGAGCGGAATTTCAAAAAATGTCACTCTACATTTTTGCTTATTTTTGAGTGCAGAATCCAAAAATATATAGCCAGTTCACTTTTTTTGTAACACCCTGTATAATGTAATAGCCTAAACATTTCCCCGTTAACCATCTACATTTATTTTCTTGAGACAAGATGTAAATCTTAGAAGAAGATTGAATATAAAGTGATGACCTAATAATAATTTAAATACAAATTATTTATAGGACAGCCCTCAACGGTAATTCATAACGCGTAATAGAGACGTTGTATAATAAATGAAATCCAAGCAGGCCTAGTTTTATTTAGAATTTTGCGAACTAACATCGATTTCTTTAGGATCGGAAGAGAACTACGACTGCCAAGGTAAAATAGTAATACAGTATATACATTGAAGAAATTCAGAGGCTAATTAATTGAATAAAATTGTTTTCAGGGAATCTTGGTCCAAAATCTTGTATTTAGACGTTTCCAATCACACCGTGGTTTTCTAAACACCTACAATTTACCGTTCCACAATAATTATTGTTTATTTGAAGAATAGGCGTACACAGTATTTATTGCAACAGAACTTATCCCAGCAATCTTGTGGTAGTTGGACTTCGAAACCATAAGGAACACGACTTTATCGTTTATAAAATTTTTAAAATTAACTTATTAAATAAAATATTAAGTAAAGTCGTAATATGTTATTAGGACTTTACCCAATAACAGGAGGGGGGCCGAGCCATACTCGGTGGTATTAGATTGGTTTTCGTGGGTTAAAAAACACTAGCAGCTAAAAATACCCCCGTCGCAGCAAACCTGTGTACTCAGCGAATTTCCAATGCATATATATGAGTCTCACTACTACCTAGAGCCACTTACCAAGTTTCACAAAAATACATTCATTAATAAGTGATATATATCATTTTATTTATTCTCCATAAGAATAACATTAGATTTGAGTACGCAGGTTTGCTACAACGAGTTATAAATGTGTTTTTTGCTATAATCAATATAACTCAACCAGGTGAGGCTACATGCCAAGTTTTATTAATTTAGGTTCATAACTAAGGGAGATATAAAACTTTACTTATTCTCCATATGAATAACATGGGGGCCGGGTATGCAGGTTTGCTACTACTGGAAAAATCAACAAAAACCTTTTTTTGTGCAAATATCAATATACCAAAACTATTTGAAGCCATATACCAAGTTTCATCAATATACATACATAAATAATCGAGATAAAAAATTGTATTTATTCTCCCTAAGGATAACATTGGACAACGTACTGTGTTTAGCACTTTGAATATCACTGCAACGGTTGGACGTAAAACAACAATTAAAACACCAAAATTATTGTTTTGTAGAGCTAAACTTATTGGTAGAAAGGAATGTGGAATTTTTAGTCAAATTATCTGAGGAAAATCTAAAAACCGTTTTCCCGTAAGATTAACATGGAGAATTTTATGAACGCGTTTTTTTACTTTTCTCCACAAGCACTTAACCTAGGTTAATAATTCAAAATACTAAATTATTTGTTTTTTAAGCTCTATAAAATGGCTATAACCAAAATCAAGTGTTTTTAAAATTTTAGAGTAAAAAGTTCAAAAAACTGATTTTTGGAAAATATTAAACCCCCATAAAACCCCCTTCCCATAGACCGATCGATCTGGTTTTTCAATTTAATCATAAATGTTAATCTCCACATTTTTACCAAATTTAATCAAAATCGGACATTTATTTCTAAATTTATCGCGGTAACGGACACACACACACACACACACACACACACACACACACACACATATATAAATTTGAACGAATAGTGTTTTTCGCATCTGGGGAAGTCAAAACAAAAGTTATCATGGTCTCGAGCTTAAGTCTTACCATGCGGTCTACGGTAATAGCTTCTTCCCTATAGGGGAAATTCGCTAAAAGGCACGAACTTCTCTGGAAGTAGAGACATTTCCCATTTCCTATGTCAGCGCTGCCAGTGTAAAACTTTGAAATCACACCGAGCGCTAACTGTGGCAAATTTTAAAATCAGCGCCGTTTACGGTTTGATGAATTGTAACTTTTACCATAGATTAAGCATACTCCTTAGGAGTATGCTTAATCTATGCTTTTACTTAGTTCGATACGCTGTGGTAGTCTAATCTAATGGATAAGGCACTGGATTCACGATCATGCGGACCTAGGTTCAATTCTACCTTCTCGTGTTTACTTTTTAAGGTACAATTTTTTTATATTTTACACAAAACCATTTTTGTACTATATTACAAAGAATAGAGCCGCCATACAGCGCTCTGCAAAGTTAGGTTAGGTTAGTTTACCATAATTTCTTTCGTAAATGTAGCATAATTTTGTAACATATAAGTAAGTTTCTTCTGTTTACATTTTTGAAAATACTATATTTCACTGGTAATTTAAGACACACATTGTTTTCTCTTACATCAGTTGCGGATAGTTCGTTCGTCATCGGACGAGTTCGGCTTCCTTCGGGTGGCAAAGAATCTACTTCCAGAGTGTTTCGTGACTTTTTTAGCTGCTAGTTTAAAAAAACCGTCGCTGCAAACCTGCGTACTCAGCGAATTTCCAATGAATATTTGTTTTAATATCACAATATGCCACTGACCAGAATTCAAGAGAAATATATTCACAAATAAGCGATGTATAAAATATTAATTATTTTTCATAAGAATAACACTGGGGATGAGTACGCAGGTTTCCTGCAACAAGGAACACAATAATGGGTTTTTATGCTAATATCAATAGAACTCAGCTGGGTGAAGTCACATTTCAAGTTTCATCCATATACATTCATAAATAAGCGATAAGTAACATTTTAATTAATCTCCATAAGAATAACATGGGAACCGTGTACCCAGGTTTGCTGTTACAGGAACCATAGGCAAAAAATTGTTTTTTTGTGCAAACAACAATAAAACACAACCAAATGAAGCCACATACCAAGTTTCGTCAGTGTGTGTTCACAAATAAGCAAGATATAAAATATTTATTTTTCTCCATAAGAATAACATTAGACAACGTACTGTGTTTAGCACTTTCGATACCTCAGTAAGCAATTTACGTAAATAAATAATCAAAACACCAAATTTTTTAAAATTGAATTTAATGGTGAAAACTAAAATTTGACTTAAATACAAATTGCATGTGAAAACCCCAAAAACCCCATTTTCGGGGTACAAAACCCCCCAAAACCCCCCTTCAGATGGTGCGATTCGTCTGGTTTTCGAACTCGTTCGAATAAATGGTACTTTACACATTTGTACCAAATTTCATTAAGATCGGACCTTTTTACTTTCTCCCCTTATACATAGTATATGGAGAAAGTATTGTCTTCGTCACAATTTTCGAATTTGAGTTGTTAGTGGATATATTCTTTTTGGTGCTCCCTGAACCCAAAATGTGGTTTTTACGTGATTTATGTCTGTGTGTGAGTGTGTGTGTGTGTGTGTGTGTGTGTGTGTGTGTGTGTGTGTGTGTGTGTGTGTGTGTGTGTGTGTGTGTGTGTATGTGTACAGAGCTAGAGCCCTACCTAACCAATGGACCGATTTTTATGAAATTTGGTATGTAGGTACTAATCCTCAATATCTCAGGCGTTTATTTTCATTTTTTTGAATTTTTGATTTTTAAGGGTAACTATCCGCAAAAAATCACCAAAAACATGTAAAATCCAAATTTCTCAAAAACAGATCTAACGATTTAGATTAAACTTTAGTGGTTTGAAGAGCTTTAGGTTTCCAACAAAATTACCCCCTCGCCCCCCCCCCCCCCCGAATTCCTGGGAAAATTCAAGTTCAGAAATTACAGAACTTAAAACATCCAAAATTCAGTTGTTTGGATTTTTCATTAAAAAAACGATAAATGCTAAAAAAGATTACTACTTGCCATTAAAAAGAGCTAAAAAAACAAAATCAAGTTGTATTTCGAATTACTAATTACGATTGCTAGTTGCGGAGAAAATTGAAATTTTAATTTTGCGGTAAACGCAGTACGTTGTCCAATTTTATTCTTATGGGAATACAAAAATAACAATTTCTCTCTTATTTACTGATAAATTTCATTAAAACTTGATATGCAGGTCAAGTTAGCATTGAACAACAGAGGATGCTCGAAATATGTTGCCATTTAACCCTGGGGTACAAGGTGGCATTTCCCCTCTCAAAACCACTGTGTGTAGCAACATATTCTATAGTGCCTCCCAAAAAGTGATTTGGGTGGATATATCTGAAAGCAACTATTTTAGACAATTTTCTGTACATTTATCTTTACTTCATATTCTATATTTAGTAAATAAAAAATAATGTTTACTTTCTCTCCCTATACATAAGTTTGACACATTCACACATACATAAGTGTTTCTATGTGTATATGGAGAAAGTATTGTTATTGTTAAAATTTTAGAATTTGAGTTGTTAGAGGGAAATATTCGTTTTGATGCTCCCTGAACCCAAAAAAGTGATTTTTACGTGACGTCTGTGTGTCTGTCTGTATGGATGTGTACAGAGCTAGAGCCCTAACCAATGGTCCGATTTTTATGAAATTTGGTATGAAGGTACTAATTCACGATATCTCAAGGTTTTTTTTTAGAATTTTTGATTTTTAAGGGTAATTATCCCCCAAAAATCACCAAAAAACATGAAAAATCAAGATTTCTTAAAAACGGCACTAACGATTTTGATTAAACTTTAGTCGTTTGTAGAACTTTCGTTTTCCAACAAAATGGCACCACTCGAATTTTGGTAAAAATTCGGGTTCAGAAATTACAAGACTTAAAATATCAAAAAATCAGTTTTTTTGATTTTTCATAAAAAAAACACAAATATAAAAAATATATCTATTCACCATTAAAAATAGCTCAAAAAACTAAACAATTTAATATTTTGAATTACTATCCTACGAGTCCTGGTTGCGGAGAAAATTTAAATTTTCATTTTGCGGTAAACACAGTCCTTGCCCAATGTTATTCTTATGGGGAATATAAAAATTACTAGTTCTCTCTTATTTATTGATCAATATCGGTCAAACTTGATATGCTTGTCAAGTTAGCATTGACCAACAGAGGAAATTCGAAATATTATGTAGCCCCTTAATAACCCTGAGGGGGTTAGGGGACATTTCCCCTCTTAACCACATGTGTAGCGAAGGATTCTGTAGTGCCTCCTAAACAGGGATTTGGGTGGATATTTTTGAAAACAACTTGTTCACAAGATTTTATATACATTCGACCGTGCTTGGTATTCTACATTTAGTAAATAAATCGGAATTTATTCATTAAATTTGGGCTAAAAGGTAAAAAGTATGTGTCAGTTTCCTGATACCGTTTATTTACGAGAGTTATCGTGCTTACGTACATATATTCAATATATATATATATATATATAAATTTGAAAGAATGGTGTTTTTGGCCTCTGGGGACCTCAAAACAAAAAGTTATCATGGTCTTGGGCTTAAGTCTTACCATGAGACCTACGGTAATAGCTTCTTCCCGATAGGGGAAATCCGCTAAAACTCCCGTGATAAATGTTGTGTAGTTATACAAGAAATCTTCTAATATCATTCGCAGGGTCACTTACCGAAGCTAATTCATTATCTCTCTATTTATTCAAGTATGTGCAGTATAAGTCCTATAAGCACTATAAGTTATAGTCCTGTAGCAGTTTTTCACAACGTCCATCCCACACCATTAATACAGTCAGTAGATATTCTTCGCTCGATTACCGCTTTTACGCATATTAAAAGTCCTAGAGTGACTTACAATTTAGTTGTTATAGCTCAATCTTCCTTCGGGTAGTAATTTATTATGTATACACATTTGATTACCCCATTATGTCCACTGTATATATGCAATACTCATTCAATGGTTCTAGTTAATTTTGTATACACATTTTATTTTTAGTGAATTCCCCCTAGGGAAGAAGCTATTACCGTGGTCGGCGTGGTAAGACCTAGGCCCGGGAACATAATAATTTTTCGTTTTGAGGTCCCCAGACCCCAAAAACACCATTCGTTCTACTCTGTATATATATATATGGTGTGTCCGTGAGCACGATAACTCTCGTAAAAATGATCCGATTTTGATGAAATTTAGTATAAACACGTAAAGCAACATTTATGACTTTACGTTCGAAAACCAGCCAGATCGCTGGCTGGTTTGTACCCCAAAAATCAGTTTTTTAAATTATTTACATATAATTTTTAAAATAGTCAAATTTTAGTTTTCCCATTGGATTTAGCTTAGAAAAGCACTCAATTCAGATTTTTTTCATTCCTCTACGTCAATTGGTTATCGAGATATTGAAAGTGCTAAACACAGTACGTTGTCTAATGTTATTCTTATGGAGGAAAAGAAAACTTTTATATCTTGCTTACTTATGAACGTATAATGACGAAACTTGGTATTCGGCTTCATCTGGTTGTGGTCTATTGATATTTGCTCAAAAAACAATTTTTTGCCAAAGGCTCCCGTAGCAGCGAACCTGCGTACTCAGCCCCATGTTATTCTTAAGGAGAATAATTAAATGCTATGTCTCCCTTAATTATGAACATAAATGAATAAAAACTGGTATACGACTTCACCTAGTTGAGTTATATTGATAATAGCATAAAAATCCATTTGTTGTGTTCCTTGTTGCAGCAAACCTGCGTACTCAGCCCCAATGTTATTCTTATGAAATATAATTAAAATTTAATATATCGCTTATTTGTGAATATATTTTTATGAAACTTGGTAATTGGCTTTATGTAGTATTAAGAAATTTATATCTTCATTGGAAATTCGCTGAGTATGCAGGTTTGCTGTGACGGGGGTACTTATGTTACTATTGTGTAAGAGGTACACTTAGACAGTTGGTTCACACTGGTTATTTACTCACTGCTGTTGCGATTATTTTGTTTTGACTTGAAACTCCATTAGGCAATCTTAAAATATACAACTTTTTGAAATTAGTTTTTTTACAAAATTTGAGTTCTTACGGGGTTGAAGGGGGATTCCCGGGGAATCGATTTTTGACGTTTAAAACCCCCAAATCCCAATGTTCAAACTAAATCCTTCTAGTGGATTCCGAGATACATTATGCAAACGAACAAACAAATCAACATAGATTGCTCGTATTAAAAAGTAGTTTAGGATAGGATAATGAACTTTTGAGAGAAATACTTTGTAAATAAATGTTGTATTATTTACTAGAGTAATAAGTAGAGATAACCTAATTGAAATCAAATCTGTAAAATGAAAGTAGGCTAATTAGTTTTACACAGCGCTCACACTTTATAGCCTCTCAGTAATAAAACGCAAACTACTGAAATACAACCGCAAGCTAAAACTGGAAAACTGAAATTCGATCTGATGAAGTTTTCACATTCAAAAGAACAATCTGGTTCTTCATAACCATTTTCAGGCAATCCATTTTCCTCTGAATGTGTTTCCTTATTTTTTGAGTCATGTCTGTTTTCTACCTCTGACATTTCTTCATTTAAGAATTTGAGAAACTCCATATCCTCAAAATGCATACTATCATTACCAACTATCATCCTGTCCATAACATTCATAAAACTTACTGGAGGTTTCTTCAAATTCGTGATTAATTTAAGATGTTCAGTTGAATCACTTTTGGCATTTTTGTCAGACAATGTTACATTTACATTTTCTTTTTCTGGCCTTTTTCTGGGATCGACTTCTTGAACATGGTCTGTTATTGTTTTAATATTGTTATGTGTTTCTTCCAAGAACTTTGAATATTTAGTAACCTTCCCATCTGCATTGTTATTTCTGTCAGTCTTCTTTAGTCGGCCATTAAAATCATATTGGTTGGTAAATCTTACGCTCTTTTTCATTACGCCAACTGTTTCTGTTGTTCCTCGAATTTTTCCATGTTTATTTAGTTTTGTCTTTGGTGTCATAGCTTTTTCGTTACTTTTATTTTCACTGTTCTTTAAAATCCCGTTCCTGTTTTTTTGCAGATTATGTCCTCTGGATACATTATCCTTTTTCTTTAAATTCTCTTTACCATCTACATAAAATGAATTATTAGGTACAACTTTTATTTTTTCTCTTTTTGATTTCTTTAGCTCGTGCTGTAAATTTCTATTTTTCATCATTTCTCTCAAAGGAGATACAGATTTTTTCCCTTCCTTGGGTTTTGTGTTAGCTTTGGGTGGTTTCTGGATACAATTTTGCATAGTTTTTCTTGTTTGAATGACGACAACCTCTTCTATAATTGAAGATAGTTTTGCCATTCGTGAGTTTTTATTGACTGTATGCTCTCCTCTTGATTCGACAGTTCGTGTTAGTTTCTGAGTCATTTTATAAGTTGAATAAATGAACAAATTTTCAAATTCTAAATGGTATACCGAAATTAGTTTTTACAAAATGAGAATTCAATGAGACAATTTTTAAAAAACCAATATGATGGTAACTAAAGTAATAAAAAACTCAAGGTAACAAACTCGATCAATGATTATTTGAAGCAATAATATGTTAAACATTGAAATCCATAGAAACGACCTTGTAATAGTCCTTCACATCCATCAATAAACACTAGCAGCTAAAAATCACACGAACCACTGGAAGCGGAGACTTTGCCACCCGAAGGAAGCCGAACTTGTCCGATGACGAACAAACTATCTGAAACAGATGCTTTATGATGAGAAAAAAGTGAAATGTAGTATTTTCGAATGTAAACAGCGGAAACCTACTTATATTCTAAAAAATTACGCCACATTTACGAAAAAATTATAGTAAAATAACCTAACCTAACTCCGCAGAGCGCTGTATGGCGGCTCTTTTCTTTGTAACATATTTCAAAAATGGCTTTGTATAAAATTAACAAAAACTGGCACCCCAAAAAGCAAACACGAAAAGGTCAAATTGAACCTGGGACCGCATGATCGTGAATCCAGGGCCATATCCATTAGACTACAATATCGAACTAGGTAAAAGTTACAATTCATCAAGCAGCAGACGGGGCTGTGATTTTAAAATTTGCCACGGGTGGCGCTCGGTGTGATTTCAAAGTTTTACACTTGGCAGCGATCACGTAGGAAATGTCTCCGCTTCCAGTGGTTCGTGTGACTTTTTAGCTGCTAGTATCAATAAACTGGGTAAGGGGTTGCATTTTGAATAAGCAAGTTCGGTTTCTCAATAACCCTAGACTTATCTCATTCAAAGAGATCGATACTATCATATCACATGCAAACCTGACCTAACCGCCACGTTGCATACATCACATTTCTGACCCACTGACGACTAGTGCCAAATTGATTGTCTAGCAAGAGGTAGCACAGAGGTTTGGGAGAGGGTCCCAAGTTCAAATCCCGGACCGACCATTCTGAGTGCAGTTTGTATACGGTTTCTCGTGTCACCAAGGCAAATGTCGGAATAGGTCCTCTATAAGGACCGTATCCCACCAGGATAGCTGACTAAGAGGACTCTGTAGTACTAACCTCACCTGTTCAAAAACGCCTTAGGAAAAACGAGGACCTAAGAAAATAAAAAAATGCGCAAAAAAACTGTTATCTCTATACCTTGCGGCTAACGCTTCATATATAGAAAAAAGAGAAAGTGAAGACAAAGGGGTCCATTTTCTGACTAATAAAAAAATACTATTAGTTCTACCATGGTTAAAGTATTACCGCATGTTTTGTCAACGGAATAGGAAGTAACATGTTAAATGTGTGTTATTTACCACACCATTTGCACTGATAGCTTTATTCCTAATGGGAAATCCACCAAAACTAAACGAGACGATCTACCCCTACGTCGCTTAGCATACACACGAACGGCTCCCGCGAACAACTCGCAGCCCCCACAATGTCCCCAGTGTGCGCGCGGCGCGTTTGCAAGTGGGAAACAGATCGTCGTCCCACTTTTTCAATCGCGTCTCCAATCAAAATGCTTCCCAAATATTTCGGGTGTTTTTGTCCATTCAGACTCAGCCGATTTATATCGCAGGATGACCGCAAAAAAATCGGCAAAACAAATTATGAACTTTCTCTTTTAATTCGGACCCGAAATTGTAAAGATGTTTAAATCGTTAAGAGACGCATGAGGAAGAAAGAGGGAGCACGGGTGGTCCAGACTGCCGGAGGGTAATTTTGACTTCCGCTGGGCGCCATTTTCTCAATTTATCCAATCTGAGGAGCCCTCACGGAGCGATTCTTGCTCTTTGTCTGTCGGCGGGTAGACATAATCATTAGATCGACTAAAGTCCATTTCGTAAGGTAAAATTACCATTCCCGCACCCGCTGCAGCCGCCATTTAGCGAATAGTACACTAGACAGCCGTGCGTGTCTGATGCGGGCCGAAATTGGAACGTCTGATTTGCAAGCACTACTGCATGTGTTTCTTGAGTATTAAAAAAATAAAATTGGCTCTAACAAGTGCGACTCGTACTAAAAAACAATTATTCCCATTTCTAATCAGCCAAAAACCATACCTATTTCGAAATCACTGTCTGACTTGATTTATCACTCCGCTTTGTTGTACCTGGACCAATATATCACAAAACCACCCATGTCTAATGATGACAATAGACATCCCATTGGGCTATTGATGATCCTGGCTAAAGAATCAGCTGGGCTTAGTCCGTAACAAGGCCACAAGGCATCTCACACCCATTAACTCATCATTCATTCATATTCGCCTTAAAATACGCCCTAGTTGCGTTGGCTTCTCATAAAGTTATTTATTGATTATAGAAATTTTAAAATTTTCAGATCTAGAATTTAAATCCACAGTTTTATGTGCACAAAACAGCGAGTTTCGGCCTTCTTTGCGTTTTAGTATCTTTAAAAGTTTTTCAATATAAAATTAACTTAAAAAATAATAATGTATATCCTAAAATGGAGATGTATTACCTTTTTCAGTTTTCAGACTTTCCCCCCACCCCTCGTGATGTTGAACTGTCCTTCGTAACCGCTTTCACGGGAGGGGGGATTCTGGAGGTTAGTTTTCCAACGCCCAATAACATCAATGAGAAATTGGTTTACCGTTCATAATAACAATAATATTTATTCCGTGACAATTAGTTTCAATTTATTGGAATTTACAACAAAATAATTAATTTATGGGGAAATATTTTAACCAGGTAAGGTAGTCCTTCCTGACGGGTACGGCCCTTTTTTGGGAAACATTCCGGCATTTGCCTAAGTGAGATGAGAAACCGTACAAACTCTTCTAATAATGGCCGACCTGGGATAAAACACGAGACCTCCCGAATGTGAGGTGCAATAATTGCTACCACACTCGGTTGAAATTTTTTTTAAATTTTTACATTACATTTTTATATATTTTTAATATTGAAAATGAGAAGATTAAATAAACAATATATTATATTGTTTATGTAATATTATATATATATATATATATATATATATATATATATATATATACATTAGTTTTGTTTGACTTCTCACAAAATGTTTTCTTGAAAAGTCTTGAATATAAATTAACAGTTTCTTCTTCAAATATGATTTGAATAACACTAATATCCACTAAGACAGTTTTATTGAAAGATTTTAGATGTAAAAAATGTTTGCTTCCATAACGAAGTAACTTACTAATGTTTACACCCATTATTAGCGTGAATTGCTTTTCATTTCTTCACGGTATTGATTTCGCGTGAAAGGGAATGCCGCTAAATCATTAAAAACAAACTAAGCAATACTGAGATAACTATTGACCTGCGATAAGCAACAACTCTAAAATTGTTTCAGTGCCAAAGAAATTATTGTGTTTATTATTTCATTCCACCTATCAGTAAAATAAAGCGAAAGGTCAGCAAGACGTTCCCACAGTGGATGGAAGCTGAAAATGACAACTCATGCATCATGGGAACTATCTCGGTTTTATTGCACCATAACATAAGTGAAAAGTCAGAATCCTTTTAGATATGTTGTAGATATCCTATACTCTAATATGAGTAAGGTTTGCTTGCTTGCTTGCTTGCGACTCGGATCTCAAAAACGGCTCCAACGATTTCCTTCAAATGTTCGAAATAACTAATTTCTGGGATAAAAATAAGTTATAGACGGACCTCATCCCCAGGAAAAATCAAATAATGTAAAAAAACTCAAATGAAAAGTTAAAAAAATTAACATTGGGCTTATGGAGTTTCAAATCAAAACAAAAGAATTGTAACAGCTGTTCATAATCAACTAGGGAACTGTTAAGTAATACTCATGTTGTTTATGTTTATTAACATGTGGTTTCCTGAGAGCAGAGATTAAAAGATTTGAGTTAAGATTACATATATTGAGTAGTAAAATAAATCAAAGGGACATTGAGCTATAAATAACAACTGGAGGGACCTTAAAAATGTAGAAAAGAGGCAAATGAATAATACAAATCGATTATCAGTAGGGGGAAGTGGTGAAATATTACTCCGAGTCATCCAAACAAACTGACTGGCCTTCCCCGAGCAAAGCTTGGCCCCCAGGTACTTTATTTTAACACGAGAATTGAGGATATACAACGTGGACTATGCCTATAGCTGTGAGCACTGAATTTTTCGTAGACTTTTCTTGAGGACTTTACTTAGGCGTCAAGTGTTAGCGAACAGAATGTAACCGTATTTTTTATTGTTGAGTAACATTTTAACAGCGTCGACTGAAACGGTTTGGACAAGTCTAAACATATTTTTGGAAAGGTTTTGTCAACACGATTGGTTGAGAGTGATCACTTCCCACTGAAACTCGGAATGTATACGAAGTTAAAAACTTTCAAATTACATATATACATTGAAATACGTAAGGATTGTACCAGGAGAGTAAACCGGTACTGTAACGGTTGAGTTTTGAAAATCCTAACAAGGATGTCACGTAGGAAACTAATATATTAATTATAACTTTTTGGTATTTACAGCTGGAACTTGCAAAACATTTCAGCAGACAACAACAAAAATGTGGGACAGATAGAAATTTAAACTTATATTTATTCTTATTAAAATTTTTTCAGTGTTACTGAAAACAGCTACTATCTTAGAATGAAAGGAAAAGCAGGGAATGCTTAAAAACCACATTTATTTTAATAATATAACCTTACAATTGAGCGGGGGGTCACTGATATTGTACCTAGTGCAAACTTTAGTCCCGAATTTAAAGTAAATCCATATCAAAGTTTATGACATAAAAAGCCGAAAATTATAAGCCCTCCCCCATCATTCTAGCACAAATCGTTACCGAGTTATATGTAAATTGACTTTACACAGTACGTTGTCTTATGGAGATTTTACATTAGAAAAGTCTGTTATTCATATGTTGGTGTACTTTTATCATCCCCAGTATCCCCACGCCTACTTTCAATCCTGAGTGGACCATCTCCTAATCTTATAATGCGCAACATTGTTTGCTCTGCATTGCAGGTAAATAGGACCAGGATCATCAGAACAGCCAAAAAATTAAATATTCTCAGATTTCCATATAAATAGGAAAAAGTTCATGTTTTATAATCAATTTTGATTTTTAAGTTTTTTATGTGGAAATTCACTTCCCTCAAATCAGCGTGCTGCGTGCGAACTCTTTTAAACGCAGATTAATATTTATAATAATGTACAGTATAACATAAACATAACAAATAACAAACGGTATAAGGTATAACTAAGCTTTAAAAAGCTATAAAACATTCGTGGTTTAAATTCAGGACACAACGTTTATAGTGAGGATTATGCTTGCATCTTACACGTCCATTCATGGTAAAATACAACAAACAAATAAATAAATAATTATTTAATAAGATAACAATTGACAACTTCCTTATTTTTAATACGATAAGGCCATTGATAATGAGATAATCCCGCAGTTTTTACTTAACCGTCTACGTCAATAGTTGAGGTAAATAACAAATTATCCTATTTGCAGTGAGGTAATAAATATCAAACTGTCTTACTTGCAGTGGGGTAAATAACAAACTATCTTTTTTGCAGATGTGTTAAACATTTTCAACCATCGCTATTTCCATTCTGAATGAAAACGAGAACTACAGATGCCTCAAAGTTCGTTCTTGTCCTTATGATTAACATGGGGAACACCTTAATGAAATTAAAAATAAAATCGTTGTTGATGCCAAAGAAATTCAGATTAATGAAAAAATATGTTACAAGCTAAAAAATATGTGGTTATACATTCTAAATCTACTGAAATAGCAACACAATCTGCAAAATTTCAAGGCCGTAGGCCAAAGTAAAGACTGAACCCTGATTTAAAACCCCGTGGTAACGTAAACCCTCGACCAACCCCTCAACCGAGAAATTTCACCTTTTTAAATAACATTGATTAGTTATTTTCGCTCATGGAGGAGAGGTTTTGCTGCTCTCCCATAAGTGGATTGAACTAACTAGCTCAGGAATAATATTATGTATTTAAAGTCTTCATTTAAATAGGTAAATCATCTGTTATGGTTAAGACAATTACTAAGGGGTCACACTCATCCTCTGCATATGTTTTTTTTTTATTTAAATTTAAAATATTGTTTCTAAAATGTCCTTAGTTCTTTGTTTAATATTCACTGTTGGTGATTGTGAGTTTATGCTATTTAAGAAAGTTTTGCAGATATTAATCATCACTAAAAGAGAAAAACAAGTTTCACGAAGTTTCGGGATCTGAAATCTGATCCCGTAGTCAGGTCAGAAAAATACCTAGAACAAAACAAAACACCATTGGTAATAAGGAGATTTATTTTTTGAAAATTATTACGCATTTAAGCTTTAACAGACGTTTTATGAAACTCCAACTCGTTTTCAGAGAAGTTTTTTTTTTTTAACGGTAATTCTTCTATGGGGTTAAGCCTGAAGCATTCTCTTTTCAGAATGAGTTGAGGTTGAGTATAATCCAGCATTATATAGACGAACATTAAGCTCAACATCATTTACTGGAAATTAAATGTTCATTTAATTAATCCACACAATTAATACAACAATAATAATATATTTAAATTAATACAGAAGCAGCCTAATTTGACGTAAATTAATGAAAGTGTCAGATGTGCAGAGGCGGGCAATGGCATAGCGCACCCAGTGAAAGCCTGGGGACGCTCGACCATTGCAGCGTTTCCCGTTGTCCCCGGACTGCTAATGTGTTATGGGACGTGATCGAGGGGGGTCGGCGAAATGCGATGACTTCACTGCCAACTGTGACTTTCGCCGAAATGGTTTAGTCAATGGAGGTGCTGCTTTGGTATTTACTCATTTCGATTTGTTAAAACTCCAATGGTACTTTTTGCACAGAACACATTACAAACGCTTTTTAGGGAAAGCGTTCCAATTATTGATTGAATTTAGTTTATAATTTGTTGACTACCTCATTCAATACTCAAATAAAAATTGTTATTTGTCATAAAAAAACAATTAACAATAAATATAAAAGACCAAACATGTTTTTTTGTCATAAAATAAACATAAAACAATAAACATAAAAAATAAAATAAAAGACAAAGTCATAAAATAAACATTCAGTAAAACCATACACATAAAAAATAACATAAAAGACAAAGTCAAAACCGAATACTGCAGTTGTCTTTCGATTATAAATTTACATTTGTGATACTAAATACCCCCGTAGCAGCAAACCTACCTACTCAGCGAATTTCCAATGCATTATGTACCTTAATACCACTTAAAGCCACATACCAAGTTTCATCATATGCATTTATAAACAAATTATTTATGACATTTTTATTATTCCCCATAAGATAACATGGCGTCTGAGGATGCAGGTTTGCTGAATCAAGGTACACGAAAAATAGGGTTTTTATTAAAATTTTGTTATAACTAAACTAGATGAAGCCACATACCAAATTTTATTAATTTATGTTCATAATAATTAAGGGAGATAACATTTTACTTATTCTCCATAATAATAACATGGGGGCTGAGTATGCAGGTTTGCTGCTAAGGGAACTATCGGCAAACAAATATTTTTTCTTGCAAATATCAATAGACCACAACGGTATGAAGCAATATACCAAGTTTCGTCAGGATAAGTTGTTACATAAGCAAGATATACGATTTTTCTTTTCCTCCATAAGAATAACATGGGACAACGTACTGTGTTTAGCACTTTCAACATCTCTGTAACCAATTGATGTAGAGCAATGATCAAAACACCAAATTGTTTTTTTTTAAGCTGAATTTAATGGTGAAAACACAATTGGATTTCCTAAATTTTAAATGTAAAAACTCAAAAACATATTTTTGGGGTACAAAACCCCCCAAAATACCCCTTTAGATAGAGCGTTCTGGCTGGTTTTCGAACTTCATAAATCTTGCTTTACATGTTTGTACCAAATTTCATCAAAACGGACCATTTTTACGAGATTTAAAGCACCCACGGACACACACACACATACATACACACACACACACACATACACACACACACACACACACACACACACACACACATATATATATATATATATATATATATATACAGTTCTTATTTTATTTCTAATTGTTTTTACTTAATTACTTATGATTCTAAATTGCTAACTTTTAACTAATTGTTTGCTCGGATGTGCTCAGGAAAAGTGGATATAAACAGTGATGCTATCGGGATCTGAGGGCAATGGCTGCCATGTGCTAAGCCTAGCTTCTCTTTACAAAAATCAGTGTTATTACTTACAAAATTCCCTAGGCTATTTAAATATAGCTCACAAATGATCTTCTTTGACTTGATAATAAATATACTTGTACTTGTGGTCTCCTTTACTTTATTTTAGTGAGTAGAATGTGTTTTGTATTTACTCTGGATGTCAACAAAAGGTAGGTGTACAATTTCTAAGATTTCTTTACTATTTGAATAAAATACAAAGTTACAGAGGAACAATACAATATTTATTTATCTATTAGTACAATTATGTTTCAAAAAGGTTCTCAATTAAAGGGATTTACAATAATATACAACTCAGGGGGAACAGTTACAATGTGTGGCCTAGCCTAGAAGGTAAATGACAAACAAACTTGTAGGCCTAAAACTAAATGTTCATATTTTGGGTTCTAAATGGAGTTTCTTTACAAATGAGGGCTCTTTTTCTCAGGGGGGAAGTATCGTGCTGACTTGAATAACGTTGGGATGATATTTGAAAGAATATTAAGTCCAATTAAGCTGATGTATTGAAAAATTACAACAATGGAAATTTTAGTGTTGTCCAAAAGGAGAGTCCAATGGTTTCACTGACTTTATGAATGGTTAAAATACTCAAAATTAAATTTGGAAAGATAGTTCAATATAAAATACTCTCTTGAGGTTACTTTAACTTTCAGAACATTAGGCTTGTTCTATTTAAATGTCTGTATTCTTTCTAGTCCCTAAATAGAATACAATGGAAGTAGTTTACCAATCTGCTTACAAATGTTCTTCGCTCAAATACCAGTTTTTGGGGAAAAGCAAATAAAAGGGAGTGAATTTAAAGATGGTATTAATTGAGCAGTAAGTCCCTAATAAAATGAGCACTAAGCAATGCAAAACTTAGGCCATACTGGGAAATTTAAAATAGGAACTGTGTCCTTCACAGATTTTAGGTCTTAACACTATGGCATCTGGAGCAAGAAGAAAGATCTAGTAGGGATGAGGTCTGGAAGCATGGTCCATTGTTGAGAAGCACATGGTCACACAATTGTTAACACTGGTCACTGTAATTTAGATTCCTTAAGGACTATTTTTGAAAAGTATATTATATTAAATTTGAATTCTATTGCAATCCTCTCACATAACTTATATCTAAAATATTATTATTAACAAACATATTAAATTAAGTGAGTAGGCTATTATATGGGGATAGGCTATGAATAATTATTGGTGATTAAATTGATGAAATACATATTATTATACAATTGCACAGATAAATAAACATTAAATATATAGAGGGGAATGGCTTTCTGAGGAGTGATGATAATGATGATTATTATTAGGCATAAACATGGGACAATTAATACAAATAACACATTTAGGAGAAATTAATTATTTAACACATTTATATGGAAACTTTAATATAAAATAACACATAATAGGAAAATTATTACTAAATGATGAATGAATGACATGTAATACTATACAGTTTTGACGAATGGTGTTTGGTATCTATGGGGACCTCAAAACGAAAATTTATCATGGTACCGGGCCTAGGTCTTACCATGCTGACTACGGTAATAGCTTCTTCCCTATAGGGGAAATTCGCTAAAAGTATATTTTGATATAATTGTTTGTACTGATGTTATAAGTCGTAAGAGATTCCACGGTTATGCTTGTGCCGGTAATAATATACTATCATTACTTAAGCACTATATAGCCACTTATAGACTGGAGATGACTCAAGTTGCGTAAGGCCTACAAGAGCAAACAATAGGTTATCCTATTGGTGAGGTTTAGTTGGCCAACAAATAATAGTCTACATAAAACATTGAATTTAACATAACACAGTAACTATAGATACAAAATATATAAGAAAACAGGCATCAATAAAATATAATAATAAAACAAAAAATGTTCGCTAAAAACAAAAGTTTTAGGCAAAGAATATACCTTTTAGTCAAATTATTATATGGCAGTGTTTAAGGAACCTGTCTAAGGTGTGTAGACGGATGTTTAACAAGCCAAGCAATATTTTGTTCATAAACATTTTATTGTCATTCATAACGATAGAATTGCATACCGTAGTTATTATATACTTACCAGCTGGCCCGACAGACGTTGTCCTAACCTAATGTCATTGAATTTGTTTTATGTCAAATACTCGTTCATTTTCAATATGAGCTCGTTCGCTTCGCTCACTCGCCTATCGAAACAAAAAAAATCGTTTACGTCCTATTCTCAGACCCACCAAATATACACACAAAGTTATATAAGAATCGGTCAAGCCGTTTCGGAGGAGTTTTGTTACAAACACTGTGACGCGAGAATTTTATATATTCGATTTCGATAGCACAAAAAAGTATATAGTGTTTACCTATGCAAGTTTATTGTTAGTACAAGAATATACTGATTATGGGAAAATCAATTTCCTGGATTGTCAAACATCCTTTTTATGGTATGACTAGTTCACGAAGCCATGAGTAATGTGGGCTGGATATGCCTTAATTAAAACATAAGAGTCGTGCGCAAACACATCCTCTATCACGCTGCCAACTATTATTCAAACAACTGGATAAAAAACAAACAGCATTGCACCTACTTTCACTGTCATAAGACCAAGAATCAAGAACCAAGAATACTTTGTTGTTCCACGACCATATAAATCCAGCATTGACAATCGTCATAAGTACAATGTGAAATATGCATAATCCTCCTTAGGAACGCTTTTTTTAGAAGTAATATAAACATAAATTATAATAATTTGCTTATTTTTAGTGTTATATATCAATCTAACCATTTTCATTATCCAATCAATCGTACAAAGCTTTTTCAAAATTCTTCAATTGACGAGTTTGAAATTATTGATCAATCTATCTCTTGGAATAAAAGGTTTTGTAAATAATAGAGAAATTAATTATTAGGTCTTGGGTTGATCAATGTTTACATTTTTATTGTAATGGTTAGTTTGTGTTTTAAAGTCAAATGAGAGTGATTTCAATTTTATACAAATAAGAAAAATATCCCCGTCGCAGCAAACCTGCATACTCAGCGAATTTCCAATGGAGATTCATTTTATTCATTTATGTTCATAATTAAGGGAGACAGAGCATTTAATTATTCTCTAAAAGAATAACATGTGGGCTGAGTACGCAGGTTTGCTGCTACGGAAGAATTTGGCAAAAAAATATTGTTGTTGAGCAAATATCAATAGACCACAACGAGATGAAGCTGTACACCAAGTTTCGTCAGTATACGTTCATAAATAAGCGAGATATGAAAATTTTCTTTTCCTCCATAAGAATAACATTAGACAACGTACTGTGTTTAGCACTCTCAATATCTCGGTAACCAATTGACGTAGAGGAATGATCGAAATAGCAAATTGTGTGTTTTTTAAGCTGAATCGAATGGTGAACTAAAATTTGACTATTTCAAAAATTAGATGTAAAAAAATCAAAAACCCATTTTTGAGGTACAAACCCCCCCCCAAAATACCCCTTTGGATAGAGGGATCTGGCTGGTTTTCGGACTTAAAAGTCATAAATGTTGCTTTACACGTTTATACCAAGTTTCATCAAAATCGGATCATTTTTACGTGAGTTATCGTGCTCACGGACACACATATATATATAGATATATATTAGAGAATCAAATTCACAGTAAAGGGCTACTATAATATAAGTATAAAAACATGAAAATAACCATGAGTACCTTGTTGATGAGTACCCTGTTTATGTTCAACAGGGTACTCATGCTCATGGTTATTTTCATGAATTTATACTTATATATATATATATATATATATATATATATATATATATATATATATATATATATATATATCATTACAATGATTGAGTTGCCTCGTTTATATATATATATATATATATATATATATATATATATATACAGTTTCAAACGAATGGTGTTTTTGGGGTCTGGGGACCTCAAAACGAAAAGTTATCAGGGTCCCGGACCTAGGTCTCACCATGCCAACTACGGTAATAGCTTCTTCCCTATAGGGGAAATTCGCTAATTCCCTGTAGGGGATTTGAATTTGTACTCGCTGTTAATAATTATTAACGAGTTCGCACGCAGCACGCTGACGTGAGGGAAGTGAATTTCCACATAAAAAACTATAAAAACTCAAAATCAGTTAAAATCATACAATTATTCCAATTTTTATTCAAATCTGAAAATATTGATTTTTTTGCTGTTTTGATGCTCCTGGTTCTATTTACCTGCAATGCTGGGAATACAATTTTGCGCATTATAAGGTTAGGAGAAGGTCCAGTCAGGCTTTAATGTAGGCGTGAGATTGTTGGGGATGATAAAAGTACATCAACAAATGAATAACATGCTTTTCTGAAGTAAACGTACTGTGTTTGGTCAATACACATTTTCTTTAATAACTCGGTAAATATATATGCTATAATGACGAGAGAGGGCTTAAAAGTTTCGCCACACTAATTGTCACCGTTTTTCATTCGTTAATTTTACATCTGGGGCTTTTCTGACCCTTTTTGGGCCCAAAAACTCAAATTTCTACATTTAAAATCCCCAAAAAAGGGGGTTAGAGTTTTCCGATTGTTTTGCCCAACGAACTTGTCCAACTGATTACAAAAAGGAATGTCCCTACCAAATTTGAAGTAAATCGGACAAAAAATGCGACCGCTAGAGTGCATACACACACACACACACACACACACACACACACACACACACACACACACACACACACACACACACACATATATATATATATATATATAAAATTTTGAACGAACCCCCAAAACGTGTTCAGGAGGTCACATTAGGAACTTCTATAGTGGTCCCGGGCTTTAGTTTCACCGTGCGGGTCATGCTAATAGTTCACTTTCCATTGTAAATTCACTAATAAAATATGTATCAACAAATAATATTTGTTTAAAGTAAATGGTGTAGTTCACCAAAACTAGTAAGTTATCTATATTATTAAAAGAATATCTTGATTTTTGTTCGGCAATTTTCGACCCATAAAATATTATTTTATATACATATTTGGTATCAATCGAAAGCTCTTACTCTCTAGATGTGCCTTTTGTGGTTACCATACATTCTAGACCAAGGGGCTTTTCCCCCACGAGATCTCTAAGTTCGTTTTCATCCCATAAGATTAACATGGGGAATAATTTGATTTGAATAGCAGCTGTTAATACATTATGGACAGGTTATTAGCAATACCAGATTTTACAGGCAAAGAATCTATTTATAAATTATATTTATATAATTAATTAATTTAATTTAATTAATTAATTTATATAAATAAAATAAGTTATTTTTCTACATCGCTTTGAGCAGTGAAATGTTGGATGCAACGGAGATCCTTTTGGCTGTTTGAAATCATAGTACGTAATCAGGGTTATGCCCCTTTGTCCGACACTGCTACAAAGTCGATCTTAAGGGTACAGGTTACTCAATATTTCACTACAGCATGCACCATATTTGTTCTAATAAGCACTTAGTAAGCTAATTATATTTTCTCACAGAACGGAGAAAACTCTTACTGATTTACTACTCTTCATAGGTATACTAAACCATTTAAAATAACGGCACGGTAATAAATCGTTGGCAATACAGAACACGAAAGCCCTTGCAACATGGTATTTAAAGCTCCGTTTCTAAGTATCTATTGTGATTATAATACCGAATATTTTATATGTTTTAAGTCCACCTTCAATAAGTCCAACAAACTACAAGAATTATTGAGCAGATATTAGAAGAAGATGGGTCCATCCCAAAAATAAATACCCCCGTAGCAGCAAACCTGCATACTCAGCGAATTTCCAATGCATATTAATTTATCTTAATACCACATAAAGCCACATGCCAAGTTTCATCAATATACATTCATAAATAAACGATTTATGACATTTTAATTATTCTCCATAAGAATAACATGGCGGCTGAGTATGCAGGTTTGCTGAAATAAGGAACACTAAAAATGGGCTTTTATACAAATATTATTATAACTCAACTAGGTAAAGCCACATACCAAGTTCTATTAATTTATGTTCATAATTAAAAGAGATAACACGTTAATTATTCTCTATAAGAATAACATGGGGCTGAGTATGCAGGTTTGCTGCTACGGGAACTATCGGGCAAAAAATGGATTTTTGTGCAAATATCAATAGACCACAATAAAATGAAGCAATATACCAAGTTTCGTCAGGATAAGTTGATAAATAAGCGAGATATACAATTTTTCTTATCCTCCATAAGAATAACATTGGACAACGTACTGTGTTTAGCACTTTCAATATCTCAGTAACCAATTAACGTAGAGCAATGATTAAAACATCAAATTGTGCGTATTTTTAAGCTGATTTCAATGGGAAAAAATAAAATTTTACTTTTTCAAAAATTGTATGTAAAAAACTCAAAAAAACCATTTTTGGGATACAAAACCCCCCCAAAATACCCCTTCGGATAAGTCGATCCGTCTGGTTTTCGAACTTAAAGTCATAAATGCTGCTTTACACGTTTGTACCAAATTTCATCAAAATCGGACCTTTTTTACGAGAGTTATCGCACCCACGGACATATATATATATATATATATATATATATATATATATATATATATATATATACAGTTTCGAACGAATGGTGTTTTTGGGGTCTGGGGACCTCAAAACGAAAAGTTATCATGGTCCCGGGCCTAGGTCTTACCATGCCGACTACGGTAATAGCTTCTTCCCTATAGGGGAAATTCGCTAAAACAGTTTTTCTCTTATTCCCGTTCCATTGAGGCTAGGCCCTAACGCCCTTCAACATTTCCAAGTTAATAATATACTTACTAGACCGATTGAGCATATAAGTGGTAGAAAGACAGCAGGCAATGCAATATAGTCAGAAACAGGCCTATACTTTACATCCTGTACGCCCTTTGGGACTTATCTGCTCCTTCGGCCTTTACAATTTTAATTTATTCATCACCGATGTTGGTATTTAACTGAACCGATTGATCATACATTTGTTAGAAGGATAGTTAATACATCAGAACAAAACCTTTGCCTACTCCTGCTCCAAAAATACTTTACCAAATAAATGTTGGAGCTATCGAATTTATGGGTTTACAAATGTGTTTTAATCAGACCTCATCCATAAAAAATATAGTATTGTATAGAAAGATATTTATAACTAGGTATGCAATGCAGTTGTCTGCTTGCAATATTGAGCGGAGCAAGTATTTGTTTAATCAATACTTTGGAGAAATGTAACCACGAATTGATTTTTCCTTTACATAATATTCATTTGATACATTATTTTTTAATCATAATAATCTATCCAAAGGCAGAGACACAATAGCGTCCATATCGATATGAATATCAGCGTAATATTGATTATACGTTTGGAGCAAGCGAAGTGCTCAAAGGACCTTTTGATCCTCACGCGGAAATCAGAATAACCTGTGACACCAGCGCGGCGTACGATAACAATCCCAAGCGATGAAGGCGCGACTGGCAGCGAAGTTGCAATATCAGTTATATCTTGTTCAACGTTTATTACATGTCCTTTATAGTGATACTGACCAAAGGATCCACATGCTTTGAACTGATATACGCGCATGACAGTGTGGATGCGAGCGATTAGCATTTGTTCAATCACTGAGAGATGCTGGAATTCTATAGGAATGTTCGACGGTTGCATGTTGTTGACCGAAGAGAATTTAATAGGATTTTTGATGCATGAGGTACAAATATATTTGTCAGTGCTGACTGACTATGTTCAATCGTCTGCAGACTGTGCATTGTCGGTGTGCGCGAGTGTTTCCAAATTCTGCCCAAACCTCTGAGCATACTCTTCATCAGTGTATATGCAATAGTCTCCTGTCGATTATGGCGGTAAGCACCAAAGCAACGGTGCGTCGTCCAAGATTGGCGCCTTCTCTGCGTAAACGTGGCATTTACGTAAGAACAAACACATACATTTGTTATAATTAATTATTTAAGGTAAACAAACCACTGACTTAAAACAACAACTGCACAGAAAACTACTGTATTTACAAACAGCTGATAGTAACAGTCTGCAGTTAGATATGATCCATATAACGGCTGTATAATCAAATCACAGTATATAAACCAAATAAAATATTTATTCTATTAAAATAACATGATAACTTTAAAGGGCCGTAGGGCAGAACCCTGACGTCCGATTTGGATCATTTCAGATTTATACCTTCCCATAGTTGGTTACAATGACCGTGCCAAATTTCGTGCGGATCACTTCAGCCGTTCAGGAGGATTAAGTGGAAATAAAAAGCCAGAGTGTAGTATAAGAGCTACGCTCAAAAACTAACATTGGGGTTATGGTTAAGATTTGTAAATAAAAACAAAAGATTCATAACAGCTGTTCAAAAGCAACCATTCAATTGTAAAAATGACACTCAATTGGTAAAGTACCATGTAATTTTTGTGAGAATAGTGATGAGAACCAATGTGTACATATCATTAAATATATACATGATCAGGTTATGTATAAATGGTGAAAACTATTCAAACTGAATATTGAACATAAAACGGACGTGACTAAATTAAAATAAGCTAGCAATACGCAATAAGCAAAGCAAATACGCTCGCCTCGGAGAGGAATCGTGAATATAGGTACTCTAGGCATTTTTAACAAACTGACTGGCTTTTCGAACAAACCTCGGTCCCACAGGTGCTTTAACTAATGGAACTTCTCAAACATAACATTGTACTGTGATCGCGAGCGAAGCCGCGAAGGGCTACTAGTCAATATTTAAGTATGTTTCCTTATTATTTCCAATATAATTCAATAATTGGTCAGTTTTTCGTTCATAGTTACAATTTATTCAAAAGTGAAAAATCTAGTTACAAGTTATTCTTTTTCAATCTATATACTGTACGTGTTCGCAAACTCATAATGTTCGCAGTTCATATTGCTTCAAAATGCAAGGGGTTTAATCTCGAGTCAGCCTGATTTTGGGATCATTCTCTCCGTAGAATCTCCTGATGTGTGTCGGAACATTTGTTTGGAAAAATTAACTATTATAGAAGTCTCATCTTTAAATTTATCTTGTATAACTGTTGGGTTAAAATATAGTATAGTGACTCAGTCAGTTTAGTTGAAAATTGTTCACTCGTTTCTTCAGTAGCGACATTTGTTCCGTGTTTCGCCTCTACTTTCAAATGGCTCGTGGACTGAGAGCCATATAACCACAGAATAAATAATACGCTATAAATTCTTCAAATTCCTGATTAAATTCAGTGTATTAAGATATTGAGATGTATTTAACTAAACTGTTTTCTCAATTCCATAAAATATTAATTTATAATATTTTAAATATTTAATTTTTCAAATTAAATCACAGGGAACTAAACACGTAATGTAATGGGGCTTTTTATTGACTTAATTAAGCCTTAGTTTTGGTTGACCACTCAGTGCACACAATTGTTTTTATCGTACCTCTCAGGCCGCAATCAAAAGGTTGAAATTCACTGGATCACAGTGCGGGACGCCGACGTAACTAGGGCGTATTTTAAGGCGAATATGAATGAATGATGAGTGTCGAATATTAAGGTGAGATGCCTTTGTAGTCTTGTTACGGTACTGTCTAAGTCCGACTGATTCTTAGCCCAATGACCAATGTCAGCTGGATCTACATTGACTACAGAAATTGTATACGCAAATTGTATTCTACTGAGATCATCTCAAAATGAATGTTCCATAGGAGTCTGTTTTAGGTTCAATTTGATTCATTAACCACATTCCAAATAGTGTAAGACTGATCTCTAGTTATTCTCAGACGGTGCATACTCTTTTTCGGGCAAAAGATAAATATAGTTGATGAGGAGATAATAGTTTTACTGGCTCAAATGTTATTATATTTTCAATGGTTCAAAGCAAGTGGCCCTGAGGACACGGAAAAACTCTTCTTCTTGTCTGTTCTACTAGAAATAGCAATACGGATGAAGTAATTCTTCCCTCTGTGGATGAATTGTTTATTAACACTCTAAAATGATGTCTGCAGATTATATTAACTTTCTTTAACTGAAACTTGATGCTCACTTAACGATTTTATAATCATAAAATCAATAAGGTATTTTTAAAATTTAATTCTTGCATCTGTTTGCTCTTAAAAAGCTTGTTATAACGTTGCACTTTAAATGTTGGATTAAGTTTATGATTGTAATCTTGTTTAACCCAATGCTTTTAAATGACAATAAAGAATATTGATTTGATTTTTAAGAGGTTGGCGGCCTCTTTTTGTCTTGAGTTGACCGTACGCATAGACTATAGCTCTATTCATTGAACGTGTCCAGCAAAGAAAGGGGTGAGCCGTCTCAATAAAAAATGGACAATACTGAAAAATTATTACAATAACATAAGAGGTGTCAACTCATGCATGAGCAAGGAAAACAATTACTACGCAAGAGTTATTTGACCATCCTACCACGTTAGTACATTAACATGAAAACCAAACAGTTCATAAATGAATGCGCTTGGTTACAAAAATCGTCCGCGGCAACCCCAAAGATTGATAAAAAAAGAAATTCCTACCAGCAATACAAAATAAGAGAAGCAAACATCAAGAACCCAGAAGAGATAGAAATCTAGAAGAAAAAGTAACACTTTCATGTGGCCAGCAGATCTAGTTCAGTTGATTGAGATGCGACGCGTCGCTACCACAAGGTCACACGTCCGATAGACCACCGTCGCCATCTAAGCCAGATCTAGTTCACTTTTTGCCCACTAGTCGTATTTGGCAGCACCGTCGCCGCTGTCACCCCACATTGATCAGTTCGGTTCGCTCTCTTTGTTGCTCTGTGCCTCTCTTCGTTACTCTGTGATCAGACCTTCCCCCGGTTCCTGTTCCGGTGACACACTGGCATCGCACCGGAAGCGCGAGAACCTTTCTTATTCCGAAGTGCATGGAGTAACTGTTTAGGCTGCTTCCTTATTCCTTCCGTCCCATCACACATCTTAGTTTATTATTAATATAGTAAATTCTATTCATTTGAGTACTGAATCGGTGGAAAGAAAATGGTATGAGAATTATTGAAATAAAATCGTGAGAAATTCCAACACCATCTCAATATCCACCACAGTGTCCACAGTCCAAATAAATTACGTCATGAAAATAAGTTATTGGTACTCATGCAGCTGGGGGAAGTAATTCACTAATTTTCCAAAATCACATTCAAATTCCAAAAGGAATTTATAAGTAGTAAAAGGAAAGCCTGAAATTGAACAATATGAATTAACTGTTCAGCCACAACAATTGAGGTGCTGAAGACCAAGCTTATCACATGAAGGGCTAGGCCTGAAGCTATAAAAAACTAATCCTCTTTGACTATAGTAAATACCCCCGACACAGCAAACCTGCGTACTCAGCGGATTTCCAATGCCTAATATGTGTCTTAATACCACATGAAGCCGCATACCAAGTTTCATAAAAATATATTCACATATAAGCGATTTTAATTATTCACTATAAGAATAACATTGGTAATGAGTACGTATAGGTTTGCTGAAACAAGGAACACAAACAATTGGTTTTTATGCAAATATAAACAGAATTTAACTAGGCAAACCCACATACCAAGTTTCATCAATATTCAATCATAAATAAACGCTATATAACATTATAGTTATTCTCCATAAGAATAACATGGGGGCTGAGAAAGCAGGTTTGCTGCAACAAGGAACAAAAAATGGGTTTTTATATAATTATCAATATAACTCAACCAAGTGAAGCTAGATACCAAGTTTTATTAATTTATGTTCATAATAAGGGAGTCATTACATTTTACTTAATCTCCATAGGAATAACATGGGGGCTGAGTATACAAGTTTGCTGCTACGGGAATAATCAACAAAAAATCAATTTTTTGTGCAAATATCAATACACCAGTACTACGTGAAGCCACATACCAAGTTTCATCAACATACATTCATAAATAATTGAGATATAAAATATTATTTATTCTCCATAAGGACAACGTACTGTGTTTAGCACTTTGAATATCTCAGCAACGGTTGGGCGTAGAATCACAATTTAAACACCAAAATGATTGTTGTGTGAAACTGAACAGACTGGTAAAAGCAAATGTAAAGTTTACATTAAAATTAACTGAGGAAAAGCCAAAAACCTTTTTCCCATAAGGTTAACATGGGAGATTTTATGAGTAGGTTTTTTGGATTTTCTCCGCAACCATTTAACCTAGGTTAATAATTCAAAATACTAAATTATTTGTTTTTTTAAGCTAAATAAATCTATTTTTTGCTGGGGATAAATCTATTATCCCCAGCAACCTCAAACTCACCTCATTTTCGATCAGGTCTGATCAGACCTGACGATTTTCTGATCAGTTCTGATCAGGTCTGATCAGTTCTGACCAGGTCTGATCAGTTCTTACCAGGTCTTATCCTGAATCTAATCAGGTTTGATCAGGTCTTATCCTGAATCTAATCAGGTCTGATCAGACCTGATATGAGCCTGATCAGGTCTGATCGGATCTGATCAGGATTTTTTTTGACCATCAAGCCGAATGTCCATGTCACCATATCCGAATTCACCGAACACCAAGTCTTGGAATGCAAGAACGGCATATTTTGAGTTTTGACTTTATTTTATGAACTATCCAAGCGTTGATAATAGCAACATTAAATAAGAATACCCCCGTAGCAGTAAACCTGCGTACTAGGCGAATTTCCAATGAATATATATGTCTTAATAATACATTAAGCCACTTACCAGGATTTATAGGAAATACTAGCTGTGTACCTGTCCTTCGTACGGGTTGTATATAAATGGTAGAATAACTAAATAAAATAACTTTTAGCAGAGTTTAAATTCATACTAATATAAAACACCAATACAGTAATAATTTATTTTATTACTTTTAACATAATCTAAACCACAATTACAACAATTATCACAATTATAACATTTCACAATTATATCTGTAAACAAAACTACCAAAACCATATAATAAATAAACATCATCTGACTTAAAACATGACATTGAACCTTTGTGAATAAGTTGTATCAATCATTTTATTGCACATATCAACACCCCCCTTCAATAAAATGATTAATCAAAAACTAATCGGAGACCAATACCAGCAATACATTTTTGAAATAAGTCTCTGTTCAACGGTTTCGTTAATACATCAGCAATTTGGTCTGAAGAACACACATATTCAATCTTAATTACATTTTCCAAAACCTTTTCTCGTATAAAATGGTGTTTAATGTCTACATGCTTCAGCCTTTTATGATTCTGAACATTGTTTGCAGTTCTAATTGCTCCTTGATTATCTTCTAATATTAATACCGCTTCATTGTCTTCCATAATTTTAAAATCATTTGTCAAAATGCTCTTTATCCAACAAGCTTCTGTGGTTGCACTGCTCATAGCAGCATATTCTGATTCAGTTGATGACAGAGCAACTGATTGCTGTTTTCTTGTTACCCAGCTGACTGCAGAATCCCACAAAAAGAAAACGTAGCCTGTTGTTGATTTACGATCTTCAAGACCTCCTGCCCAATCTGCGTCTACATAGCCTTTCACAATGTGTTCAGTTTCATTCTTCTTAAAGACTAGGTTTAAGTCAGTAGTTCCTTTTATGTACCTGAGTAATCGTTTAAGTGCTGCCCACAGTTCTTGACTAGGCTTGTTTTGGTGACGACTCAGAATACTTATTGCAGTACTTAGATCAGGTCTTGTACCTAACATTGCATACATAAGTTTTCCTATAACTTTTCGACACTTTGATTCTAATTCCGTTCTTTCCTTTAGATTTTCAGGAGTTTTGCATGAATTGAGTACACAATTTTGATCCATTGGTGTTGAGACTGGTCTGCAGTTTTCCATTCCGAATTCCTCCAATATTGACCTCAAATACTTTGACTGGTTCATTTTCATTTCCCCTTTTTCTCTGTTTTGGATAATATTAATGCCAAGAAAGTTTCTAACTGCTCCTAGATCTTTCATTTTAAAGTTTTCAGACAGTATATCCTTCAAGTCACTAACCATTCTTTCATTATTTCCAACTATGATAATGTCATCAACATAAAGTAAAACATACAATCTGTAACGGTCTGTTAGTTTACTGTACAGGCAGTAATCATTTTTTGATTGAACAAAGTGATTGTGAAGCATACACTTGTTAAACTTTTCATTCCAATACTTGGGAGATTTTTTAAGTCCATATAGAGATTTATTAAGTTTTAAAACAGTTCCATTCGTGATTGAGACTCCTTCAGGTGTTTTAAGATAAACTTCTTCATTTATTTCTCCGTAAATAAATGCACTTCGTACATCCATTTGATAAACAGGCATACTGTTCTTGGTCGCTACTGCCAATAATATCCTCATTGTGGATAGTCTTGCCACAGGAGAGTATATTTCAGAAAGATCAAAATTTTCCTCTTGCTGAAAACCTTTTGCAACTAATCGCGCTTTATTAATAATAATAATTTATTTTATTACTTTTAACATAATCTAAACCATTTCACAATTATAACATTTCACAATTATATCTGTAAACAAAACCATATAATAAATAAACATCATCTGACTTAAAACATGACATTGAACCTTTGTGAATAAGTTGTATCAATCATTTTATTGCACATATCAACAATAACAACCCACATAATTTTACAATATTAAAATAAAAATTTTATACGTTTAATGCACAATTAAATCAAAGTTAACTGGCGCAATACTCAATACTGGCATATTGTTCAGGTACTATTGTTAAGTCGAGGAACTCTGTCGGGTAGTGATCGGCGTGTGGTTTTTGCGACTTAAAATTGTTACACATAACACTTTGGATTCGCTTTTAGAAATAACTATATAAAGCGTCTAGCTGGTACCCGGCGCGTTGCTGCCGCAGAAGAGGCATTGTATTTGTTTTAGGTCAAATTATGAGAGTTGCCATTCAAGTAGGTTTTTTATTTCCATAATGAACATATATTTATGCCTTTCAAGTATGTATAGATATAAGCTGTTATGGTAGAATGTTGATGGAGTGGTGGTGGGAGAATGTGGTGGGGGAAGGTGGTGGAGGGAGTGACACGTGCACTCAGGTCGGCGAGAATTCCTGGAATGCTGACAAGTGGTGTCTCAAATAAAAAAAAAAATAAATATAAATATCGGGGAGGGGAGGAGGAGAAAAAATATAAAATCGTGGGGGAGGAGAAAAAATATAAAATCGGAGGGGGGGCAAAAATGTAAAATGGGGGTGTTACTACCAGTGTCCCCACCACCCTCAATACACTGTTTGTCCTGCACCACTTCCATACCAGTGCAGGACATAATAAAGATTCAATTAAATGATGGAGGAACACGGTGAGTAAATAATATAAATAATGAGTTTTGTAGTAAACCAAAAATTATATTTTTATTTTTAGAAGGTAAACAAAGAACTGAATTTTCAATCCATATAATCTATATAACATATGTAAACAGAACCAAAATATAAACCATCTGATTTAAATTAATAAATACAAATCAAATGGATAAGTTGGAACATCCTTCCACCTCAGACAAGTACATCATGATATCACAAGTTGTCTCTATGCGTTATCCTGCATATTTTGGTTGCTGGTCGTTTGAAAACTCCACTGTCCGTCTTAACATCCACAACTCGTACTTGATTGTCATTTCCGGGATATGTTCGAACAATCAGTCCCTTCTTCCAGTTTGACCTTGGCCCATTGGGATCTGCAATGATTACCAGTTCTCCTTCTTTGATAGGTTTCACTTCTTTTGTCCATTTTGATCTATTATTAATTTGTGGTAAATAAGTCCCTTCTTCCAGTTTGACCTTGGCCCATTGGGATCTGCAATGATTACCAGTTCTCCTTCTTCGATAGGTTTCACTTCTTTTGTCCATTTTGATCTATTATTAATTTGTGGTAAATATTCTTTAACCCTTTGAGTGCCACGCAACGATATATCGTTGTGCACGGAACATCCGAAAAATACTTCACAACGATATATCGTCGTCGGTGGTCTTACTGAAAAATACATTGCAACGATATATCGTTGTTATAGAAAATTTTTCTTACGTCATTACTTTATATTATTTCTTTCAGGTGATTTCCAGGATAGTTTCTAGCTCTATAAATCTAGTAGTTATTTGGTGAAAATCTTATATTTGAAAAATGTTTATTTATCTGAAAAAAAATATAAAAAATGTCCCGCATGTATAATATGTACCTATTCCGATTTTTTAATTTTTTATTTTTTAGATATTATATATGTGCATAATATTATAGCTAAACTTTAAACTTACAAAACAAAAAAAGTTTCATAATAATATCTTACCAAATAAAAAAGTTATTGATTTTATGTACAAAACCCTTGCAAAATGTTGATTTTGTGTATCGTTATAGAACATTTTTCTTACGTTATTACTTTTTATTATTTCTTCCAGGACATTTCCAGGATATGTTCAGGTAAACGTATACTCCATAAATATACGAGGCCTAGTTAGTTTGCTTTATGAAATAATATTGTAATAAAACTTAAACCCTTGAATAAAGTTAGGCTAATGTCTTGTGTACTAATTTACAGTTTTTATATTTTTTACATTTATGGAAATAACTCGTCTGCCTACAGCCCAAATTTGATGAAACTTTCAGGAAATATTTTGGGAAACATGTCCTCTATAAATCTAGTAGTTATTTGGTGAAAATATTATATTTGAACAATGTTTATTTACCTGAAACAAATTTAAAAAAATTAAAAGAAATTTCCCACATGCATATATGTATTCAAATTTTTTATTTTTATTTTTTAAATATTATATATGTACATAATATTATAGCTAAACTTTAAACTTACAAAACAAAACAAGTTTCATAATAATATCTTACGAAATAAAAAAGTTATTAATTTCTTTGCAAACCCTTGCAAAATGTTGATTTTGTGCCTGGCACTTTTTGGATATACTCTGTTAAAAACTCTGGCACTCTAGGGATATGACGACCGAAAAACTCTGGCACTCAAAGGGTTAATCCATCTGTGCCAAAACATTTCTGTTATTTGCTGTCCAATTCTCCAAGCCTTGCGAAGACACACATTTTCGGGTACTGGAATATAAGGTGTTTTTGATCCTGATCTTCCAATAAGAAAGTGGTTTGGAGATATGCTCTCTTGGTCATTTGGATCAGTTGATACTCGAGTTAGTGGTCTGCTATTAACAACATTTTCAATTTCGGCAAACACCGTTTGTAATACTTCTTCTTTTGGATATCTTTCGTGTAAGCAAGTTTGTAATGCTATTTTCACTGTTCTAATCAGACGTTCCCATGATCCACCCATATGAGGAGCTGCTGGTGGAATAAAGTGCCACTCAATACCTTCAGAAGCTAATTTGGATGCTATTTCAGATTGGTAAAATTCCTTAAACGCATCTTTCAGTTCCTTACTTGCTTTTTTCAGATTTGTACCATTATCAGAATAGATAACTTTAGGTGATCCCCTTCGTGCAATAAATCTTCTTAATGCCATTATTGTCGAGTCACTAGACAAAGAATGAGCGATTTCAAGATGTATGGCTCGAATACTCAGACATGTGAATAATACACCGTATCGCTTCTCTTGTCTTCTTCCCACTTTGATGGTTATTGGTCCAAAATAATTTACTCCTGTATTACAGAATGGAGTTACTTGTGCGGTAAGTCTTGCTTTTGGTAAATCTCCCATTTTGGGTTGTAGGGGTTGAGCTCTTCGTAAAGCACATAACTTACACCGATTCCAACTGCTTCTTACTGCCTTTCTCAGACGAAAAATCCAATAACGTTGTCGAAGTTCATTTACAACGGTTTCTTGACCTTGATGGAAAAATTTCTTTTGATATTGATCAATCAACAGTTTGGTAAAGCGATGTTCTGGGTCCATAATAATTGGATGTTTTGCCTCGTATGTCATACATTCTGCATTTTTAAGACGCCCTTGAACTCTAAGTATTCCCTTCTCATCGATGAAAGGTGTCACTTTGTCGAATTTAGATGAATTTTCTAATTTAAAACCTGCTTTAATAGTTGATATTTCTTTTTCAAAACTGTCATTTTGGCTCCTTTTAATCCACAGGTTTTCAGCTTCTTCTAATTCAGAGGCTATAACTTTAGTGTCTTTAGGAATTAGTTTCTTCCAGATTTTAGCAAATCTAAAAACAGCTGCGGTAACATTCAAAAGTTTCTTTAATGATGAAAAACGTTCTATATCAGGTAGGAGTGTCTGATTTTTCAGATTCCGTTGTCAATCCAACATATTTCTTTTTAGTCTCCGGAAGTGACTGATATTTTGTGTTGAAATCCTCTTTAGGCCAGTAATTTTCTTGTTTCCTTAAAAATGTGGGGCCGTTGAACCACTGATCTTCTACTTCTTCCTTGATATCCTTGGTTCGGGTGGCATAATCAGCAGTGTTTTTCTCTGAAGGAATCCATTTCCATTCTTTGGCTTGAGTGTCTTCCTTTATTTTGGCTATTCTATTAGCTACAAATGTTTTAAACTTTCTTTCGTCATCCCTTATCCATAGGATTACAGTTTTTGAGTCAGACCACATTACAACTCGATCAAATTTTACCGAGTGTTCTCTGAGAATAACGTTACGAAGTTTGCATCCTAATACAGCAGCCATTATTTCAAGCCTGGGAATTGTAATAGCTTTAAGAGGTGCAACTCTGTGTCTGCTTGCTATTAAACTTACTTCAATATTGTTTCCTTTACTTGACCTAACATAAGATACAGCTGCGTAAGTCGTTTCGCTAGCATCACACAAGATATGTAATTGAATTTCATCACATTCATGAAGTCCACTTCCATAACAACGGGCTATTTTCAAATCAGCAACCCTTTGAAGATTAATTAACCAAGTTTTCCACGCCGGTCTCAAACTCTCCGGTATCATTTCATCCCATCCAATTCCACATCTCCAAATGTCCTGCATAATTCTTTTACCTTCTGCTAAATAAATTGCAGCCCATCCCAGAGGGTCGAATATTTGTAGCACTAACTTAAAAGCTTCTCTTTTTGTTGGTAGTAATTCAGTTTTCATTAGTTTTGCATCCAAGTTTGTCTTTGTTTCAAACATAAGCGTGTCTTCATTTGGTTCCCATACCAGTCCTAAAACCTTTGTCTCTTTTCCCGGCATCAATCTCAAGCTGTCTGGAATACTATCTATAAGTTCATTGCTGTTACTAACCCATCCACAGATCACAAAACCTCCTTTAGAATGTACATTTATTATTCCTGCTACTAAATTCTTAGCTTCTTCTATCAATGGACAGCTTCCAACATAATCATCCATGTAATGATATTTCAAAATAGCTTTGCAAACTTCTGGGTGTGAATTAGTCTGTTCCAAAGCATTTAGATTTTTAACTTTTTGAGCTGAAAAAGGAGAGCAAACCGCACCAAATATCATTCTCCTCATAACGTATACTTCAGGTTCTTTTTCTCTTTCAAAGCCTCTCCACAAAAACTGTTGTGCTAACTGATCTTCATGTCTTATGACGATCTGTGGGAACATCTCCTTTATGTCTGCTGTCATTGCTACCTTATGTTGGCGGAATATAAAGATCAGTCCTAAAATATCAATAAATAAATCAGGACCTTTAAGTAAGTTATCATTTAGACTCACTCCTTTGAACTGTGCAGCGGCATCAAAACAAATTCGAAACTTACTAGGTTTCTTTGGGTTGACGACACCAAGATGAGGTAGGTACCAAACCTTTTTTGATAGTCGGCACTCATTAGTTTCGTCTGATGTTCTTTTTGTGGCATATCCTTTAGATATGTATTCTTCCATCTTTTGTACATATTTTTCCCCAAAGTCTTTGTCTTTATCCATTCTCTTTTCCAGTGTGTATAACCTCTGTTTTGCCAAATTGTAGTTAACTGGCAAATAAAAGTTTTCTTTCCAAATCAAACCAGTTTCCCAGCGATCTCCTATCTTTCTAGTAGTTGTCTTAAAAATATCTTCTGCCCTTTTCTCTTCTTCGGATTGAATTTCATTTTCTGTCACATCATCTTTCCAATTTTCTCCCATAGCTTTTCCCACTAAGTTTCTAAGTTCTTTACAACAGTCTCTTGGTACAACAAGTTCTAACTCATTTGTTTCTATGATATTTTGGTGGTGTAAAACATGCTGTTGATATTGTGCATTGTCCTCTTTATTCTCCTTTTTGTCAAACGTAGTGCCATGAACAACCCACCCTAGGAGAGTCTTACTGACTGCTGGACCTTTCCACGGCCCATGTATGATGTTTCTTGATACAATCAGAGGCCAATTGTCTTGCCCGATCAAAATAGTTGGTTTCGCATTATCAAATGATGAAACTTTAATTTTCTTCAAATGTTTCCATTTCTCTGAAAGTTGCCCCATATCGATTGATTGGATAGGGAGTGACAAGTTCTTTATTGTACGTACATTGTTTAGATAATATTTCTTTGCATTATTCTCCGTTCCGGAAATATTGAGTGAGATTGTTTGCGAGTTCTCTTCCGACCTTGAGACATCGTTTGACCACTGCATAACTAATTCTGAAGCTGGACCCTCAATACCCAATTTAGTAGCGATTTCCTCTTCTAATAGTGTCAAAGTTGAACCGTCATCTAAAAACGTGAACGTTTCCAGATCTCCTTTTGGTCCGTGTAATTTTACTGGGAGAATTCGCAAGAAAATCTTGTCTTTATGACTATACGATGTGTTGATAAGGTTACTAGTTCCAGAATAAATTGTATTAGGAAGATGTAGAAACGTATTATGCCTTTTTTTACATTTCCTACAAACTTCTTTAGACTTACAACTAGGTACAGTATGGCCTTTTTTGAGACAAAGGAAACAAATACCCTCAGTTAGTGCCCACTTAACTCTTTGTTCTGCTGTTTTTTCTTTGAAAACGTTACAGTAAAACAATGAATGTTTAGCTTTACATAATAAACACTTATCCTCGGTGTTTACTTTCTGCTCATAGTTTCTACCTACATTACTTACATCAGCTTTCTTGATAAATGTCGTTTCACCTGTACTGTACTGAGTTAATCTAGTATTTACTCGTAGCAGTGCATCTGACTTCCTACGCAACCAATCACTAAATGTCTTTAAATCAACAGGATTGTTTCCCAGTTCAGATAAATACTCTCCCCATTGTAACCTCATATGACTATTGAGTTTACTTGTCATCTGATTCAGTAATATAGGATTTAACATATATTCTGGCCTACCAACTAGTTATACTGTACTAACAAGATTTTCAAGGTGATCAGCTAACTTTTCTAGGTTGTATTCATTGGTTTCATTTAACTGTCCCACAGCTGATTCCAATCTTTGAATTAAATTACTTACTATCAAGTCTGACCTTCAAAATTTGTTCTCTAACCGAGACATAACTACATTTAAGTTTCCAGGCAATAACAAAAGTGACTCTACACATTCTTTTGCCCTACCTCTTAATGCATGACGCAACCTAATCAAATTTTCATCATCAGTAAATTCACATAATGAGGAAGTGCGTTTAAATTCCAATATAAAATGTGGCCATTCTAGTGGATTTCCATCAAAAGTAGGTACTTCTTGTGTTAGAAATTGCCTAGAAAACAAGGTTTTTAAATTTAAATCCTGGCTATTTTCTTTTTTACAACTTAGAATACGCGATATTTGTGAACTTACTTCTCCTGAATGTACTTCCTTACAAGCATTATGGTGGGGAACTCCCTTCTCTCCAACGTTTGCAGTCCTGACTTCTAACGGTTGTTGGGCGTGACGCCATCTTTCTTCTCGCAGAGGTCGTTCGCTATTAGGTTCCTGAGGTTCGTTCATGTCCATATTTCCGTGTAGAGCAGAGACGATGGTTTCTTTGTAGAGCCCTTGATTTGAAACCCAATCTATAGTTCTTCGATGTGATGAAGCGGTGCTCAAATTTGACAGAATGGATGCATTACTTGGTGATCTTGATTTTCTTACTTCGTTTTCTTTTGATTTTAAAGCTTGTTTTCTTTCGAGTTCCTTAAGTTTTCTCTCAAGTTCAATTTTTTGAAGCGCTCTTTCTCTTTCCATTTCTTTCAACTTAAATTCTTGTTCTAATCGCTCTTTTTCCCTTTCAATTTCCTGTGTAGCAATCAGTTCTTCTAATTCAACTTCGGCTTCTGTTCTCGTTGATGAATTAGTTGATTTATTCCTTATTGACCTTTGGTTTCCCTTAATTATTCTGTTTGGAGGTTTTTCCACATCTCTATTCCTCAGACTCAGCGTATGTAAACCCTCCATAGGTCTTGGATCTTCTTTCCCCGGAGGACCAATGTTACTACCAGTGTCCCCACCACCCTCAATACACTGTTTGTCCTGCACCACTTCCATACCAGTGCAGGACATAATAAAGATTCAATTAAATGATGGAGGAACACGGTGAGTAAATAATATAAATAATGAGTTTTGTAGTAAACCAAAAATTATATTTTTATTTTTAGAAGGTAAACAAAGAACTGAATTTTTAATTCATATAATCTATATAACATATGTAAACAGAACCAAAATATAAACCATCTGATTTAAATTAATAAATACAAATCAAATGGATAAGTTGGAACAGGGGGGGACATAAAATAAAAATATAAAATCGAAGAGGGGGCAAAAATAAATACCCCCGTCGCAGCAAACCTGCAAACTCAGCGAATTTCCAATGAATATATAACATAACACATTAAAACACTTAACAGGATTCATAAGAAATGTATTCACAAACAAGCGATATTTAAAATATTAATTATTCTCCATAAGAATAACATTGGGGATGAGTACGCAGATTTGCTGCAACAAGGCACACAAAATAATGGGTTTTTATGTAAATATCAATAGAACTCATCTTAGTGAAGTTACATACCAAATTTCATCCATATACATTCATAAATAAGCGATTTATAACATTTTAAGTATTTTCCATAAGAATAACATGGGGACCAAGTACCTAGGTTTGCTGCAACAGGAACCATAGGCGAAAAATTGTTTTTTTGTGCAAACAACAATAAACCACAACAGATCAAGCCATATACCAAAATTCGTCAGTTTATGTTCATAAATAAGCGAGATATACAATTTTTCTTTTTCTCCATAAGAATAACATTAGACAACGTACTGTGTTTAGCACTTTCAATATCTCGGCAACTAATTGACGTAGAGCAATGATAAAAATACCAAATTGTTTGTTTTTTTAAAGCTGAATTCAATGGTACAAATTAAAATTTGATTTAAATTAAAATTACATGTGAAAAAAACAAAAAACACATTTTTGGGGTACAAAACCCCCCAAAAACCCCCCTTCGGATAGTGCGATTCATCTGGTTTTTGAACTCGTTCAAATAAATGGTACTTTACACATTTGTACCAAATTTCATTAAGATCGGACCTTTTTTACGAGAGTTATCGTGCTTATGGACACACACACATATATATATATATATATATATATATAAAAATTTGAACGAATGGTGTTTTTGGCATCTGGGGACCTCAAAATGAAAAGTTATCATGGTCTCGGGCTTAAGTCTTACCATGAGACCTACGGTAATAGCTTCTTCCCTATAGGGGAAATTCGCTAAAAAGAGTTTGAGTTGCCATTCAAGTAGTTTTTATATTTCCATTATGAGAGTTGACATTCAAGTAGGTTTTTTATTTCCATACTGATAAACAGCTGTTTGAAATATTTTAAGTTATAGATTTAACTACTTAAGTCATCATCAGGTTCAAATACTTTGTGCATAAGAATAACATAGGATCTTTAAAACCCCATAGGGCAGAGTCCTAAGGTGATTTCAAAAAAATCCAATTAACTTAAAACCTTGTAACAACGCACATATAGGACATAAAAAAAGTTTCATCAAAATCAGTGCACCCGTTTCCCTGTGAAAAGCGAACAAATCGTGTCTAAAATCACGTTTTTGAGCAGCCGCCATTATTTTTCCAAAAGGCTTATGCTGGTTTAAAGTAGCCTAAAACCTTCTCACGCATGTATAGAACAAAGAAATAAAGTTTCATCAATGTCAGTGCACCCGTTTTCCCGTGAAAAGCGACCAAAACCCCTCCTTGAGCGTCATCGACAGACAGACAGAAATTGAGGTAAGACACGTTTCTGCTTTCCTATGGTATGAAACGTAAAAATATGCAACATTTTCATGATTACATGTAATGTACAGACAAAACTCTAATTTTATTTATATAGATAATCACAAATAAAGAAATATTCAAAATAAGAATTATTCTCCATAAGAATAACATTGGAGATGATGCAGGTTTGCTGCAACAAGGAACACAAAATAATGGGTTTTTATGCAAGCATAAATAGAAATCATCTTGGTGAAGTCGCTTACGAAGTTTGATCCATAAACATCATGGTCTCGAGCTTACCATGCCACCAAAGGTAATAGCTACTTCCCTATAGGAGGAATTCGCTGAAAAGAAAATTCTTAAGAAAAATTTAACTATTTTATATCAAACATTTACCAATTTTTTGGCATAAAATTAGTTTTAAATTATTAAATGCAAACATTATCTATAAAAGATATATTAATAACATGCATGTTAACAACAATCTCAATAAGGAGCAACCTTGTTGGACAACACATTAGATACACTATACACCCCAGACACATGATGTCTGCTATTTTTATATTTTTCATATGTTGCAATTACTCTATGGTTTATTTTCTTTCAACTTACTCTATCCACAATTCTTAGGGAAGCAAAAAATAAAAATAAAATCAACAAATCGGTGATTACCCGATTTTCGGGTAATTTGGGGGTTGGATGGTAATAGAGAGGGTAATGGCACCTAGGGGGTAAAAGAGGGTAATTTGTCAAATTTTGAAGAACATGTATTTTAGCGAATTTCCCCTATAGGAAAGAAGCTATTACCGTAGTCGGCATGGTAAAACCTAGGCCGGGGCCATGCTAACTTTTCGTTTTGAGGTCCCCAGATGCCAAAAATACCATTCGTTCAACACTTTATATATATGTGTCCGTAGGCAAGATAACTTTCGTATAAATGGTCCGATTTTGATTAAATTTGGTACAAACGTGTAAAGCAACATTTATGACTTTAAGTTCGAAAACCAGACAGGTCGCTTTATCCAAAGGGGTATTTTAGGGGGGTTTTTGAGTTTTTTTACATATATTTTAAGAAATCTAATTTTAGTTTTCACCATTGGATTTGACATTTGATTTCACCATTGTTTGGAAAAAACAAACAATTTGGTGTTTTGATCATTTCTCTACGTCAATTGGTTACCGAGATATTGAAAGTGCTAAACACAGTACGTTGTCCAATGTTATTCTTATGGAGAATAAGAAAAATTTATCTCTCGCTTATTTATAAATGTATACAGACGAAACTTGGTATATGGCTTCATTTCGTTGTGGTCTATTGACAATTGTCCAAAAAACAATATTTTGGCTATGGTTCCCGTAGCAGCAAACCTGCATACTGCGCCCATGTTATTCTTATGGAGAATAAGAAAAAAATAATATGCCTCACTTAATTTTTAAAATAAATTAATATAACTTGGTATGTAGCTTCACCTAGTTGAGTTATATTGATATTTGTATAAAAAGCCATAATTTGTGTTCCTTGTTGCAGCAAACTTGCGTACTCAGCCCTCCAAGTTATTCTTATGGAGAATAATTAAAATTGTATAAATTGCTTATTTATAAATGGATACGGATGAAACTTGGTATGTGTCTTCACCTGGTTGTGGTCAAATCAAATATTTTCTGTTCCTTGTTGCAGCAAACCTGAGTCTTCAATCCCCACGTTATTCTTATGGATAAAAATTATAATTTAATATACGGCTCATTTTTACTTTCTCCCCCTAAACATAGTATATGGAGAAAGTATTGTTTTCGTCAACATTTTCAAATTTGAGTTGTTAGTGGAAATATTCGTTTTGGTGCTCCCTGAACCCAAAAAAGTGTTTTTTATGTGATGTCTGTCTGCCTGTCTGCGTGCGTGCGTGCGTGCGTGCGTGCGTGCGTGCGTGCGTGCGTGCGTGCGTGCGTGCGTGCGTGCGTGCGTGCGTGTGTGTGTGTGTGTGTGTGTGTGTGTGTGTGTGTGTGTGTGTGTGTGTACAGAACTAGAGCCCTAACCAATGGACCGATTTTTATGAAATTTGGTATGTAGGTACTAATCCTCGATATCTCCAGGCGTTTTTTCTCTTTTTTTGAATTTTTGATTTTCAAGGGTAATTATCCCCCAAAAATCGCCAAAAAACATGTAAAATCCAAATTTCTCAAAAACGGCTCTAACGATTTTCACTAAACTTTAGTGATTTGTAGAGCGTTAGGTTTCCAACTAAATAATTTAGTATTTTGAATTACTATTCTACGATTGCTAGTTGCGGAGAAAATTGAAATTTTCATTCAGCGGTAAACACAGTACGTTGTACAATGTTATTCTTATGGGGAATACAAAAATAACAATTTCTCTCTTATTTAGTGATCAATTTAATTAAAACTTGATATGCAGGTCAAGTTAGCATTGACCAACAGATGATGTTCGAAATGAGTTGCTATTTAACCCTGGGGGGGTAAGGGGGCATCTCCCCTCTCAAAACCACTGTGTGTAGCAACGGACTCTATAGTGCCTCCCAAAAAGGGATTTGGGTGGATATTTCTGAAAACAACTATTTTAGACATTTTTCTGTACATTTATCTATACTTCATATTCTATATTTAGTAAATAAAAAATAATTTTTCTGTCAAAGTTTGGCTAAAAGGGAGAAAGTATGTGTAAGTTTCCTGATACCGTTTATTACTTACAATTTTAAGCTCTAAATGCATTTTCAAGATATTTTAATACAAAAGCAACAAATACAATTACAATTATATAATATATGTATATACAATTTGTATAAATGCTATAATTTAGAAAGTAACAAGTGTTAGTTGCAGCCATTAATCATTGTCATATTACTATCAACATTATTTTATATTTATTTTTATTGTGTATTAATTGTTTCCAAAATATTCAAACCTAATTTCTGAAGAAAATAGAAAAGTTGGAGCATGAATATTACTTCAGCAGTGAAGGCGGAAGGTGGTAATCAAGGTCTTGATATTTTGTTTTATAATGGTTTGGCCAGCTGATGGGAATGACCTTCATCCAATTGGTAACACATGATAAGGTGCAGAGCTGTGCACTGACCACTGTGGTTATTCAGATAAATGTTGGTAATGCAGATAAGCTGACTGCAGAGATTCCATTGAAGAGTATGGAGTGATTGTAATGGTGTATAGTGAAAATATTGTTCATTGAGGGAGAAATTGTTTGTGTGAGTAAAATAGTCTATAATGTAACTTCAAAATGGTGCTTTTTTGAATTTTTAATATCTCATTTAGATTTTCCTTTTTTGTTGAACCATATACACATAGCCCATAGGCAATCAAACTATGTATGAGAGCAAAGTATATGGTACGCAAAACATCGCTATTACATAATTTTGTCACCTTTCTGATTGCAAATACCAGAATTAGCTTTACTTAAAATGTACTTTACATGATCATCCCAAGTTAAATTACTGTCAACCACAATGCCTAAAAATTTGTTTGTTCAATTAATTCTACCTGTTTATTTTTTACTATAACTAAGGGGCTGATAAAATTCTTACTTTGTTTTGTTTTAAAACAGATACCTTTAGTTTTCCTTGGATTTATACTTAAATCATGATTCTTAAAAAAACTTCTAAACTACTTAATTCAATTTTTGAGAGGATTTCTAAGTCCTCCTGTGATTTACCAGATATTTTTAAGTTAGAGTCATCGACAAAAAGACATAGGCTGGAGGACGGAAAAAAGTTTAAGGATTTCCCTATATTGTTTAAATAACATATAAAAAGAAGGGGGCCCAAATTATACCCTTGAGGAACACCATTTTTAACTTTATTTAAATGAGATCCGAATTTTTGAATTTGATTCAATTTATTTATTTGATTTATTTATACAAATTGCTGTCTATTAAAAACATAGGATTTAAACCATTCAAGTGCAACACCTGTTATACCCAATTCCTGTAGTTTAAAAATTAACATTGAATGAGAAACACTATCAGAGGCCTTTGTTAAGTCCATAAAATGCCAACTACTTTTTCACCTTTATCTATTGAATTTATTATTGACTCAATTAAACTGACTGCTACTGTAATTGTTGACTTTTTTTCTGAAAGCCATGCTGAATATGTTCTAATTTGTTGTTATTTTCTAAAAACAATACCAACCTATTATAAGCTATTTTCTCAAATATATTAGCTATGGATGATAATAAAGAAACAGGTCTATAGTTAGTAACTTTTTTGGGTCATCTTTTTTGTAGATAAGTATGATTTTTGATATTTTAAGTTTATCAGGAAAATTTACACAAACAAAAGAGGAATTCACCAGATGAGCTAACACTCTACACAGCTGATGACCTACCAATTTAATAATCGTTACATGAATTTCATCAATTCTGCAGGAAAGTTTATTTTTGAAGGAGTTAATGACATTTAATACCTCCTCCCCCTCTGTTTCTAAAAACCAGAAATATTCATCTCTACTATTATGGAAAGTAAATTCACTAGTTTCACTTGCATATTCAGTTTGTAATGTCGTATCAAGAGTTGAATTGTCATCTTCAATAACATTTATAAAATAATCATTAAAAATATGACTAATAATACTGGGATCATTTACAATTTTATTTTTAGCGAATTTCCTCTATAGGAAAGAAGCTAATACCGTAGGTCTCATGGTAAGACTTAAGCCCGAGACTATGATAACTTTTCATTTTGAGGTCCCCAGATGCCAAAAACACCATTCGTTCAAATTTTTATATATGTATATATATATATATATGTGTGTGTCCGTAAGCACGATAACTCTCGTAAAAAAGGTCCGATCTTAATGAAATTTAGTACAAATGTGTAAACTACTATTTATTTGAACGAGTTCGAAAACCAGACAAATTGCACCATCCAAAGGGGGGTTTTGGGGGGTTTTGTACCCCAAAAATGGTTTTTTTTTGGGTTTCCACATGTAATTTTTATTTTAATCAAATTTTAATTTTTACCATTGACTTCAGCATAAAAATACAAACAATTTGGTATTTTGATCATTGCTCTACGTCAATTGGTTACTGAGATATTGAAAGTGCTAAACACAGTACGTTGTCTAATGTTATTCTTATGGAGAAAGAAAAATTATGTATCTCGCTTATTTATGAATATAAACTGACGAAATTTGGTATATGACTTCATCTGGTTCTGGTTTATTATTGTTTGTACAAAAAAACAATTTTTCGCCTATGGTTCCCGATGCAGCAAACCTAGGTACTTGATCCCCATGTTATTCTTATGGAAAAAATTAAAATGTTATATATCGCTTATTTATGAATGTATATGGATGAAACTTGGTATGTGACTTCACTAAGATGAGTTCTATTGATATATTGCATAAAAACCCATTATTTTGTGTTCCTTGTTGCAGCAAACCTGCGTACTCATCCCCAATGTTATTCTTATGGAGAATAATTAATATTTTAAATATCGCTTGTTTGTGAATATATTTCTTATGAATCCTGTTAAGTTTTTAATGTGTTATGTTATATATTCATTGGAAATTTGCTGAGTTTGCAGGTTTGCTGCGACGGGGGTATTTATGTGTATAATTATGTTACCATTTCCAATTTTATTTTTTGACCCAATTTCAGAGTTTATAAACTCCAGGTAGTTTTTACTGCATTTTCTGATTCTTTAATTTTGTTATCAAAATATTGCTTTTTACTGTGTATTAATTTCTCTCTAAACATCTTATTCCTAGTCCGTACAAGTTTTGACGCTGGACAGTTCTACTACATTCTACTACCTTTTAATAAGTTTATAATTTCCTGCTTTTCTTCTTTTAAATCATTGCTTATCCATCTACGAGACCTACTCTTAATTTTAAACCGCTTTTCTGGGAAAGCCAGATTAAAATAATACATCAAGGTGTTGTGAAAAACATCATACTTCTTAGCAGTTTATGTAAAATATACATCTTCCCAAGTTTCTTTACTTAATAATGCCTTAAATAGCACTTTATTTTGATTTGAAAAATCTCTTCTAAGAACTGGACAATATTTTACTCTAATTTTACTAAAAAATATATTTTTGAATTCCAGAATTTGACCATCATGGTCGGAGAGCATTGTTATTACCCCACTTACATTAAAATTATCTCTACTAAAGTTTGTCAACAAATTATCTATAGCTGAAACTGATCCATTAAATACTCTTGTTGGAAAATCGACCAAATAAGTCATGATGTAGCTTTTTAAAACATTTCTTAATTTTATATGTTTACTGTCTTCATTTAAAACATTTATATTTATATCTCCGGCCAAAATAATATGCGTTGATATTTTCAAAGCACTTTCTATCAGGATACTTAACCTATCTAAAAATTCATTCACATCTGAACTAGGTGATCTATACAAGCCTATTAAAATAAATTTTACATCCTATATAACTTAGTCATACAATATTCAAACACTTTCTCTTCACATAGCACATTTCTCAAGGGTATTTTCACCCGTCTCCCCTTTAAATGCTCCCTACTCAGAATCATAACCCCACCTTTATTTGATGTTTTACGACAAAAACATGAGTTCACTTTAAAGTTATCAATATTGAGCCTTTCAACTTCACTATCTTTTGTATTATGCTCAGATAGAACTATAATGCTTGGCTTAATTTCCTCAAGGATAAGCTCTAGTGGTTCAATTCTTAGTGGTAAGTTGTGGATATTCTTATGAAAGATTTTAATGTTTTCTAATTGTGGTGTATTTACTAAGGTTTTACAGTTATTTTTTCTATGGAGCAGTTTAAAGTGGAGGCGGGAGATGACATATTTAAGACTTGAACATCTTCATCACTAAATTGCCCATTGACACTTTCACAATCACTAGTCCCTGTGGTAGAGATGTATAACGGACTTGGTTGAGGACTTGAAGCTGGAAGTAACAGCATCAGCAAACATTAATTAAGATGCACCTCTTCCTGCACCTCAGTTGTCCTCTGTGTCGTCCCCAGAACATTGTTTCCATCTACTTCTTTAATATTCAGATCTGAGCTCTTGCCTTAGATTTTAACCTTAGATTTACCTTAATTTTTTGCCTTAGATTTTGACCTTGCAGATTTTAATTTTACTCTCATTGATCTTATAATTTGTTGTGCTCGAGTTGATCGGGACTATTTTCAATGTTCAATGTGATGACCTGCCTTGTGGGAGCTTCATGTTAACGCTGCATACATGAGGGTGAACTAGAGGCCATTCAGCGTAAGGTAGTCTTTGGTATTGCGGGTTATGTGGGTAAAGTCTACCTCCAGTCTTCTTATCACCGTGATCAAGTCCTAAGCTACCATGATTTTTCACACTGAGTTTCTTTTCGTGTACTTTAGTTAGTGGGGCCAAAATTCTGTTACATAACTCTTTTTTACCTCTTTTGTTGAGATGTTGCCCATGTTGGGTACAAAACCCTCTTTCAAAGTCTGCAATATCTATAATACTCAAAACTTGATTCTTCTTTAGCTGATAGTTTACTCTTCTTATTTCTTGATTGGTTGAGCACTCGTAGGGCATATCACTGCTTCATTTGGTCTCATGTATTCCTGTAATTCCTTAAATGCTGTTGAAAGCGTAGAACTTTGATCCTCAGCTAAAGGAAATGAGCTAATGTCATTTGATCCTACCATGACCACCACTTTGTCTTCTTTTCCGAGGCAATATGCCATGTCCTTAACATTCTGGATGACATATTGGACTCCGGTACCAGAGTTGCAGTAAACATACAAATTAACATCATTAGACATCAATGAGTGTTTATTTGCAGGTAGCTATCTCCAACTATAAATGAATCTCCAGGTATAAATGAACAACTTTGGTCTTTTGTCGCCTTTAGGTAGTTTTAATTGATTTGCTTTAAATTTTGCAGTTCGATGCTCTGTGTTTGCATTTTCAGCTTGCTTATTGTCGTTTTGTACATTACTGGGGTCTTTTTTAAGTGGATCTGTCATATTCTTAGTGGGTGCTTTATTTAGAATATCAAATCTGTTCTTGTTAGGTATATTAGAATAAACTATCTCTTCTTCAGTAGCCACTCGATTACGAGTTTGGTTATTCTTTCCTTCTTTAATGTCTATAATTTCATGTGAATCTTGTAGTAAATTGGTTGTTTTCTTATACTTTGCAGCTAATTCTATCTCTTTTCTGACGGCTGAGTAGTCAAACACCATTGCTGAGGTTATCATTGGGTCCACATTTGTTTGAGGGTTAAGGTACAGCATCGCCAGTTGTCCTCGCTTGGCCAGCAGGTCACTGACATTTGGACATGGAAACAGCTTTTCAGATGAAACATACGGCTTTTCAATCAATAGCCTTTGAAGTATTACATCCGTAAATAAGATAAGATACACACCACAATCATGACTATTTATTTGCTTTGGGACCTTGACTACTGATATATTAACATTTTCAGAGATGTTAAGATGTTTTGATAGTTTATTTGCTATTGTTTGGGCATGGTCATAATTTAGAAGAGAATGTGAAGAGTCGTAATAGTGAAATTTATTCCTTTCTTTAACATAAAGTAGAAGGCTCCAGTGGGATCCTGACCCGCCTGGCTTGTCAGCTGCTGGGGAATCATTCACAGGTACGATGATGTGGGTTTGCCCTGGCAGGTTCAAGTCATTCAAAATGTAGTCAGTATCTACTAAACATTTCAGGGCCTGAGCGATGATTGGATTCTTTAATAATATTTGTTTTACACTAATAACATTTTCAGTTAAAAGGTAGTAGTAGTGTCCAATTGATTCATCTGTTAGCCAGTCATTATTTAAAATTGATAATGTGATTAGCGTTCTATCCCATAGATTAGTTGTCTTTACTAGATTTATTGGTATTCATTATGAAGTTTGTTATTTCCTCTTCAGTCGAGTCCACGTTAATACTGTTGTTTGTCAATGGCTGTGAATTTTGTGAGGTCAATTACACTAGAGTATCCACCAATTCACGCTTTTCCTCCACAAGTTTTGCTTTATCTTTTTCTAGTGTGTAAATGTCATTTTTATATGATGCAATATAGCTTTCTAGCCTCTTGTTAAGGGTATGGGGGTTGTCATTAGGGTATTTACTGGCTACATTTGAGTTTTGATCAATTTCTAAACGCTCTGTGAGTTCCTTTATTTTCTGTTGTGCCTCACTAATATCTAGTTTCTCCTGCGTTAGGGTTGGTGTTCTTGTTTAGAATACTGTGCTGTAACTTTGATTTTTCAACCAAACAAGATATATTTTCTGTAGATAAAGGGCTACTGGTTGCTGATGGTATATGTGACTGTGATATGCTGTTGATATCTCGATCTATATCTATAAAAGAGGAAGTAAGTATGTATATATGTATGTATGTAGCCTAAGGACTCCGAAACCGCTCGACAGATTGTAATGAAACTTTCAGGCATTATTAAGCATTATTCAAGGATGGTTTGTGTGAAGTTTGGTGCAAATCTGTCCAAAGGGCTCCGACCCAGAGGGCATACAAGGGTGCAGTGTCAGGTTTTATAAATTTAGTGTTTACAAAATTAACAGCTGTAATTAAAAAAATTCAAAGTTTCTTTAAACTGTCATTTGTTTAAATGTAAACAACACAATGTAAACAAAGAAATGTAAACGCTGGCTGGTTTATTATCTTTTGAACTGTGCTACTTTGAAATGAATTGTGTTACTTGAATTTATATTAACTTTTTTATTTTAACTTAACTTAAAATATTTCTTTTTTTTTATCCATATGCCACCAAAAAAGCATCAATCGGAAGAAAATTGGCCAAATCAAAACAATCTGCAGAAAAAAGAGCAGCCGAAAACTAATTTCAAAAAATATCATAGGATTTACAAAAATCGCGGTGGGTAACTGCTAGTTATTTATGAATGAATGTTGGTGTAACTTGGCATGTGGCTTCACCTCGTACTGGTATATTGATATTTGCACACAAAAAATTGTTTGGCGATTTCCCCGCTGCAGCAAACCTGCATACTCAGCCCTATATTATTCTTATGGAGAATAAGTCAAATGTAATGTCTCCCTTAATTATGAACATAAATTAATAAAACTTGGTATGTAGCATTGACTGGTTAAGTTATATTGATAATTGAATAAAAACAAATATTTTGTGTTCCTTGTTGCAGCAAACCTGCTTACTCAGGTTTCATTGTTATTCTAATCGAGAATAAATAAAATGCTATCTATCACTTATTTATTAGTGTATTTTTATGAAACTTGGTGAGTGGCTTTATGTGGTAGTGAGAAACATAAACATGCATTGGAAATTCGCTGAGTACGCTGCTAACGGGGTATTTTTTTTAACTCTATCTTTGATTCAAATATCTTGCCAAAACCAGAAACCACCAACACTCTGTCATTTGAGATAGTAAAACATATTATTCTGAAAGCCTTTTGCCTCATCTTTTATGTGTTTGCACTCTAGCGGTCACATTTTTTATCCGATTTACTTCAAATTTGATAGGGACGTTTCTTTCTATAATCAGTTGGACAAGTTCGGTGGGCAGAACAATAGGAAACCCCTTTTTTTGACGATTAATCTTTCAAATTTCGAGTTTTTGGGTCCAAAAATGGTCAGTAAAACCCTAGATGTAAAATTAATGCATGTTAAAAGATGGGCATTAGTGAGGCGAAAGTTTTAAGCCCACTCTCGACATTCTAGCATAAATATTCAAGTTATTAAAGAAAATGTGTATCGACTAAACACAGTATATTGTCTTAAGGGGGTTTTACATTAGAAAAGCCTGTTACGGTATTCATTTGTTGGTGTACTTTTATCATCCCCAGCAACCTCACGTCTACTTTCAAGCCTTACTGGACCTTTTCCTAACCTTATAATGCGCAAAATTGTATTCCCAGCATTGCAGGTAAATGAAACCAGAAACATCAGAACAGCCAAAAATCAATGTTTTCAGATTTCAACAAAAATTGGAATAAATGTATGTTTTACACTGATTTGAGTGTTAAAAGTTTTTGATGTGGAAATTCACTTCCCTCACGTCAGCGTGCTGCGTGCAAACTCGTTATGGTTTTTTAAGAGTTATAATGGATAATAACAAACCAATATTAAACTTAAAAGCCTCTTTTTCTGAGTACTCACTCTGACTATTTACCTCTAAAGGGGGAGCGGCCCACAGTCAGTCAAATGAGAATCTTAAAAATGTAAGCATCGTTTTAGTTTACATTAAATTCTAGGTTATTTTAATCAGTAGAACCAGTGGTAAAACACAATGAAACAAATTAAACTACAAATGGACTAATGGACCACTGAGTCAAAAAATTCAGCCGGTCAAACTTCATTTCGGAGTATCTTAATTATTAACATATTCTAATTAACATTGAAACTTATGTGATTTTCATGTTTAAACATGTTTGTAAGCATTGAACGTGTTAAGTGATGTTAGACAACCTAAAAATATGATTATTTTTGATACAATGCTCCTTTGTTTTGTTGCAATTTATAAAAATGCTATTTAAGACCTTAAAACATATGAATAATATTGCCTATGTTTGGCATATGACTACTATTATTAATACCCCCGTTGCAGCAAACCTGCATACTCAGCGAATTTCTAATGGTATTTCCCCACGTCATGAAGCCACTTATCAACTTTTATCAAAGCATATTCATAAACAAGCGAGATATGACATTTGATTTATTCTCCATAAGAAAAACATTAGCACTGAGTATGCAGGTTTGCTGCATCAAGGACCACACAAATCGGGTGTTTATTTAAATACCAATGGATCAACACTATATGAAGCAACATTCCAAGTTTTACCAATTTATATTCATAAACAATCAAGATATCACATGTTTCTTATTCTCATTGAGAATAAACATTATAGCTGCTGAGAACGCAGGTTTCCTGTCATGGGGACCACAAAAAAATGGGTTTTGTATGCAAATACCAGTAAACCCCAACCATGTAAAGCCACATACATTCCCAGCATTGCAACAGTAGCAACACTAGCATTTCATTAATAAGCGAGATATACAACTTTACTCATTCTCCATAAGATTAACATTGGACAACGTACTGTGTTTAGCACTCTCAAAATCTCGGTAACCAATTGACGTAGACCGATGATAAAAATACCAAATTTGTTGTTTTTTTAAGCAAAATTTAATGGTATAAGCCAAAATTTAGGTTTAAAAATAATTATATGTAAAAAGTTCAAAATACCCATTTTTGGGGTATAAAACCCCACTTAAGATAGAGTGACCTGTCTGGTTCTTGAACTCATGAAAATAGATGCTGCCTTACACGTTTATACCAAATTATATCAAGTTCGGACCATTTTAAAAAGTTATCGTGCCTTTTTCATATGAATTTGAACCAATGATGTTTTCGGCATCTGGGGTTCTCAAAACGAAAAGTCATCATGGTCCCAGGCCTAGGTCTTACCATGCCGACTACGGTATTAGCTTCTTCCCTATAGGGGAATTCGCTAAAATGAGGTTGTGTCTATCTGTCTGTCTATTGTTCCATCACGCCAAAACAGCTGGACTAATTCTGCTGAAGTTTTGCACAAATATAGTCTATATGCCCAGGATTGTCGAAAAGCTATTGCTGTTTAGAAAAGTCCTCAGGGCTCTGCCGCACGGGTCTTCCAAGTCCCCATGTTATTCATATGGAGGAGAGTTTTATTTGATTTTATGTTACATGCCTTTTTTCGTGATTCAATAAGGATTATATCTAACTACAGACTGGCATTGTTTTGTTTTCAATTTTTATACTTTGAATTTTTACCACATTGCGAAGCACGGGCATAGCAGCAGCAGCTAGTATCATATAACACTTCCCATAACGATCTTATCTATATCTATAAAAGGCAAAGCTCTGACTGACTGACTCAATCATCACTAATTCTCCACCTTCCCATGTAGGTAGAGAGCTGAAATTTTGTACACTGATTCTTTATGTATAAAATAGGAAAACTAAATGGCATGAAAAATGTCCTATGTATTTCTTATGGACATTCATTTTTGTTTGAGCTAATGAAAATAAAAACAGCTGATCTTGATTCGTAGTAGTTCCAAGGGCCAACCACAGAATGCAGCACACACAACTATCATAGTTTTTATGAATTATTTGCGGGGCGACGCCTGCGGGAACAGCTAGCATACATAATTTTGAATGTCTTACATGAAAACTTTGCATTGCCTTATACTGGACCTTGAAGGGACCTGTTTTTTTGGAAATAATCATATTTTTAGATTTTAATAATAGCACTTATATAAAAGGTTTGACCGAGTATAATTGTTGACTCAATGATCCATTTTGAGGTCTAATTAGCAGCACTATCAAAGGCCTTTGACAGCTAAACCCATGCTTAAAATAAAAATTTGTGTCTACCACCTTGCTTGGAGCTGCACCCAATTGGAGGTGAAATTCAGTGAGTAATTTTTTTTGTATTCTGGGTTTGTGAATTTTTATTTTTCTAACTCGATCAATGTAAAATGTAGCAGAAAACCTGCGTACTCAGTGAATTTCCAATGCATATATATGTATCTTAATACCACATAAAGCCACATACCAAGTTTCATCAATATACATTCATAAATAAACGATTTATGACATTTTAATTATTCTCCATAAGAATAACATGGCGGCTGAGTATGCAGGTTTGCTGAAGGAAGGAAAACAAAAAATGGGGTTTTATACAAATATCAATATAACTCATTTAGGTAAAGCCACATACCAAATTTCATTAATTTATTTTCATAATTGAGGGAGATAACACGTTACTTTTTCTCCATAAGAATAACATGGGGCTGAGTACGCAGGTTTGCTGCTACTCAGCCTTTGGCAAAAAATTGTTTTTTTGAGCAAATATCAATGGTCCACAACCAGATGAAGCCGTATACCAAGTTTTGTCAGTATACGTTCATGAATAAGTGAAATATAAAATTTTTCTTTTCCTCCATAAGAATAACATTAGACAACGTACCGTGTTTAGCACTTTCAATATCTCGGTAACCAATTGACGTAGAGAAATGATCAATATACCAAATTGTGTGTTTTTTTAAGCTGAATCCAATGGTAAAAACTAAAATTTGACTATTTCCAAAATTATATGTAAAAAATTCAAAAACCCCATTTTTGGGATACAAACCCCCCCAAAATACCCCTTCGGATAAAGCGATCTGGCTGGTTTTCGAACTTAAAGTCATAAATGTTGCTTTACACGTTTGTACCAAATTTCATCAAAATCGGATAATTTTTACGAGAGTTATCGTGCTCACCGACACACACATATATATATATATATATATATATATATATATATATATATAAATATACAGTTTCGAACGAATGGTGTTTTTGGGGTCTGAAGACCTCAAAACGAAAAGTTATCATGGTCCCGGGCCTAGGTCTTACCATGCCGACTACGGTAATAGCTTCTTCCCTATAGGGGAAATTCGCTAAAAATGCATATTTACCTTAAAATACACCATAGTTGTGTCAGTGTCTTACAGTGATTAATTGATTAGGATTTAGACTCACCATACATACTCTACATAGAAATAAAGTAAATAAAGCAATTAAAGTTTACATAGTTCATTATCAATAAACAAAAGGCACTTTTTAATTTAAAATTCCTAATTATTCAGCGAAAATTTCAAATGGGTTTTTCAATATATTTAATAGGTACTGCTGATGGAATTTACCGAACACCAACATTTATCTGTTAAAATTACGCTAAAAACTCAATTTAGTGTATTGTGACCATACAGATTGTGAAAATAACAAATTATTTGGATGATAATTAATTGTTGGTAATTTGTTGTGTTTTTATCTTAGTTTCATAGGTTAAAAAGATGACAACAATTATTCCTGCGTTTGCGACTGTAATTCAATTATTCGTCCTCATATCAGTGGTCCTTGGAGCTCCTAGTGTTAAAGATGACACAATCATTCATGTTCAGGTAAGTGAAAGTGTTTTTTATAAAAAATAAATCCTTAAAAAAATTTAATTCAAAATTCAAATTTTAATAAAATACAAAGATTAATACTATTATCTTTGGCGGATTAGAACAAAATTATTTGAGTACCGGTACTAAGAAATTTAGTCACAAAATTATTGTTTTACATAAAGATAAGCGTGATTCGAGGGTGGCAAGGGGGGTCAGTTGCCCCCCCAATAATTTGGAGGAAATATTATTGTAACATTTCCCCTCCAAACAAAGTTCTGAAATTACGCCTATGTACATAAACACACACTTTTTTTAATTGCATCTTTTCTGACAAAATAAATGGCATGTAGAAGTAGTACTAACTTTTAAATTGTACATTGCATATTTAATGTTCAAACCCTTCCTAACGGACATCCCCTAACAGAAGTCTCGTACCTGTTAAGGTAGGGTTGGGTAGGATATACCATATGTAATTTTAAATGTCTTACATAATATTACAGTGTCAAAACCATGAACCTCAGAAGAACAATTATGTGCACTTTGAATTTTTACTAATGTAATTTTCGAATAAAGGAAACCAGCTACCCTTTTTACTTTCTCCCTCTATACATAGTATACGGAGAAAGTATTGTTTTCGTCAACATTTTCGAATTTGAGTTGTCAGTGGAAATATTCGTTTTGCCTGAACCCAAAAAAGTGATTTTTACGTGATGGCTGTATGGATGTGTACAGAGATAAGAGTCCAAACCAATTGTCCGATTTTTATGAAATTTTGTATGTAGGTACTAATCCACAATATCTCCAAGCATTTTTAATTTTTGATTTTAAGGGTAATTATCCCCCAAAAACCACCAAAAAACATGAAAAATCCAAATTTATCAAAAACAGCTCTAACAATTTTAATTAAACTTTAGCCGTTTGTAGAACTTTAGTTTTCCAACAAAATGACATCACCCGCATTTCTGTAAAAATTCGGGTTCAGAAATTATAGGGCTTAAGACATAAAAAATTAGGTTTTTTATTTTACAAAAAAAATATATAAAATATATTACTATTTACCATTAAAAAGAGCTCAAAAACTAAATAATTTAGTATTTTGAATTGCTATTCTATGATTTCTATGATTGCTGGTTGCGGAGAAAATTTAAATGTTCATTTTGCAGTAAACGCAGTACGTTGTCCAATGGGGAATACAAATATTACTATTTCTCTCTTATTTACTGATCAATTTTGTTCAAACTTGATATGCTTGTCAAGTTAGCATTGACCAATAGATGAAATTCAAAATATGTTGCCCCTTAAAAACCCTGGGGGGGGGGAATAGGGAGCATTTACCCTCTTAAAACCACGAGTGTAGCAATGGATTCTGTAGTGCCTCCAAAACAGGGATTTGGGTGGATGTTTTTGATAACAACTTGTTTACAAGATTTTCTGTATAATCAACCATGCTTTGTATTCTGTATTTAGTAAATAAAAAGTAATTTAATCATTAAAGTTGGGCTAAAAGGGAGAAAGTATGTGTCAGTTTCCTGATACCGTTTACTTACTCAGTAGTCCCTTTAATTGTATTCAATAATCCTCCAATCTACTACCTTTAGTTTGAAGGATATATCAATAATTGCTCTCTCATCTGAGGTTTTCTCTGACCCTTACACTGGTCACTCGTTAGGTGTGAAGATTCAGCAAGGCTTGGAATCTTCCAAAAAAATCCAGTAAAATCCAGCGTGATACTAATGAGATAAAATAAAGAGTGTTTGGAAAATCCAGGAACTGATTAATATTTTGACACTAAAGAAGTTAAAAAGGCGAAACTTGACAAATATGGAACCTTTGCCCCCTTTGCGCTTGGCCTTTGCTACAAATTGACAAGCGTACAAATATTAATCAGTTCCTAGATTTTCTGAACACTGTATTTTATCTCATTGCTTAGTTCATATTGTAATTATATCTATGCTAGTCTTAATTGCAGGATGAACTACAGAGTCTGGTCAACTGCAGAACCTCGCAAGATTACCCAAACTTGGCTTCATTTGATTTCAATCCTCGTGGTGTACCTTCCGATGACCCAGCTTGTCTCAGCTTCAGAATGTTCAAAGAAATGGGGTTCGTTCAACTGTTTCACATCCCCGTCAAAAAGCTTTCTAGGTAAAGTTTTTATAAGATGATTAATTTGAATAGATTCTCTCTAATATATATTCTTTGATAAAAAAACTTGTTTTTATAAAATTAATTGGACATGTTACAAAATAGTCAATTGAACGATTTTTTTACATATAACAAATCTAATGTCACAATTTTTGTTTGTTTAGGTTTATTATACTCAGTCAGAAAGGATACAGGAATGTTCCTTACCACAACTGGACTCACGGGTTTGCAGTTTTACACTTTACATTTGCAGTCTTGAAAAACTGTAAGGATACTGAAAATGACTATTTTACGTGAGTTTAAGTTTTATATTTGTTGCTCTTCATTGTTTGTTGAGATTTAACATTTTTGGAAAGGGAAAGTAAGAGGGAAGGTTAATACTTCCCTTCTGATTTTAAAACTTAGATTGTCTCTTCTGGATGGAAATCATTCCATTTCTTTGATCTGATGTAGGCCTAAAACCAGCTAAAATAACGCTTTAAGCCGTAATCTGCATAGATGTGATGTGTTCCTAGTTAAGAATAAACGTTTTCTAACCATAGCAGATTATTGAAAAAATGCATACAAACTAAGAATTATTTCCCTACTTCTTGGTACATTACAAATACTTTTTTACTTTTTTTTGCTGGAGAGACCAGCAATAACAAATACAAATTACTAATGCTGCTTGCTTCACTGCTAACAGCCAACTACATCATGAATAATAAACAACTAGCTCTGTAACATAGCTAATAAACTTTACAATAGGAAATAACATTCTTAAACCTAATAGTCAAATTATTTCATAACATGGGAGCCCATTTTAATTTTACAGCATAACATATTTAACTCTACATGGTAAAAACGTTCAGTGTGAAATTATGTGTTTCAAAGCACCCCGTGACTGCTTCTCCTGGTATTATAAGAACAGTAAAAAAAAACTGAACTAAAATATATATTTTTTTCATATACTTCCATATATAGCAGTAACCTAATAGTCTTAGTTCCAACAATCCTGTATTCTAATATGTCTGTCTGTTTGTTTGTTTGCAAACTATATCTCATAATCAAGCGAAACAATTTTGTTAAAACTTTGGAATTACGGGCTTTTGAACCTAAAAAATCAATTAGTAAAAACTTCAACCCCAGGAAAATTCATATTTTGTTAAGTCTCATTTGAAAATTGGAGATTTTAACATTAGCACCTTGGAGTTTCAAATCAAAACAAAATAATCAGAACAGCTGTGAATAAATTAACCCGTGACTGTCAAAGTATCATTTACACAAGGTAAAGTATCAACAAACAGTTGATTGAAAACAGTGACTAGAATCATTGAATAACGATTTAATGGACATATTTTCACCCACAAAACGAACCAAATATCAATGAGTCTGTCTTGGTCTACCCGGTACTTTTAATGTAGAATATCTTTAAACAAAAATAATATAAACAATTTCAGCCCCCTTGATGCATCATCTACATAACAATTGTTTAGCAACTGTTTAAATAAAATGACGATTGCCTTTTTGATTTTTTTACTGCCGCTTTAAGGACTCAATTTTCTCTCCTGACATCTTAAACATTGATTCCAACTTAAATAAATTTATCATATTCTAATCAGTATGATACCCAACTTCTCATTAGGCACCCAGCGTTTTCCAGGAAACAAACCTAATCTCACCGCTGTATTCGGCAGGCCGCTAGAGGGCCTGGCACTGCTGACTGCGGCGATGTGCCACGACCTCGACCATCCCGGCACCAACAACCAGTTCCAGGTACAGACCAACAGTGCCATGGCCCAGGCGTACCGTGTGAAGGGCTCCATCTTGGAGGTAACTGAGCTCAGATACGTGTGAAGTCAAACTAAAATTGCATTAACTCCATAGCCTTAATCTCTTCCCATGTCCTATTGATGTGCCACAACTTCTGTTCCACTTCTTGCCATTCTTGGTTTTCCTTTCCTTCCCTGACCCTTAGATGCGGTTCTCCCTATTCCTGAAAATTTTGCCAATTCTCAATTTTCTACTTTTTATCTGCGTACTAACAGGTCTTCGCTGGGTATTTCGCAATAGCTCATCGTTTGAAATAAGAATTGGTCATCTAATGTTCAATAACATTTTCAGACCTTTATTTACAAAAGTTTACAGACTTTTGGTTTTGGCCATCTCTGTGTTATCTTGCAAGAATAAATCAAGACTTATTTAATATAAGTTTTAAAGATTCTTAACTGTCCTTGCCTCAAATGGTTTGACTTCCAACTGTTTTGAAAAATACACATTTTGTTTTTCTTAATATATTATCTATGCCCTTAACAGTTCCACCATTACCTTACTATCAGTTACTTAAATAACATAACTTCCTCTTGCATGATCTCTTCTTTGCCAATTTACAGTCTTCTGTCAACTAAGTTGATTGTTCTTAAATCTTTGCTTTTGTTAATGTTTACCTTGACTTGCTCAGCCATGTTAAAAAGGCTTAAACAATTTTGTTTTTAAGATTTAATAACATATCAAAAACATAACTGAGGAAAAAGGGGTTTCAGGAATTATCAGTACAGTATGATCCTCTTATACTTTGCTTATATTTATACTTTCATCATGTGATTTTTTCAGAGACACCATATAGAAAAGACGTTCAAGCTTCTTAGAGACCCAGCGGCAAACTTTGTGGCACAGTTACCAGAAAGAGACCATAGGAAGTTTATGCAACTTGTTAGCCAAATTATACTTGGTAAGCTTTGTATCAATAACTGTAATTGTTACTCACAAACAAAACTTGTTTATATAACTTTTAAGTACACAATAGAATTATTTTACAGCATAATAACATCCAAGAATTAAAGATTTAGAAACCACCATTAACCTTTAAGTTTCAGGTATTTAATTCATTTTTCTCTAACAGTACACATGTTTACAATTAATAGACGCCACACCACATAACACAATTTTTTTACTCAAATAAAAGTGTATTCTTCAAAAAATTCAGATCGATCAATATTTACAAATGTGCTCTGTTATCGCAGCAACAGACTTGACAAGGCATTTCAACGCTCTACCAGAAGAGCAGGAAATGGCTAGAGGATTTGACGGGGCCAATGAACGCCATCGTCATTTGTTACGATCCGCTGTTATCAGTTCCGCTGACCTGAGCGACATAACTAAGAACTGGGCATCAGCACGGAGGTCAGCTGTGAGTTGACAATGCAAGTTACATCTTTATGGGATTTTCCTTCAAGCTCAACTTAGAAGGAGGGATTGCATTATGTAACTTTCTTCTACCCAATATCCCTCAATTAGCTAATGAGGAACCAATCCAGCGTTGGACTCAATGTTTGACTTATACATCATACAATATAAGATTGATCATAAGCAAAATCCTGAGAAAATTTTATGAAGGTTTGAAATTGGATCCGGCTGATAATTAATGATCCTGGCTAAAGAATAATTTTTTATTTTCTGCCGGTTTTAGTCAGTAACGAAAGGCTTCTCACCCATTCTACACTCATCATTCATTCATAGTCGCCTTAAAATATGCCCTAGTTCTGTCGGCGTCTTAAATAGTGGTTAAGTAATGGTTCAGATTGGCCTGAGACTTGAAACTGACTCGTAAAACATTCAAGTATACTGAATATAAAAGACAACAAACTTCTGGCATATTGTTTCTTTGTTACTTTTACAGGTCTTTTCTTTAATGTCTAAACAAAAAAACCCTTATATTTATCTTTCAAATTGTTTTGTAATTGTTTCGTAACATTGAATTTTTCTACTGTGATGTGTAGTTTGCCAAAATTTAAAAAAAAATGGAGCCATGGACATTTGTAGACAAAAACTGGCAAGGAATAATCACATTAATATTTCCTTTCGTTTAAATCCTCAAGAAATTAACTACTGGAGTACTGTCAGACAACAAATAATTTATAATGGTCATGAAATTGATATATTATGTGTTATGTGAAAGCAGGGCAGCGCAAGGGGGGGGGGAGCAACCAGCATACTTTGCCCCAGGCCAAAAGAAAACATTACCAAAATAGTAAAATAGAGGTCCCTGGCCCCCTCCCCCAACAGAATTTTTGTCTTAGACTCCCAGTTACTTTGTTTCAGCCCTGTATATAAGCTCAATGAGGGCGAATTAATTTATGGACAGAAAGCTACTACAAGTAAATCAAATACATATTAACAAAAGCTTTTTGCAGAAACTTGTAAATACTGAATTTTTTAATCAAGGAGATGAGGAAAAGAAAATGGGACTTGTCCCTGCAAAAATAATGGATCGCAATCAAGCTAATATTGCAGAAGAGCAAGCAAACTTCATCTCTAAAGTGGTTGCGCCTCTTTTTAGGTTAGTTTTATTTTTCTACTTATATTCATAACAAATCACAGTGTTTGTGCTAGGTTTTTGTTTATTGTAAACACTAAATCTATAAAGTAAATAGTTATCTAGCTTCATTGACACTAGTCAGTGAGTTATATATATGCTGTGTGAATATCTCACCCCTTTTGACAAATAACTTAAGGTTGAAACTACAGTAGAATTAGAATTCCGAATCACACTTATCCGGACTCTCGGTTTTCCGGACCGATAATCTTGTATTTTTTTACAATTTTTGTAACAAATAAAAACTAAAAAAAGGAACTTCACGGTTTAGGGCCTTGAGTTCGTGATTCATCCCGCATTACACAAATATCATGTAGTTTGCATCGGCCGGCGCCCAACCGTGCCGTTATCGGTGTTTGTTATTATTTATGAAATCAGTGCGCTGCTCCATTCAGGTCTTCTCCTGTTGATGACTCATCACTGACGATGTAAATCAGTAGACCGGTGACAGTTTTTATTACAATATACTTTAACTATGATTTACAGTGTTACATTAAATATTTACACATGTACAGTACAATTTTTAGTTAAACGGACAGTCTCGCAGGTAGCCCCCTCCGTCCTAATCCTACATGTACAAAACAACCCCATTGTAGCGCGCTCACAGCGTGGCCATCCGGTTAGGTGGCGGAAGACACCCTCACTACCTGGTGATTCTTAGAATTTCACCCTCTGCCCAAAGAAGCTAATAATTGAACCATTGCACTCTCATTAGCAGATTACAGCTTATTTGTTTCATTATGATTGGACGAATACAACAAAACTTGAATCACAATTCTACGATGTCCCATAATCGAGATAAATATATTTTATTTTTTAGTCATAGTTAAGTTATTGGTATATTTGTCACCGATCGGAGAATCGTAAAAATGTGATTCAAGTTTTGTTGTATTGTCTGATCATGACGAAACAAATGAGCCGTAATTTGTCAATGAGAGTGCAATGGTTCAATTATTAGCTTCTTTAGACAGAGGGCGGAATTCTAAGAATCGCCGGGCAGTGAGGGTGTCTTCCGCCACCTAACCAGTTGGCCGCGCTCCGAGTGTGCTACAATGGGGTTGTTTTGTAAACAGGGGTTTAGGACCTGCGAGACTGTCCGTTTATCTAATAATTCTACTATACATACATTTCAATATTTTCTATAAAACTACAGATTTATAATGTTTTAATGTAATAAATGTGTTCCTCTGATAATCCGATCTTTTTGAGTTCCGATCATGTTTTCGGTCCCATTGGTGAAGGATTAACTGGGTTCTACTGTATTACGGAGTGTTTATAAATTTATTCTGGAAGCTCACTCTTGTATTAGCAATATTAGCATATAAACGTAAATGCAAATTGTCATATTGTTTACTATAAGACGGAATTGATGATTCATGCCCATCTTTGGAAAATCCGGAACGGCTGTCTGCCACAATAGTCCGGAACGGCTGTCTGCCACAATAGTCCGGAACGGCTGTCTGCCACAATAGTCCGGAACGGCTGTCTGCCACAATAGTCCGGATTTCTTAGAGTCTACTGTAGTTTCAAAGTTTTTACTGTGGATAGAAATCAACAGTAAAAACTTCTTCACTGAACAATATATTTCAAACCTACAACACCAAGTTTAAAATCAACACCATAAGTTGCAATTATATGCTTTTTACACAGATCTGAAATGGAACTCAAGAGAAAACATTAAAATTCCATTCTATTTAATGAACTTTAATCCTCACTTTTTTATGTTTCATTATGTTTTACAGAGTCCTCGCAACAATTTGTCCAGAAGCTCAAGTGTCTACTGATAGCGCGGAAAGTAATCTTAAATATTGGCAGAAAGCTATTCCCTACTTTGAAGAGCAATCAAAAAAAGGGCGAGACCAATTAGACATACTCGACGACACAGAACTAGATCAAATTCCTACCACAGTTTGAGAAAAATAAATAAGTTCCCATTGCATCTGTATTATTACTTATTACCTTATTTTTTAATCCTGTAATATTTTGGAAACTCCATTCTTTGATTGCACTTTGTTTAGGTGTCATTTTGTTTATTTTGTAAATGTCTCTTTAATCAAGGGATAAACTGAGTCATATTGCTAGTACAGTAGTACAAAATATCTGCATTTTCATTTTTATGTTTTTGCTAAATTCAGCTCGGTTAAATTTTTGTATTTTAATCTGTCAATCTAATATAAACTATTTTATAGCCAAGTTAAGGAAAATGTATGTAAAAATAAACTTTGGTGATGTATGTCTTAATCAACAATAGACTTTATCAGTATTTTCTATAAATTATTGCTAGAATTATCTATCATTTTTATATTAGTTTCTCTGAAATAAATAGTTATTAATACCTTTTTGAGAAATTATATATTTAGTGGAAAGAAGAAGTCAATGTTCCTACCCTTGCAGATCCCAAAGCCGGATCTGTATTTCAGCTGTACAATATCTCAAAGTGATACTTCCCTTGCCAGCTAATGCTGGAACCTCCCAATCCCTCAAACCTAAATATTTTATAAACAACCCATGGAGAAAATACTCAACTAAAACTGGAAGTCACTGAAAAGGCAGGTACAAAAAGCAAAGTATTACACCATTTATTTATTTTCTCGATCGCATACACATTAAGTATGAGCTGGAAGACAGATCGGTGTTTAGTTAACGTAGTTATAGTCTATAAATAAGCAGGTATGTAGTATACAATACTTGGACAAAATTACTGACTGTTAACAACATTCTTTTTAAGAATAATATAGCATTTGTTTTACAATATGTAACACATGTGATGATAACAGATGTGAATCAACATGATTCATCTCAAGAATTAGAGCCATGATTAGCAATTAGAATTAATGATACTAATGTGTTACACAGATCACCGCCTTGTACAGCTAATGTGGCAGAGAGGATAAGTTAAGTTTTTGGTACTCCATAAAAAAAATACTTTGTTAGTTATTTGTTATTGATGTTCCACTCCGTAACACAACCTTGAGCCTCTACTCTATTCTTTTCACAAACGAATTAGCCTGTCTTGATCATTAACAAGGCTACGACAGGTACCTAACTCGTAATTAATTCAAGTTTGCCTTAAAATACGCTTTAGCTGCGTTGGGGTTTCAGGTAGTGATTAAGAGTTTATTATCAGTGATTTTTACACATTATATGCCCAAAAACAAGTACTGATTGCTGATAGTGTTTTCCAACCTGGGCTCAAAAGAATTACTCATTCCAAAAACCAAAATGTTCTAAGCATTCTAGACGTACTGTTTGGACTTGCTGGCGACCTAAGGGTTATGGAGGACTTTACCCTTTCCACAAGTGCTTTGTTCATAGCAATATTTTTCACATAGAAAACTTCAGAAAGAACTATGAAAACAAATTTACTGATGTTTAATTACCAGCCGTGATAAAACTGTGAATAAAAACCAAATTAATTTCACCTGTACCAAAAGCAAGCAATAATGTGATGGGATAGGTTCTCTCCTCAATTTCAATAGTTTTAAACTTGTCAACAAGCCATCTGAAAAGTGTCATGTTATAATTATATTATAAGAAATCTTAATTTAGCAATCTAATCAATTAAATTATTCCTTTAAAATCTAGATTTTAAAGACCCAGGTTCAATTCCCAGTCAAATATCCATATGACTTTTGAAAGTCAGACTGCCACCGTGCTTCAGAAGGCACGTTAACTCGTTGGTCCTAGCTACATAAGTAGTCTACAGGCCATGTAAGAGCGCTTGTGTGACCTGAAAACTCTGACAACAGACCTTGGCCAGAAGGTTACATGAAGGTTTTACTTTTAGCGAATTTCCGCTATAGGGAAGAAGCTATTACCGTAGGTGGCATGGTAACAACGGACACTCACATATCTATATATATATATATATATATATATATATATATATATATATATATATATATATATATATATGTGTGTGTGTGTCCGTTACCGCGATAACTTTTGAAAGAAGCGCCCGATTTTTATGAAATTTGGCACAAATGTGGAGAGTAACATTTATGACTTTAAGTTCGAAAACCAGATCGATCGATTTATGGGAAGGGGGTTTTATGGGGGTTTAAAATTTTCCAAAAATCAGTTTTTTGAACTTTTTACCCTAAAATTTTAAACACCTTAGAATTTGGTTACAGCCATTTTGTAGAGCTTAAAAAAACAAACAATTTAGTATTTTGAATCATTAAGCTAGGTTTAGTGGTTGTGGAGAAAAGTCAAAAAATGTGTCCATAAAATTTCCCATGTTAATCTTATGGGAATACGGTTTTTAGGTTTTTCTCAGATAATTTCACTAAAAACTCCACATTTCTTTCTACCAATCAGTTTAGCTCTACAAAACAATCATTTTGGCGTTTTAATTGTTGTTTTACGTCCAACCGTTGCAGTGATATTCAAAGTGCTAAACACAGTACGTTGTCCAATGTTATCCTTATGGAGAATAAATAAAGTGTTATATTTTGATTATTTATGTATGTATATTGATGAAACTTGGTATGTGGCTTTAACTAGTTGTGGTATATTGATAATAGCACAAAAAAAGTTTTTTGTTGATTTTTCCTGGTAGCAGCAAACCTGCATACTCGGCCCCCATGTTATTCATATGGAGAATAAGTAAAGTTTTATATCTCCCTTAGTTATGAACCTAAATTAATAAAACTTGGTATGGAGCTTCACCTGGTTGAGTTATATTGATAATTGCAAAAAAAACACATCTTATCTTCCTTGTTGCAGCAAACCTGCGTACTCATTTACAATGTTATTCTTATAGAGAATAAATAAAATGCTATATATCACTTATTAATGAATGTATTTTTGTGAAACTTAGTAAGTGGCTCTAGGTAGTAGTGATACCCATATATTTGCATTGGAAATTCGCTGAGTACGCAGGTTTTCTGCGACGGGGGTATTTAGTTCCCAGAGGACCATTATCAGTTAGGACCATGAGTCAACCAAACTAAAATGCATCTGACAAGTACTAATGGCAGATATTAACAGTGCATGCATGCATATGTGGAATTTGAGGACCAGGTTAGGAATGATGAGAAGTTTGAAAAGACTTTGTTTAGATATATGTTTTAGTGTCTATGAAGTACGTGAAAACAGTTTTAAAAATCACAACAAAATCATTTGGGTAAATACTCAGATACATTTTAGCTTGGCTGACCCATAGTCCTGGCACCAACAGCTAGACTTTGAAGGACAAAGTGAATTTATTAGATTGCAAAAGTAAGATTTCTTATAATATAATTATATCAAGCAATATGAGGCATAAAATGAATGTTGTGTTATACTAAAGTATAGTAACCTAGACCGCCACAGCTGTAAAAGTTGGTGAACCGTACAACATATTAAGGGCCAAATAAAACCACATGTAAAAATTATATTTAAAGTTTGAATATCGTTGTTTTCTATATTTTATTATCATTATTTATAAAATAAGTGATAAGGAAAACTAAAATATTACTAAAAAATAAATAAAATTAAAAATGGAGCAACTTTCTTCAGACATTGAAAGGATTAATTTATGGGGCATTAAATTATCTTATAAAGATGCCTCCTTGACTAAATGTTCTAGTTATGGTATTTTAAAATCTGAAAATATTCAGAACTTTACACAAAATAAATTAAAATAACTAATTGTAATAAAATAAAGCTAGAGTCCTCAACCTGTGACCTTAAAAACAACAACAATTTGGCAATACTATTTTGTAGTATGATCTTTCATTGTCCAGTAATACTTTCTATGTTGTTTCATCTGTTCCAGCAGACGAGACCAAGATCGTTAGGTATCAAGAACAACCGTAAAAAGATATCCAACAAAAAAGTGTTAATGCTCAACATAAAGGCATACAATTATATTACAAGTATACTAAAACAATGAAAAGACTTCATGCCAAGAAAATGTGCTGACAAAAATATATTTTTAGTGAACATGTTTCATAATACAAACAGCACTAGAATATTTTCTCATAACTAGCTTATGAATCTAAAAACAACAATAATCTACAAGAAATATTTTACAGCACTTGATTACAACTTGCAAAAAGAAAAGTCCCAAAATGCTCCTATTATAACAAAAACATTTGTTCAAGCCAATGACGACCGAACAGCGGTAATCTATGGCTTACTAATCTAGATAACTATAGGTGACTGATATCTTATCTACTCACAACAAATAACAAGTCACATTGAACAGACTAGCTCTAAAATATGGCACAAACAACACGTAAACACTGTACTACATCATTTATACCTTAGGCTACTGCACTGTGTGTGTGATATGTGAATGTTCAAGTAGGCCTAGATTATGGGAATTCACAGCAATTATGGTTGTTTGTTGATGAAGTTCTATTTGTAAAGCGATAAACGATTAACACGTTCACTGCAGGCAACTCTGAGAGGCACTGCCTGCGCTAACAATTACGGGAATTCCACATAAGATATCCAAATAATCGGGTTTAAGCGTACTTGCAACGGTTTTGATAAAAAATCTTCTTAATAACAGTTTAAACACTGACTGACAGACAACACAGCCTTAACCAACAGCTCAAAGAGCATGCAATTTTGCACAGGAGTTCCTTATGTAACGTAGTGAGCACTGAGAAAGAAATTTCTGATCTGACATTAGAGCTACAACTAGGGGTGTACGAGTACTCGAAACTTCGAGTTTTCGGCCGAGTATTTTAATACTCGAACTCGACTCGAAGTTTTGAAAAATACTCAAAAGTTTGAGCGAGTATTTCCCGCCGATTTTCAGACGATCGCTAACGATTGCGATCGGCCAAAACGCGTATTAACGGCCGCAAAAGGCGATCGCATGTCGTAAAATCGGCCGCAAATGACGATCGCTAACGATTGCGACTGGCCAAAACGCGTAGTAACGGCCGCAAAAGGCGATCGCATGTCGTAAAATCGGCCGCAAATGACGATCGCTAACGATTGCGACTGGCCAAAACGCGTGGTAACGGCCGCAAAAGGCGATCGCAACACGTAAAATTGGCCGAAAATGACGATCGCTAACGATTGCGACCGGCCAAACTCATAATAACGGCCGCAAAGGGCGATCACATGTCGTAAAATCGGCGATAAATTACGACGGAAAACATAATATCGGCCGTAACTAGCGATTTCGTTATCTAATATTGATTATATGCGATGTCTGGACCAGGTGATATTGGCCAAATGACAACCGGACTGTGTTTTATCGGCTGGAAACGAATGTCAAACTGTGTTTTGTTTTCAATACGTAATCCAGTTTGATTGTACTGGCCAAAACTTTGTATTGCTACTCATGTATTAGTTAGAAACCATGTTTAGATTGTCAAACCTAGGGTGATATCCAAATCCCATTACACTATTTTAAACTACCAACTGATGGCAAATACTCGCTCGAAAATACTCGAAACACGAAAATAATTGGCACTCCTCGACTCGACTCAACTCGATTAAAAAAATCACTACTTGCACACCACTAGCTACAACCCACAGGTCGTCAAAATTCCAATGTTATTCTTATGGACATTCAATTTAACTAGATGATAGTTCAAAAGGATAGCCATCGAATGCAGCACACACCAATGTTATAGTCTCGGGTGAAACTGGGTACTATTGCAGCTTGTATCAAAATAAAATAATTGTAAGTCTTAAAATGTTTAAAAAAGGTTAGCCTATGTATTTATAAAATTTATGAACACTAAAATATATACCAATAAAAAAGCAATACAGTAAATCAAAAAACAAATTTAGAAGCAGGGTTCAACAAAATAACGCACGAGAAGCTAACACCATACTGACAGCAAATTAATCTTCCCGGTCAAAGTGCAGCCACACATCAATTGTATAATGTTGAGCGGAAAAATCACAGCTTGGTACGTGGAGCACACGGTGGTTTGGAGCGGAACTACAGTCCAGTGAAAGTCCGGCAGTGAACGTGTTAAGAGGACTTTTTAAAACCATAAATTGCAAGTTCATGTAAAAAATAATATAGCACCAACTAAACACAACATTGTTATTTATTTGGAAAATAAACCACAAGTTAAGGAACGACATACATTTAACCACGCTACTTGGAAAACAAAATTATTATGAAAATCATCCAGGAAATGTTAAATTGTTCATGTTACACGATCCATCTCTTTTATCACTCAAAACCCCATTTTATAACTAAAATTCTCTAAATCACTAACTTCAAACATAAAGCGGATCTACTAAAAACACCATCCTACCATGATTACCGATGCTAACAACAACAAAAACAAAGTGTTTAAATCGAATGTAACATTTAATACATAAAGTTAGCGAACCATATGAAAACAAAATAAAGTTACACAAATAAAACGCAAACATGGCAATACTATTAGGAATTGATTGGTACTGCCACCTGTTAAGAGAAATACAAAAACTAAAAACTATTATGGCGCAGAACAGTTCCTTAAAACGATAACAGTGCAATGCTTGGAAAGAATCCGTCAAAGTGGTTCAATGGGTTTTGCAAATATAACAAGTTCTCAGCTCAAAGTTAAACCAGTGATATTAAAAATAATAAAACAGCATAATTACGGTAATGAAATAAATGTGTTATCACTTATTACATTGAAAGGTACCAGAAAGCACCTTCAACTGTTTAGAAACCATTAATGACTAGTTTCGCTTAAAGCAAGTATATTACTAAAACTTAAAACAAGTAATTACTTAAAGCTTTAAAAGGAATGTTTGAAATTGATTTCAAACTTTTGCTGACAATCGTACATGTCTAAATAAAATACTGAAACCAGTTAACCGTTTGCAACATTTGAAACACACTGTTCCTACGAGTTGGCAAAACTTACAGAATTAGAAACGATTTTGAAATAAATGATCAAGCTATTAAAATCAAGTGAAAATCAATATTACACAAATGAAAACCTCAAATTTTCTAGATCTTTTTTGAATGGCGTGAATCTCATTTAAAACTTGCCCTTAATTAATGTAATAATATGATAGATAACCCTCAGGGGTAAAACCATTCATTTTAGTACAGTGGAGTCTCACAAACTCGACACAATGTGGACTAAGACCCTGTCGAGTTTGTGGGATGTCGAGTTATCCAGAATTACATTGGGAGAGGAGGAAAACACATTATTTAGCTGTAAATTGTATACTGTATTAGATTTTACTTAAACACATTATAGTATAAATGTATAATGATACTGTATTACAAACTTTAAAAAATTAGATAAATACTTAAAAATTGAGAATTAATAACTAATTGTCCTCGTTTCCAAAATATATAGTCTTGTAATACATGTACTGTATAGTAAATGAGGTGTCGAGTTTCCCAGAGTGTCGAGTTATCGGGAGTCGAGTTTGTGAGACTCTACTGTACAGCCTTTTCCATTTTCAACCAAAGGTCTCCTCAAAATAAAATTTTGTTAAAACAATTATAATCTATTGGTTTAAATTTAAGATTTGTAATTCTCAACTTAATAAAAGCCTAAGTCGGATTTTCCTCAATCCTGATATAAATTTAATATTGCCAAACAACATGACTATACCTATTGAATATACTTAGATCATTACACTTTCTTCAAATCTCAATAAAAACATGATTGTAAAATGGCCGTTCTAAAGCTCATAGAGATCACAACAATGAAAAGTCAACATCAAACTGCCATAGAGGCCATACTGGAACAATATATATGTCAGTAGGCAGTAAAGCGCACCCTGATCCTCTCTCTGGGCATTCACATTTTTCCTCTGTTTCATTCAAGTGTCACCCGAATGTGATGCTCTGTTGTTCAATGGCTCTTGACTAGTAACTCTTGGCGTGGCGTGCAGAGGTAGTGCTGATAAAAGGCTTCACATTCAAGAAGCCCAGTGTCGAAACTGATACCTAATGAGTTAGGTAAGGTTTAGAACACTTCTTTGCGATGCCAGTGATTCAAGAAACTAATCGCGCATGCACAGACCGAGGATCAGGTGCTCTTCTAGATATAAAAAAATCCGAAGTATCAAGTATATATTTCTAAGTCTAACAAGATATAACTTTTGATAGAACAATAAGTCAAACATCACTCAATGTTGCAGTTGTTTCCAAGTTTTACGAGGAAAGTAGTGAAATAATGGCTTTGTAACTAAATCTCTCCTACATAGTTGGATCTTCTTTAACCTCAACTGCCAGTCACCATAGGCTATTGACCTGTGCGGTGTACCGTAACAGCATTAGTCACATGGGCCAGCCAGAGGTGGCCGCTCATGATCTTACAGGAGTCGGCCGGGACCGGGATCGAACCGGCCACGTCTGACTTGCTAATCAGGCACTTTACTTCTGAGCCCTCTGAGCTACCGCGTCCGGTACTACATCTACTACATCAGAGTGGGTACATTTTTTTAAAGTAATTTGTTTAACAAAGTTTCTTTTAACCATGTCATGCAGTGATCCAAATCGGTCAGATAATTTACAAGGACTAAGAAACAACAGCATAAAAATAAATAGACAGTACATACAAAGTAATTAACAACTAATTGTATACAATAAAAAATGTATAAAGTAAACTAAATGGCTAAAAATAAATATATTCCCAAATCAATAAAACTAAGCAGTGGCGGATTTAGGAGGGGGCTATAGGGGCTGTAGCCCAGGGCGGCAAATTTTTAGGGGGGCAAATTTACAGAAAATTAATAAGTTTACAAATGAAATGTTGAAACAGGTAACATTTTGACGGAAGCGGATGACAATGACGGTGTGCCGCCCTTTGAAAGGTAAATGTAGTAATCAGAGACTAATGTATTACGCTTGCAGTCCTCACACTGCAGTTCCTCAAAACTAAAACAGTCATTATGCATTTGTCATTCATCCGTACTAGCAACAAGACGAATACGCTACAGAGAAAGGGCGGCAAGCCACGAACTACGGTTAATTCAACTTCTCCCCTCCGCTCATCAGGCACTGAGCTACGTCCAACTCACGGACTTCCAAGTTTACCCGTACATTCGCATAGCATTAAAATTATTTAGTACACAATATCAATGATGACCAAGGCGCACACGGCTGAGAAATGTTGCAACAATCGAATTTGAGACGACAATAACAAAATTTAGACTACAATGATATTGTCGATTCATTTTCAAACTCAAGGTAACAAAGAAAGTTACTTCAGCCGTTGTGTACTTACGATCAAAGGCTTGTGGTAGCCTTTCGTTCTGTAGGATTTTTTTCTGACCAAAGACAAATAAAGACTAAAAAAATCCTAACTTAATTTGTGAAGAGAGGAGTTTATTGGTTGTTGCCATGGGAGCATAGTTGACAGAGGGTCTAAATGGTGGTCAGCATGTAGGTTGCAGTTTTTTATCCCAAGCGAGACCTCTATATATATTTTTTGCGTGGTACGGTGTCAAAATCTCCCATTTAATTAAATGAAAAACTGATATTCGAAGTCTTTAAATTAATATCTTGTCGCGTTTTAGGCGAATCATAAAGTTAAACTTAGCTTTATAAACTTGAGACATATTTTAGATGAAATTTTATTGTTTACCTCGAAGCAAAGTTATGATCTGAGTTATGAAAACACCCTTGTAATATGGCTTTGGAAGTATTGTTGAAAACAAGCCGCCTTGTACATTGAATGACACCGTCCCAGCAACAAGTTAACACCACAACAGGACAAAATATCAAATATGAAAGTACGCTTTTTAAGGTTATTTGTATTATATTTTACACTGCCATTATATTACATTTGTATTATATTTATATAATATAATCATATTGTATTATTATTTTGCTCCTGTAGGTATTATATTTTAAATCATTGGATCTACAACATCATAGAGTTGAAACTAGAAAGTGTTTGAAAATGATTTGAGTTTTATAAAGATTAGACCTACATAAATTAATTTTTTACTTTGATCGTCTAAAACATATAAAAAATTCTTTGTAAAAAAGTATAAATTAAAAATGACTGAAAAACTGTATTAAAAAGTGCTAATTCATTATTAAAATAGTCAGAATTTTGAGGCTAATGGTCCGAATTACGAATTTTAAGACTACAGTGTCATCATATCTTATTTATAGGTTATTTATTATAATTTTCAGTATTCAATGCGTTGGTATAAAAATTAATTTTTTGATGAAGTATAAGAAGGGATTTTTAAGCCTTTGTTGAAGGGTTTCCTTGTTATTAAAAGTAACACTGTAGCACTGCTTCACTGCTTTTAACACCAACATTTGTCTCTAGAGTTGCTGATTGCCATTGAGTAGGCTATATTTAATATTAATTAAACTGTGTTAATGTGAATCAAGTCAATTTTACATTATTTTTGCCTAGTTGTTTTTTCAACTAGGAAATAACAGAAATTTCTTAAACTTATTCATTCAGTAAATTCGTAACTTCTTTAGATACTGTCACAAAATAACCCAATATATATAACATGTGGGTTAACCTGGGCGGCGAAAAGAACAAAGATTATGGGGGGGGGGCAGATTTCCTAATAGCCCTTTTGCGGCAATTGCTTAAATCCGCCACTGAAACTAAGTAGGATTTCGATAATAAATAAATGGTTGAAGGGGGAGTTATCCCCTCCACTGTTCATACATTGTTTACTTACAAAGCCATCCAAGACAATATCAGTGCCGTAGCGTGTTTAACGATCAAGCTGTGATCAAAATTAAATAAAACTCTTTCTACAATGGCATAAGTAAGGAGGGTTGTGGTGGGCGTAACTGCCCCCTCACCACCTTGTTCATTAGCTGGCCAACAAGTCATCTGTGTACAGAAATTATTTTATATAGTTCAGGGTCCAAAACTATCTATGTTTGTAAATACTTAATATGGCGTTGCTTGAACAAATAAACCAACTTAACAATACTAAAGATAACTTAAAAATAAATTACATATTTCTTAGTTATTAAATAATGGCCTCTATAAGTGTAATATATACTCCTAATGATTTTACTGTCTCAGAAAAATTCGGCTTACTAGTAAAATAGAAATACAAGAACAGTAAAGTTTTCAACAATACATTATATTTCAAACCAATATGATTACTAAAATCTTTAGAGGTGTGTGGATGTCCGAAAAGCCGGTTCGGTTTCGGATAGGATCGGATATCCGAATCCGATCCGAAGGCTTTATCGATATCCGATAAGGTCTAGTATAAATCCGACTTATTCGGATGGACTGTATATCTGGGGATAAAAAGCTAGAAAGGAAACAATAAATATGAAGTTTTTGGTTACCTCATATAGAGTTGAAGCCCTATACTGATTCATTTGTTTCAGTAGGGTCTGATTGCCTTTGTCGTGCTAGGCCTTTAGGATGTTGTGATGTCTGCTTTGCTATCAACATCGGTGATTCCGATCTTTTAAATAGGCTGTAATAATATTAAAATGTTTCCTTGTTGTTTCTCTTGCCTGACCATATGTTTATGATTATTTTTTTATTAGTCCTACACCCAGATAGGCTAAGGTGTTATAGCATAATGACAAGGATTAATGATTCTCAAGGTGACATTACATGATTTGAGTAGCCTAACCTAGGCCTACTGTTAAGTTATTAAATTACCTATACTTTTATATTATACCTATAAACCCAGTAAACATATTTCTTGTATTTTTCACTGCAGAGAAGATAATATTCTCGAGTATGTTCAGAGGTTGGTATATTGCTCCTCCAATTAGACATGTTGCTTTTTGGTGAGGTTATGTGTGCTTCAATTACTCAGAAAGACACATTTGTAAAAATAATAACCACTTACGTTTTGAATAAAATTACTTAGCTTAAATATATTGTATATTTATATCTTGAAAGAAAAATGAAAATGTTAAGTTCCAACTTAAAAATATGGTAGTTTTAGGGATCGGGGTAAAGTAGGCTAAATATCCGAGTCCGAAAATTATCCGATCCGAAACCCTTACTATCCGATCCGTATCCGACCCGAACTTAAGCTATCCGAAACAAAACCGATCCGAACCAAAAATTCACTAATCGCACACCTCTAAAAATTTTCACAACACAGGATAAAATTTACTGAGTGAAAATATCTATTACAACAAATTTTTTGAATTCATTTACAGGTTTAATCCTCAGATTTACCCATCAATAAGAAATTAAAAATGTTATGCTAATCAGATATGAGAAGGGTAGGCTAAAAAACAGAAGGCACCATGATCAGTCATTACAAAATAAATAAACGTAACCTCAAAAAGGCGATTAGTCAAAAGAGACAATACATTTTGATTATTTCAGTCAACCAGTAGGCTTAAGCGATTTTATTCCAATGGATATGCGGGGTTTGTTACAAAACTGATTAGGCGCAACAGGAACATCGTACAAAACTACTTCACACGTCAGCGACTCTAACAAGAACAACATTCAGTTACAACCTCCCGTTACTGGTGAGCGTTATAAAATTATCAAGTACTATTTTATACTATATATCCAAATTATTCAAACACAAAGTCTACACGTCAGAAGAGCACTCAGCCTTATATTGGTCTGATTCTCTACGATTATCCAAGTAACAATTCCATGGATGACTATTCCATGTGATTTGCAAAGTGTGACCCAAGACATCCATTAACAAACCTCTTACCTCAATTTCAGTAATATGGTTTTACCTGTAGTTCTGCAAAGTAGAAGTAATTTAATCTGAAATCATAAAATAACAAAAATATTTAATTTACAAACAAATACAATATTTAACGAGAAAAAGTAACTTTTATAAATCCTGATCTTAAACAAATTCGTGGAAGTAAATAAGAAATGAATGATTTGATTCCACATCAAGTCATCCAGGCCATGACACCCACCATCTCAGGTTTTGATGAAACTTGGGGATTCTCATCTATATACAAATATTTGATAAAATACCAAATTTTATCACTTTATCTATCTAGTTTCTGTTTTATATATATATATATATATATATATATATATACTTTAAATATTAATAAAATATGCATTTTTGCTGCTTCCAAGACCTCGAGATGAACGTGTACTCTCAATGAAAAGAATTCCTAAAATAGCCATTTTTAATGATAGTCCTATGAAAAAATTCAGTACTGTTAAGTAAACTGTGCTGATTTCAGAAAAAATATGTTACCATTACAGGGTCACTGGTTTGGGGTAAATAAAATATATTTTGTAATATTTTAAGAATTTTTTTTAGGCAAACATGTCCTACAAAAATGAGCATATCTCTAAAAGGCACAGTGATAATCAAGTAAACTGTTTTTTTTTAACCCTTTGAGGACAGGCTGACGATATTTCGTCAGTACTATTATTAGCGAAAAAGATCGTACTGACGATTTATCGTCAGCAGCTGTCATTGCGAAAAACCCCGCTGACGAAAAATCGTCAGCTGGCAGTGTTTGATATAGTACGTGCTCTACGCTCTTTGAATGGTCAAATATTTTGTTTTAGATGTCTTTGGTTTCCTACTTCAAAGTCTGGATAGTTTTCTGTTGTAGTAACTGCAGCCAGAAAAAGATAAATGACATGTTGTTTGTTGTCCCGCCAGTCCCGCGATTGTTTGTAAACAAGTGCAGACGGTGATTTTAGGTTACGTATCGTTCTAGTTGTGTCTATACCGCTATGATTGAAGTTACATGAATATAATTAATTGTTTAGTGTATTTTTCCATATTTAGCTAGATTTGTGAGAGTGTAGAACGTTTTTAGTTAGATTATATATCATGGGAGAAAATCTGCGATCGAGCGAAGTTGATCGGGAACTTATGCTAAGTGACGAGTCCAATGACAGTTCTTACGAAGACCTTGTTGAAAATCTATTTTCAGATGATACTGATAATGATCCTACTTTCAACCCTGATGTCCCTTCCAGTTCAAATAGATTCAGGTATTTGAATATTGATGCCAGATACTCTTCAAGTGAGGAATCTGATGGAGTAGGCCTAGGCCCTTCACTGCCTGTGCCTTCAGCCACTAGGCCTGGTCCTAACCATACAAATACTAATCATAGACTTAACCAATAAACGCAATATTTTTGTGTGTAAACTTTGTTAATAGTGTATCCCCCTAGTTGTATTTTTTGTAATAGTGTATAGTGTAGTGTACTGTGGTCCCAGTGTCTTTGATGTTCACTCAGACATTTTCATCCAAAAATGTAAGTAAACAAAATTCCACTTATTCGTAGAATAAGTAGGTTTTTGTCGAGTGTATTATACCTAAGTTTTGTACCATAAAATGTTTATTTTTTGTCCAAACTGCATGAAAATTTGTACACATACTCTCTATAATATTAGTAACCATATAATATAGTTTCCCACACTAAAAATGTTCTTTGTTTTTGATCTGTAGAGTGTAGAAATAAAAAATTAAAAAAATTAAAAAGAATTTTATATTATTTACTATTAAGAAATATTATTTTTTTAAATAAAACAACAATATATCATTATTAGTTACTAGGGTACCCAATTTCAATCAAGTTGGTAAAAAAACTATTAAGATATCTTGAAAATTAATGACAGTGCAATTTTTTTAATTAACCTTCGCAAAAATGCTGATTTCATGTGGTCTTTTTCACATAACAAACTAAGTCTTGGCATATAAAACTTTTTTTGAACAAATTAAAAAAAATTTAAAATGGCTCTGGTCCTCAAAGGGTTAAAGTGACTACATTAATTTTGGTGTCCCCACAAGAAATAAAAAATACACCCGTCGCAGCAAACCTGCGTACTTAGCGAATTTCCAATGAATATATATGTCTTAATAACACATTAAGCCTCTTACCAGAATTCATAAGAAATATATACATAAATAAGCGATATTTAAAATATTCATTATTCTCCATTAGAATAACATTACGGATGACTATGCAGGTTTGCTGCAACAAGGAACACAAAATAATGGGTTTTTATGCAAATATCAATAGAACTCATCTAAGTGAAGTCACATACCAAGTTTCATCCATATACACTCATAAATAAGCGATATATAACATCTTTATTATTCTCCATAAGAATAACATGGGGACCGAGTACCTAGGTTTGCTGCTATGGGAACCATAGGCGAAAAATTAGTTTTTTGTTCAAACAACAACAAACCTCAACCAGATGAAGCGATATACCAAGTTTCGTCAGTTTATGTTCATAAATAACCGAGATATACAATTTTTCTTTTTCTCCATAAGAATAACATTGGACAACGTACTGTGTTTAGCACTTTCAATATCTCAGTAACCAATTGACGTAGAGCAATCATCAAAATAACAAATTGTTTGTTTTTTAAGCTGAATTCAACGGTATAAATTAAAATTTGATTTAAATGGTAATTACATGTGAAAACTCAAAAAAAAAATTTTTGGGGTACAAAACCCCCCCAAAACCCCCCTTCAGATAGTGTGATTTGTCTGGTTTTCGAACTCGTTCAAATAAATGGTACTTTACATATTTTTACCAAATTTTATTAAGATCGGACCTTTTTTACGAGAGTTATCGTGCTTACGGACACATATATATACAGGGTGTCCAAAAAGTCCCGGTTCGGTTAAATATTTTTCGAAATATTTAAAATAGAGCTTCAAAACTTTGCACTAAGTTACTGGACATAAAAATATATTTTAACACATATTCAGTGATCCGCTACTTCCTCAGGGGGACGGCCTGCTAGGAGTCAGAAGAAAATCTTAAATGTAAGCATAGGTTGATATGCATATCAAATAAAAGGTCTTTATTAGTAGAGTACAGAGCCGCAAACCCGACCTCAAACGGAGAAACGAGTCAAAAATGACAGCCGTTCAAAGATGGCTTGAGTTTGCAACTTAGGTAAATGTAATCAAGTTCATGGAACACACTATCAGACACAAATAACTTTCTCTTTTAGGTTTATCATGGCTCATTCATTTTCCTTGTTTGTTTTATTTTCGATCCCTCTCAGAAATAATGAAACTTATAACTCTACAACAGTATTAATTGTAAACAGTTTTGGGTTAGTAATGTTAAAATCAAAAAGCTCGTCAGTTTATTTTCTACATCAACCTAAGTTGCAAAATCAAGCCATCTTTGAACGGCTGTCATTTTTGACTCGTTTCTCTGTTTGAGGTAGGTCGGGTTTGCGGCTCTGTACTCTACTAATAAAGACCTTTTATTTGATATGCATATCAACCTATGCTTACATTTAAGATTTTCTTCTGACTCCTAGCGGGCCGTCCCCCTGAGGAAGTAGCGGATCACTGAATATGTGTTAAAATAGATTTTTATGTCCAGTAACTTTGTGCAAAGTTTTGTAGCTCTATTTTAAATATTTCGACAAATATTTAACCGACCCGGGACTTTTTGGACACCTGGTATATATATATACAGTAGAAATCCAATTATCCGAACCCCAATTATCCGAATATCCAATTATTCGAATCGATTTTGAGTGAAATAATAGAAATATAAAAATCAAGAAAATAACAGCGGGAGCACGTGTAGCGATAATGCGCCGTGAGCGCTGAAATAAAAGCCCGCGCTGTTACCTTCCGGACGATATTTTCGCAGGGAACAATGAGTCATACCCCCTTCTCGCCCTGCTCATCATCAGTCGCTACTGTTCTTTCACCGAGATTATCGTTCGAAATGAGTACAAAATGTAAACGTGTTGTCCTTTCGCTAAGTGATAAACTCACTTTGCTCGAGATGTTCAAGTGAAATAACCAACATTGAACAGTGAAATACGTACAGTATGTATTTAAAAGAGCAACTGTATATACTGTATTCAATTTAACTCCTGTAATTTAATTTTTATGATGTATATTCTTGATACAGTTCGCTCACTTTCTGTTCACTACATTTATAATAACTTTGTCGATAAAATTCTGATTTTTTATGTATGGTGAAGTTTTTTGCTTAAGGTTGTTCGTTCAAAAAATAAATTTCAGATTTTTATGTATGAATGTGTTTGTTACAATGTACTAAAAATTTTAAAAAAATTCAGGGGTGTATTACAAGGGACTAAAGGGGCGATTTTTGGGTGTTTTGTTACCAATAAGCAAAGCAACCCGTTGATATTTTTTAAAGTAAAAATACATTTTTTGCTTTCTAAATGCTTCCTTTATGTGTTAAAATAAAAATAATAAAAATCTGAAAAACAATTTTTATTTTTTTTTGTTTTACACCTTATTTTAAAATTAAGATTTAAACAATAAAAAACGAGTTTTGTTTTAATAGATGTGGGTTTTATCTGATATTGTATAGGCATTTTTAAATCTTTTCTTTGTATAACAGTTCTGCTTCCTTATTGGTAAAAGTAGCACCATGTAGGGTCGGCACGCTGCACTGCAAATGTAGTGGTGATCACCTACAGTGCCCGCACGCGGCGAGGGGCGAGGTGCGTCGCCGCTCAAGGTCATACCGTACTCCGCGCGCTTTCTGTGTTTCTCTCTCTCTTTCTGTCTCTCTCCTCTGCACTCCCACCACTTCTTCAGTTTCACACGTAAAATTCCGGCAGAACGGATTCTGTGGCCCTGCGGCAAATTGACAGATTCACCTGTATTAGAGAATTTCCCTTCTAGGGAAGAAGCTATTACCGTAGTCGGCATGGTAAGACCTAGGCCCGGGACCATGATAACTTTATGTTTTGAGGTCCCCAGACCCCAAAAAAACCATTCGTTCGAAACTGTATATTATATATATATATAATATATATATATATATATATCTATATGTAATATGTAATATATTATATTGTATTATATATGTGCCCTTGGGTGCGATAACTCTCGTAAAAAAGGTCCGATTTTCATGAAATTTGGTATAAACGTGTAAAGCAACATTTATGACTTTAAGTTCGAAAACCAGCCATATACCTTTATCCAAAGGGGTATTTTGGGGGGGTTTTGTACCCCAAAATTGGGTTTTTTGAATTTTTAACATATAATTTTTTTTTTAAGTCAAATTTTAATGTTTACCATTAGATTCAGCTTAAAAAACACACAATTTGGTATTTTGATCATTCCTCTACGTCAATCAGTTACCGAGATATTGAAAGTGCTAAACACAGTACGTTGTCTAATGTTATTCTTATGGAAAATTATAAAAAAATTATATCTCGCTTCTTTATGAACGTATACTGACGAAACTTGGTATACGGCTTTATCTGGTTGTGGTCTATTGATATTAGCTCAAAAAAAATTTCTTGCTAAAGGTTCCCATAGCAGCAAACCTGCGGACTCAGCCCCCATGTTATTCTTATTGAGAAAGATTTAAATGCTATGTCTCCCTTAAATATGAACATAAATTAATTAAACCTTATATGTGACTTCACCTAGTTGAGTTATATTGATATTTGCCTAAACACCCATTTTTTTCGTTCCTTGTTGCAGCAAACCTGCGTACTCATCCCCCATGTTATTCTTATGGAGATTAATCGAAATGGGATATATTGCTTATTTATGAATGTATATTGATGAAACTAGGTATGTGGCTTCACCTAGTTGAGATATATCGATGTTCGATTAAAAACCAATTGTTTATGTTCCTAGTTTCAGCAAACCTACGTACTTATCCCCAATGTTATTCTTATGGAAAATAATTAAAATTGTATATTTGTGAATATATTTTTATGAAATTTGGTATGCGGCTTTATGTGGTATTAAGACATATATTATGCATTGGAAATTTGCTGAGTACGCAGGTTTGCTGTGACGGGGCATTTGATATTAATTAAATGTAACCTCAGTAATATACCTCTGGGATTGAGTTTCTTATGCCTTCAGACGGTCTCGGTGGCGCGGTTTTCGCTCATTTAGAGCGCGGACCATTTATAATTAAAGAAAAATTATAGGTTCAAGAAAATATTACGTTTTTAAAATTTTAAATATTGGTTTAGTTTTAATTTTATTATTGAACGTTATTTTACATTTATGTTAGCTTTATAACCTCCTTATTTATTATAAAAGGGGGCTGTTACGTATAAAATCGGGACTAGAAAAAGTAATAAAGCGTAAATTTTTTTTATTTTTAGGGTAGAAAGAAACTTCCAGCGGCAAAGTTGTAGCAAATTAGTTGATCTACATGTTTTATTTCAAACATTTTTCAGTCAGACGTTCGGTTTGTTCAAAAATGTCTTTCAAACAAACGCAACAGTAGGTGCTACGCTTGTACACAGTCGCACCGCGTAGCTCTGTATGTTCGTCATTCAAACTAAACAAGAACTGTGACAGCAATGTATTTATTTATTACAGAGTAGTAATTTCCACTAATTTAAAAATGCTTTCTGATTATGAAACTTATTGTGTAGAAAGCTTTCGAATCGGTTGGGGACTAAATAATACGATTTGCATTGTCTTTTCTGAGTTTGTGTTTTATTTCAGTACCGTACTCTAAGCACAATAAACATTTTATTTGTAGGACAATGTAAGTATAAAAGAAAATTATATTTAATATTTTAAACTATAGGTCTACCTTATACTATACTAATATATTTATTATACAAGGTCATTTATTCAGTATACAGCAACGAGGTCTATGATATACAGACAAGACATTGTTAGATAACTAGACATTGCTGAAAAGCACTAACTTATTCAGTTTTTGCCGAATTCCCAGGTTTCTACAATTTTGAGCCAATGTTTTTTCCCTTGCGATTTTATGACACATAACTTTAAAAATCATTTTTCCAATTAACCTAATTAATCTAATTTCATGAGTGTCTTCTCCAAACTCAACATTTGAATGGTGAGTAACAAATACTTCACCAACAAATGCTCTGCAAGTTAACATAATCAACCTATCGGTTTGAATAAGAGAATCCGAATTATTTACCGTGTGGTTAATAAATTTCACTATTCTAATTACATCTGATGACACCCTTACTAATTTGTGGTCTTTCCGGCGACGAATGCGTTGTGCGTCCGGTAGGACCGTGGGCGCGACGCGACGTACCTGATAATATTTGCTGCGCTTATTTGCAAGCGATTTGTGGACAAACCAAACATCTGACTGAAAAATGTTTGAAATAAAATATGTAGATCTACTAATGTTCTACAACTTTGCCGCTGGAAGTTTCTTTCTACCTTAAAAATAAAAAAAGTTTACGCTTTACTACTTTTTCTTGTCCCGATTAAAAAAATCGAAGTATTTGTTATTGTATAAATTCCGAACATTTACCAAACTGGAAGATATTTATACTGTTAGTTGCAACATATTACGCAGATTACAAATATATAAAATTTGTCCTATTTAAATAATCCTAGTACTGTGCAGAAGCTTGTAATTGAAAGCTCGTCCAACGCTAAAAATTGCTCGGCGGCCCTCTATACGCCTATGTGGTGGGGGAAACGGACCGAAAATCACTCACCTACGGCTACTCGGCGAGCGATCCATATGGTTTATATATCGATGGTTGGCCTTACTGTAAATTGCTGTTTGGGTATAAACTGATGCGGTTATTTTTGGCCGATAAACTATGTTCACTTGTCGATTTCGGTCTAAAAATTACGGCGACCATGGAATGCGGTCAAATTGCCAAGGTCAAAATGTCAAGCATTTTTCGTATCAACGGTTTTTATTTACTTTAAAATTAGATTCAACAAAAAATTAAAACAATTGTAAACAACACAAATCTGATTATACTAGTATTTAACAAATTGTATACCATAAATGTTTATAACAAGTTCAATATAAAATTGAATCATCAGTATTATTTGTAAGAATATTCTTATTTATTCTAATTAATAATATTTGTATATATAAAACGATTAGTCAAACAACTTTTTACATTTGGAAATTATTTAGATGAGAATCACATAAATAAGTTTGAATAGCAAACTCTTTATTTATTTTTAAAGTAGTTCACACATACCGTTTATCAATCATTATGTTTGGTGTTGGTAATACAGTTGGTAACAATGAAAGGGCTTTATAATAATAGCACCAATATTAGTAACCGTTAGTAAAATATTTAAATCAAAGGCGAAAAGCTTGCAATGAGCGAGTCAGCCCAGCCCAGCCCCAGCCGGCCGCCCGGCCAACGCAAGGTAAAAGGTATGCCTCGATGACAAACACGGTGAGAGGGGGGGAGAGAGAGAGAGAAGGAGCAGAAGGAGCCAGTGCCTCTCTCCCTACCCCCAGCCAACCCACACAAGCACACTCATGCCCGCATCAGCCGAATTGACGTCCTAGCGGTGTGCGCGGCAATATGCGGAACTACTGCTCCTCGCCGCCAGACTAGCCTGGCGGATGCACAACCTTAATTCCCGAGGTATACCTGATTATCCGAATTTCTGCATATCCGAATTGGCCCGATCCCCAATTAATTTGGATAATTGGAGTTCTACTGTATACATATATAAAAATTTGAACGAATGGTGTTTTTGGCATCTGGGGACCTCAAAACGAAAAGTTATCATGATCTCGGGCTTAAGTCTTACCATGAGACCTACGGTAATAGCTTCTTCCCTATAGGGGAAATTCGCTAATATGGCATTTTACCTGCTGCTTTTAATAAAACCCAAAAAGTACATATATAACAATTTTATAACATATAAGAGTACAAATGAGTTTCAATAATCTTAAACAATGCCTCAAACTGCTTTAGCCTACAACATTTATTTACTTAGCAAATCTGTGATACTTAGTGAAATCATCAAGATCTATCTGCAACTCAAAAAGCAACCTTTACCACATGGAGGAAATGAACAAGCTGCTAGTCTATATTTTAGTATCTAGCCAGTAAGTATGAAATAGTAAATTTTAATCAATATTGTGAATTTTAAGTTACTAACAAGAAAATCGACGGTCTGCCACATATTTCTGTAGAACAGCGGTTCTCATCCTTTTTTGTGTACCCCTTACCAATTTATTTTCATAAACTGTACCCCCGAACCACACTATTTCGTACGTATTGCAGTCAGAAGTGTAATATTATGAGGAATAAGTAATAAGGTTAGCATCAATTTAATGTAGAACTAAATAAGTACTGTATTAGGAAATAATATTTACACTTCATTCAATTAACATCAAAATAAATAGAGATAATTGATTTATTATGTAAAAATTAGGGATGAGTCGGTTCCAATTGTCGAGTCTCGATTCCACCGATTCTCAGGCTTAGAATCGGAATCGAGAATCGATGGCCCAAAGTCGATTCCAATTCTACCGATTGCAGGCCGTCGATACTCCCGCCGTTTACCCAGATTTACGCCGCTGATCATCAAAACTTCAAGTCGAGTTGTAGGGAAGAATCTATTACCGTAGTCAGCATGGTAAGACCTAGGCCCGGGACCATGATAACTTTTAGTTTCGAGGTCCCCAGACCCCAAAAACACCATTCGTTCGAAACTGTATCAAACGAACAAAAACATGATATGCTGTTATGATATGTGTGTGTGTGTCCGTGAGCACGACAACTCTCGTAAAAATGATCTGATTTTGATGAAACTTGGTATAAACGTGTAAAGCAACATTTATGACTTTAAGTAAGAAAACCAGCCAGATCGCTCTATCCGAAGGGGTATTTTGGGGGGGTTTTGTACCCCAAAAATGGGTTTTTTGAATTTTTTACATCTAATTTCTGAAATAGTCAAATTTTAGTTTTCACCAATCAATTCAGCTTAAAGAAACACACAATTTGGTATTTTGATCATTCCTCTACGTCAATTGGTTACCGAGATATTGAAAGTGCTAAACACAGTACGTTGTCTAATGTTATTCTTATGGAGGAAAAGAAAAAAATTATATCTCGCTTATTTCTGAACGTATACTGACGAAACTTGGTATACAGCTTCATCTCGTTGTGGTCTATTGATATTTGCTCAGACAAAATATTTTTGGCCAAATTCTGCCGTAGCAGCAAACCTGTGTACTCAGCCCCCATGTTATTCTTATGGAGAATAATTAAATGCTCTGCCTCCCTAATTATGAATATAAATGAATAGAAACTGGTATAATACTTCACCTAGTTGAGTTATATTGATATTAGCATAAAAACCCATTTTTTGTGTTCCTTATTGCAGCAAACCTGCGTACTCAGCCTCAATGTTATTCTTATGGAGAATAATTAAAATTGTATAATCGCTTATTTGTGAATATATTTTTATGAAACTTGGTAAGTGGCTTTATGTAGTATAAAGACATTTATATCTCCATTGGAAATTCGCTGAGTATGCAGGTTTGCTGCGACAGGGGTATTTAGCTCATATGAAAGGAGACAAAAGGTGAGTTAATTGTGGATAACTGTGAAGTAAGATAAGTATGAGAAGGGCACGGGTAGTAGTGTTTGGGTCGGGGGCAAACAAATCTGACCTTGTAGATAAGGAAGGAAGACGGGACAGGAGGGGAGGAGTGGGGTCCGGTTGAAAGCAATAAATCAGTCGGCTGACCAACATTATTTCTTTGAGTCATTATCTTACAACCACATTTATCCCCATGAATTATGAATTTATCTTAAATATTAAACAGATTTTCTTTTTCTATATTACTACAGTACTAGTACTAGTCAAATTAACATTAAATTATGTCAAAATTAGGTTGATAATTAACTACAGAAAGCTGCTAAATAACATTATTTTAAAACATTGATCTACAATCATTAAAAATTAATTATTTAAAAAGATCTACAATCATTAAAAATTAATTATTTAAAAAATAGCTTTCCAACTTTTATACAAAAATTAAAATCCTAAATTTAACATTAACATTAAAAATTTATTTTGATCAGTGAAGAATAGTTAACATCCTAAGTGATTGTTTTATAACACAAGAAAACCAATTTCAAAAAATATCATGGGAGATTTATCTAACTTAAAGAATAAAAATTATATGAAAAATAAACTTGCAATTCAACTTAGTTTTTTTATTATTTTTTTAATGTTTATTTTATTAATGAAAAATAATTACCAACCATCTGATTAACTCAATTTATTAAATAAAAATCAATTACTGACTAAATTATTGTCTTTAATCATTTTTAAAACATTACTTTGCTATTCCACCTAATATTAGGAATCGATGGAATCGGAATCGAGAATCGATTTGTAAGAATCAGAACCGGAATCAAACAAAATTGGAATTGACTCATTCCTAGTAAAAATTGTTAAAAATTAACTTACTTTTCATTAGATTTATTATATTTATTCAGAAAAGTTAATTTTGAAACTGTAAACACTTTCGACAGTTCTTTTACTTATAAATTTTCACTAAAGGGAGCCCTGTTCTTACTTTTTTACATACAATTGTTTGGAGTTAGGCTTAAAAGAAGCCAAGCAGTCTTACGTTTGGGGCAGCGTCCAACTTGTTTCGCTATTTGTTTTTGATGAATTAGTACGGTATGACAAAAAAGCTCGTTCTACCAGTTTGGTGGATAAGAAGGGAACAAATTTTGAACTCCCAAGTTAATGAAAGTTTTTTCGTAAAAGCTGGATTTCAAATATTGCCAGTATAAATTCCAACAGTACTTTATTTGCAGCCCAACTTTTAATCTCAGTAATTTGTATAACTTTTAAACCACTTGTGAGAACATTTTAATTGTTTGGGTGCTTTTTTGTTGGTTAACAAGATGTTTACACACAATATACATTCCACCATAGTCTCCGCGAACCCCAGGTGACTCAGAGACTCATTGTGCAGGTTCAGAACAGCTGCTGAAGAAGGTTACCATTCTACATACCTGTATGTCACTCTTCTGTCGAGTGTAGAATGTCGTCCAAACAAGAGTCGGACAGAATCTCAATAGCAGATTTGCCGTCTCTTGTCTGATCCTGGAAGTAAGGGATGGCCTTTTGCCAACAAGCCAGGTTGAGCTTGATCTGTCCCAAGCACGCGCTGGCCTCAGGATACAGTGACACTAGCACCCTAGAAAATTGTGATACATTGGAATAGGGCAGAATAATTGTTGGCGTCACATAACATATTTTTAAAATAGTGAGCATAGACTACATAGGTATAGACAATTGACATTGTCAAATAGGACCAGATATTATTATCGTCAGATAATATCAATAAGTTTCTTCGATATAATAACGAAAATACTTCATCAACAGTAGTACTGCATACAAATTACTTTACTGTAAGAAAATGAATCTCAACTATCCAAAAGATAAATGGTAGAAAAGTTTGAACCGATAAATATTCAACTACTCACTCATACACAGGCATGACAACATGTGACAGAAATTCTACTTGGAGGTCCGGGATTTTGGCCTTCTCCCTGTCCATCATTTCCATGGGGTCGACTCCCATTGCCTTTTCCATGTCACCTTGAGTGAAGAACTCGTCATAGATCAACTTCTGAAAAATGAAAAAATATTGTTGTCAATCTGTACCAATATTTTAACCATGAGTAAGACTGTGATGCACAAACATTTGAGTGACAAGCATCTTTGGTGAGCTTTTAGGAATTTCACTCAACAAGAATAATATACACTAGTGGCTTGAAGGTGCCATAGCCTCTAACCTTGCTCAAATACTCTGCCTCATATGATTTGTTTACTCTTTACATGCTGAGAAAAATAAAACGAGTTCGCACGCAGCACGCTGACGTGAGGGAAGTGAATTTCCACATAAAAAACTCAAAATCAGTTAAAAACATACAATTATTCCAATTTTTATTCAAATCTGAAAATATTGATTTTTTGGCTGTTTTGATGCTCCTGGTTCTATTTACCTGCAATGCTGGGAATACAATTTTGCGCATTATAAGCTTAGTAGAAGGTCCAGTCAGGCTTTAAAGTAGGCGTGAGGTTGTTGGGGATGATAAAAGTACATCAACAAACGAATAACAAGCTTTTCTAAAGTAAAACCCCCATAAGACAACGTACTGTGTTTGGTCAATACACATTTTCTTTAATAACTCAGTAAATATATATGCTAGAATGACGAGAGAGGGCTTAAAAGTTTTGCCACACTAATTCCCACCGTTTTTTATTCGTTAATTTCACATCCAGGGCTTTTCTGACCCTTTTTGGGCCCAAAAACTCAAATTTCTAAATCTAAAATCCCCAAAAAATGGGTTTAGAGTTTTCCGATTGTTTTGCCCAACGAACTTGTCCAACTGATTACAAAAAGGAATGTCCCTACCAAATTTGAAGTAAATCGGACAAAAAATGCGACCGCTAGAGTGCATACACATATATATATATATATAATTTGTGTCTACATATATATATATATATAAAATTTTGAACGAAACCCCCAAAACGTGTTCAGGGGGTCACATTAGGAACTTCTATGGTGGTCCCGGGCTTAAGTTTCACCGTGCGGGTCATGTTAATAGTTCACTTTCCATAGGAAATTCACTAATAATCAAAGTAGGAACACATGTCAGTTCGTAAACAAAGTAGACATGTAACCTCATGTTTTAATGTAAACAAAGACGGCGTTTTCAAAATCCTCATGCTTTTCTTATGGGGGATGTTTCACGTTATTTCTCGTTTGCTGGTTACTTTTTGTAAATACTGCTATTTTTCCCGAGTCCCTGGGATAAAGACCTTAAATTTGAGCCCTCTCCCACTATCCTACAATTTACCACACTCCCACAATTTAGACTTAAAAATTTCACAATCTGTTAGCGGTAACAGATGTTACATGCAGAATGTGATTAAAAAAATAACTGAAATTGCAACACAATCTGCACGATTCCGAGGCCATAGGCCAAGGTAAAGAATCAAAGAGCAAAGTCTGAGTGAGTTTACTATGTCAACTGAAAAAATATCGGGTTCCAAGGCTGACAACACAAATGTCTACAGACATTAAATACAAGTACATTTAATGTCTTTATATATAACTTTCTGTGGTTCGAGCAACAGAATTTTTTCCAAACTTGACTTGCGTTAGTAAACAAGTATTCACACATTCTTATAAAGTAGTCTGATAAGAAAAATACCAGACTGTTAAAGGCGCTAAAACGTAAAGCTTCATTTTTATTTGCAACAGAAAAACTCAAATCAATTCAAGTTCATCAGTCCGGACTAGGCCGATCCGATTTCCAAGAGTCTAGTGTATATCTAATCATCTAATTTACACCTATACCAAAAAACAAATCTCAAACCTTAGTTCACACTTTTATTTTGTGAATGATTTCCCTGACCAAAAAAATTCGTTTTCCCCGACTTTCTCCAACCAAAAGAGTTCATTTTCCCTGACTCGCAACTCAGAATGCACACTTTTTTTCTAAGTTTTGATTTTCGCACAATAGTGATTAGCGTTTTCTATTTAATCAATATTTTTCCCTGACTTGTATAAAATAGCAAGCATTCCCCTAACTTTTGGCATTTTCCAACTTTTCCCCTGATCTTTTTCTGTTTTTCCATGACTCTCCCTGACTTTCCAGAAAGTGTGAACCATGCAAACTCTCACAACATCGTTACTGACCGCCACCCGGCGACACATGGCCCAGTCCTTGGTCTGGTCGCTGATGTCGGCACACGAGATGACCAGCCCCCGCAGAAGCTCGCGGTGACGGCCCCGCCCCTCTTCAAACCCCGTCGCAGCCATCCGCTTCTCCTCCGGCAACATCTTGAAGTGGACCACCATATCCGTGGCTGCAACACGCCACACAACACTCAGCAGTCACGTCCCGACAGAGCACAAGGTGAGATGGATCAAGAAAGCATGTAACGATTGTGTATTGCACTTGTGTCCAGTCTCTTGACCACTGGAAGACACTGCCACACACTCGTGCAAAGGTAACATCATTCATTAATGAAATATGAATGTAGGATGAGTGAGTGCCTAGTCATAAGTCATAAGTAAGTCATAAGTCATCTTTATTGTCACATAACATTTTACAATTTCTGGCTATGCCAGACAAAACAGGTGACATTGTCATGATACAATATTACTTAAACTAAATTATAACAAAAGTACACGTTAAGACGGTCTATCATTCAAAAACTCATCTACACTGTAATAGTTTTTAATCAACAAAAATTCAGTCACTTTGTCTTTGAAAGATTTTGATTCTATCAGTGATTTATAGTACACCGGCAAATTGTTGAATAATGTTTTCCCCATATAAGGTGTTTTTTCTGAGAGATTAATTCTATGAATAGGATATTGAAAATCATTACGAAATCTAGTATTATACATGTGATGATTATTTTCTCTAAAAAGTTTCTGAAAATTGGATTTTACATATAACAAACATTTAAGTATATATAGATTAGGGACAGTTAAAATTTTTAAATCTTTAAAAATGTTTTTGCAGGAATATCTTGAAGGTTTAAAAGTCATAATTCTAAGAATCCTTTTTTGTAATTTAAAAAGTTTCTGAGCATCAGAAGTAACTCCCCATAGCTCAATTCCATATTGCAAAATAGAGGAAAATAAAGCATGGTAAACCATCAGTCTTGTATTTAAATCTACTACATTCCTTAAAACAATCATTTGGAAACACACAGAATTTAATTTCTTACAAGTATTGTGAATATGGTTTCTCCAATTAAAACAACTGTCCATGTCAATACCAAGAAACTTTGCAGTGTTACCTACAGTGATATTTTCACTATCAAAACAAACAAAATCATCAAAATGTTCTCTAGACTGCACAGTTTTAAATTTTACTATTTGGGTTTTGATTTGATTCATTTTTAACCCGTTAATTTTGAACCATTTTGAAAGATCATGAAGGGCGTTATCTAAGGCTACTGTTAGTTCCTGACTGTTTCTTGATTTAATAATAGCCGTAGTATCATCAGCATACAATAATAAACTAGGTGAAAAATTTTTGGATAAATCATTAATGTAGATTTAAAAAAGTAAGGGCCCCAATATGGAGCCCTGGGGCACTCCCATTATAATTTGTTCCCATTCAGAAGTATATTTAATGTTGTCTTTTGTTATAACTGTTCTTTGATATCGGTCACTTAGATAAGATTCTAGCCAATAGACAGCTGCCTCCGAAAAATTGTAAAAAGACAATTTACTTAGAAGAATTTTATGGTTTACACAATCAAAGGCCTTGGACAAGTCACAGAACACCCCAAGAGTGCTCTGTGACCCATCCAAGCCCCGTGTTATTGTATCTACAAATTGAGCCACAGCGGAAATGGAACTTCGTCCCTTTCTAAAACCAAACTGTTCATCCACCAATACCTTATTTAATTCAAGAAAATAAGATATCTGATTAAAAGCTGCTTTTTCAAAGATTTTGGAAAGCGAAGGGAGAACCGAAACAGGTCGATAGTTATCCGGATTTTGTTTTGCACCCTTTTTAAATAATGGCGTTACTTCAGCAAACTTTAAGAATTTTGGAAATGTGCTACTTAAAAAAGATTGATTTACAATTATAGGCAATGGCTCGGCCACAAAGTCAGTCACTTCTTTTATGATACTAACAGAAATCCTGTCCCAACCAGCAGTTTTCTTATTGTTCAATGACTTAATTATTCTAACAATTTGCTCGGGTGTAACAAAATTAAAGTTGAAATTTGAAAAATTGCATTTGATTGATTTCTTTACAAATTCTATTGCCTTATACTGATCAAATTTAACCCCCATAACTTTTCCCGCCTCAATAAACTTAGAATTAAAATGGTTAACAATACATCTACCGTCTGAAACCGAGTAGTGTAGTCTTGTTACTGATTAAGACTGCTTACAAACAAGGCCAAGGGGAAAAGCATGCTTGTCTGATTGGGCTGCTTGTTTAAAGTCAGGATATAATTAGTAGGTTATTCAAAGTCTTTATTAACTTAAAACACTACATAAATGCACACGAGCAGTAGCTGATGCCTTGTCACAATACATGAAAAACAATACAATAACAAAAAGATAAATAAAAATGGTCTGTAAATTGATGGATACAATTTAATATTCTGTGCAATAAATACCTGCTCAGAGTCGAGATCCGTATCACTAAGAAACTCTGCAATCGAGTAATACGCTTGATTTTGTAGCATTTCTTTTATTAAAATTTTGAAATAATCTGATATATTAATTTGCTAACGAATTTCGTTTTCGGCCTACTACGTCATTATTTTTCAACCAATTTGGGCAATTGATGTGTAAAGTTTATACACTGCAGATTCACAGAATTATGTAAAACCAAAACGTACTGCTTTCGTTTTTACAATATTGACATTTAAAAAATTGCTCAATGTTATTTAAATGGGAGAACATTTTTGGAAGAAACTGGGCCTTAGTTTTAGATTACCAGGTAAAGTGTAGTCATGGAATTTGTACCAATTTGAAGTTTAAACATTCCAATACTCCCCAAAATTGTTAGAAATTTATAATTTTATCTCTTTTAGATTGATAAATTATATAAATTATAAAATCCACAAATTTCTTCGTGTTATTCAGATGGGGGAATTTTTGACTAGGAACTTTGGCCTTAGATTCAGAAAAGTAGGTAACGTGTGGTCATGGAATTTGTACCAATTTGAAGTTTAAACATTCCAATACTCCCCAAAATTGTCAGATTTATAATTTTCTCCCTTTAAATTTGTTAAATGATAGCAAATATAAATGCCTAAAAACTATTTTGGTTGGATTCAACAACAAACAGCTGATTATAATCTTGACTCATAAAATAAGTCATTTTCCATGTGAGTAACATTGGAGCTTTGACGGACTATGCGGTAGAACCCTAATAACTTACAATGTGGAACAGCCTGAACGTTTCTCACAAGACAATGGGAAAAAGCCAACAGATTCAGTAAAGCTTTTTTCCCGTGAAAAGCAAACACACTGACATACTGGACCTTGAGTGTAACAAACAGAACTCTTCATCACAGATTTTAAATTTTATGTAAAACATCAGAATCACTCAATTATACAAGATTATAAGCTTCCGGTATGTAAATACAGAACTACAATTTCATTTGTGGAGATAAAAGTGCAACGGGCTTGCCAGCTCACCGAGGATCATTTCGCTGATGAGGTCGATGAACTGTTTGAACAGCCCCTCGTCCAGATGGGCCACGATGTTGCAACCCTCGGTGTTCAGAATGCACATCGTCTGCGACACGTGGTGTCTCTGCGAAACAAACACGTGACACAGAGTAAACATAAATTCAGTGTGTTTAGAAATGATTAATCAGGTTTTAGTTGCATTTCTTTAACTTATTTTTCACTTCACACTACTGAGACAACATGTGGTCAAAGGGAATTTTTCTAAGTTTTGCATCCAAGGGTTCAGTAACCTAGTTGGCATTTTGTGGTTTGAAGAACGGCTAAAAAATATGACTTGGCTCTTCTGAAATGGCTGGTTTCCCAGACATTTTTTTCTCTGGGGCTTGGAAAGGACTCAAACTATATATTTCACAATGACTCAATCACCATAAGGACTCCATGAATGCATTTGCGTAGCAGTAACAACAACCAACCAGCCTAAGCCATTCTGAGCCATCGTTTAGAAACCTGTTTTGTAGTCAGTAGTTGGCACATTGAACATCTGTTGGAGTGAGTATCAAAGAAAATGTAAAGAATTTGTATTTCTAATTGTGAAATTTTTAGCAATATTTGTGTACTAGCAAGTTCAATCAAATGCTTGTTTAAAACCTGGTAAATAATTTGTAGACATTGTATCCATCACCAAGTTCACAGCAAATCAGGGTACTCAGTATGTTTGTAGAAAATTTTACTACAACACAGAAAAGTTAGAAACCTGCTAGAAAGCTTGCAAATGTTTTTCTCATGCCTCTTAAAATATATTTCTCACATTATCATGTGATAAAAACTAAAATAGTGAAAGATTTAGATTGCTACTACTCAATTATGTTTTACTTGGAGGCATGTTTTAATAGCACAATTTACTATTTTCTAAATGAAATTTATATAGTTAATGCAAAATTAGAAAAGTATATTTTAAGGATAATTAAATAATAATAAAATAATTAATAATAATATAATTAATAAGTTTAAATAAAAATAAAACATTTGTTCTCAATAAACTATTTCTGAATATTACAAATGTTATCTCAAGAAGAATCAATGCTATCTAAAGATAACAATTATTCTTGGTAGATAAGCGAGACATAAAATGTAATGGATTTACAATGGAATAGCTTTCTACAGCCAATTTTACATCTTTTCGTTTCTTTTCACCACTCAGTGATCATCTGTTATCAATTGATAACAGAGGATTCGAGGAATGGAGGATTAATTAATCCTCAATTTAACTTCCCATTAAATGTTGAGGTACCAATCTTGCTCTTTAATGGTTTCAGGGAGTTTGGCAAAGTTATGAAAGTCCCTGGATTTCTCATACGCAATTACTAAACTTAGTGAGTCTAAAATTATTTTCTCTGACAAAATGCTAAGGGGAAATTTTACTGATTAACAATAATTATTTTTGCCTAGTTAGAGACAGTAGTATTATTTGGATACTAATTGCCATAGCAACAGGACATCCTTTTCAGATCTTGTCTTGAAAATTTAAGCTTGTAGAAATGTTGGACATTTAGATCCTCAGTTTGAGTTGCATTCAAATATGTTGTTTAGCTTAATGCGAAAGGATAATACGTCTTTAAATACTGTGTGTTCCTCATTATTGTGAACTGTCTTTGTTTTTAGTAATTTTTTCCTGATTATCCAAAAATCTTTAACACTCCAACTTTATAAAATTTCTCCAGTTGCTATAGACTCTCGGTATATCCATAACAACCAATGATTACACATGTAGTAAAGGAGTTAGCGGAACAGGCACAAGTCAGACAGTGATACCTCCATGACGGAGCCCTCCGAGCTGTACAGTCTGGCTAGAGAGTTGCCCGATCGCAGCTGGAACTGGTTGGTGGTCCCTCGGTGGTCGATGTCGTGACACATGGCCGACACGAGCAGTGCAAGGCCCTCCAGCGGTCTACGGAACACAAGCACATACTATTAACATTTCTGTTACACGAGCATATACTGTTAACATTTCTGTTACACAAGCACATAATGGCTAACATTTCTGTTACACGAGCACATACTGTTAACATTTCTGTTACACGAGCACATAATGGCTAACATTTCTGTGAGACGAGCACACAAAGTCAACATTTCTATTACACGAGCACATACTGTTAACATTTCTGTTACACGAGCATATACTGTTAACATTTCTGTTACACGAGCTCATACTGTTAACATTTCTGTTACACGAGCTCATACTGTTAACATTTCTGTTACACGAGCTCATACTGTTAACATTTCTGTTACACGAGCTCATACTGTTAACATTTCTGTTACACGAGCTCATACTGTTAACATTTCTATTACACGAGCACATACTGTTAACATTTCTGTTACACGAGCACATAATGGCTAACATTTCTGTTACACGAGCACATACTGTTAACATTTCTGTTACACGAGCACATAATGGCTAACATTTCTGTTACACGAGCACATACTGTTAAAATTTCTGTTACACGAGCACATACTGTTAACATTTCTGTTACACGAGCACATACTGTTAACATTTCTGTGACACGAGCACACAAAGTCAACTTTTCTGAGCACATACTATCAACAGTTCTGTGACACAAGCACACAATGTAAATATTACAGTTACTCGAGCACATACTGTTAACATTTCTGTTACACGAGCACACACTGTTAACATTTCTGTTACACGAGCACATACTGTTAACATTTCTGTGACACAAGCACACACTGTAAACATTCTTGTTACACGTGCACATACTGTCAATATTTCTGTGGCACGAGCACTTAGTGTTAACACTTCTATTACACAAGCACAGCATGGTCAAGACTAAAATATTGTTAATTTTATTTTAGTGTAAAAAATTTAAAAAGAAAGGAAAATGAAGCTGTACTGACACCATTAAAACCCCTTGAAGTTTTGTAGATGCCCTAAAGATTTTTTTATTTTTATTTTCCAATATTTTGTAGGCCTACTGATTTACAACTACTTGATCTAAAATTCCATACTCACGTTAAATGTTTCCTTTCCATAATCCTACAATTCTTCATGACAATGAAGGCAAAATGAAGAACTGCAAAAGCATGAGACCAGTTGTGATAAGGAGTGTCTCTATAACCTCTCTGGGCGTAGAGGATAAATCTAAAAAAATCAAAAACAAATCTTAATAAATATGTATATTCATACAATCAACATTTCTTATTTATATGCATTCAGTCATTAAAATAGGCCATTATGGCACTCTGCACTCGGGAGACTGAAAACTAACCGTAGATGTAAACAAGTTGAGCGCCGAGTTGTCTATGGCCCGACCAATATAGTCAGGTGATACACAAACACAGCGCAATTGAGATGCAACACTTTGAGAACCAGTTGCATTCCAGTTGCTAGCAATGGGGCATGCTAGTCATGTCTCGACTTCAGATATTTTGTTGATCAATTTGTTCAATATTGTCTTTATATTATTCAGTGTACTTTTACTGTTGTTCAATGTAAATCACTGAAATTGATTTTAAAATATTACATTTGTGTCTCTTGTCATAGATTTACATTGTTGGCTGTACTTGGCCAAGTCAAAATTGATAAGAAACTATAAAAAAGCAAACATTAAATTACATTATGTTTTTAAGATGTATTTTTATAATTAAAACCATTAACCTTAAACTTGTAAATAATCAAAACAATAAATAATGGTGAACGATTAAAAATTTAAATAGTTCAAATTTTAGGATAATATAATTAGGGACTAGTTTTTTTTACAGAACCAACCACTCTTATATTGGCGAAAAAATCACAGGTTTTGAAATATTGGGAGCTATTGAGAGTTTTACTTTTTTAAATAATCTATCTACAACTTTCCAAGGAGTTAGCTGTGTATTTTCATTGACTCCAAAGGCCAAACATAGCCTTGTACTTTTTCATACCAGGTTAGATGAACATTTCTAGTTTGTGTATAAAGAGTTTGGGGGGATTAACTTCAGAACATGAATAAGTTCAGTCTCTAAAAGATGCATTGGAATTGGAAATTTTTTAAAGAGGAAACTATACAAATATTTTACCTTATCAATGTATGCACAGGAATGTTGAAATGCTTGATGAATCCCATATCATCAAACATTTTCAGGCAGAGACAAGGGGTTTCACTGATTGGTATATTGCGTGGATTAAAACTAAAATCAGTAAAATTGGGGAAATCGTGAGACGTTTTACAATCCAATACTCTTTGAACGTCTTCATCACTAACCTGAAAATGAAGCCGGAATGAAACTTTTCTTAACATACAATTAAATTTAATGGCACAACTGCCACAACAATGTGTCATCTATAATATTATAAAGAAGAGGTGGTTTCTGTCTGTCTGTCTGTCTGATGTTCCGGGTGAACGCAAAAACTACTGAGCCGACTGGGCTGAAACTTTACACATAGGTAGATCTTGAACCCATGCAACACATAGGTTTATTCACTTCCTTAAAATCCCCTCGGGCTACGCCCCGTGAACGTCCTAGTTTCAATGTTTACATTTCAGAATAAATTAAACATTGATTAATAAATTATCAAGCGTTCAGAATAATTAACGCTTGATGTTAAATTAAACATCAGAAACTGTAATGCGAACAGCTGTGGATACTTACATTTGACAGCTTAAAGAGCAGAAGCAACAACAGCTGTTTTAAGCTAACTGAAATGTAAATTGCATTGACTAAAGAACGGGTAGAGAAAACCCCTGTGCGAAGAACGGGTACGTCAACTAGCTATTAATTAATATTAATGAACAAATATTAGTGTGGCTTCATCTGGTTGTGGTCTATTCTTATTTGCACAAAAAACAATTTTTACCGATACTTCCTGTACCCCCCCCCCGATTTTATATTTGTTCTCCCCCCCAATTTTTTCCCCACCCCAGATTTTATATTTTGCTCCCCCCCTCTTCGATTTTATATTTTTATTTTATGTCCCCCCCATTTTATATTTTTGCCCTCCCCCGATTTTATATTTTTTTGCCCTCCCCCGATTTTATATTTTTGCTCCCCCTGATTTTTATTTTTGCCCCCTCCAAATTCTATGTTTGGCTTCCCCCTCAATTTTAAATTTCGCCCCCCCTCTTTGATTTTATATTTTTATTTGATGTCCCCCCATTTTATATTTTTGCCCCCTCCCCTTGATTTTATATTTTTTTGCCCCCCCCGATTTTATATTTTACTCCCTCCCCAATTTTATATTTTGCCCCCCATTTTATATTTTTGCTCCCCACCCCATATTTTATATTTCCCCTCAACCTCTTCGGTTTTAAATTTTTATTTTGTCCCCCCTCCATTTTATATTTTTGCCCTCTCCCTGATTTTATATTTTGCTCCCCCCAATTTTTATTTCTGCCCCACCCCATATTTTATATTTCCCCTCCCCCTCTTCGATTTTATATTTTTATTTTATGTCCCCCCTGCATTTTAGCGAATTTCCCCTATAGAGAAGAAGCTATTAACGTAGTCGGCATGGTAAGACCTAGGCCCGGGACCATGATAACTTTTCGTTTTTAAGTCCCCAGACCCCAAAAACACCATTCGTTCAATACTGTATATATATATATATATATATATATGTGTGTCCGTGAGCACGATAACTCTCGTAAAAATTATCCGATTTTTACGAAATTTGGTATAAACATGTAAAGCAGCATTTATGACTTTAAGTTCGAAAACCAGACAGATCAACCTATCCGAAGGGGTATTTTGGGGGGGTTTTGTACCCCAAAAATGGGTTTTTTGAATTTTTTACAAGTAATTTTTGAAAAAGTCAAATTTTAGTTTTGACCATTCGATTCAGCTTAAAAAACACACAATTTGGTATTTCGATCATTCCTCTACGTCAATTGGTTACTGAGATATTGAAAGTGCTAAACACAGTACGTTGTCTAATGTTATTCTTATGGAGGAAAAGAAAATTTTTTTATCTCGCTTATTTATGAACGTATACTGACGAAACTTGGTATACAGCTTCATCTTGTTGAGGTCTATTGATATTTGCTCAAAAAAATTGTTTTTGCATAACTCTCCCGTAGCAGCAAACCTGCGTACTCAGGCCCCATGTTATTCTTATGGATAATAATTAAATGCTCTGTCTCCCTTAATTATGACCACAAATTAATAAAAACTGGTATACGACTTCACCTAGTTGAGTTATATTGATATTAGCATAAAAACCAATTTGTTGTGTTCCTTGTTGCAGCAAACCTGCGTACTCAGCCCCAATGTTATTCTTATGGAGAATAATTAAAATTGTATATATCGCTTATTTGTGAATATATTTTTATGAAACTTGGTAAGTGGCTTTATATTTTTAGTATTAAGACATTTATATCTCCATTGGAAATTCGCTGAGTATGCAGGTTTGCTGCGACGGGGATATTATATTTTTGCCCCTCCCTCTCTTCGATTTTATATTTTTATTTTATGTACCCCCCATTTTATATTTTTGCCCCCCCCCCCCGATTTTATATTTTGCTCCCCCTCTAATTTTATATTTTGCTCCCCCCAATTTTATATTTTTTGCCCCCCCCCCGATTTTATATTTTTGCTCCCCCCCCTTTTTATTTCTGTCCCACCCTATATTTTATATTTCCTCTCCCCCTCTTCGTTTTTATATTATTATTTTATGTTCCCCCTCCATTTTATATTTTTGCCCCCCTCCCCGATTTTATATTTTTACTCTTCCTCCAGATTTGTATTTTTATTATTCCCCCCCGCCGATTTTATATTTACGCTCCCCCTCCCCCCTGCTCAATATTTTTTTATTTTTTGGTACTTAAGTTCTTTTATTTTTAAAAGCGAATCCAAAGTGTTGCGTGTACCGATTTGGAGTCGCAAACCACACGCCGTTTACTACCCGACAGAGTTCCTCGACTTAGCAACAGGACCCGAACTATCTGCCAGTATATTTCGTTAACTTTGATTTAATTTTACATTAAATGTGTAAAATGTAATTTGAATACTGTAAAATAATGTGGATTGTTATTTGCTTTAGTTAATCTACCATATATACAACCCGTACGAAGGATGGGTACACAGCTAGTACTTATTAACTATGAACATTTGATAGAAGTAAGTGACCTCTTCTCATTACTGTAGCTTCCTTATCTATTTAATAACCATCCCCTGCATCAAAAGGTAAATTAAACACAATTCACACAATTACTCATAGAGCACTGCAGGCTGTAGTTAGTTGCACATTTTTTAAAACAATGAATCACATGGAATTGACCCAAGGGCTCAAGTGGCCAAATTTACCAAATTAGATATTAGTGCTCAGCGGGAAAAAGATATGTTGGTCAAATATAACTCCAAGCGTTCTTTCTCAAACACTGACATTTCCTCTCGAGTGATTAGGAAAGGGTCAAGTTGTTTTTAAAATGATTACAAATTTCATATAATTTTGAGTGACTATCATACCACATGACCATGATAAACAGACACCCACTTGAATGCACATCTTCTCAACACCAAGTTCTCTGGCACTTATTTCCTTTCATCTTTAATCTGCAACATGACCTAGAGCCACCCTAACCTAACACGGTTTGCATTATGCCCATGGTATACGATAACAGGTTTTTCAACATTGAATTCATCCAAGCTTCTGATTATACTAATAAGTCCCAGGACTACCTTAAGACTGGTCTTTACCAGTTTTGAGGCTGACATTGGGTATAGCAAATTAAGTTGTCATTACATATGGTAAGCCTTTTGGCTGTCCATTACGACAAACTTCCCTTTCACCTTTGGTCCCTCCATTTGCAGCGGCTAGAGAAAGAATCTCCGGGTTTGGTCCCCACCTACCAACCTGAGAATGAATGGTCCCTGGCTGTTGTACATGGATATCCTGTCAGTTGAGTTGACCAGTTGGAGGGCAAAATGAGGGTCCCCTGTTTGAGAGCCTCATCCCAGCTGTCACAGGGGCACGGGAGTTGGCCCTCTGAAGGGTCGATTTGACTGCCGTCCCTTCCCACCCTTTCCTTTCCTGCTACATCCTATCTTTCCGGTAACCTGCGCAATATTCCCGCTTGTGGAATATGTGACTAGCAGCTAAGCTGGGGTTTCCTAATCCGCAACAATGATGATGATGATTATACTAATAACACCCACCCTCCTTAATGACTGTATGATTGTTTTTTCACCGACTCACCTTCATGTAATACATCATCAGTTCGTTGGAAAGCTTATTCCGAGCCTGGGCGTCTTGCACTTTCTTATACACCAGACTGTGCATGATGCTGATGCCGCAGTAAACACTGAACGCCATCGCCACCTCTTCGTCAAACTGGTCAAAATGAGTTCCGTCTACTTTATTGACCAGTTCTGCCACACCGATTACTCGCGACTCGTCCACAATCGGAAAACACAAAATGTTCCTGCAAACAAGAAAAAGTGTATTCACAAGAGTGCTGAAAATGTTAACCCAGAAATACCAGATGTACTAAACAACTGGATGAAAGACGAATAGTGTAAAACCCTTGTTATACTAGCATATGAAAGTGACATTGTTTAACATATTGGAAGAGCTAATGTTGCACACAAAACATTATTATCTGTTTGGGATCTGTGCATAGACCAGTAACTAATATCTGTTTACATATTGTAAATGGTAATGTTAAAAACACAACTATCAGTTACCTAGTGCGGAATCCTGTGTGTTTGTCAACTTCACGATAGAACAGCGGGTGGTTGTATGCGTCCCGTATGTTGACCAGGACTCCTGACTGGGCGACGTGGCCAGCGATTCCCTGTCCTGACTTGATCCTCACCTCCGTCACAGGCTGTAGAAATAACTAAGATGTTACAGGTAACAAGGTAACAGCCAAAAACATGTCCTATGACTCGTTGCAGCAAATCAGGCCTATGATAACACTTAACTAGTCAATGTACAGGATTTTTTTGTGTCCTTCACTTTGTTTATGAAGAGGAATGGATATCTGAACATTGTTAAGTTATTTATGCAACAAGTGCCCAAAGTGCCACTTTGCTGCACTCGAGAGCAATGTTTACGCACGAGCCGTAGGCTCGAGCGGAATAGTTTCCTAAGAGTGCAGCAAAGTCACTTTGTACACGAGTTTCATATTAAATCCTACGTCTGTCAAATATTGATTATACAGTATGATATGTATAATATTAATGATAGCCTATAAGATATATTTCCTACAGTTAGAATAAAGTGTTTCAATTATATTTATTCGTTTTTTTAGAAGAAGGCTGCCACTATTAAAAATTAACTTAAATATATACTATACCTGATTGAAGTAATAGTAACACAACTAGGCCTACTTACAATTTATGGACACTTTTTTATGTAAATACAATTTAATTAAACTTCAACAAAATACAGGTTATGTTTATCTTGTTCGGGACAACGACAATAGACCAAATGTTTGTTATCCAGTGTTGCCAACATAATTCATGCATAAACAGACGTTACCTGCATACTGATTTTGACCATTTTTTGTGTTGAAACACTGGAGTAGCAAAGTAAATCGAGTGTGTGCAAAGTAAAAATGAGTGCGCAAAGTAAAATGAATACGGGAATCACCTATTTTGCGACGTGTATCGAGTGCGGAAACGTAGGGAAATATATTTGCAGGTATTTCGTCAAGTCCAGAATCTTAGATCACCATTTTTTTACCTCCTTTTCAAGATATAATGGACCGTTCTATTCTGTCATCCCACTGAGAATAATTAGACACAAGCTGACTTTACCCTGCATAACACCTGAGACAAATTCATTCTAGACTGCTAATCTGCTGATTTTATAATTAATTTAATACAATTTGCTTTGAATTTAGCTCCCCTCCAACTACTCAATTTGTAAATCGGGAATTGTAATTGTACTATTTTCAGGAGCGGGAAAGATGACAGTTGGGCTCCAGCCAATAATAAGGCTCCATGCTGGCACTGATGCCATAGAAAAATATGACTTGAGTGTTGTGCCGTACAGCTGATGTGCAGTTTGGCAATGCAGCACATCTAGACCCTACTATTGGCTGGCCTTGGTTGATAGCCATGCAAACCATGCCCTTAACTGCCTTCTCTCCTGCTCGCGAGAATAATACACATGACAATTTTGTTTGATGACTTAAAACATATTATGTAAAATATTAAATAAATCCAAATATTAACTGTTTGTACCCTTATTACTTTTTATAAAGTGTGAACAAATTGGATTTGATCTATAATCAGGCATGTCAAATGACAAGATAAAATATGATATATTTATTACAACATAAATATTCATATACATTACAAATAGCAGATATTTGCGAATGAACAGGTCGCTTGTAGGAAACATTTAAACATATACAATACTACATTTGCTCTATTATATAATAACTCCAAATTGGTGACATTTTAATGAGTATGAGACTATCTGAAATCGGTATTTAAAACAAAGCAGCACTTAAGTGATTTGTGATATCTACAGAGAACCTTGAACGTAAACAAAAGTTATGGCCCCACTGATTATCAAATATTGCTGGCCACAAATATTAATGTAACAATGGCACTATAAAGGCTGGAAAATATTATTGTTTAAAACCCCCTTTACGGCCAATAACAATCGGAACTCAAGCGGTAGTTTTTAACAGGAAATCAAAGAGTTGCAATGGCAATCACTTTCAAGTAAGAAAAGCTCGAGTTGAAGATGTGGTAGTGGGCATCTTACTAGCCTAACATTTAGCGCCTTGGACTTTGGTTCAAATCCTGGGGTGTCCACAAAAATTTGAGGAGTTTGGACTGATTTTCCTAAAAGCATTCTGGCTCTGTTAAAAAATACTGTTGGCATTGAAATTTAAAAAATAGAAAGATTATAGTAAGGCAGTTACAAACATAGTTCACTTTCTCAAGATGGAGGAAAAATCAGTCCGACTTTTTTAATAACAGCTAAGCTATAAAGCAAACATACCACATATCTGAATATATTTTACAGAATCCAAAATAAACAATCTAATTAAACATGACATTTGGTAATAAAAACCATGAATTCAATGAGTTAGCCTCTGACACACTGATTCTTACCTCTCCGGCCTTGAAGCCATCAAACACTTTGGACTCCAGATCACCCTGCTCGTCCAACAGGAACAAGGAGCACCTCTCGGCATTGGTCAGCTTGCGAGCTTCAGTCATGATCTCTCGCAGAAGGTCAGTTACATCTCCTGTCAAAGAAATACCACGTCTTTACAAATACGAACAAACTTTATTGTCATCAATGCTTAACAATCTGTTATTTTTCAATCTCATACACATTTAATATACTGCTTTCAAATTCAAGCATAACTTTAATTTAATTAACTTTAGACATTTTTAAATTACACAGTTTCTAACTATGCAAATGTAGAATTATGTCAACATTTCAGTTTGACTCTTAAGATAATTTAATTGTGTAGAATAACCACAGAGATGGTGGAAACAAGTGAAAGTGGACATGGAGAGAATCGGAGCAGTAGGGGAAGATGCAGAGGACCGGATAACGTGGCGAAGATTTGTTGGTGCGGCTAAATATCACCTTCGATATAAATGGCCCTGGGAGTAAGTAAGTAAGTAAATAAGTAAGAATAACCATCTTTCTGGAGAATGTATTCGTAGATGTTTGATTAAGCAATATACTATATAAAAAAATACTCCCAAAGATTAAAATTATAACTGTCAAAATCTATAGAGCAAAACTTTAAGGATTTTAACAATTGCACAGCCTGAGGTGATTTTTCTAGGTGTATTTTTTGTTACTGTGGTAAACAGCAACTGATGGACTTCTTGCAATTTGATCATTTTACCAATCTTGTAAACTAATTTAGTTACTGAAACTAAAAATACCCCCGTCGCAGCAAACCTGCATACTCAGCGAATTTCCAATGAATATATAACATAACACATTCACTGAACAGGATTCATAAGAAATATATTCACAAACAAGCTATATTTCAAATATTAATTATTCTCCATAAGAATAACATTGGGGATGAGTATGCGCAGGTTTGCTGCATAAGGAACAAAAAATAGTGTTTTTTTATGCAAATATTAATAGAACTCATCTACGTGAAGTCACATACCAAGTTTCATCCATATAAATTCACAAATAAGCGATTTATAACATTTGAATTATTTTCCATAAGAATAACATGGGGACCGAGTACTTAGATTTGCTGAAACGGGAACCATAGGTGAAAACATTTTTATGTGCAAACAACAGTAAACCACAACCAGATGAAGCCATATACAGAATTTTGTTAGTTTATGTTCATAAATAAGCGAGATATACAATTTTTCTTTTTCTCCATAAGAATAACATTAGACAACGTACTGTGTTTTGCACTTTCAATATCTCAGTAACCAATTGACGTAGAGCAATGATCAAAATACCAAATTGTTTTGTTATATGCTGAATTGAATGGTAAAAATTAAAATTTGATTTAAATAAAAATTACATATGGAAAAATGGTTTTTTTGGGGTAAAAAACCCCCTAGGATGGTGCGATTTGTCTGATTTTCGAACTCGTTCTAATAAATGGTACTTTACACATTTGTACCAAATTTCATTAAGATCGGACCTTTTTTACGAGAGTTATCGTGGACACATATAAATATATATATATATATATACATATAAACAATTTTAACGAATGGTGTTTTTGGATCTGGGGACCTTAAATGAAAAGTTATCATGATCTCGGGCTTAAGTCTTACCATGAGACCTATGGTAATAGCTTCTTCCCTATAGGGGAAATTCGCTGATAGAGCAAAATTCTAATAAAAACCCATTCATCACATGAAATGCGCTTGGTGAAGCCAATGACACAAACAAAGAGAGAAATAAGACTTTCACTATAGGGCTTCTTATTGCCTCTTATTGGATTTGTCTAGGCACAATACACGTTACACGGTTAAAAGGCCCTAAATAGCAAATAAGCAAGAATGTGAAAGTGGGACTGTAGACTGAAAGAATATGAAAACCAGCCTGGAATATTTCATTTTTGAGGGGAACAACATTTGAAAACTTCCTATTTTTCCGACTAGAATCTTAAATTTGTTCTTATTCTATATTAATTATAATTTATATAGAAACAATAGCAGTATGTAGTTTAAGCATTTATTCATATTTACTTCAAAAATTCATCACACAAAAACATAATCAATAAACATTAAAAATATAACACATGATTACCAAAACCAAATGATAATTATAAAAAACAGATCACAATACAATATTAATTATAACATTTCCTCCCCGTTTTTTTAAAAGGTAAGTTTATTAGGTGGTCTCCTGTGTCGCTGTAATTTTCTTCTTGGGGCAACTAATCTCCAATCTCCACCACTGTCTGATCCTTCATTCGCACTGTTATCTTCTGAAGATGGAATTCTTTCTCCTTCATCCCGTTGATCAATATTTTCTTGCTCTGATCAGGAATTAGTGGCTCTGCTCTGAGTTTCTCCCTCAATTCTTGTATTTCTACCAAGCACATTACTCGGTCGGTGTAAATCTTCATCATAAAATAATAACAAGTTAGGCTGACTTGACTGAGTTTCCTGTAGGTTAACCACAGCTTTCCGAATTTGATCCACATGACGGTTTACTATTTCACCATCCACGTTCACATGGTAATGTACATTCCCTTATTTTTTAAATATCCTTCCAAATCTCCATTTTGCATCTCTAACACCATAAAATATAACTTGCACATTATTGTCTACTTTAAATTGTCTTTATTTTAGCACATGTTCATCATCTTCCTCCCTTGTATTGCTTCTTTTTTCTCCAAGGAGAGTAAGTTGAATTCTCATCAGGCGATTAAAAAACATTTCATAAGGGTTCAATCCAGTTTCAGTATGGGGTGTTCACCGGTACTGATTCAAAAACTTGCACAATTTCATATGACCATCTCCCTGCTCAGATGCCAGACATTTCAATGACTTTTTCAAAATTTGCACGTAACGTTCTACTTGACCTTTGGACTGTAGATGGTACAATGCTATGCGTTTATGGAAGAAACAATTTTGCTTCAAAAAGTGTTGAAATTCTGAACAGCTTTGGTTGTCATTTACTAGAACATTGGGCATGCCATTCCTAGTGAATATCTCTCGCATTGTCCGGATAACCCAAGCACTGGTCATATGTTCCGTCACCACAACTTCTATCCATCTGCTAAATGCATCTACAACCAGGAAGTAGTAGACTCTTCCTACAAGTCCTGCAAAATCAACATGTACTTTTTGCCAGGGCTGTTCTGGAGGCACCCATGGATGTGGCTCGCATTTAGGAGGATTTCTCTGTGCCTCACAAAACATATCTTGCAGCTTTTTACCATGTTTTCGATGTCTCTGCTCATACCCTTCCACCAGCAATGTTTTCTTGCTAGATTTTTCATGTGTGTTATCCCAATGTGAGCTGCATGCAATTCCTCAAGTACTTTCGATCTCAATGACTTAGGAATAACAATTAGGTTACCTCTGAATATAACATCACCCTCAAGTGTGTACTCAGCTGGGTCCATACCAAGATTTTGCACTGTTCCTTCCCTCAGTGCTGCCAAAATTATCTTAAGTTCATTGTCTCTTAACGTCTCTTGACCAATAATTTTTCTGGTGATGGGTATTTCATTAATCATTTGCACTTGCAATGTACTTACTACATTTTCTTTTTCCACATCTCTCACTGGCAGAGGAAATCTCAAAAAGTAGTCTGCATTACCATGAAACTTACATTCTCGATAACAATGTCATAATCAAACCCAGATAAAAAGAGTGAGTAATGAAAGATGCGTGTTGCGGCTACAGTTGGAAGCGCCTTATTGGGATGAAAAATTGTCACAAGTGGTTTGTGATCCGTAACCAGAGTAAACTTTCTCCCATAAAGGTATTGGAAAAATGTCTTTACACCCCAAAACATTGCAGTCGCATCCCTACCTATTTGGGAGTAACGAGTTTCAGTCTTAGTTAGTGTTCTTGATGCATAGGCGATAGGCCGTTCTGAACCATCTCCTAATCTGTGAGATAATACTGCTCCGAGCCCGACTGGAGAAGCATCGGTAGCTAACACTAACCGCAAATCAGGGTCGTAGGACATTACAACTTTGTCACTTGCCAAAATTCTTTTCACCTCTAAGAAACAGTTTTCACAATCTTTTATCCAAATCCATCTTTGATATTTATGAGTTAGTTTATTGAGGCGATTTACAATGGTTGCCATATTTGGAACAAATCGCTAGTAGTAATTGACCAATCCTAAAAACGTACGTAGTTCTGACAGATTTCTTGGTTGTTCAGTTTCTGAAATTGCTTTCAAGTTCCTTTGTGACGGTCGAATTCCATGATCATCTATAATGAACCCTAAAAAGTTAATTGATTTCTGGAAAAATATGCATTTCTCTTTATTTAATGTTACGCCGTATTGTTGTAGTTTATCCAAACACAATCTCCTGTAAAGTTCTTTGTAATCTTGACCTTGGACCTTAATGTCATTGAAGAAGTATGATACCCCCTCCAAACCATTTAACATTTGGTACATAAAGTGATTCCACTTTGCTGGTACATCCTAACTTGCTGGTACATTTTTTACTCCAATCATAGTCGATCAACTTTGTATACCCCCTTGGATGTGCTAATTGCTTGTAAAATTGAGCTTTCTTCATCCATTTCCATTTATAGATATGCTTTTTGGATATCCAAGGTACAAAAAAGCTTTCCTCCTTTCATTCTAGCCAAAATTTCATCTACTTTAGGAATAGGAAATTTGTCATCCTTGAGGTATTTGTTAATGGTAACACTGTAATCAGCACATACTCGTACCTCTCCCCTCTACTACCTCTAATGAAGCTTTTAAATTCTAAATTTCCCCCAACGTATCACTGAAAATATCAGCATATTTCTTAAACAGTTAATTCAAATCAAATGTATGGCCAACTGACACACTTTTGATTTCATGCCAATAAAAATTTACAGCCCTTAACCACTCTCTCCCAAATATTGGATCAACTGTCTTATCAAGCAAATATAACATACCCATGAATTGTTGATTTTTATATTGAACAGGAACATGAGCAGCTCCAACAGGATTTATTATTTCTGTAGTGTAAGTTTTTAATAGTTTTTCTTATTTCAGCTTTAGGGGAAATTCTTTTTAAATCAAGTAAAGACATAGTACTTACTGCCGCACCAGTATCCAACTCCATGTCTGATTGTTTTCCCTCAATACGCAGCTTCAACATTATTTTCTCCCGATCCCCCCTTTCAGAATTTCCAAGTTTGTAAATTTCATCTGAACTTGTTCCTTGTTCCGTGTCTTGTAGTTGATGGGTTTTACGCTGCTCCCCAATCTGACCTCTTCTAGCTTGCAGGCATACTTTTGCAAGATGTCCTCTTTTGTTACAATTATGGCATAAATAAATTTACATATACGCAAGATGCGTGGAATTACCACATCTGAAGCAACGCGGTGAAGCACTCGGGGAATTCTTATCAACATTGAATTGCTTTTTCAATTTGCTGCTGCTAATCCTGTTTAATCCTGCAGAATCTTCTCCACCAATAAGATTACTGTCTCTTTTTGCACTTTGCATAGTCATCGCACTATCTATAAGTTGTTTGAAAGTAAATTTATCTGTCTTTTGCAGCAAACCGGTTCTTATCTCAGAATCCGTAAGTCCACGTACAAACTGCGCTTTTAAATGAATCTCTGCCGTCGACTTATGGCAGTGAGGACAGTTGTAGTTGTATCCAATTGTAAGATCTCTGAGTTTGGTGGCAAAATCTTGAATAGGTTCTCCTTTTTCCTGAAATGTGTTCAGGAATTTATGTTGTTCTGCCAATTCATCAGGCTGAGGTTCAATGTGTTTCTTAAGTATATCAACAAGGTATTCATATCTATTTGTTGCAGGTTTCTCTGGTGCACATAAAGTTTTCATAAGTTTAAAAGTCTTCGGATTCAGGTAATGTAAAAAAGTTTTGTTTTCTTCTCATCTTCACATATTCCACTTAAGTCAAAATAATTCTCAACTCTATCTACATAATCTGCAAAATGTTCTGACTCGCAGTCATATGGTTGAATTTTTTGAAAATCCATGTATTAAGTTTTACTCTCGTCTCCAGTTATTCTATCTTAATTATATATAGAAATATAATATAGAAATAATATATTATTTATATAGAAATAATATATATTATATTATTATATTATTTATATATAGTGATTTATATAGAAATAATAGCAGTATGTAGTATAAGCATTTATTCATATTTACTTCAAAAATTCAACACACAAAAACATAAACAATAAAAATTAAAAATATAACACGTAATTACCAAAACCAAATGATAATTATAAAAAGCAGATCATAATACAATATTAATTATAAGAGTTCTTATCTTAACGTCGTCACAAAATGTTAAAACTGGTCAATACAATTTTATTCTCCCTGGCGTCCCCTGATTTGCCTTTTATTTTTAACCAATAAAAGGGAAAATATTAAAAACTGAATACATTAAACACAACAAATTAACATAAAAGTGCCCCATTAAAACCCGATATATAATAGTAAAATAAAAACAGACATCTACAACATTTAAAATGTTTATTAATTACACTTGTTTCTTATAACATGCGAGTCATGACAAAGAACACAAATTCCGTGACAAGACCCCCGACGGACTTACAACCTCAGAGGGGGTCAATATGATCCCCTGGAGTTCACAATTACTTGACACCAGGGGGCAAATCTTTCTCTTCACAAACACTTTTCACAGACTCAGATTAAATCTACCATCTCTGTTATCTTTACTCTTCTCAAAAAAGTTATAAATGATGGTTTCTAAAGCTTTTGGTAATTATATTTTCATGCCTACAATTACATATAAAAATGTGGAAAATATTACAAACTATTTTATGAGTCAAGTAGGCCTAGTAGTTTGTGTAAAATATAGTTGTAATAATATTGTTTTAAAAACTTAATCCAAAAACATAAAGAAAAAAATCAAACTTATAAAAATATAATTAGTTTGTAATTTTTTGTTATGCCAGTATCAAACAAGTGACCATGAGAATAAGGCAAGTAAACAGATTAGGAAACAGTTTATGACCGGATGTTTTAATATAGTATTATGGTCTTGGGAACATTCTCTCAACATCATTGTTATTTGTGGTCATGCAACCACCACAATTAGAATAAACTTACCACAATTGTTATCTTTAACTCATAAATGTTTAACCAGGCCTACTAATAAAACTATCAGTATGTGTCTATCAAAAAAAAATTCAGACAAAAACTTAAAAGAAAAATAATTTAGGAGACTCACCCAGGTGCGTAATTAGATTTCTTGCTCCTTTTAGTAATGAATAACACCGCAAATGAAGCCTTTTTTGTTCTTCATAAGCTAAAGTGTTCAAAATTGTTCCCAGACAGTGCCTAAGAACAATACAAAATCAGTTAGCAGATTAGGCTGTCATTATGTGACTGTGTTTTTATGCAACCCAGGATTTGGAATTAAAATTTATTGTACCTACTACAAATGATTGACATGAACTAAAAATTTATTTCATTCTTTTTGGCAAAACTTGCTTCAACTAATTCCTAACTTCATAGTACAATTTTATTACAAGGTACTCAAACAGACCACCTTCTCATTCTGTATTTATGCAACAGTATACTCTTTTCAGAAAATAAAAAAACATATTTTTACTCTTAACGTAATAACCTTCTACATAACAGCAAATAAAATAAACATTGCAACAGTAAAAACCAGTTGATGGATGACAAAGTAAAGAAAGTCAAACGCCAACTTATAAACTTGTATGATCGTAAACTGTGACTTTTGGTACTTGCAAAGATACTTACACCAATTGGTTCTTTGGCCAGGATCATTAATTACAGCCCATTAACCAACAACTACTAGATTCAGATTTTAACCCTTAAAACATTTTTAAATTTTGCTGAAGATCGATCTGGCAAACCTCAAATTGTGAGGTGAGCACTCGAACCACTACACTACCCAGCCAATCGATGAAATTCTTTGTAACCAAGTAAACTACTACCCTACAGTAATGACATTATTAAAGTAGGTCCTAATTATATTTCTCAGATACTGATTTAATTTTACAGTACCTGGGGGCCGAGCTTTGCTAGGGGGAAGGCCAGTCAGATTGTTTAGATGACTTGGAGTATATTTCACCACTTCCCCCTACTGATAATCAGATTTGTATAACTCATTTGCCTCTTTTCTACATTTTTAAGGTCACTCCAGTTGTTATTTATAGCTCAATATCCCTTTGATTTATTTTACTACTCTATTTATTTAATATTCACTCAAATATTTTAATCTCTGCTCTCAGGAAACTACATGTTAATAATCATATACAACATGAGTATTACTTTGACAGTTCCCTGGTTGATTATGAACAGCTGTTACGATTCTTTTGTTTTGATCTGAAACTCCATAAGCCCAATGTTGATTTTTTTAACTTTTCATTTTAGTTTTTTTACATTATTTGATTTTTCCGGGGATGAGGCCTGTCTAGAACTTATTTTTATCCCAGAAATGAATTATTTCGAACATTTGAAGGAAATCGTTAGAGCCGTATTTGAGATCCGTGTCTCAACTAAGCAAGCAAGTAAACCTTACTAATATTAGAGTATAGGATTACTCATTAAAAAAACCTTCCACAAAGTTATAACAAGTAACTTCAATCTAAACTATTTTCCATCATATCCCACTCCCATCACTGTCAAAAAATTTTAGTTTTTAACAAAATAACTCAAAAAAGCATTTTTTCAAAATTTATATTGAAGGCCCCTGACTATATTCAAGACAAAAATAGGCTTACCTCCTTCAATAATCCGAATATGTCCAAAAAATATAGGATATTTTGTTAGTTGTATTATTTGTATCGTACATGTTTCTAAGTTGTGTCCGTTTTTAATTTCACAGACAAATTGCAAGCTTTGAAATGTTGCGCTTGCAATTATTAAACATGTCAGCATAATTTGAAATCCAGACAGGGAGGTATAATTTATTTTTGTTTCGTAGTATTTTTGAATCCAAACCAATTATTTATCTAAAACCTCACTCACCTCAGACATTCGGTCACATACAGACTATAGTTGTACTCCAGGCCCGGGCTGTACCCGCCGAGACAGAAGAGCAAGACCAGCCCCCGCGCGGGGTGGTTGACAGGCACGCAGTAGAGGTTGTCCAACGCTCCGGCCGAACACGCGACTCGCAGGAGGTCTGACCCCAGCTGTGAAGGCTCCACCGGACTGGCTTGTGTGGTGAATATACACTGCTTGAAAGCAGTTTCCGTCACCTGCAATTTGGAAATAAACATACTTTTGGAAAATCACTGTTTAATTTTTTTTTATTATACCTAAAAAGCATTAACACATTTTTATTGTATTGCTAGCTGTTACCCGGCTAACGATGTCATGCCTTTGACTATTGCCAACTAAAACCAATTATCACCGAGATCACCTGTTCAAGTAAACATGTCATTAGCTTTTATGTAAACAACATATTTCCATAAGGTTTATATGGGAACCCTTTTGGGCCTCTTGGGAGGAACCCAATTGAGTTAGGACGAAATGGATGGCTTAAAAACTTTCTCCGTGAAATTTTACATATATATATATATATATATATATATGTAAAAACACACACAAACACACACACACACACACACACACACACACACACACACACACACACACACACACCAAGTTTCATGGCAAACAATCCAACAGTGTCCGAGTCCACAAACATCAAATAAATTAATAAATATATATATATATATATATATATATATATATATATATATATATATATATATAAACAAACAAACCAACATCCTTTTTTATAAATATAGATTATTCTTCAAATTTCATGTAGGTACTGCCACCTTTTATACTGTAACATTAAGGTTTTCTCATTAAGTCACGTCTTATCATTTTGTTCGTTACAAGCAACATTTCTCTAACAAACAAACAACTTAACATTATATTAACCGGCAATCAACTGTCCCTCCTTTTTTCTCAGCGTGTGTATCTTGTAGGAAAAATTCACGAATACAGTTAGAAAGGTTTTGTCGTGTAGATGTGCAGAAACCCTTTATAATTTACATCGGCTGTCAGGGCTACGTCCCACAGGCTTTTTAAGTGTCAATGTTAATCTTTTGGAAGAGCAGTAATTAATTGAATTGTATATTTATAGGTGTTGATAAAAGGCATGCAATTAATATGAATCATATAAACTTTAACAATTAAAGTTTTCTCATAAAAATATTTGTTTTTGTTCCACTAATTAACTTATCAAACAAATAACTTATTATACTTACAAACAAATAACTTATTATACTTACAAACAAATAACTTATAACTTATTACAACATGAGGAACCAGCTTATTACCAATTTCAATGTTTATGTTCAATTGTTCTTTAAACTGTACTATCATTTAATAATTGTGTGCACTTACCTATTTATGTTTCTCATATAAAGAGGTATACAATGGTGAAGAGTTACTAACCTGGCTATACAAATAGTGATGTATAGATCATTTTGAGAAAACCAAGTTTTATTAAGTAAAAGTGTTAAATTGCTGGATATAATTTATATTAACTAGTAGGCATACTACATATAATTTGCCCATAGTGCCTCTACTTCCTTTGAAAAATAAATATTGTCCTAAAGGACACAACAACAAATGAAAACCCATATTTAAAAGTAAACTTTAAATAAATCATTGAGCTATTTAATGCTTTGGATGTAAGGTAAACACAAGTGTACACTAACATTCAATAAGCATTATATTTTGTTTAGAAATAATTGTTTTGGAAAATGTCATTCTAGCTTACAACGAATCTAAAATCCTTTTCGAGCTCCTTGTTACTTATAACTTGGATGATGCCATCTTGCGATGTCTGATCTAAGAAGATGAAAAATGCCTGTTTCACATTGGTTTCATCTTCAATCTGGAAAGGAAAAAGCTTAGGTGAATAACTGCTTACAAAAACTTATAGTTATATTTTTCTGCAAAATAACATAAGTAGTTTATAGACCCTGTTTTAATTACTAGAATTATTTATGTTTGTCTGTTGCCAGATAGATTAAAGTATTCAGAGTAAAACACCTCTGTATAAAAAGGAATGCAGGACAGATCTAGACAACTACCGCCCCTATATCTTTGCTTAGTAATATTTTTAAGATTTATGAGAGGACGATGCACAGGCTTAGTTACTATCTGGAGTCAAACAATAACCTACTGTGTTCATCCCAGAATGGATTTAGGATGGGAATAAGTATAAATAAAGCTCTTGTTAACTTTGCAAATCAAGATGCAGGGGTCTTGGATGGGTCACAGAATGCTGCTGGGGTTTTCTGTAAGTTATTCAAGGCCTATAACTGTGTTGACCATAAATTACTCATCCAAAAATTAGAATCTGTGGGGCTTGCTGAAAGGGGAATGGCATTGTTAGAGTATTACTTGACAGATCGTAAACAGTGTACAAACAATTTTAGTAAAACACAACTTTAAATATTATTCCAGTTGGATGAAGATTACTTATGGCGTTCCCCAGGGATCAATTTTGGGACCTTTACTTTTGTTTTGTTTTTATTAATGATTTAAGTAAGCAATTTCCCTAAAATATGTTTTTGTAAGCTGACAACACAACAGCATTAAAAACAAGTAATTCTTTAGTTCAGCTTTTGAAAGAAACAAAACTTACTTTGAATCAACTAGAATTGTGGTTCTCAAACAATGGTCTTCTTTTAAATTATTCTAAAACCAAAGTAATTCACTTCAAACAAACAATCATTACAGTAATTTTCTTATTTGGGTAACTTGAATCTCAACAATATAAATTTTGTTTCTTCACACAAAGTTCTGGGTCTCCTTTTCCATGGATCAATACTTGAAATGGGAATGTCATATTAATTTAATTAAGTAAGTTAAATAGTTTATGCTTTAAGTATAATTATGAAATCAACATTTATAGAAACCTGTAAAATTGTGTACCATGCATAGGCCTATATAGAATCCTTACTTAGGTATGGGATAGTACTGTTGGGATCCCATAAAAAAGTAGAAAGAGTTTTTATTGCCCAGAGAGGTATTATTAGAACGTTAGCTCAAACAAATAGAAGAACAACTTGTAAGCCTTTACACATTTGTAAATCCTCACATTTGTCTATATTTATATTTTAGAAATTTAAAAAATGAAAGAACAGATATATTTGAAAAATTAAAGTTTAATCATTTCTTACAACATACAAAATAATTCTTTTCTTCGTCACAAATTGAAATTATTTGAAAATAGTACAGAGTATATGGCTTTAAGAATTTTTAACAAACTACCTGTCAGTATATCCCGTCTTAATAAAAAGCAACTTCTTTGTAAGGTTAAACTTATACTGACTGAAAAAACATATTATCACATGGAAGAGTTAAATTTGTAAACCAATTATGTAAACTTAAATTTTAAGCATTAGACTAATAACTGTTCAATTGACCTACAGTATACGATATAATGTTAGATGACAATGTAGCTATATTTTGTACTGTATAGGCTACATACTTGGTGCAGTAAAGTTATGATTTATGATTCTGTAGTCAATGTGTATAATAGCCTATCTATCATCCATGGATATTCAAAAGGGATATTAAAGTAAATAAGTATGTTTAAGTAAGGATGTATAAAAGAGCTAGGTGTGTGCATGATTGCATGATGTAATGTGCATGATCGAGGTGTGTAGATGGACTCACCTGCTAGCGCAGCCAATGACATGAAATGGCTGCAAACCTTACTTATTTGATCTGCTGTAATTACAGTTTTGTGTTATATCATAAGATCCAAAAGTTAAAGACATTGTATATGTTTACTATTATTGTGAGCCCATCTACGCCATATCAGCTGATCATGCACACACCTCTTTTTTATACATCTTGCATTTAAGTTTGACAGCACAACCTGTAAACTATAAATACCTACTTAATAATATGTTAAATGTATGCATGTCCGTAACTCTACTTCTCCAAATTATTTTCAAATATATCAACTTAAATTTGTAAAGGAAGTTAAAGTAAGGTGTGTTTTTCTGATGTGGTAACTTATATCTTTGGTTAACTTCATGACTCAATGATTTTTAAAGCTTAAATTGTAGTGGCCTGGGTACAAATTTAATCCTAGGCTGACAAAATAGAAGGAAAGAAGTTGATACAAATTATCAAAGAACACACTGATATTGTAAGGGTTTCTTACGTTAATTTCACATGATCAAGTAATCTTTAATTTGAAAAATGTATATTATAGAACATATCCTTACATATCGGTTGACTTTCTTTTGAAGCTCGATGGCATTGAGATCAACTAGTGAGGAATATAGGGCAAACAGTTTTGAAGGGTTGCTAGCCTTGAGAGCAAAATCAGAGCACCTCACAGTCTGAGTCAAAGCTGGATCTTCTGAGTTCTGCTGCTCCATTCTTAACTGCAATATAAACATTTATGCTTAACTTAGTAGCTTATAGAAACATTTTATTATTACCTTTAAACAGTTCTTATGCATGCAACAACTTTAATTTCTTTAAAGTGCTGCAAGATTTGTCATTACTGACTCGTAGATTCAATTGACTAGATTAATACATTTTTAGACAAATACAGACATGTGAGTGGAAGGTGTTGGTTTTTTAGCTAATGACATTTGTAATGGCTCTTTAGTAGTTGAGTTTATTTCAATTAACACATAAGTTATAATAGTTGTGCAGTATATTTTTAAGTACTGACTCATAAGACATATGGGCCAACTTTCTAATGTTTTTGTAATACAGTGGGACTTAACTTAGCTTCCAGTAAGCAGTTAACTTAGATGTAGAATATTTTCATTCTTAAAATAGCTTCATGTACTTCCAAATATATAAGACATTGTGCATTTAACTCTAGTGGTCCTAATTTGTTCATGTGTTACCATATTTGTTACCAGTATCTCAATCCCCAATATTCAATTCCTCCCATACAATATACCGTACCCTGTAAGGTTGCTGCATACCAAACAAAAGATCTCCTTAAACTGTACTGATGATTTAAACAACTACTTAGTATTTACAATTAGATAGAACAATTCTTAAAAAGCATTAATACACACAAAATATGGAATTATTTTTAAAAGTTTGAAACTATTATGAATATAAAATATTGTTCAACACAGAGGCTTGTGGTGAAGAAAACACTTTGGGATTTCATTGGTACTAGAATTCCCTGTACAATATAGTTAAGGAGTTGGCTGTAGTTTAGTTTACGGCTCACATTCATTCGATTGAAATTTTAAATTAAAAATATCGATATAGGTATCGAACTAATGGCAATTGAAAATATTTATATTAAGAAGTATCGATTATTATCAGCCGTTTTTATATGTAAACAAAAACAATAAATAATAACAATGTAGTTGATAATAGATTTTCTTGAACAACCGAATTAAATAACCTAATTGATATATCAATAATTGAATCGAAAATTTAAGTCTAATGAATGTGGGCGTAAACTAAACTGCAGCCAAGGAGTTATGCTGACAACAAAACCTAACACACCACAAATCAATATGTCATTGATTCCTATAAGTAGGTACATGTAGGAATCAATGACAAATTAATATGTTGTGTGTTGGGTTTTGTTGCATTACAAGGTTGTAGTACTATACCAAAATCCCAATTGACTAAAGTAATTACAATTTTGGAAAGGTACATGTTAACACTGACATCCTTATTACAGAAGGGCAAGTACCTTGTTTACAAACAAACCTGGCAATGAAAACTGACAGCAATACTAAAAATCTTGATTCGGGATAAGAAATCACTAAAAATCGTACATCAGCAGTCACATTTTCCTATTTTCGACTTCACAAATCATTTCCAACGCGTCACCACAACTAACAGTCAAAACTACTAGAGTTTAACGAGGAAATTGTCCCAGACTGAGTTGATTATTTAATACAAATAATCATTCACTCACGAGCTATTGTTTAGATTAGATTGAAATGAAAACAAAACAAACCCAGCTGTTGAAGAGAAGAAGAACTCTCACGCAAGTAGGGCAACATCTGATCTTTATATTTCTGATTAAGTCAGAGGCTTATATAACACCAATTGCCATATTCTATATATTCATAATTCATATTTTAGTGTTATTGTAAATCTTTCACGTTTCATTGATCTTATGCCACTTTTTTATATTTTAATTTTTTCAATGTACAATAGTTTAAAATTAAGTATTTCTTCGTTTCATATTATAATATTTATTCCGTGACCATGTTTGACAATGTATTGGAATTTACAACAAAATATTAAATTTATGGGAAATCTCTCAACCAGATAAGATTGGAGGGTACAAATTGAGTTTTAAAATTTAGAGTTTGTTCAAATTATCGCTCCATTTTTCATTTTGTTATCAAAAGAGGGGAATTTCTATCGAAATCTGAAAACATTTATTTTCTGTTCTGATGCTCCTGGTTATATTTACCTGCAATGCTGGGAATACAATATTGAACATTATAAGGTTAGAAGAAAGTCCAGTCAGGCTTGAAAGTATTTAATGTTACAATGTTCTGAAAAGCATATAAACAATTTTGATTAATTTATATAGCGCTGTTAACCAGCCTATCGTTTTTTAGGTTAAGAAGTGTTCTTTATTGAATAAAAAAAAATTGTTTTTCTTTTATTTAAAACTAAACAAAAAAATACCTTCCTTTTCAGTTCGAAATTAAAATAATTAAAACTTTAAACTTTGAAAATAAAAACTTGGTTTTGCTTGTCCATCTTAAAAATTTCAAAATAAAACTCAATTTTTCGATTTTTTATTTAACTGAACTTTATTACTAAAAACCATAGACGCTAAAACCAATATTTGTTCTCAATACTTTCTCAGTCTGCTGTAATTTTATCTTCTACCCGAGTGTGAAAAACGCTTCGAACACTAAAAAAAATGGTTTTACAGACTGACCCCCTCTTTTGAAAACAAAATGAAAAATGGAGCAATAATTTAAAAAAAAAAACTCTAAATTTTCAAACTCAATTTGTACCTTCCAATCTGAAGAGATTCACGTCTCGCAGGATAGCCTCTCGACACTAACAGCACAAGATTTGAACGTAAAATGCCGCAGGCTCCCAACGAGGGTGAATCAAAGGTTAAACTTATACTAACTGACAAAGCATATTATCACATGGAAGAGTTCCTTACAGATAACTTAATTTGGAAACCAATTATGTAAACTTAAATTTTAAGCATTAGACTAACAACTGTAAGGTTTCATTGGAACCTTGGAACCGAAAGTTATCGAATCTAGCCACACCGGCACCGGCCGTCACGAGACCAGCCTCTTGTCCCCTCAGTTCAATGAAACACTTCAAATCATCGACTCCAGCTCCTTTCCCGGGGACATGAAAATCGCGAGTTTGCCCAGACTTGCAAAACCATTTAGCACCAACAATTCTGACTTTTCATTCTGCCATTTTTTACAATTTTACTTTGTAAAATCCTTCTTTCTTTATAACACAAAATTATTTCATAAATTATTAGTAAATTTCAAAATTATTAAATTAATTTATATAGTTTTTTTTAAATTAAAACGCTTTATTTCAAAAGCTTTATTAAAATAAAGCTAATTTTATTTTAAATTTTTATTTTAAAATTGGTTGTATGAAATGATGCAAGGAGTATTTTGATTAATGCACCTTTAACCATAGACTAACTACAGTAGTTAGTCTATGCTTTAACTATCTTCATTGAACCAACAACCGAGTACTCAGCCAAAACTCAAAACTGAAGTCGACTAAAGTAAATAGTCAAATAGTTGAGTCGATATAGTAAATTTCTATATACTGTACATACAAAAACATAACCTAAATATTTTCAATATGTTGTCATTGTTGTCGTTATCAATCATTTTTAAGACTTAAGGTTCCAATGATTAGGGATTAAGTTTTGATTCAAACCAATACTGAGGTATTTAAATTATGTTTTCACCTTAGTTTGTTAGTTACAGAGGATAAATATAATCGAATGTTGGAAGATGTTGTCTTACAGCAATTCGTCAACCTACTCTCATAAATACATCAAAAAAGAAGAACCAATATCAGAACAAGAAAAATACAGAAGGAAGTATAAATTGATTAAACGTGCTATTAAGGATGTAGTATTAGTAAGTATTTTTTTTATCTCTAAATTTTAATAAATAAAGATGTATACCTAGTAATCATATTGCTAAGCCTACATCTAGGCCTAGCCTACATTTCATAGTTAAGTTACTGTAAATTTAACAAGTTCAATGCCACGGTGTTCTGGCCTCCTGGAATTCCGGCACTTATACCCACAAGCAACGTAATGTTTATTGAGGGAGCTGTTCGGCATTATGAATGTGCTCATTTTTGCAGTACTGTGTATCCAGGTCTAACCTAACTTTTTGCCTTGTCAATTTCCGGTCTGTTCCCCCCGCCTCTCCCGTGCCTGCCACTGGATTATATGGGTGGTCCGGGTAGACATGTACGCCGGATTTCCCATACTTTTTAGTCCCTGTCAAGGTTAAACTATGTATTCGAAAATTCACTACCACATAAGGACTTCATATCTCAACACTTCACGTAAAAAGTTATGTGTTTGTATCATAAATTACTAGGCCTAATTACTTTTATGAAAAATTTTCAGCCATTCTAAGCGCCGGAATTCCGGCTTGAAATCATAACGTCACAAAAGTATAGGCTATATAGTTTAGCATTTGAATTGGTTTGTAACATCTTATTTTGTTTTATAAGGTATCATAAGTACCTATTATGCCTTGCACATGGTTTATGCAAGTTGATGCCCTAAATTAATTAATGTTTCCTTTCATGAAAATATTTCAGCCATCCTAAGCGCCGGTATTACGGCTCAAAGTTATGACGTCATCAAACAATTTATTTTTGATTTGGATTTTGTTGTAGGCTTAACATTAGGCTATCATTTAGTTTTTATCTATAAGGTACCTATAAGGATTATGATTTGGGGAAAAAGTTATTTCTGATTTCGTCTACGATCAATATTTGCTTAGCAGACAATGTAATACCAGTTCCACAGTCACAGTCTCTCATTTTTTAAAATCTCAGGCTAGGGTATAGGAATCATTCAGCCTTAATATGCAGTGTTTTGTGGTTACTAATACGTGATGGAAAATGTCCGTAAAAATTCCTTGATAAACTCGCCATCACCAACACTGAATTTTAAATATAGAAGTTTTGTGGTTGTTGTTTTAAAATAGGTGTTAACTTAGTTCTGAACTGTTAAACCATTTCCATGCTGCAAACAGTTTTCATGCCCTTGATGCATAATTTTCCATGCTGTGGGTCTTTTATTCACATTTAGTGACTGTGTTTATTTGATATACAAGTGATAAACAAGAAATACAAGAATACTTACAGTAACATATTTTTGATAAACTAACTACCGTACCTAACCTCCGCTACGTGCTGTAAAAAATTGTATTTTGTATTAGGCCTATTATTTTAAGTATTTGTAAGTATTGTTCAACCTTTACGTCAAAGTTTATTTTAAAAATTTTTTTCAGGAGAATGCAGCTCTCTGCGATCAAGTTGCGTTAATGCAAGAAAAGATACTTATTGTTAAGGAAGAAAGGAATTTTCTTCTCAAAAAGCTTCAGATGTTTAATGGTACTCCAGGTAGGCTGTAGATGTTTTTAGTTTGTCCTAAAGAATTTCTTCTCTTAAAATACCTTACTGTAAGCCTAATATTACCAATTATCGTACAGTTTCAATATACTGGCTTTATTTACTTTAACAAATCTTTATTTACATTTTACTAAGTTGTCTGTTAACCATAACAAAAATGTTCATCTAATATTGACCTTCCTATTCAATTGATGACTGTAGGGAAAGAGTTCATGGTTTCTTTAATTTTATTAGCGAATTTCCCCTATAGGGAAGAAGCTATTACCGTAGTCGGCATGGTAAGACCTAGGCCCGGGACCATGATAACTTTTCGTTTTGAGGTCCCCAGACCCCAAAAATACCATTCGTTCAAAACTGTATATATATATATATATATATATATATGTGTCCGTGAGCACGATAACTCTCGTAAAAATTATCCGATTTTGATGAAATTTGGTATAAACGTGTAAAGCAACATTTATGACTTTAAGTTCGAAAACCAGCCAGATCGCTCTATCCGAAGGGGTATTTTGGTGGGGTTTTGTACCCCAAAAATGGGTTTTTTGAATTTTTTACATATAATTTTGGAAATAGTCAGATTTTATTTTTTCCCATTGGATTCAGCTTAAAAAAACACACAATTTGGTATTTTGATAATTTCTCTACGTCAATTGGTTACCGAGATATTGAAAGTGCTAAACACAGTACGTTGTCTAATGTTATTCTTATGGAGGAAAATAAAAATTTTATATCTCGCTTATTTATGAACATATACTGACGAAACTTGGTATACGGCTTTATCTGGTTGTGAACCATTGATATTTCCTCAAAAAAACAATTTTTTGACAAAGGCTCCCATAGCAGCAAACCTGCATACTCAGCCCCATGTTATCCTTATGGAGAATAAGTAACGTGTTATCTCCCTTAATTATGAAAATAAATTAATGAAATTTGGTAAGTGACTTCACCTAGTTGAGTTATATTGATATAAGCATAAAACCCCATTTTTTTGTGTTTCTTGCTTCAGCAAACCTGCATACTCAGCCGCCATGTTATTCTTATGGAGAATAATTAAAATGTCATAAATTGTTTATTTATGAATGTATATTGATGAAACTTGGTATGTAGCTTTATGTGGCATTAAGATAAATATATATGCATTGGAAATTCGCTAAGTATGCAGGTTTGCTGCTACGGGGGTATTGTTGGTTAAAATTATTGTCTGTTTTCTTGAGAGATTGGTGCCCACATCTAAGTTACAATAACTAGTAAAAAAAGTGATTAGACTTTTTAAAGTCTTCTGCAATATAACTCAGTCTTCAGAAGATGTTCATTTGTCATTTTGGAAAGAACATTTGAACGTAACGAAAATCAAATTATTAGCAGCAACCATTCAAACAACTATGTAGATGAGAAATAATAAATAAATAAAGAGCTAAAACAGGATAGAATAAGCATTCAAATGATTTGAAAACCAGTAACTTACATAAACTTGAAAGATTATTTAGGGAGAGGAGAGCTCCCATGTTAGATACCATTTATTTATGAATAAAAAATTATAAGAAATGGCTTCTAGTGGTCCTAAGGCAAAATTTATTGCTAGAAATTTTGATTTAATTAATCAGAAATCAGAGAAATAATTTGTATTTTTCTATCAGACTTAGAGAAAACATTATTTGTCAAACAAAATCTAAATTGTATTAAGCTTATAAAAAAAAATGATATTAGCGGTCAAATAATAAAAAAAGTTCTTAAAAGAGTGCATTGTAAACCCTAATTTTAATTCTTTGAAAAAATAGCGTACCTACTCTTACGTATATAGGCTAATGTGTATATATTGTTGTGTGTCTAGTAAATGTAAAAGTCAAAATTTGTTCTATGTCTTAAAAAATAATGCACATTTCACCAGATACAGGAATAAAATAGACTTACCTAAAGTTAAGCTTGAAAAATGTCATGATTCATAATCTTACATTGGCTTAAAAATGATCACAAATTTACTTAATGAAGCTTGTTGAACATTTTTTAGCCGATGTAAGAGTATGAATCTTCAGATTGTTTGAGCTTAAAAAGAGGCAAGTCTATTTTGTTCCTGTATCTGGTAAAATGTGGTTGTGCAACATTTCTTAAAGAGACTGGAACAAATATTTACTTTTATTTTTACTAGACATACAAAAATATATTATTCATAAAAAGTACTGGTAAGTATTTGTTTACGAATGAATAATGGCTTATAATGTGCTGTTGAAAAAAAAAACACTCGTGTATGCTCTATGTGGTAAATACACTCCTAGCTCTAAACTAAGGTTGCTAGGTGACAAAACAAAATGGCGATTTCTGCCTCAAATGAATAAAGTACAATTTAACAAAACAATTATTTATTTACAAAATTTACATTTCAGCATATTAAAATTGCTAGGGATTAACAGTTTTTATTACAAAGGTAGGGGGGGGAAATATGTATGATTTACTTTATAAATTATGAATGGTATGAAAGTCTCTATCTCAGGGCGTTATACAATGGATTTGTGTGGTGACTCTCTTCCTTAACTCTAGATTTTGCTTTTTAAAAATTAAATTTGATTTTCTTTGTAATAAATTGTCAAATCTGATTATTGATTGTAAAGTATGAAGTTGTTCGAATGTTCAAGGAATCAATTTTGGCTTGGCATCATCCAGGAATGGCGGCCATGATTTTGAGTAAAATGTTTTAGGCCTAATGATTTCTGTCCTATTTTTACTGTCGTTAATAACAAATAAAGAGTTCTCTTCTTACAAAATGTTGAATTTAAAATGTTTATTGATAAAGAAACTTGAAGATAATCAGTAATCAAGCTGCTCGGTCCACCTGATACTGATTCAATTTTTGTCTCTAGGCTAGATAAATTGGAATTGTGTTACTAGTGGCATCTTCTTTACCAAACCATCTCTTCTAGCCTCAAATAAATAAAAGGGGAATGCTCGTGATGGTTTGGCTCTTCTTCTATTTGAAAATATTGAACTTGGAGATGTCCGATTTACTTGTTTAAATGGGAATTTATTAATTTTAAATTATGCTAAAAATTTAGGTCTAACACCAAGGTTGGTCCATTTTAGAAGAAGGAAAGAGAGTTGAATTCACCACCTTCCAACAATGCATTCACATATGATTTTCATTCTTGAGGTTTTCAGTACACATGACACTTTCACTTTGAATTTTCACTGTTATTACTATATAAAATTTGGCCAGTAATCTATGCATTTAAGATCAGGTGATAATTCAAATTTTTGTTTGAAGTAGTTTATACTATTTTCTAATACAAGGTGGTTACATATGGGTGAGTAATACATTTATACTATAAACACTTAGAGAAGTAATTTTGTTATATACAAATTAATTACATATATATGGATAGGTCTATTGGGTTTTTATAAGGGCACATTGATATTTTATAGGGGCCTAATCCGGGTTTGTACATGATTACACACTTTTATATAGGCCTACTTAGCTATTATTATTGAATACTAACATAAATTATGAACTGTTGCACTGTAAAGAACATTTTTGTCCCTAATTGACCAATTTAAAAAAAATTTTGACTTAAAAGTTGTTTAAATCTCAGATATTCACCTGGAAGAATTTATAAGCTGGGTTGGATCCGATTTCTGCCACATCTTACGCCTTATCATCTACAACTGTGACTTCACTGTCCTCTTAAATGCAAATTGCACAAAGAATAACAATGTAGACCACTGCACAGATCCAGGAGGAACAATCTATATTATTAATATAATATTTTTGTTTGGCAATTTTTTACCCATATTACTATTATTTTATATATATATATTTATTATCAGTTGAAAGCTGTTACCCTCTAGATGTACCTTTTTGGGGTTTGGAAACCATCTATCTGCAGTCCTATAGGCTTCGCCCCACAGTCCTTCAAAGTTCCAATGTTAATCTTATGGAGTTATATTTTATTTCGGTAGTCAGATAATCATAATGTAAACTTTTCATAATATATGGCTCTAAGTCTGCTAGATTTCCGTGCAGAGAGTGGGACATCAGCTAGTTTTATTTTATCAGCTGTTGTAGATCAACATACAGCAAACAGATTTTAGTACAAATCTTAAACATTTCAGGATTTGATCCTAAAATTCTACAATGTGAATTTCCTGGGCATGGAGTTTCCTTTCGTAGTATTTTAAAATCTTATTCTAATTTTTGTTTTAGAAGTTGAACAAAACAATGTTAGTCGTAGCAGTCCAAATGTTGACCATTCTTCTGGCATCGGCCTTAAGAAACCTCTTAGCAAGAAACGTTCTTCAGAATCTACAGGTAATTGTATAAATAGCTGGCCCTATTTTAGATGTTATCAAATATAGTAGTTCCAAGTTTAAAATAGTCAATAAACCTTAACTGTGATTAATACAGTTGGTAAATTCTTACTGGGATATTCATTTCAACTCAGGATTGCCGCAATATTTTCTGAAGCATGATAGAGTAAATCTGATTGTTTGAGTTTATAATACAGAACCTATCACGACGTGGGTAGTTAATTTACTTTTACACTATTTCTGTCAGAATGTATTTTTGTAAACGAGTTATCCTTAAAAATATACCAAAAGATTAGGTTTGTATTTAGAATTTGATTATTTAAATACCAGGTGAATTTAATAATGTTTCTGTTTGTTGGTGCATGCTAAAAAAGTCTTATTGTAATTTGTACGTTATTTGTGCAAATAATTTCCATTCATTATAAGTTTATTTTTATTTTTTTATTAGAGAGTATGAAAAGCTCAGGTAAAGCAGCCAAGAAATCACCAGCAGCCAAAAGAAAAAAAGTCCTCCAAACAATTCCATTGGATATCACTGGACGGCCAAAGTTTCCAATCAAGTTGGGAGATTTAACTGTCCACAGCTTGGGAGAGGTTAGTAGTTTTTCAGATTTTGGTTTTGGCAAAAGGATCAAAAAGTGAATATGTCAAAATTGTATTTTCAACGTACACAACAGGCTAAGATGACCCAATTTCAGGCTTATGTTTTCCTGTACAGTATTGGACAGCTCATCCGTGTATCCTCTGACCAATTTTTACTTTTGAAATTCAGCTCTCTACCTTGTTAAAATCAAGCAAACATAACAAAAACATAAAACTAATGTATTCCTTTAAATTGTTATTAATGTATAATCTGAAAGTCAATTTAATGATTGATACATTTATCAACATCTTGTACTGTCGCTTTACTTAAGCGAATGACACAAAGTTTAATATAATAAGACTTATACAGACATATAGGCCAATTTTCTAATGTTTTACAGCTGTAAAAAAAACTTGACAAAGTTTTACAGCGTGTGGTTTGTTAGGGAGCCTGACACAGCTCTGTTAAAGCTTATAAATCTTCAAAATTGCAAATACCATTAAGAACAGACAATTTTATGTCTAGAAACATATTGTATTTCTAGTTTTCTTCTGTCATTAGTTCCTTGAACAGTGAAGAGACAAAAATAACTCCTGAAGCAAACAAAACTTTAACTTCATCACTATCTTCAAAACCTGCACATTAAGAACAAAAACTCCAAATTAACATGTTACAATATTTATTTTTAAATGCTTTTTTGGTCGTAATAGGTTAAAATTAGCTAACTTTATTATTAACATGTTATAGTTTTGTGTTATGTAGGCTAATATATAGGCTACTTGAATACATTTTTGAGGTTAGCTACCCTTTTAGAGATGGGCTTTAGAATAATGAATATTTTGCCTTAGGTGCTCTTCTCAAGAACTTTCATTAAGTAATTCTTGATTGACTTAACGTCCTGTCAAAATAACATGGTGAAGTTTAATAAAAAGATATTTGTTTCAAATAGGCCAAAACACGTTTTGACCACAAAAATTCCTTCGGTTTTACTCTCTTTTTTTGCTGTTAAAAATGGTAAAAACTAAGTCGTTTTTGGAATTAAAAAACATTTTGTTCTGTAAATTTTTGTATATCTATATTATACAAAAAACAATTTGAGGGCTTTTGCAATGTACTGTTGATTCCCTGGATGAAATATCGAGTTTACCTTAAATGGGTCAAAGAATTTCTTATTTGAATAACTACGTTACCTTTTTTATAATACTGTATCTATTTCTATTTATTCCCTCAGGTGTTGCCTGACCGACCAGAGTACCACACTGACGACTTGATATTCCCGGTTGGCTACTGTTCCACTCGCACTTATGGCAGCCTGAAGGATCCAGAGAGACAGTGTGTGTACACCTGCACCATCTTGGACGGTGGGCCGCGCCCCAGGTAATACACATTGCATAGTAACTTGCTTGCCAGTTGACAAGTTTACCAAAAATACATTCAGTTTCCACCAAAAATTAAACTCCTGAAACCGCCTCTGGTCAGCGGCCACCTCATTGCATAGACATTCACTCTGTTAGTAGCCAGATATCAAAACTAAACTTACCATTGAAAATTAGGGAATTTATCAAACAACAATAATGTATTGTTCAATGTGAAAAAATGCCTTATTGTTATTAGGAAAACAATCCTGAGGGGATGCTAATGAACAACTAATGTCTTGATATGGCTTGCAGATTTTGTGATTTTTGTGAGTATTATTGTGGGTTAGCAAAATATTTTTTTGACTTGGGAGTGCTGAATAATTGTAATGCGTATTAACTTAGTAATGAGAAAAATATAAATATTCATATAAGTTAATGATCGTTCAAATTATTCAGCTCGAGTCAAAAGGTATTTTGGACTGGAACAAGATCTTTTGGATTTCCTTGAAAAATTGTTTTTGTCTCAGTAATTGAATGATTCACTAAAGAAAGGAAAAGATAAGTATGAGTTTTAGTATTTTGGGTAGTGCCTTTATCAGAATGTGTCTTGCTAATGCTTGAACTAGTGAGCCACGAAGTCACCAAATCCATGCCATCTCTGTCACAGGACAAGCCGCCAAGCAAAGATGCTAAATGTATCAGTGATAATGTGATTATTTGACATTGGTAAAAACTAGATTAGGTTTTTAAAAACAAGGACAAATTTTAATATGATGACAGCCTATTTATTAAAAGACCGGAATCACCGATGTTAAAAAGTAGCAGACATCACAACTACTATTAGGCCTAGCACGACTTAGGCAATGAAACAATGCCTCAGTAGGCTTTCTCTTTATGAGTTAACCAAAAACATCCATGCCCAAAGAATTTCCTTTGTTTTATAAATTTACAAACTAGTTTGAACTTTTATTGTTTACTAAAAAATAGAAACCTTGTTTAGTTTGTCACCGAAATGTAAACATACAACATAACCTTAAAGCTTGCATTTCAGACATTCAGCGATTTCACTATCGGCTTTGTTCTTTTTAAAGAATTTCCATATAATGCTATTCTTTTTCGGTTCCATTTTTAAGAAATGAATTTAACAAAATCAAATAATAACCGAACGATGAAACCTGTGTAAATATATAATAGATAACTAAGCGATGGTTTTGTGAATCCGCCGTCACTGCTTTGCGTCATCGTAATACACAACGAGCTCAATATATCTAGAGGTCTCGTCCGGGGGTTAAAGAGTGAAGTATTTTCTTACAGTATGAAAGCGCTAGATGGAAGAAGTTCTGTTTGCTTAATGGAACTTTGGAATAACAACTTACTTTATGGGAGCTTGCTCCTCGAATCTTTAGATGTTGATACAATCGGATATTGAATATCGACTGTAAATTATTGACTTATTCGCCACTTCGCCAGAAATCCACTTCTGTTGTCTTGTTGTCTGCGTCCATCCCATGAATCATCGAGTTGCAATGTTGTTTAAATTTGCGATTGTTTACATCAAAAACAATCGCTGTCACACATTTCTCTTTAAAGACCGTAGTCGTTCTTTGTTTGCTACAATGATGTACGATTCGGCCATGTATTATTTTCATGTAATATTTGATACAATACATCGCGAATCTACACAAATATCGTATCGATCCATTGAAACGTACCGATTACCGAAACCGAAAAACAAAGCGACAGGCATTGCGTCACGTCATCTTGAACGACGTCGTCAGAGTCAAAGTGTTTAGTAATGGTTCAAACGTATTTATTGATTGGTTTCTGACTTTTTATCCCCAGATATATAGTCTATCCGAGTAAGTCGGATTTATACTCGATATAAAGATAACTCTTAACTTCGGGATGTCACAAGAAACTACACTTACACCTCATCCTTCAATAGACCTATCTCCACCACCATCACAAACAACTCAACATCTCAGTGTTGGTGTTAGTGTTGTTCAAAAGCAGAGTAACCCACAACAGACTGACTGCCAAACACACACAACTAGTGAGAGTGAAAGTTATGTATTCCCCATTTCCCATTTCTCCCATTTCTGGCGAAAATTATGTTTGTCGTCAACAGCAGGGAAAATATGTATATAATGTAAATAGCTTAAGTAGTAATTTTTGTGATAATAATGAAAATATGCCTGTCTCTGCTTTAAGCTTCACTGTGACAATGCTTCCTTCAGGGACTTAGATTTTAGAGGTCAAATTTTTGCGAAGGATAAGCTATTTAAAATACAGTTTAAAAACAATAAAAAAATAAAACTTTTTCATCAAAATATACAGAATTTATCGACAAAAATAGAAAATCTATAAATTGTATTAGACGAGATTAAACCTGATGTCCTTGTGTTAACAGAACACAACATGTCTTCAGATGAGCTTAGTAGGTTCAATTTAAAGGGTTATGATATAAATTCAAGCTATTCTAGACAAAAAGTAAAAAGCGGGGGAGGGGGGGTTCTTATTTAATCTAGATTGGGGTTAAAGTGGAGACAGATAAATTATGATCAATCAAATTATACAGGGTCTCCGAAAAAGAATGACGGGATTTTGAACGGCCGTTGCTTGGGGACTATTCAAGATAACTAAACGATTTAAACGTCAAATAGAAGAGAAAAGAGCTAAGTTTTTTTTTTCATACCTTAATATGTTTCGATGTGAGCTCCATTTGTTGCTCTGCATACATCTAAGCGATATTCGATTTCTCGCCATGTGTTGTGAAGCATCTCTGGTGTCACAGTTGCGATCGCTTCCGAAATTCGCCCACACAGATGTGGAAAATCACGAATTTTCTCAGCATAAACAATGTTCTTTACGTAACTCCACAAAAAAAAGTCCAAATGGGTCAAATCAGGACTCCTGGGAGGCCAGGGAATAGGCGCACCCCTGCCTATCCAACTATTTTGAAACTTGTTGTTAAGTGTGTCGCGCACGTAGGGTGATAGGGCCTTTCTTTTTCGCCAAAAAAACAATAAATGACATAATTTATTTAGATATGCTAGAACAATTTTGTTTCCTCAAATTGAAGAAATTGAAGAACAAGCCGGTGAACGAGTGATTTTGATGCAGGACGGCACCCCCCCCCCCTCATTACCTTCGGGAAGTGCGCGACACACTTAACAACAAATTTCCAAATGGTTGGATAGGCAGGGGTGCGCCTATTCCCTGGCCTCCCAGGAGTCCTGATTTGAGCCCTTTGGACTTTTTTTGTGGGGTTACGTAAAGAACATTGTTTATGCTGAGAAAATTCGTGATTTGCCACATCTGTGTGGGCAAATTTCGGAAGCGATCGCAACTGTGACACCAGAGATGCTTCACAACACTTGGCGAGAAATCGAATATCGCTTAGATGTATGCAGAGCAACAAATGGAGCTCACATCGAAACATATTAAGGTATGAAAAAACTTAGTTCTTTTCTCTTCTATTTGACGTTTAAATCGTTTAGTTATCTTGAATAGTCCCTAAGACACGGCCGTTCGAAATCCCGTCATTCATTTTCGGAAACCCTGTATATGATCAAATTTTTAGAACAACTAAAGGAGGATAAATTATTAGAATTTTGTTGTTCCAAGTACATTTGTGACAAAGAAGAATTGCTTTTGGTCGGAATTTATAGATCATCAAGTGGTAATATCAATGAATTTTTGTATGGGTTAGGCATTATTTGTGATTTTGTATTATCAAGAATTAAAAAATAATGATCGCTGGAGACTTAAATGTAAGTGTTTTAGACAATGAAACAAGTAGTCAGAGTTAAAAATTTGTTGAAATCTCATGGATTGAAAAATTTAGTAGATTTCCCAACACGGGTCACAGCTGATTCCGAAACAGCTATTGATAATATTTTAACAAGTATTCCGACACATGTCTTGAGCGTGTCGGGATTAATAACAGAGTTGTCAGATCACGATGGGTAAGCTTTGGAAATTTGCAATTTTATGTATAACTCCCAAAATAATAAAGCAATTAAAAAAAAAAAACTAGAAAGTTTTCAGAAGAAAACTTAAGCTTATTTTATAAGTTTTTAGAGAAAGAAAACTGGAATGATGTATTTATGGTACCTGTTGATAAAAAATATGAAATTTTTAATAATTCTTGAATGTATTACTTTATGTTTTGAAAAAAGAGGTAAAAATTATCAATAATCAAAAATCTTGGATGAATGCGGAAATTAAAGCTGTAAAACAAAACAAATATTCAGATGTGAGCCATACTGCAAGAAAAACTCGGGATAAAAGTTTTTTTTTTCAAAGATAAGAGAGAGTAAGAAGGTATTAAATAAAAAGATTATTGAAACTAAAAAGCACTTCTTCGACACACAAACTAGCAATTCTAGTAATGTAAATAAAACCACTTGGAACATAGTTAATGGTGAGGTATCAAACAAAAGCCAGGCACCAACTAATGATATTAATTTTGAATTAGGTAGTAAAATGATAACTGATCCAAATCATATCGCCAATCTATTTAATGATTATTTCACCGATTTCGTAGATGCAAGGTGCAAAACACAGTCACTAAATAATCTACTAGATTTTAATTGTGCCTCAGAAAATGATTTTTTAAATATTAAAACGTTTAAATGTACTCCTTTAGAGGAAAAATAAAAGCATTTTTAATCACTCAAAAACAAAATGTCAAGCGGGTATGACGAAATTCCAGTTAAGGTATTAAAGCATGTAGGTGACACCTTGTTGAAACCACTTGCACATTTAGTAAATTCCTCTTTTGTTTCTGGCTTATTTCCAAACCAACTGAAAATTTCAAAAGTAATCCCATTGCATAAAAAGGGTGAGGTTACAGAAATCTCCAATTACCACTGACCTGTTTCACTTCTTCCATGTATATCAAAAATATATGAGAGGGCAATGCACACTAGTTTAGTAGAGTTTTTAGAGGAACATAACTTATTTGATAATTCGGAGCTCGGGTTTAGAAAAGGTAGTTCTGTAATAACAGCAGCAGTTGATTTTCTTGAATCTATTATAGAATCCATTGATAAGAACGAAAATGTATTAGGAATTTATATGGATCTCTCAAAGGCTTTTGACAGTGTATGCCATTTAACTTTGTTAAAAAAACTGAAAGCACTTGGTATTAAAGGGAGTAGTCTAAAATGATTTGACTCCTATTTAGATGGGCGAAGTCAATTTGTTGAAATAAAATCAAATAATAACAACTTTTTAGTATAACAAATTTATTAAAACGTAACATTAAGTGGGGAGTACCTCAAGGTTCAATATTAGGCCCAATTTTATTTCTATGTTATGTAAAGGCATTATTAAGTGTGGATTTTGAAAAATATACTTGATAAGATCAAACAGATACAGATTTATTATTGTTTGTATTTTTAAACTAATAAATATTGTTAACTACTGTTCGGTGTAGTTTAGAGAGTTAGGTGTTTAGAGATCTTTAACCTATTAAATATCCAGATAACCTATTAAATATTCAGAGTTTTGGATAATATTTATTGCTATTAGCCATTGCTAGTATTAACTACTATTATCATGATTGTAGATTTTATCACACTTTCAAGATTTTAAAAAGCATTTAATTTACATAGACGTATCTTAAATGACATTAAAACACAATATTGTAGTATAAAAATGTTAATAAACCTTTATTATATTTCTAATATTCAATTTATTGAATCCCTTTGTTTTAACCGTGGTTTTGGGTTATCCGTGACCCTCCAACCGGTCATTACCCCGAATAATCGGGAGTTGACTGTAAATATATATATATATATATATAAAACAATTTGAACGGTTGGTGTTTTTGGTATCTGGGGACCTCAAAACAAAAAGTTATCGTGGTCTCGGGCTTAAGTCTTACCATGAGACCTACGGTAATAGCTTCTTCCCTATGGGGGAAATTCGCTAAAATTTGAACGAATGGTGTTTTTGGCATCTTGGGGCCTCAAAACGAAAAGTTATCATGGTCTTGGGCTTAAGTCTTACCATGCCACCTACGGTAATAGCTAATTCGCTAAAATCAACAAAAAATCACAGATTCAACTACTCATTTCAGAAGCTTAGCACTCAAAGGGTTAAAGAGAGCGGTCCAAACCCTGGTCTTGTTACTATCCAAGGTCGACCTGATCTTAGAAATCATCATTAGTTAATAGTTCATTGTCAAGTGGCATCTGGGTACAGTATCAAACCATTACATTTTCAGATTTTACTCATAGCCGATCTTGCTAACCTCATATTACGAGGCGAGCTCTAGCCATTCTAACTAATACTAATTGTTAAAACTAAAACTAAAACTAACACTACATAAAGATACAAAATAAAAAAATACCAATTTTCTGAATTAGTATTCTAAAGGTTTGTTTCCACTATGCCTGTGATTCTGTGAAATATTACACACGACGTTGCATGCCTCTTGCAACGTGTGTCTTCCGGATTGCCCCATGCGCTTTGCCTCTGTTTTCACTATCCATGCACTAATTGCAGTCAGTTTGAGAATGCCTCCAGAGCGACAAGTGCATGCTGCTGGTGTCACTGTAGCCATTATGATAATTTTAAGTCGGAGAAAAGAAGGAAAAGACCTGATATAATATTTGTCAATACCCCATAATAAATAAACTAGGAAAATTAATTATTTTCTGTACAAACATGGATACAACAATAAGTAGTCCAAAAGATAATGTGTAACTAATGTCCAACTAATGTAACTAATGTGTAAACAGAAAGACCAAACCTGAAGGCAGATGGAAATGTAAATCATAGAGATCCGCTCAACTACTAGTGAGGCACGGGTGTTGGAAGATGCTTCCCGTCGCTCTTTGGGAGCACATATGCCTACTTGCAGCTACCCGTGCAACTATTTATGGGGCATGGGGCTCTGCATGAAACACCTTGCGCCTAAGTACAAGGCACAAGACGCATGAAAAAAGGTATGGTGGAAATTATCCTTTAGTTAGATACACTATTCAGTTCAACCTTGTTATCATCAGGTTTGAGATAGTGGCCGACTCGGACCTGAAGGTGATCGGAGGGTATTCGCTGGACGAGTGTCACTCACAGCTGCTGCGGGAGATCAACCGAGTGGTGGGGACGGAGGTGGTCAGCTCCAGGGGCAAGGGGGCGGACTTCTTTGGCCTCTCCCATCCCACCATCCACCACCTCATACAGAGCAGCCCGGGCGTGCGCAAGTGTCACGGTAGGTAAAAGTTTTCTCGTTGTTCTGAAATTTTGAACTACCTTTAAATTTTTATCTTTTTTTGTATTTCAATGCCAACACAATTTTTTTAATAGAGAACAAACGGTTTAGGGAAAGTAGTTCAAACCTCTCAAATTCTTGTGGGCACCCCAGGATTTGAACTGAATATCAAGACGCTAACCGTTAGGCTAGTGAGATGCCTAAACGATATCTGATTATGAATGTTTGAAAAAGACCAGATAAAACAATAGTAAACAATAGTAAAACAATACAAACAATAGTAGAGTCCTTGCCAAGGATAAGTGGACAATATATCAGTTTTCCTCATCTCAGTAGTTTATTTGCATATCCTCATTCTTCCTTCCTCAACGGGTTAAGCTCAGGAATATTCTTCTTTACTATAAATGTTTTGAGTGTTGAAAGAAATATTCTAAGAATGGCAGTGGTGGAAACTAGAGTTTTTGCCCAAGCACTTCAATTGGACAGGGGTAGGTTGGGGGAAGTAATTGGTTTGGTGAGAAGAATGGGGATGTTGGGTTCACGAGTAGGATGGTGGGAACTACGTGACAATTTTCTCATTGACGAGAATTTTCCTGCATAAGGCACAAATTAAAAAATGCTCCTAAGCCTAATTTTTTTGCTTGACAAATTTTGGTTAAAAATAACCTTTTTGAGAGTTTTATCGAGGTAACATCAATAAAAAGCAATGTTTAACTTAATTTTGACAAATGTAGATTTGGTTTTTGTTTCTTGGCCTCAAGTGTTACCTCATTTCATCCGCTGTTGCAGGCTATGTGTGGACCAAGTTTGATCTGAGCAGAGCCTCCGAGGGGACTGTGACGCCAGAGCAGGACGCCACGCTGAGCTACGAGGCTCTACTGCGAACCATCAACTTCTCCAAGACTCACCTCATCAAACAGGAGCCGGAGGACAGCTACGGTGAAAACAACGTCACCACCTTCCAAAACTTGCTGTTAAATTAGCGGTGTGGCGTGGTGTGTACTATATTTACAAAATAAAATGTTTTGTACGACAGTAGATTTTTGCGTAGTCCTTATTTGTACTGAATGATTTGGAATAGGTGCCTTTCGACAGAAAGTTGCTTAACTGAACAGGTTACCCAAATAATAGGATGCAATTTTCATAGTGTGTAGGACAAGAGGAAAAATGGGAAGGGTTGGAAATGTTTAATCCACGGGAAAATCTAGACGGAGAACACTCGTCAACTGATTGAGAAAGGGATAAGTTGTCTCAGAAATTATCTAGTTTATGAGTATATTTGGGTGACCTTTTGCCAGTGATTTAATCTTTCCTGATGATTTACACTTATTCTCAATCGGTAAGTTCTGTGGCATTTTTCCCCTTACATAGTTTTTTTTCTGAAGCATGAAAAAGAGGGGGCTTAGCAGTCTAATAATGAGGAATTTATGTTTAAAAACAAGGATAAAAAGATTTTTAATTCTTTTGTAATATGTTGTAAGAAAATTAGTAATTATAATTTGGTACTTTGGTATTATACGGATGTCACCCTTAAACAGCGCGCTGCGGCAGTTATGTTAGGATGGGTTATCATAAAAATGATAGTAGGACTTTCCTTGTTTTGTTACAAATCGAATGATACCTGATGAGTCATACTTCAGGCCGCCAAACCCCCTCCAAATAGGCCAAGGTCAGGTCGTTGACCGGAGCGCGCGCATCACCTGTCACCGCCTTTATCTGGGCCAGTGTCATGAGTGATTTATTGCCGTCCACTACGTTACATTTGTTTTCATAATGAGTGACGTTCTTTTGGTGTGGGATTTACCTCGAAATGAAGAGGAAACCGTACGTATTTTTATGATAACCCATCCTAACATAACTGCCGCAGCGCGCTGTATATTTGCCGGAGTACATGTGGCAATCGGGTGTAGCTGTTAGCGGCGGCGACGCATTCAACACGATCCTAGCGGACATCGCTGTCTTTTGGGAGGCACAACACAAAGACCGCTCATCAGAATGATGTAAAATTTGTACAGTAAGTCAATAAAAGTACGTTTTTTCGAATTATGCAGTTATCCTTTGTATCCGGTAAAAATTAACCTCCAAAAATAGTGGCATCCGTATAATACCAAAGTACCTATAATTTTACTAACGATTCAGCAAACGAGCAAGGCTGCTTGGTATGTAATGAAATCTGAATGAGGCTGTAAGAAACCTGATTCTAATTTTCCTGATAATAATAATAATGCCATGGACACGCTGAATTTTTGAACAAAAAGTTTATGGAAACGGTTAAATATATGGGGGCTCTTCCTTGTGAGCATGAAACACTAAAATTAGCACAGTGTGCCCATGAATTGCAATTCTTTAAGTTTAATTCCAATAATATTATGGCAGATGATGTTATTAAAGTGCTAATGTCCTTAAAAAATACAAAATCTGCTGGATGGAGGAAAGTACCACTGGATGTAATGAAACAAGTAGTATATTTTATAGCTGAACCTTTATCAATTTTAGTCAATCATTCAAAATTGTGTTTAACCTGAAAATTTAAAATATTCAGAACTAAAACCTTTTTTAAAAAGGAAAAAAACAAAATCCAGATAATTACTGTCCAGTTTCGGTGCTCTGAAATTAGGTCATCTTTATTAATTCATTCACCTTTGTTATGCCTATCTACTTCAGTGTTATTTGAACTCTATAAATTGAAGGTTTAGTGATGGAATTAAATCTTTATGATTTCAGATTTTCAGTCAGGATGTATTTTTCTTGGATGGATACATATTCGCACAGTGCTGTGTAAATTTATCAATCGATATATTGAGTCAAATTAATCACATGCAATAAACAAATACGCTTGGTACTTTGTACTATTCTTAGCAAAAAGGTATCATTTACTTATATGTTACACATTACACATTTGTACTTATTAAAGGAGAAAAAGATATAGGAAACAGCTAACTCACCTTGTGAAAGAATAATGAGTAGAATAGAACACTATAAACACACAAAAATCAGTAATATTTCGGCTAGCTGTGTAGCCTTTTTCAAGAAAAAGATATAGGAAACAGCTAACTCACCTTGTGAAAGAATAATGAGTAGAATAGAACACTATAAACACACAAAAATCAGTAATATTTCGGCTAGCTGTGTAGCCTTTTTCAAACTTCAGAAGAGAGTAAGAGTAATTCAGCAAGAGAGTAAGAGTGAGACAGCAGTTCATGACACACTCTTCTGAAGTTTGAAAAAGACTACACAGCTAGCCGAAATATTACTGATTTTTGTGTGTTTTAGTGTTCTATTTGTGTTGTATTTATGCCTAAAAGAAACTTGTAGAGCACAAGGTTACGCCTTAAGTAGAATCCGGATAATGACTCAAGCTGGGTTTGGTTCCAGGGCTCAGAATTTTAATTTCCTAACTAAACTGCAATTAAAGAGATTGACTTGCCCTGGATGTACTCAAATTCTTATTTGTAAAAGGATAAAACTCATACAGTTATAGGCCGGGTCATAATATGAACATGGCTCTATGTAGTCATCATCGTAAAAAAAGATAAGAAAATAACCTTTCAGTTTATGAGTTTGACAGAAAAGGTCAGAGGTTAGCTAGTCTGCAAGATTGGTTAAGTCTGTTTTACACGAACAAAGGTCTAGCTATAGAAAGAGAACACACAAATTTATCTACACCGAAGAGTGCCCTTACCTAGGCCCCAAATGTGAATTAGGTCACAAAATGTGGTTAGGTCCGTATTACACGGACTGAGCGACAAGACGGTAGTAAAAGAGAAAGAGGGGTAAGTCTACACTAAAAACAAAATAGGTTAGGTCCGTATTACACAGACATAGGTCTAGCAATAGAAAGAAAACACTCAAGTTAATCTACACCGGAGAGCGCCCTTACCTAGGCCCCAAATGTGAATTAGATCACAAAATGTGGTTAGGTCCATATTACATGGACCGAGCGACAAGACAGTAGTAAAAGAGAAACAGAGGTAAGTAAGTCTACACTACAAACAAAATAGGTTAGGTCCGTATTACACAGACATAGGTCTAGCAATAGAAAGAGAACACTCAAGTTAATCTACACCGGAGAGCGCCTTTACCTAGGCCCCAAATGTGAATTAGATCACAAAATGTGGTTAGGTCCATATTACATGGACCGAGCGACAAGACAGTAGTAAAAGAGAAACAGAGGTAAGTAAGTCTACACTACAAACAAAAGTAGGTTAGGTCTGTATTACACGAACATAGCGATGGGAAAGCAGAAAGAAAGAGAGGGGTTAGCCCAAATGTTAGCTAAGTTCAGGTTACACAATTTGTTATGTCCGTGTTACACGAGCATAGCGATAGAACAAAGTAAAGAGAGATAGATTAGCCTTAAGTTAGCTAGGTTTGTTAAGAAAGTACAAAGAAACCTAGCTAGGTAGAACAACAACCGTTAACCACTCATAAGCTATGTAGTGGCAAAGTAATAGTTAAATACTTAATAGTATAGCATTAGCAGCTATCAAACACTCTGTTCAGATAAAAGAAAAAAACAATTATATAAAAAAAAACATTAAGTCAAAATTTTTGTAATTAGTATTCTTTGTCAATTAGGCACTTTACATAGTGTAAAAAGATGTTAATTTTGTTTGAATAAATTACTTAAATTACCTGTCAGATAGGTTCGGGTCAGTAAGAATGAATTCAATCTGTATTACATAGAGATAGAAAAAGAAATAGAGAGAGAGTCAGTATTAAAGAAAGTAGAGTTAACAATAGTAAAACTGAAAACTGAATGGTATAATGAAAATGTAACAAACTCAGGTATTTAATCAGAACTCAAGCTATATTTAATTCTTTAAAGAGGAGAGTGCATTCAAGCAAGCAAAATAGTAGTGTATAGTACAATAAATTATGTATCAACAATTAATACAAGCTGTAAGCAATAATACAAAGTTACTAGCAGAGTAATCTGACTATTAGAATCACTGGCGTGCGGCCTTACTAGTTTGTTATTAATTGCAAGCACAAAGCATTTAAATATGTAGCAAAATAATTGATCAAAATACAGTTGCCTCTAGGCTAATTCCTATATACCTACACTGAAAGTATTTTACACAATTCCTAGGCTAATATGTCATTTACTCATTTAAGAAATTAACTGACCAACAGGTTGGATTTCAATTCAATTCTACTGCACCGTATTTCCGTGGCCCTAGCTCTAAACAAACTTATTTAGTTGTTTTACTGAGCAACTGTATTTGTACGAGTTTAAGATCTGTTTCTATCAGAAACGTAATTTTAGGCAAAATGAATTTAGATCACAGATTTATTTGCAAGTACCGTATTTTCACGGACCTAGGCAGTAACTTATTAATCCTGGCTTAACAAACAAAACAAGTTGTGAGGAATTAGTCAAATACCGTCTTTGCACAGACTGCAAATAACTATCTGTGACTGTTTATTCCAGCAAGGTAGTTTTAGAGGTTAGGTTCTGAATATCGAATCAATCTTCGCTTGACAAATTTAAGTAAAGATTGATAATAAATTAGTTAAGTTTTATTATTTATTAGAGATTATAGGCAAATCAAGTTTTACTAATATTAATGATAATCGTTTACTAGAATAATGTACACAATGATATTCAGTTAAAAGGTGCAAGATAAAACAACAATTCACAGAATAGTAATAGTAGTAGTAATATATAATGCTGCCGCAAATAAGAAATAGACAAGTCGTATAATCGTATACTTACAAATCGTTCTAGGTGTTAACCCTATTAGAGTGAGTCGAGCAACTGCCTGGCCGTGCCGTGCACGGCAGTTTTGATAGCCAGCAAGACGCTAGCTACTCCTTGGTGGTGGGGACGGTGTCGGCGGTGTCTCAACAACAAACTCGACAGCCTGCCTTGCACTGCCGTCAACAGGACCAAACATACCTAGTCGATGACAATACAGCTACGGTACTGATGCATGTTTTCCTTCTGAAAACTACTCCTTGCTGGTTCAATAATTTATTAAGAAGATGAAAGTAAATTGGTGCAAATTAAAAATGAGTGTTTCTGATTTCTATTCTTAATACATGCTCTAATACCCAATTCCAATATTTTTTTTAAATTGTCCATACCTATTTATTTTTATATTTCTTGCTTTTACCTCAATAATTAATCATAAAATAATATAGTTTCATTTGTTTATTTAGTTGTGAGGAAAAAAAATACCCCTTAATTTAGAGGCCCTTATATATTCAACTCATCATTCTTTCACAAGGTGAGTTAGCTGTGTCCTATCTCTTTCCTCCTTTGAAACGTTTGTACTTTATACGTTTTATACAGGAATTCAAGGATAATAACTGAATAACTAAACATTTTGTATATATTTTATTTTGTAAAAATAGTTGCAAGAGGCACACATTAAAGTTAAAAATAACAATAAATAAAACCCAGTTGTACAAAGACATAACAAAACTAAACAATTAACCAAAGCATATTTCTTAATGCCGTTTAACGATAAAGCTTTAATTCTAAAATTGACTAATGACTAAAACAATTTCATTCAACCCACTGGCTTGCTGGCTTATTTTGCCCTTCAAATTCAGGTGAAAAAGACTGAAAATGCAAATCTTTACATATAGGTACTGTTACAATTGCCCTTACATCTTACAACAATTTATATTACTTTTCACTCGATTTTATAAAAATAAATCATTTCTGAAATTATGACATTTATTTTTTAGACTTCTTGATTTAAGACAATAGTTTAATTACATTACATTTACATAAATCAGCAATGCTGGAAAAACAGATTAAGTTGTCAACGAATTAATACGTTCAGCCCGATGTGTACCACCGGTGGTACACGTCGGAATTAATGAAATGATTAAAAATATGATCTAGCAAACAGTAATCTGAACAAAAAGACAAAGCATTATTCCTCAAGAACATAATTCTGACAAAAAAATTAAATGTGCGCCACCGGTGGCCACGGTAGGTCTATATAAACCTAAACCACGAATACATAGTTTAAAGAACTCAGCAAAGCTCCAAATGCACTTTAAAAAGGCATAAAATCAAATGGAAACAGTGCGCCACGGGTGGTACACGTCGGAGTTTTAGAAAGTTTGCCGTGCGCCACTGGTGGCGCACGTTGGGACCTTTGGGAAGTTCAAAAACTGAATATCATTTTCCATTGGGCTGAACGTGTTAACTGTACCGGTACCCCAGTGCTTACATAGAGTCAGGCTAGGATATCACTGAAGTAAGCAATGAGACTATAATAGGTTTTATTTATTAACAACTTTGAGGTTTCTCTTTTAAAAATGTCAATGTGTTCAATTTATTTTAAAGAATCAGGCAATCTGTTATTACATTTTTCCCCTAGTTTTTCTAATGGAAGTAAGTCTGTGGATGGACAGTTGGACATTTTCTATAGAATATTTAATTACAAGTACAAGTGGCCTTTTCTGGTGCGTGATCAAGGCAGAGCTGAATGCGGGAACAATTTCATCAAGCACCAACACACTTTTGTGTCGAGTTATGAACGCTTTTCATTATACTGCGAAATGACACAGGAAATATAATAATAACATTTTGAATAATATACTTGTGAAAAACAATAACCAATCTTTCCTGGACATTTATCAGCTGATTTATAAAATAAATTAAACTACTACAAACTCTTGACAAAGCATAGAAGAAGTAGGGTGTAAACCAACGAGGTTACATCTACAACTCTCGTCTGGGGTAAAAAGTGAAGCATTTTGGTGACTGCCATTTCCCCCTCTGATCCCATTGTAACCAATCAAATCCTTTCTTCAAAAGTTATATGTTTGTCAGCTGACAAACATTTTTATTTGTCAAGAGTGGTTACCACAGGAAAATGGCAGTCACCATGTAGGCTTCACCTTTTACTCCAGACGGGAGCTCTGGACACAACTGTGCACCGACTCCTTTCCCATGCTCTTTTAAAATTATCTGGAAACAGCTGTTTTCGGTAAAGGATGTATACGTCGAATTAGCTATTTTCAGTGCAGTATGATGGAAAAGTCATATCTTTATTATTTCCGATGATTGTAGTTCTTATATTATGTAATTGGATGATTTAAATATTTGAAAATAATAGAGAGATTTTGTAAGTTTACATAGGAAATTATCGGTGCATGTAAAAAGCTGAGCTAAACTACAATTGTTCTACAATTAATTAATATACTTTTAAGTACACAATTTTTAATAACTTATTTTATTATTGCATTTTCAATACAATGCTAGACAAACAGAGTGCCTCAACACTAAGTTACTAAATTATTTCTGATAAGCAAGCTGATTTTTTCTTTGACATTTTGGCCCTATGATTTGAATTTAAAACCTAATAACTTCTATAGCATAAGCTTTAGCACTGAAAAAATGTACACCTGAAATGTGTATAAACATAAAAACAAAACCAAAACAAAGTATATTTATGGTGATTAACAATGTATCTACAAATAAATAATAACTACTCAATTACACATATCTTAATCTATCACCAAGTTTCACATATTATTAGGAAAAAGGAACATGCTAAACAATATTCCAAGGTACACATTCCCATTTAACAAGCAATTACATAAAAATGTCAAACATAATCTTTTATTTACAAAAATAAAAAATAAAACTTATAAAAACAAAACACAGAGAAATATACAAACTAAACAATATAGAGTAGAGTAGTACAGTCTGAAACATCGTCAACTATTTCATATTTTACTACATAATTCCTTTTATACTATTTGAACAAATTATTGAGTATCTATTTATATATGTATATACCATTTATATTGCATCTTAAAATTAGATTTCTTCTAGAAGTATATTATAAGAAATCTTACCTCAGCAATCTAGCCAGTTCAATTGGACCTTAAAATCCTAGTTTCGGTTCCTGTAGGACCATCATCAGTAAGGACTTTATGGGTCGACCAAGCTAAAATGTAACTAGATATTCAGCCGAAGGAATTCGTCTTGATTTTTAAAACTGCTTACACAAACTGTACAGGCAGTAAAACATATATTTTAAAATTCTCAAGCTTTTCGTAATTCCTTCCTGAATTTAACCTCAAACTATACATTGCATGCATGCACTTTTACTATCTGACATTCAGCATCTGTGTAAGCAGTTTTAAAAATTCCAAGAGGAAGTCCTTCGGATGAATTCAGTTGTACTTTAACTTGGTTGACCCATACAATCCTAACTGATGATGGTCCTACGGGAACTGAAATCTGGGTTTTATGGACTAATTGAACTGACGAGATTGCTAAGGTAAGATTTCTCATAAGGGGCCATAAACATATTACGCAACACACTTAAGGGGGGGGAGGGGGTATGGCGTAGCGTTATGCTGCATTATGTGGGGGAGGTGGGGGGGGGGGTTGGATCAACTTTACATAACTCACACATATTAACCTTAAAAGAGCTGGCGCACTCCCATATTTATTCATACCGTTATAAATACTACAAAATAAAAAATATATAATCAGATTGATATCTAAATCAAGGTTACAGTTAGTTATATAAAAAAATACTTCCGTCATACTATTTTAATAACAGTTAGACTAAAAATAATTACATAAAATGATTTGAGCAAGTTCTGTACTGCTTTACACCTGTTTTGTGTTGTTTCAGAGAATAAAATCATGTCTTGATACCGGTACAGTATTGCGCAATGGTTTCCACATCTTTAATTTTTTAGGTTGTTTTGTATTTTTGTATCAGTTATAAATTAAATTTGTTACGTTTTAGCTGAGATAGTTAATTTTTTTATATTATTAGTAACAGTCTTGTTTGTTTAGTTATTAAAAATGTTGTTAAAATAAAGTCATTTTAAGTTTAATGATTCATTGAAATCCATATTCTAAATTACTAATAAAACGATGTTTAATAGGTTTAAGCTGTTTTAAAGCCTACTACAATTGATTTACGTAATACGTTGAGGGGTGGGGGGTATGGTCAAGCCTTATGGTGCGTAGCATGGGGGAGGGGGGTCTGAAATGATGGAAATATGTGTTACGTAATATGTGTATGGCCCGTAGTATATATGAAGCAATCTGAGGCATAAAATGAATGAGTCTTCTTGAAGCATAGTTTTTCTACCAAAAGTACCAATTGATAACTATCTTGTGAAAATCGTACACAAAAATATTACATTTGTGCTTCTTTTATTAACTGTGAATTCATGTTCCAGAATTAATACCAAACAAAATAAACAACTTAAACTGCCATCAAGTTGTTTCCAACTGTTAATCTGTTATTTATTTGTACCTACTTTTTTATTTTATAGTTCAATATCATTCATCCAGTAAGGTGTGCATCAAAAGTTAATCTAATCAATTTTAATTGATTGAATCTTAAATTAGCTGATTCATCTGAAGATAATAACAGCAACTTTAAAAAATATATACATTTTTTAAGGTAAAATATGGTCTTAAAAGTAGTTAGATAGGACATAAAAATAAAATGTTCAGTTCATATGTTATATATTTTAATAAAATATATCATCAACATTTTAATACAAAAAATAACAAAAAAATTGTTTCATAACATTAATACCTATGAAATATATTTATCATTTTGACTCTTAAAGCATATGAACATGCAAACTATTATTTTAACTATGGTAAAATCACATTATTACTATTTTACATAACAACTCAAAAACACATAAAGCATTGTCATCAAAATAAATTATTAACCCTACAGTTTTTATAGATTTATTAAAATAACATTGTATTGTAAATTGTAGATTTTTCACTTTGTCCTTTCAGCGATTGATCTATTCTAGAAATCAACTCAGAAAGCATTTATAGCAGTTGCAGCTTTTTCAGGTGTTTTACCTAAGCTAATGAAAGCATTTGCTAATTTTCACATGTTTTTTAAAGTAAGTCTCACCAAGACAACACTGTAAATTAATTTGATAAAAATACAAAATTTGTATTTTTTAATTTTGCAAATATCCAATACAACTATATATTTGAACGTATGCAGGCTTAACAAAATACAATTTAAAAAATACAAATTCAAGGTTTTGAGCCACAATTTCGTCAAAAGGCCAAGTATCATTTGCACAAACTTAAAAGAACATTAACTTGTCAAAGCAATCTCAACATTTAGGTCAAATTTAATAGTAGTTTATGGTATATTATACTCTAATTAGTACATGCGATAGACTAAAAACCTACTGAATCCAAAGAGGAATTTGTTTTTCATAACGTCATAGAGAAAGTATGAGGAACTGACAAGTTAATTGAAAAGTTTATGTTTATGTCAAATATGTAAACAATACATGAGGATAAATAAGTTTTATAATAATACAACCACATCTGATTATTCAAAGTGTAAATTGACAACCAAACTTGATTGAGTTTGTTATCAAGTTGCCTCTGTGTCGCTGGAGATTATGTTGGTATTAAAACATGAAATAGATAAATAAGACATAGAGTTACTCAACAAGCTCTGCATTAACTATCCTCGATTCGACAACAATCCGCCCGCCTGTTTCCAGAAATTATCTCATTTCCGTCCCCAAGCTCGGTTACTGGCTCGTGAATAAACGTGTCCCTGCAGGTTACATAGGCCTATAATGCTACCGCCTATTTTTTGTAACCGCTTTATCGTTATCCACCCTGGGTGCTGATGCCTTGAGATTCAGTCAAGTTCATGTCTACTATATTTACATAATTATGTCAGTGTTCTGCTGTTCCTATTCTCGGTTTGTGAGCCACATGTATCAGTACCATAACTGTTAAGTTTTTAAAGGTCACTTACAATATTTGTCAAACTAGTTAAATCAAGTGTGTTTATTTTAAATAAATTTCAAAAGCAAAAAAATCTCCGTTATAGTTTGGTTTATTCAGTTGCAATCAAACTCACCCCAGCCAGCCCGGCTGGTTTATTCAGTTGCAATCAAACTCACCCCAGCCAGCCCGGCTACATGACTGTTTACAATTACTCTTCAGACACAGTTATTTACAGTTATGTACTTCGCCACTCTGGAACCTTTGTTCTAGACTTTGTAATGACTAGATGAGAATATAATCCTGTAAATTGGTTGTAGACGTTTAAAAAACTTTCAATTGACAAACAATTTTAAGCACTAAACTATTTTAGTACTGTTTTTCCCACGTTTTAGTGTAAACCATTTGAGCCAATTAAGCCTATCAACTAATATACTCTTTACACCACCACAAGGTAAATGCTTCTAGATTGGTTGATTTTAACCTTGACCTTGATTTTTTTAAACAGAAATTTATAATGTTGTTTATTTGGAGAACATTTGATGAGAATACCTTGTTCTTTTAATAAAGATCTACCAAAACGATAATCAGATGTGGTCACACTACATTACAACTTGCGTTGTGATCGTCAATGAAGGATAGAAGGGAGTTAAGTACGTTGGCGGAATCACCTTATCACAGCTCTAGTGCCGATTGTGCGGTTGAACAATGTGTTGGAGATGGTGATCACAGGCGAAAATAGTTTCAGTCTTGAGTCACTGTAAAACAACCAAAACTCGTCATGCATTTGTAGAGCAGGAAAACAAATTGAGTGAATAAGGTGTTTTTTATTTACATAAAAGAAGAGGAACACAAATTTCAATTAATACAGTAGACTCACGGAAATCCAGATCAATCTAGTCTGGACCAGACGATCTTGAATTTTTTTTTAATTTGTTGAAAATAAAAACAAAAATACAAAACTTCACGTTTTGGCACCTTCAGTTTCCACGTGATTAGCCTGCATTACATAAATGTCATGTAGTTTGCATTGTCAGGAGCTCTGTGTATCAGTAAAACTTGTTGTTTATGATTTACGAGGCAGTGGAGGTTGTCATAAGGGGGGAGGAGGGGGCAGGAATGTCTCCGTTCACTGCGCCCGCTTTATTAGTGCAGAATTCACTTTGCCTGTTTGTGTCTTGAACAACTCAAGCCCACCTCCGGGAAATCGGGATCTTTTTAATTCGGACCGGCCGTCCACCACATTAGTCTAGATTTCTGAGAGTCTACTGTAGTTAAAATAAAAATTGAATAAGACTTTAGTAAAAAAATTAAATTAAAATATAATTTACATCAATTTATTTTCAACTTACCAAACATTCGTGACAGGATCCGCTTCATTGCCACTGATGATAAAAAGTGGAAACAGAATGGAGAATATGCAGCCACTGAAACAAATAACAAAAATGTTACTCATTTAATCTGAAACTTAACTACACTAGCTTCAGATATAGTGTTGGTCTTAATAGACTACAAATTTTAACAAGAAAAATGTACAACTGCATATTGGTAATTACAATTATTATGAAATGCCAATCATTATACAGAACAGAATTGTATGTTGCAGCTTCACTAACAGACATGTGAAAGACAACATAATAAACTCATTTATTTACTGGTGGGCCTCTGCTAAGTTTAATAATTTTAATTTCACTTTGTCAACTTTGGCCACGTTTTCTAGATTGCAACAGAACCCTCCAACCTTGACCTTACCAAGGATCTGACGAAGGGATTTTAACTCTAAAAAAATATAATCCTGACTAAAAACTATATATATTTTTTGTTATTGGTAAAAATTCAAAAAACTATAACCACTTATGGTCTTTCAGTTGAATCATGATGCCAAAATACTGTAGGGAGACAACTTCATTGACGATTGAGGAGGTGGGGTACGTGTGGAACGTTCCCCTTTCTCTATTCATACATTACAATCTAACAAAGCCAACTAAGAAACTACAATTTAAACATACAGTAGAAATCCAATTATCCGAACCCCAATTATCCGAATCGATTTTGAGTGAAATAATAGAAATACGTGGGAGCGCGTGTAGCGATAATGCGCCGTTCCGTTACTATGGCTTAGTGAGCGCTAAAATAAAAGCCCGCACTGTTACCTTCCAGCGCGATATTTTCGCAGGGAAACATGAGTCATACCCCCTTCCCGCCCTGCTCATCATCAGTCGCTACTGTTCTTTCACCGTTCTTTAATATATGGTGATGTTTTTTGCTTAATTCCCGAGGTATACCTGATTATCCGAATTTCTGCATATCCGAATCGGCCCGATCCCCAATTAATTCGGATAATCGGAGTTCTACTGTAACTATGTTTAAAGAGATCTGCTGCAAAGAAAGAAGGGACTGTTATGTGATGTGTGTGGGGTAATTTCACCTCATTTTCTTCTCCAAAAAGTCATTTCTGTGTACAGTAGAACTCCAATTATCCGAATTAATTGGGGATCGGGCCAATTCGGATATGCAGAAATTCGGATAATCAGGCATACCCCGGGAATTAAGCAAAAAACATCACCATACATAAAAAATCAGAATTTTATCGACAAAGTTATTATAAATGTAGTGAACAGAAAGTGAGCGAACTGTATCAAGAATATACGTCATAAAAATTAAATTACAGGAGTTAAATTGAATACAGTATATATAGTTGCTCTTTTCAATAGGCCTACATACTGTACGTATTTCACTGTTCAATGTTGGTTATTTCACTTGAACATCTCGAGCAAAGTGAGTTTATCACTTAGCGAAAGGACAACACGTTTACGTTTTGTACTCATTTCGAACGATAATCTCGGTGAAAGAACAGTAGCGACTGATGATGAGCAGGGCGGGAAGGGGGTATGACTCATTGTTCCCTGCGAAAATATCGTCCGGAAGGTAACAGCGCAGGCTTTTATTTTAGCGCTCACGGCGCATTATCGCTACACGCGCTCCCGCTGTTATTTTCTTGATTTTTATATTTCTATTATTTCACTCAAAATCTATTCGGATAATTGGATATTCGGATAATTGGGGTTCGGATAATTGGATTTCTACTGTACATGATATTCGCAACATTTTTCAAAACTAATAACGTCCTCCTCACACAACTGGCTGGTCAAGGTCGCCCCCTACCTTATTATGTAGCTCGGATGGTACCCGGTGAGCGTGGCCAGCGGCAGGCCGAACCCAATGAAGTAGGGCCAGTTGTTCTCGATGTAGGTGAGGCGGCGGTGTAGCTCCCACCCCATGTTGAACCACTTGTACTCGAACGAGTATAGCGAGTACAGCAGACACATGTGCACCAGGCTGAGGACCTCGGCGAGAACCGGAATGGGCAGCAGACCCACCACCATCGTCTGTCAGGGACAGCCGCAATAGTTGTACAACTTAAGCATCAGAAAAAACTATGTATTTACTGATAGTTTCATCCCAAGTTTCCTGTCAAGCTGTTGCATTGTAAAATTATCAATAGTTAATAAACGTTTCTTATTTCTGATATGTCTTTGGAGCGGGTTATAGCAGCAAGCAGGTCTAAGGGATTATACAATGGTCATCTGGAAAGTCAAGAACATTAGCGCACAGCGCTTAGCAAAGCTCTCCACCACCGTGACTGCGTGTGTTGCAGTCTAATCACTTCCCGGCCGAGTGATTAGAGTGTGAGCCGAGTCTCGTTGCTTCAGCGATTAAATATGACGGCGTCAATCAAAAACCCCGCCACATGTGAGATCCGAAGAGTTATTAGTATCTGGATGCGAACAATTTTAGGATTATTTAAATTTGTAGACAAACATCAAATCAAGATTTTGATTAAAGTGCAAACAAACTAACCTTAAGGGAGAAAATGAAAGAAGAAAAATCAAGTTTACTGAAGGAAGAACCAATGTGCACAACGAGGATCGGAGTGGAAGGATATCGCTCATTACAGATGATTTGAAAGGAAGAATTGAGGAAAACAGGTGCTAAAGTGTTAGCTAATTACATAACTCTTTCGAGAATTTTCAAGCTCCCACATCAAGATCTCACATTTGGCGGGATTTTGTATTAATGCCGCCAGTTTGAATCACTGTAGAAACAAGACGTGTCACGGCTCGGCTCACATTCTGGCGAGGAGGTGAGTGGACTGCCAGACACAGTCGCGTTGTTGGGAGAGCTATGCTTGGCGCAGTGCACAAACATTCTTTACTTTCCGCATGACCTGAAAAAATTACAAAAAGAAGGTTTCTATTAATGTGACTCAAGTTTTAACACACATTTGACAATTGAACATGTTTTTGTGCATTTTCTATCAAAAGTGTGTTTAAAAACATTCTGTCTATTGTTTTTCTACTAAACATTGCTACCACGTCTTGGATCATTAAATAACGAACATTAATTAGTCGTTGGCATAGTGGTCAAGGCGACAAACTTTGAAACCAAGGCAGCGGTCATGGTGTCGGTTCGAATCTCAGTCTGGCAAGTAAATTTTATCAGTACTGTTCAACTCGTACTTTATCGGAAAATATATTGCTTTGCTTATGAACAGAAAATATTCCATGCGCAGATCTGTAGCTTATGTGGACATACAAAGTAAGCCAAAAAGAGGCTGCCTACCTCTTTAAAAAAATCTGTATAATGTACAATTTAATTTATTCATGGTGATTTACTGATTTCAGAAAACATTAAGGAACTATACACAGTTCATTGTATATTAATGTTATTCTTATGAGGAATTCACAAATTTATTTATTTTAACACCAATGTCTGTTAAGCATACATTATACAACGAGTGGTAAACAAAAACCTACATGCTCATGTTCAAAATATTGTCATTGTGTTAGCATGGGGTAATAAATTAAAACAACAAATACTGTGCTTTGGCAAAACATGTATTTTAAAATATATTTCCCCAATAAATTATCACAGAATTTATTTTAATAGTGACTTAGGTTGGTTCTCATCTAAATAGTTATAGGGTCATTGAACAAAATTCTGAGAGTTAGAATAATTACTTTTAAACATTGTTCATGTTAATTTAAAGGTTTTTGGTTTTACTTTAAAGTTTGATGTCGTTTTCAGTTGTTTGGACTGTGTTTGTTGCTATGCAGACTTCTAATCTGTTATCAACTTCTTGCCACAAACATTGAATAACTGAAATGACAGAATGAAGATGGTTCCGAAGATGAACCGAATCACATGTTCGTTTCCCCCACAACAATTCATATGTGTTCCCTATAAAACATTGGACTGGGTAGATTGAGGTCTGGACTTATGGGCAGCCATGATACGGGAGCTCATCTGCCAACCCAATAAACGGATATTGTGATGGAAACGTAGATCATTTTCTAGGGAAGCTCCATTATGTTCAATGTGAGCTCTGTTGGTCACTCTGCAGACGTTTAATCGTCTAACCTGCAGTCAACTTCTAGCCATGTGCGTTGAATACTTGGAACTAGAGACCGCCCAATGGTCGAAATTCGACCAAATATGTTTAGAATATAAAGTCGACAAATATAGGAATTTAAGTTTAATATCTAGTAGGTACTGTGGCGCTCACCTCTCCGCTCCTCTATCTTCCCTCTCTCTCTCTCTCTCTCTCTAGTTTTTAGCTTTAGTTTTTAAATCAAACCACAATTCAATATTATAAAATATGTAACTGTGCAAGTTGAAGGCCTGTCATAGTGGTAGAGTGGTCCCTCGGTCCAAACTATGGCAGGATAAATAAACAAATTGTCAATTGGCTCTCACTTTCCCTCCCCTTCCCCCATCCTCACCTCCAGGTAATTTGTTTAACGTGGAGTTAAAACGGATAGTAGAAGGGTGTTACCATTCCAGTAATCAGTAGTCTTTTTATTTATGCAGAAACCTCACCACTTCATCACTTCACCCTGCACCTCATCCTCCCCCATTACAAAAAGGTTTACGGGGAAGGAACTAAGAGAAGGGTGTTACCATTCCAGTAGTCAGTAATATATTTGATTTATGAGTCATCTGTTATTGCTGTTGTGCTACATACTTATTTGAATAACGCAGCTGTTTATTAAATGAAAAGAAGAACGCAAGTTACCGTAAGGATAACATGTAAACTTTGAAAGCCAAAAGGGCATAGCCCTTCACGCCCAAACACAAAATTATTTGCATTCAACACATCCCCTAATAGTACTAAATAATTGTGCCTAGTTTCATAATTTTACTATGCCGCATATCCGAGAAATCGGTACCACAAAAATCTCCTTAGCCTATTAATATATAGATACCAGAGGATACGGCGGCAGGAACGTGCTCCTGATGAAAAACCAAATCCCAGATTTTCAGGAAGGTAATTCCCAGATTTTCGGGAAGAAACATTATAATTTCTAATGCTTCCCGTAAATCAATTATTTGATTCCTAGGAGTTCATTCCTGCTGTTCATATCTTCTGTTTTTCTGGACTGATCATATACGTGGCAAAAAGATTTACCACATAGCCCTCTGCAGAGTGTAAAACTTGGCTCACATTGAAACTGATCAAGGGACAAAAAATTTGAAGTTTTTTACACATTTTTCAAGCCTTTAATGGTCTAGTTAAAATTAACAATTAATCAAAATCCCAGCACTTTTTTATATTACTCTGTATTTAAAGTTCAAAGTTATATAAAAACAGACTCAATATGTTCATAGACATTTTAACTACATTACTGTAAATTAGAGTGTACAGACAAAAAAATTGAGCTGATAAGGTAATATGCTAATCAAAAAATTATTTCATAAGATCGACAGCAAATTATTTCCGTTTTCCATTATCCTAAATCACTTATAGTTGCATAATAAACCATGGATAACCTATTCAAAAGGTCAATACCAAGATAATTATCTGCTGACTGACTTATCATCAAAATTGTAGGCTGATACATACAAAATTGAGATCAACAAAAACAATTTCAAAAATTATACTAATCTGGTGAATTTGTTTTATTCTCAGATCGAAAAAGAAATTGAAAATAGTATCCAGGCTAAAGAATGCAAAGTAACTCGGATGAAAATTAACACTCATATATGTAAACTAACAGAACTACAATTTTTAGATCAATTAATTAAAACTCAGTTTTTGAAGCAAATTAATCCTAGAGCCCTCAAAACAATGATAGCCAGTTAATCTAGAATACGCTAAAGGCGACTTTTAATTTGAAAATTCTTCAGTTATAAAGTGTACCATTTAAATAAACTGATGATTATTTATTAATGGATTGTAATAAGTAAAATTAATTACCTAACTTGTTGTACATAAAGGATTAAAGGGTAACGGATTATTTTAAACGTACACATTTTTGACAGGTGATTTTAAACATCTGGTCCTCTAATGCACTGGAAGGTGGTTTTTGAAAATTCTTCAGTTATAAAGTGTACCATTTAAATAAACTGATGATTATTTATTAATGGATTGTAATAAGTAAAATTAATTACCTGACTTGTTGTACATAAAGGATTAAAGGGTAACGGATTATTTTAAACGTACACATTTTTGACAGGTGATTTTAAACATCTGGTCCTCTAATGCACTGGAAGGTGGTTCGTTTCAAACTTCGATAATCCTAAATCTTCTATGAAACAAATATTTTGCTAGCATTTTCTATAGGCCTAAATACAATATTTATTTTTAAGATGGCATGAGCCCAGTCTTGCATTTACCCCACTTAGAGGTGTCGCTGCAGCTAACACTCCAGGATTCAAAACAGTTCCAACCGGTCCAAAAAAATTAATTCCAAAAAAACCTTAGAGGTGGGCAGTAGTGTTTTTTTAAATCGAGTCGAGTATTGAACCAAACTACTTTAGTATCGAGTCGAGTCCAGTAGTTCTTTAAAAATTAAAAAACTAATTTTATTTTTTGTATTGAAAACAACGTGTTTTACATATTAAACATAACATATTATATAAACATAACATTTTATTGAATTATTAATGTTACTATTTATATTAACCTTTATTTTACCATGAATGAATAATGATTTAAATTAAAAATTTATATATATATATATATATATATATTTAGGCTAAACTGTTTTCAACAACCGTAACAAACAAAAGACAAGTATTACAAATATATATCCATACAAAGATTTTGGGCTGGTTTATTAAAACCAGAACATTTGATCAAGAAAGTGATTTTTTGACCCCGACCCAAACACTCCCTGTGCCCCTCTCTTACTTATCTTAACTCACAGGTATCCATAAATAACCCACCTGTCAATGTATCCTTTCATATAAGCTAAAAATAGATTTTAAGCTTATTTTTCTTTATTTCAGTCACTTATTTTGTTAAACATTGGTTAGCGACGTAAACGTGGGTAATCGGCGGGGGTAACTACACTATTTTCAACTATCTGGAGTAAACGGCGAGAGTAGTCAACTACTCTACTCAAAAGTTTTGAGTATTTTTAATACTCGACTCGGCCTTTGAGTAGTCTTTAGTACTCGAACAAATACTCAAAACTCGAGTACTCGCTCACCCCAAAAAAACCTGCAGCTGATCATTCCGAAAATTGTTGCAGTACTTAGGTCTCAAGTCCCACAGATTTAGCTGCAGCTGGAACTGGTTTTCGAAGCAGTTCCGTGGGCTCTGTGGAACTAGCTGCAGGTATTTCGCGAAAGGAACTGCTTGGCACATCTTTAACCCCCCTACGCTACATCCAACGTCTTTGTGCATATCCTTAAATGAATAAAGGCATTTTGAATTTGAATTTGAATTTGAATCCCTCCCCACGGCACTTCTGGTCCATCCCTGTTTTGCAGGTGTGCCCCTGTCCTAATAGTTTGAGTTGTTTATTTACACTTTTATTTAATGAAACCTTTTATTAAAAATGAGAATTATGACAATTTTAAACCTATTTTGTAAACATTTTTTAATTCCAATTTTTTGGAAATTTTGATTTGTTTTCTGGTCCTTTGGTTTTCAAATTATTCAAGTCCTTCTGCATATATTAATGTTCTAACAGCCCCTAGTATAAAAAAATATCAGTTGACTGACCTGAGCCAAGAAGAGGAACTGTACGAGGACACTGAAGAGAGTGTCAGCGACTAGTTTGCTGATGCTGGAGAACTGCTGAGGCGTCCCTCTCGTGTACCTGAACGCCGAGTCTGCAATATCCTGCATCCACAACAGCTGGTATTGGTATCACAAAAACTACACAATATCCACACAAGTGTTGACATTTCACAAGTCCTTACATGCTCGGGGGATATTTGAAAACCAAAAGGAGGCTTTGTTAAAATAATAGGATTTAATCAGTGATTCAGGCTATGACAATGAGTGTGAAACTCTAAATGAAATGTAGAAAGGGAAAAGTGATAGTTTAAAGGAAAAGCCACGTCTGTGCTGGAAGTGAAGATTAATTTGACTGCCGAATATCAATAAGAAATTTTCCAACAACAGTTATTTTGTGATTATACTTGTTAAATGTTATAAAAACAAAGCTAATTATTTTTTCCCCTTGAAGTGATGGACGAATGTTGATAAATTTGTCAGAGCAAGGAAGCATATCAGAAGTATTTGTAATAGTTTTGTTCAGGATTGCCTTTTTGCTGATCGAGATTGAAAAGTTTTACATAAATGGAAATATGAACATGCTTGAATTTGTGATGTAAAAAAACTACGCTAGTGCTCCTAGTTTTTAAGAAACGCTCGTTACTTGGAACCAGAGAGCGTTGACAACTTTGCTGAGCAGGAAGAGCGGGAGGACCCAGAAGGTTCCAAAGGTCCACTGCAGGAACGGTTCCATCCACGACCACACGGTACTGCCCGTCGCAGAGCTCTGGCCGAACAGTAGGTACAGAGCCTGACGCAGTGACGGCAGCAGCAGCCACTCAAACAGCACCAGCGACAGCCAGAACACGCCGCCGTTGAGCAGGCAGCACTGCACCGTACGGCGCAGGATCTTGGGCTCTCTGTAGAAAAATAAACATCAAAATCAATAGTTCAGACTTGCAACTCGATGGGTTCTGAAACCAATAATTCAACGGGGAGTGCAAAAAACCCTAGCGGCTGACATGCCTTGGGATACGGTCCGCCCCCTCTGAAATGAAAAGTTCACACTTTTTTTAAACTTACCTGTCAATCACCATGGACCAATAGGTCAAGTCAGTTGAGGTATAATGATGGTATAAGTATAATTAATTAGGAAACCCCAGCATAGCTGCTAGGCACGTCTTCCACAAGCGGGAATTTTGCGCAGGTTACCAGAAGGATAGGAACCTGCGCAAAATTCCCGCGTGTGGAAGACGTGCCTAGCAGTTATGCTGAGGTTTCCTAATCCAGAAACAATGAATGAATGGTATAAGTCACATGGGCAATCCAGTGAAGGGTATCTTAACTGTTAAGCTGCTAGCTGGGATTAAACCTGTGCCCTACCACATGCGAATTGTGAGGCCAACACTATTACTCTGAGCTACTACGTCCGATTGTATGAGTGTATGTTGGTGAAAAAACAACTTGTACTTATAAGTGTTTTTGCAAAAATGTATGAATAGAGTAGGAGAAGTATGATGCCTTGTTACTGAGTGAGACAAGACTGTTTCTTTAGCAGGATCGCTAATTCAAATAATTAAATAACTATTAATTTCAATCATTAGTTTGGAAGAGATCATTGGAGCCCTTTGAATAATGGAACCCAATGAACTATTGCGAGGCAGTTTAATTATCTCCTTGCCTCAAATCCTCAGTTGTATCCACCACTAAATCTGATGGCCAAGCAATCTGATGGCTTCCTACAGTATTTGTGGTGTATTCCACTTTTCATATTCTGTATACAAATTATGCCACTGATTTATGCACAAATTCTATACAGTACTAATTAGCCTATATCAAGAGAACCCAACTATAACAATATATTAAAATGTAATAGAAAACCAAGATCTAAAATAATAGACAAATAATTTGTTAAGAACTTTTCATACTCTAGGTTAAGTCTTGGGTTTAAAATAAAATGTATAAATAAATATGTAGATTCCAAAGTATCTGCAGTACCTGTGTTAACTGTTGGAAGAATTTACGAGACTTTACAACAGCTGTTAACTGCAATGGATTATTATACAGTTTACTATACCAAACTCCTCAATAACCAATTAATTACCAGACTAGGTTAACGAGGGGGCCAAAACAACGATTTCCATTGAGAGCCCCAAGGCAACCAAATAACCCTTCAAGATAACCAATTTTAATTACATCATACAGTATTTCTCAATTGAGAGGTGAGGGTGAGTTTATATGGTGTTAGTGTCTTCGTGTATTCTAATTCCTCCTATGATAGTGCCAATGCTAAAAGTCACAGAAACATAAAACTGAAATTCACAGTAAAATTGTCTAAAGAAAGAATAACAAGTTAATCCTTAATTTAACAAAACAGAAAAAACACTAAAACGTGAGGATGTAATTCACATAAACTACAATTTTATCAAGGGATAGATTGTGATGGTTCTAAATCTGAAGTTTTACTCCATTGGCACGAGTTTCACGTTGAGGCAGCTCCAACTTGGCAGAATCACATACTAAAACTGATTTTATTATTTTTGAACCTCATTCAATTCGAACCAGCTCATAACAAAAATCAGGTGCAGTACGATGTGCGTCCACCACCTATTTGGATGCGCTGTGTCTGGTCTTTGACATTCGATTTAACTATCGGAATCTGTTATTGAATTAAGTAAGAAAACAGCTGTCATAGGCAATGTAATAGTTTTAATTTTGTATTGTTTATCTTCTAACGCAAAATGTGACTGTTTTTAGTTGAAAATAAACTTTTTTGAAGTACGTTAATATTTCAAAAACTACATTATCCTGTAATTTTTAAAATCTTAACGCACTTCAAGTATTTTTATTTTAGAATAAAAACAGTCACGTTTTGCATTAGAAGAAAAAAATACAAAATAAAAACTATTACATTGCCCATGGCCGTAATTTGTATCGGCATGACATCAAACAGTCAGGGTAAAACTTGGGTTTCTTGCATTTCATGGCGGCTGTTATGGTGGGTCTTATTGTTTTTTGTTTGTTTTTTTGTTTACAATAAGTGTTTACAACTAACACACAATTTTGTTGGCAAATTTAATTAAATATCTTCGGGTTTTTTAAAATTGAAAGTTTATACTAAAATGTGTGTATTATTAACGATGAAAAAATCGTTATTTATAGTAATCGATAGTTGAACTTCGATAAACCATTGTTATCGAATATAAAATATCGATTCATCGCATCCGAATAGTTGGGGGACGCATATCGTACTGCACCTAGTGATGTAAAACACCCAAGTATTTAAAACTTGGGGTAAATACCCTGGCTATTTACTCGGGTAAATACCAAAAATTCATAAATACCCGGGTATTTTGGGTATTTATATTTTATGTAAATACGCCAATTAATTCATATCTACCCTTATTACCCACGTTATTATCAATGTATAACATTTGAGTATGTTTTATTGATTACATTTAAGTTACCTATTAATATTTTACCAATAAATAAATAATAACATGGCAATTTTTGTAAAAAGACCTGTCAAGCGTGCAAACCGCAAAGCTGCCAAACTATCAAGAAACTGGTTAAATATAAGACGTTCTAGGCCTATACAAATTTAAAAATGAGTAATTTTAAACTGGGCAAATATAGAACAAAATCACAATTTAATTTCAAATATGATGTTAAAACAGTTTCTTTATGACATCAACCAAAACTAAATTAAATGGAGTGGCACCCTTTTTCTTACTTCACTAACGTAACCCATGCAATAAACAATCCTTGGATAGCAAATTTTCCTGTAAGATTAAAACTTGGGTATTTTAGGAAGGCCTGATATGTCTCTCTCTAGGAATAGTATTTATTAAAGTTTCACACTTGTAATTGGTTAACAATTCCCCTGACTTTCCCTGACCAAATAAGTTATTTTCCCTTACATTCTCTAACCAAAAAAGTTAATTGTCCGCAACTCGGAATGCACACTTTTTTACAATAGGTGATAATTTAAAAAGGTTTTTTTATCGGCCTCCACTTTTCCTATAGCCGTCCTCGCTCTACTGTTTATTTTATTTTTATTTTAGCGAATTTCCCCTATAGGGAAGAAGCTATTACCGTAGGTCTCATGGTAAGACTTAAGCCCGAGACCATGATAACTTTTTGTTTTGAGGTCCCCAGATGTCCAAAACACTATTCGTTCAAATTTATATATATGTATATATATATCTATATATATATATATATATATATCTATATATATATATATCTATATATATATATATATCTATATATATATATATATATATCTATATATGTGTCCGTGAATGCGATAACTTGAGTAAAAAACTTCCGATTTCGATGAAATTTGGCTCAAATGTGTAAACTGACATTTATGACTTTAAGTTCGAAAACCAGAAAAATCGGACTATGGGAAGGGGGGTTTATGGGGGTTTTAAATTTTCCAAAAATCAGTTTTTTGCATTTTTTACCCTAAAATTTTTAAAACACTTAATTTAGGTTTAGACCATGTTATAGAGCTTAAAAAAACAAATAATATGGTATTTTGAATTATTAACCTAGGTTAAGTGGTTGCGGAAAAAATCCAAAAAACATGCTCATAAAATCTCCCATGTTAATCTTATGGGAAAAAGGTTTTTGGCTTTTCCTCAGTTAATTTTACTTTAAACTTCACATTTTCTTTTACCAATCACTTCAGCTCCACAAAACAATCATTTTGGTGTTTAAATTGTTATTCTACGTCAAACCGTTGCAGAGATATTCAAAGTGCTAAACACAGTACGTTGTCCAATGTTATCCTTATGGAGAATAAATAAAATTTGATATCTTGATTATTTATGAATGTATATTGATGAAATTTGGTATGTGGCTTCATGTTGTACTGGTATATTGATAATTTCACAAAAAATAAATGTTTTGTTGATTGTCCCCGTAGCAGCTAACCTGCATACTCAGCCCTAATGTAGTATTATGGAGAATAAGTAAAGTTTTATATCTCCCTTAATTATGAACATAAATTAATAAAACATGGAAAGTAGCTTCACCTGGTTCAGTTACATTGATAATTGCATAAAAACTCATTTCTTATCTTCCTCGTTGCAGCAAACCTGCGTACTCAGTCCTAATGTTATTCTTATGGGGAATAAATAAAATGTAATAAATCACTTATTTATGAATGTATTTTTGTCAAACTTGGTGAGTGGCTTTATGTACTAGTGAGAAACATATCAATGCATTGAGTACGCAGGTTTGCTGCGACGGGGGGTATTTATGTTTACAGTTTATTGTTGTCCAATACATTTTTGCTTTACGAGTTACAGTTCACCTTCTAAGCACCATAAAAACCCATGTAACAAAAGTTTTGATTTTCATATGGCAGTGCTTTGCCTTAACAGTTAAATCAAAAAAATTCCCTGGCTAAGTATTAAGCATTTTTTTGGTATTTTTCAACTTTTTCCCTGACCTTTTTAAAATCCCCTGACTTTCCTTGACTTTTCAGAAAGTGTGAACCATGATTTTTTATGTTCTTTTTATATAAATATAATATAAGTATTTAAATGTATTAATACTCCAAAAGACCATCAAAATAGTAACTACCCAGTCCTGGGTGTTGTTCACAAGTTACATGCTAGTGGTAACCATGTTATACTCTTCAACAGAGTTTTTATGATCATTTTATATTCCTTACAGCATGGAAATTTCAACGAACCTAGTATAAATTCCCCTAAATTTTATAAAAAACCATAAATACCCACGTTTTGGATATTTACCCCATGCCCCAATTTTTGTATTTACCTACCCGCTGGGTATTTACCCGGCCCACAACACTAACTGAACCCCAAAACACAATTTTGATAAACTTACTCTTGTTTCTTCAGTGTTTGTAAATTTGATGATCTTCTACTTGGTGTTCCATCCTTCTTCAAATCTTTCAAAGGCGACCGCTGATCAACTTGCTGTTTGATATTTTTGTCCAAATAAAATATCGTGATTGTGCCTTTTAAGCTGTCCATCAAGCCAAAAAATATGGCTTTCAGGATACCCTAAAAGCAATATACAAACACACTATAGGTTATCAACACTATCATCAAAACACCTGACTGAGATTAGTAAACATTCAATTTTTGTATCAAACATTAACTATATTCAGCCTACTCAAGTATCTACAGTCAATGATGAAACTTAATTAAATTAAAGCTATCAGCATCACAACACCTTCATAATACACTCTTATAGTTCCTATATCCAATTTATTTCCCAAGTATCAAATTCAAATCCTTGAAATAATATTTTCTAAAAAAACCTTATGAAGCCGCATGTTTCTGAAAGTGTTAGGTCCTCAATACATAGTGTCAAGTTTGATTGATGGTCTCACAGGCTAATGTTTAAATTAATGGTAATTTTTAACCATATTTCAATTCAATTGTTAACGTAATGGTTTACATCTTTAGCCTATCACCTTGGAATGCTCATTTACCTTTAGGAAGAATGAATTCTTTACTATAGTCCGATAATCGAAAGAAAGTTACTGGCCGCACGGCGACCGAACATTCTATTTCATAACATTGTGGAGAAGTAAAACACAGGGTTTCAAATTTCCAATAAACATTATTTAAAAAGTCAGTTAAAGAAGTTTATAGCACATATTTCATACATTTTTTATCTTATTACGATGAGTTTATATTGAGAGTTATATATAAAAAAATACCCCCGTCGCAGCAAACCTGCATACTCGGCAAATTTCCAAAAAATATGTAACATTACACATTAAAACACTTAACAGGATTCATAAGAAATATATTCACAAACAAGCGATATTTAAAATATCAATTATTCTCTATAAGAATAACATTGGGGATGAGTACACAGGTTTGCTGCATCAAGGCACACAAAATAATGGGTTTTTATGCAAATATCAATAGAACTCATCTTAGTGAAGTCACATACCAAGTTTCATCCATATTCATTCATAAATAAGCGATATAAAGCATTTTAATTATTTTCTATAAGAATAACATGGGGACCAAGTACCTAGGTTTGCTGCTACGGTAACCATGGGCGAAAAATTTTGTTTGTGCAAACAACAATAAACCACAACCAGATGAAGCCATATACCAAATTTCGTCAGTTTATGTTCATAAATAAGTGAGGTATACAATTTTTATTTTTCTCCATAAGAATAACATTAGACAACGTACTGTGTTTAGCACTTTCAATATCTCAGTAACCAATTGACGTAGAGAAATGATCAAAATACCAAATTGTTTGTTTTTTAAGTTAAAAATCAAAATTTGATTTAAATAAAAATTACATATGGAAACCCCAAAAAACCCATTTTTGGGGTACAAAATCCCCCCAAAACCCCCCTTCGGATGGTGAGATTTGTCTGGTTTTCGAACTCGTTCAAATAAATGGTACTTTACACATTTTTACCAAATTTCATTAAGATCAGACTTTTTTTACGAGAGTTATCTTGCTTACGGACACATATATATATATATATATATAAAATTAAATTCATATAGAAGGGCTACTATATGATAGATGAAAAATAAGTAACATGAGTACCCTGGAGAAAACATTTTAATTAATTAACACTACATGTTTTGACTTATTTTATTTATTTACATTTTGTGAATGATAATGAAAATAAGGTTATGTGTTTAGCAAATCAGCACGTGATCATGGCTTTTATAAGTCGAAACATGTAGTGTTAATTAATTAAAATGTTTTCTCCAGGGTACTCATGTTACTTATTTTTCATCTCTATATATATATATATATACATATACATATATAAAAATTTGAACGAATGGTGTTTTTGGCATCTGGGGACCTCAAAATTAAAAGTTATCATGGTCTCGGGCTTAAGTCTTACCATGAGACCTACGGTAATAGCTTCTTCCCTATAGGGTAAATTCGCTAATATGGATTAGCCTACAATTAAAAATGTCTTAATTTGTGTTTTTAAAAACATAACTCTCAATGTAAACACTTCAGAAAAAGATACAAAATATTTTAAAATGTGCTATAAACGTCTTTAACTGACTATTTAAATAACGTTTATTGGAAATTTGTAACCCTGTTTTACGTTTCCACGAGGTTATGAAATAGAATATTCCGTCACCGTGCGGTCGCTCCACCAGTTACTTTCTTTCGATAATCAGACTATAATTTGCTTTATTATAACTTCACAAACGAATATTATAACTTCACAAAAGAACAGTGTCTGTGCTGTATCGTGAGCTTGTTGGTCTAGATCTTGATCACTGAGTGTGTTAAGTGCCAACTGTAATCACCTGATACAATAATGTCCCTGTTCATCGGACTGTAAAACCCGTCTACTTTACGAATTTATTACAGATAATATTAAATAAATGATTATATATTTTACTTAAATAAGGTACATTATTTTTACTGCAGTTTGAACATTTCAAGAATTTTCCCCCAGAAAGCAGGACAAACTTGTCAGGCTAATATAAAAAAGAATTTACTTTGTTTTAAATGTTGATGTCAATATAATATTATATCATCAAATCAAGATTCTTACTTTTTAAAATTACCTACCATAGGTATCTTTATGTTTATAACTCCTTACTGCTGTCCAGTATGGAGTATTGTATATTTCTAGGCCCAGAGTCAGTAAAAAATGAAGTGGTTGGTAGAAATGTGAATTTTACCTGACAGGAGATGTCTATCAGAAAGGACTTTACTTCTGTCCTTCATTTCTTTAAAAGAAACCCAGGGTCTTTAAAGAGTGATTAGGACAAAGTTTGAAGTATTTTAGCGAATTTCCCCTAAAGGGAAGAAGCTATTACTACAAGTGGCATGGTAAGACTTAAGCCCGAGACCATGATAACTTTTTGTTATGAGATCTCTAGATGCCAAAAACAATATTCGTTTAAATTTATATACATGTGTATATATATATATATATATATATATGTCCGTTAACACGATAACTTTAGAAAAAAAGCCCGATTTTGATTAAATTTGGCACAAATGTGTAGAGCCATTTATGACTTAAAGTTCGAAAACCAGATCGATCAGACTATGGGAAGGGGGTTTTATCGGGGTTTTAAATTGTCCAAAAAACACTTAATTTTGGTTATAGCCATTTTATAGAGCTTAAAAAACAAATAATTTAGTGTTTTGAATCATTAACCTAGGTTCAGTGGTTGTAGAGAAAAGTCAAAAAACGTGTCCATAAAATTTCCCATGTTAATCTTATGGGAAAAAGGTTTTTGGATTTTCCTCATATCATTTCACTGAAAACTTCACATTTCTTTTTACCAATCAGTTTAGCTCTACAAAACAATCATTTTGGCGTTTTAATTGTTGTTTTACGTTCAACCTTTGCAGTGATATTCAAAATGCTAAACACAGTACGTTGTCCAATGTTATCCTTAAGGAGAATAAATAAAATTTTACTTTTTGATTATTTATGTATGTACAGTATATTGATGAAACTTGGTATGTGGCTTCAACTAGTTGTGGTATATTGATATTAGCACAAAAAAAGGTTTTTCTTGATTTTTCCCAGTAGCAGCAAACCTGCATACTCTGCCCCCATGTTATTCATATGGAGAATAAGTAAAGTTTTATATCTCCCTTAGTTATGAACCTAAATTAATAAAACTTTGTATGTAGCTTAACCTGGTTGAGTTATATTGATAATTGCAAAAAAAACACGTTTCTTATCTTCCTTGTTGCAGCAAACCTGAGTACCGGTACTCAATTATGTTATTCTTATGGAGAATAAATAAAATGCTATATATCACTTATTAATGAATGTATTTTTGTGAAACTTAGTAAGTGGCTCTAGGTAGTAGTGATACCCATGTATATGCATTGTAAATTCGCTGAGTACGCAGGTTTGCTGCGATGGGGAAATTTTTGTTTGCTAAAATATGATTTAATTTCATAGGGTACTAATATATTTCAGGGAAAATATGAAATTTGTATTTTGGAGCGGCCAGGCTCTCACACTGATGCAAAATTCAAAGACAAAATTAGGTACGAGATAACTCCTACATTGTACATAAACATCTGTTGTTTTGCTTGCAAATGTTATCAAATCAGCCTACATAAATCAATTTCTTGATGATCACTGTACGTGTTGCTGATGAATATTATTAGGTAACTATAACACAATTTTATGTCAAAACAACACTACCTATCTGTCTGCCATCTTGATCCGAGCCTCAGTTGGTCTGAAGATGGCAGCATAGATTACCAAAATATATCACCACTTGTAAATAATAATTGTGTAAATATATTGTTGTTCTGACAAAAAATGGTGTTTTATTTAGTTACATATTTATATGTTTTTTTTAATAAATCAAATGATTATAAAAAACATTTACTATACAGTATTAACGATACAAATATAGGTAGGGTTACTATACATCCGGGTTTTGAGGAGGCTTTGTCCGGTGTCTCATCCAGGGTTTTTAGATTTGTTCAAGAAAACTAATTATATCTTGAAAAAGTAATAAGAGATTAGCATAATTACATCCGGGATTGCGTATTACATCTTAGATAGGTATTTAAGTTTTCCTGGTGAGCGACGAGGTAAAAAGATCTAGAAATTCAAAAATTAAATTTTAGTAAGGTATGTAATCTCTCCCTCTTTAGTTAGTTCGATACATTATTTACAGTAAACCATAATATAGGTTATTTAGCCTAAACTGTCACTGTTTGCTAATCTGACACCAAAATATAATACAAAATAAGTTAAACGGAACCTTTATCAATTTATTTTAATTTGTATTTTAACATCTGTTTTTCTTATACTATTGCGCGACGCGACTGGGGATATGCCCACTGATCGTTCCTCCAACTATCCTAGGTTGGCCTCATAAAAACCGGGTAACGTTAATAATAGATACTCTATAGTAATTCATCCCATCTATATGGCTCAGCAGCTCAGTGTTAGCCAGAATTTGAAGTTTGGACATAGTTTGATTAGGTCACCGATAGATTGTGCTACTGTCAACTTTAGTTTTAGCGAATTTCCCCTATAGGGAAGATGCTATTACCGTAGTCAGCATGGTAAGACCTAGGCCCAGGACCATGATAACTTTTTGTTCTGAGGACCCCAGACTCCAAAAACACCATTCGTTTGAAACAGTATGTATGTATATATATATATATATATATATATATATATGTGTGTGTGTGTGTGTGTGTCTCTGTGGGTGCATTAACTCTTGTAACAAAAGGTGTGATTTTGATGAAATTTTATACAAACGTGTAAAGCAGCATTTATGACTTCTTATAAAAATACCCCGTCGCAGCAAACCTGCATATTCAGCGAATTTCCAATGGATATATAAATGTCTTAATACTACATAAAGCCACTAACCAAGTTTCATAAAAATATATTCACAAATAAGCGAAATATACAATTTTAATTATTCTCTATAAGAATAACATTGGGGCTGAGTACGCAGGTTTGCTGCAACAAGGAACACAAAAAATGGGGTTTTCTGCTAATATCAATATAACTCAACTAGCTGAAGTCGTATACCAGTTTTCATTCATTTATGTTCATAATTAAGGGAGACACAGCATTTAATTAATCTCCATAAGAATAAGATGGGGGCTGAGTACGCAGGTTTGCTGCTACGGGAGCCTTTGGCAAAAATATTTTTTTCGAGCAAATATCAAAAGATCACAATGAGATGAAGCTGTATACCAAGTTTCGTCAGTATACGTTCATAATTAAGCGAGATATACAAATTTTCTTTTCCTCCATAAGAATAACATTAGACAACGTACTGTGTTTAGCACTTTCAATATCTCGGTAACCAATTGACGTAGAGGAATGATCAACAAATTGTGTGATTTTTTAAGCTGAATCCAATGGTAAAAACTAAAATTTGACTATTTAAAAAATTATATGTAAAAAATTCAAAAAAACTATTTTTGGGGTACAAAACCACCCCAAAATACCTATTTGGATAGAGCGGTGTGGCTGGTTTTCGAACTTAAAGTCATAAATTTTGCTTTACACGTTTATACCAAGTTTCATCAAAATCGGATAATTTTTACGCGAGTTATCGTGCTCACGGACACATATATATATATATATATATACAGTTTCGAACAAATGGTGTTTTTGGGGTCTGGGGACCTCAAAACAAAAAGTTATCATGGTCCCGGGCCTAGGTCTTACCATGCCAACTACGGTAATGGCTTTTCCCTACAGGGGAAATTCGCTAAAAGGTGCGATTTTGATGAAATTTTATACAAACGTGTAAAGCAGCATTTATGACTTTAATTTCGAAAACCAGACAGATCAACCCACCCGAAGTGGTATTTTGAGGGGGTTTTGTACCCCAAAAATGGGTTTTTTGAATTTTGTATATGTTATATTTTAAAAATTCAAATTTTAGTTTTCACCATTGGATTCAGCTTTCAAAAACATACAATTTGGTGTTTTGTTAATTTTTCTACATCAAATGGTTACAAAGATATTAAAAATGCTAAACACAGTACGCTGTCCAATGTTATTCTTATGGAGAATGAGAATAATTTTATACCTCCCTTATTTAAGGACGTATATAAACAAAACTTGTTATATACGGCTTCATCTGGTTGCGGTCTATTGTTATTTCCACAAAAAAAGCAATTTTTCAGTTACTGAAACCTGCGTACTCAGCCCCCATGTTATTTTTATGGAGAAAAATCTAAATAGTATGTATGTATATCGCTTATTTATGCAAATCAATTAATAAAACTTGGTATGTGACTTCACCTAGTTGAGTTGTATTGATATTTGCATGAAAACCCATATTTTTTGCTCCTTGTTGCAGCAAACCTGCTTACTCAGACCCCATGTTTTTCTTATGGAGAATAATTAAAATGTTATATCGCTTATTTATGAATGAATATTGATGAAACTTTGTATGAGGCTCCACCTATACCTTGGTTACTCTTGGAGTGCGGCTGGCGAAGAGTTGGTCGCTCTCAGATACACGATACTTATAAGGGACTGGAGCAGATAGAAAAACTTCGCCAGCCACACTCCCAGAGTAACCAAGGTATAGTTGAATTGTATTTATATTTGCATAAACACCAATTGTTTGCATTCCTTATTTCAGCAAACCTACGTACTCAACCCCAGTGTTATTCTTGTGGAGAATAATTAAAACTGTATATAGGTATCGCTTGATTTTCATCTTCATATCGCTGTTACAAACTCTGCATGTCATTAATTTTTAATTCAACTAAGATTTTTCACAAACTCGACAGTATTATCTTCATAGTTTAAAAAATTTTCCAAATAAAATACAATTTAAATATAATTAGTAGCCTAAATATAATTTAATTGATATGTAACAAAAACACATATTATTATCATTATAGGTTGCACTTCCGCAGACGCCCGGTGGAAAAATCGAATGAAAAAATCGATAAAAAATATCGATATAGGTTACTGTTTTGATATTTTGAGATAAATATATCGGATTCAATCGAAACAACTGAAATATTATAACTGTAATAATATATGTTTACAACACCGAAACAACACTTGATTTGGTACTTTGGTATTATACGGATGCCACCCTTATACAGCGCGTTGCGGCAGTTATGTTAGGATGGGTTATCATAAAAATGATTGTAGGACTTTCCTTGTTTCGTTACGAATCGAACGATACCTGATGAGTCATACTTCTGGCCGCCAAACCCCCTCCAAATAGGCCAAGGTCAGGTCGTTGACCGGAGCGCGTGCATCACCTGTATCTGGGTCAGTGTCATGAGTGATTTATTGCCGTGCACTACGTTACATTTGTTTTCATAATGAGTGATGTTCTTTTTTGTGGGATTTATCTCGAAATGAAGAGGAAACCATACGTATTTTTTATGATAACCCATCCTAACATAACTGCCGCAGCGCGCTGTATAAGGGTGGTGATCGGGTGTGGCTGCTAGCGGCAGCGCCGCATTCAACACGATCCTAGCGGACATCGCTGCCTTTTGGGAGGCACAACACAAAGACCGCTCATCAGAATGATGTAAAATTTGTACAGTAAGTCAATAAAAGTGTGTTTTTTCGAATTGTGTAGTTATCCTTTGTATCCGGTAAAAATTTAACCTCCAAAAATAGTGGCATCCGTATAATACCAAAGTACCCTTGATTTTCATCTTCATATCATCGTTACAAACTCTGTGCAATTCATTGATTGTGTAATTAACTACGATTTTTTAAAAACTCGACGCAGATCATTTATCACGATACCTCTATAAAAGAGAGTAAAAATGTCAGGGAAAGATTCATTTACAAATTTTTTAAAAGCAACTAAAAGTGTATATCTGGGAAATTAAAATTGTAAATGTTTCATGTTATTTATGTTACTTTAATTTTTTTAGTTTCCAGTTAATAAATGGTACAGTTTCATAAGCGGCCACCAACTAATCGAATGCAATATGTCGATCTTAAACATTCGATACATCGATTCGGAACATTCGATATTTGAATCACCTTTTAATAGTACATTTATCGAACATTATTCACTCGATATTTATTAATATCAATAATAATATGCGATGCCAGATACAAATATATTTTAATGAACCAATGAACAAATAACAAACGAAAACTACAATAAAAATGTAAAAAAATATAGAAACGTATACTAAGCTAAAACTTAAGTTATCTTTGTCAGGGTAAACTTTATGGGCTGCTTTCATGAATTGAATGAATGGAACCATGGCAAAGATAACTAAGTTTCTTTATTATTTATTGTATTCTTCAATTTTAGTTTTCATTTGTTTGTTACTTGTTAAATGTTTCATTAAAATATATTTGTAACTTACATCATCGCTCTTAATCCCAGTTTTCAGAGACCGTTTCAACACACTCCATGAGGACTAGTATGTTTGGGCGTTTGAGTTATTTAGGTTAAAGCTCGATTTAAAAATGCAATTCGATGTATCTAATGTTTAAGATCGATATAAAGAATCTGAGAGTACAGTTTCATAAGAGGCCACCAACTAATCGGATGCTATATAAGCTTATCGATCTTAAACATTTGATTAACGAATCACATTTTAAATCAAAATTTAACCTAAATAACACAAACACCCAAACATTTGAGTCATCATGGCGTGCGTTGAAACTCAATTCATGAACTCAGACCGCAGTGTTTTCCCTGGCAAAGATAACTAAACTTAGGTTTTACCTTAGTTAAATACACTTAATTATTATTTGTTGTTGTATTTTTTAATTTTAGTTTTTGTTTGTTTGTAATTTGTTAAATGTTTCATTAAAATATATTTGTAACTGACATTGTATATTATTATTGACCAGCCTTTATACAAATTGTTGATTTTAGACATAACATAAATATAATATCGAGTGAATTAGGCTTAACTGTTAAAATATGATTCAAAATATATAGGGTTTTGATTTGATATTCCTATCGAATGTTGAAGATCGATGTATCACATCCGATTAGTTGGTGGCCACTTATGAAACTGTACCTAATGTATGATTAATGTACTTGTATTTATTTTGAAACATTAATAATCAAATGAAAATAATCTATTATGATATTTTATATAGATTATTTCCATTCGATTGTTCCACCGGGCGTCTGCGGAAGTGCAACCTGATTATAATGTCAGCCGTATCGATTTGATCCGATATAAATATATCGAAATATCAAAACATTAACTTACACCGATATTTTATATCGATTATATTAATTTTAATGTCCAACCGGGCGTCTGCGGAAGTAAAACCAAATACACCAACTTACACAGCACGCTGCAGCGGTTAAGTTAGGTTAAAGTTTACTTATAGATGCAAAACATAACCTAACTTAACTAGGAAAGTCACAGAAATTCTGTAAATAATTTTTATTCCATTCAATAGTTTAATATTTTTATTTGATTGTTTTGAAGGCCACAAATGCGATTAATTGCAGCCCTAAAGGAGAAGTGATTATAACTTGAACAGCCTAAGTAGGCTATATCAAGGCCACTTATGAAAATTAATAATAAAACACTAACAAACAAATTTAACTATGGCTATTATTGATACTTACAATCAACATATCCATCTTTAAGATTTTTTAATTTACAGACAATGTAACATCACTTTTTAAATTTTCACATGCTATTGCATCAAAGTTTAACTCATAACTTTCTAGGCCGTGGTCCGTGAAAATATACAGGAAATTTATTTCTTAACAATTTAAAACAGTATAGTATCAGAACAAGGAACAACGACTATAATTCTATATCAAAACAAATCCCCCAAGAAAAGCGAAGTGAATCAGCTGTTTTTATTTTATTTCCACTCGTTTTCACTTGTTCCTTCCCCTGCGCATCAGAAGTAGAAGCAGACCAAACGGCCAAGGCCAAGGCCAGCTGTTAGCAGTAACTCTTCAGAGTGGTCTTTTTTTTACCTCTATGGGCTTTCCGAATAATAACATAGACTAACTACAGTAAAAGAGACTAACTACTGTAGATTAACTACAGTAGTTACTAGTTAGTCTATGGTAATAATTACACTGAGATCTATGTTATATCTGGAGTTACTACTCTCTAGTCTCTGCCTAAATATTTTCCAAAAACGTGCCGTCAACACTGATCTATTGTGTTGCCACCTTACCGTTAACTGGACCAATAAAACTGGACGATGTCAAAATTTCAACCAATAGGAAATGAAATAACTATACCACCAAAACGTCAAAAACACATCTGGCCAACAACGACCATAAACACAGCGGCAAGCTTTTTCAACACGGAGTGGTGACTCCAGATATAACATAGAGCTATTTTGATTAAATTATTAAAACTCATTTTTTATTGTTTTATGTGTCTGTGAATAATTATTGTATTTTTTCTTCCATGAAATCGACGTTTCCATAAGTCTAATCTCTATATTCTTCATACTCTCCTCCATCTTCACTTTACTGTTCTAATTTCGCCTTCGCCGCTCATTGGCCATTCCATGCATCATTCCATCACTCGCCATATCGCCATTTTCAATGTTGTGTTTTTCGATTTCCAGGCTGGTTGAAGAGGTATTACCGTTTAGGAATTAGGAAAAACACTTTAGTTTTACGAAATGGCTGAATATTTGGCATCCATTTTTGGAACAGAAAAAGACAAGTAAGTTACAGTTTATTTCAGGAATTCATTTATAAATTCCTTCCTTCATTACTTAAGCACTTATACTTTGCCGGCCCTATTCTACCATGGAGGTTAAAGACTGGGTTAAAACTATCACGTTTAAGCCCCTATGTAATTAAACAATTGTGACAAGGTTTTTTATTAAAAAGAGCAACCATCAAACTTTCAAGATGCATACCTATACCGGTAACTTAATAAGGATATAGCGGCAGTAGTTTTCTTATATAACACTGAGATATTAGATTGGTCTTAACCCTTTAAGTGCATGGGCTGCCATTAGACAATTAGGGGCCTGAGGCCAAAATTCTGTGGGGGCCTCAATGATCCTTATTTTACTATGGCGAGGGGCCCTCTGGACATAACCGCGATCCAATCAGGTTAGCTGAGTTGTCTAAGGCGCCATTCTTCCAGCCAGGGGGTAAACTTAGTGCTTGGATCGAGGGATTGAATCCCTTCTAAGTCGGCAGTTTTTGTATGCAACTCATAGTGAGTTTGGTAAAAAGAATACAATGCTACCTTCGTTTTTTATTTTCAGCAATTCTATTCTTAAGTTACAAATTTTTACCTGTAAATACCTTAGGTATAAGATAATCATCACTTTTCTCGGAAACATAATTTACAATTATGTTATTATAGGTGTAAATAAACAATTTTAATTAAAAATTTTTAAAAACATCTGATTATTAAAAATCGAATACAGTTTAATTATTTGATATATATATATCGATTGTTAAAACTTCGATATTTTCATTCGATAGTATGGTAGCCCAGATAAGGAACTGCACCCCCAATCTGACCTACTATGTGCCTTTTTCAAATGCCTTTTCTGTTTTATGATTGTGTTTCTAACTTCAGATTTTGATTTATAAAGTGTTGGTCCTCATTAGCTTCACACAATGTGTAATCTGTTAAAATAATATCTTATTTCTTATTTTTTTCTTCTATTTCCAGAGTTAACTGTTCATTTTACTTCAAGATTGGAGCTTGTCGTCATGGTGACAGATGTTCTCGAATTCACAACAAACCAACGTTCAGTCAGGTTAGATTAAATTCTGTTTTCTAACTATTTTAATTGTTGAAACAAAGTTGGGTACTTTGGTATTATACGGATGCCACCCTTATGCAGCGCGCTGCGGCAGTTATGTTAGGATGGGTTATCATAAAAATGATTGTAGGACTTTCCTTGTTTCGTTACGAATCGAATGATACCTGATGAGTCATACTTCCGGCCGCCAAACCCCCTCCAAATAGGCCAAGGTCAGGTCGTTGACCGGAGCGCGCGCATGACCTGTCACCGCCTGTATCTGGGTCAGTGTCATGAGTGATTTATTGCCGTGCACTACGTTACATTTGTTTACATAATGAGTGACGTTCTTTTGGTGTGGGATTTACCTCGAAATTAAGAGGAAACCGTACGTATTTTTATGATAACCCATCCTAACATAACTGCTGCAGCGCGCTGTATATTTGGCGGAGTACCTGTGGCGATCGGGTCTGGCTGCTAGCGGCGGTGACGCATTCAACACGATCGTAGCGGACATCGCTGCCTTTTGGGAGGCACAACACAAAGACCGCTCATCGGAATGATGTAAAATTTGTACAGTAAGTCAATAAAAGTACGTTTTTTCGAACTATGTAGTTATCCTTTGTATCCGGTAAAAATTTAACCTCCAAAAATAGTGGCATCCGTATAATACCAAAGTACCCAAAGTTGTTGTAGCCTATAAACTAGGTTTTGTATTACTGGATGATAAAATAGGTAAAATTCAATCCATGTTACTCATATATTTTCTAACGTAATGCCTAATATTTTAGTTGATTTTAAAACATTTATTCAGTTTCAAATAAACATTGTGTAGCCCTTGTTTGTTAGCAACCAGTTAGCCAATTAGCCCTTGATTGTTAATACCAATTGAACTTCTTGATCCCAGATTATTGTCTGATAGTAGCCTGGCTGCCATTTGACATTCGGTTATGGTTATTGATTAATTTTGCATTTTAATAGGTATCATACTAAAAAGACCAAGGTTTTGCCCTCCTCCATTACACATCAACTACTGATGATCAATCTAACTGAAATTTACTATAGATACTGTAATAGCCTAAGTTTAAATTATTCGAGGCTATATCCCATTTTAAAACTCCTGTGAGGCTCTCCTACTGCCTTCCAGTATTTCTTTCTTAAATCTTATTTGGTATTTAGGCCTACTATGTGTCGTGAACCCACGACATGCGGATCGGCCCGTGCAGCCTGATTACATGTCCTCACGACATCTGACAGGGCTAAGTACACTACTTTTTATTGACCTTGACACCTGTTAAATATATTTATACATAACTAGTTCTGTGTGAGCTCGTCTTTCGTCGCCGGACGACCGCCTCGCCATCAGGCCCCAGTGTATGTCTTGTGGTTTTTCGTGCATGTAGAAGTCCGCGGTTCCGCCGCCCTTTATATTAAGTATTGTGTGTTTTGTGTAGGGGTGTACTTAGTGGTATTGGTGATGATGGCTAGTGGTTCTGGATTCGTTTATTATAAGTCGTGGAAACTCAGGCATTTTCAAATATCTGATAGTTGTTTTAATAATTATTGTTCAGAGTAAAGAACGAACCACAATTCATTTCGTTGGTTCCTTTATAGGGGTTAGGTACGCTCTTAATTAGCAGGATCGGGAGTTGTAATTGAAAACATGACATTGTACTATCTGTTCTGTATATACCAATTTTACCATTATAACTCTTAAATAATTCAATATTTTGTTATAGTACGTTATTTGTTTGATAAAGACAGGAACCAGATGGCATTGCATTTTATATTATAAGATTTGTAAACATTCAAAAATATGTCACTCATGAAGAACCCACGCTAGATTTACCCCCTTGATATCTCTAAGTTTAATTCGCTAGTTTGTTTTGATATAATTTCATTTCATGTACAAATAAAAGTTTTATTGTTAATTGTAACTCCCGTCTCATCATTTCGCAAGTTTAAGACATAAATTAGTCCCGCAACAACACTATCAAGCCCACGGCTGTAGAAGGTTTTTGCTGGATGGCTGGAGGGAGGGATGTGTATCGGGACGTCTCACGGTCTGTGGCAGCCAATGGGAATTTATTATGATCGTAAGATGTACATGACATCACATTCGTCCGACATGTGGAATGTACGCTGATCTCTTACAGTTGAGATTTTTTAAATCGATATAGATTAATTTTACATTACAAAACCGTTATCAATATAATAGTTATAATTAAATATACTACAGTAACGATAAGTCATTTTTCTTGTAGGGAGTCAGGGACTTCTTGCGTAGCACTGAATGTGTTAATTAGGTCCGAGTTTATTGTATTGTAAGTCATCTTCATTTTTCTTAGTTAAATCATTAGTATGGATAGAGGCTTGAAGGGGCTATTACCTCTAACCTTGCCCTGGTCTACTTCTGATTTCCTTTTACTCTTTACGTGCTGAGGAAAACAAAATAATATAAGCAGGAACACGTCAGTTCATAAAGTAGAGAGTTAATCACTTGTTTTGATATAAACAAAGCAGAAGTTTTTATACCCCACTCTTTTCTTAGGGGGGATGTTTTACGTTATTTGTCGTTTACTGATAAATTTTTAGAAATACCGCTATTTTTGCCGAGTCCCTGGGATCAAGTCCTTATATTTGAGTCGTATCCCATCATCCTGCGATTTGTCAAACTCCCACAATTTTGACTTTAAAATTTTGCTTACAGAATTATATTTAAAGACTCGCTTCGCTCGCTGAGGGCTCCGCCCCAGACCCCCGCTTGGGGTCGCTCCAGTTGTAATAATAACTCAATGACCCTTCAAGTGTTATTTATATAGTATAATATTTTGATTAATTTGGGACATATCCACTCTAGATGATATGTTTATTCAAAGGTTCCATAATTTATTTATACTCTACCGTGAGAGTTAAATTGACAGTTTACTGAATATTTGTTTACAGCTGTTATTATTTCTTTTGTTTTGATTTGAAACTTCATAAGCCCAATGTTAAAATTTCCAATTTTCAAGATAAAAATTAGACAATTTAAAATTGAAACCTTACTTTAGGACATTTTTCTGGGGTTTTAGAGGTACAACCTACGTGCATGCTAAATTTCATGTTTCTAGCTCGTCTGGAAGTGGTCTAGAATTCGTATACGTGAGTGAGTGAGTTACACGTCGGGCTGTATAGTTATTTAGATAACACGTGCCGTAGATGCCTAATGTAAACTTAACAATGCAATAATGTATGGCAATAATAGAAGTTCATAGACTTCATTGACATTTACCAACTAACCTTTAATTTGATTTGTGTTGTTAATTCTTGTAGTGACAAAATCAAATACAAAAATTACTTGAAATACTTTGGGGAAATCTCTAACACATGAGTCCCCAAAAATCATCTGGGGAAATTTTAGGGGCTCGACCATTTAACTTACTGCACCCCTGGTGGAATCTCTCCAAAATTTTCTCCTTTCTTTAGTGGGAGCCAAATTAAGAGGAAAAGGGCTTCAAGCACATTTCTTAAGGGCTTAAAAGCAAATGTATAATGTGCATCCTACTAGGAAATGCATACTCTAAAAAAAGACTGAATTTAATTATTGGGTTGAAGATAATTGTCTGATTCCCACTATTGTGATTTACCTTCCCCTACTCCCACCGCAAAATGTTTTATGAGTCTGGTTTTTAATGTGTCCTTTGTACGGTACGTGTTATTTTTGCAGACCGTGTTGCTTCAGAATCTGTATGTGAACCCTCAGAACTCAGCCAAGTCTGCAGATGGATCCCATTGTAAGTAAAATTGAAAACAGTCACAGAAACTAGAGATGTATGAGCACAGGTTTTGTAAGTCGAGTTCAAGTCGAGTAAATGGCAAAATATTTGAATCTCGAGTTTGAGTCGAGTATACGAATACAAAAAAACACATACGGTAGGTTGAGTTGAATTGGATCAAAACAGTGTATAGAGTTCCATTTATAAATGTTGTTATTAAGATATACTTTTCTAGTCCCTATGCCCTGAAAATAACAATAGTAAGTAAAATAAATGGATTCCTGCTTCATTGGAAAAAGATAAGTAGGGCCTACATTTATCTGTAAATAAATCATACCAAAGTAATTGCATAAAATTTTTCCATCAAGATAATGTACTTTTAATCTTTTGGTATTAAGTTTGTTATAGCCTATATGGTATTAATTAACAGTTTCATTAAAAAATAACCCCAATTTCTTATTTTATTTTCTCCTTTTTATTTATCCTATGTTTTGTATATTATGTTTAGGCCTAAGCTACATCTTTCTACGAATGGAGAAAATAAAATTACATTTAGGCCAATAAGTTAAAATAAACTTTATTTTAATATTTAAAAGGCCTATTATGTGGTAAAACATTAGCCTACTTACTTACCACACAAAATGTATTTACTTAGCAATAATTTTAACACTAATAGTCTTAACACTTTTGCTGCTGCAAAGATGTTTAAACATAAAATTTGCATAAGTTTCAATGTTGAGAAAAAAACCCGATCGGGGTCTGCAGCAGCCAATGTGTTAATAAGAACAATAAGTTAGTAAAAACATGAAGATACTATGTTTAAAAGTGCCTGGCAAATCAATTGGTAAAATTGAAGCTATGTCTTAAATAGAGTTTTAAAATATTACAAATTATTTAAAAAATCATTAATGAAACTTAATCAAGGCCAAAACAAATCACTTGTCTTTAAAAACAGCTCAATGCCAAAGGAAAATAATTGAGCCTAAAATTAATAGATTGACTCAATTTAAATTATTATGGAACAAAAATCAAGCACAAACTTCTTATGCTTACCTACTAGATTTCATTACAGATTTGTTTTTGATATTTTACTTTAAAAAATTACAAGGTTAGGTTAACCTAAAAGCGGACTATGACTAAGTTTATACAGGCAGTGTTCATACAACTCAATCTGAAGGTCCTGGTAAATCATCCATTTCGGTGTAAAGAGTAGGCTAACACATATTTATTAATAAAACACTAAAATCCACATCACAACTCTTAACACCTCAAATGCGTTGACACTCAGTTTGAATTTAACAGACGACGCGCGGCCGCGGACGACCCGTGGTAGCACGGGGAAATGGCGAGAGTAAACTCGCTCGAAACCTTCCGAGTTTCAGAGCCGAACTCGGCTTGAACTCGAAATTTTGAGTACTCGCACATCTCTAACGGAAACCTTATACTATCATTCTAGTCTGATTTGGTTTAGGCAAGTGCATAACAGAGAGACAAGATGGTATGGTACAAGCATACCTAATTTAAGTAAAACTACTGCAGTATTGAAATATCAACAAACTTGTATTTAAAAATGTTAAAGCATATCTAATTCAAGCATAGTCCGGATGGATCCATCTATCTCGTAATTTCTATTGTATGGGAGAAACAACATTTGCCCTAATTTGAGAAACAGGTTTCATGCATGTATACATTAAATGGAGTTAAACATAATAAAATACATAATAAGACAACAAATCAACATCACAACAACTATTCAACAACAACACCATAACGACAACGACCACTCGACTCTAAATATTGTGAGCCAAAATGTTAGAGATTAGTAAGTAAGGGATTTTCAACCCGTTCTCCTGGACTGAAGGAGTCCTGTCTTGCTTTGGCCACAGGGTACTGCACCATCTTACCTCCTGGCAGTTTGTTGTTTTTTCAACAGCTAGCCTCAGCTCACTCTCTATGGGTTCTGGCATCTTAGATGGTTTACGAATCCGTTTATTTCACTTTCATGAGTGGCAACACTAACGTTTAGACTAAAATAAATTCCAAACAGCCTGTGTAGCGCTGTGTTATTGTAAAGTCTGTACAAAATAGTAGTTGGTGGATAATTGCGAAAAAGCAAATTTAATCCTGTTATTGGTGACTATGGGTTTTAGTCAAAAAAGCATAGATTATGACTAGTTTGAAGAAGACATGGTTTATGGAAGCTTAGTTAAAGTCTGCAGTTAGGCCTATAATAATTAGATTTATCTGCTCTACAAAGCTTAGAGAAGTAGGCGGATGGGTTTCTTTCAAACCGAATGAAGTCTAGCCTATGTAGATGTGTGTATGTATGGTACCTATTTATAGTAAATGCCATGTGTTTGTTTCAGTGATCAGCAACGTTTCTGATGAAGAAATGCAGGAACATTATGACAACTTCTTTGAAGATGTATTTGTTGAGTGTGAAGACAAGGTAGGCCTATAGTTGTTTTTTTTTGTTGTAAAGTTTAGTGTTTTATATTAGTTGTGTTTATACAGTTTAACTTGACAATCAAAGCAAAAAGAAACTACATTGTACAAGGAATTGTAATTATAACAAATATTGTATTATTCAAAATTTTTGGAAAAGCACAGTGGTTATGAGTTCAAAAACCTCTAACAATTCAAGATTGATGTAAGTTACACACAACATTCACTGCCAAAGGAGACTTTTTTACCTAAAGGGATAGCCTGAGTTAATTAATTTAAAAGGTATACGGCATACCTACGGTTATCCATTACAATATCAATTCTAAGGCAAGTTGGCAGTTTGATGATCACATAGGCTATATGCTCCTAATATAAATTGTTCACATAATTCAAATTAATTTGCTGCATTACAATACATCAGCAAACAGATAAGTTAAAAACGCCTTTGAGTGAAAACTCGAGGTGTTTGGGATCAAAATTAGGGAAGGTTTCAACTGCTTTCCTCCCAACAATTTCCCCACTCCTTACTTAACATAAATGTCATTGGAATTGATTCATAAAAAAATGATAAGGGGAATTGATAACATTTCTACACAAGAACCTTCGAACAGTAAAATGAATAAACCAGGCTGTGATGTCTTTATTTATTTTATTTTTTGCCTATATATAAAGATAATTTATTCATAATATAAATAAATTAACAATCTTCCTACCAATGTAGGTTGCGCCATCACAAAGAATACAAAAAAAAAAATGTAACTGTTGTTATAAAGATGGTTTCTTAAAATTATTGAGGAGTGTTTCACTACCCTTATTGCAATCATGTAACTTTGGTTGATTTAATTTGATTTTTTAAAATCTTGAACAAAACTTGGCATTATTTACGTTTTGATAGGGAACAGTCTAAACCCTGGTCTTGTTAATGAAATTCTGACTAAATTCATTAAGCTACTTAAATGCAAGTATTGGTCTCTTAAACCAAAAAATAGTAAAAAGCAAATACTCTATCTAAGGTCAACCTGTTCTTAGAAAGCATCTTTAATTAATAGCCCAATGACAAATGGCAGCTAGGTCCAGATTCAAACCTTCTCAAAATGTTGCGATGTTGATCAGGACCAATCTGGCGAACCTCGGATTATGAGGCGAGTACGATATCCACTACACTACCCAGCCAGTGGTACTTTTAAGTTTAAGTTAGGCTATCACCTACTTAAATTCCGGCATAACTTCTTCACCCACAGAACAATCTTTTAAAGTTGTCATTCAGCAAACGGTTATGAAATAATTTGACAAATTTAGAACTGAATTTTATTTCTCAAGCATTAAAATAAATAGAACAGATGTTTTAGTGTTCTAACTGCCAAAGCCAAGGTTGTTTTTCTTGTGATCCTAAATTGTTGTTGTTATTAGACTAGCTAAGCCTGTTTTATTTTAGAGTCCTTTAAACTAACTTGTAAAATGTTTAATTTTTTGTATTTATTTTTAGTATGGTGAGATTGAAGAAATGAATGTTTGTGACAACTTGGGAGATCATCTCGTTGGCAATGTTTACATCAAGGTTAGTATTATTGTATTTTCACTCTATTTTTAAACACATTTATTTACAGTGCATTTATTTTTTTAAAGGGAGAAAATGATAAATCTGACAATTTTGGAAAGTATCGGAATGTTAAAGCTACGAATTCATATGATAAATCTGACAATTTTAGGGAGTATCGGAATGTTTAAGCTACTAATTGGTACAAATTCCATGACTACACGTTGCCTGGTTTTCTCAAATTAAGGCTGAGTACCTGGTAAAAATTTCTTCCATATGAAAAACATGGGGAAATTTTAGGACTTAATACTTTGTATCATTTAACAAACTTAAAGGGAGAAAATTATAAATCTGACAATTTTAGGGAGTATCGGAGTGTTTAAGCTTCAAATTCGTACAAATTCTATGACCACACGTTGCCTGGATTTCTAAAACTAAGGCCGAGTTACTCAAAATCCTAGGTAAAAAAACAAACATGTGCATACACAAAATTGGTGCCCCAAGCTGTTAATACTTACTGTTGTTAAATTTGTTGAAATTATAACTTGCTGTAAATTGTGTGCTATTACTACTGTTATGATCTTTCCATGTTATGTCAACTGCTGCTTAAACTTATTATTAGCGATTTTCCCCTATAGGGAAGAAGCTATTACCGTAGGTCTCATGGTAAGACTTAAGCCCGAGATCATGATAACTTTTCGTTTGAGGTCCCTAGATGCCAAAAACACCATTCGTTCAATTTGTATATATATATATATATATATATGTATGTGTGTGTGTGTGTGTGTGTGTGTGTGTGTGTGTCCGTAAGCACGATAACTCTCGTAAAAAAGGTCCGATCTTAATGAAATTTGGTACAAATATGTAAAGTACCATTTATTTGAACAAGTTCGAAAACCAGACAAATCGCACAATCATAAGGGGGGATTTTGGGGGGTTTTGTACCCCAAAAATGGTTTTTTTGGGGTTTTAACGTGTAATTGTTGTTTAAATCAAACTTTAATTTATACCATTGAATTCAGCTTAAAATAACAAACCATTTGGTATTTTGATCATTGCTCTACGTCAATTGGTTACTGAGATATTGAAAGTGCTAAACACAGTATGTTGTCCTATGTTATTCTTATGGAGAAAAGGACAAATGTTATATCTTGGTTATTTATGAATATAAACTGACGAAACCTGGTATATCGCTTCATCTGGTTGTGGTTTGTTGTTGTTTCTATAAAAAATCAATTTTTCGCCTATGGTTCCCGTAGCAGCAAACTACTCGGTAGGCCTACTAGGTACTCGGTCCCAATGTTATTCTATGGAGAGTAATACAAATGTTATATATCACTTATTTATGAATGTATATGGATGAAACTTGGTATGTGACTTCACTTGGATGAGTTCTATTGATATATGCATGAAAACCCATTATTTGGTGTTTCTTGTTGCAGCAAACCTGCATACTCATCCCTAATGTTATTCTTATGGAGAATAATGAATATTTTAAATATCACTTATTTGTGAATATATTTCTTATGATCCTGGTAAGAGGCTTAATGTGTTATTAAGACATATATATTCCTTGGAAATTCGCTGAGTATGCAGGTTTGCTGCGACGGGGGGTATTAGCGAATTTCCCCTTTAGGGAAGAAGCTATTACCGTAGTCGGCATGGTAAGACCTAGGCCCGGGACCATGATAACTTTTCGTTTTGAGGTCCCCAGACCCCAAAAACACCATTTGTTCGAAACTGTATATATATGTGTGTCCGTGAGCACGATAAATCTCGTAAAAATTATCCGATTTTGATTAAATTTGGTATAAACGTGTAAAGCAACATTTATGACTTTAAGTTCGAAAACCAGACAGATCGCTCCATCCGAAGGGGTATTTTGGGGGGGTTTTGTACCCCAAAAATGGGTTTTTTGAATTTTGTACATATAATTTTGGAAAAAGTCAAATTTTGGGTTTCACCATTGGATTCGGCTTAAAAAAACACACAATTTGGTATTTTGATCATTTCTCTACGTCAATTGGTTACCGAGATATTGAAAGTGCTAAACACAGTACGTTGTCTAATGTTATTCTTATGGAGAAAAAGAAAAATTTTATATCTCGCTTATTTATGAACGTATACTGACGAAACTTGGTATACGGCTTCATCTGGTTGTGGACCATTGATATTTGCTCAAAAAAAATTTTTTGCCAAAGGCTCCCGTAGCAGCAAACCTGCGTACTCAGCCCCATGTTATTCTTATGGAGGACAAGTAACGTGTTATCTCCCTTAATTATGAAAATAAATTAATGAAATGGTATGTGGCTTTACCTAAATGAGTTATATTGATATTTGTATAAAACCCCATTTTTTGTGTTCCTTCCTTCAGCAAACCTGCATACTCAGCCGCCATGTTATTCTTATGGAGAATAATTCAAATGTCATAAATAGTTTATTTATGAATGTATATTGATGAAACTTGGTATGTGGCTTTATGTGGTATTAAGATACATATATATGCATTGGAAATTTGCTGAGTATGCAGGTTTGCTGCTACGGGGGTATTTTTGTTATTGCACTTTTACAGTTTATTGTTGTTAATATCCGCACCATTATTATAATTTTTGCATCTTATGCCTACTTTTAGCGAATTTCCCCTATTGGGAAGAAGCTATTACCGTAGACGGCATGGTAAGACCCAGGCCATGGTATGACCATGATAACTTTTCGTTTTGAGGTCCCCAGACCCCAAAAACACCTTTCGTTTGAAACTGTATATAAATATACGTGTCCGTGAGCACGATAACTCTCGTAAAAATTATACGATTTTGATGAAATTTGGTATAAACGTGTAAAGCAACATTTATGAGTCTAAGTTCGAAAACTAGCCAGATCGCTCTATCCGAAAGGGTATTTTTGGGGGGTTTTGTACCCCTAAAATGGTTTTTTTGAATTTTTCCTTATAATTTTGGAAATAGTCAAATTTTAGTTTTTACCATTGGATTCAGCTTAAATAAACACAATTTGGTATTTTGATCATTCCTCTACGTCAATTGGTTACCGAGATATTGAAAGTGCTAAACACAGTACGTTGTCTAATGTTATTCTTTTGGAGGAAAAGAAAAATTGTATATCTCGCTTATTTATGAACGTACACTTACGAAACTTGTTATACGCAGGGTGTCTAGCAGTCGGGAAAGTCGGGGAAGTCGGGAATTTGTATAGAAATCAATAAAATGTCGGGAAAGGCGGGAATTAATATATAAAATTGTTATTAAGTCGGGAAAATGGATAAAACTTATAAACAGTGATATCAAGGTACTAGTATATATAATCAATGGCAATTGCAACAAGATGTACGTTGTGGAATAACCCAAGCAAGCGCTTGGCCCATAGTTTTTCGGAGAAATTAAGAAAGCCAGTCAAGTACATGCCGTTACTATGGCAACGCGAAAAGGAAGATGAGTCACGAGGGGGAGGAGGGAGAGCGGTGACCTTGAAGGTACCTCTACACTCGCCCGCGTCGTTCGCCATCCCTCGGCTAGTGGACTCTGATAGACAAGTTCCGATACATCCGATCCGAGTAGGTATCGAAACTTTGTTTTCGGAACTCTGGGCATCGGTTAAGCGATATTATCGTGGTATCGAAAGAAAAGTTGGAGTATCGGTATCGGAAAAATAGTACATTTTTACGTTGTTAAAACATATAGATTAGTTTTTGTTTAATATACTTTCTAGCAAAATAAACACAAATAATAACTTCAAACATAGTTCTTGTAACTTATGATAGAGAGAATCGACTCCAAGCTATCTTCCGCGTTCCTCTTAGAGTACTGTAATGGGTATCAATACTTTGGTTTCGATACCAAATATCGGGTCCAAGCCAGTAGCCCAGTAGTATCGTATCGGAACGTCCCTAGAGTCCCTAGACTCCGACTCTGATTCTCACACGCACACGTCGCGTCGTCGTAGTACCTGCGTACCTGCGCAGTTGCGCGCATTGACGCGTAGTGGAGCAATTAAACCTGTAGGTTAAGATTATATTGACGAGTAAAGTGAGTTTTAACCGAGATTTGTCCGTAAATATTGAATAATGCCTGCAGATTATTGGCGGTACAGGTTAACAACTTAACTATGATCTATTCTTATTTCCCTTTACATTCCAACAATGCTTCAAATTTTGTTCAACGGTGAGCGTGAGCAATACACACTTAAGTTAATATTTTACGTGTTAAAACTTTTAAGTTTACTTTGCAATTTACTTCGAACACGGCCGAATTTCGTCGTCTGCACCGCTTGCACTGTGGCCTGGTTTCCACGGAACGGGGCGAAGTAACTCGCCCGACAGTTGTTAAGTAGTATTAAGTTATACAATTTTATAGTTTTAATTGCAGTTGTTAACTATTTCTCAGATCATCAGAAGACCATTAAACAGTGGCTTAGTGACATTTGAACAATGTCGTAAATAATATAGCCTACTCACTAAACTAATGTGAAGGTATCTGTAGCAATCGAAGCTCCTATAAAATGGCATTTATATCTTAGAACACCTATATTTTTGCGAATAATAAGTTATGTTTTACCCTCTACTAATATTATTCCAAATTAAAACATTTTTTAAATCTGTAAAATAGTTACCCTAGGCTCTATAACGTATTATGCCTATATTTTAACAAAATTTAGTGAACTTTTTCCAAAGTTTGATAATAGGCCTATGCCCATGTTAGGCTGTTAAGCTGGACTAATTAAGTTACTTTACATCTACCCTTGGAAATATTAAACCGTGGTCTGAACATGTTTACTAATTAACTGTTTATAACATTTAATAAAGTGGTTCTCTGTACAGATAGGCTATATAGGCCTAAATATCAAATAAGCCTAGTCAGTGTAATGTTTTAACTTACCTTTGAAAAAATTTTAACTAGGCCAAAGCTTACTATCGTCTGGGTAATTTTAAACTTTGATTTAATCGCCAAATTATGTCAACATGGGAGAAATTGTAAAAATTTAAGTTAGGCCTAGTTTTTTAAAACTTAATTAAAATTAATTTAGGTACTGATATAAAAAAATATATAAGTTAGGTGACTTCTTAAATATTTTTTTTGGCCAGTGATGAGATCGACAGGCCTAGATTTATACCTAAACATGTTTTCTAAGTTATGAGTAAAAATTAGTTTTACTTTAGCCTTTTATTTTCATATGCCAACCTATTCGAAATTTTGTATTTGTTGCTGTACATGAACAGGCTACTAAATTACCGATACTGTATTTTATTTTAATCTTCATTGCTTTCCAATGTATAAAGAGGGTACACTTTCATAAGCGGAACGATGTAAAAAACCAAAAGTAATTGTTCATACGGATTATTTAGGTTACAGTTACGTTCAGTCTAAAGAGGTGGAAGATACTTTTCGTCTTGAAATTTGTCCAGATACCAAACTTTTTTAGGAATACGTTCCGAGCACATCGCCAACCATCTCTATGTGAATACTTATTTAGAATTAGGGTGAAAAACTCTGGAAAATATCCTTTTATGTTCTTTTAACATGCTGATATTTTATGCCCTTTTAAATTTGTTGACGTTTTTAGTTTAGTTTTTTAATTAAATTATTTTGTATATAGCTAACCGGTAACGTTTATTTCATTTGTATTTTAAGTTTAATTGGAAAAATATATATATTTATATATATAAATATTTATGTTCATATATTATGCAGTATTTGAGTTTTTAATAAAAAATATTATATTGAGTTTTGGTTTTGTTAGTGATTTTTCTTCTAAGTGTCATTCTTTTTCACTATTTAAATTTGTTTACCATAGTTTAAATAAACGGTATCAGAAGACTGACACATACTTTCTCCCTTTTAGCCCATCTTTACTGAATAAATTACTTTTTATTTACTAAATATAAAATACAAAGCACGGTTGAATGTACAGAAAATATTGTAAACAAGTTGTTTTCAAAAATATCTACCGAAATCCCTGTTGAGGAGGCACTACAGAATCCATCGCTACACACGTAGTTTTAAGAGGGGAAATGCCCCCTATTACCCCCCCTCAGAGTTATTAAGGGGCAACATATTTCAAATTTCTTCTGATGGTCAATGCTAACTTGACAAGCATATCAAGTTTGAACGAAATTGATCAACAAATAAGAGAGAAATAGTAATTTTTGTATTCCCCATAAGAATAACATTGGACATCGTACTGTGTTTACTGAAAAATGGAAATTTTAATTATCTCCGCAACCAGTAATCGTAGAATAGTAATTCAAGATACCAAATTATTTAGTTTTTTGAGCTTTTTTAATGGTGAATAGTAATATTTTTCACATTTATGTTTTTTTTATGAAAAATCAAAAAAACTGAATTTTTGATATTTTAAGTCTTGTAATTTCTGAACCCGAATTTTTACAGAAATGCGGGTGGTCTCATTTTGTTGGAAAATTAAAGTTCTACTTACGACTAAAGTTTAATCAAAACGTTAGAGCTGATGTTTTGATAAATCTAGGTTTTTCATGTTTTTTGGTGGTTTTTTGGGGATAATTACCCTTAAAAATCAAAAATTAAAAAAAATTAAAAAATACCTGGAGATATCGTGTATTAGTACCTACATACCAAATTTCATAAAAATCAAACCATTGGTTTGGGATCTAGCTCTGTACACATACATAAAGACAGACAGACACACAGACATCACGTAAAAATCACATTTATGGGTTCAGGGAGCACCAAAACAAATATTTCCACTATCAACTAAATTCAAAAATTTTGACGAAAACAATACTTTCTCCTTATACTATGTATACATAGGGGGAGAAAGTAAAAATCCAAAAAGTGGTAAAAACATGATATTTTTACTCTTATGACGTTTGTAGTATATTTGTACTATCTTGCGAAAGTCTGGAAAATTTTGGAAAAAGTCTTAAAAAGTCTGGAAAAAGTCTTGAATTTTGAGATCAAATATCACTAGACACCCTGTATACGGCTTCATCTGGTTGTGGTGCATTGATATTTGCTCAAAAATAATTTTTGTCAAAGGCTCCCGTAGCAGCAAACCTGCGTACTCAGCCCCATGTTATTCTTATGGATAATAATTAAATGCTATGTCTCCCTTAATTATGAACATAAATGAATAAAAACTGGTATATGACTTCACCTAGTTGTTATATTGATATTAGCATAAAAATCTATTTGTTGTGTTCCTTGATGCAGCAAACCTGCGTACTCAGCCCCAATGTTATTCTTATGGGGAATAATTAAAATTGTATATATTGCTTATTTGTTAGGGGTGTGCGAATAGTGATTTCTGGCTCGAGCCGAGCTTTTTTTTAATGTTCTCGTGCTTATTGCTTTCTCGAGCCGAACTTTTTTTGATGGGAATTTTCTCTAGGAGTGCAATATACCAGTAGTGATTTCTGACTCGATCCACGGCGGGCAGAATTTTGTCAAAGTTCTTGTGCTTTGAGCATGTTTTATTAGACCTATATGTATTCTTTATTAATATTATGTTTAAAAGAATAAACATTTTATTCATTATGGTAATGTAAAATAATTTATATCTTTCAATATTTGTCATCTTTTATTCACTTCTTCTAGATTCATAATTCCTATGTTAAATAAATAAAGGCCTACGGTAGGAAAATAACAAAATAAGTACAGTAGGCTTCTAAAAAGGCAGATTTATTGAGACCACTTGTTGATAGTAAGCTTAACGAACAATTTGTCTTTCAATATAAAGGAGGAGAGAACAAATAACGTAAAGGAAGAGAACTAAAAATTTGTAACTAGACTGATGAGCCTACAGGTTAACTAATACAGATATTACCATATTTATTAATAGCCATAATAATAATAATAATTGACTATATTTCCATATGTACTCTACATGTATTCCCTAGCTGTTGGTCACGTTAAATCATAATAACCATCTTCACTCAACGTCTTAAGGCAGTTCGCTAACACTGAGTTCTATGTTATATCTAGAGTCACTACTCTCTCTGCCTAAATATTTTCCAAAAACGTGCTGTCAACACTGACTTTTTCCTCTATTGTGTTGTGACAATGACTACATATACAATAAGACAGACAAGCCTTATGGAAATAACTCAGCGCCTGTTGAGAAGTCGGAAAGACTGGTTCAGCGACCCGCCGCCAGTTGGTGCTAGTGACGACGGGCGTTGACTGTACTACTGATCTCTTGGTGCGGACTGTACGAGTACCCCCTCTCTCTCTTCTTCGCCCTACCAGCTGATCAACCACCGCGGCGCAACTTGCACTAGACCGGGCTAGCGACAGTGTGCGTGAATGTCGAACAGGCAGCTCCTCCGATAAATTAGAGTTCAGATGTTTAATTGTTGTGCCTAAGCTATTAAGAATGTGGCTATCCTTATAGAGAATATAAGGATGGCCGGGTTGAAGTGCCATTACTTAAGGTGCAAAACTCCTGGTCCTCACTTTTTAGTGAATTTCCTTTGGAAAGTGAACTGTTAGCATGACCCGCACGGTGAAACTTAAGCCCGGGACCACCATAGAAGTTCCTAACGTGACCCCCTGAACACGTTTTGGGGGGTCGTTCAAAATTTTATATATATATATATATATATATATATATGTGTGTGTGTGTATATGTGTGTGTGTGTGTGTGTGTGTGTGTGTGTTGTATATATGTGTATGCACTCTAGCGGTCGCATTTTTTGTCCGATTTACTTCAAATTTGGTAGGGATATTCCTTTCTATAATCTGTTGGACAAGTTCGTTGGGCAAAACAATCGGAAAACTGTAAACCCATTTTTTTGGGGATTAATCTTTCAAATTTCGAGTTTTTGGGCCCAAAAAGGGTCAGAAAAGCCCCATATGTAAAATTAATGCATGTAAAAAGATGAGGATTAGAGAGGCGAAAGTTTTAAGCCCTATCTCGTTATTCTAGTATAAATATTTACGGAGTTATTAAAGAAAATGTGTATCGGCTAAAAACAGTACGTTGTCTTATGGGGGTTTTACACTAGAAAAGCCTGTTATTCTTTGTTAAAGTACTTTTATTATCCCCAGCAACCTCACGCCTACTTTCAAGCCTGCCTGGACCTTCTCCTAACCTTATAATGCGCAAAATTGTATTCTCAGCTTTGCAAGTAAATGAAACCAGGAGTATCAGAACAGCCAAAAAATCAATGTTTTCAGATTTCAATAAAAATTTGACAAATGTATGTTTTTACACTGATTTTGAGTTTTAAAAGTTTTATGTGGAAATTCACTTCCCTCACGTCAGCGTGCTGCGTGCGAACTCGTTTAGGATTCCAGTGAGTGATAAAACGAGGTGAGATCAGTATTCGTGGTTCGTATTAGAAGTGTAACAGGTCGCTATAGTTTAAACTAAATGTATCAATACTAAAGTTCGTATTTGTCTGTGGCTCCGTGCGTCCTTCCGTCCGCGGCTGTTTCTCGAGCTGTAATGGCTCCCAAGGTACGAAAAGATATTTTTTAGGGGTAATCGAGGTCGTGGAAGCTGCACGAGGTTTTTCTTGAAAAGCAACCTTATTTGAGTTACGGTAGCTTTGAGCTGGTTTCAAGCCATTTTACCATGTATTAGCGGAGCCGGGAGTATTCAAGCTTTGTTCCTGAAACAGCTGATTATTTCCTGTGGTCGCGATAGCGGCCGCCAATACTAGTAAAACATAATTATTTTAGTTATAACAAATATACTTACATTAAATTTGAATAAAGACTAATTGAATGGGTCCGCTGCAAAACATTCTAAGCGACAAAATTTAAAAAAATAGAGATTTCTGGTGAAAAAGGTTCTAACCGACATTCTCTACAACCACGTATATTTGGTGTTGAAGTTTTTCATGTTGGTAGCACTGATTCGTCTGTCAAACCTGGCGGGAATTGTACGACTCGACGGTCTATCGGACGAAAAACGTTCTAAGCGCCAGAAAATGAATAACACTTAGAGAACGTTTATATACCATTATAACGCTTGTATAACATTATACAAGCATCAATGGTATCTAAATTTACTATAGTACTATAGTTTTAGAATAGTTTTACTATATTTTACTCTTAAGTATTTTTTACATTTTAAAAAATATTAAAAGTATGATAGTTTTAGTTTAAAGCCTTGGTAGAGTCGATAAAAACATGTTTTAACCGGGTGTCGCTTAAAACGTTTTAACCATTGAAAAACATTATAAAACTGATTTAAATGAATATTAATTTGTCAACGTATGATTTAGTAGTATATTATGAAATTATACATGCATAGGAAATAAAGAAATACAGAGAAAAAATATTCTAGTTTACACAAATTTTCGATCTCGGTAGTTTTTGAGCGATTTCTCAAAACTGTACTTCTGTAGCTTGGAGCGTTTTGCGGCGGATCCCTTCAATTATACATATATCATTTAAAATCATAAAAATATATTCACAAATAAACTATGTAGGCTATAATATTTAGCGAATTTCCCCTATTCGGTGGCATGGTAAGTCTTAAGCCCTAGACCATGATAACTTTTCGTTTTGAGGCCCCTAGATGCCAAAGCCAAATTCGCTCCACCACTCGTTCAAATTTTGTTTATATGTTTATGTATATATCCCAAAAACGGTTTTATTTTTATTGAAATCAAATTAAAATTTACATTAGTAAATTCACATCTTAAGAAACAAACCGTTTGGTGTTTTATTTATTGCTCTACGTCAATTGGCTACCGAGGTACTGAATCACTGCTAAACACAGTACGTTGTCTAATGTTATTATTCTTATGGAGAAAAATAAAAATGTTATATCTTGCTTATTTATGAACATACACTGACGAAACTTGGTATATGGCTTCAGCTGATTGTGTTCTATTGTAATTAACACAAAAACCAACATTTTTACCTATGATTCCCGTAGCAGCAAACCTGCATACTCAGACCCCATGCATGTTGTTTATTATGGAGAACAAGTTAAATATCATATATCCCTTAAGTATGAAAATAAATTAAAACCACATGGTATGTCGCTTCACATAGTTCAGTTCCATAGTTATTTGCATAAAAAACATTTTCTTGCATATCAATCTCGTAGCAGCAAACCTGGGTACTCAGCCCCATGATATTATTATAGAGAATAATTAAAATCTTATATATCGCTTATTTATGAATGTATATGGATGAATCTTGGTTTTTGACTTAACTTAGTTGAGTTATATTTCGTCAGTATACGTTCATAAATAAGCGACATATAAATTGTTTATTTTTCTTCATAAGAATAACATTGGACAATGTGCTGTGTTTAGCACTTTCAGTATCTTATATAATATGTAAAATATTAAAAATGTACTTAATTGAGTTAATAGAATTAAATATAATTTCAATTATGAGAGTATAGTTGGAATATTACCATGGTTTTAGCGATCTATAAGATCGTTCTTAGTATTTTTGATGTTGTTTCGAAAGAACTAAGAGATTGCGTTGCTTAAATCATGATACAGTAACTCTTTTGGATTTGTAATTTATCAATTTTACAACGTACTTTAAACCTATAACTGGTAACAAGATTGTAGAATAAAACAGTTATTTCCCGTCTGCTTTAAAATGCAAGTACTTTTCTGGTAGTCCTTTCATTTATCGGAGTTTTTTTCTATAATATCCAATTAAATGATTATAGTGTGAGTAAAGTGGTCATTTCAAATACGGTACCTTAACCATTAAAGGTCGTGGAAAGCCTGTTCTATAGCTAAAGTCAATTTTACATATTATTCGGAATAATTTTGATGAAGACTCCGAGTTCATAAGTTAGAGTTCTACACATGTGTTAATAAAACTGCCGTTCAAAATCGATACATGCCTCAATTTTCGACATGAAATTAAATTATAAAACAACGATTATAAGGCTCTTGGAGAGGCTTAGTTTTGAGTTTTGACATAAAAACATTTATTCCATTTAATTTAATTTATATTTTTGGTACAAATGTTTATTAACAACTAAGTATCCTTCGTTTTCAAGTTCCTTGATAAGTTTCTCTACTTTTAACGCCAAACATATTTGTATAGGATTAGTTATATTGCTGATACAGAGGATCAGTTTTGGGTTTTGATACAAAAACATATATTTATTCATTATTTTAATTACATATTTAGCTACAAAAATTCATTTACGGCTAAGAAGGCTTCGTATTTGGAGGGGAAAATGTTTAAGTAACAGAGATTTTAAAAGAAAGTAGGTTTTGCTTATATAAAAAGGCAACGTTATGTTTTCCTACTAAAGTATTTATTTCGTTACTGGTGAAAAAAGTTGTTGCTTCACGAGTAAAATATAATCACTAATCAGATATGTTTATATTATCATGTAATGTTTTATTCTTTCTAATAAATATTTTTTTTATTATTTACTGCCTAATTTACCTTAAATATAAAATTATAAGAATACTCATGATCCGATAGCTGAATTTTTTTATCAAAATTGAAAGCTATGTTTAAAAACAATAATCTCAATACAATATGAGTAAACGGTATATAATTAATATTTTATAGGTGATATAAGAATGTGGTAGAACAGCGTGGAGCCGTGGTCCGCACGGCGCCGCACGTAGAACTGAACATAGCGGTTATTTACACCGGATTATTGATCAAACTATAAGTTCTATCGAAAATTGTTTTGGATGAAAATTTAAGATCATCTAATTAGCTACAACCTTCCCGCTGGACATTTTTTCCTACCTCAAAAATAATAAAAGTTCTCGATAACTGACTTTTTCATATCATCTTGTTACAACTCTAATATGTTCATTATTAAAAATTACACATAATTTTAAACTAAAATATATTTATACTGTTAGATACTGTTGGATACTGTTGGCACGGCCACGGCTACAGTGATGGATTGGAGAGGAGTGTGAGAGTGGCGCATCAACCCCTCCTAGCGGTGAGACTGAGAACTGGACATGAATGTCAGTCCAAGCGCTGATTTGATACATGCAGCGCTACTAGCGGCGGGTCGCAGAGTTACCGCTTGGCGTTGAATTTTTAACACGGCGCGTAACCGTCTTATTGTATATGTAGTCATTGGTTGTGATCTTACCATTAACTGGACCAATCAAAATGCATTGGGTGGACGATGTCAAAATTTCAACCAATAGGAAATGAAATAACTACACCACCAAAACGTCAAAAACACATCTGGCCAACATAATAACGACCATAAACACAGTGGCACGTTTTTTCACCACGGAGTGGTGACTCCAGATATAACATAGAGCTCAGTGATCGCAAAGTGGGTATGCCAACAGTGTTGCCAAACATAATTTCAGACTCCAGAGAATATAATTATTGTGTAATGTACGAAGTTGTAAGTTGTAGAAAAGACTGTACCGACGCAAAAATTAGACAAAGTGTTTTAACCCTTTGGGTGCCAGGCAAGTTTTAAGGTACGATTTGAGTAGTGCCATGCCTATGAGCTGCGAGTGTCCTTGGGGTGCCAATGCTAACTGACCTGTTGTATCCTAGAGTGCCAAGGTCAAAACAGCAGTTTTTACTGCTAACCTTACAAATGTTATAGCTTCCATTGTATTTAAGATTAAATGGCATACTTTTTTTATTTTGAAGGGGAAATGTGCAATTTTATGTGGTATTAAATTAAAAAGTACCCCAACCCAAAGTAAAGTAGTAGTTTTGTGGTATTAAAAGTCGAGTATTAAGACTTTTCAAACACAAATTTTTCATAAAATATAAAATTTAAACAAAAATTAAAATTTTTTTTTTATTTTCTAAATTATCAAATGTGGTTTTTACTACCATTTATGTAATAATATTTGATATTTTGCATTACAAGACATAATTAGGAATAAAAATAGAAAGTTTCAAACAATTATATTGACAAATGTAGTTTTTGTGATCATTTAAGTAAAACTCTACATTTTTTTACGAAACTGTCAAAATAACTGGAATCGCGTAATATTGTGTGTGCTTCACTAAACAACCCAATATTTGAATATTGACATTGTAAGGATAAAAACAACAATAAAATCAGAGTTAATAATGTATTCTCTAAATAAAGGCTCATTTTTCAGAGTTAATAATGTATTCTCTAAATAAAGGCTCATTTTATAACTTTTACAATTAGGAAATGTTATATTAATAGTAACAAATTTTTTCACTCGACCTTAGTAATGTGAGATATATATAGTTCAATTCTTCAACTCATTCTATTTTTGCAGACTAAATTGAAAATTCTTTTAGGCCATATTTTTTCAATACAACATTTTAAAAATAAATTGTACAATGTTTTAGAAACATACAAAAAAACAAATACGTAGAACAACATGCGAGAACAACTGATAGGCCTATACTAAGTGCGAACAAAACGACAAACTGAATATTGAACATAACAGTTGACAGTTAAAATCGAACTTTTATAAACATATTTTAAAACATGCAGAGAATAAATAGGGAGATTGTTTTACATGCTTACATCATACCTTGTTACATTTACAATTTATCCATGCAATCAACTTTTAAACATAATATACAAATATTTATATACAGTCAATAACAAATACATGAGTCAAACGGTTAAGAAGATCAAGGCATCGATAGGGAATGAAAAATCAAGAATTACAAAACTATTTTGAAAAATATACAGGCCTAATTATATGATCGAAAAAGGTTCCATTTAGCCTATAGGCCTAGGCCTATACATATTTCTTGTAAACTTGGAGGCAATTTATTTACATCGGTGCCTGGGAAGACAGTCAAGATGGCAGCCCCGCTTACACCTTACACAAACTGTCCTAGATCTTTTTCTCTTCGCTTCGGGGTTATTTTTACCCGAACATACAACACAAATTTTCTCTTTTCCCTCTCCTAGTCTTTCAAGTCCAAAACATTTTGGGGAAGAACTTCCAGCATCACCACCACCACCTACCTGCGGAGCTGCAGCATCTTTTGTTAAAAGCCATTCCTCTGCTAGGGTCTCTATCACTGAAATTTGGAAGTGAAGTCTGGACATTGGTTTTTCTGTGTTGAGTTTGTATAAAATGTAGGCGTTCAACATCATCCTCCCAAATATATTAAAAATTACCTTCTTCCAATGCTTCATGCAGCATCTTTCATCAAGGTAAGTATATAGTTTTTGGTCCGTGCCATCTATTCCCCCCATCCCATGGTTACCTGCGGAGCTGCAGCATCTTTTGTTAAAAGCCATTCCTCTGCTAGGGTCTCTATCACTGAAATTTGGAAGTGAAGTCTGGACATTGGTTTTTCTGTGTTGAGTTTGTATAAAATGTTAGGCGTTCAACATCATCCTCCCAAATATATTAAAAATTACCTTCTTCCAATGCTTCATGCAGCGTCTTTCATCAAGGTAAGTATATAGTTTTTGGTCCGTGCCATCTATTCCCCCCATCCCATGGTTGTACTGGTAAACAATCATTGGCTTGCACTTTATAACTACTTTACCACTTCGTCTGATAGTGTATCTGAGATTTTTGGCCTTTGAGTCCGATGAAATAATAATAAACTGCCTTTTGTTTGTTGATTTTTCACGGTATGCCATTTCTAAGATAGGCCCTTTCCGCACATACACTTTTTTCCTACTTCGTACTTCCCCAATAACTGGCGTGGTAAACCTTTTCGATCTGTTCTTACAGTCCCAGTCAACCATGTATCTTTACTATACAGGTACCTTGCTAACTTAGTTGTTGTGAAAAAGTTATCTAGGAACATATGGAAACCTTTGCCTAGGTAATTCCCCATCTTCAAAAGTTTCACAACTGTAGCTCCAATTCCATACTTGTTGATTTGTTCCCGGTCAGGTTCATACTTAGCTCCCCTGTAGCAATAAAACTGTAAACAGTAATTTGTAATGGCGTCACACAAAACCCAGAGCTTGATACCCCATTTGTGGTGTTTTTTTTTTCGGTAGGTATTGGGTTAGGGCGACTCTTTTCTTAGTACCCACCAGCGATTCGTCAACAGAAAGTTTCTGGTATGGGGTGAAATAGTGTTTAAACAACCTATTGCAGTGATCTATTAAAGGCTGAAAGCGGCCACACGGATCATATCCAGGTTCATGTTGTTTTGGAATTTTATTACTGTCAACTAGGTGCAAAAACTTAAGGATCAGCTGAAATCGATTTCTACTAAAAATTTTGTTATACCACGAACAGTATTGAGAGGAACTAGTGTACCAATAACTTGCAATACTAGGTTTATTACCAATTCCCATATTTAAAACCACAGCTATAAATGCCTTCATTTCACTTGTCGTTAAGTTAACCCAGTCTCTCAACCGACTCTTAGGTGACATATTGATCCTTGAGCAAAAATCCTGAGCATACTTATTAGTTTCTGTTGTAAAACTGTTCAATACATTTAGAGTAAAAAAAAGGTTGAAATAATTTATTGGCAAGGAATTTCGGGGTGGGCAATGCTTTGGGCCACTCAACTCTGAAAAAGCAAATGAATGCTCGTAACCTGGATCATTGTCATCGGCAACCTCCTCCCAGTCACTGCTCTCAGGTTCAGGCTCAGGCCTAGGCGTACTTCCATTACTACCTCTTCCTCTACCTCTAACCCTACCTCTATTTGATGTTACTGTAGGCCTACGTCTTTCTCGGATTCGTTGAGTGTCATTTTCACTTTCACTGGACTCTTCACTTTCATTTATTACGAGGCCTAGGCCTACATTTTCAACTCAGGATAAATTTGTTGCATGCAATGAAGGCCCAGGGTAATCTAAAGAGGGTTCTACATGCAAGATAGAAGTGTTAGAAGAAGGTCCAGGGTTAGCCAAAGAGGTGGCTGTTAGTGAAGGTGAAGAATTAGGCCTAGTCCTATGAAGAAACAGACGACAATGCTTACCAACCAAGTCAGGATTAGGATCATAGGTCGGATCTTCATCCGTGTCATCGACAATTTCATCTGATGAGGATGATGAACTCTCTATTAGAGAGTCATCACTGTGTAGTTCATTTTCACTGGTATCAATAAAATTTCCAAAATCCCTAACATGATCAATCAAAGTGTCTTCACTTATCGGCAAAGCACAACGTTTATTATCGCCACTCATTTTCACAAACTACACCAAACAACATTTGGATAAGGTACTGTTGATAGTTAAAAAACCGAACTAATGATAATATTTATACTAATTTTATGTCAACATAAACTATGTAGCACAAAACAACAGTAAACATCAACAGTAAACAAACTGAACGAACAGATGGAAACTTTTGAGTCAGCTGATGACGCCGTAGTGCCTCTATGATTTTAGTCAATCGTAATATCATTGACTAAAGTAATACTATAACAAATTACATATTAAATTGCTTGGAAACTCTTCAGCTTTCGTTTGGTATCAATTATGTACCGATTTATTAGTTGTATTGTTAAAAAAATATATTAAAAACACAAAGCCGAAAATATCGGCCCGCGGCACACTTCGGTCCGATGTAGTAGGCCGATAATATTGGCCCGTGGCGCACTTCGGTAAAACATGGAGAGCCGAAAATATCGGCTCTCGGCACACTTTGGTCAAATATAGTGGGCCGAAAATATCGGCCCTTGGCACTCAAAGGGTTAATGGATTTTAGTTTTTTCCTGTGGTACTTTTTCTGGAGCAGTACGGTTGATGTATTAATTATTATTAACCGTGAAATATTGCACAACTCAACTGGGCAACGGCAACACTGCACTGCAAACTGATTAGTGTGATATAGGTCCACTTTATGTGATTGAGCGCAGAGAAAGTAGCTCCATTGCGTTGGTTGATCACTGATCAGGTCGGCAGTTAAAAATATTACAGTACTTTAATGTTTGTTTATTTTTTTTACGAAGGACTGAAAGCATTAGCAATGCAGAATTGTATTTGTTATGGAATGGAGCTCTACCGACGCAAACTACGAGAATTCTATCATTGATTCTGGATAGTTGTTTTTAAATTGACTTTTGTAGACGACTATTTTCGCTGGTCAGCGTTTTAAATATTCGGCTCGAACTTCGAACCTTTTTGCAAATCTCGAGCCGAGCCGAATACTGCAATATTCGGCTCGAAAAAGCTCGAAGTTCGAATTCTCGCACACCCCTATTATTTGTGAATATATTTTTATGAAACTTGGTAATTGGCTTTATGTAGTATTAAGACATTTATATCTCCATTGGAAATTCGCTGAGTATGCAGGTTTGCTGCGACGGGGGTATTTATTATTTCATTGTATTTACTGCACATTTATAGCTCTTACTGTCATATTGATGCATGTCATACTTGAAGTGACCTTATTTATTACTGTATATTGAATGTAAAAATGGTGTTACCGTTGGAAGAATAAACGAGTTTGCACGCAGCACGCTGACGTGAGGGAAGTGACTTTTCTCTTACAAAACTTTTAAAACTCAAAACCATTGTAAAAAATACATTTATTCCAATTTTGTTGAAATCTGAAAACATTGATTTTTTGGCTGTTCTGATGATCCTGGTTTCATTTACCTGTAATGCTAGGAATACAATTTTGTGCATTATAAGGTTAGGAGAAGGTCAGTCAGGCTTGAAAGTAGATGCGAAGTTGCTGGGGGTGATACAAATAACCGACACATGAATAACATGCTTTTCTAATGTAAAAATCCCATAAGACAACGTACTGTGTTTAGCCGGTATACATTTTCTTTAATAACTCGGTAAATATATATCTAGAATGACGAGAGAGGGCTTAAAACTTTCGCTACACTAATTCCCATCTTAATATTATGCATTAATTTTACGTCCAGGGCTTTTCTGATCCTTTTTGGGCCCAAAAACTCAAAATTTGAAAGAATAATCCTCTAATAGGGGTTTAGAGTTTACCGATTGTTTTGCCCAACGAACTTGTCCAACTGATTATAGAAAGGAACGTCCCTACCAAATTTGAAGTAAATCGGACAAAAAATGTGACCGCTAGATTGCATACACACACACATATATATAAAACATATATATATATATATATATATATATATATATAAAACATTTTGAACGACCCCCCCAAAAAGTGTTCAGTGGGTCACGTTAGGAACTTCTATGGTGGTCCCGGGCTTAAATTTCACCGTGCAGGTCATGCTAATAGTTCACTTTCCATAGGAAATTCACTAGTAAATAAATAAATAAATTGATGTCTATGGAATGGGATTGGATTGTAGATGTGCCTTTTGAATGTTTCACCACTTTTCACATTGATAGGAAGCCTTCAAAATACCAGCGTTAATTCTTATGAAAACCTTCAGAACAGCTGTACAGCCTCAGTGGAACTAATTTTTTGTATGTTTATATTTTCCTACAAGTTGAGATCCGTAAGGTTTTACAATATTTGATCTAATCCTGTTATTTTTGCTTTCTGTTCTCACATCCTTCTGGTTGACTAGTATTTGAATACAGTAGGAGCTCTCTGGTCCAGCATTTTACAGTTCGGCATATTTTGTTATCCGGCACCGATTGATCCGCCTGCTTTTTGGTAGATTTGTGCCTTTGTTGACCTTATCTAAACCTCAGTTGCTAGAGTGACAAAATATATACTGTAAGTACTTTGTTGGATATGAAGGCCTATATTGTCTGTGAGGTTCAGAAAGTGGGTTATATAAAATAAATTATATAATTGTCCAAATTTTTATCTTGAGTGATTTATCTTTGACATTCCCGTTACAATTTTTACGTTTGATAATCTGGCAAAATCCTGGATTAAAGAGCTTCTGCTATGGCATATAAATTATTTGCAAATAGGTTTAAATATTTTTATTGCACAAGTCAGATTGGAGTGTCATCAGTTTGGTTATATATTAGGAGTGTGATAATCATCGTTTAACCACTTTTGAAGAGTAGGACAGCCACTTGCCCAATGTAGAAGTATATGAAGTTGTTGACCTCGTGTGTGACATAACTGCCGTAGTTTCTTCCCACGACACAGTGCCAAGTCGGGTTATATTTCTTGTCAAACTCTTTCTTTATGTGCGACGCTATGTCCTTCTCAACAGTGAACTTGTCAACGGCCTGAGTAGCTAACTCAACTGCATCTTGTTGCATGTTTTCAGGCATATCGGCATTTTTTATGGTCGCTTTTGGTTCAGAGTTTGCCATTTTGTGGCTGTTAGTGCTTCAAATTGTGTTGAATTTTTGCCACTTGAAATTTTGTGTCCTGAAATTTGAATTGCTTTATCAGTATTTAGTGTTATTCTCCCTATTGACATTATAGTTCTTTTTAGGTCAAAAACAAAGTACTGTACGTGGTTAAAATTCTATGTAGTTGAGCATAATATCCATTGTTTACAAAAATAAAATGTTTTTCTCTACCCAAATTTAAATTTAATGTGCTTACATGAGAAAAGTTATCAACAAGTTTTATAAAGTTAATATAGTCAAGCATAATATTTTATGGAGAATAAAACAGAACTGTCTCTAAAATCAATGTTTGAAGGCGATATAAACATAATAATATACAATCTTAAAAGTGTAAAAAATGCAAAGTATAAAAATACAACTGCGTGAGGTAGCAAGTTATTGAAATTGCATTTCACATTCGAGAGGTCTTGAGTTTCATCCTATGCCAGCCATTTTGAGATTAGTTTATACGGTTTCTCATCACAGTAAGGCAAATCCAGAATGGTTCCTAAAAAGGGTCCTTCCCTACCAAGAAAGGGAAGATAAGACTCAGGCCTACACCTTACCTGGTTAAAAGATTTCCCCATACAATATTTATTAGTAAATTCCACTACATAGCTTAGTCAATCCTAGCCTAGTCATGGAATAAATATTATTATAAAAAAGGAAAAAAATATGCTAAGCATTTATTAGGCCTATTTTGACAAAACTAATCATTAAAAACATTGCCTACTTCTTGATTTCCCTTAAAATTATATCTGCACTAACAACTGACTGATTTTTCCATGTTAGAATATACTGACGTGTTATGTCAGTAACTGATCAATCTAGAAAGACCTGTTTCAAAAGTTAGGACATATTTCATAACTTGAAGGATACAAATCGATATTGGGCTGATTAGTGTGGTTTCAGTAACAATGGTTTTTGTTTAGTAATATTTTGCAATTTTACAGTTTCGAAGAGAAGAGGATGCTGAGAAAGCTGTAAATGATCTCAACAACCGTTGGTTTGGCGGGCGGCCAGTCTACGCTGAATTGAGCCCCGTTACTGACTTTCGTGAAGCATGTTGCCGCCAGTATGAAATGGGGTTAGTAATTAATAATACCGGTTTTCTTACTATCAGTAATAAATCATTGAGAAGTTATTAGTAGTTTTGTTCATTAACACCCCATCTTTTCCCTTGTACCCATAACTAATACTCTTTTTCCCTTGTACCCATAACTAATACTCTAAAAGAACAGTGGAATTCAGAATTACCTCTTGTTACATCATAATTTTCTGGATATCGATGGAATATTTATTGTGATGATGTTTATGTTCACTTTATGCTGTTACTATGGTAATTCTTAATATTTTCTATTGATTTTTAGAATTTTAATATTATTGACCTTGTTCAATGAAGGGTGAACAAATTTAACACATTAGCTGCCACGTAGGTCCGATCGGACCTAAACATGGGGTACGTTTTGAGTGACAATTAGGTCCGTTCGGACCTAAGAAGTTGCAAATGCAAGGTTTTACTAAACTGGTTCAAATTAGTCACCAGAGCGACCTAGCGACAAAACATTGAACTTCCAGCATACTAGATAGACCACGCCTACTGGCCGTTCATTGGTTTGGTCCGTTAATTCAACCAGGGCTGCAAACTGTCCACCCAAAATAGAAGAAAATATTTACAATTTATTAGGTCCGTTCGGACCAAATGAGTAATTTTCAAAATATAAGGAATGGTGTGTAAATACTAAATACTGCATTTATAAGTAATAATGTTATAAATGGTTTTTTAATTATAAAATTATAAAAACAGAGTATATAATTACTGGCTTAATATACATTATGAGTTAAGAATAGTTAAACATACTCATAATAGGTGAAAGTAAAAAAATTGTTAATAAGAGAAATACATTACATATTTGAAATAAAAGAAATATAAATAAGTAATTGCAAATAAAAAATATTATACATAGCTAATTGCAAGGAATATTGCCTTATTTATAAAATTGATGAACAAGTCAAAGTTCCTCATATGTTCGTAACAATACTTTTGTAGATCTTCTTAAATTGATTGTGAATAAATTTCTGGATGTCCAGCAGACGAAAAAGTTGGGAAAGTAGGGAATTTGAATATAAATTAATGAAATGTCAGGAAAGTAGGAAATCAACATTGACAATTTTGAATAGTCGGGAAAATTAATAAAACTTATAAACAGTGACTAGTCGACCCGTGCGGAATTCCGCACTGCGTACCAAATCTTGTCAGCTGATCAGATGTTTTTTGTTTACATTTTCGCTCCTTTCAAAACAAACTATTTCCCTATATTTATCTTTCATGTTATTCAAATTTCCGATAAGCGGTACATTTTTAGACCGTGGGTCTATTTTTCATCAATCGCCGGCACGATAAGCTTTGAAATGAGGGGTTGATAAAGGAATAACGAAGATTTCGCAGACTGACAGAAAAACAGACCAGAGCAATAATATATAAGATTGTATTAATCGTATCTCTTGAACGGACCGTCACACAACTTTGATTGACATTTTATTGAATTTGTGATAGACGACAAAAATGAGCCATCATTTGTCTTTTTCCGACCATTAGTTTCAGTTTTAGCATTTTGTAGTGGGACGTATCTTATCTCTTGAATAAATTAATTCAACCCTCGAATAAATTACTTCAACCCTCAGACCGGATGCCAAACAATAGATTAGCCATTAAGAATGAGACAAAAAGTATAGGATCCCTCTTCGACTGACTTTTGAAGTAAACAAAGTTAGTAGTCTAATGTAACCGTGAGACCATCAAAATTATTTGGATATTTAAAACTTGATGATACCATGGATTAAACATACGCTGTAGTCTATTATTTGACTTGACCATGGCTATGGAGTTATATTTTATTGTAAATCGCTTATGCAACCCCGTTTTTGTTGTGTTATCTAAGGAAAAAGTAATGAAATTTACAATAATTGGCATAAAGTACCTTCGGTCCTTACGGACCTAAGTGCAAAAATACAAAGAAAAAAATACTGTAAATCTACATTTTGGTCTGAACGGACGTACCTAAGACCTTTAATGATTATTTACATATTAAATCTGTTGAAATGGTAGGCCTAAATATGGACTTTATTTTAAATGTTTTTGAAAAGATTTTGGGAATTAGTCCATTAGTTCCTTGTGGCAATATGGGGAGAATGTGGTATTTTGGGCTCGGCAGCTATGTTAAAAGGCAAATTCTGTAGCATAATTAAGAATTTTCTTCCTAATTTACGCTACATAGCTACTGCTATAATACACTTAAAAATAACTCTTGTTCCATGATTTTTTTCATTTTAGCGAATTTCCCCTATGGGGAATAAGCTATTACCGTAGTCGGCATGGTAAGACTTAGGCCCGGGACCATGATAATTTTTCGTTTTGAGGTCCCCAGACCCCAAAAACACCATTCGTTCGAAACTGTATATATATGTGTATATATATCGTGTCCGTGAGCACGATAACTCTCGTAAAAATGATCTGATTTTGATGAAATTTGGTATAAACGTGTAAAGCTACATTTATGACTTCAAGTTCGAAAACCAGCCAGATCGCTCTATCCGAAGGGGTATTTTGGGGGGGTTTTGTGCCCCAAAAATGGGTTTTTTGAATTTTTTAAATATAATTTTTGGAATTGTCAAATTTTAGTTTTTACCATTGGATTCAGATTTAAAAAAATACACAATTTGGTATTTTGATCATTTCTCTACGTCAATTGGTTCCCGAGATATTGAAAGTGCTAAACACAGTACGTTGTATAATGTTATTCTTATGGAGGAAAAGAAAAATGTTATATATCGCCTATTTATGAACGTATACTGACGAAACTTGGTATACGGCTTCATCTGGTTGTGTTCTATTGATATTTGTTCAAAATAATAATTTTTGCCAAAGGCTCCCGTAGCAGCAAACCTGCTTACTCAGCCCCATGTTATTCTTATGGATAATAACTAAATGCTAAGTCTCCCTTAATTATGAACATAAATGAATAAAAACTTGTATATGACTTCACCTAGTTGAGTTATATTTATATTACCTAGCATAAAAACACATTTTTTGTGTTCCTTGATGCAGCAAACCTGCATACTCAGCCTATGTTATTCTTATGGAGAATAATTAAAATTGTATATATCCCTTAGTTGTGAATATGTTTTTATGAAACTTGGTAAGTGGCTTTATGAAGTATTAAGACATTTATATCTCCATTGGAAATTCGCTGAGTATGCAGGTTTGCTGCTACGAGGGTATTACTTTGTTTTTATTATTATTGTTTTACAGAGAGTGCACCAGGAGTGGTTTCTGCAATTTCATGCACTTGAAGCCGATTTCACGTGAATTGAGGCGATACTTGTACAGCCGCAAGAAGAAGAGTGGCAGGAGGTAAAGTTAACAACTTTTTATTCCAAATTTGTTTCATCTTCAAGTTTTTATTTTGTGACATAATTACTCATTAGAGAAGTCTAATCATGAATAATTTACTTACCTTCTTAAGGTTTTTGCTAGCAATTTCTGAAATACATTTGGAAATGTTCAAATTATTGTTAAATTTAAGTTAAAGGACAAAGACCTAGTGCAGGGGTGCCGAAAATGAACCTCTAAAATTTTTCCATGTCTTATATTAGAAATTTTCCTCAAGGTTTTACAAATAATTTTTTAGTTTGAATTTTTTACTACAGGTTTTAAGAAGCTAATTAATTAAAGGATAATAAGTTATATGCCAATGAAGTCTTAACATATTTTTCTTACTGTCATCTGTTAATATTTTTTTCGGTAAACAGCTAGTGTGATACCGTACTTCAATTTGACTCTACTAAAGAGAATAAAGATTACTTTCCAGGAATTTCAATTTTCAATTGTCAACGTCTAATGTGAAATAATATAGTGAGATTATTTTCACCACTTCAGATAGTTTCACTGTCCAATTGTGGTTTTACTCACATTACAAGTTGCAGGAAAATGTTAAATTTTCAACTTGTTATTGTCATCGTGAAAAAAGGGATGTCAGCTATAGTTGCCATTCAGTGGATATTATGTGGCTTGTACATTTACCATCTCGTTTTTAAGTACAGTATAAGTGTAAATATATTTTACTGTGTTGTAAGACGTAGTTTTTTTACCCTGTTTATTTTTAACAATACTTATTGTGCTACTCAAGAAATTATTCCCTAATTGTTAGCTTACATACCAATGAGCTATAAATTAGGGGTTTTAAACAGCTTTTTACACATTGTGTCCATGCAATCAACTATTGTGTTGTTGGCAGGTCTCGCAGTCGCAGCAGGGACCACGTAGGGTCACGCAGGTCTCGCTCGCCACGCCCACGCAAGGAAAAGGACCGCGACCGTCGGCGCGACAGGGAGGGGCGATCTGGCCGCTACTGAGGTGAGAGAGTGTGAGAAACAATGAATACGTAATAGAAGAATCCGTATCTAGAGAGAATCCGTATCGTAGATGAATATGTATCTAGAGAGAATTTGGCCCTTAAATGTATTTTTACTGATTTAGTTATGATGGAATAGCCTCTGAATCATTTTATATTACCAAAAACGTTTAAACTACCGGGTGATACTGTCGAGTGATCCTATGTCATGGTACAACTATCACTGGTTTCAAGATTCATTTTCAAGTTGACATCAGGCTAGCTAAACATAATCCTCTTAATCACTGGTGGAGGGACTTTGACGACTTTTCTCACCACCAGTGATTAAGAGGAATATATTTAGCTAGCTTGATGTCAACTTGAAAATGAACCCCTGAGGTTTGAAACCAGTGGTAGTTATACCATGACATAGGATCACTCTGCAGTATCACCAGGTAATGTAAACCTTTTTGGTGATATAATTAATGTCTTTGAAGCTATCATAGAATAAGTAGAACTGTAGAAGTTCAACGTAAATTACCGTTTTACTGCGAGTTCTAACAGGTTTTATTTAGAAGTTCTTCAATTGCTTTACCAATGGAAGTGTACAGGTTGTTCAGAAAGGATCATTACAAACTTCAGGGGCTGGTAGTACATTTAAACAAAACATTTGATATAAAGATAGGTCGAACAATTTTCCGTTTATCCGCTAGCCGCCATTTTATATTTTTAACAAAACAATTAATATCTCAAGAACTTATGAAAGCAACAGAAACTAAACTTTGCACATTCGTTAAATATTCAAAGAATCAAATAATCAAAATTATTATCTAGTTGTCTCAAATATTTTCAAATTGGTGCCCGTTTTAATACTTACTTTAAAGTCAAATAACAAACAAACCATTAATTTTATAAACATTTTACAAGATACAAACAAAAAAATTCTTATCACAAATTTAATGACACTTTATTCAATGCAATCCGTCAACGCATCAGCGAGAAAATTTCTTTTAAGGTTTGCTTGCACAAGTCGGGGACAAGAAGCAGTGCATTTGGGCGCTGATTTTTGTCCCCAAGATCCCCTTATATGTTAGGATTTAGGTAGGCTGCGACGCAATGTTAGTTGAAAATTTAGTTTTCTTTTAAGTCTTAACTGAACCTCAAAAAAGCGACATCTTTAAAACACAATGCAAGGTTTACTTCGTACAGTCGGCTAGCGGTCACAACCAAATGGATTTCAGTGGTTTTGGTTTTTAATTTAAGCTTGAACTGCAGATGAGCAATCACTGCCATTTTTTTGTATAGTTGGTTTTGTAATGCATAGAAATTACTTTACAATTTTAACTCTCGAAAAGCCTTATTAAAATTTCAACAAAATCGTAATGTAAATCTGTCAGCTAAAAATACTTGGCTGACTAAATTGTTTTTGCATTCAATTTAACAATTTTTGCCTGTAGTTATGTCATCAATACATTTGTTTTATTAAAATGTATTTTCCTCAATGCAAAACGGCTTTGAAATTTTAGCTCCCATGAGTTTATATTTCAATTACAGCTCAAATCCTTTGTCCTATCCGCCAGCAAAAACTACTAGAATGATTTGAATGGAGTCTGGCCAATATCAGTTACACTTGCGGCTGTACAATATGTGAGGTATATTTCTTTTGTTAAAATATATGATTTTCTTAACTCAAAATGGTTTTAGCGGATTTCCTCTATAGGGAAGAAGCTATTACCGTAGTCGGCATGGCAAGATCTAGGACCGGGACCATGATAACTTTTCGTTTTGAGGTCCCCAGACCCAAAAACACCATTCGTTCAAAACTGTATATATATATTTACATACATTTTTTATGTATACATGTGTGTGTGTGTGTGTGTCCGTGGGTGCGATAACTCTCGTAAAAAAGGTCCGATTTTGATCAAATTTGGTACAATCGTGTAAAGCAACATCTATGACTTTAAGTTCGAAAACCAGACAGATTGACCCATCCAAAGTGGTATATTACCCAAAAATGGGTTTAGTACCCAAAAATGGGTTTTTTGAAGTTTTTACATGTAATATTTTGAATAGGCAATTTTCAGTTTTGACCATTGGATTCAGCTTTAAAAAACACACAATTTGGTGTTTTGATCATTTCTTTACATCAACTGGTTACAGAGATATTGAAAGTGCTAAACACTCCTGTGTACTCGTTGTCCAGTGCTATTCTTATAGAGAATAAGAAAAAGTGAATATCTCGCTTATTTATGAACGTATACTAACTTGGTAGACAGCTTCATCTGGTTGTGGTCTATTGTTATTTGCATAAAAAAGTTTACCGATAATTCCCGTAGCAGCAAACCTGCGTACTCAGCCCCCATGTTATTCGTATGGAGAATAAGTAAATGTAATGTATCCCTTAATTATGAACATAAATTAATAAAACTGAGTATGTGGCTTTACCTAGTTGAGTTAGTTCTATTGATATTTGCATAAAAACCCATTTTTTGTGTTCCTTGTTGCAGCAAACCTGCATACTCATCCCTCATGTTATTCTTATGAAGAATAATCAAAATGGTATATATATCGTTTTTTTTATGAATTTATATTGATGAAACTTGGTATGTGGCTTCACCTAGTTGAGTGATATTTATATTTACATGAAACCCCATATTTGTTGTTCCTTGTTGCAGCAAACCTGCGTACTCATCCCCAATGTTATTGTTATGGAGACTAATTAAAGTTGTATATATCTAGAGGTATGCGGATATCCGAAAATCTGGTTCGGTTTCGGATTGGATCGGATATCCGAATTCGATCTGAAGGCTTTATCGATATCCGATAAGGTCTATTACAAATCCAACTTATTTGGATAGACTGTATATCTGGGGATTTAAAGGTAGAAACGAAACAATAAATATGTTTGGACCATTAATAAACGTTTTAACCCTTGACGTTGTTCAAGGTAACATGACGCAATTCCTTTTGCTTTGAATGTTTTCGGTACCTAACTCGTTTCACTTCATCGATACGACATTTGTGTGATCAAGTATCGTATCGCGATACACGGCCGGATCGTACATCATTTTAGCAAACAGAATGAATACGGTTTATAAAGGGAAATGTGCTGTAGCGAACGTTTTTGATAGTACACAACCGCAAATTTATACAATATTGCAACTCGATGTCGATTTACAATTCATGATTCATGGGATAAACGCAGACCATGAGACAACAGTAGTAGATTACTGGCGAATAAGTCGATAATTTTTCGCCGATAGTCGATTTCCGATAGTTTCAACTTCTCACGAATGCAATGAGCATAGCAAGCTCTCATAGAGTAAGCTCTAATTCAAAAGTTGCATAATGCAAACGGAAATTTTATGTTAGTGTATGAAATTAAAAATTGCTACTACTGATATTTTCCTTCCATTCAATACAATTGAAAAACACTGAGTAAAATATTGCTGACTTTCGCAAAACGAGGTGCATAGCTTTCTCTACGGCGAAGTTTCCCGGTATGAACAAAGAGCTTAATCCAGCTAGAGCTCTTATACTCCAAGAAAAGACTTCACTTGTTTACCTCCGGAGGAGACCTCTAGATATATTACCAAGCCCGTTGAATATATTTACGACGACGTTTAAAGCAGCGACACCAACGACCTGACGACGGATTCAAGAAGGCATCGCTTAAGTATCTGGGTTATCTCTATTATTTGTATACAGATTTCATTGTTCGGATATTATTTGATTTCGTTAAATTCATGTGTTTAAAATGGAACCGAAATGGAAGAAAAGCATGATGTAAATTCTTTAAAAAGAATGATGCCTGATAGTGAAGTGGCTGATTGTCTGAAATGCAAGCTGACACTTTGTAGTCTGTTTACATTCCGGTGACAAACTAGGTTAAACAACGTTTCCAATTTGTAGTAAACAAAATAAATTCGAACGAGGCTTAATTGATAAACTTATAAAACAAAAGAAATTCTTTGGTTATCAAAGTTTTTGGTTACGGTAACTCAAACAGAGTTGAAATCCTATACTGATTCATTGTTTCAGTAGGGTCTGATTGCCTATTTGTCTGATCTGTCATCCTAGTATGTTGTAATGCCTGCTTTGCTATCAACATCGGTGATTCCAGGCTTTTAAATAGGCTGTAATCATATTAAAATGTTTCCTTGTTGTTCCTCTTGCCTGACCATATGTTTGTGTTTGTTTTTTTAGAGATGTGAGAGTACAGGTTTTTTTAAGTCAAGTTCGAGTCGAGTAAATGGCAAAAGATTCGCATCTCGAGTTCGAGTCGAGTGTACAAATAAAAAAAACACATAGGTCGAGTTGAATTGGATACAAACAGTGTATAGGGTTCCATTTATAAATTTTTGTTATTAAAATATACTTTTCTAATGACTAATACCTGAAAATAACAATAGTAAGTAAAATAAATGGATTCCTACCTCATTGGAAAAAGGTAAGTACATTTATCTGAAAGTAAATAATTCCAAAGTAATTGCATAATATTTTGCCATGAAGTTAAAATACTTTTAATTTGTTGTTATTAAAGTTGTTATAGCCTATATGGTATTAATTAACAGTTTCATTAACAAATAATCTCAATTTCTTATTTTATTTCCTCATTTTTATTTATCCTATGTTTTGTATATTATGTTTAGGCCTAAGCTACATCTTTCTACGAATGGAGGAAATAAAATTTCATTTAGGCCTGTAAGTTAAAATAAACTTTATTTTAATATTTAAAAGGCCTATTAAATGGTAAAACATTAGCTTACTTACCACACAAAATGTATTTACTAACATATCTTAGCACTAATTTTAACACTAATAGTCCTAATAAGAACAATCAGTTAGTAACAACATGAAGATATGTTAAAAGGTACCTGACAAATCAATTGATGAAATTGAAGCCATGTCTTAAATAGAGTTTTAAAATATTTTAAATTATTTAAAAAATCATTAATGAAACTTAAAAAAAAATCACTTGTCTTTAAAAACAGCTCAATGCCAAAGGACAGTTGAGCCTAAAAGTCATGGATTGACTCAATTTCAATTATTATGGAACAAAAACAAGCACAAACTTCTTATGCTTACCTATAAGGTTTAATTACAGATATGTTTTTGATATTTTACTTTAAAAAATTACAAGGTTAGGTTAACCTAAAAGTGGACTATGACTATACAGACAGTGTTCATACAACTCAATCTGAAGGTCCTGGTAAATCCTCCATTTCGGTGTGAAGAGTAGGCTAACAAAAATTTATAAGCCACAACTTACTTATTTATTAATAAAACACTAAAATCCACATCACAACTCTTAACACCTCAAACACGTTCACACTCAATTTTAATTTATGTACGACGCGCGATCACACTCAATTTTAATTTATGGAAGACGCGCGGCCTCGGACGACCCTTGGTAGCGCGGGTAAATGGCGGGAGTAAACTCGCTTGAAACTTTCGAGTTTCAGTAAAACCTCGAGTTTCAGTGCTTAACTCAGCTCGTACTCGAAATTTTGAGTACTCGCACATCTCTGTTTTTTTACTAGGCCTACACCCAGATAAGCTAAGGTGTTATAGCATAATGACAAGGATTAATGATAGTCAAGGTGACATTTCATGATTTGAGTAGCCTAACCTAGGCTTACTGTTATTAAATTACCTAGACTTTTATCTTATACCTATAAAACCAGGAAACATATTTCTTCTATTTTTCACTGCAGAGAAGAAAATATTCTCAACTATTTACAGAGGTTGGTATATTGCTCCTCCAATTAGACATGCCGTTTTCTGGTAAGGTTATGTGTAGTACAGTCCTCATTTACTCAGAAAGATACATTTGTAAACATAATAAACCACTTGTTGTGTTTTGAATAAAATTACTTATCTTAAATATTCAAGGCCTATAGGCCTATTTTTATCTTGTAAGAAAAATTAAAATGTTAAGTTCCAACTTGAAAATATGGTAGTTTTAGTGATCGGGGTAAAGGAGGCTAAATATCCGAATCCGAAAATTATCCGATCCGAAACTCTTACTATCCGATTCTTATCCGATCCGAACTTAGCTATCCGAACCGAAACCGATCCGAACTAAAAATTCACTATTCACACACCTCTATAAATATCGCTTACTTGTGAATATATTTCTATGAAACTTGGTATGCGGCTTTATGTGGTATTAAGACATATATTATGCATTGGAAATTCGCTGAGTACGCAGGTTTCCTTCGACGGTGGTATTTAACTTTTACCACCCATAGAGCCCATCTTGTTAAAATTACAATTCAATTATTTTTTACAATCCTCTAGCTAAAACTACTTGATCGATTTTAATAGTTTTAGTATTAAATGGTAGCCCTTGGACTGAAGATTGTCAACAATACATTCTTTTGTTGAAACATGTTTTCTCCATAGCATCCATAAAAGTTTATGTTGAAATTTCAACATAATTTCCTATAACACGTTCGCTGCTGAAAAATGTTAACAAAGCGTCCTTATATAATGCTTATGCCCTCTGAAGGGCATCTACAGGCGACTCAAGCCAGAGCTGTCCGCCAGGGATGCCAGTTGCAGGAACTAAAAACAGATGCAACCAAAATGAAGTATGGGACCAGCGCAACATGCTGACATGGTTTAGTTGATCCCCGATAAACGCGAAGCTCACGTAGACCAATGTTATCAAGTTTGCAACATGCTGACATGGTTTAGTTGATCCCCAATAAACGCGAAGCTCACGTAGACCAATGTTATCAAGTTTCACCATGACTCCGCCCGGAATCGTACGCACCCTGCCAGTATGGCATGCCGACACCCCGACACGGCAACTCCGATTGGAGTTGTCAGCAGCGAATGTGTTAACAACCAACCATAAAATACTGAACCAATTTACAGTGGTTTTGGTCTTAAAAATAAAAGGCCTGGCCTAGAGATGTCTAATTTTGTTATGGATTTTTTTCAGGAAAAGGCTAGCCTACTTTTAATTTTCAAGACAAACAAGAGCCTATGTTAAAAATTCATTTGAATTTATTTTATTTTATACAATACACCAGAAATATCAATAATTTATGTTGTTAATGGATTGCAGGGCTCTGCCTCACTGGCCTTAGACAAAACGCCTAATATTTATAACGATTTACAGTTTTACAAAGGATCTATATAAATTTGCAACCGAATATACTCTTATTAGTTAGACTCTAAGTTGAGATAATTTACTTTATAATTCTTTAATAGACATCCACACATTTTGGATCTTAAGAAATTGGATTTTGTTACTAACTCATTAATTTGTTTGTAACAGCTTGTTAGCCTGCTATTTTGGTTTTACTTATAGAATTGTAGACATTCTTTTTTTGTTTCAGGATCTGGATGATGGGATTTCACACTTTATCAGTACTTTTAATTTTGTGAGTGTTTTATCAAGCATTGTATGTATATCTTTTTATCTAACTTGTAATAAGATGTAACAGATATTGTACTGAACATAGTTTTCTGTAATTTCAGTAATTCCATGCAATAAATGTTACAGATCTCTTTTTATTCCATTCTGTGCACTTCCTATTCTTTTATCCTCTTAATGTTTGTAGGTACACAATTTTGTCGACTGTGTGATAGGCCATTTATGCGCTTGTGTTTGGAAAATGCCTTTGTCATTGACACACACACAATAACAATATATATATATATATACACACCACACTTTTAAAAATGAGTTTAAATAAAACAACTGTGATGTCAATTTGACACTTAATTTATATAAAAATACCTCAAACTTCCTCGTATGACCTTTCATTTAGAGTATAATTATTTTAGTTTAGAGTCTTAGGGCCGCTTCCCCAACCCAGTTTAAACTGTTGAAAAGGATTAATTCTAAGATTAACCTCTATAAGGCTTTCTCCACTGCTCATTCGGAGTTTAATCTTAAGATTAGTTTAATCGGAAGCACGTTTGGAGTTAAACCCACCAATTTGGATTAATCTTGTTTTCCAAATATATTAAGCCATATATTAAGTCTTCATCTTCGATTTCGTCCATATATAGATGATTATAGATGTCTTGTATGAAATCGAAGGTGAAGACTTTGAAGAAGACAGACCAGTCAAAAGAGACGAAATATCTAGCTAAAGTGATAAAAACCTAGAAACTCCACCTTCAATGAAGGTGGCCTCTTGGCCTAAATACTAATTAACTTAGTCAAATACTTACCAAATTTAGTTAGTTGTTCTTGAACGCTATATTTAGCCTAATCTAAACGAAATTAATATTTTGAAGTGACATAACATCTTTATTACTTATTTCAAACTTCAGTTTTTGCAAACCACTACACATTTAAACTTAAGTTTAAATTCAAGCTTATGTTTTAAAACTAAACTATTTATTGTAATTATAAAAATATTTTCAAACGGATATCAAGGTTGTTGGCAAATATCTAGCTTAGCCCAACATACTTTCATTCACTAATCTAAGCTGAATCAAATTACGTTCTGTTCATAATCACTCCATTTTCAGGCCATGCTCTTCACTCAAAATTGGATGGGATACTTGAACAATTTTTTCTGGAGCTTTTGCACTTCTTATGTTGCATTTGCCCTATTTTCCAGTTTTACTCCTACTTCTGTTCAGTTCATAATTGTTCTCATTGATTTGTTCAAAAACAATGCATGCAAAGTTCTACTATTTTGTAAAAATGCCATATGAAAAATGCTGAATCAAGTACGGGATGTAATAAAAGATGTCTTACAACACTTAAGATATATTTACACTTATACTGATTCACATACAGACGGTAAACATATATAAAATATGGTACTAGGCTATCGATTTCGACCAGTCACACCAGTCATCATCAGGCCAATGAGAGAACTGATGGTGTGACTGGTTGAAATCGATAGCCTAGTACCATCTTTTATATATGTTTATGTATGTGAATCAGTATAAGTGTAAATATATCTTAATTGTTTTAAGACGTCTTTTATTACATCCCGTAAGTAACAACAACACGTAATATTCTAATAGAAAAGTTGAATCAAGTATAAATTTAAACCAGCTTACCAAGCAGTGCAGCCAAGTTACTCTTTTTTTGATTAACCCATTGAGGTAGTAATTTTATTCTATTTGCAGTAGCCTATAACGGGAACGATGGTGCTGCACTCTAGTAGCAAAATATGTAACTAATGACCGCGGGCGTCTACGGTTCTATCCGCTAGGGGCGCGGACTGACTGAAAACCCTTAATATCGCCGCCAGGCCTTTGGTCGTGTTAGCTGAGTTGGCTACGTCGTGGAAACACCTTGGCCAGGTGGTGATACGATGTTCGTGGGTTCGATTCCCGCACACGATACCCAGCACGAAACTGACCAGTTGTGCAACTCTCAATGAGTTAACCGGTCTGTGGCAACGTTGGTGGGAGGGCCCAAGTAAAATAAACGGTGGCAGGCTCGCTTGGAAGTTGACGGGATCGGTTAATTATTTGAGACTTGCACATGGTCAACACTGATTTTGCTAATTTTTATTTATGTCTACTGTGTTTGTGCCAATGCGACTCTCTAAACTGAAGGAAAACAATATTTTAATTAAAATACGCCATTAATCCATTTAAAATCACCAATTTTATACTCCAATTCACAGGTTAATAAAATTACAAGTAAGGAACGAGACCAGCTCGTATGTCTACGCCAATGGGTTAAACTAATCCTTCTCGAAAATAAAATTGGGAAAGAGGAATAAGTTTTAACCTGCGATTGAAATTTAAACAGGATTAATATAAACTTAGATTAGCATTAATTGGAGAAAGCGGCCCGTATTGTGTTAGTTGGATGATGTGTAGCTAATCATATGCTACATCTGTATTTGTTTACATATGTCATTGTCAGGCTGAACCAACTATTCTTTGATTATGTTTTTGAGATGTAGAAAATAGATTCAATTACACAATGTCAATCTTATCTTTTTCTTTATTATACAGTGTTTTAGTGATATATTATTTGACTTGATGTTTTCTCTTCTTTCCTGGAGCAGTTTATATTTGAAAATATGTATACAAAGATTTATCAAACCGGGGCCCTTGTTATTACGTTATTCAACTCCTGGGCGCCAGTACAAACAGACCGGAAATGGTGGCGCAGCGAATACTACACTGTCCCTCGGCGATGGCCAATGATCAGTAAGCTGATCATCACACCACGAGCTTGTAACAGCTTTTATTAAAAAAAATTGTACCAGCAAAAATATGACAATTATTGTAAATGCTTTCTGCAATCCTCCAAAAAAGTATGTGAGGGTCAAATGACAAAAGGTTTAGTGGGACAGCAGTTGTCCCACACACTACTCGCTACTTAAACAGCCCGGACTTAAGCTGTCCCAAGCGTATATAGGTCACCCAATCTTGATGGGACAGTGTCCCAGCTGACCTCAAAGGATTAAATACCCAGACTTCACTCACACATTAACAGTTCTCCCATACAACAAATTTGGTTGATAAAATCAATATTTAACATCGCTTAGATGTTCAAGGGTCTTTACATTTTTATTATTATTTAGTGGATGTTTCGTTATGTTTCTCGTTTCTTTTTATTACATTATGTTAATTATTATCTCAAGATTAAACCACATTAAACAAAACAAAAACTGTTGCCAAACAAGCAACAAGCTTATTTATGTGTCCTCCTTATCTCTCAGCACACAAGTTTTTGATAAAAGAATTGTCACTTGTAAAGGAGAAGTATTCATTTTATATTTTACTAGCTTCATATTTCATTTTTGAGTTAGTATTCTTAAAGTAAGTTCTTGGCTTTTTATCTTGTAAATGTACCCGTGAAATGCTACTTTCAATTAGTTAAATTATAAACATTGTTTACTCACTGGGAGTGAACTTATCGATTGCAAGTGTTCAGCCTAAGTAGCAAGTATTTGTTAACAACAGATTAGCAAACTTCTTCTCAATAATGTACTCTACAAAAATTAAACTAATATTAAGAGGCCTATTCCTGAAATTACTTAACCAGTGTTAGTAATTCTGTAACTTATGCTGGGTAGCGTTGTGGTTAGCGTGCTTGCTTTATAATCTGAAGTTCGCCAGACTGATCATAAGAAAAAATGTGAGAAAGTTTTGTGAATGTTCAAAACTAGATCCAGCTGTCATTGGTCTCTTGGCTATTAATGAACGATCCTGGCTAAGGAATCAACCAGTCTTAGTCAGTTACAAAGTTACTCAAGACACCTCACCCATTCCACAATCATTAATTCATATTCACCTTAAAATTCACCCTAGTTGCATTAGCGTCCTATACAGTGATTATATTATTAATCTTATTTGAATATTCAAATATATTATATATATACAATCGAAATCCCTGGTATGTTCATACAAAATTCTTCAACTTGCAATCAAAGAATGCTGGAGAGGTGATATTTTGCACTCTGATTCTTCAGGTCTAAAATAGGAAACGTATACCGATTTTACCTTAGGGATGTGTCCCACAGGTTGTCATAGTTCCAATGTTATTCTTGTACAATTGATTTAACCAGACGATAACAAACAGATGTTCCTTATTCTTGATAGTTATATGGATAACACAGAATGCCGCATACACGACTGTTATATTCCCTGGTAAAAGCAGGTACTTCAGCGGCTAATATGAAATAAATAACTATATAGAATTGTATAGAAATAAATCTTAACTACCAGCTGAGGAATATCCTAAACCATGGATACCATGGTTCACACTTTCTGGAAAGTCAGGGATATAGTTGGAAAAACACCGAAAGTCATGGAAAATGCTTATTTTGTACAAGTCAGGGACAAATTTTGATTTTCATAAACACTAAGCAATGCTGAGCGAAAATTGAAACTTATTATTTTTTGTATATTACCCATTGCAAAAAAAATGTGCATTCCGAGTCGCAGGTCAGTGAAAATTAACATTTTTGGCTAGAGAAAGTCGGGGAAAATTAATTTTCTCGGTCAGTAAAAGTCAGGGCAAGGAAAAACCAAATAAAAGCGTTATCCATATAAACAAAATCTGTGATCTGATCCAGAAACTCAGAGAGAACCTGTGCAAGCAGTTATGAATAGAAAACTCTATAGCCATATTTTTAACTTTTTTAAGAGGGCTAACTTTAATGTGGTCAGGGCAGTTATTGTAAAAAGGTTGTGGTTAAGTCATATAGAGATTTTTCTAAGTCTGTGGGCTTTGAGATCTCATTTTGATTTTCAAAATGCAACTCTAAACCTCTGCTACAATTTTACCAACAACCCAATTACTATAAATGCAGTATCCAATATTAGAATGTTTAATTGTGTTTTATAAAATGTAAGTAAACATTTGTTTAGAAAACTATATTTTTTATTGTGGTTGAAACAGTTGGATCAAAGTTTGACTTTTTTTAAATTGAAGAAAATAGTAGCGTAAATGTCCTAAAATGTTAGCACCTTATATCTTAACCAGTTTTATCAGATTCCCCTGTTTTCTAATTTTATCCTTGCCTAAAAGAAGCTTATATTGTAATTTGTATAAGAACTTGCAATCTTAATAGTGGTAGAATAAAAGGTAAATGTAATCTAACGCAAGCAAGCAAAACATCCTGAATCACAGTGTTACGGTGTGACCTCAGCCATTTATGGAACGGTTGCCATGTTGTGCATTTGAGAGGTCGTGAGTTTTTACTGACCAATGATAATTTTAATTTGATACTGTGTTTTATTTCCATAACATTAAATATCAATTAAAAAATACTGTATTTAGGATACTTTGTTCTTGGGGGGGAAACTTAATTTTCTTTGTTTTCCATTATGCTTACATTATAATTTTCCATATTCTGTACGTTTAACATTCATGCACTTTTTGTTTATTCACTATGCGTTTTTATGGGGTTCAAGTTGAACGCTGCTGACAACTTGGAGGTTGTAAATTTAAATGTTATCATTTTATATGATAAACTAGTCATTGTACCAGTATTTAAGATGCCAACACTCTAGTGCGTATTTTAAGGCTAGAGTACACAGTGAGATAAAATAAACGCTATTTGTTGAGCCACAATACGCTCGTGTGTGGAGGAAAATGGGTGGACTAAAAAGACAGAGCTATGCAGCTTTTGCAGGTAAATGTGACAAATTTAACAATTCTATTTTTGAATAAATATTTCTCAGTAGAAAGTAGGTATGGAAAGCACCCCCTAATATTTCACGTAAAATGTTTAAAATGAAGGTTTGGAAATAGTTAAGGAATTTGTCTTGCTTTAATTGTGGAATCTTGTAGAGATATTGAACTTTGGTGATTACTAGTAATATTAAAGAAATAGCTATTCAAACAAATTTTTTTTCGTTTTTCTTATACAAGTTTTAAAGTTTAGGTTTAGTTTTTCTAACAAAAAACTAATTTCTATTTATTTTGTTGTTGTTAAGTGCTGCTGTAGATCAAATTTTTTTTATTTAACACAACACTTTTCTTCTATCTAAAAGCTTTCTTAAAATTAAGTAGGGGTGTGCGAATAGTGATTTTTTGGATGTAGTGTCGAGTCCAGCAGTGTCAATTATTCTCGAGTTTAGAGTATTTTCGAGCGAGAGCATGCCATCAGCAATATAATGTTGTGTTAGTACATAGTTTCAAATGAAATAGTGTAATGGGATTTGGATACCACTCTATGTTTTGATAATCTAAACATGGTTTCTAACTAATACATGAGTAGCAATTCCAAGTTTTGGCCAGTACAATCAAACTAGATTATGTATTGACAAACAAAACACGGTTTGGCATTTGTTTCCACCCGATAAAACACGATCCCGTTGTCATTTTTGGCCATTATCACCTGGTCCAGACATTGCTTATAATTAATATTAGGTGACGAAATCATTAGTTACGGCCGATATTAAGTGGCCCGGTTGCCACTTTTGCCAATATTATGTATGCCGTCATCATTTACGGCCAAAATTAGGCGGTCCGATCGTCATTTTCGGCCGATTTTTCATAATGCGATCGCCTTGCGCGGCTGTTACTACGCGTTTTGGGCGGTCGTAATCGTTATCGATCGTCATTTTCGGCCGAATTTACGTAATGCGATCGCCTTATGCGGCCGTTACTACGCGTTTTGGCCGGTCGCAATCGTTAGCGATCGTCCGGAAATCGGCAGGAAATACTCGCTCGAACTTTCGAGTATCTTTCAAAACTTCGAGTCGAGTTCGAGTATTAAAATACTCGGCCGAAAACTCGAAGTTTCGAGTACTCGCACACCCCTATTTACGGCCAATACCACGCAGCCCAGCTGGTCAATATTTTGTGTCACTTCGTCAATTGCGACTGATATTAAGTGGCCTGGTGCCTTTACCAATATGTATATCGTTGTATTTTTTGGCCGTCATCACATGATCCAGTCATCATTTATGGCCGAAATTATGCGGTCCAGTCGTCATTTACACAAATCAGTTCTTTTTTATGACTGATTCATGCTTCTGGTTGTCATTTTCTGGCAATTTAACATGATGCGATAGCCTTTTTCAGCTGTTATTACGCGATTTGGCAGGTCACAGTCGCTATTAATCGTCCGAAAATCAGCAGGAAATACTCACTCGAACTTTCGAGTATTTATCAAAACTTCCCAGTCGCGTATTGAATACCTGGACAAAATACTCGAAAGTTTCGGACTCAAAACTTGCACACTCCTAACATTAAGCATAGATACAACATTTGTTTGTTGAAGTTTGCTAATATAAATTTACTATTACTGATGTTATTTGTTTAGGTTCAATCGCAATCTTAAGCACTGGCATGGCCTTTGGATGGCCTTCTCCAGTCTTAAAAAAACTCACTGATGAAGAGGGAGAAATTAGAGCATCAAAGGAGCAATATTCCTGGATTGCAGCAGATATCGAGATAGGTTTTCTCTCAACACCCTTCCTGGCTAGCTTCCTCATGGACAGGTTCGGGCGAAAAAAGCCGATGTTGTGTGCTGCTCCGTTGCTACTGATATCATGGATCCTGACAATCACAACTAGATCTGTCGAGATCTTATACATCAAGAGAATTTTGGACGGAATGAATGGAGGGATAATGCTGACGATAGCTCCTATTTACTTGGCAGAAATAGCGGAAGCCACGATTCGGGGATCGATTCTACTTTCAATCACTATCACCTGGTTCGCTGGTGTTCTTTTGCAGTTTTGTGTCGGAACTTATCTCCCTTATGATGTCAGCGCCAGGTTGAATATGATCGCTCCTATTGTATACTGTGTTTTGTTTTCGTTTCTACCTGAATCTCCATATTACCTGTTGATGAAGAAGGAAGAGAAGAAAGCAGCTAAGTCCCTAGCATGGTTCCGCGACGTTCAGCCGAATCAAGTGACTGAAGAACTGACTGAGATTTCGGAGTATTTAAAGAACGATGCACAAAACAAGAAATCGTGGACCGATTTCATGTTTAACCCCATTTATAGAAAGTGCTCCCTTGTAATGATGGTTGTTTGTTTGGCAACAAATTTGACCGGAGTAACCACGATATTCGCTTATGCTACAGAAATATTTGCCAACACATCATACGGCATTCTGAATCCAGATACGTGTTCAGTTGCCATTGCATCATTGTTTTTTCTGATTTCCATTCCGATTTGTTTATTAATCGATAAAGTCGGAAGACGTCCTTTGGTTATTATATCGTCCAGTGGTTGTTTAATTTCAAATTTGTTTTCAGCATGTTATTTTTACTTTAAAGATCAAATAGAATACACTTGGATTCCATTTTTGACCATAGGATCATATTGCATTTTTGTATCAATAGGTCTCGTCCCAGTTATGTTTGCCTATCAAGGGGAGTTATTTCCGTCTAGTGTGAAAAGTATTGCATCCGGTATGTTTCAAGTGTTCTTAACTTGTACATCTTTTTGTGTAATAAAATTGTTTTTTATAATCGGAAGCACTCTCGGATTGTACGTAAATTATGCTGTGTATGCCTCAGTAGGACTTGTTGCTACAATATGGTTGTACGTGTATGCACCAGAGACTAAGAACAAGACGTTTAGTGAATTATTTAAGGAGCTGCAAGGTGTTCAGATGAATGAAAAACCAGTTTACACAGAGGAATTGAAAAGTTTGCGTCCAGTGAATTAGGGAACTATTGATTGACTTTTTCCTTGTAGGATTTTATGGCCTGTTTGAGGAGCACCAAGATGGATTTTTGGTGTTACCCGCTCCGTTACATTCTTCATTTCAAAACAAGGAGAATGCCAACAACATCAGAGATTACTTCAATATGATAGCAGAGAAATACTTGGCAGTATTATGAAGTAAATCCTATACTCTAATATGAGTAAGGTTTGCTTGCTTGCTTGCGACACGGATCTCAAAAACGGCTCCAACGATATCCTTCAAATGTTCGAAATAACTAATTTTTGGGATAAAAATAAGTTCTAGACAGGCCTCATCCCCAGGAAAAATCTAATAATGTAAAATAACTAAAAAGTTAAAATAACATTGGGTTTATGGAGTTTTAAATCAAAATAAAAGAATTGTAACAGCTGTTCATAATCAACCAGGGAACTGTCAAAGTAATACTCATGTTGTACATGATTATTAACATGTGGATTGCTGAGAGCAGAGATTAAAAGATTTGAGTGAATATTACATAAATAGAGTAGTAAAATAAATCAAAGGGACATTGAGCTATAAATAACAACTGGAATGACCTGAAAAATGTAAAAAAGAGGCAAATGAGTTGTACAAATCTGATTATCAGTAGGGGGAAGTGGTGAAATATTACTCCAAGTCATCTAAACAATCTGACTGGCCTTCCCCCGAGCAGAGCTCGGCCCCCAGGTACTTATAACAATGCAGTCATCACCAAAAACCCAACTTGACATAATTTGGCTCTTAGGTTAATTTTTTACTGAACAATGATTTGTATTAAACTTATTTTAATTTTTACCATTGTCATGTTTATTTTTATAATACATTTTTTGGTTGTTTGGTTCATTTTGACTGTACAATGATTTGTATTTAGCTTATTTTATGTTAACCATTGTCATGTTTATTTTTATAATACATTGTTTGTTTAATATTGATTGTCAAATATGATATTTTTGTGTGGCCTTCAACAGAAATAGTCACATGGGTAAGACACTGGAGACATCTTGTGAAAAAGTTTTATTGCAGCCAGGATCGAACCTACGCTTAACCACCACTGTGCCACGGCTGCTAGTCACTAATAGAAGCTGCTAGTTAATTGACTAGTGGCTAGAAAACTAACGCAGTGGCAAGCTGCTAGTTGGATTTTCCCACGATGCTCACCACTATTCAATCATCAAAGTCGATAGAAAAAGTAATAATTATAAATATCATAAAATACTCAATGTATATCTTTCAGAATCATTTATGTGGAACAAATTCATGGTAAACTACTTTTATCAAATACATAAATATGGCTATGATTATATATAAATTAATAAGCCATCTATTTATACAAAGCTAGACAGGTTCACTCACTGATTCACTGACATAAACTATGAGGCACTTCCCGTAGTCTAATCCCCTTCAACCCCAAACTTGAATTAAAGCTCTTGACAAGAAACTGCCGGAAAAATTGCCATAAGTTGATATTTTTGAGTTTTTGGGGCGGAAAAAATCCACTTTTTCAATTTTTTCACTTTGAGCGCGTTTTGTACGGAAACGGTAAGAGATGCCAAAAAATGTTAAATACAAAAGTTGTAGAAAATTTGATTTCCAACAAACGATTTTCCGCCAGATTTAAGATCCGATCATCCGTTTAGCCGCTATTCAACAGAGAAGGAGTAATTTGAGTATTTTGGCCCATTTAAATGTGTACAGTTCTGGAAAGCTGTTTAATGAAAGCACACTATCTTTGGCCTATACCACATGTTTGTATCAGCTGATTTAAATAAACCGCCCGTGTAGGCGATACTAATATGCTCACATGAGGTTTATATAAATCACCTGTTACAAAACAAGGTGAGCACATTATCGCCTACACGGGAGGTTCAATATCGCGAATATCGTTTGTTCGTGTGTTGTTTGTTTCAATATTTGAAAATGTAATCAACTGATTGTTTGTTGTATGAAATGAATTTAGCCCGGTAGCCCAGTGGATATGTTGTCAGATGATTCAAGATCATGTGGTCTCGGGTTTGAATCCTACTTTTTATGCTTACTTTTAGAGGTCTGCAATTTCTGTTTGATTTGACTTTATTTTGTTTTTACACATTCATTTATTTGTAATTATGTTGCACAACGAACAGCCACCATACAGAGCTCTGCAGATTTAGGTAGGTTACTATAATTTTGTCGTGAACTGAAGTCTAATTTGTTATTTTGTACACGTAAATCCATTTGTAGAACACCAATTTAACATTGCAAACACAACTTTTTATTTATATCTGATTGAGTAGGCATTTTTTTTTTTGCTTTTATACACCTCGAAACAACCATCGTAGTCGAGAGTTCATTCGATAAAACTAACAAGCAGCCGGTTGGTAAAATGTTTCACTATCGAACCGATATAGGACCGCCTGTGTAGGTGTTAATGTGCTCACCAAAGGTCATTGTTGTATAGTTTTCTTTGGTTAGTGAACAACAATAGTTGAGTTTGATTTAAACTTGAATTGACTGAGGAATGCAAGTGAGCGAAGCGAACTCCAAAAGGGGGGTTTGGGGGCAAAGTCTCCAACCTAGTTTTAGCCTAGCCTAAATATCTAGCCTAGTTATAAGCCTAGTTTTAGTTCGAACCTCAGGGGGAACGGAAAAAATTTGAGTCATCGAATATTTTGAAATATCGAGGTTCGACTTATTAAGGTGATTCTCCACAGACTTTGGCTTATTGAGGGTCACGGTAACGCATGGATGGTTAGAATCCTTACATCACTTCGCGCTTTTTACCATAAACAATCATATCAGACAATAATTATTATTAAAATTAAAAAGGATTTGAACAATTTTAATTTATAAAATAAGCCAGGAAATATTTTGAAAAGCTTCTTTGGTTAATGTAGTAGAGGATGAAATACTTCAAAACACTTCCTTCAGTGAAAATATTATAGAGTAGGAAAGTAAACAAATAATGACTCATAGTTTGGTATTTTGGTGATGTTTTTCCCGTTGGACCACTTTCTGTCTATTTAGAGACGTCTTTTGCTCACTTCTTATCACCTGCCCCAAATAAATCCCTCCCCCTTACGGAAGTCAGTCCTGACCAACTATGCATCAATTTCAATTTAGCTGAACATCAATGTACTGTAGGCTATTAAAATAATTTGCTAAACTAAAAGGGAACAAAATATGATAACAGTTAAAATTGCAGAGCATTGTTGGAATTTGGGTGAAGCAAAACGATACATATTTTTGTTTAAAAATTGTCGAAAGAGTGTTCCAAACTGCTTCCCGATGTCACTATTTTATTTCCTATGTCAACAGCCTTTAATAATCTTCAACTTTTCCTCATAGGGTAGAGTTTTGCCAACACGTTTTGGCAAACTGCAAACACTTAGTAAAAACACAACCTGAAAACTAACTCTTTGTTTAAAATCCATTGTTGGTAATGCTGTGTTTATGTTGTTTAAGAGATTATTGTGGACATTATCCTTCACTGTTAGTAGGGAAACTTGTTTTTACTAATCAGTGATGGAAAATGTCTGCAATAATCTCTAAAAACTATCTTTCACACACTAAATCCAGAACCTCTAAAACTGGCACTGACCAACGACACACCGGACACAAATCTAATAAAATCAAAACCATTTTATTTAAGAAAAATATATAATTTACAACAATATGAGACTGTTTTTTATTTATGAGATGAAATCCTCACATAGGTGTAACCCGTACGATTGTTTGATATGTGGGTTGCTCTCAACATAAATTTGTTGGTTGTTTTACCGACACCAGGAGCACTCGTGAAGGAGATGTAGTGAGGAGGGCGGGTTGGAATTTCCGGCTGAAAAGTCACTGGAGGTTTGTTGAATGAACAACTTCGACCTATAGAGGTTCTCTAGTTCTCTAGTCAATATTTCAACTTATAGAGGTATGGTGATTGTACATATTCGAGTTATGGAGGTTCTGCAACTAAAACTTCGACTTATAGAGATGCGGTGACAGGCTAATAATACTGAACAAATTTGAGTTATCGAGGAGTTTCCTGCTAACCCTTCGACTTAGAGGTAAAATAATATAGCATTACGTGGGCAAGTTCAAGGGGAATAACACAAATTCGAGTTATCAAGGAATTCAACTTATTGAGGTTCGAGTTATCGATGTTCCACTGTAAATAATACTTGAAGTTAAAAGAAAAAAAATATTACACTGTCAAAGGCAAACCACGAATGAATAAGAGTTCTGATTTTCACATTAAACGCATTAAAATAAAGTAGAAAATCAATCTAAATTAAAGCCATCGAGAGATCAACTACCACTTCAAAATTCATCTACAGAAAGACTTATTTTTTATTTAAAAACAAGTTACAGCAGCCTTTCATTCTAAACCATCTTACGTCAAATTGCCTTATCTCCAAAGGCAGCTCACTAAGACTTGTGCCAATTACTCAAGGTTTCTCTTGTTCTTTAAGATAATTAAAGAGTCGGTATATCTTGTTTGGATCTCATATTGTAGTTACGCTTACCTCCAATAAAACTGAATTACTATGATTTCTCGTGTACCTAAGTCCAGTAAATGAAAGTAAAGATGCTTAAATTAACTTTTTTAAATGGACACAGTATTCACAAAGTGCTCTTAAATCTATTCCTGTTATTCTTATTGCATGTTTTTACAAAGACACTTATTCAAGTAGCAGGGGTGCTCTACACAATTTAACCGTCCATAATTAATAATTCATATTCTTTCAATGTTTTTAATATAACGTTTGGGATAAGAAATTCATCATTTATGTATGGCATATATGGTAAATTTATCCTATACTCTAATATGAGTAAGGTTTGCTTGCTTGCTTGCGACACGGATCTCAAAAATGGCTCCAACGATTTCCTTCAAAGGTTCGAAATAACTAATTTCTGGGATAAAAATAAGTTCTAGACAGGCTTCATCCCCAGGAAAAATCAAATAATGTAAAAAAACTAAAATGAAAAGTTAAAAAAATTAACATTGGGCTTATGGAGTTTCAAATCAAAACAAAAGAATTGTAACAGCTGTTCATAATCAACCAGGGAACTGTCAAAGGGACTCTTGTTGTTTATGATTATTAAAATGTGGTTTCCTGAGAGCAGAGATTAAAAGATTTGAGTGAAGATTACATATATACGGGTAGTGAAATAAATCAAAAGGACATTGACCTAAAAATACGAGGGTCATCCAGAAAGTAAAGAACGTTTGCTTGCTGCGTCTAGCACAGCTCCCCCATCACCGCCATTGCGTGTGGGGCAGTCTACTCACCTCTCCACCAAAGTATGAGCCGAGTCTCGTTGCTGTGCGGTCACACATCTTATTTCTACAGCGATTCAAAATGGCGGCGGCAGTCGAAAATCCCGCCATATATGGGATAAGCAGTTTTATTCGGTTTCTGGGTTAAAAAATGTCTAGACCATCAAATTTTTTAGAAAAACACCAAATAAAATTGGTGGTGAAAGTGCAAACAAGTCTTCAAGTCGAGTTTTCAGGGGAAAAATGGTGCAACAGGTTTAATGAAATAAAATCCATTATGCACGACGAGGATCGGAGTGGCAGGTCATTGCTCGCAAAAGACGATTTGAAAGAAAGACTTGAGGGAAGATTGGAGGAAAACAGCTGCTAAAATCTTAGCACATTACATCAATTTTAAGATTTATTTTTTTGCACTTTCATCATTAACTTTCTTTGGTGTTTTTCTAAAAATTTCTTCGGTATGGACATTTTTGTACTCAGAGACCGATTAAAACTGCTTATCCCATATATGGCGAGATTTTCTATTGCCGCCGCCATTTTGAATCGCTGTAGAAATAAGACGTGTGACCGCACAGCAACGAGACTCGGCTCATACTTTGGTGGAGAGGTGAGTGGACTGCCACACACGCAATGGCGGTGATGGGGGAGCTGTGCTAGATGCAGCAAGCAAACGTTCTTTACTTTCTGGATGACCCTAACAATTGGAAACAACTGGAGTGACCTTAAAAATGCAGGAAAGAGGAAAATGAGCTATACAAATATGGTAATCAGTTGGGGAAGTGGTGAAATATTACTCCCAGTCATCTAAACAAACTGACTGGCCTTTCCTGAGCAAAGCTCGGCCTCCCAGGTACTTCTCCTAATACGTGTATTATATAGAATGAAATAAGCCAAAATATACTTTTCCTACAATATATTGAGAAGCAATACCACAGAGTTGTTGTTATGAAGTTATATCACAAGCTAATCCCTCACATAAATTTGACCAAGATAACTCTAGGGTGGAGTCCAGCCAAACAGCAATAACGAACTTAGCCGTCCTAATAAATGATTCCTTAAAATTAATTCCTATTTCTTTGTTCACTGTTTGTGGTAGTGGGTTTTGAGTTCTATTGATCAGTGATAGAAAAATACGGCATTTGTATTATTCCTTATTATCTAATAGGAATAGTTTCTTAAGTAACAATACCTATTTGATAAAACAAACAAATGGAGGTACATAATATTTTTCTATTTAAAATTGATTAAATTTGTGAAAATTTTCCTGGATGCAATTTTCTGCCAATTGTATCATTAGTGAATTTCCTTTGGAAAGTGAACTATTAGCATGACCCGCACGGTGAAACTTAAGCCCGGGACCACCATAGAAGTCCCTGAACACGTTTTGGGGGGTCGTTCAAAATTGTATATATATATATATAGACATATACTTGTCCAACTGATTACAGAAAGGAACGTCCCTACCAAATTTTAAGTAAATCGGACAAAAAATGTGACCGCTAGAGTGCAAACACATATATATATATATAGACATATATATTTATATAAATATATATGTGTTTGCACTCTAGCGGTTGCATTTTTTGTCCGATTTACTTAAAATTTGGTAGGGTCGTTCCTTTCTGTAATCAGTTGGACAAGTTCGTTGGGCAAAACAAGCGGAAAACTCTAAACCCTTTTTTTGGGGATTAATCTTTCAAATTTTGAGTTTTTGGGCCCAAAAAGGGTCAGAAAAGCCCCGTATGTAAAATAAATGCATGTAAAAAGATGGGAATTGGAGAGGCAAAAGTTTTAAGCCCTCTCTCGTCATTCTAGCATAAATATTTACCGAGTTATTAAAGAAAATGTGTATCGACCAAACAGAGTATGTTGTCTTGTGGGGATTTTACATTAGAAAAGCCTGTTATTCATTTGTTGGTGTAATTTTATCATCCCCAACAACCTCACACCTACTTTTAAGCCTGACGGGACCTTCTCCTAACCTTATAATGCGCAAAATTGTATTCCCAGCATTGCAGGTAAATCCAGGAGCATCAGAACAGCCAAAAAATCAACGTTTTCAGATTTGAATAAAAGTTGGAATAAATTTATGTTTTGAACTGATTTTGGGTTTTTATAGTTTTTTATGTGGAAATTCACTTCCCTCACGTCAGCGTGCTGCGTGCGAACTCGTTTTATTTCTGGTGATCAATGTAGTTAATAGATAATACATTAACTTCTGGATCATTAATTAAACCTAAAATTAATTTGCTTGCAGTTCAATGGCAAGAGGAAAGTGCATTCCTATTTTTAAACCCTTAACAATAAATAAATATGATGTTAAAGCAAACTCATGCTAGTTTTGTGAAAAGAGCATAAATATTATATATTCTGACTGTTCTGATGCACTTATCAGCCATTATGATGGTGATGTGCATTAGGAAGGTAGGTAGAGTTCTGTAACTGAAAATGTAGGCGCGGGAGTAATAGATACGATAAAACTATACCAATCTTTTTAACAGTTTTTCCCTATGTTAAATCCCCATAAATATGTCTGTAGTCAATTTATATTTCCTTTAACATCTCTATAAGTATTTGTGTTAGAATGCTGAGAGAAAGAGAGGGCTTAAAATGTTTGCCTCGTTAAGTTTGATCATTTTACCTATATTCATTTTGCATCCAAGGCATATTTGACCCTTTGTGAGCCTAAAAATTCAACATTTAGATTTTTAAAATTCCAAAAACTAAATGTAGTTAGTGTTTTCCAAATCCTTTGCCTAACCAACTCATTTAAGTGTTTACAGAAAGAAAGGGAAGTCCCTATCAAAATTTATTTAAGTAAATCAGGGCAAAATATTGTGATTGTATACTGTAAGTGGTGTTATATAGATGTCACATCTGCAATGACCCCCCAAAATATGTTCTAGCAGAGGTGTCACATCAGGTACTTGTCACATCAGGTACTTGTCACACCAGGTACTCGTCACATCAGGTACTCGTCACATCAGGTACTCGTCACATCAGGTACTCGTCACATCAGGTACTCGTCACAACAGGTACTCGTCACATCAGGTACTCGTCACATCAGGTACTCGTCACATCAGGTACTCGTCACATCAGGTACTCGTCACATCAGGTACTCGCCACATCAGGTACTCGTCACATCAGGTACTCGTCACATCAGGTACTCGTCACATCAGGTACTCGTCACATGAGGCACTTGTCACATCAGGCACTTGTCACATCAGGTACTTGTCACATCAGGCACTTGTCACATCAGGTACTTGTCACATCAGTTACTTATCACATCAGGTACTTGTCACATCAGGTACTTGTCACATCAGGTACTTGTCACATCAGGTACTTGTCACGTCAGGTTCCTTGGCTTAAGCCTCATCTGAGAACTGTTTTACATGCTAATAGCTCACTCTTCCAAATTAAATTCGCTAACAAAGGCCAAAGTCTGCTTTGGCATGTAATACTTGTCTTTTTACAGTGTGTCACTTGTGTGTAACAATTGGTAGCCAATACATTTATCTGTGAACCTTTGTATTATTAACTGCACTCAGACGTTAAGCATTTTCCTTCCATGCAAAATGATACTTAATTACACTTTTAAAACATTATTTAAATACCCCCCGTTGCAGCAAACCTGCATACTCAGCGAATTTCCAATGAATATATATGTACAAATATACACATTAATGTTATATAGCACATTAATAAGCCTCTTACCAGGATTCATAAGAAATATATTCATAAATAAGCGATATTTAAAATATTCATTATTCTCTATAAGAATAACATTAGGGATGAGTACACAGGTTTGCTGCAACAAGGAAAAAAAACAATAGTTTTCATGCAAATATCAATAGAACTCATCTAAGTGAAGTCACATACCAAGTTTCATGCATATACATTCATAAATATGCGATATATAACATTTTTATTACTCTCCTTAAGAATAACATGGGGATACCGAGTACCTAGGTTTGCTGCTACGGGAACCATAGGCGAAAAATTTAATTTTTGTTCAAACAAAAACAAATCACAACCAGATGAAGCGATATACCAAGTTTCGTCAGTTCATGTTCATAAATAACCAAGATATTTATGACTAGATAACATATATGATTTATGAATATATATGATAAGATATTTATTTATAACTCTCTGAGAGTTAACGTCCCATTTCTATAATTCCAGTTCTAGGTAAGTTACTTGAGGCCCTCGTATAGAAACAAATTTATAGCTACCTTGAAATGAACAACCTTCTAAGTTCTATGCAATTTGGTTTCAGAAAAAATAAATCTACTCTGCAAGCTTTAGATAAACTAGTGAGAGATGTCTCGCAAGCCTTTGAGGAGAAGGCTTTTGTTTGGGCCACTTTGTGTGACCTGAGCAAGGCTTTTGATTGTGTAGATATTAATGATACTATGGTTTTGGCAGTAAGACTCTCTATTTTCTCAAATCTTACTTGAGCAACAGGAAACAAAAAGTTTATAGCAATGGAGACTGGTCTGTGGAGACTACTGTAAAGTATGGTGTCCCGCAGGGATCCATACTAGGCCTATTGCTCTTCCTAATCTGTATTAATGACTTGCCATCTTTAGTTCCATCCACAATAATTCTGTTTGCAGATGACTCAACTTTTTTAAATACGAGTAAAAATCTAGACGAATTGAACATTGTTACACAACATACTTTGGTGGAAGCGTCTAATTGGTTTAAAAGCAATGGCTTCCTCTTCAATGAGTCTAAAACTCAAAATATTCTTTTCACCTTAAGATCATTTGAAAATCATGATGCTCAGTGCAACTCAGTAAACAGTGCAACATTTTTAGGAGTGTTCATCGACAAACATTTAAATTGGGATGACCATATAAACTACGTTTCCACAAGATTATCAAGAGTGATATGTCTTCTCAGACGTCTCGTTTCCTGTGTCAATCAAAGTTATGTAAAATCTGCTTATTTTGTCTTTTTTCAATCCATAATGAAATATGGGCTTATTGTATGGGGCAATGCCAGTAAAATTAACAATATTCTAACCCTCCAAAAAAAAGCTATAAGAGTAATTACTAATTCACAACCACTAGAACACTGCAAACCTCTTTTTATTAGTTTAAAAATCCAAAGAATAATAAATCTGTATCTGTATGATGTTATCAAGTATATTTTTCAAAATCCACACTTAATAATGCCTAGCAGTAAAAACCACTCTCACAATACCAGAAATAAGAACTCCACAAGTATAAATTTTAATAGACTAAGCAAGACTCTTAATAGTCATTCTGTGATTGCACTGAGGGTTTACAATTACTTGGTACATCTGGTGTGAAGGTATGACAATAGAATGTTTCTTAAGAAGTATTATCAATGGCTATTGGAAAACCCCTTTTATTCACTGGATGAATTTTTCCGTATGAGGTCTGTAGTGTTTTGATTTTCCTATTATTGTACAATACTCATACAAACCAATACTGTACAATTTTTGTATTACCAATTCATCTTACCACTTTGAAATGTTATTATTATTATGTTGTTTTAGTGTAATGACCAAATTATATAAGAGATAAGCTTTCTAAAAATATATTGTAATTTTTACCTGATATTGGACCTGGCTGTCAATGGAGCTGTGATGTGACTTTGTCAATGATCTGCGATTTGTATGACAATAAAATGATTTGATTTGATTTGATATACAATTTTTCTTTTTCTCCATAAGAATAACATTGAACAACGTACTGTGTTTAGCACTTTCAATATCTCAGTAACCAATTGACGTAGAGCAATGATCAAAATACCAAATTGTTTTTTTTTTTTTTAAACTGAATTCAATGGTATAAATTAAAATTTGATTTAAATAAAAATTACATGTGAAAACCCCCAAAAAACCATTTTTGAGGTACAAAACCCCCATTGGGATAGTGAGATTTGTCTGGTTTTCGAACTCGTTCAAATAAATGGTACTTTACATATTTGTACCAAATTTCATTAATATTGGACCTTTTTACGAGAGTTATCGTGCCTATGGACATATATATATATATATATATATATATATACAAATTTGAACGAATGGTGTTTTTGGCATCTGGGGACCTTATAACGAAAAGTTATCATGATCTCGGGCTTAAGTCTTGCCATGAGACCTACGGTAATAGCTTCTTCCCTATAGGGGAAATTCGCTAAAAGTCTCATAATATAAATCATCACGATGTTCCAAGGGTTTTATTAGCGAATTTCCCCAATAGGGAAGAAGCTACTACCATAGGTCTCATGATAAGACTTGAGCCCGAGACCATGATAACTTTTTGTTTTGAGGTCGCCAGATGCCAAAAACACTATTCGTTCAAATTTATATATCTACCTATATATATATATATATAATCAGTTTTTTGCACTTTTCACTCTGAAATTTTTAAAACACACAATATTTGTTTTAACCATTTTATAGAGCTTAAAAAAACAAATAATATAGTATTTTTAATCATGAACCTAGGTTAAGTGGTTGCGGAGAAAATCCAAAAAACGTGTTCATAAAATCTCCGATGTTTATCTTATAGGAACATGGTTTTTAGCTTTTCCTTAATTAATTTTACTGTAAACTTCACATTTGCCTTTACCAATCAGTTTAGCTCTACAAAACAATCATTTTGGTGTTTAAATTGTGATTCTACGTCCAACCGTTACCGAGATATTCAAAGTGCTAAACACAGTACGTACGTTGTCCAATATTATCCTTATGGAGAATATTTAAAATTTGATATCTCAATTATTTATGAACGTATATTGATGAATCTTGGTATGTGGCTTCACCTAGTACTGGTATATTGATATTTGCACAAAAAATTGATTTTTTGTTGATTATCCTCTTAGCAGCAAACCTGCATACTCATCCCTAATGTTATTCTTATGGAGAATACGTAAAGCTTTATATCTCCAGTAATTATAAACATAAATCATTAAAACTTGGTATGTAGCTTCACCTGGTTGAGTTATATTATTAATTGCAAAAAAAACATATTTTTATCTTCCTTGTTGCAGCAAACCTGCGTTCTCAGCCCTAATGTTATTCTTATGGAGAATAAATAAAATGCTATATATCAGTTATTTATTTAAGTATTTTTATGAAACCTGGTAAGTGGCTTTATGTGGTAGTAAGAAATATAATCCTGCATAGGAAATTCGCTGAGTATGCAGGTTTGCTGCGACGGGGGTATTATACTTCTATAGTCGCTATCATTATTTATTACATGTTTATATATGTGTGAATTCTTTTACCATAATCATAATTCCATTATCATAATCTCTATCTCAAAATCAAAAAGGAAGTAAACAATTACTACTGACAAATGAGCAGCAAGCTGATTAAATGTCTCCATTATCTCAGCACACAAGTGGTTCATGTAATTGATTAAAAGAATTAGCTTCTTAATTCTGTTAAGATGAAGTAATTAGATTAACTGTCGCCATATCTCATTTCAGTGTCTATGTTATTACCAGTTTTAACATGAAAATGATCCTGTAAAACCTGAAATATTTTAATTATTCACTGTGCAAATTAAAGACTGATATTTTAATTTGACAACTACAAGTGTATGTGATTATGTCATACAAAAAACTAGAGCTTTTGAGATTAGACCAACCATATCAATAAAGGTCAATTTTAATATTGTTGATTGTTAAGAGAGCCCAGTGTAGAAGAGGCTTGAGTAATGGGAGTTGTCAGTGTTGAAGAAACAAAGATTTTTCACTTAGAAACTACTGTCATCATATAAAGTTCAATTTGTTTGTCACAATTACTCAAAAATTGCAATCTAATCTTGCTAGGAATGTAATTCCTTGGAAATGATTAACTCGGTGGCTTATAAATGTATAAAATATGGAGAGTTTAACAATGTAATTCTAAGCTTGTAATTCTGCAAAGTGATCAGAAGCATCTATAAACCTTTAAATTTTAAAAACTAGTAAAATATATTGAAATTTACTATTAAAGAGTTTTTATCGTTAACTACTTATATCTAAATCTATCAAAATAAAAAGTCAAACATATTTTTAAGATTAAAACTCCTGTTGCAGCTGAAGCATTAATTACCTTGTACTTATACCATTCAAGATAACACTACAATCAGTACATACTAAATGTTGCTAAAAATGTGGAAAATGAGTAACCAAAATGTTATCATTTCAAAAGAGGAAATACAGTCCGCTAGAGATCAGCATTAGAGATTGTATCGATACCGATTGAGCCACAAGCCACTCGAGCCTGGAGTAGCATGGGAGGACTAGGAAAACAGAGCTACGCAGCTTTTGCGGGTAAATATAAAATGTATTCAAATGTATTATAAATATGCTTTATTACAAGTTGTACATCATAAGCATGTTATAGAATTGTGACATAAATATGTGCCATGTATAAACTAAAAGCTTAAAAATAAAATTAAAAATTAAAAATATCAAATCAATAAAGTAGTTTTTTTTAAATATTATCAAGTCTCCAATGAATAAAAAAACTACATTACTGAATTGATGTTTTAAATTTTAGTAAATATCAGTGATAAGAGTGCCTTCAAGAATAATAAAGAAATGTTTATCCTGCTATGACATGAAATTTTACAAAAGTATCAAACAGCAAATGATTTGTTTAAATGCTTCCAATGTAAAAGTTGAGTATGACATCCACACAATATAAAATAACGTATTCGTTGTGAATTAGCCACCAGAACTGACGTGTACAGCAAAAGTGGTTTACAAACCTGTTCCGTTGCAGTTCTTTCTCATTCCTTCGTTGACCCGGGTTTCGGCCCCTCTAACGGGCCATTATCAAATCTGAAAATTTACAGGGACTTGAAGTTAAAAAAATCCATCTTGCGATTTCGTTAAACATATGACTTGATATTTTAAACCCATACACATGCATATGAAACGTACAAACACATTGAGGGCACGGGGAAATAGGCCTAGCATAATAGTGTTATATGTAGTGATGGGACTATCGACTACTTTATACTGCCGACTAGTGACTAGTCGACTACTTTCAAACATCGACTACTGTAGTCTAATCTTACAAACTAGTCAACTAGTTTCCTTGTTTGATTTTGGTTTAGTTGAGCAGCCATTTAACCGACTAGTCGAGTTGACTAGTTGAATTCTCCTGCTACCAACTTTTAAATAACTAGCTGATCACCTGTGCTTCGCACAAATAATTCAGGAGAGAACAGCTGATTAAAATTCCTACTGCAACTACATATATTTCTGATCCATTAAACCTATTGCCCATAAGAATAACATTGAAACTTTAAAGTCCAATGGGGCGAAGCACATTGAACTGAGGGAGACAAAAATTATTCCATGACTTCTACAGAGAAATCCCTTTAATTTGACACCTCTATCATCAAAATCGGTTTATAAATAAAAAAGTTTTGATGCACACAAGAAATTACTTAGGGAATTAGTATGATATATTCGTAATTTATTTTATGTCTTGACAGGATTTCTTGATTTTCCCAGTTTTGTTTGGGATGCGACCGACACGGATCACTGTTGAGAAATTGTTTACTTAGGAATGTTTTGTGACAATACGAGTTTTTTTTTTTAATTCTATGTGTTTTCATTGATAACTAAATTTGTACTCAAACATGAAATATTGTTTGTTACCTACTATTTCTTATGACAGTAAAACTTGTTAAATTTTTTTAACAATACCGGTACCTAAAATAGATCTTTAATAAAATATTATAATAGCCTATTATTGTACGCTTTATATAGTCAACTTGTTTTAAAATATCTTGAGCATTAAAAATTAAATTCATGACTAAATTTTACTGTTTATAATTTGGTCAATTTAAATATTCAAATAATTCAGAGTATTAATTAACAATGAAAATATAATGTACGGCAGCACATTAAAAATAAATATGGTTTATTATTAGTAGGGGTGTGCGAGTAGTGATTTTTTTTAATCGAGTCGAGTCGAGTAGTGCCAATTATTTTCGAGTTTCGAATATTTTTGAGCGAGTATTTGCCATCAGTTGGTAGTTTAAAATATTGGGATTTGGATACTATTCTAGATTTGATAATCTAATCTTGGTTTCTAACCAAGTAGCAATACAAAGTTTTGGCCAGTAAAATCAAACTGGATTAGGTATTGACAAACAAAACACGATTTGACATTCATTTCCGGCCGATAAAACACGGTCCGGTTGTCATTTGGCCAATTGCACCTGGTCCAGACATCGTTTATAATCAATCGATGACGAAATCGTTAATTGAGGCCGATATTAAGTGGCCGGTCGCCACTTTTGCCGAAATTATGTATACCGTCGTCATTTTCGGCCTTTAGTACATGATCCAGTTGTAATTTTTGGCCGATATTATGTTTTCCGTCATCATTTACGGCCGAAACTACGCTGTCTGATCGTCATTTTCGGCCGATTTTGCGTGATGCGATCGCCTTTTGCGGCCGCTACTACGCGTTTTGGCCGGTCGCAATCCTTAGCGATCGTCATTTTCGGCCGATTTTACGTGATGCGATTGCCTTTTGCGGCCGTTACTACGCGTTTTGGCCGGTCGCAATCGTTAGCGATCGTCATTTTCGGCCGATTTTACGTGATGCGTTCGCCTTTTGCGGCCGTTACTACGCGTTTAGGCCGGTCGCAATCATAAGTGATCGTCTGGAAATCGGCGGGAAATACTCGCTCGATCTTTCGAGTATTTTTCAAAACTTCGAGTCGAGTTCGAGTATTAAAATACTCGGCCGAAAACTCAAAGTTTCAAGTACTCGCACACCCCTAATTATTAGTTGTAATGTCAAATAAGTTTTCTTAATTTAAATTATTTTTATTGTTGTGAAAATTTTGTCTAGTTAGTTGAAACACTAGATCCAAAAGGCAACAAATAATTACTAAGAAATAAAACTTTCTATCGACTAGTCGCAGTATATTTTCCATCTCACTAAATCATTGCTCGCTCTAGTCGTAAACGTAATGTCGACTAGTAAAAACACGCGACTAGTGCAGTAGATTCAATACTAGTCGGTTAAACGACTAGTCTACTAGTCAATTACCCCGTCACCATCGACTAGTGAAAACAACCGACTAGTCGACTAGATTGGCTACTAGTTGGTTAAATGACTAGTCGACTACCCCATCACTAGTTGTACGGCCGGCAGGTACTAGAGCACTGTCCGTACCGTGCTGCAAACTGTGGCCAAGTGGATGTTGACCTCCCATTATCATCAGCTGATAATCCACCTGGGTTCCTTACTGTTCTTTAGTTATTGTATTAAAAATAATATTAGAATTGAAATTCAGCTGTTAGTTGAGGACGTCATTTGGATTTGTTTAGAATGATTTGAAAATTTGACATTCCTCTAGTGTCCATGGTTCTATACCCTTATGGCATACATTCAAAATTTCCAAATTATTTTGGTCGGTATAGAATGATTTTCATTGACTAGATGTTGAGCGAAGCTTGACAGTTGCTCTTTTAAATTGGCCTTGGGCATATGTTCTGAGAAGCGTTTGATAAACAGCGACCTGTTTGGCCGATAGAAGATTTGATAATGGCCCGTTAGAGGGGCCAAAACCAGGGCCATCCAAGGAATAAGAAAGAACTGCGATGGAACAGGTTTTTAAATCACTTTTGTAATAAAATAACATTTATATCCTAGGTCAATTAATTAAATACCTATGATAATTAGTTTTAATATATAAAATTCACTTTATAATATCTCATCAGGCAGTATAGTAAAAACATTTACCACCACATGTTGTGATTAGGAGTCTCAATCCCAGATCAAATTTCTAATCCCAGGATTTTGATATTGATCAAGGACAACGCCAGAATCCCGGGATCAATCCCTGGATTCTTGTATTAAAGAAATCTAGAATTTTCAACTATGCAATAAGAACGCTAAAGACACTTTTAATCAAATTTATAATAAATTACTACAAGTTCTCACAAACTCGACACTCCGGGAAACTCTATGCTTATCTGGACAATTTATTTTACAACCAGCAGCTTTTATTCTTATTATGCATCTGGTTGGAAGTCGGCAATTTCGTTGTTGCTGTACCTCACGTGCCTCCGATACTGATCCTACTTCACGCGTCTCCAATTATGCCCTCTCCTTTTATAATATTTCCTTAGATAAACTAAAAATATAAGAAACCAAGTTATAATGGGAGAAAGTTCTTCAACCACTTGCCGCCAGATATACAAGCCAAGACAGGAAAAAACTCAAGACTGCCCTGAACGAGTGGCTACTTCAACAACCACTTTACTGTCTAGAAGAGAGAAGAGTTATAATTACATAAACTATGTACTTGTAAATTTGATTTGACGCTATGGCATTACTTGATGTTATGTCAATAAAGATGATTCTGATTCTGAATAAGTCCATATTGTATAGAGTTTGCGTTGCGAGACTGCATTGGGATGTTCCCTTAAAAACTCAGCTCGATCCCTATTATTCACCTAGAAAAATTATTAACTAAACTGAATCAAAAATAGCCATTGAAATGAAAACAAACAATATTGACTTGTCAGATTACTGGTTTACATTTATATACGTAATATAAGATTACTAGTCGACCCGTGCGGAATTCCGCACTGTGAACCAAATCTTGTCAGCTGATCAGATGTTCTTTTGTTTACATTTTCGCTCCTTTAAAAACAAACTATTCCCTTTATTAGTGAATTTCCTTTGGAAAGTGAACTATTAGCATGACCCGCACGGTGAAACTTAAGCCCGGGACCACCATAGAAGTTCCTAACGTGACCCCCTGAACACGTTTTGGGGGGTCGTTCAAAATTTTATATATATATGTATATGTATATATATATATATATATATATAGACATATATATATATATATATATAGACATATATATATATATATATATAAATATATATATGTGTATGCACTCTAGCGGTCGCATTTTTTGTCCGATTTACTTCAAATTTGGTAGGGACATTCCTTTTTGTAATCCGTTGGGCAAAACAATCGGAAAACTCTAACCCCCTTTTTTGGGGATTTTAAATTTAGAAATTTGGGTTTTTGGGCCCAAAAAGGGTCAGAAAAGCCCCGGATGTAAAATTAACGAATGAAAAACGGTGGGAATTCGTGTAGCGAAACTTTTAAGCCCTCTCTCGTCATTCTAGCATAGATATTTACCGAGTTATTAAAGAAAATGTGTATTGACCAAACACAGTACGTTGTCTTATGGGGATTTTACTTCAGAAAAGCCTGTTATTCATTTGTTGGTGTACTTTTATCATCCCCAACAACCTCACGCCTACTTTAAGGCCTGACTGGACCTTATCCTAACCTTATAATGCACAAAATTGTATTACCATCATTGCAGGTAAATAGAACCAGGAGCATCAAAACAGCCAAAATATCAATATTTTCAGATTTGAATAAAAATTGGAATAATTGTATGTTTTAAACTGATTTTGAGTTTTTATAGTTTTTATGTGGAAATTCACTTCCCTCACGTCAGCGTGCTGCGTGCGAACTCGTTTATCTTTCGTATTATTAAAATTTCAGAGAAGCGGTACATTTTTAGCCCGTGGGTTTATTTTTCATCATTAGCCAGGACGATAAGCTGTAAAATGAGGGGTAAATTATGGAATTTGATAAAGTAATAAGGAAAATCTCGCGAACTGACAGAAAAACAGGCTAGAGAAATAATATATGAGATTACAAGACATATTCTTACCATCTATTTGTTTAGGTTGTTAGGATGAAATAACTGAACATCATAAATTTTGTAATTAACTGAACATAATTTATTGAAATATAAAAATCATAAAAAACAACATAAAACATGGAATTATAATAGTGGGAAACTTTATACTTTAGGAAAAGTTGGCATTGTTGAGTGGAGTAGTTATCATCGTTTGTCAAACAATAAGTGTAGTTTTAAAATTAATTATTAAATCTATACTTATTTAATAGGCGAGCAGGTTTTTTGTGACAATCACTCCTCCTAAACTACTGAACCGATTTTCATGTTTTTGGTGTCATTGGAAAGAGCCTAACGTGAAGTTGTGCAGGAAACATTTTTTATAGAGAAATAATTTGTGAGTGAGGCCCTGGGGCCCTTTAAAGTTGAGTTTTTCCCATAAGCTTAACATTGGGAAATAACTATAAGTTTTAAGCAATCAGCTGGATAGAGTAAACACAGTTAATCAGCAGGCCATGTTGGCTTTGGAACGGTAACACAATATTTATAAATGATGATCGTGAGCGAAGCCGCGACCGGTTTACTAGTATTAATTAAACAATAATCACCGATCATTTGGATATTAGGGTTTAAAGTGTTTGTAAATACATTTTTTGCTGGTTTCAGTAGTAGTTAAACATCACAAATCTTCAAAAACTATAATAAATAATATTAAATAATCCCAGGATTTGCAGATACACAAAATTGACCGATCCCGGGATTGAGAACCCTAGTTTTGATCTTCTACTTATCATCTGCACTATCATACACTCATTTAAGAAATAATTATTGAGGAGTTTAGATATCATTGATCCCAGTCAGGACATGACCTTTTAAGAACCGAAATGTCCAAGAATATATGGAGGAGATTTAGGATGTCCGGCAGATATCCAGACATCATCCTGGACATACTGTCCCTAGTCTCTTTGATATCCGTTTTACAGAATTTGTGGATATCCTCTAGACATCCATGATATCCTCTACTACATAAAGCACATTGTTTTTAAAATATTGTATTGCCAGCCAGGGTGATCTTTTCATACGTTCTATCTGTTAGTTCAAATCCTTATATCCATGTATATATATATATATTACACTATGGTTAAATCGTATAACAAGATTTATACTAAATAATAAGAAAAGCTATTTATGTGGTAAGTAGTTGACAAATATTATAATTTGAATTATGTATACATTGCCAAGCTTTTCTTTGATACCAATGATGCATTTAGAATAGTATTTTTAAAGGGCAAACATCTCTGAACAAAAATCAAGATATTCTTTTAGTATTATAGATGTTTGCTGTTTGTTTGCCAACTAAACAAATAATCTTGATACAGGCAAAATGAAATAACACTTTTTAAAACTGCCGCAAGTCAAAGGTCATTAAGTAACAGATTAGGGGGACCGATGGTACTAGGTGACCAAGGGCATGGCCCACTTTAAACAAAAAAAAGTAACCAAAAACAACTGTTTTTAACACATGCTTCGAGATGCTTAAGTTCGTTTTATTCCTTGGATAAAAAAGCATTGATTTTATGATCTTTTTTGTCCTAGAGCTGAAAACATCATTTGATGATACTTTTTGGACGAGGATATCAGCTGTTTTTTTTACATATGAATGGAACAAATTATTGAACCAATAAACAATGAAAACTTGTGTAAAGCCTGGAGTTTTTTATTCTCAGAGTGTTGTTGATGAGGGAACGAAGTGAGGGAATCTAGCATTAGCAGAGACAAGGGTATGTTGTCCATCAGTTTGTGGGTGTTCGTAACGCAATAAAACACACACACCCACACACTGAAGGATGACATACCCTTGTCTCTGCTAATACTAGATTCCCTCATCAATAACTCTCAAGTGTACACCAGGCTTTATAGCTGTTTGTTTAGAGTAGCAAGATCAAAATGAAATCAAATTTTAATGGTAAAAAGTAAACAAGATTGAGTTTTTGTGAAATTGTTATCGTAGCTTTGTTTGCAGTACAAACAAAAATATAAGTAGTTCTATCTCTAAGACCAAAAGTGGCCTTTCAATCCTCCCTTATTTTCTAGCCTCGGCTGTTAAACCTTAGCTTGTATCTAAAAGCTTCACTTTTGGCCCTGGTGATGAAATAATGTATAGTTAAATTTTATCTGGCAGTTAACTTAAAATTTACTGAAAAATGTAGTAGAAATTGTTGATTTTTGTTAATCCTTTCAAATAAAGATAAATGAGTTCTGGTTCAACTTTATCAAAATTTAATTTTTTTAAACTTTTTGATTAAATTAAAATGGGTATAACGTTAGTTGAACTTCAAGTGTACGATAATCAAAGTGAAACTAATACTTCAGTAGGTACTAATGGGGTTTGTTGTAGCTAATAAACTTATTGCCCTTGACTAGTTTCCCTATTCTTAAACCTTTTGTCCTTTTTGTCCACTCGCATGATAAGTTTCACAAAAACATGCGCTTAATAATTTATGGTGAAAAATAAAATAACAGCTCTGTTTAGCTAAATTTTTGAAACTTAACTACAACTGAATGTTGTTGATTTAGGTTCAATTGCAGTCTTGAGCTCTGGAATGGCGTACGGATGGGCCTCTCCAGTCCTCTACACACTTACTGATGAAGAGGGAGAAATTCAAGCGTCAAAGGAACAATATTCCTGGATTGCAGCAGATATCGAGATAGGTTTTCTCTCAACACCCTTCCTGGCTAGCTTCCTGATGGACAGGTTCGGACGAAAAAAGCCGATGTTGTGTGCTGCTCCGTTGCTACTTATATCATGGATCCTGACAATCACAACTAGATCGGTTGAGACTCTATATGTGAAGAGAATATTGGATGGAATGGTTGGAGGGATGATAATGACAATCGCCCCAGTTTACTTGGCGGAAATAGCAGAAGCCAGGATACGGGGATCAATTCTGTTGTCGATCACTGTAACTTGGTTTGCGGGTGCCCTTTTGCAGTTTTGTGTCGGAACTTACCTCCCGTACGATGTCAGCGCCGGGGTAAATATGATACCTCCTATTGTGTACTGTGTTTTGTTTTCGTTTCTACCTGAATCTCCATATTACCTCATGATGAAGAAAGAAGAGAAGAAGGCAGCTAAGTCCCTAGCATGGTTCCGTGATGTTCATCTAAGTCAAGTGACTGAAGAACTGACTGATATTTCAGAGTATTTAAAGAAAGATGCACAAAACAAAGAATCGTGGACCGATTTATTGTTCAATCCTATTTATAGGAAGTGCTCCCTAGTGATGGTAGTTTTGGGTTTAGGATGCATTATGACTGGCTCGACCACCATATTTACCTACGCTACAGAAATATTCGCTGATACATCGCATGGCATTCTGAATCCAGATACGTGTTCAGTTGCCATTGCATCACTGTTCTTCCTGATTTCCATTCCAATTTGTTTATTGATCGATAATCCACAAATAACACATTTTTGGGGTACAAAACCCCCCAAAAACCCCCCTTCGGATGGTGTGATTCATCTGGTTTTCGAACTCGTTCAAATAAATGGTACTTCACAGATTTGTACCAAATTTCATTAAGATCGGACCTTCTTTACGAGAGTTATCATGCTTACGGACACATATATATATATAAATATATATATATAAATATATATATATAAATATATATATATAAATACATATATACAAATTTGAACGAATGGTGTTTTTGGCATCTGGGGACCTCAAAATGAAAAGTTATCATGGTCTCGGGCTTAAGTCTTACCATGAGACCTACCTACGGTAATAGCTTCTTCCCTATTGGGGAAATTCGCTAAAAAATAGTAGTTTAGGAATTGGAACTGGACGTTAAGGTTATATCAACATCAAAATAAATAATAATTGTATGTAGTGAAAACTTTGATTGTTGTAAACACAACAATTATCTGATGCTATTGGAACAGCTGATCGAGCTCTGCCGGGAGTGTAATCGTAACGCTATGTGTCATTACCTCCCTGGTCTGTAATAAAGCTCATAACTTACCTCTCAAGATAGCGACATTTTAAATGTAGCGGGCGATAAAGAATATTGCACTGTCCATGATTATTTATTAGTTTAATTGCTTTCTACGCTCACAAGAGTGTATGTTTCTTTTATTATTATTATTAGTATTTTAAGATGTTTACTGCCGTGACAGGATCCAATTCTTACAGGATAACAAAACCTGAAGCTTGTCAATTTTGTGAGCTAGTCGAATGGCAAAAAAGCTTTTTGATTTTAATTATTCTTCAGTCAAAAGAGGCTACAGGTTACAGCCCCCACTTGTCACTAGCTTATAAAATAGTAAAGCTTATGTTACATAAGTAACTTAAATTTACTGATTTACTTGTTCTAGAAAGGAGAGACAATTTTAACTTAGTTTAAAATGGTAACTTAGATCTATGTAGATACTTCTGCATGTTTATTTAAACAGGTATTGGTAAATGATGTATCGATCATGGTAAATATGCAGACATGGTTTGATCAGAAGAAAGTAAATGAGTTCTAGAAGACTGACTACGCTGAAGCCAAGGAAGAATGAAAGCAGTGATCCAAAAGATCCTGAAAATCGTGAACAAAATTAGGAATACATTAAAATAGATTTTTAGTCATACAAATTATTTACTTTAACTGAATTCTCTCATCACTAATAATAAAATTCAGTGAGACAACTAAATTAAGCACTTATTGATACCTTTTTGTTATATACTTTATGTATTGATGAATAAAATAGTCTGAAATCTGGAATGTTAAATTCAGATAGTTAATAAAAACTATTAAAATACATCCATTCCATATGTAACGGGTGGGACATTTGCACAGTTTGTGGAGGTTTTTTACATTTAATAAATATCAATTGGAGTTCCAGTTTAGGCCAGCTTATTAGTAATGTCTAAAGGGTTTTCAAGTTTAAATTTCAACCAATTGTAACAAATACAAAAAAATAGGTAAATAATATTCTACCTGTAACGGGTGGGACACTTTTCTTTTGCAACTTCTATTTAAACATGTGTACTATTTCTTTTAATATATGTAAAATTATACTTGTTATGGTAATGATAATTTTTTATTATATTTTTAGGTACAGTATTGATAAAAGCAGGACTGACAGGAATTCTAACAAATGTTTCGTTTTTCAATGAAAAAAATCAATTAATCTAGTGTAACGGGTGGGTCAAGCCATTTTTGTAACGAGTGGGACAAATGGAAATTAATATAATGTTTTACAGTTTAATTCATAGGCCTACTAAAATAATTTAAACTAAATAGTGGTTTGTTAGGTTAAGTGAAACTAATATACACATTACATGTAAAAGTAGTTAAACATGTTTGTTACTAAGACAATTAATGAAAACTCTTCAAAGTACTAACTTATGTAAAAATAACACCATACAGGCAAAATTCATTACTATAACCTTGAAAACTAAATACTATAAATCATCCAGAACAAATTGGTTAATACTCATTATTTGGATGAATTAGTTTATTTACAAGATATTTAAAATTTAAAAATACCCCCGTCGCAGCAAACCTGCATACCCAGCGAATTTCCAATGGAGATATAAATGTCTTAATACTACATAAAGCCACTTACCAAGTTTCATAAAAATATATTCACAACTAAGCGATATATGCAATTTTAATTATTCTCCTTAAGAATAACATTGGAGCTGAGTACGCAGGTTTGCTGCAACAAGGAACACAATAAATGGATTTTTACGCTAATATCAATAGAACTTAACTATAGGTGAAGTCATATACCAGTTTTAGCGAATTTCCCCTATAGGGAAGAAGCTATTACCGTAGGTCTCATGGTAGGACTTAAGCCCCGAGACCATGATAACTTTTTGTTTTGAGGTCCCCAGATGTCAAAAACACTATTTGTTCAAATTTATATATATGTATATATGTATATATATATATATATATATGTATATATATATATATATATATATATATATATATATATATGTGTCTGTGAATGCGATAACTTGAGTAAAAAACGTCCGATTACGATGAAATTTGGCTCAAATGTGTAAAGTAACATTTATGACTTTTGAGTTCAAAAACCAGAAAAATAGGTCTATGGGAAGGGGGGTTTATGTGGGTTTTAAATTTTCCAAAAATCAGTTTTTTGCATTTTTCACCCTAAAATTTTTAAAACACTTAATTTTGGTATGGACCATGTTATAGAGCTTAAAAAACAAACAATATAGTATTTTAAATTATTAACCTAGGTTAAGTGGTTGCGGAGAAAATCCAAAAAAAACCTACTCATAAAATCTCCCATGTTAATCTTATGGGAAAAAGGTTTTTTGCTTTTCCTCAGTTCATTTTAATGTAAACTCTACATTTTCTTTTACCAATCAGTTTAGCTCCACAAAACAATCATTTTAGTGTTTAAATTTTGAATCTACATCCAACAGTTGCAGAGATAAGATTACTAGCTAAGGTGAATCCTAGAACATCATGTAAAAATATATTTATTGAATTTAATGTTTTAACAGTTTATGCTTTGTATATTTTTCAAGTTATAATGTTATTGAAACTGGATAATAAATATATTTGTAAAAATTGAAACTGGATAATAAATTTATTTGTAAAAATAGTTATGTCCATGCTCATAATACAAGGGAAAAAATTTGATTTTTATAGAGTCATTAGAAAATTCAAAACAACAGAAAATAGTCCTTATGTTAAAGGTGCAATATTTTTTAATTCACTTCCTCAACACATAAAAATCTTAGATGGAAATAAGTTTAGGACAGAACTCAAGAAATATTTAATCATGAAGTGTCCTTATGATTTACAATTGTAGAAATATACTATGTATTACTCGAGTGTACTTTACAAATTTTATCTGTAGATATTTCATGTAAATATATTGTGTTGATATTTAGGCCTAATTTTATTTTTACTTTGACTGAAAAATGTATATAAATATGCACTGTGAAATAGATTAAGAACCTTTGACAATGTTTATGCATGTAAATTACATGTTTCGAACAATAAAGAAATTTGAATTTGAATTTGAATATTCAAAGTGCTAAACACAGTATGTTGTCCAATGTTATCCTTATGGAGAATAAATCAAATTTGATATCTCGATTATTTATGAATGTATATAGATGAAACTTGGTATGTGGTTTCATTTAGTATTGTTATATTGATATTTGCACAAAAAATTGATTTTTGTTGATTATACCCGTAGCAGCAAACTTGCATACTCAGCCCTAATGTTATTCTTATGGAGAGTAAGTAAAGTTTTATATCTCCCTTAATTATGAACATAAAGTAATAAAACTTAGTATGTAGCTTCACCTGGTTGAATTATATTGATAATTGCAAAAAAAACTCATTTCTTATCTTCCTCGTTGCAGCAAACCTGCGTACTCAGCCCTAAAAAATAAAATGCTATAGATCACTTATTTATTTATGTATTTTTATGAAACTTGGTAAGTGGCTTTATGTGGTAGTGAGAAACATATGCATGCATTGGAAATTCACTGAGTACGCAGGTTTGCTGCGACGGGGGTATTATTTATTCATTTATGTTCATAATTAAGAGAGAAATAGCATTTAATTAGTTTCCATAAGAATAACATGGGGGGTGAGTACGCACAAAAAATTGTTTTTTGAGCAAATATCAATAGACCACAACCAGATGAAGCCGTATACCAAGTTTCGTCAGTATACGTTCATAAATAAGCGAGATATAAAATTTGTCTTTTCCTCCATAAGAATAACATTAGACAACGTACTGTGTTTAGCACTTTCAATATCTCGGTAACCAATTGACGTAGAGGAATAATCAAAATACCAAATTGTGTTTTTTTAAGCTGAATCCAATGGTAAAAACTAATATTTGACTATTTCAAAAATGATAAGTAAAAAGTTCAAAAAACCCATTTTTGGGATACAAACCCCCCCCCCCCAAAATACCCCTTTCAGATAGATCGATCTGGCTGGTTTTCAAACTTAAAGTCATAAATGTAGCTTTACACGTTTATACCAAATTTCATCCAAATCGGATCTTTTTTAAGAGAGTAATCGTGCTCACGGACACACACACATATAATATATATTTATTTACAGTTTTATATATATACAGTTTCGAACGAATTTGTATTTTTGGGGTCTGGGGACCTCAAAACAAAAAGTTATCATGGTCCCGGGCCTAGGTCTTACCATGCCGACTACAGTAATAGCTTCTTCCCTATAGGGGAAATTCGCTAATACTGTATTTATTTTTGGCATTAAGGGTGACATGTTGGTGGGATGGCTATATAAGTTTAGATTATTTTATTTTAGGATTTAATAGGGTACTACAGAAGAAGTGTTTTCAAGAGTTTTTAAAGAAAAATAATTACTCCTGAATAATATACAGGGTGTCCCGGAACTCTCTGAAACATTTCATAAAAAATTGTTCCTTAGGTCGAGAAAAACATATTTCACAGTTTAAACATGGGTCTCTGGTGACTAGTTTTCCGTCTGTCGGTCTGTATGTGTTTTTTACTTAATACGTTATATCTTTGGAACATCAGAAGATATTGACTTCAAACTTGGTACATGTATTGCATCTAATAAAACCCATTTTGGTATGGAATATCAAGTTTATACTTTGTACCATTTAAAAATGGCGGCTATTTTTGTTTTTCAAAGCTAAATATCTTAAAAACTGTAAAATTTATGAAAAAACTGTAAGAATCAAAAATGTTGTGGCATTTTGTCCTAAAAGTAATGATATAAAGATATTAACCATAGGATAATAAATAACTGAGTTGTTGTGATTTTTATAAGTTAAAACATGATTTTTTGTAGTAATTTCTGGGCTGAAACATCACGTTTTATGTTATAAAAATCACAACAACTCAGTTATTTATTATAATATAGTTAATATCTTCATATCATTACTTTAGGAATAAATACCACAACGTTTTTGATTCTTACAGTTTTTAAGATATTTAGCTTTGAAAAATAAAAATGGCCGCCATTATAAAATGGTACAAACTAGAAACTTGATATTCCATACAAAAATGGGTCTTATTAGATGTAATGCATGTTCCAAGTTTGAAGTCAATATTTTCAGATTTTCCTAAGATATAACGTATTTAGTAAAAAAAAAAAACACATACAGACCGACAGACGGAAAAATAGTCACCGGAGACCCATGTTTACATTGTGAAATATGTTTGTCTCGACCTAAGGAACAATTTTTTATGAAATGTTCCAGAGAGTTCCGGGACAACCTGTATACCGTACTTTGGTGACTCGCTGACATAAACAATCAAATTTAATGACTTATTACAAACCTGTATTAAGTTTGTTAGGCAGACTTACATTTTCACTTACCTAACAATGAAGTAAAGGAAGTGTATACATCCCTCCTCAGGCGAGTAGCGATCAGATTCCGAGGGAATACGTACATCAAACTGTACTCGCCACTGGACAGATTCAGGCCTCGACTGAGCAAACAAATTTATTTTTTTATTTAACTAGTTCTGATTGTGGTTACACAAAAAAATCATAAACTGTCTAGCTTAGTGTCTTTTGAGAAAAATTCATTAAAACAGAAGTAAATATTGCACGAATTTAGAGACAAGAACAGGATTTAATTTGGTCCTTTAAGTACAGTAGTACAAAGGGTTCACATCTCTATAAATCAGGCCACCTTACAGTACAGTGTCAAAATTACTTGCTAAATAGCATACATGTTTCAATAGTAGCCTTATATTTTGGGCTACTTAAATAAATACTAAGGAAAAATTGAAAAATTGTATGCAGGTTTGAAACTGGGCACGACAATTTCTTTCTATCATGCATGAATTTCTTCTACAATACGCACACCCTGAAAAAAAGTAGGACAATTTTTGTGCTTGCCTATTAATAATAATGATGATGGAGAAAGAAGAGTTGAGAGAGTAACAAAATATAGGTTCGCCATTCCCTTAAAAATATGCCACTAGCATCGGTTTATAGACAGCAAAATTGTTATGTTCAGGGCTCATCTGTGGTGTGTTAAATGAGCTAACCCCACCAATTGATACATCGCTAGTGACTGGGATTACCAACCAGTATCCTACTTGATGCAACCTGCTTACTAAAAGTACGTGGAAGTGTCGTAGTGGGTGAAGTTGAGGTGGCTGCGGCTGGTGTCGGCCGAGTACTGAGTGTAGTAGCAGCGAGGCTTGCAGCCGCACGGTGTTGGCCACTTGGTCCTCAGCTGTTGGACGTCCACGTGTGTGAACTCGTCACTCAGCATGTACGAGTTGATCAGGGCTGCCAACATTACAAGGCAGTGTTGGAAATACAAGTAATGGAACAGTAGTGGAAACTAGTGGCCTGCTAGTAGTGATGTGTCAAAACCAAAACTCGAATCTCAAAACCACCAAAACTTTGGAAAAGTTTCGGTTTCGAGATTCGATCGGCGAGTTTCGAGAATCAAAACTCAAAACTGCCGAGATTTTTTTGTGTCATAGTGGTTTTTTTAACAGAAATCACACCCGAGTGTTGATTAATAATGTGAAGGTCAAAAGCCTACTGTCATCGGTCGTCTACCTTCACCTTTTGTGGATTATTGCTTTTTTATTTGTGAAAGAACAACTCTAACCAAAGTTTATAATTAAGCTACAAATAATTGGTTCACTAGTAGTTCTGAAACTAATATTTTTCTAGGATACTTCAAGAATGGCTCTATGTTAACTGGTTTATTTGGAGTAACTGGATTTATAATAACCATAACCAGGCAAGTAAATAGGATTTTGGAATTTGACTTTCGAGTTTCGAGATTCGATTTTTTATGATTTGGTTTCGGTTTCGAGATTTGAAATTTCTGGTTTTGACCATCACTACCTGCTAGTAAACCAAAAGGTATGTAAACCTGCTTTATTTCAAGTCAAACTGCAATACTAGAGGCAAAATAGAGAAGGACCTCGATTATCCAAATTAATAGGGATCGGGTCGATTCAGATACTCAAATACTCGGATAGTTACATACAGCTCGGGATTTAAGCAAATAAAAATTCATACACTGAAAAAATGGACTTTATTATTACAGTTACTGCAATGACCAGGTTACTACTCATTTTGGGCACACAATCAAGGATTAAGCGCAGTGCGAACAGGAACACGAATAAACTGGACTGACAGAACCGTGGTGAAACACACACGCAGAGCTGAAGGGGGAACGAAGACTGACTGCTTTGCTGCTATAAATAGCACGCGGGAGTTGTGGATGGACAAACGGTCCCTATTACTTACACAAATCAGACATTATAGTATATTTTAAGGTAAGAGTCTTGCACTCTAACAATAATTAATCTTCAACATGACTCTTGGTGGCAAGGTTTAAAATATAACAATTTCATACATTAAAGAAATAAAATAGTTGGCCCACCTTGATGAGAAGCTAAACACGGCAGGTCATTCAAATCACAAACTCTGTCCATATCTGAAAAACAAATAAACAAGTTACAATAATGTTTAGTTGTTTGGAATACTTAAATACATTTGATTGTACGATCAAATAAGTTTCCAGTCAAAGAATTTATACCCAAATATGAAAATAATTGCTTATTCCAACTGACAAAGCTCAGAGGTACTACCTCTGCCCTAATAAGTCAGCCGTGGTCAGGTGTAGGTTTGGCACTTTCACAAACTGTCACCAGTGACTTGCTCAAGTGACTAGTGTCGTTCGGTATCTTATAGCTGTCTTTATTTAGACCACCGCACATGCTCAGGCCTACACAGGTAGGCCATTGCACACTAAACACATCACACACACTGGGGGCTCTATGTTATATATGGAGTCACTACTCTTTGACTAAATATTTCCCGAAAGCATGCCGTCTAGTTCAGCTTTTTAATCTATTGTGTCCTTGGGATGGACCAATCACAGTTCATGGGGTGGACGCCCTCAAAATTCAAAGTCGCCGACCGATTGCCTGCTGCAGTGTTTACTGTCAACAGTTAAAATTGGCATTGGATTTGAATTTAATATTGGACTTATCCATGAGTTATAAATGTCATTATGTTGATGTGTAAGTACAATAAATAATTAAGTTAACCGCTAAAGAGCACGTTTTTCAATGTCATTCACCAATGACCCTAAACATAGAAACAAGACTATTTTCGTGTTACCTAAATCATTACTTACATTTAACTAACATTATTACATGATGTTAGAAAGAAACTTGAAGATGATTAGTTACTTTTTATTTAAACAAATTCACAAGGATTCAAAGTTTATTTTAACACCAAGTTTTGACTTGTAATGTACTTTAAAACAATGATAATGGTTTTGAAAAATCACTAAATTTATATTGATTTAAATAGGGAATAAAATGAAAATGACTATACCACCAAACTGTCAAAAACTCCCACAATGTAGTAAAACACATTGGCCAACGTAACGACCAAAAACACAGCGACGCTGTTCTAACATAAGAGTGGTGACTCTATATAATATCTAATATAGAGCTCAGTGATTACACACAAACACGATTGAATAAGGCGCACTAACGCCACTGGGTATACAGTAACTCTTGTAACTGACTCAGTAACTCTGTAAATTCAATGCCACATTAATTTAAACTTTTGACAGCAGGCTCAGTGTGAATATTTTTGTGGTATGAATATTACCTGAAGGCAGAAGTATTTTAATTATACTTACGAAACCACAGTCATCTACTTGGATATTTTAAAGCTGAAGACGAATATTCAGTAACTTTTTTTATATAAAGTAAAAATTAATTGGGCCTGATGATAACCCAATCATTGTGACTGTGTGACTAATTGAATTACAACTTGATGACCTTTTTGTTTTGATCTTTATGAATATTTACTGACTAGTATATACATACAGTTTAAGTGTTAATATATTTTATAGTGTTGTGAGAATTAGTTTATTGTATCACAAAGTAAATGATTTAATACCTCATAAAAAAGGCTCGCTGTACATTTTATGAGTTTTGAATGAAAATATGGATACATCAATTAAATTCATTAATTTTTAATTCTACTTAAAGTTTTGTCTATGTAAAACATGATTAGTCAACAGTTTGAACAGAAATTTTCCTATGTCCATCAAGAGTTACCGGTATGCGACATTCAAATAAATAGGATAAAATAAACCACCTCTATTTACTCTTAAACTTGTATCATCTTTTTTGTATATTTACCGTCTTGTATGTAAGTACAGTATAAGTGTAAATATATTTTGTAGTGTTGTTAGACATACCGTAAACTGGGGTAACTTGAAATGGTGGGGAAACTTGAAACAGTTTGGTAATTATTTTTAAACGTTTTAGTAACACTGACAGATACGCTAAGTTCCACAGTGGAGTTTGTGATTCAGGTTAAGTTAACAGCTACATTAAATAAATCCTAGACCTATAAATATAAGGTAAATACTTTGTATTCATATTTTTGTTATAACCAATTAAAAAAAAAATAGGCATGAAAACTTCTTCGAAGTGACTGCGTACACATCCAATGTAAGGGCAAATTCACTTCGCTACCGCTTAGGTTAGGTTGGGTTAGGTTACGTTACGTTATGTTGCGTTAGGTTAGGATAGGTTAGGTTACGTTAGGTGAGGTTAGGAGGTTTTCTGGCTCTCAATTTGTTTTAAAAATCACAGGAAAAGTAACGTACGGTGCATAATTTGGAACGGACGTGAACAGTAGCGGCTCACGTCGGACGTGTACGTAGCCTCTGCCAAACTTCTTTTCTGCAGCCCAATCTAACACTGAAAAATCTATATAATTAGGGCCTAAACATTTCCTCTTTTATACACAACGTAACTGAGTGGGAAGTTTGCAGCTAATTCATTTGTTTTTTTTTTCTGTGGCAATTTTTTTGACGACGTCAGAGATGGGGTAACTTGAAATACCAGAGTTTTTATATGTTGTACTATATAAAACCCATTAATTCACTTTGTTGTTATTATGAGAGATGTAAATAGTTTACTTTTAATGAAAAACAATTTTATTTGTAATTATCCTCTTTTAGGACAATGCCAAGCAACTATAAGATATGTAGTTTAAGTAATCTGTTTATTATCAGTTTATTGCTTTGATACATTTTTAAAAACCTTATTTTATGTTTCAAGTTACCCCAGGCAATAGTATCTTGCAATAGAATCATTTTAACATGTATTTTTGTAGTGCATTTCAAGTTAGCCCTTTCCATGGAGTAACTTGAAACACCCATTTTTATAAAAAAAATCAAATTAAATTTTAAAAAAATAAATTTAATTAGTACAGTACTTAAACCTAAGCAAGACCAAAGTTTTGTTGGAAAAAGCAGCAATTTACATTAGCAAATTTAGGAAAATATTAACTTTGAACTTGAAAACTGTTTCAAGTTACCCAAGTTTACAGTAGTTTATTTTATCCTGTTAATTGTAAAAATACATATTATGCTTCTCAAGAAATTATTCAAATAAATTAAATTAAATTAACACACTTATAATTATGTAAATTGTGTACAATAAAATAATTTTATAAACAACCTGCATAAAGACAAAAATACAAAAATATAGTCTCAATATAAAACTACCAATCTTAAACACAAAATCGAATCCACTACTTTTTAACTGAATACGAACTAGTCTTTATTATCTACTAACAACCACTGAGCAATACTGACTGGTCGTGTAGTAGGTGGTGAGGACACAGCCGCAGTATCTCTCAGTGATGTTGATTTTACACTCCTCCAGACAATTGTGGTAGGTGTACAACTTGAAGTAGGCCAGACTCACCTAAGACGGCATCAGAAGTGAGTGAATATTTGTGATGAACTGTGATTGGTTTTTATGACTACTTTTAACAAAAATCAATAAAACCCGCAGGTTTCATCATAATTTACCTACAATAATTCAGAAAATTGAGTTTGCTAAGCTGAGGAATTAAACTACTACTATGCATTTTCCCTTTTAAATTACAGTGTAACAGGTTTTTTTCATGTTTCAAAATAAATATAGTTTTGGAAGTAATTAGTAAAAAACCTTTGTTTACTAGTATTTTTATTTTTACAATATAATTCTATCTTTATTAAAGTTGTTCTGTTTAATTAATAATATTCTATAAAACTAAATAAATGTTGTTTAGTTTTGGTATAAATAGCTAGACATTATTAACCCATTAAGATAGTAATTTTATTCCATTCGCAATAGCCTGTAACGGGATTTGATTGGTGCTGCACTCTAGTAGCAAAATATGTAACTAATGACCGCGGGCGTCTACGGTTCTATCCGCTAGGGGCGCGGACTGACTGAAAAACCTTAATATCGCCGCTAGGCCCTTGGTCGTGTTAGCTGAGTTGGCTACATCGTGGAAACACCTTGGCCAGGTGAGGTTACGATGTTCGTGGGTTCGATTCCCGCACACGACCAAAACTCACCAGTCGTGCAACTCACAATGAGTTAACCGGTCTGTGGCAACGTTGGTGGGAAGGCCCAAGTAAAACAAACGGTGGCAGGCTTGCTTGGAAGTTGACGGGTTTGGTTAAGTCCTTGTGAGTTGCACACGGACAACACTGATTTTGCTACTTTTTACTTACGTCTACTCTGTGTGTGTGCCAATGCGACTCTAAAAACTGAATGAAAACAGTATTTTAATGAAAATAAACCATTAATTCATTTAAAAACACAAATTTATATTTCAATTCATAGGTTTAAAAAATTACAAGTAAGGAACGAGAGCAGCTCGTATGTCTACGCCAATGGGTTAATGAACTCTCCGAACAACAAAATCATATTTTGTACCTACACTAGTTAAAATGTAAGCATCAGCGGTAAACACATTTGGATTTCCCGCCGCGGCGAGCACGCATGTTGCGGCCTGCTCACCACCGGTCATGCGCCATGGCAACTTTCTCCCCTCCAGGCGCCTGGATACTGGAATCGACACAGTCCTAGTGGCAGTCGGTCTCTTGTGTTACAAAAGTACACTTCTACGGTAGGAAACCATCCTTATATTATCTCCCGAGTTCTATTATATGCTCAGCTGACTAATTATACAGGGTGTCCCGAAAGTAAGTACAAAACTTTGTAAATGGGTTATATGGGTCAAAATAAAAAGAAAAGTAAGAATAACATTTTTCCCAAAAACGCCATGCTACTGAGATATCCGCCATTTTGTATTTTTTCAATAAAACGTATGATAAAAACTATTAAAGATATTTTTATCAAACATGGTATAGTGTTTAAGGTAGTAGTAAAATAATTTAAAAAAATTATTAAAAAATGTTTTTACTTTTCAAAATGACAGCTATTTTAATGGTTCTAACTAAAATTACTAAAATACGGCTGCCTATGAAAAAAAGTCAAGAACACCTTTATTTAGTACCTTTAATTTTATATCAAACGACACCAAGTTCAGAAAAATCGAATAACAAATAGCTGAGAAATCAAGATTTTTAGTTGTACGGCCAGCCACTCCTTGACAGCTTGTCCTCATTGCCTGCAACAATCAGCTGATTAATACGTTCGCTGCGGCTGGCCCGAAGCAGGTCGTTTGCAAAATGCGGCCCACCAATCGCTGGTCGGGGTCACATTTCTAAATCTGGGCTGACCAATGGCTGTAGTGCTCGAAGGCGCTGTACTACATTACAATATAGCTGAACGTAGTTCTAAGAAGCGCCAACAGATAGCAGCACATGATAGGTCGATGTAGAGAGTCAGTACTGCCATTTTGAGGATTTTATTAGCAAAAAAAGCAGTTTTTCCAGTCCCGTAGTCGCGGGAAATTTTAGTCCAACCTACACCACAAATGTCACATGGTTATATGTAAACTGTGAACAGTGTATAGTCCGTTCTCGTCAAGTGCTGAACTCACACTAAAGCAATGTTTGGCAGGGGAGCGCGCTACTATTATTATAGTAGGCCGCATGGTGGGCCAGTGGCGAGGTACTATATTTATAGTAGCCCGCAGCCAACGTGTTAACCTGCACACATGGCTCCATTGTTTGTAAACCTATGTTTTGCTATTTTGGGGACACTTTCAATTACTTTCAAAACAAAATCTTTGATTACAATTATCAACAAAAAAACAGCTAAGAATAGCTAATTTATACATAGCTAAGAATAACTTTTTTTTAGTTGTACAGGTACAACTAAGTTGCTACTACTTTCATCATTTAGGGGGCTGTTGTAATGCTCTGTATGGTTTAATACTGCAAAAATAAAACTTAATAATTTGTATCAAAATTTACTTTAATCATATTAATTATTAATTAGTTAAAAAGTACGATAAATCACACAATTTATACAAATGAGGAAGTGTGGTGATTTTACCTGTAAGTAATCTAGTAATGGGCTTATACCCTGCGTTACAAATAACAGTGGTTTTACTTTAAAGTGCCTAAAACTAAATAAAATTATACTAAATAGATAGCTAGTGACTTAAGTAAGCCTGCTTTTCCTGTCTACAGAACCCCTTTCAATTCCTTTTTAAGATGTTCAAACTATCAAATAAATTCTTAATTGTAGGTTCTACATAACTGGCGACATCGTGAATAACTATTCTTTAACCTAGGCAAAACTAGTTTCCTAATTTTGAACTATGCATTTAAGAAATTTAAATCTGATAGTATCTCAAGTTATCTAAATCAAATTATTATGAAATTAGAAATAATGATAGGGATTCGTAGCTAATACTATACGATAAAAAAGGCAAAATAATCTATAGATTGTAGTTAACTATGATCTCTGACCTCATGCTCTATGACACAGTCGCGCAAGCTGCCGTCTAGCGCCTTGACCTCCGGACTGGTGGTGGTGAGGGCCGGGGTGTACGACACCATGATGAGAGTGGAGGGCGCGACCACCACCAGTCGCGCGGTCTCCGAGATGTAGCTGCGGGGGCGACTGATGAGCAACTGGAATTAAATTCTCTATTGACACAATACGTTACATACTCAGCTACAATAACCGGTGACAGGTGTCTTGTCATCACCAAAATTTGTTTTAATTTTAAAGGTGTTTTATTTTTCTGAATATGAGTATTGAGTATTGAGGGTGTGGTTTGCCAGGCTATCAACCAATAGTAGACGTGCTGCATTGCCAAAACTCCACATCAGCTGATCAGAATAACATTTGAGTGATATTTTTCTATGGCAAAATGGCAACAGTGACAGCGGACGACTATGCTATTGGCTACAGCCCAACTGTCAATTTATTTGTCCGCTATTATAGTTGGTTTTAGTTTTTAAATTATTTTATTTTAATGAATATGAGTATACTAATAAAACTTTTTTAAGTTGTATGCTAATATGAGTTGTATGACAATTTTTTAAGTATAAATGTTTGAGCGCTCACCTTGGTGCCATAAGACGAGAACATAGTGGCGTGGTAGTCGTTCTTGTCAGTTCTCACGAGTATCACGAGTCCGTCGTCACTGCCCGTGGTGGCGACACTCTTCTCCAACGGATGAGGACCGTTCTCCGTCTCCTCACTGTTTATCATGACTATTACTAACGTAAAAGAATAGTTTGAAAGTAATAGTTTTGTTACAGATATGACCAATGAATTAAATTGTAATTGATTTTTTTTTTTTTTTTTGTTGGCTGGCTTCGTAAAAGTATGTGAACGTATGTATGGCTTACCAATTTCATAATTATTTACCAGACGAGGAGAGATAATCAATCCAGATCAAACCCATCCAGCTTCTAGGCTCTACTAGGCCTTCCCACACAGAGAACTCTCCTAGAATCTATTGGTGGCTCCTTTCCCAGTTCTTCACCCAGTATGTAAAACTTTCAGAGTTTGTCAGGCCACTTAGGGTATCTTTTCCAGGTGGCACCGAGTATTAAAAAATATTTGCTACTTCCCAATACCTCATTTATCAGTAAGAGCAAATTACTTGCCCATGTGTTAGAGAATTAATTAAACCAAATAAAAAATAAACGGCTGCATAAAATGCTGTAAAATAGTGTACTGTACCTGGAACTAGAATCAATAATTTTAAGCTTGTGTTTTGTGCTTTTTACACAAAGCTAGGTGTAAAACAACACACCTGTCTGAGGGGTTCTGGTTGTTTTTTGAACCCTTAAAGGACATTCCATGATTTTCCTCAGTGTTTATCAAGATGATGTTAAATATATTGTTCATAGGGGTATGACCTACATCTATCCAAAACTTGAATTTTTTAAATTTAGCTTTGTAAATAGATTTACTGAGGTAAACACTTACAATGATCTGTTGTGGTCCCCTATGTAGTTGAAGGCGCAGCAGTAGCCCTCGAATGTCTTGACCATGCGGAAGATCTTGCGGCAGTCTTGTATCTTGTCCTGCCAGGCACACCTCACGACAAGCTCATCACATGGCACTGCCAACTTACGAATATATGGTAATTTAGTAAAATAATAGTAACTGCAAACTGACTCGTACGTTCTGCCATTTTCAAACATAATTAATTAATCTTAATATTAAATATACAATCAGGTTATTTCAGAGGGTGAAGTCAAGGGAATTACTAAACCAATTTTTATGCTCAATGAGTTAAATTAAAATACAACGACATTAACATTCAACAACATTAATAATTTACGTATTTGTCTTCCAGGACTCTGCGCCATAGACCTTCTGAGCTTCAATGTAAATTGTAAGGAAAAAGCAATTCATATTTTTAAATTTCATTTTATAGTTTGAATTTTTTAGTTGAGACAGTAACGACAATAAGATAGCAAGAACAGAAGATGCATTCATTGTGAAAATAAAATTACTAATGGGATGACAGCCAACACAACAGGCCAAATGCGTTATGCGGCTGTTGTAAATTCAGAAGCAAGAGGAGAACATTTGCTACCGTTAAAGTAGCAGGTCCTACCAGGGCTTATAACTAATGGTTGGTTTATTAACATACAGATCATATAGCAGTTCATAAACTGTAAATCTTTGTATAATAAATAATGTAATCTTTCTATGGGGGACGAGGGGCAGTTTCTTACCTATGAATTCTTCCTAATTATATTTACTTCCTTGCACTGTTTACTGGCAATAACGTTCGATATATTCAGCTCAGATAATAAAATATACAAAATACACCCGTCGCAGCAAACCTGTGTCCTCAGCGAATTTCCAATGCATAATATATGTCTTAATACCACATAAAGCTGCATACCAAGTTTCATGAAAATATATCCACAAATAAGTGATCTATACAATTTGAATTATTCTCTGTAAGGATAACATTGGGGATGAGTACGCAGGTTTGCTGCAACAAGGAACAAAGAAGTAGGGTTTTCATATAAATATCAATATTACTCACCAAGGTAAAGCCACATACCAAATTTCATCAATATACATTCATAAATAAGCGATATATACCATTTTGATTATTCTCCATAAGAATAACATGGGGGATGGGTACGCAGGTTTGCTGCTACTGGAATTATCGGTAAAAATTGATTTTTTCGTGCAAATAACAATATACCACAACCAGATGAAGCCGTTTACCAAGTTTCGTTAGTATACGTTCATAAATAAGCGAGATATTATCTTTTTCTTATCCTCCATAAGAATAGCATTGGGCAACGTACTGTGTTTAGCACTTTCAATATCTCTGTAACCAATTGACATAGAGAAATGATCAAAACCCCAAATTGTGTGTTTTTTAACGCTGAATTCAATGGTGAAACTATAATTTGACTTTTTAAAACATTACATGCAAAAACTTCAAAAAACCCATTTTTGGGATACAAAACCCCCAAAAAGTACCACTTTGGATGGGTTGATCCATCTGATTTTCGAACATAGAGTCATAAATGTTACTTTACACGTTTGTACCAAATTTTATCAAAATCGGACCTTTTTCCAAGAGTTATCGCACCCACGGACACTTGTATATGTTTATTTATTTTATTTATTTATTTATTACATCACATAACATCTATTATAGGGAATTTCCCTTAGACAGGTGAAATTGTCAAAGTTTCCTTATACTAAAATACATAGACCTAACAAATATATAAAATACATTCGATGATCAATCAAAATGTAAATAAACAGTACAATTAAAACAAACAAAAGTCACCTGTCAACAAATAATGCTAAAAACCAAAATAAAATTTTATAACTATACTATAATGACAGGCTGTTAAGGTATTCATTGACACTATAAAAGTACTTTGTTTTTGAATACTTTGTCACTTCTGCTTTGAATTTTGTTATATTGGAAATGTTTTTGATACTCTGAGGGAGTTTATTATAAAATTTGCTACCTGTGCATAGAACTGATTTTTCAAAAGATGATGACTTGTGTGCTGGTATTTGTAGTAAGCGTTTATGTCTAGTGTGATAACCATGACTTTCAATTTTGGAATTGAAGTGTGAAGCATTCAATCTCACAAATATGACAATGTTTAGGATAAAGACACAAGGTAAGGGCAAAATTTCAAAAGTTTTAAATATATTATGGCATGAAGACCTTACACGAGCACCAGCCATCACTCTCAGAATTCTTTTCTGAAGACGGAACACTTTTAGGCTTTCAGAGGAACAACCCCAGAATACAATTCCATATGACAAATGTGAATAAACATAGGCGTAATATACAGCCTTAAGAGTAGATGTGTCAATCGAATGTGAAAGTGTTAGCAAAACATAAAAAGCCTTGTTGAGTTTTGACTGAAGCTTGGTTATGTGTTCGGACCAAGTAAGCGACTTATCAAGCATGACACCAAGAAAATTAATAGAAGTGGATAGATTGATTGATGACTTAAAATATTCTGCCCGGGCTCTGCTACTATTGCTATAATTTGGATGAAAATTTACAATAGCGGTTTTTTCCTTATTCAGCATTAATCCATTACAAGAAAACCACGAGTTCATGTCTTCCATAGCCTCGTCCAACATTTGCCCAAGATCAACTCCATTGCTACCAGACAGATCGACCTATCCGAAATGGTATTTTGGGGGGGGTTTTGTATCCCAAAAAAGGTTTTTTTTGAGTTTTTTACATATAATTTTTGAAATAGTAAAATTTTATTTTTTCCATTGGAATCAACTTAAAAAGACGCACAATTTGGTGTTTTAATCATTGCTCTACATCATTGGTTACTGAGATATTGAAAGTGCTAAACACAGTACGTTGTCCAATGTTATTCTTGTGGAGGATAAGAAAAGTTGTATATCTTGCTTATTTATCAACTTATTCTGACGAAACTTGGTATATTGCTTCATTTCATTGTGGTCTATTGATATTTGCACAAAAACCCATTTTTAGCCGATAGTTTCCGTAGCAGCAAACCTGCATACTCAGCCCCATGTTATGGAGAATAAGTAACGTGTTATCTCCTTTAATTATAAACATAAATTAATAGAACTTGGTATGTGGCTTTACCTAGTTGAGTTATATTGATATTTGTATAAAAACCCACTTTTAGTGTCCCTTATTTCAGCAAACCTGCATACTCAGCCGCCATGTTATTCTTATAGAGAATAATTAAAATATCATAAATCGTTTATTTATGAATGTATATTGATGAAACTTGGTATGTGGCTTTATGAGGTATTAAGATAAATTTATATGCATTGGAAATTCGCTGAGTATGCAGGTTTGCTGCTACGGGGGTATTATTCTTTTAAGTTTGTTAAATGATATAAAGTATAAAGTCCTAAAATTTCCCCATTTTATTATTCATATGGGAGAATTTTAATCTAGATTTTTGAGGAACTCAGCCTTAGTTTGACAAAACCAGTGTGGTCGTGGAATTAGCACCAATTTGAAGCTTAACATTCCAGTACTCCCGAAAAATTGTCAGATATATCATTTTCTCTTTTTAAGTTTAAATGATATAAAGTCCTCAAATTTCCCCACGTAATTCATATGAGAAAATTTTTGTCCAGCAACTCGGCCTTAGTTTGAGAATGCCAGGCAACTTGTAGCCATGGAATTTGTACCAAATTGAAGCTGAAACATTCAGATCCTCCCCAAAATTGTAAGATTTATAATTTTCTCCCTTTAAGTTCGTTAAATGATACAAAGTATAAAGTCATAAAATCTCTCCATGTTATTCATATAGGAGAATTTTTACCTAGGATTTTGAGGAACTCGGCTTTTGTTTGAGAAAACCAGGCAACGTGTAGCCATGGAATTTGTACCAATTTTAAGCTTGGATAAGTGTTTTTACAGCGTCCGTGACTTCCTGACTGATGGCTCTTAAGTTATTAGGTCTGCCTGGAGGGATATTTATTTATTCATTTTTAATTTAGTTAAATGAACAAGGAAGTTGATTTAATTTAATAATTTGAAGCAGTGTATGCAAATTTTAGCTTGCAAGCATATTTATATAAATTTGTTGAATTTACATTTTGTTTGACATTACCAATGCATGTGCATATGTCTTTTGGTTAATAAATGAGTTAAATGACATTCCGATAATCCCCAAAATTTTCAGATTTATAATTTTATTCTTTTTGATAAATGATACAAGTATAAAGTCCTAAAATTTCTCCATGTTATTCATATGGGAGGATTTTTGACCAGGAACTCAGCCTTGGTTGAGAAAACTTGGCAAAGTGTGGTCTTGGAATCTGTACCAATTTTAAGCTTGGAACATTCCAATACTCTCCATAATTGTCAGATTTATCATTTTCTTCTTTTAATTTGTTAAATGATATAAAGTATTAAGTCCTCAAATTTCCCCATGTTATTCATATGGGAGAATATTTGATCAGGAACTTGGCTTTAGATTGAGAAAACCAAGTATAACGTGTGGTCATGGGATTGGTCTTCCTACATGGTACCGTCGGATTACGCAATCTTAATGTATTGTATCCGTCGAATTTTGACAGGCACCTCCTAGTTTGAAGCTTAAACATTCCGATACTCCCCAAAATTGTCAATTTTATAATTTTCTCTTAATAAGTTGGTTTAATTATATTAGGTATAAAGTCCTCAAATTGCCCTATGCTATTCATATGGAAGAATTTTTGAAGGAACTCGGCCTTAATTTGAGAAACCCATCAAGCTTTTGATTAATTTTCGTGCATAGTAAACATCAACGTAAACATAACATGTAACCTTTAAAAGAAACTTATTTTTTAAGTTTTCTTTAATAGTTCTGTGACTTTTGGTTGTATTATATGTCACATATAAAAGTGTATTTCATAATTTGTCATATTTTAAGTCAAAGTATTTCATTGTTGGGTGATTGTTCCTACAGGGTACCGTTGACCTTACTACTTTATCCGTCGAAGTTCAACGGGCACCTAATAGTAATAAATGATGAATATAGTTTTCAGTGGTGTACTTCCATTCATAGGAATTTCTGATGAAATGTCTACGTCAAGTTCAAAGATTAGAATACAGATGAATGATCATTTTTCTGTATTCGATTGAGTACGAGCACGTACAAGTCAATCTATCTGGAAAACGTCCACATTCTTCTTTTGCAATGGCTATTTATCAAAACTAGAAACATTAACACATCAGTTATTACAGTGAGCAGATGTAATGAAATATAGTAATATTTTACAATGTGCTTGTCTAAAACAACAGATTTTGTAATCTAACATTAACTTTTTTACCTCTTTCATAAGAGTCTCAATTGATACTTTGTTGAGAAAGAGTGTGGTCTTCAGAGCATTTGGTGCTAAAAAAGCACTTCTCCCTCGAAACATGGCAATAGGCAACAAGCGCATTTCTTCAAATACTTGATCCTTGCTAATGTTTCGGGGGAATGTCCTAGAAACATAACAATACAATAATTTACGTTAGTTATAAGTTTGATTTTTCAATAAATTTAAATTACTGTTTTGTTAACGAATCAAATAAAAATAATGTTTTGCCTCTTCCAGCAGTCTAATGCTTTTTACCTATATTTAATTTTGAGCTAGTCAAAATGCTTATGATTTTTGTAAGAATCTGATGATCTTCAGTTGTACATTAAAATGTTTTTTTTTACAATTTTAAGATACAAAAGTGGTGACAATTTTTACCCTAGTTAATCCAACTTCAAGGGCATCACATCTCTATGTGACAATGCAAAGAAATGAGCAAATTATACAGAATTTATTGAAATATATCATACAGTAGGCCCCTCTCTTAACCGACTCGCCCCTGCCTATCACCGACACGTTAATCCCCGTAAGTGCCACTTTTATGTCGAACAGCATTATCTATTCTACGGTTGTACCTACCAGTCATCAAGCAGTTTGAGGGCAGCGCGTCTGCTGACCAGATTGAAACTGCAGGCTGTCACTGCAGGGAAATGCACTTGTCCAATAGGGAATTGCATTGTGTCTATGTTGGCAACCGTTTTATTGTTGACAGTGAAGTCCAATGCCTGCCATAACCAGTAGGCTGTCAGGCCTACTGCAACCGTCATTGTCACCACCCATATGAATCTAATAAATCAGGGTTTCAAAAACACAGACATAGTTCACAGTTTTATTTGGTTAATGATTTCCCTGACTCTCGACTCTGAACGTGCACTTCATTTCCAATACGTAATATTTAACATATTTTTTTAACGGCCTCCACCTCCCCCAATACTTGTCCAACTTTCAGCTGTTTATTATACTATTTTAATATTATTTTTATTGGTTTTATTTTGTTGTTTGTTCAATACATCTAAAGCCCTAACTTTTTCACTTCCTCTTCTTTGCAACAGAAATCCTGATTAAACAAAAATCTAGTAAATTTTGATTGTTGAATATTATTTATTTGCGTTTACAATTTAACTAAAAACTTTCCGTAACTTTCAGCATTTTTCCATGACCTTTTTTAAATTCCCTGACTTCAGAAAATGTGAGCCATGATTGAGGTTGTTCTGAGTGGAATCTTATTTTGAATTGATAGCCTAACAGATGTCTTTTTTAGGGAAATATTTTACCAGGCCGGCACTGGCAGCGCATTTGTCTAGGTGAGATTAGAAACCAAGCAAACTAAACTCAAGAGTGACCTATACAGGATTCGAACCCAAGACCTCCAGAACAGGAGTCTCAGGCATTGGTGCTGCTGTGCTGCCCTACAATTTTGTAAAGCTTTATTAGTTGCTGCTCTCTGTCCAGGTATCTAATTGCAATTCAAGAAAACAACACGTTCAGTGCCGCACAGTCTAAAATTATTGCAATGTCTTTGGACGACGCTGCAACTGTCGAGTCAAACAGGACGTAACAGATAGTGTTAGTGACAGGCTTTATCAGCTTATCTGCCTGCACCTTGACTATCCTCAGTCCGACTGGCTTGCACTATGGACTGTGTACATATCATTAAGCACAATATCGCACCTTGGTAAATATATACAAATTATTGTCAAGTTACTAAAAGACTAGTGGCTTACAGGGGCTATTGCCCCTAATATATGGTTTTTGTATAAGTGGATAATCACAGCGGATCATTAATTCATTTTGCTTATTAATAAAAACACTGAAGTGATATTTCCATAATAAAATCATTGGATCTTTGAACTCCAGTGGGGCGTAGCCCATGTAATTTTTGACATTTCTGATATTTTCCCACCGTCCTCTTGGCCCTCAAGCTTTAAAATGAATCGTCATAACCTAACTTAACATCTTCCTAGCTCGAGATATTTCGTGGGGACCGCTACGCTTACGGAATTAAATATATAGATTTGAGTAAAAACCTTTGCTTGGACGTTATTTTCTTGCTTACTGCATATTTGAACCCATGAAGTGAAGTATTCTCAGAGAATTTTTTCACCTGAAAATATGAGTTTAACAGTAAATTAGAAATCATGGCGTGAAAAAATTCTAGGCTGCATGCTTATATGAAATTACTTCATAGTACAATCTGATAGGTTAAGTACGTTATTAGGAGGTATGTTTAATTTTAAATAAATCTATTATTTTGTGTTTACAAATATGTATTTTGGTTATCTGGTGCTTCAAACAACTAAGCACATTTTTGCTGAAGTTTTATGTGTATGTATTAGGCCTAGTATACTTTTTTTAGTTTATTGCAAGTTAGCCTAATGTGTGAAATACTAGTGGATAAATGGGGTGAACACAAGCAATGCATATTCATGTTCCTTGCCTTTGAATCTGACACACATTATTCCGTCGAGCACATTAGCTTAGCATATCTATCACTCTCTGAACTGTAGGCCGTATCCAAAGGGGAACAGAGGAAACAAAAAAACACAGATTTATAGTAATTGGCTGTATTGAACTACAAATTAACAACCATCTTGAACACTAGGGCTGAAGACAATTTTAAGTTTTATTTCAGTCTTTATAATATTAAAGTAAAAAAGGACTTAAGACGACTTGGCTTAGTGAGCCTAATACAAATGAGGAACAAAGACCACTAAAACATTAAAGCACAAATGTGTGTGATTACAAATTAAAAATAAACATACAATTAAATTGCTTGAGTGAAGTTTGACAGTTTAACTCTCCATTTTTTCACCATTCTGCTCCCCAGTCGGTTTCTTGGGTCCCTGCTTCAGAGCTGGTTGGTTTGTCTGAGTGATCGGAATCGCGATTCCTTTGGAGGCGTCCTTCTGGATCTTGGGAGCCTCCAGCTGCAGTACTCCGTCGGAGGACAGGTGGGACTTGAGAGCGTCCTTGTTGACATCAGCTGGGATCTTGTATCTGCGAGTGAACTGGCGCGAGACGAACCCGTGTTCGTCACTTCGCTCCTCGTGTTTGCCCTCAATGACGATAAAGTCGTCGACCACTTTAACACTGAGCTCCTCAGGGCGGAACTGCTGCACGTCTAGGTTGATGCGGAAGGTGCTCTTGTCACTGGCGATGCAGGACGTGCCGCTGTTGACAGCTCCGCCAGATGTCCGCCACGGCCGCAGGTATCCGGAGCGCATCGGCACCGAGAGCACCGACACCTCCGGCTGGATCAGGTCGGTCGGAAGGAGGCCCAGGCCAAAGTGCTGGTCGTGGAGGGAAGGACGAGCCTCCAGCAGGTCGTTCAGCAAGTATGGCAGAATGGACATCTGAAACAGGCAAACTACGTTAGTTGAAGCCATAAATCTTTTACTAATTAAGTACAAGAATGAGTTATTTAAAACGTAAATGTTTTAGGGTTAGAATGCCAAGACCATCTGTTAAAACCCCTCCCAAGCGGCAAAGCCCTACTTTCTCAACACAAAATTAATTTTGGTCAGGGTAAAATAATTGATTTTGAAATTTTTTTAAATTGATTTTTTACTGTACGATACTTTTAAACAATGAAAGAAGGCTTATATAACTTTTCTACCCAAGATAGAAAATATTGATTGATAAATTGTTCTTATACATTAAAAACAACTGATAAAAAAACAACTGTGTTATTGTTATAAAAATGTAATGTATAACAGAGAAAAAAGTCATGTTTTAATTGTTCATAGAATGCAAAAGACATCAAATAAAAAATTACTTGTTTCCTGGCTGTTTGATGTTAACTTTGGTTTTGCTGATCTATGGACATTGTGTGGAAAAAATTAGTTTGTAAGATGAACAATTTAAATAATAACTTATGGTAAAACTCCAACTACTAAAAGATAAAAAACAAATTGAAACTAGTATACTATAATTGACAATAAACGTCACTCAAGTGACGTAGGATATATGGTGTGCAGTGGCGAGACCTGAGGTAATTTCTAGATTCAGTGATGACTGAAAGGAATTCATTAACCCTTTGCGGTCTGGTATGAAATCTCCCTACACGTCCTTCATGTCTCCTAGGCCACTCATAGTGCCCAGTCCCATTTCCTAGTCAGGTATTGGAGGTTACGCCCCACTTCTGTCTCTCAGATATGTTAGGCCACTCAGTGTGCCCACTAGTGATAAGCTTGAACGGTCTCTAGGCCACTCATAGTGCCCACGTTATAAATATTTTTGAAAAAAAAAACACTGTGATGTTGTAGTTCCCTGGAAGGTGCTGCACTCTGTCCAGCATTTATTTAACTATACTACAAATGTCATTCAAGCTACACCACGTGGTCTGGTAATGGATCAAGGAGGCATTTCCTGGGCAGTATCTAGCTGTCATACACGCGACACAACAGATCTTTTTATGCATATCTTATCGTGGATTTTTATGGTTTTATTGTTATTAAATGTTTGATTTAGTGTTATATGTGTATTGTGCTGTTACTTAAGTAGTGAAATATGGATTCAGACCATATAAGGGATTTAATTGATGACGTTTTGGGAGATGATCTCTCAGACAATGATGAGGTCTGGAGGTAGCCTCGTTTAATTGATGTATAATCAATCGTTTTTTTGAGTTTTATACTTCATAAATAATAAAATAGACATCTTTTCCAAACATAATATACAACATTTGTTTATCCAACCCCTAGTAGATATGTAAAATTAGGGGTTAAATATGTACACTACACATTGTCATATGTGAGGTAGCCTCATTTAATTAATGAATAATCAATTGTTTTATTTTTATTTGTGTTTTATACTTTATAATTAATAAAATATACTTCTTTTACAAATAAAATATACAACATTTGTTTATCCAACCCCTACTAAATATGTAAAATAACAGGTTAAATATGTACACCACAATTTGTCAAGTGTGTTCCTAGAAACAACAATACCCACGGCTGCCAGCTGTGCAAGATGGCAGCAGACCTAATGCGCAAAACACCAGTGGGCATTATGAGTGGCCTAGCGTATCTGTGAGTACGACAGGGTAAGTATGGTGCCATACCTAGCGTGAAATGTGCAGTGGGCACTATAAGTGGCCTACAGACCGCAAAGGGTTAATTTCACTAAGTCATAAAACATTACATAGATTGTACAAATCCTTATTTACTCAAATTTATAACAAAACTCCGTCAACAAACAGCCAGGCAGGGGTACAGATTATGTCCAATCCAGTGAGCCAGGCTCGGGGAAGATTTTGGCTGGCGGGGGAAAGTTTGGGCTAACAAACAAAATAAATTTAAGTCACAAAGTAGTTTCCAGAGATAGTACAACAACTATGGTTGCATAGATGATTTACAACAAAGCATAATTCCATCGTCATTGGTCAAGTCAGATAAGACTACAGCATGTTATCCAGTATTAGATATCAAAATAACTTTGATGTCTCACAGTTACATTAGATAACTACTGTGTTTGTTTACCTCAAAAGTCAGTCCGAGCGACCCAATATTTTAGTATCATTCTTAATGTCTGGTCTATTGTTTGGCATCCCGTAGAGGGTTGCGGTAGTTTATTAAAGAGTGTGGTAATTGATTAAAGAGATAAGGTGTCCTACTATAAATTGCTAAAACAAAAGCTAATTGTCGTACAAAGGTAAATTATGGCTATTTTTTCGCCCAACAATCACAAATTAGATAAAATGTCAATCAAAGTTATGTGACTTTCTGTTCAAGAGATAGGAATAATACAATCACTGTTTATTAGTTTTATCAACTGTCTATGTCAATTTTCTTCTTTCCTGACATTTTACTATTTCTATTCAAATTTCCGACTTTCCTAACTTTTCCGACTGCTAGTCACCCTGAAATGTATTGTTAGTTAATACATTTTCAGCAGACTTAAAATCAGTGGCTCATTTTGATTGAAACTTGTATGATAAATCTGACTAAATCATCTGACTAAATTCCTCCAATCCTCAAGAAATTATATGAAACTGAACATGGAATTAACTCGATTTTTTTTAATCATTTATTTTTTTCAAGTTTATTTTATTTTACTAGTAACATATTATTTTATTAGGAATCAAGAAACTTTATTCTCTTTATAATACAGTGCTGTACATGCAGCGGTACAATGTAGTGCAGTGTTTTACAATGTTAGAGGTAATTTAAATAAGTTACAAACAACAATTTTTGCGGGATACAACCTTAATAAATAAAAGTAAATACATTTAATTCATCTTACTTTTTTTTGTAGGTTTATTTGATTTGATTGGTAGCCTAACCTCATTTTAGCGAATTTCCCCTATAGGTAAGAAGCTATTACCATAGTCGGCATGGTAAGATTAACCTTAATAAATTACAGTTAAAACATTTCCTATATTATAATTGATTTTAGTAATGATTTGCCTTATGAAAAGCTGATAAATTTTAATGTAAATATAAATATATATCACAGATTTTGGGGGGAAATACTTGGTCCTTAATAGTAGGATAGGGGTATCTTAAATTTAACTTAAATTTCAGGCATCTTAACATTTTCTGCACCCCTGCCAGGGGCATAGATACGGGGGGGGGTTAGGGGGACATATCCCCCCCTTGTAACTTGGAAAAATTAAAATTGATATCCTCCTGAAATCAAGCTTATGACTTATGATTAAAAAGAAAGGCTGTTACTGAAAACAAAAAAAGTGTGTGCAGTATCTTCAAAATATCTTATTTATATATTAAGAACCAATATTGTTCGTGTACAATAAATAATAGCATATGAATTGCACCGGCTTGTGACACAGTATTTGCGCGCCACAAGTGAGACGTGAGTCACCTAACAGTCTACCATCACCCCCTTGCAGCCAGTTCGTCAACTAGCACACCTGACTTTGACCTTGACGTCTAGACGGTCTTAGTGATGTGCTTAACTTACCGTTGCCACATTAGATTTGTAATTTAATAAACTGCAGGGAGCCATAAGTCTTCATACTGATTTTTAGCGTTCTATGACGGCAAATATATGTAAAAGTCAACGATATTTCATGACGAAATAAAGGCAAATAGTAACAAATAATAGGGGTTAGAGTGAACAGGGAAACAAGGGTTTAGCTTATTTGGCAATCGTTGCATGACGATGAAGCTGCAAACGTAAGGGTCAATACCACCAAATGGGATAACTTAGGTCTCCATGAGAAAAATGAAAAATTAAATTATATATTTTAAAAACCTTTATTGTTTTTATTAAACAACCTTTTTTCCTACCTTTCAACCCTATCCTACATTCCAAATAATAAATAAATAAAGTGTAAAAGATTAAATGTGTCTTTATTTACCCATCGGTCACTCGTCTCCAACTGGCTTGGAGGTTATGCTGATCAAATATGTCAAGCAGATGATTGCCAACGACTGTGGTGTATAACCAATGACAATGTAACCTGCACTTCTACACATTAACATCGGTCTGGAAAAGTTGAGTGGGAAAATGGTTTTTTTCCTATTGACAAGTAATGTCTCCGAATGTCCGTGGTTCAAGGACGCGTAAAACTAACAGAGTGTCCAGAAAAAGGTGTGGCGGTAAAAAGAGCAGAAAACATCTGATCTATTCTATTAACAGTTGATAGTTTCTTTCATGAGTGTAGGTTTTTTTTATGAAAAAGCTAAATATATCATAACAAGTTAACAAGAACTAAACAACCTCAAGACATGGTTAGTCTATAAAGCTTAACTGAACGACTATTAAAAATAATGTCTCGAATATATATATCAGTCATGAACAGATCTCTCACGTGACCGGTACTGTTATGTGTGACCGATCTGTATATTCGAGATTTTATATTTAATAGTCATTCAGTTAAGCTTTGTAGGCTAACCACGTTTTGAGGTTGTGTTTAGTTCTTGTTAAATTGTTATGATATATTTAGCTTTTTCATAAAAGATTAACATGTTATGATTTATAAGTGTGACCGTATTGTTTGTGAATTGAGATACGATATAGTTCTTCCCTGGTTTTGTAGATATTTCAGGAAATCTATAACTTTAATAGTAAGTTTCATATTTTATAGTAATGAATAAGTTTTATTGTCTTTTAGGTGTATTATATAACCTTTTAGTGGTATAAGTCACGCGAGTTTTCCAAACGGTCACTGTTTTTACCCGCCGGTCACGTCTGTTACAGACCGGTCAAGTCTGCTACTGGCCGGTCACGGGGTAAAAATACTAACTAAACGACGATAATATATTTTTATTCATATATATATTTACATAAAACGGATGAAAAAATGTATTCACATCTCACAATAGTAAAATCATTATTTAAAAATGTTTTCCAATGAATAAATTTTAGGTATTAGGTAGGTACCAAATTATGATACACTTCCAACTTCAATACCATTTTCTAATTTTTAAAGGTTAAAATGATGGAATCAGGAAATAAATACACGTTATGTTTTTGTTATTGTTTATTTAATTAAACATTCTGTAAGTTGTTTGCATAAAAATGACAAACTCGTTTTTTGTGGGAGGTTAAGTGAGTATGACCGATCACTGAAAATGTTTTGTTTTTTCATATAAAAAATTAAAATTGTGCTCTGCTGCAGCATTGGAGTGTTCCCAAAAATGTATGAGACTAAACAATCAATAGTAGAAGAAAATTTGACAATTTTAATTTTAAAAAATTTCCTTAACCTAAATTATCCCATTTGGTGGGAATGACCCGTAAATACATTTTCGTTCACAGATAGGATTTTAACACAGGGGAAATTTTGAATTTTTCACGAAAATTCCCTAGAGCTATATTTCTATCTTAAAACTCCAGTAATCTTAACACAGGGGAAATTTTGATTTTTTCACGAAAATTCCCTAGAGCTATATTTCTATCTTAAAACTCCGGTAATCTCCGAGGAAATCCGGTGACTTGGCAAACCAAGCTTAACGATTAGTTTCCAGTAGGCCTACTGATCACAACTGATACAGTACTTTTTAGTCCTAGTTACAAATACTGATTAATTTGTATCAATGGTTTGTCTTGGATGTGTAGGCCTATCAATAATTATGGATATAAGGGACACGCCAATGATGTCTTCAATTTTGAGTACCAGTATCTGTGCTAGTCACAAACACAGTTTTTTGATTTGCATTCCCTAATGAGATATCCCTAAAGGTATCTACGCCACTGACCCCTCCAACCAGGCACATTCAAATCGTCCACTTCAAGGACCTGAGAGCACACGAGCGTGGTCCGAATATGCCTGATTGAACGGACTTTGTTCGTTTGAACGAGACGGTCCCCTCCCCCTCACGCCCATCGGTTCCCCAAAACATGGCTGTAGGCCAACATCGCTATCTAATGCGAATCCGGCGACCTTCGTGCATGTTCGAGGTTTGTCAGCGGCCTTCGTGCGTTTTTGAGTGCACGAAGCAAGCGAATTTCAACCTACTTATGAGCACCACGTGTTGTCTAAGGGTCAAAGTATGTTGTGCGGTTGAACGCTAGTTTGTAAAATATTTTTTAAATTTACGCCTATATATATACTAATTTAATGCATTATATTTATAAAACATTGGGCTCTTATTTGACTTAATGCCACAATGCGTTTTAACATATTCCTACAACTCTCAACCTTTTTCAGCAAAATGGAATTTTAAATATGTGATTGTGCGATGACTGAGTGAAAATGTTATGCCTCGCCACTGATGGTGTGACACTGTAAGAGATGCACAACACTCGAACACGTAACGTTGGTGTATCGTTGTTAGCGACACATGGCACTGCAAGGGATAGAACAAATTTACTACCAATACCCTACTGTAAATTTATTCAATCCCTCAGTTTGTTTGCTTACATTACTTGTATAGGTCAATGATGCTTTTACCGGGCTTATAGTAAAAACGTAGTCATACATCTTCACCATGGCCTGGGCATAACTTAGGTCTATAAAGTTTACCAGAAAATATCAGGTGAAAAGATTGAGTGGCTGAGCAATGGGAATTTAAACAGAATATTAACACACCTGGGTTCCATAAGACGCCCGACTGGCCCAGGGTGTTCCCCGCCAAAGATTAAGTTTACAGCATGGTACCGCAGGGTCAGCGAACCCATTGGGTGAATTAGACAAACTGTCAAGCGCAGCATTTCTTTAGGGTTGGCAAAAATGAAACGCAAATAGCAAAACTAAAAAAAAACAAATACTTGTTTTTTGAAAATTATCTTTAAAAACACTGTTATATAACTGGTTATAAGGTGAATGGTTTCCGACTCGGTCTTTTTGGCAATAAGCCTACTGTAATCACCAGTTTTAGACATTCAAAGGAATGTAGTACCCGGCTGACGTAAAACACCGTAATCCCTTTGTGTTGCTCCGCCTTGTGCAATATGGGCGATTCATACTCATGTCCTCTATGGGCCTATTCCCACCTCCACAACCCTCCCTCCTCCCCCATCAGTACAGAGCTAAACAGGCTATCATCATAGACTATTACTGGGGCCATACACATATTACGTAAGACATATTTTCATCATTCAGACCCCACTCCCCCATGTAACGCACCATAACACTTGACCCCCTCACCCCCCCATTGTTTATGTAACTCATCGTAGTAGGCTTTAAAACAGCTTTAAACCTTTTAAACATAATTTTAAGTTAGTAGCATTTTGAAAAATGAACTTCAATTAATCATTAAACTTTGAATGATTTTCTTTTAACAACATTTTGTAATAACTTATTTCAAAGCAAAATGTATAAAAATCAATACTGTTACTAATAGCCTAATATAAACAACCAAATAAACTACATCAGCTAAAACGTAACAAATTTAATTTATAACTAATACAAATACAAAATAACGTAAAAAACTAAAATTGTGGGTGGCATTGAGCAATACTGTATCAAGTCATTATTTTACACTCTAAAACAACACACAACATAAACTTAGGTTAAAAGCAAAACAGAACTTACTCAAAACATGCTATGTAGGCCTACAGTATTTATTTTTAGTTTAGGACTATTGTTATTAAAATAGTGTGGTGGAAGTATTTTTTATATAATAAACTGTAACCTTGATTTAGATTTTAATTTGATTGTTTTTTAATTTTGAAAGATTTAAAACAGAGTCAATAAATACGGGGGTGCACCAGCTCTTAGGGTTAATATGTACGAGTTACATAACGTTGATCCAAACCCCCCCCTCCCCCACATAACGCTACACCCCCTCCCCCCTTCAGTGCATTACCGTAATATGTGTATGCACCCTACTGTATATCACTGATTGGTCTGTAGACATGTTAAATGATCTGTAGACATGTAAAATGAAAAATCCCTTTATTTTTAGAAACGTATATGCAATTTGTAAGCATTAACTTACAAAATGCAATAAACATAAAATAATAAATTTCTTCTTACTGATATCGTAGCTCAGTTTAAGTTATCTAGTTAACATGTTGATTCAAAACAAAAATCTTGGGTTGAATCATATAACTTATGGTACTTTGGTATTATACGGATGCCACCCTTATACAGCGCGCTGCGGCAGTTATGTTAGGATGGGTTATCATAAAAATGATTGTAGGACTTTCCTTGTTTTGTTACGAATCGAATGATACCTGATGAGTCATACTTCCAGCCGCCAAACCCCCTCCAAATAGGCTAAGGTCAGGTCGTTGACCGGAGCGCGCGCATCACCTGTCACCGCCTGTATCTGGGTCAGTGTCATGAGTGATTTATTGCCGTGCACTACGTTACATTTGTTTTCATAATGAGTGACGTTCTTTTGGTGTGGGATTTACCTCGAAATGAAGAGGAAACTGTACGTATTTTTATGATAACCCATCCTAACATAACTGCCGCAGCGCGCTGTATATTTGGCGGAGTAGATGTGGCGATCGGGTGTGGCTGCTAGCGGCGGCGACGCATTCAACACGATCCTAGCGGACATCGCTGCCTTTTGGGAGGCACAACACAAAGACCGCTCATCAGAATGATGTAAAATTTGTACAGTAAGTCAATAAAAGTACGTTTTTTCGAATTATGTAGTTATCCTTTGTATCCGGTAAAAATTTAACCTCCAAAAATAGTGGCATCCGTATAATACCAAAGTACCAACTTATTTGTTCCTAACTCTGTAATCTTTCAGTTTCAGTTGAAATTTGTCCTAACTTATTAGTCTTTTACATAATTTGTTAATAACGAAACACGTCTTCCTTCAGTCAGGGGTAATTAATAACAAATAAACTTTTTTTAATACTTTTTTGGTTTCAAAAATCCCCATAACTGTACACATGACATATATGTAGCCTAACTATAAAAATACCTAACCATAGTATAGGCCTACTGATGGAAGGGAGGCCTACCTAATGTTAGTGGCAACAACATATTTAACCTGGAGGTACAAATGGAATTTATATTATTCCATGCCTATTACAATAATTCTTCTCTTATTAATAGATTTGTCTTGGAAGTACCCTCATTTCCGTCGGAAACATAGCAAAGCCTACATGGGAAAATGTAATATTAGGTAACCCTTGCCCTAGAATCAAACTACTTTTTGTGCCTAATAAAGGTTATGAATTAGCCAACTCAGACGATGACCTTAGTGCCAAAATGAAATCGGTCAGTCTTTTAATAAAAAGATTTAAAGGGTCAACAGTTATTATTACAGGGTAATACAAGGTAACAGGGTAATATTTAAGTAGGGTAACATGGCAGAGTAGTTGCTCTCAAGTTGTTGCAACAAATGTTCCAAGGCAGTGGTTATTATTATTGCCGTCAGGCATTAGGTCTAACTTAAAATTACTAGCAGGTAAGTTAGGCCTACCATTTATAGGGTGGGAAAAACTTTAAATTTCTGAAGAACAATAAAGTTTCAGACAAAAACTACTTAGGACTCTTAAGAAATAAGAACCTTTATTACCATTGATCACATAGGCACAGTGAAATAGGCAAAGTCAACAAAATGCAATACAATGCAGGCAAGATCTTATAAAATTAGCTTAACAATATTTACAAGGATCAAAAAGTTAATAATCAATTTTGATTATCAAAAATTGCATTCACACTATCAACAGGTACATCTAAAAATTCATGAATTGTATAAAAAGGATTATCTTAAGAATTCTATACCAAAAACCTGTAAGAAAACATAAAATCCAAGTTCAAGAACAGTTTCAACTGAGAAAACCCCAGTATCTGGTTTTGTTTAAACTTCAGAAAGCTAAATCTAGAAGTAGGAGTGTCAGCCATTGAATCATACTCCTAGTTGAACTGAAATTAATTCTTGACTGTTAAAAATCAAATCCCATAGATTTTTTAGCCAGATATAACTTATGTTCAGTTTTTTGGGTGATTTTAGGCAATTTTAATCGGAAAATATATACTTCCGACTGAATGCATAACTGTAATTGGTTAGCCTCTGGGCTATGTTGGCGGTGATTATTATTGAAAAAAGTTAATAGGGCCTAAAGTAATAAACAAATAAAATAATACTAATATACAACCAATAGCAAATATTTACCTTGTTCACTTGGAGTGAAGTAAGAATATTCACAGAGAAAACTAACGTAGAACTTGCCGGTCGCACTCGCGTACTGTACTCGCAAGCAACAACTTCAAACAATGGCGGTTAAGGCCGGTTTCCGTATTTATAACCCAAGCTTACTGCCTTTTAGATTCTGGTAGGCTGTCCTGGAAATCTCTAGAATAATCTCAACAGGAACATAGAGTAATGGTCAAAAGATACAAGAGTCTAGAACTTGCTAGAACGTAGAGCTTTTGGTTTTTTAAATCCAACAGCTTAAAACAATATTTGATTACTGTATAACATTGAAATAGGATTTTAAAAAATAATTTATTTATTTTTGCAAATAGAGGAGGCAATTGGATCAAAAACAAAATAACATCAATAAATAGTAGCAGGCCAGGAGAGTACACTCATCAAGAATAAAAATTAATTATATTTCCAGTTGAAGGAATTTATGGATTCGTTCCTAAGCAAGTTCAAAAGAGGAATCAAACCAAATTTGGCTGACACCACTGCTCAATTTATAAGTGGGAAGCAAGGAGGTATATTGTAAATACTAGATACAACAAACAGCACGATTGGCGTCGAAAAAGTTAGTTGGTGATTCTTATTACACACAGAATACAGAATTATTATAGAATAACAAGTTTGTTCGTGGTCATTAATTTATTTTATATCCCAGGATGGAAAGATTTTGAGGCCTCTAATCCAAAGAAATTTACTGAATCCACACAATCGATCCAGGGTCGTATTTAGATGCTGTGGACCCCAAAGGCTCTACCAGTGTTGCGGGACCTTTTTGCCACCAGGTTGCACGCTTACGTAGCCTATGCTTAAATCCGGCCCTGAATTTAGCCACACTTGAATGTCTCTAAAATATTTTGTTTTGGGCAGCTGCCTTTCACATAAAGTAGCACATTTTAGCCCTGTCAGTTGTGTTATGTATCTTTTGTTGAATTTATATTTTAAAAGTTTATATATTTATATTTTTATACTTCTGCGGATGTCAAATAAAGATGATTACCCATTATTATGTATGCTATATTTTATTTATTTATTTTTGACAACGTACACACATTCTCATATACATACATAGATTGAGTTGTCATAGTGAATGTAGTATTTATATTAAGTTTATATGCAAGAAAAGGCTGGATTAAGGAGGACCCTTACTAAGGCTATTAAAAAAGGGCCCTTACCACACTCAGGTTGACAACCTGGTGTTAATTTTTTTTCTTGTTTGAGGCTTTTGTAATATGGTATTCATGTGGTGCGGGCCCCCGATTCGAGATAAGAGAAAGCATGAAAAATTCAGCAATATCCAATGTAAGTTCGATTGTAAATTTGCTTCTGAGCTGCACACTACACTTTCCGCAGTATTTTACTTAATATTTTGTGTTTGGAATGGAATTGAATGGAAGAAAAGTATAGGTTTTGGTAATTTTAAATGGCAGAGAACATTACATTTCCGCTTGCATGTACAATTTGCGGTGCCATTCTCTTGCTCTATACGGTCGCGAGTACATGATTATTTTGGTAGGTTGTTTATATATACACAAACGTCCGCAGAGAGCATACTTCGTTTCGTTTACGAATCTTGGTTTATACGGATATTACTTTCACATATGCCGGTGGTGATGAAGTTTCACTGCGAAATAATTTCTAATCTGAAAGTAGTCTAAAAGCTCCTTCAGGTAGTAGAAGCAGGGCCGGATTTAAGCATAGGCGACATAGGCGCGCATCTCGGGGCACGCACCACACGAATACCACACATAAAATCCTCAAACAAGCATAATAAAGGCAAAGGCATAGACCAACTACTGTAGTTAGTCTATGCCAAAGGTCACCACCTGACCTGGGTGGTAAGGTCCCGCACCACCTAGGTGGATTTAAATAAGGTGTGCTATTGCGCATCGTAGCGTGACGTCATCTGGAGGAGGATACGCGTCACCAATGTATTCTGACTATCCTATGTGAAGGAGTGGGGGACATGGGGTAGTCAGAATACTTCGGGTACGTGTTTTTTTTAGGAACGAGTTTGTAACAATGGGAAACTTCAGCGGTGGCTATAACCTATCCAGAAAATCAGGTCGGGACCAGAACGTCTACCCTCCCTCCATCCCCACCACACCGTTATCGTTGAGAGGGACGTCATCTATTTTGTATATATGTACATTGCTAGCAAATTTCCTCTAGGAAAAAAGCTATTACAGTGGGTTTAATCGTGGAAGGGTAAAAATGCAGTATAAGTATAGGGTACCGTTGGCATACATTGAAATTTACCTAAAAGTTACCTTGTACTGACCAAACCGAAACTCGGACAAAACAAAACCTTGAAACAAAAATGTAAAATAGACATTTATGTTTCAATTGGCTAATTTAAAAACGGCCCGTTTACAAAAATAATAATTGCCACAGAGGCTCCTATTTTACAATACACAAGAAAAATATGATAATAGTTTACCGTCACTTAAGCAGTTTTGGTATTTAGAATACCGTTATTAAGCATGTTTTTTGCAGGCCAAGAATATATATAAGGGTTTTTACAATTAAATCAGTGTAATTTGGAGTTGTGGCAGTGGGAGCGAAACTCTGCAAGTTTAGTGGATCTAAGGCCATGTTTGGCAAGACAGGTACGTTTGTTTATAATAGCAGATTGGCAAAGTCACTAAAACAATAAGTAAAGCATAGCGGAAAACAGAACCTTACACAGAAAAACCATCCATTACACCCTACATAATTTATCAGCAATTCTAATATACCGTACTTGGTATACATCTGAAGTAGGCCTAATACAAAAAAAACATATAGACTAACAGTTACAAATAGTCATTCCATACATCAAAGAAAAAGTCGTTAACATGATACAAACACTCATTAATTAATATTAACTTAATTTTTGACTAAACGACTGACATGCTAACGTTTTTATTCTAACAGGAAGTGGAGTTGTAAGTTTAATTGGCATGTAATGAATGGTGATTCTTTTTAGAGGAAGTATGGTAATACTGGTGAACTCGGGGAGGTTTATTGTATAACTGGAGGTAACACTGATGAACAAAACTGCGAGCCGTTCTTTCCAAATTTTGGTGAGGCAAAGAACTCACTGAAATCGAACGAGTCGACAAAGTGAATCAAACAGTATACCTATCCATGATTTGAAACTCAGTAAACTTGTGTTTGTTTATTTCCTCATAATTAATCATGTTTCACGGAAAGATTAGATACATAAATTAAACGAAAAAATGAGTTTACTCCAAATTTATTACTTTTATTCCGTGATTTGCATGAATAGATTTACTTATAGGATTAAAACAGCCAATCAGGATAGTTCAAAGAAAGATAAATTTGCCTCTCCAGTGTACCAACTTCACAAAATCACCGGCTCGCTTTTTCGATAAAAATAGTGAGCAGTTATACAATAAACCTCCCTGGTCCCTGGGTGAACTCTTAGATTATTTTTGTTCCTCATATCATGCACATGATAGTTACTATTTTTGGGATTGACACAAAAATTGCACTGTGTATTACACAAAGAAGTTGGAATTATAATTAGTTGGAAGTTGTATTACATAAAGTGATGGAAGGGTTAAAATTTCCAGCTTCCTAAAAAGTGATTTGCAATAGGTGCGATAAGGAACATTGTAAATTATTCTTACTGCCCTTTTTTGGAGAATTAAAACGTTACCACAGAGAGAACTATTTTCCTATATAGAATGACACTGTAACAAATGTAACACTATAACTATATGTATTTGTGCATAGTATAAATTTAAAAGTGCATCAAAGGCCACGCATGAACTGAGCCTTCTTAGTAAATACAGTCCTTTAAATAACTTTTGATTACCGACTCAACATGATTACACCAGCTTAAGTTAGGGTCCAGCATACCCTAAAAAATAGTATCTAAAAAATTCAGAGTGTTACAGCTCTCATCAACAGGTAAACTTTTATTATAACTAAAGTAAATATCACATATTTTTCCCTTGTTCATTGATAAGTTATTTATAGCAGCACACCACCAGTCCTCTAGCAATATATAGAGTTCCTCTTCAGATTAGTATCTACATCATTTTTATTTTGACAACCAACTTTCAAACCAAAATCATCAGCAAATAAAAAAACCATCATTAAAACGATTGTCTATATTAATTAGTAGGTCATTAATATATACATGAAATAAAACAGGTTCTAAAATCGATCCTTGTGGGACACCGTACTCAACTACCTGGCCTTTAAAATAAGTACCATTTGTGTACACAAACTGGGTTCTACCCCTCAAGTAAGACATTATCAGATCAACTAATTTAGAGGTGAGCCCATAGTAAGACAGCTTATTCTTAAGCAAATTATGTTGAACAGTGTCAAAAGCCTTTGACATATCAAAATATTAAAATGAAACAAAAATCCTGTCTTCAAGATCATCCACTACACCGTTAAAGTTTAAGCACTGCTTGAGAGGTACCTGCTATTTCTATTAGGTCTAAAGCCATGTTGTTTATCTGTAATACCATAGAAAATAAACCAGGTAAAATAAACCAGGTACCTGGTTTATTTTTCTATGGTAACACTATTATTTGTTTCAAAATGAACAGTTAGTTGCTCATGGAGCAAAGACTCAAAAAACTTGGATAGAACAGGGACAATAGATATAGGCCTAGTTATTTATGTAGACCACTTTATTCGATGGCCCAATCAGGGCCAGATTTCAGATACTTGATTTAGGCCCTTAAGCTCAACCTGTGGTGCGGGCCTAAATGATATTGGAATGATAACCAAATCATTTGAAATGATAACCGTTCAATCAAATTCAAACATTTGCAATTTTTGTTATTGCTGTTTTATAAAAATTTTGCTCAATGAAATAACTATAGGCATTTTTTAAAATTAAAGTAAAATATTACACCAACTCATTTTTGAGACAAATAAATATGAATATACACTAAACTGTTTTCTATTGGCTTCTTCCAAGAAATAATAATATTTGATATGCTTAAATACATGACTTTGATAGTTAAATAAACTCAAATTTGTTATAATCTTACTCAATACAATTAATTAATATAAAGTATTTTTAGTGAAAAATACAACATATATAAAACTGTGAAGTCTAATTTGTTAGATTTTTTAATGACTTGCAGTTATATGTTTAAACATTTTTTTAACAGCTTTAAAAGTTCTTTGGTTTTAACTCAGTATGCAGGACTCCCCGTAAAACAGAAATGTTCATGGAGTTACCTGGATTATCCAGCCTAAATGTTGTTGAACACATCTAGGCATGTGGTGGTGCTAATTGATTCAATAATAGTGTTGATTCATTACATTACATTGTAACTCAAACCATGCTTGTTTTAAACCAACAGATCATCTAGTATACTATATATTGTTACATATTTTAAACTAAAAGTAAAAATTAAAATTTGGTTGTATGGCAAAATTAACATTAGAATTATCAACTTACATACGGGCAGAAAAAAGATAAGATTCCCTTCTCTTTTGGTGTTCCTCTGTAGTATTCTTGAGTCATATTAAATTTAATTTTCCCTAATAATTTGTCAGTATACTTTTGTGTTAAGTCATGAAAGATTCGCTTGAGAACAGTAAGAGTATTTTCAAATGCCACTAACTATCACTGTTATATTTTACAAGTCACTAAGTTGTCTGAGAGTTCCCACAAGAATGTGGGCGGAGCATCGTTACCTTGGACTAATATTTGCTGGGGAAGGTTTGTGAAAAACTTACATTGATCTTATGGCTCATTGTGTATATTGCATCAACAAACAAGATTTAATGATTTTGAGCATATTAAATAATGATACTCTATTTTTATATCAATGTTGTGGGTTGTATTTAGAAGTAAAATGCAATATAAATTAAAACATCTTACAGTTTTAAATTTTTAAACATGTAGCAAAGTCTATATTATCGACTTTCACAATTTTGGTTATGCATGTTGTTACCATAAGATTAATAGTCAAAATTGATTTATATATTTGAAAATATTTAAAAGGAACTATAATCATAGAGATAATGGTTTGGGTGGTTTTCCAAATTAATTAGAGCCTTCTGAAAATTATAATTTGGTTTTTATAATACCCTTACAGGAGATAACTGAATTTCAAAGCATGTTAGAATAATTAACAAACCAATTAGGAAATATATAAATAATTTTTGATAAACTTGTTACGCTAAGCAAATTTGAACTCAGTATTTAAAAAAAATAACATAATTAATTTAAATTCGGAACATTGATAAATTCTTTGCTATTTTATGAAGGGCCTACCTTTTTCCCCGTAAATCTTCTCATCCTGTAAATATGAAACTTTCTTCCAAACTACTCTTTATAACTCATTAATAAGTAAAAAAATACGAATAGTTAACAGCAATATAAAATAATTATTAATAAACAATTATTGAACATTATTGGTGTAGTTTTTGTCTTCTAAGGTAGTTTTGTTAATTTCCAGATAGTCAATAATTAACTTATTTCACAGTATATAATTGTATACACTAAAAGTAGCAATTGTTGTAGCTGTCAACAAGATATCAATATATGAGCTAATATATTAAATGATTCTGTATTAAAAAACTTTTTTATAAGAGATTAAGGTGAAAGTAGTTAAAGCGAGCAAACTCGTGTTCTACTTTTGACTTATCAGATGTTTGCCAAGTTAACACCTACTGAAGCTATCGACTTTTTACTTCTCTGATCAAGAAAATAAAAGTTAGCAGTACACTACTATCTGTCTACTTTAAAATATCACAAAACTTCAATCTTCGCTTCGCTTTAACTAAAGTGCATGGGAAATGACAAATGAACTGAGTGAACCATCTTCAAAGAGCAGAGTGTCTATTGCTTTGTCACGGGTCACCAAGGAGTTTTGCAACAAGACATCAATACATGGGCTAAAATACATCACAGAACCAAACCGAACCTCTGGAGAAAGGTAGGAAATTATTTTAGATTAGTAAAAACGGAGCTGTACAAGAAAATTAATGTGTAATTGTAGCATTTTCTTTGTGGATTAATGTTGTAAGGAGCTGAAAATTGTTATTTGCTAAAAATATAGAAACTGTCCCCATATATTTATCTAAATACATAAAAATGAATCCCCATTTCCCTTGGTCATGCCATCACTTGAGAATGAGTGCACCAAATTTAATAATTCCTTTTTTGTTGTGTTCGTGTTCAATGTCAGGACAAGGTTCTTATAAAAGAATTTGTTTTTATCCGACCTAAAAATAATATCTGTTCCAATGACAGGACAACAGGGGAAAGATTAGCTTCAAACCGATAAACCGATAAAACTGCGAGCCGATCAGGTTACCTGAGTGGTCCAATACGCTGCTCCCTCAGGGAGAGGTGGATCGAAGGTTCGAATCCCGTCTCAGTTGGTGGTTTTTATGTGCAACTCATAGAGAGCACCTGTCTGTGCCTGTCTGTGGTAGAGCTGAAGGGGAGGGCGGACTTAGTCCTAGCTGACAGGAGGAGTAGGTAGTTTTTTTGTGAGTTGTACATCTGCAGGTGATGTTAGCAGGTGAACTAATTTTTTTTACCTATTCTTACTATGTGTGTGCCCAACAGAAGTATGGTTTTTATAATCTTGAATGTTCAGACATTCAATATATTTAAAAAATCAATAAAACAACAAATATTCAAGAACTCCATTCACTAGCTTGACTCTCACAGTGTTAATTACTTATTGTAATTTATTTTCATTGTCTTTTATCGGTAAACACAAATATATTTGTTCACTCCTTAATTCATTTCCTGTCCACAGGAGCTATTGGATCCTAGCGACTGTGCTGGTGCTTCTTTTCGCGTTACTGTTAATGATCAGCTTCTTCGGTGACATTATCAACACCCCCACCAGAGAGAGCATCCTCCCCCACCAGTACCCCACCTGGCTACTGCCCTTCCCTGCCATCACCTTCTGCAACTCCAACCTCATCCTCCTCTCCAAGGCCATGGACTTCATCAAGTCTATGTACGGTTATCATTTTTTATTCTGTATGTTCAGTGAATGATGAAAATAGTAACCAAGTGTCAAGGATGCATAGCAAATACATGGATGAATATTATGTGGGATAGTGCAAGGCTTTGAAATAAAAAAATAAAGGCTAAATATATAGTGATGAAACCGTATAGTGAATGAGGTATCTGTTGTTGAGAATAGGTACTGATTGCATGTGCTATATCATGATGAAAAGAAACATAAGTTTCACATTGTGTCAGGATCTGAACATCAAAATGTCTGATCCCTTTATCGCTATTGACTTGAGGTGTGAAGAATATCTTGAACAATATCAAAAAATAAGCAAAAGATTAATTAAGACTGATCAGCTTGAGGAATGAGGCTTCATTCTTCATTCCTCAAGCTGATGTCACAATGAGAGGCTTCTCATTGTGACATTGCTGTTAGCGCCTGAGTACTGCCTCATGTTTCCTAGTAGATTGTCTTTTGTTTTTTATCATCTTTATCTTCATGCATAGATCTTTTGTTTGTAATACATAAAATATTCATTGACTCTTGGTGTTACAGTAGACGCTCTTTTGACCGGCATATTTGGAACCATGGCCGGATAATAGAATATACATAGTTTTTAAAGGGAATACTGATAAAGGTAATTAACTCCATACAATATGAACCAAAAACAAATGAAATGAACGATCACATATGTTACATATGATAGATTGTGAAGAAAAACACAGAGTACAAAACACTGTAAATTTTAATCACTTAAAATGGCGTACTACACACATAGCAGGCCAGAGCACTGGAGGCTAAAGTCAGTGGAGGTCTGTGCTGAGCACCCAAACATAACCACAAACAGCTTACCCAAAAATGATATCCATTGTGCCAGTAAAATAAATAAGTCAGTAATGATATGGTGGATGGATTTATGAATATTTATCGTTGTGCGCATAAGCGAAGGTTACAGTTGTTGGCCACTGTATTTTCAAGTGGTCTGCCCTTATATGTGTACTACAATTAGCGGTACTTTGAGTTGGTGAGCGAAAAATCTAAACAAATTCGTATTTTTTATATGGCACAATATACTATGAATCCTTCCTTATAAACAAAACTAGAATGTCAATAGCTGAAATTATATTAATTGGGAAGAAGAGTCGTGCATTATTACAGTGGTTGATCTTGTGTGGAGTGCCCTGACCACTGTGGATTCCAAATCACCTGTTTGATAAGCACTCTCATACACAGGCTAGGCGGGGTGCCTGAAGACGTCAACTTTGACGAGTTGGTAGAGGACACCAAGTTGTTCCTCTACGTGATGGGCTTCAACCGCGACTCCCCAACAAACATCTCCACCCAGCGTCTCTTCCGACTGCAGCATCTGTTGGACATAAACAACAAGTCTTTTGAAGAAGCCATGTATCAGGTGATCTTTATATTAATTTGATATTTGAACACCTTTTTGCCTGCTAAAATCTTCTGCAAATAATATTTATTAAAGTCACTGTTATGCAACGACTCCGAATTTTACTACGATGTTACCAGAGGAGAGGTCCGGGAAAGATAGATCCCCAGCCAGAGCCCAAGCCTAGGCATTTTAATCAGAATCAACAGTGAAGTTGACTGGTCCCTAGCCCTAAAAATTACTAAAAGAGAGTGAATCCGCATCACAGATTAACTAAACAACACTTTTAAACTGACAGACTCGAATTGACCAATCAGATAACTCCTAGCTATGTCATAAATAAAACAGATGGCCAGATATCATTACCTACTACTACTGACTGTAAATGCTACTACCAATCCCAAAACGTACAGATGGTCGTCACACTTTTGTTGTTACCAAGACAGTTTTGTGTCTTCAATCTAAAATAGTTTGTTTTGATAGAAGTTTATTAAAATACCCCCGTAGCAGCAAACCTGCATACTCAGCGAATTTCCAATGCATATATATTTGTCTCATTACCACATAAAGCCACATACCAAGTTAGATCAATATACAATCATAAATAAACGATTTATGAAATTTTAGTTATTCCCCATAAGAATAACATGGCGGCTGAGTATGCAGGTTTGCTGAAATAAGGAACACTAAAAATGGGTTTTTAGACAAATATCAATACAACTCAACTAGGTAAAGCCACATACCAAGTTCTATTAATTTATGTTCATAATTAAGGGAGATAACACGTTACTTATTCTCCATAAGAATAACATGGGGCTGAGTATGCAGGTTTGCTGCTACGGGAACTATCGGCCAAAAAATGGGTTTTTGTGCAAATATCAATAGACCACAATGAAATGAAGCAATATACCAAGTTTCATCAGGATACGTTGATAAATAAGCAAGATATACAATTTTTCTTATCCTCCATAAGAATAACATTGGACAACGTACTGTGTTTAGCACTTTCAATATCTCAGTAACCAATTGACGTGGAGCAATGATTAAAACACCAAATTGTGCGTCTTTTTAATCTGATTCCAATGATAAAAAATAAAATTTAACTTTTAAACAAATTATATGTAAAAAACTCAAAAAAACCCATTTTTGGGGTACAAAACCCCCCAAAATACCCCTTCGGATAGTTCGATCTGTCTGATTTTCGAACATTAAGTCATAAATGCTGCTTTACACGTTTATACCAAATTTCATCAAAATCGGAGCTTTTTTACGAGAGTTATCGCACCCACGGACACACATATATATATATATATATATACAGTTTCGAACGAATGGTGTTTTTGGGGTCTGGGGACCTCAAAACGAAAAGTTATCATGGTCCCGGGCCTAGGTCTTACCATGCCGACTACGGTAATAGCTTCTTCCCTATAGGGGAAATTCGCTAATAAACGGTATCAGGGAACTGACACATACTTTCTCCCTTTAGCCCAACTTTAATGAATAAATTACTTTTTTATTTACTAAATATAGAATACAAAGCACGGTGGAATGTACAGAAAATCTTGTAAACAAGTTGTTTTCAAAAACATCCACCCAAATCCCTGTTTTGGAGGCGCTACAGAATCCATTGCTAAACACGTGGTTTTAAGGGGGGAAATGCCCCCTATTCCCCCCTCTCAGGGTTATTAAGGAGCAACATATTTCGAATTTCCTCTGTTGGTCAATGCTAACTTGACAAGCATATCAAGTTTGAATGAAATTGATCAGTAAATAAGAGAGAAATAGTAATTTTTGAATTCCCCATAAGAATAACATTGGGCAACGTACTGTGTTTACCGCGAAATGAAAATTTCAATTTTCTCCGCAACCAGCAATAGTAGAATAGTAATTATGGGGAATACAAAAATTACTATTTCTCTCTTATTTATTGATCAATTTCGTTCAAACTTGATATGCTTGTCAAGTTAGCATTGACCAATAGAGGAATTTCGAAATATGTTGCGCCTTAATAACCCTGAGGGAGAGAATAGGGGTAATTTCCCCTCTTAAAACCACGTGTGTAGCAATGGATTCTGTATTGCCTCCTAAATAGGGATTTGGGTGGATATTTTTGAAAACAACTTGTTTACAAGATTTTCTGTACATTCAACCATGCTTTGTATTCTATATTTAGTAAATAAAAAGTAATTTATTCATTAAAGTTGGGCTAAAAGGGAGAAAGATGTGTCAGTTTCCTGATACCATTTATTTAATATTTATGTTTTTTTAAGAAAAATAAAAATACCCCCGTCGCAGCAAACCTGCATACTCAGCGAATTTCCAATGGAGATATAAATGTCTTAATACTACATAAAGCCACTTACCAAGTTTCATAAAAATATATTCACAAATAAGCGATATATACAATTTTAATTATTCTCCATAAGAATAACATTGGGGCTGAGTACGCAGGTTTGCTGCGACAAGGAACAAAAAAAATGGGTTTTTATGCTAATATCAATATAACTCAACTAGGTGAAGTCGTATACCAGTTTTTATTCATTTATTTTCATAATTAAGGGAGACAGAGCATTTAATTATTCTCCATAAGAATAACATGGGGGCTGAGTACGTAGGTTTGCTGCTACGGTAGAATTATGTAAACATTTTTTTGGAGAAAATATCAATAGACCTCAACGAGATGAAGCTGTATACCAAGTTTCGTCAGTATACGTTCATAAATAAGCGAGATAACAAAAATTTTCTTTTCCTCCATAAGAATAACATTAGACAACGTACTGTGTTTAGCACTTTCAATATCTCGGTAATCAATTGACGTAGAGGAATGATCGAAATACCAAATTGTGTGTTTTTTTAAGCTGAATCGAATGGTCTAAACTAAAATTTGACTTTTTCAAAAATTATATGTACAAAATTCAAAAAACCCATTTTTGGGGTACAAAACCCCCCCAAAATACCCCTTCGGATAGAGCGATCAGGCTGGTTTTCAAACTTAAAGTCATAAATGTTACTTTACACGTTTATACCAAGTTTCATTAAAATCGGATCACTTTTACGAGAGTTATCGTGCTCATGGACACACATATCTCTATATATAATTCCGTAAGTCAAATTTTTGTAAAGAAATTGTGAGTGACTGGATGGCCGTAGAAGGATGGGAGGGGTATCATTTTAAAGGTCTTGACGTGAATTTTGAGGGAAAACTATTCATTTTTCTTATTTTTTTACCATAAATTCGCAACAGAATAAAACTTTTCCCATTAAAACAACATGGGGTTTAATTTGTTTACATCTTTTGAAATTAAAACAGCTGTGCCACAGAGTTAAATTAGCCTTTGATATTGATACCAGCTGTACTTATTCAAATGTATAGTTGTTTAGGAATGGACATTTTATTAAAAACATAAGACAGTATAATAATATTATATTATAATGCTAGAAAATCAGTGCTTATTTATAAATGACCAATGAAGGTTGATAAAAAATTTATGTATTTTGGTTTTTTAGGGGCTTTTGCCCCTACAAGCCCCTAGTATATATATATATATATATATATATATATACAGTATCGAATGAATGGTGTTTTTGGGGTCTGGGGACCTCAAAACGAAAAGTTATCATGGTCCTGGGCCTAGGTCTTACCATGCCGACTATGGTAATAGCTTCTTCCCTATAGGGGAAATTCGCTAAAAATGAATTTTTGATGTTTTAAGTCCTGTAATTTCTGAACCTGAATTTTTACAGAATTGCGGGTGGTGTAATTTTGTTGGGAAACGAAAGTTCTACAAACGAATAAAGTTTAATCAAAATCGTTAGAGCTGTTTTTGAGAAATTTAGATTTTTCATGTTTTTTAGAGGTTTTTGGGGGATAATTACCCTTAAAAATCTAAAACTAAAAAAAGCCTGGAGATATTGTGGATTAGTACCTACATACCAAATTTCATAAAAATCGGACCATTGGTTAGGGCTCTAGCTTTGTACACACCCACACAGACACACACACACACACACACACACACACACACACACACACACACACACACACACACACACAGACATACATCACATAAAAACCACTTTTTTGGGTTCAGGGAGCAGCAAAACTAATGTTTCCACTAACAACCCAAATTAAAAAATTTGGACGAAAACAATACTTTCTCCCTATACAATGTATAGGGGAAGAAAGTAAAAGCTATATCCACCAATAATTGAAATCTATCAATAGGTTAACATTGCTGATAATGAGACTTAATTTGAGCCTTATTGAACCGTTATTACACACTAATATAATTAAAATTGTTCATCGGAGGAGAGTCTTTCGTATTAATTAGAAAGTTTCTTCAGCACAACAGATTTTCTTTACATTTTAAAAGGAACAATTTAAAAAAAGGAAAGACATTTCTACAAGTTTAAAACTGACATTAAATCAGAAGTCTTGCATTACAATGTTTGGTTGCAGTTGAGCCAGCCATGTTCGGAAATGCTTGTATCTTGCTCCTTGCGAGGTCAGTTTGCGGATTGTCTACAAATCTTTGAAACATCAAAAAGTTATTTTGGCTTCTGCTGCTCCTTCAATTATCAAATGTCTTCACCTGATGCCTCACCTTTCATGTGAGTGACCCTTTATAATTAATTTTGTAAAAATATGAATTCTTTAAGTGGAGAGCAGCAATTTTTAATTCTTCCTCAATAAATAGAATAGTGTCAATCTTGATAATTATTTCTTGTTTTTTGATATTTTATGATTAGCATGTTTGTTATAACTAATGTGTAATATAATTAAAGACGCCTTAAAACACTTAAAAATGTATTTTATGATTAGCATGTTTGTTATAACTAATATGTAATATAATTAAAGACGCCTTAAAACACTTAAAAATGTATTTAACATACCAGACAAGGAACAACAAGGCTGTCGATTTTGATTGGGCCTGGCGCGACCGATCAAAAGTCTACAGGGCTTAAAAACTTCAAAGCAATATAGCTTATGGAAGATAGAACACAATTGTATTCCTAAAAGCTGTTGACACATTGTCAAAAAACAGCATAGCAGTAAGAACATATATCTTACAGACTTATAAATAGTAACAACTGAATGGCAACAATGTAGTTTGCATGATACATTATGAGGGGTGATGCAAATTCAGAAGCATTAGAACACTTGGTTGAGTTTGAAAGCTGTTCAGTCCTATTCTAGTACATACTGCATGCAAGTTTAAACCTCTACTGTATGATCATCCCAGCATGGTCTACTTGTATGCAAATAGGAAAGTTCACACCATTACAAGACTCAGACTCGTGAGGAGACTTTTTAAGGAACTCGTTACAAAGTTAAATTTAAAATTTAAACTTTTGATTATTACAATTTTTGTTGAGAGAAGAAACGAGTTCGCGTGCAGCACACTGACGTGAGGGAAGTGAATTTCCACATACAAACTTTTAAAACTCAAAATCAGTGTAAAAACATACATGAATTCCAATTTTTATTGAAATCTGAAATCACTGATTTTTTGGCTGTTCTGATGCTCCTGGTTTCATTTACCTGCAAAGCTGGGAATACAATTTTGCGCATTATAATGTTAGGAGAAGGTGCAGTCAGCTTGAAAGTTTGCTGGGGATGATAAAAGTACTGTAACATCGGAATAATAGGCTTTTCTAGTGTAAAACCCCATAAGACAACGTACTGTGTTTAGTCGAAACACATTTTCTTTAATAACTCGGTAAATATTTATGCTAGAATGACGAGAGAGGGCTTAATACATTTGCCTCACTAATTCCCTTCTTTTTACATCCATTAATTTTACATCCGGGGCTTTTCTGACTCTTTTAGGGCCCAAAAACTCAAAATTTAAAAGATTAATAAAAAAAAAACGGTTTAGAGTTTTCCGATTGTTTTGCCCAACGAACTTGTCCAACTGATTACAGAAAGGAACAACCCTACCAAATTTGAAGTTAATCGGAAAAAAAAATGTGACCGCTAGAGTGCAAACACACACATATATATATATATATATATACAATTTTGAACGACCCCCCAAAACGTGTTCAGGGGGTCACGTTAAGTACTTCTATGGTGGTCCCAGGCTTAAGTTTCACCGTGCGGGTCATGCTAATAGTTCACTTTCCAAAGGAAATTCACTAACAAATGTTGATGACCCTTTGCAGTTTAATATTATAGTTGACTCAATTGAAAATAGTTTCCACTAAATATCTGATCTGTATCTGTACCCCCCTACATCAGCCATGTGCGCGCCAGTCGGGCTCGCAGGAACGCGTTCAACCAGCTGGATGCTTTCTCGGCCGGGCCGGAACGTGGTGTCAGCGTTACGATGCAACCAGCCGTACATGACTACTTTGCATCCACTGACCACAGTGCAGGGATCAAGGTAGGAACGTGTGATATATTTGTGAGTATGGTAATTTAGTCTGGGTAATCACTCAATGGAGGAAAAGTTTCTTAAGTTAAGAACAGTTTGCAAAGGAAAAGCACTTGGCTTGGGAGTTTCATTGGGAAAAGGTGGGATACACAGCTAACTCACCTGAAGAAACTGGTTCAGATGAGCATAGCAACAAAGAAAGTATTTTTACATACTTATTACATAATATTTTGTCTCCATTTGAGACTTCTTCAGATGTAAAGAGAGACTGAGTCTGAGTATGAGTCCTTCTTGGTATTAACGTCATTACTGTTTTAGATGAATAGAGTAAATAAAGAGACTTTGATTTGATATGTAAATTCAGAATTGCATGTTTAATGAGAGTAATAAATAAATACCTTTCTTGCTAACTTAGCCAGTTATAGCTAACAGTCAGTTCACTAGTAGCTAAAGATCTCCACAGACGGAAATAAACTTTCAGACCAATGTATCAATCTCCACCCAGGTTCTGGTTCACAATTACATAGACTACCCGAGTGGTCTGGAGGTCCGCAGCACTCTGGACGTGGGTCGGGAGACGTTCGTCAGCATCACTCCGCGGTCTCGCTTCGGGTTTGAGGAGTTGCGCGTATTGTCTCCCACCTTGCGCAAATGCTTCTTCCACGACGAAATCCGACTCAAGTACTTTGGCTACTACAGCTTCAAGAACTGCTTGGTAGAGGCAGGCATGGATTCTGTCATTGAGGTCTGCAACTGCTTGCCCTTCACCTATCCTAAACTGAGTATGCATTTTTGTATTAATTCTGAATCAGTTTAAGGTTATGAGTTGAATTTATCAGTATTTTTTCACAGGAATGACTAATTGTTTATGTAGATATATATTTTTTCAGCCAAATAAAATTTGTTAAACATAATACAAATGTTATTCAACCAAAATTTTGCTTTGCTTTGCAAAAATAACATGGAAGATAATTTTAATTTTTTTGTTCAAAGAAAATTAAGTGATAAGTTCCTCCTTTTAAATACACAGTGGAACTTGGATAGTTCAAATCTCAAGGGACTGGTAAAATAATTCAAATTATAAAAAAATTCAACCAAGATTTTTTTTAATATTGTTTATTTAGTACTAGCACAGATTAACGTTTGTTCATCTGTGGTATTAGAGACTAAGCAAACAATTTTAATTAACAAAGATTTAAAATATGGAAGTTCCAATTTTTTAAGTTCCACTGTATAACAAATTGTACTTACAGGGGGGGGACCAAGAAAGTCATTTCAGCTTTGAACCATCAAAGTTAAGTACACTTAAAGTATCCGGTATTGGAAGAACAGTTTATAATATTAAGCGTGGGAGATCACAATTTGTACTTGAATAAAACAGTATTGAAATTAAAAAAATAAATATTTAATAAATATAACTTACAGATTTTATTGTACAGTAGACCCATCCCTCTAGTCCTCTCCTTGCCTCGGTTTGTTTGACCACCGGATCTTCCAGCCGGTCTTACAGATATTGTTCATTCACTTGCTGGAGAGTTATAATGTAGACAAAACATATCATAAGTTCAGTTGACGGGTTCTTCAGATCAGATGTATTGTGGGACATCTACTTTTGATTACAAACGTTTTTAGCAAATTTCCTATGGAAAATGAGCTATTTTAGCATAACCCGCATGGCCCACCAAAGAAGTTCCTATCGTGAACCCCGGAACACGTTCTAGGGGTCGTTAAAATGATATATGTGCATGTTTGTTTGCACTCTAACAGTCACATTTTTTGTTTAATTTAATTAAAATTTGGTATAAGGACATTCCTTTTTACTTTCTCCCCCTATACATAGTATATGGAGAAAGTATTGTTTTCGTAAAAATTTTCGAATTTGAGTTGTTAGTGGAAATATTCGTTTTGGTGCTCCCTGAACCCAAAAAAGTGGTTTTTACGTGATGTCTGTCTGTGTGTGTGTGTGTGTGTCCGTGTGTGTGTGTGTGTGTCCGTGTGTGTGTGTGTGTGTGTGTCTGTGTGGATGTGTACAGAGCTAGAGCCCTGACCTATGGGCCGATTTTTATGAAATTTGGTATGTAGGTACTAATCCACGATATCTCCAGGCGTTTTTTTCATTTTTTTGAATTTTTGATTTTTAAGGGTAATTATCCCCCAAAAACCGCCAAAAAACATGAAAAATCCAAATTTCTCAAAAACGGCTCTAACGATTTTGATTAAACTTTCGTGGTTTGTAGAACTTTAGGTTTCCAACAAAATGACACCACCCGCATTTCTGGAAAAATGCGGGTTCAGAAATTACAGGACTTAAAACATCAAAAATTCAGTTTTTTGGATTTTTCATAAAAAATCATAAATGTTAAAAAAGATTACTATTCACCATTAAAAAGAGCTCAAAAAACTAAATAAATTAGTATTTTAAATTACTATTCTACGATTGCTAGTTGCGGAGAAAATTGAAATTTTCATTTAGCGGTAAACACAGAACGTTGTCCAATGTTATTCTTATGGGGAATACAAAAATAACTATTTCTCTCTTATTTACTGATCAATTTCATTTGATATGCAGGTCAAGTTAGCATTGACCAACAGATGATGTTCGAAATGTGTTACTATTTAACCCTGGGGGGGGCAAGGGGGCATTTCCCCTCTCAAAACTACTGTGTGTAGCAACGGACTCTATAGTGCCTCCAAAAAAGCAATTTGGGTGGATATTTCTGAAAACAACTATTTTAGACAATTTTCTGTACATTTATCTATACTTCATATTCTATATTTAATAAATAACAAATATTTTTGTCATTAAAGTTTGGCTAAAAGGGAGAAAGTATGTGTCAGTTTCCTGATACCCTTTATTATATAATCAGTTGAACAAGTTTGTTGGGCAAAACAATTGGAAAACTCTAACCTCCTTTTTAAGGATTTTAGTTTTTACAATTTTGAGTTTTTGAGCCCAAAAAGGGTCAGAAAAGCCCCAAATGTAAAATTAATTTATGACAATTTTAAGCCCCCTCATCATTCTAACACAAATATTTAACAAGATATTGAAGAATATGTAAATTGACTTACATTGCGTTAACATTAAGTTGAGAATTGAGTTACATTGGAAAATGCTTTTTTTCATATCTTGAAATAGTTTCATAACCTATAATACCCTCAAACCAACTTTTGATCCTGATGGGATCATAACCTTATAATGCACAGTACTGTCATATCAATAAAAGGAACCAGGAGCATCAGAACAGCCAAATAATCAAAGGTTTTCAAATTAAAAAAAGACACTAGTGTTCTTTTAAACCCATTAAGTTGATTTTTACAAGTTTTTAATGTGGAAATTTACTTCCCTTACGTAAGTGTGCTACGTGCGAACTTGTTAGTGTTAATACATTTCACCTTGAGCTTTATTTGTAATTGCAAGATTATTAAATTGTTTAAACATAAAAGCACTTGACTTGATTTTTATATTTAGTTATAAGCACTTTTTATTCAAATAATATCTGCTAGCAAACCATATGTTTGTATCTTTAATACCAGCTGTTCTGCTTCTTTTGTTTTGATTTGCTGTCCAATGTTATTTAAATGGGCCAAAACCGTACTTTGAGGGCTTCCCAAGGGTTTCTGGTTCCACGCACTGACTTGAGACCCCCAAAAGGCACATCTAGATGTTAAGGGCGTTCAAACGACACGTAAATCATCAAAATAGACCCAGTAGTTTGGCCATAATCTTCTGCACAAAAATCACCTTATTCTTTTAATATAGTGATTTAGGTTTTTAACAATGCATAACTGTTTTGGATTGATCTATGCCAGTGTGAGTTAAGGTGTTTAGAATAAAAATCTCAATGCTTATTTAGATTAGTTCTACTAAATTTGCAACAGCTAGCTTTAGATTAGTTCTACTAAATTTGCAACAGCTGGCTAGATGCCATAAAATTACAAACACTAGTCATTATTAAATCACATAAATTTAACTAGAATTTGTTATTTTCACATTATTGATACTTAATACCCTTACATAAACGTAACTTTATACCCGTAGACTGAAATTGTTTTAAAAATTAACAACTTGGTTAGGATCTAGACATTAAGGGCTTTCAAACGACACGACACGTAAATCATCAAAATAGACCCAGTAGTTTGGCCATAATATTCTGCACAAAAATCGCCTTATTCTTTTAATATAATGATGATTAAATGTAAAAAAAAGTATAAATACAGTAAAGCAATTTTGCCGACTCATGCCCACGCACAGGCTTAAGCCCATGCGGGCATATTCCTTAAGGTAAAATAATATAGTAGGTCTAACAAAATTACAAAATAATTATTATAAATTAAGAATATCTTAAAACATATTTTTACACATTATAAGAAAAATATGTAATCCTAAAAATGTATGTATTTTTTGGAATAAAATTATGTGTGTGTATGTATGTACATTATAATATTTGTAATGGAATATATATTATTATTACTATTTTACAGAATAGCTCCGAGTCGTTCAACCATTGCCGTTATGTGGTCCAGCTGAGGGTCTGGCCCCGGGTGGCTGGACTAGGGAGAGTTTACTGTAACTGAATATCTAAAATTTAACAGGTCTTCTTGACATTTTTATCTTTAATTTTTTTAATTGAATTTTGAACAATATATTCAACTTATACAGTACTTGATTTGGTTATCTGTTTGTTTAGAACTTATCCATGATAACTTTCGAGTCCCCCAAGTTCGGTCAGGATTTTATTAGTCTGTATTAATTTACTAAGCTTTATTTATAAAAAACCATGTTGCACCTAGTAGAAGTTAATAATTTTTCTATATAAAATCTTACGTATACATATTATACTTTTTTGGGATACTGTTTTATCCCTTTAACCTTTCTCACAAGATTTAAATCCAGTCTTTCTTTTATCATAATTTTATTCCAGGTCACGTAAAAACCTGTTCACTTGGGGACTACCTCTGCTTAAAAAAATTCATGAGTAAGTATATATATGGTAATAAGTACAAAATTAACAGTTATAGATTAATAAATGTCAATAGTAAATATGTCAGTTTGCAAGGAAACCCCTCAGGGGTAATGCTAGATTCTGGAAGTGGAGAGTCTTTATCTAGCTTACCTGAGAAAACAAAGTTAAGTTAGCATACAAGGTATAAAAAAAACATATTTTAACACTATTATTGATGACAGAACGAAGTGAAGGAATCTATGTATTAGCAGAGACAATGATTCGTTGTCCGTCAGTGTGCGGGTGTGTGTTTGTAATGCAATAACATGAAAACGACTCCATGAATCATTTTCAGATTTTACACAAATGTTTTCCAATATATTTCACGCTTCCAGTTAAAAAATGGAACACATTCGTTAAACCGTTTAATTAATTAACATTTAAAGTTGTACAATTTCCATAAGGTAAAGCATTGGATAAAAATTACTGTTTGTAATGTACGAGATACTAATACGATATTGTTTCGTAATTACAAGAAACTACTAAAAAATGGTCCTACATATATGTTTTATTATTAAATAATTAAAGTGCTGTCCATTTAACATGAGTTTATTCAATTTGTAAAAGGTTTTTGAAATATTTAGATAAAAAAACAAATACCATTTTTTATTAATAAAGATAACGTTCTCCTATAATGTGAATAATGTAAGTTTTATACTTCTGCCAGCTGTGTTCTTTTGTCAGTTTATGATATTTAAATACCCCCGTCGTAGCAAACCTGCGTACTCAGCTAATTTCTAATGTACTGTACCTCACTGCATAGGCAACTTTTACTGTGTTATTTTTTGTTGAAGAATTTGCACCTCTAATATAATATAATTTAATATAATTAAGAACGATTTATCCGAATGACCTAAAATTAACCAAATGAAAAGTAGATATTTTCCTACAGTCCCCAGGACTATTTATTTAATATTTTGTGATCAAATTTCCATTAGAACTTACGTAACAGCAGTAACTTTTATCTACTATTTCTGAGTTCGGTCATCCCATTACGCGAAAATTTGAGCGTACTCCTTGTTATTTATAAAGAGAGAAAAGCAAAACCTCTTTATGCTTCTCATCTTCGTGGTGTAAACTTTGATATTTCATAAGCTCATGTTTATAACTGTTTTCATCCAAAATTGAACTCAAATTACTTCAATGATAATTGGAAATACCCCCGTTGCAGCAAACCTGCGTACTCAGCGAATTTCCAATGCATAATATATGTCTTAATACCACATAAAGCCGCATACCAAGTTTCATAAAAATATATTCACAAATAAGCTACATATACAATTTTTATTATTCTCTATAAGAATAACATTGAGGATGAGTACGTAGGTTTGCTGCAAAAAGGAAGATAAAAATGTGTTTTTTTTGCAATTTTCAATATAACTCAACCAGGTGAAGCTAAATACCAAGTTTTAATAATTTATGTTCATAATTAAGGGAGATATAAATAAAACTTTACGTATTCTCCATAAGATTAACATTAGGGATGAGTATGCAGGTTTGCTGCTAAGGGGATGGTAAAAAAAAATCAATTTGGTGTGCAAATATCACTATACCAGTACTAGGTGAAGCCACATACCAAGTTTCATCAATATACGTTCATAAATAATCGAGATATCAAATTTTAAATATTCTCCATAAGGATATCATTGGACAACGTACTGTGTTTAGCACTTTGAATATCTCGGCAATGGATGAACGTAGAATCACAATTTAAACACCAAAACTATTGTTTTGTGGAGCTAAACTGATTGGTAAAAGCAAATGTGAAGTTTACAATAAAATTAACTGAGGAAAAGCTAAAAAACATTTTCCCATAAGATTAACATGGGAGATTTTATGAACACGTTTTTTAGATTTTCTCCGCAACCACTTAACCTAGGTTAATGATTCAAAATACTATATTATTTTTTTTTTAAGCTCTATAAAATGGTCAGAACAAAAATTATGGGTTTTAAAAATTTTGGGGTAAAAAGTGCAAAAAACTGATTTTTGAAAAATTTTAAAACCCCATAAACCCCCTTTCCCATGGTCCGATTTTTCTGGTTTTCAAACTTAAAGCCATGAATATCACTTTACACATTTGAGCCAAATTTCATCGAAATCGGACGTTTTTTACTCAAGTTATCGCATTCACGGACACACACACACACACATATATATATATATAAATTTGAACAAATTTTTTTGGCATCTGGGGACCTCAAAACAAAAAGTTATCATGGTCTCGGGCTTAAGTCTTACCATGAGACCTACGGTAATAGCTTCTTCCCTATAGGGGAAATTCGCTAAAAATAAACCTACAACGGGCTGACTGACCTTTCATCATTAAAACATATTAAAATTACTTTTGTTATGGACCTCTACAAAATCAAGAGGGATTTTATAGATACCGGAAGCTACAAAATCACTTAAAAAATCATAAATGAGTTCTCCTACCTATGCATATAAATGTGAGAATATGTAAAAATAGATGCAATTTTTTGAAATTTGTAATTATAAATGGGTTTTTTGAAACTTGTCTAGAAGACTGATACTTTGAAAATATGAACTCTTTTTAGACAACTGGGAAAACAAGACAGACAGTACGGTGACGGTGATGCTGCAAGGATCCCGCATCGACTGCTTGGAGGAGTGCACCTACTTCAGCTATGACATCTCCTCCACAGCTGGGGACCTGGAGGCCCCTCAGTTCAATGGAATCACCAGGTAGGTTTGTTGAATTATTTTCTTAAGATGGACAAATTAAAATTTGTTTTAAAGTTGTCAAATGGTCACCATTTATCTTACAAAACAATTACCAGTCTTTCTTTATTCCCTGAAATAATGCACAGATTGTATCATGCTTGTATTAGGATACTTCACCACGTGGGACTTTCTAGAAAAATATGATACTGTATACTTTTTTGGACAATCAATCTAAGTAACAAAAAAAGGTTTAAAACGTTTTGGATTTTATGAAATGAAGGTTATTAATTATATCTATTTTTAAATTTATGACATTATACCTGAAAAATGCATAAAGCTTTGCCTTTTCCCCAAATTTTGAATTAATCTGTACACAGCAATAGATTATCCAAGGTTTTCAAGGGGGAAACATGTTTGTTTTTGTGGTTTTTATGGCATCAGCAAGACCTTGTTAGCACTCAAAAGCAAATTTTTATCTAATGCTTCTGAATTTACATTACCCCCACAATGTATTATGCACACTGTGTTGCCACTATACACTGTCTGAAACATCTGTTTTTGCTGCCGTGGTGTGTTCTTTTTAACATTTCAAGAGCTGTTAAATATACAATTCTATTGGTTTCTATTAGTCCACAAGATTTACAGTGCAGTTTTGAAGGCCTGCTGGGCAAAGCCTTAAAGACGGGTATAAAATATAAGACAATTTGTATAATCTACATCACAATTAATATTGTAGTTACATTTTAGCGAATTTCCCCTATAGGGAAGAAGCTATTACCGTAGGTGGCATGGTAAGACTTAAGCCCAAGACCATGATAACTTTTTGTTTTGAGGTCCCCAGATGCCAAAAACACCATTCGTTCAAATTTATATATATGTATATATATCTATATATATATATAAATCTATATATATATATGTGCCCGTTACCGCGATAACTTTTGAAAGAAACGCCCGATTTTGATGAAATTTGGCACAAATGTGTAGAGTAACATTCATGACTTTAAGTTCGAAAACCAGATTGATCGGACTATGGGAAGGGGGTTTTAAATTTTTCAAAAATCAGTTTTTTGAATTTTTCCCCATACAATTTTAAAAACACTCAATTTTAGTTTTAGCCATTTTATAGAGCTTAAAAAAACAAATAATTTGGTATTTTGAATCATTAACCTAGGTTAAGTGGTTGCGGAGAAAATCCAAAAAACGTGTTCATAAAATCTCCCATGTTAATCTTATGGGAAAATGGTTGTTTACCTTTCCTCAATTAATTTTACTATAAACTTCACATTTACTTTTACCAATCAGTTTAGCTCTACAAAACAATCATTTTGGTGTTTAAATTGTGATTCTAAGTCCAACCGTTGCCGAGTAATTAAAAGTGCTAAACACAGTACGTTGTCCAATGTTATCCTTATGGAGAATATTTAAAATTTTATATCTCTATTATTAATGAATGAATATTGATGAAACTTGGTATGTGGCTTCACCTAGTACTGGTATATTGATATTTGCACAAAAAATTGATTTTTTTTTGATTTTCCTCTTAGCAGCAAACCTGCATCCTCATCCCTAATGTTATTCTTATGGAGAATACGTAAAGCTTTATATCTCCCTTAATTATGAACATAAATCATTAAAACTTGGTATGTAGCTTCACCTGGTTGAGTTATATTGATAATTGCAAAAAAAAAATATTTTCATCTTCCTTGTTGCAGCAAACCTGCGTTCTCAGCCCTAATGTTATTCTTATGGAAACACTATAAATGCTATATATCACTTAGTTATTTATGTATTTTTATGAAACTTGGTAAGTGGCTTTATGTGGTAGTAAGAAATATATTCATGCATAGGAAATTCGCTGAGTACGCAGGTTTGCTGCGACGGGGGTATTAATTCATAAACTAGTAAACCGGTCGTGGCTTCGCTCGCGATCATCATTTATAAATATTGTCTTACCATTCAAAAGCCAACATGGCCTGCTGATTAACTGTGTTTACTCTATCCAGCTGATTGCTTAAAACTTATAGTTATTTCCCAATGTTAAGCTTATGGAAAAAAACTCAACTTTAAAGGGCCCCAGGGCCTCACTCACAAATTATTTCTCTATAAAAAAAGTTTCCTGCACAACTTCACGTTAGGCTCTTTCCAATGACACCAAAAACATGAAAATCGGTTCAGTAGTTTAGGAGTGATTGTCACAAAAAACCTCTGCTCGCCTATTAAATAAGTATAGATTTGACACATAAAAATTGATATGAACATAAAAACTGGTTTAGTACTACTTTAGATCTCGCTTTTCATAAAAACCTGCTTGTGTACTTAATATATAGGATTTTTAATGGATTGGTCCAAATTTTAGTTTTATTATACTGATATAAAACATTTGTTAAAATTTATAACCAATTGACAGCTCTACTAATAAACCTGAACAGTTTTGACTTTACGAAATTTCAATTTTGATTTGATTGTTTGAGGCTCATTATTAATTAACCAGTTATAACTATTTTGTGCAAATAACAATAGACCATATCCAGATAAAGCCGTATACCAAGTTTCATTAGTATACTTTCATAAATAATCGAGATTTAAAATTTTGGGTATACTTTCAAATAAGTTTAAGTAAAATAAAATCGTGTGTCTAAGTTCTCATGTACTGATTGATGTACAGTGGGACAAGGAACGCCTCCAAGAACGAAGTGGTTGTCCACCTGTTCTACGATGATCATATCACTTCCAGGCATCAGCGGCAGACGTCCTACGCTCAGCAGCACCAGTTGGGTGGGCAATGCACTCATTCAAACCAAAATAGTTTTAAGAAGAATCCCCCCCACATTTTCACTTAAAAAGCGTGTTCACCCCTATGGTTTAGGTTGTTACTCCACTTTTCTGCAAGTATATCTGTGTATCAGCAATCAGTCCTTCAAAATAATGGCTCAAAAGTGACCTTAGAGCAAGATGAAACGCCAAAAGTTAAAGATGGAACTGGCCAGTGGCGGAGACAGACCTTTGCCATCGGGGGGGATATCTCATTAGGGAATACAAAATAAAAACTGTGTTCGTGACTAGCGCGGATACCAATGTACAAAGTTGACGACATCATTGTCGTATCCCTTACATTCTTAATTATTGATATAGGCCTAGACATCCAAGATATAAACCATTGATACAAAGTAATCAGTATTTGCAACAGGACTAAAAAACACTTGCATCAGTTGTAATCAGTACTGGAAAACTAGAAAGTAATCATTAAGCTAGAGTTGCCAAGTCACCAGATTTCCCAAGAGATTACCGGAGTTTTAAGATAATACCCCCGTCGCAGCAAACCTGCGAACTCAGCGAATTTCCAATGCATAATATATGTCTTAATACCATATAAAGCTACATACCAAGTTTCATAAAAATATACTCACATATAAGGGATATATACAATTTTAATTATTCTCCATTAGAATAACATTGGTGATGAGTACGTAGGTTTGCTGAAACAAGAAACACAAACAATTGTTTTTTATGCAAATATAAATAGAATTTAACTAGGTGAAGCCACACACCAAGTTTCATCAATATACATTCATTAATAATGGAGATATCAAATTTTATTTATTCTCCATAAGGATAACATTGGACAATTTACTGTTTTTAGCACTTTGAATATCTCTGCAACGGTTGGACGTAGAATCAGAATTTAAACACCAAAATGATTGTTTTGTGGAGCTGAGTTTATTGGTAAAAACAAATGTGAAGTTTACATTAAAATTAACTTAGGGAAAGCCAAAAACCTTTTTCCTATAAGTAACATGGGAGATTTCATGAGCAGGTTTTTTTTATTTTTTCCGCAACCACTTAACGTAGGTAAATAATTAAAAATACTATATTATTTGGTTTTTTAAGCTCTATAACATGGTCCAACCCAAAGTTGTTTTATAAATTTTAGGGTGAAAAATGCAAAAAACTGATTTTTGGAAAATTTAAAACCCCCCTCCCATAGTCCGATTTTTCTGGTTTTCGAACTTAAAGTCATAAATGTCACTTTACACATTTGAGCCAAATTTCTTTGAAATCGGACGTTTTTTACTCAAGTTATCGTATTCACGGACACATATATAGATATACATATATATAAATTTGAACGAATAGTGTTTTAGTCATCTGGGGACATAAACAAAAAAAATTGTCATGGTCTCGGACTTAAGTCTTACCATGAGACCTACGGTAATAGCTTCTTCCCTATAGGGGAAATTCGCTAAAAATATAGCTCCGGGGGATATCCTTGACAAATTAAAAATTTCCCCTTTTCGAACCCAAAAATGCGTTGAATAGCACAAATTTTGTGATGAAATCCTATCTGCGAACGAAAATGTATTTACGTTTGCAACTTCATCGTCATGCAATGATTGCCAAATAACCTAAACCCTTATTTCCCTGTTCACTCTAACCTCTATTATTTGTTACTCTTTGGCTTTATTTCGTCGGGAAATATCGTTGACTTTTACATATATTTGCGGTTATAGAACCCTGAAAATCAGTATGAAGATTTTCACAAGATAAAATCACAAATTGCCATAGGATTAGCTTAGACTTGCATAAACTTTGATTAATTTAATAGCAATCTAGCCCTTTATTGACATTTGAACTTCCAGTGTAGATCCAACCCTATACAGGGTGTCACAAAAATGTGTAGCGCGCTATGCAGAACCATATTCTAAATACAAAAACAAGTTGAAAATGTGAAGTAAAATTTGTTCGATTTCGGCTTAGTTTAGGCGTAATCCGCCATTTTGTATTTTTTTGAAAATAATTAATAATTCAAAAACCCTTCGAGATATTTTTTTGAAACTTGGTATAAACATTAAGTTTCTGGTTTTTAACATTTTCCAAAAATAATTTTTATTAAACTTATCAAATTTCAAAATGGCGGTCATTTAAATATTTCAAAGTCAAATTCCACGAAAACTAGCAACTGAAACAAAATTTTACAAGACATACAATTTAATGCACTTTGTAATACAAATCCAATGACATTTTTACTGTAAAAATCGGTTAATAAACAAAAAACTTATGGCAATTTTTTATAATAAATTTCAAAATGGCGGCCATATAAAATTTTCAAAGTTAAATTCCTTAGTGCATTTGACCAAGTCCTTTAAATCTTATGTCTTGTAAAATTTTGTTTTAGTTGCTAGTTTTCCAGGAATTTGACTTTGAAATTTGTAAATGGTCGCCATTTTGAAATTTATTATAAAAAAATTACCATAACTTTATTTATTAACCGATTTTTACAGTAAAAATTTCATTAGATTTGGATTACAAAGTGCTTTAAATTTTATGTCTTGTAACATTTTGTTTTAGTTGCTATTTTTCATGGAATTTGACTTTGAAATATTTAAATGGCCGCCATTTTGAAATTTGATAAGTTAATTAAAAATTGTTTTTGGAAAATGTTAAAAACCAGAAACTTAAAGTTTATACCAAGTTTCAAAAAAATATCTCGAAGGGTTTTTGAATTATTAATTATTTTCAAAAAAATACAAAATGGCGGATTACGACTAAACTAATCCGAAATCGCAAAAATGTTACTGTACATTTTCGACTTGTTTTTGTATGTAGAATCCGGTTCTGCATAGCGCGCTACGCATTTTTGTGACACCCTGTATAACTAAATAAACGCTGACTCACACTCAAGTGGAAATCATTTGTTTAGCAAACAGTTATGCAACTGAATTTTATTAACGCGTAATAGGAGGCCTCAAACTGTAGATAGGTTTGTGTTCTGATTGTACAAATTTCAATCTATTTCCAGCGATGGTGGGAGGTATTTTTGGACTGGTGATGGGCTGCAGTGTCATCAGCATCATCGAGATGATTTACTTCTTCACCATCAGATTCCTGCAATACCTGCGCTCCAGCAGTCCCCCCACACACCCAGTAGCGGACGACGCACAGAGTCCACAGAAGCAGGTCAAGCCCCCAACACTGGTCAAACCTTACCGACCCGCTGAGGAAAACCACCTATCATCGCAAATACCCACTACAACCGACTTCATCTTGTAATTTGAAGTGGGAAATAAAACAACAATTTATAACTCTTGTTGACAATTATTCACAGATTTTAAGATTTTTGGTGAGTCTTATAAAATGAGGATGTCATTTTACACATAAATAATTAGTGCATATGGTGTAGTTAATCAGGCCCGTTTTTAACCCTCGTGGCATGTGGCACTATGGGCAAAACTAAACAGGTGCACCCCCTCCCACCACACCCATTAATCTTTGCCAGTTTTGGTTCGGGAGGGTTTTCTCCCTAACATCACCTTAATTAAAAACAAAAAAAAAACAGCTAGAAAACTCTCCTTGCAAGTTTCTGAGTATTGCGCTTACAAAATTGCAACTAGGTTTGTTCTTGTCAGCCATGGTCAACATAAACTATAAACAGTATTGCGTATCAAAACTGGAAATTACAGCAGTTCACAGAATACTGAGAAAGACAAACCGAATGAAATAATTGAGAAACGACTAGCAAGACACTTCAGCTTTTATAAACAGACACTGAGCAACTGAGGCAGAGACACTACTGACGATGGGATAATGCATGGCAGGGTGAGCCGAAGTGGGTGGGGGAAGGGCAGAGTGGTGATTAGGTGATTACAGTAGTACACTCGCGCCCTCTTAACAGCTCCTAGGTCAAACTCTGTAATGGTGGCAACTCTATCTCACTATCTAATTACTAACTCCATTTTTTCCCCACATGATCTCAAAAAAGGATACTATCTAGAAAATCTGTCAATAGCAGCTGGTGAAATGTGTTTTCTACCTAAAAAGTCTTCTATAAAAGAATGTTGCTTTTCTTGTATATGGACTACACTGAGCAGAACAAAATTTTGAAATACTGAATCAGATGAGGGAATATAATTATTGCACTTGTAAATACAGTAAAACTTTGATTAACTGTCTCTCTCTATTATTCGTCATCCTTAGAATGTGCAATTTGCAAAATTTGTTAAGTGTTGGTATTCGCGCCAGAAACCAACAGTAATCTGGATGAGCTACTTTAATGTGGTGGGGAGCGACTGTACTCCCCACTGTCTAGCTTTCAGTTTGCGCGCCATTTAATTATCCGCTTTCACAAGGTTTTATTTTAATTTCTTCCACAACTCATATTAAATTCCATTACAGTACATGTTCATAGTGACATTTCTGTTATCTGTCATGTCACCAGTCCTGAAGGTGATGGTTAAAATGAAAGTTATACTGTATAGCACAATATAACTGACTGAATAACTGCCATATTGGAAAATGATAAATGTCAGTTTTGAATATTTTGTGCCATAAAAAGATAATCTTATATCTATTTTTGCTAAAACTTGGAATAAACATGTCAAACTATTATACCTTGGATTTGATCAAGCATTTACATATACAATCCAGATTGTAAATTTGTGCTTATTCCCTTAAAAATACCATATTTTTTAACATGTACTTACTTTGATATATCTTCCATATATTATTAGTTTTGTAGGCCAGTGAACATAGGGTTTAAAAATGAAAAAAAAAAAAAAAAACGCAAGCAGAAATGTTTTTTGTTGGAAAATGTTCACTGAAGTGATTCAAATACGACTTCGGGTCATGTGAGCTTTCACCGCCATATTAGAAAATGGCGGACATGATTTCTGAATGTTTTGTACCATAACAAGTTAACCTTTCATCCAATTTTGCTCAAATTTGGAATAAACATGAAAATTACCATACCTGATGAAGCTATAACTCACATTCCAAGATCCAACTATTATTTTTGTGTCTTTTCTTTAAAAATGTGTTTTTTAAAGTTTTTTTTTATCGTATTGTAATATAATATTTGAAATACCGGTACTTTCATTCATATTTAAGAGCTTGCAAAACTCACAATTTAGAAATTTTAGATTTTATCTTTTGCTGAGAACAGGGAAGACAATCTGCTGGGATTAAATGCAGTACGTTGTCTTCAATATTATTCTTATGGTGAACAATTTTTTCAGATCGAATTCAGTTAAGCTTACAGTATGTTTAAATTGTGTGGTATAGTTAAAATCCCTTGGAATTTATATTAATCTACTCAGTAATTTTCAATGGATTGGTAGAGTAAAGTAGATTGAGACAACATTTTGCTATTAAGGGTAACTTTATTTGAAAATAAGAAGTGTAGAATAATTAGAAGGTGTATTCAATTCTGTATTTGTAGGATGTAAACTGAGTTTATTTATTGCTTGTCATAAAAATAAATTACATTAATAGAACTTAACTAACAACTAAAACCTAGCATGAATTTTGAGGTTAAATAATCAACAATATTTATTCATGTACTGGAACAGGATATTTGAATAAAAGTAACACTAAAATCACACTTTAGTATTATCATTTAGGAGGCATATATTGAATAAATTCTAGTAGATTCAGTGTAACGGGAAACTTCTGAAACCTCATTCTTCTTGTTTAATTTACTTTGACTATATGTAATGAATCAAATATAGTGTTTTGGACAATAACTAATGTATGTATAAGATAATCTCAAGAGGTGCATTTTGCTTTTATTTATATATGGTGGGATGACAATCAAGGAAATCGGCGAATTCTGATTTTTATATAATTGAAGATATCTGAGAAAATTAAGTTAGCAATCAACACCTGTAACACGTCCTGTAAAACAAACATGTTCATCATTTCCAAGGTGTAAACTATCATCCTCCAAAGCTTTCTTTGAACGCCTTAATAACCTTCTTATATTTAGTCCAAACAAAGCAAAACCAGAATACTGAGGATTATTATTTAACCGATCTCCAATGAATGGGCATAATCTATTATTAACTTATGTCTGGACAAACATTGAATAATTTTAACAAAAGCTGATATTATAGTATGGTAGTACATGTCATTTTGCGGTAGTTGGCTGATTGTTGCCTGATTAGAACATGCACAGTAATGACTTTCTTCCTCCTTGTGTCTTCCCAATCTACATTTATAAAAAATGAAGTATATGTAAAGTATATGCTATATGGCATGACATGATTATTTTGGTCATTAGTAACATACTTTTGCTGTTTAATTCACTGTACACAACCGTTGGAGATAAAAAAGGGTAGGAAAAAATAAAGTATATGTAAAGTATATGCTATATGGCATGACATGATTATTTTGGTCATTAGTTACATACTTTTGCTGTTTAATTCACTGTACACAACCGTTGGAGATGAAAAAGGGTAGGCTCTTTTGCTCTACCTCATCTAGGGGTATTCACCATCTCTTTTGCTCTACCTCATCTAGGGGTATTCACCACCTCTTTTGCTCTACCTCATCTAGGGGTATTCACCATCTCTTTTTCTCTACCTCATCTAGGGGTATTCACCGTCTCTTTTGCTCTACCTCATCTAGGGGTATTCACCATCTCTTTTGCTCTACCTCATCTAGGGGTATTCACCATCTCTTTTTCTCTACCTCATCTAGGGGTATTCACCATCTCTTTTGCTCTACCTCATCTAGGGGTATTCACCATCTCTTTTGCTCTACCTCATCTAGAGGTATTCACCATCTCTTTTGCTCTACCTCATCTAGGGGTATTCACCATCTCTTTTGCTCTACCTCATCTAGGGGTATTCACCATCTCTTTTGCTCTACCTCATCTAGGGGTATTCACCATCTCTTTTGCTCTACCTCATCTAGGGGTATTCACCATCTCTTTTGCTCTACCTCATCTAGGGGTATTCACTATCTCTTTTGCTCTACCTCATCTAGGGGTATTCACCATCTCTTTTGCTCTACCTCATCTAGGGGTATTCACCATCTCTTTTGCTCTACCTCATCTAGGGGTATTCACCATCTCTTTTGCTCTACCTCATCTAGGGGTATTCCCCATCTCTTTTGCTCTACCTCATCTACACGCCAAGTACCACAAAAGGATCTGTAATAGTATTTATATATAATGGATTTTTTAACTTCACTAATGTTTCTAGTGTTTACATTTCAAGAAGTTAGGAAACTCCTCCTGTTATTAAGTGAATCCTTCTTACATATAAATATCAAACATTTATACCTAATTATGATACAATTTTATTTAAAGCACAGTTTAATCTTAATAGTCCGACATTTGCTAAACCGACATGTTTGGTAATACGACAAGGCCGCGCCTCTCATATCTCCCATGAGTGGGAGAAAGAGTGCGAACTACGGTTAAGAAAGAGGTGGAGGTTGCCCATCAAAACGTGAAAGATCGGTGGACAGTAATGGTTTTCTAAATAAATTGTTTTTAACCGTGTGTCAAGTCAGATACACTTTTGTTTGTTGAACTTCACTTTTTTTATCAAATAATTACCATACAGTATTTTGATTTTATAGTTGGATTTAGCATTGTTTTAATGGTGCCCTTGGTAATTAACAATATGTGATAGTCCAACAAGGTTCTGGTCCCACATCAGTCGGATTATCAAGAGTAGACTGTACATTAAAATAGCACAATAACAAAGTACAAAGAGCTATACAAAGTAGCTTTCCATTAAAACAACACAAATAAATCACTAAAAATAAATTACAGCAGAGCCTCACAAACTCGACAGAATGTGGACTTAGAGTTTCCTAGAGTTACATTGGGAGGAGTAAAAAACTCAAGCTCTTGCTTTAAATTATAAATTAGATCATGCTTAAACACACACTATACTGTATATGGTATTGTAAAACATAGAAAGCCATACAACAATGTACTTAAAACCAACAGACAGACTGAGGAAAATCAAATTTCTAAAAACGACTAAAACAACGGAAGGGCATGATGTATAGTCGAGAATGGACACTTGAGAGGTACGGTTGAGAACTCGAAGCCCATGGAGAATCGGAAGCGTGTGAGATTCGGTTGAGAATCGGAAGTGTGCGAGATACGGTTGAGAATCAGAATCAAGTTAGGTACTTATGGGAAAACGGAGGTTTCGAATTTCCTGGAGTGTGGAGTGTTGAAGAGTCGAGTTTGTTAAGACTCTACTGCACCTGTTTTGTATCACTGTCTCCAAGCAGCTGCCAATCAACACATCCACTCACCGCCGCACCACACACTGTACCTGATCCACTGTTAGCTTGGAGGCAGCGATACAAAACAGATAATGTATTTTCAACTGTTTATTTGTGCTTGTTTTATGTTAGTATAAATTAAAGTGTAAACAAAAAATGTAGGTCAGTAAGGTTATATTTTTATGTAGATTAAGTAGGGTTCACTTGACAATGGGAGGAGTTTCCTCACCTCCCAAAACGCAGTGTAGTTTTAAACACTAGAAGCGATAGCAATAAGTTAAGTCCAAATAAAAAGAAATCCATTGCTATTAAGAGATTAAAAAATGTAGTGTTATGAAGAAACGTTACACACCATTATAGGTTTCCAACTTGGCATTACATCAAAATTTTAGTCATGACCACAGGTATCAAATGTGGGTGTTTACTGGAGACTGAAGAGTAAATAGGCTGAACTTTTGGAAGGAGATCCAGGTGATTAGGTGGTAAAAAAGTAAAAAGTTTAGCCAAATTGTGTGCAAAACCCTTGAGTCTTGTGAGGGATTTCCCGTACTCCTCCTACAATTTTTGCTTCCATTGTCTCAAAGTGAAGCAGTACGAGACTGAATAAACTTATTAATTTTTGCAGGATAATCACTTATCATTTTCAGAAGCACAATACTTAATGAACTTTTTGACTCATGAAAAAATCTTCTCTCCTTAGGTAAATAAACTTTATCCTGATAAAGGAATAAAACAAAATGTAATTACAAAAAACTTAAAATGAATGAAAAATTCATTCCAAAATACAAATTAGCCTAATGAATAAACAATATAGCCTACAATTAAAATTATATCAAGCATGCAAATTAGTTTAATGAGAATTATCAACAAGAACCTTTTTTTAAGTTTCAAATATTTTTATTTTTAAATGACTAACATGTTTTGTGCCATTAGGCCTTCTGCCTCGCAGATTCAGAATATATATCTTTGCTAAAGTATATGTTTTGACTCCGTAGGATGGCATGAAACATGTAAATAAAACAAGCAAATACAAATATTTGAAATTTAAAGAAATGTACTTGTTGAAATAATAACTAAATATTACCAGACCTATTTATTAATTAATATTTATCATGAGTGAAGAATATATATGGCATTATAATATTTAGTTTGTAATTCATTTTAAAAATAGGCAAAAACCAAATACTTACCAATATTTTAAAACATTAAAAAGTGCACATTCTGAAAAATGAATACTGAATACACATCCACAATAAAAGAACAGTTATGTTACAGTAGCTGAATGTTTGTACTCTATCCGTGGAAAAATTGACAAAATGCACAATATTTTACAATTCTTACATCCCTAATTTTTCAATCAACGACTTCTTCTGTCTCTCCTTTCTCGTTCGTGTGATGACCTCGAAGACGAATACCCCCTGTCATGACGTCTGTGATTGTAGTTATTGTCACTGTGACGTCTGTTATCATACTGACTGTCTTGACGTTTGTCTTGATAGGGATGGTCTCTTCTACTCCCTCTTCCTTCGTAATAATCACTCCTTCCTCTTCTCTTCTCAGGAGAAGAGTGTTTACCCCCACTCATCCCTTCCTGCATGCTTGGGTACATATTTTGACCCATTAGGCTCACATTGTGACCCATTAGGCTCATATTGTGACCCATTGGGCTCATATTGTGACTCATTGGGCTCATGATGTGACCCATTGGGCTCATCATATGACCCACTGGACCCATATTGAGTCCAACTGGAGCCAAAGAACCCCCTACAGGGAAAGTCAACCCTCCTAAAGTAAACATCCCAGGAAGCATCATGTTTGGCATCATCTGACCACCCATTTGCAAAAGTTTTTCAAAATCTGGCATACTTGCTGGAACATCCTGTGATTTTGATTCTTTACCATGCCTTGGAGCTCCTAGCAAATCATCTCTCTTGGACGTAGAGTGACCATTCAACAATGAACCTTTACCCCTTAAAGCATTCAGTTCAGCCCATGAAGTTGGTTTACTGTCATCTCTCTCAATATCATTTCGCTCGCGTCTCCTATCGTTTCTACGATCCCGCCCTTCTGTCCTGTGTCTGGGTATATCCTCCGAACGATCAGTGCAATTATTCAAGTGAGTATCAGTGAAATCATTCAAGTGAGTATCGAAAACTGGAATGTGATGCAGCGTATTGCCACGAGAACTTAGATTTAATACTCTGTTAAATAGTTTTTCTCCTCTCAACAGTTCCAGAGCATAAGGCACTGAACATTCATGCTTGTAAACAATAAATGCAAATGCTTTGGGTCGTCCGTATGGATCTCTTGGTCTTCGAACACTTTCAAGGGGGCCAGCCTGTAACAGAAATCCCCAAAAAAATAGAAAAATAAAATGAGTGACATTTTGAGTTTTATAGGTTTTCAATATTGCTTCTACCAAATATCTCCTCCTCCTCAAATTATAAGCACTTTTTATTCTATGGAGGCCTATAGGTACTCTTGCTTACTAAATCTAATTGACAATGTACATTGGAAAATAATGTTGGGACCTATACTTTTCTGGACATTGTGAGAATTGAACTTTTAACTCCTTAAACCAAAGTCCAAGAAGCTTCCAGATGGACTAGTAAGATTCTTCTGTTGTAAACAAACTCTCAACACAATAAAAATAATAAATGGTTGGGGTCTGTCATGATGACAGGCAAATAAATTGATCCAATGTGAAAAATGTAGCTGAGACAAGACAAATGTGCATGCGTTACTCTGCCCTTCCCCGGTTACAGCAATGTAATCAATCGGAATGGCAACTACGCGACCATCCAGGCTACCAACGCATGCGCCGATGTGTTATGTGCTTATAAGGCTTCATGTTTCAATTTAACACATCCCCAAGGCAGAATGTTTTCATTCTTTCTGCAATGGAATATGTAAAATCCCAAAACTTTCTGCAAGCCTAACGCAATTTTTCATGCGCCTTCCGCAACCATTGGAATCATATAAAGCCACTTGTCAAAAAATAGTAACTAAGAAAATTATTCAATTAAACCAATCTTATTGGAAAACTCTCCAAATTTTGGCAATCATAAAGAAAATTAATTGAATTGCAGCAATTACACCAATATACTGAATAGCCTGAAAATATGAAACTAAAATCTATATAGTGTTAATAATAATAATATTAATCAGCTAGTACAAAATAAATAATAACCAAAGTCAAAAATAAGGACTTGCTTCTAAATTAATTTATAGACTGAGATACTTGCTTCTAAATTAATTTATAGACTGAGATTCGTCTATAGGTATTATTTGCTGTATTAAAACAAATATATTTTTAAAATAACATATTTGGAATCCAAGTTGGCTCTTTACAACCAATTAATCAATATTTGTTTAGTTCTTTAGTTTTTTTTTGTAAATATAGAAATGACCCAGTCATATCATTAAGTTGCATTGATAATAAATGTACTTGATTATTCCCAACACTTAAAACAAGGCAAACAAATATTTTATTTAGGTCTTCTTGTTTTATCCTAACAACTTTTGGTGTTACCATTTCAGACATTTAAGTTAGTTTACTTTTTGAAACTAGCTTGAAATGGTTGTGGTACTGAGAGCCATATTTTTATCAAAGGGCCAGTTTTTGCTCAGTGATCTTTTGTGACTTTCATCTATTTAAGGTCTTTTTCCCGAGGACCTTGCATTGGAAATAGTTTCCCGATATTTTCACTCTTCTACTTAACGGACAATGCCAGTTGATGCCTAATGGGTTTTTACATTTTTTAGAATAATCTTTCTAAACAAACTGAGCAAAAACCCACTCACCGGATGAGGTAATTACCTCATTGGTGCTCCACAACCATAATAACCAAACTACAGGTAGTAGAGCTACATATTGCTAACGTATATTGGTTGGTTGGTAGAATCAGAAACACAATGTTTTAGCGTCACTGATTGGGGCCGCACGATCACGTGACCTATTCGAGCGATGCGCAGTGGCACTACGATAAGAAACATCCCGGTTCTCTTTAAATGTCATACTGCCGTACCGCATCAGGCTTGTGTAGTGTATGGTATCACTAACATTACATCGTTTTTGACATATTGTGTCGTTCACATATTACAGGATTCCCTTATACAATGTGTTTTGATTCCAAAATAAGCACTCAAAACAGTATAGGCCTATAGGCCTAAGTATAAGATTTTTCTTTTTTATGTGCTAATGCAATTTGAAATTTCGAAATGGACGACATATATCACTTTCCAAATACACAATCGAAATATTGTATCGCACTTTGTCATATCGCAACATTACAAAACGATACAATAGGTATCGGCGCTCACTACCAGCCAGTACGAGCTCATTCACTCTACGAGTAATTGTCTACTCTCGCGTCTAAAAATAGAATGCGCAACTTTGGGGTTACAATATTACGTTTACATGAATTTATATGGTTCTCGATAGTTTTTGTTTGCAGAATGGAGAATTTTTCTGCAGCAATAACTTTATTGACACATTGTTGATTTGTCTGCAGCTGTAAGCTTATATGGCTGATCTTTCTGCAGCCCTCGCTTTCTTTCTGTGACAATGTTGCATTGTCGCCCGTTGATCTGCCATGGGGTAACACATAACAGTAAGCGAATAAAAGCTACCCACGACATACACCCTAACACTATAACACACGACATACACATACCCACTGTGTTTATACCCTAATACTTACAAAAACACTTCTATCCATGGATGGCTTCTGACCTAGGTTTACTTCACAGGCTAGTGTAAAATAGATGCTTTATATTAGGCCTAATGAAATTTAACTCATGGTTAGAACAAGGCTGGGTCATTATCCCTAAAACCTATGTTCCCCAAAATGTTAAGACAATATTTCTCATTTTGCATGAATTTATTTTAGGTTATTTAAAATAAATCTCCAGATGTTTCTGGAGAAGCATATGATATTACAAGTACTAGTTCAGGTGTCTCTCAAGGATCAATATTAGGACCAATCTTATTTTTAATATATGTCAATAACTGTAATTCATCTTTAAAATGTTGTAATCTTATTCAATATGCAGATGACACTACATTATGCCTCTCTAACAAAATTAAGTAACATTAGAAATGATCATGTTTCAAGATTTATACTCATGTGTGCAGTTATTTTCAGATAATAATTTAAAAGTAAATTTTTCAAAATCTAAATACATTAATTTCTCTGCTAAACCATCAATTGCTTGTGGTTCAACTGTAATGATAGACGACGCTGAAATTGAAGAAGTTGACAGTATAAAATTTCTCGGAATATTCTTGCATAAAAAATTGACGTGGAGTTCTCATATAGATTACATTTGTTCAAAAATATCGTCAAATATGTATTGAGGCATTTGAAAAATACTGCTCGTGCAGTATTTGAAAAATAATTGAAAGTCGTGCAGCCTATTTTTCGGGACAGAAGTCTACGATTCCCTTTGCCAGTACTGATTAGAAGTGTGCCGTAGCAGCTGGATCTATTTACTCCAAAGCTCCAGGGCTGGAACCAATTCCAACGTGAAAAATAATTCAGTTCTAGATGGATCTTCTTTAAAACCAGTTAGAACTTTAAACAGATAGAACTGCAACAATTCGTTCCGAATCAGCTCCTCCAGTCGCAAGTCCCACAAGTTAAACTAGCTGCAGTTGTTTCGCATAAGTTACTTCTTGGCACATCTCTAGTGCTATGAGTATGACTGAGCTTAGCTTTGTGCTAGTGAGTGATGTGTGATACGATGGAATGGTGCAATACAATATTTTGATAGGCTATTTGGAGAATAATAGTATTGTATTTTTCGATATTTCAAGTACAGCATCGGCACATGAAAACTACATTTTTAGTTGAAAACAAAGAATTTGATGTAATGTTTTGAGTGCTCTTTTCGGAACCAAGGCTTGGCAAATCTGTGAAATCTGAATGATAGGAAAAAATACCCCCGATGCAGCAAACCTGCAAACTCAACAAATTTAAAATGGTACTTAATGGTTTTAATTTGCAATTAAAAGGTGTCTAAGGATTAATCTTTAACAAAGAAGTAAAAAATTAAGTCATGAAGACACTTACCAACTTTCATAAAAGCATATTTATAAATAAACGAGATATGACATTTTCTTTATTCTCCATAAGAAAAACATTAAGTCTGAGTGTGCAGATTTGCTACATCAAGGACCAAAAAAATCTGGTTTTATGCAAATACCAATGGATCACCACTAGATGAAGCAACATACCCAGTTTTACCAATTTATCTATGTTGAAAAACAAGCAAAATATCACATGTTTCTTATTCTCTATCAGAATAACATTATAGCTGCTAAGTACGCAGGATTGCTGCCATGGGGACCAAGAAAATGGGTTATGTATGCAAATTAGTGATGCGCGATTGCAAGATGTTACAATCGAAACGTTTTGATTGTTTGAACCTTTTGAGACGTTTCGATTGTGATTCCCTTAACGAGAGGTCCTTCCCGAGATGTTGTTAGCGAAATGTTTCATTTAGACGCAGCAGCGAGAGGTCCTTGCCGAGATGTTGTTAGCGAAATGCTTCGTTTAGACGCAGCAGCGAGAGGTCCTTGCCGAGATGTTGTTAGCGAAATGCTTCGTTTAGACGCAGCAGCGAGAGGTCCTTGCCGAGATGTTGTTAGCGAAATGCTTCGTTTAGACGCAGCAGCGAGAGGTCCTTGCCGAGATGTTCTTACCGAGATGTTGTTAGCGAAATGTTTCGTTTAGACGTGTCAACGAGAGGTTCTTACCAAGATGTTTTTTAGCGGAATGTTTCGTTAAGACGAGGCAGCTATTCTCGTACTGGGCAATCAAAATTGTTAGCGAGATGTTTTGTTAACTAAATATGTCGCCGATCAATAGAATTATTTTTAAACAGATTTTTGCATTCTATTTTCTGTTATATTTGTGTATGGAGCAATCGACATTCCTACCGAGATGTTTTAACAAATTGCTACATTTGGAAGTTATTTAATAAAACGATGCATTCAAATACGTGAAAATAAAAAAATAAAATAAATAACATCTAATACGTTAAATTATTAATGGAGAGTAGAAACAAATGTTTATCATTACTAAATATAGACAAGCATACTTTTAATGCTCAAAGAATTTGTGAACCTTTTAGGCAGCAGTATAATTCTTCTCCTTTCCCTTGCTTTACACTATGTACTCTCATTTCGACATTTGTTATTACTTAGAAAATTGTAAATGAAAGATATTTTTAGATATTTTGCAGAAATAAAATATAAGACGTTGCCAAAATTATAACACACGATTAAAATCAAATAAAATTAAATAAAATCAAATAATTTTTGAACGAATCTTTAATTTATTTAAACTTAATAGTGATTAAATTAATTTGTTTAAACACGATATAGGATATAAGGAAAACATTGCCTATTGAAATTGAACTCCCAATAAAGCCAGTATAAAGAGCCTATATTTTACAACATTTAAACACTTTTTTATTAATTTACTCCTATATTTAGTTTAATAATACTATACATAAAAACAAATATGAGACAACAATTAAAAATTGAGCCAAAAGTACACAGCAGCTGTTTAATAAATTGAAACTATTATTCAAAATTAATCCATTTCATTTGTATTTTTGTATGTACATTTGTGAGGCCTGAAAATACTTAGTGAATAGATGTTTATATTGTCGTGGGGTGAAATAATAAAGGAATATCTAAAAACAACTAATTATGGGTGGTTTATTTGCAAAAAAATGTTTTTAGTGCCTGATAAAAATGTGATCCACATCTATAAAGGGTTTATCCTCTCGCCGCGCGCCGGCAGCAGACGATTTTGCTTAACGAATGCAACAATTGAGAGAAAACATCTCGATTGTACAAACCTCTCGCTAAGCAATCGAAACAATCGATAAGCGGAACCACTCGAGAAGGAACATTTCGATTGTTTTAACCTCTCGCAATCGCGCATCACTAATGCAAATATCAGTAAACCCCAACCATATGAAGCCACATACCAAGTTTCATTAATATATGTTCATTAATAAGTGAGATATAAAATTTTATTTATTCTCCTTAAGATTAACATTGGACAACGTACTGTGTTTAGAACTTTATCTCGGTAACCAATTGACGTATAGCGATGATCAAAATACCAAATTTTTTGTTTTTTAAGCTAAATCTAATAGTGTAAACTCAATTTTGGCTTAAAAAATAATTATTTGTAAAAAGTTCAAAAAACCATTTTTTTGGGTACAAACCCCCCCAAAACCCCCTTATAACGGTGAGAGCTGTCTGGTTTATGAACTCATGAAAATAGTTGCTGCCTTACACGTTTATACCAAATTTCATCAAGATTAGACCATTTTTATAAAAGTTATCGTGCCTACGGACACCTATATATTTACATGTAATATTTTAAAATTGTTGTATGCGAACATGTATTACAAAAACAAGCATACCCTCTCTAAAAGGCACAGTGATAATCAAGTAAACATTTTTTTTACTGATCTACCTATATTCAATTTGCTATCACCTCAAGATAAAAAAACATGACATTTTATCTGCTACATTTAATAAGACCCAAAAAGAACATAAATAACAATTTTGTGTCATATAAGAGTACAAAAGAGTACTAATAAAAAAAAATGCTTCCAACTGTTTTAGCCTATAAAATATATATTATAACAATATACAAATTTACAATAGTGAAAAACTAGGTATTTTATTTGCCTAGGAATTGGAAATACATTTTTTTGAAATAAGTAAACTCTACAACTGTAAAAATCAAAACAAATGAACTGTAAAACAAATAACTTGAAACATCAATTTTAAACACATTAAGTCCATTTAATAGGCTATAATATATTTTATTCAGTTCACTGATTAAAGTAAATCAATGTAACAATACCCCCATCGCAGCAAACCTGCGTACTCAGCGAATTTACAATGCATAATATATGTCTTAACAGGGGCGGCCCGTCAGATTTTCAGTCCCCGTGCAAAGATCAAACTTGCCGCCCCCTCCATAATAACTAAAACCTCCTCCCCCCACCTTATCTTTGAAATAAGTCTGACGTACGCGCCTCGCTCCCTCACTTGTTGTTGCGTTCGCGTTGTTTCAGGTTCAGTGCGATACTGATCACCTGAAATGACAACCTATGGAACACATTCAGCTCAGAGACTTGAGTAATTCAAAATCTTGATTTCATATAGTATCGACATGGAAATGCTGAGTCACTATAACTTTGAATAGGCTACCTGCTACGATCGCACGGCTCTGCGACTTTTACGAATCAACAAACAATTATGTATTTGTTTAAGAAAAATAACAAGTTCGCACGCAGCGCGCTGACTTGAGGGAAGTGAATTTCCGCATTAACATCTTTAAAAAATCGAATAAAGGGTTTAAAACAACACTGGTAACAATTTTTGAAAATATATTGAATATTATCTTCTAAAAGTGTTTTGATCACTTACTGTAAGTTTAATACCAGTTGCTCCAAAAACTGAAGTTGGCTGTAAACATGTTTTTTTTTCGATAATACAATCAAAACTCATTTAAGGTACTGCCACTTTGGAAGAAATGCAGATGATTAATCAATTAACCACGACGAAAGCGCAACTAATCTGTAATGACGAGAAGTATTTTTAATTCTTAACATTGTCCACTCCATCTCCAATGCCCCGAAATGACTCAGTTAACAAATAAGAACTTGATTTAAATTATAATAAACGGAGGCGGAACTATTAACTATATTTTTCAAAATAAGGACCTTACAAGTACCGGTCGAAGGGGGCACCAAAATTTGAGGGGGCCTATAATATTTTCCCCTCTTATTAAATATAATAGCAATTATAAAACTCGAATCATTTTAACTTCAATTAAAGATGAAATGCCGACTTAATACTCTCCAATCCCCAAACCATATATTTCCTCAGCTACGAAGTAGTTTAAAATAATCGAAGATGGCGGATTAAATAAACTGGTTGAATCGTGTAACTTGATATTTTAACATTTTTTCAACAACTTTTTTTAACATTTCATCGTATTGCGAGTTTTATTCACACTCTCAATGTCATAAAACGACAGAGGTCAAAACAACTTTTCGATTCGGAATAGATGGGAGCGGAGAGCAGATTGTGTTTATCTGATTTGTGAATTTAATGTTTTAAGTATAATGAAGGTGCAACACGGTGAATGCACAACATACTTCCCAATAATGCCTTTAACAATTTATAATACCAATATACAACAAATTTACAAAATTAGTAGGGTTTATATATTTTTTCAAATACTTTATTTTAGTGCTACGGACTACGCCCCCAATCCCACACCCCATGGCCCGTCACGAGCGCCGAGTGCCGTCCCCCCAAAAGCGCCGTGCCCCGTGCTGGAGTACGGCTCGCACTGCCCTCATATGGTACTGTGTCTTAATACCATATAAAGCCACATACCAAGTTTCATAAATATATATTCACATATAAGTGATATATACAATTTTAATTATTCTCCATAAGAATAACATTGGTGATGAGTACGTAGGTTTGCTGATACAAGGAACACAAACAATTGGTTTTTATGCAAATATAAATAGAATTTAACTAGGTGAAGCCACATACACAGTTTCATCAATATTCAATCATAAATAAGCACTATATAACATTTTAATTATTCTCCATTAGAATAACATGGGAGCTGAGTAAAAAATGGAATAAAAAATGGGTTTTTATGCAAATTTCAATATAACTCAACAAGGTGAAGCACACACCAAGTTTTATTAATTTATGTTCATAATTAAGGAAGTCATTACATTATACTTATTCTCCATAAGAATAACATGGGGGCTGAGTACGCAGGTTTGCTGCTACGGGAATAATCAACAAAAATAAATTCTTTGTGCAAATATCAATATACCAGTACTACGTGACACCACATGCCAAGTTTCATCAATATACATTAATTAATAATGGAGATATATCAAATTTGATTTATTCTCCATAAGGATAACATTGGACAACGTACTGTGTTTAGCACTTTGAATATCTCTGCAACGGTTGGACGTAGAATCACAATTTAAACACCAAAATGATTGTTTTGTGGAGCTGAGTTGATTGGTAAAAGCAAATGTGAAGTTTACATTAAAATTAACTTAGGAAAAGCCAAAAACCTTTTTCTCATAAGATTAACATGGGAGATTTTATGAGCAGGTTTTTTGGATTTTCTCCGCAACCTAGGTTAGTAATTCAAAATAGTATTATTTGTTTTTTTGAGCTCTATAACATGGTCCAAACCAAAATTAAGTGTTTAACAAATTTTAGGGTAAAAAATGTAAAAACTGATTTTTGGAAAATTTAAAACCCCCATAAATCTCCCTTCCCATAGTCCGATTTTTCTGGTTTTCAAACTTAACACATTCACGGACACACACACATATATATAAATTTGAACGAAAAGTGTTTTAGTCAGCTGAGGACCTCAAAAAAAAGTTGTCATGGTCTCGGGCTTAAGTCTTACCATGAGACCTACGGTAATAGCTTCTTCCCAATAGGGGAAATTCGATAAAAATCAAAGGCATAGCCAGTTTTTTTTTTAAAGAGTTAAAGGCAAATCCTCAACCTGCTGAGACTAAAATTTTAATAGAATTTAATGAAAACTATTTGTATTTTATTCAGGACGAAGTGCCAGGTTACCACTGGACAAAAGATAGCTGTTGCCTCCATCCTGTAGTAATTTACACATGTAAAAGAAAATGCATGGAAGGTTTTAAAATTAAAACTTTCTTTAAGTTAAGAGTGTACCAGGGGCGGATCCAGAGGTCATGTTTGGGGGGGGGGGCGGTCACCGAAAGTTAACCCTCCTCCTTCCCTGTGGATGGTCCCTGGCACCCCCATTATTGTTTTTAACTATATGAAATTATACAACGAATGAAAGTAAGTTAACATAATATATCAATAACCTTGTACCCAAGAAAAAAGCAATCTTAACTTTATGAACAAGCTAAACAAAAATTAACTTAGTTCTACTGCGCCCGACCGTAAATAAAAATAAAATATTTAGGCATTACACTTTTTTATACGTCATCTGTAGGCGTCCAAGAACAAGTAAGATGCCTAGACACACAATTTATTTTAGTATTTACCCACGCGAAAAACTATTTAAAAACGTGTTTGAAATCTGCAATACTGAACTATACTACTCGAAGATACAATTAGGAATGAGGCTGACAGCCAAGGTCAACCACTTGAAAAATGAAAATGTCTTACCACATTTTTACAAAATAAAATACTTGGTGTATGAGTTTCTGTTTGCACACAATTTAATCTTTGTTTCCTCTTATTTCATTACATATAATTCGAGGGACTTTTTGCTTCTAGCCTAGCCACGGGATATTTATTGCCTAGCAACGGATTACGCGATTTTAAACAAAAATCAAACCTAACCTGTAAACAAAACACCGCTGATAGCAAACGACGGTAGGCGGGCGAAATCCAGGAAAAAATAATCGCCGAATACAATTGTAGCAACCTTTGCTGCTAAAATTTACCTCCAAGACCATGTTGAAAACACTGCATTTTCGGTCTGTCAACTGGCAAAATTGCAACAACTTCGCGGTACTCGGGAATATCCATGTTTTTGTAAGACGCTTTTAGATTAAATACATGAATACAAGTAATGTGTTATATACTAAAATGGAAGTTTAAAATTTCACCTGTCTAATGGTGTGTATTTTATTTCATTATTAAAGAAACGTTTAGGTTCGTTAGTTTGAATTTTAATGTAACCTTGTAGACGGGAGCGGCAAAATTTGACTCTCGGAACCGAAAAACGGGGTTTCGGGAGGCTTTTAATGCTTACATTTTCATTCGGATTTATTCAAACATTTATCGTATGCGTGAATAATAAAATAAAACACAAAAATTCTTAGGTTTGGGGAGGGCGACCGCCCCTACCGCCCCCCCCTTGGATCCGCCCCTGGAGTGTACACTATTTCAGTGAAGGGTGGTGCTGGACAGTGGAAACTGTACAAACCTTATAAATCTATGTCACCACCAAAAAGATTTACATTTGAAACGATGCTGGTCTTTTTTTGTTACAAGTCACGGGAAATCTCCATATGATGGAATAGGAGGAACAGTTAAACGTATTTTTGCAAGGGAAAGTGTGCAGCTTGACCTCAGTAATACCATTGCTAATGTGGGTAAAGTTTTAGAGTTTTACCAATCTTGAATAGATAAATATCTTTTTATATGTTGAGAAAAAATGTATCCTCTTGCAGGCAACAGGTATAGGCTAACCCAGATTTTCGCTTGCCAAAACTGTACCCGGTACTCGTATTTTCATTGATTTTCTCCATTGTCAGAAAATAAAAAAGGCACTAAGAGAATAAGTTTTGATTGCAGCTTACAGTTTGGTCTTCAACTTTTGTGGTAAATAAAACAATTTTTGGCAAGTTAACATGGCTCAAATTTGTACCAACTCCTATGTGGCATGTATTACCATTCGTTAACCATTCGTTTTTTTTGGCCTTATTATTTTAAAAGATGAAGAGGAGTGTGACGTGCAAATCAAGTTTATGCATCCTTTTGGTCAAGCTTCATCATTTCACTGGCCATATAAGAAAGATGATATGTATTTGCTTTGTTCCACTGCAGAACAGTTTAGTGTTGTAGAACCTCCTAAAATTAGGGGTTCAGGAAGAGTGTATTATTTTCATCAAAAATATATGATCATCGCTGATAAAAAGTTCAGTGACCTTTTGAGACAGAGAATAAATGAAAGAAATAAAGGAAATCAAAACTTTTGCTTATATGCACCAACGTGAAAAATAATAGGCCTACTCCAAATCAATTGTTAACTCTCAAGCTCAATGTCTCAATGCACTGACAACTAATACAACCAGATTATATCTGAATCTGGCATAAAGTTTCAGAATATTTCAACAATGAAGTTGTTTCACGCTTTGCTTGATTAAACTATTTTGTCACATATATAATAATCATAATTTTTTAAGGGAATGTAAATTTAAAATGAAAAGTAATTAGTTATTTCCTAATCTTTTTTAAAGTATAAATAAATACCTTTAATGTGATTCAAATTATTTAGTAAGTTAATTATTTTAATTTTCAATATGAAACCGGTATAATTTAAGGAAATAAAACCAAATTTATTTTTAAAAATATGCTGTCATTTCTAACTGTTTTACTGAAAACAGTGAACTGAATAAAATGTATTATAGCCTATTAAATGGACTTGTCTAATATTGATGTTTCAAGTTACCTATTTGTTTTACTGATCTTTTTTTACAGCTGTGGAGTTTACTTATTTAAAAACATTTTATTTCCAATTCCTAAAAACAACCTATTTTTGTATTATTGTAAATCTTTATATTGTTATGTTAGGCTACAGTCTAAAACAGTTTGAGACTTTTTTTAGAGTATTATAACTCTTTTGTAGGTACTCTTATATGTTATAACATTGTTATATATGTACTTTTCGGTTTTATTAAACTTAAGGGCAGCAAATAAAATGCCAAACTTTTATTTTTTGGGGTGATAGCAAATATACTGTAGATCAGTTTAAAAAAAGTTTACTTGATTATCACTGTGCCTTTTAGAGATATGCTTGTTTTTGTAAGACATGTTCACATTCAAAAAAACTCTTAAAATATTACATAATATATATTTTTTTATCCCAAACAAGTGACGGTGTAGTGGTAAATGATTTTTTTCTGAAATCAGTACAGTTTACTTAACAGTACAGAATTTTGTCATAGGACTATCATTAAAAATAGCAAAGTTAGGAATATTCTTCATTGACAGTACAAGTTTATCTTGAGTTTCAAAACAGCAAAAACACACATTTTATTCATATAAAACAAAAACTATTAGAGATGAAGAGATAACAATTTGTAATTTTATTATCTTAGTTTATAGATGGAAATCCCAAAGTTTCATCAAAATAGAGGTAGTGGGTGTCATGGCCTGGATGGCTGGATGTGGAATGACCCGATAGCAAAATCTTAGCTAACCTAACCTCAATTTAACAAAACCTCATTGTAATATAGGCCTATTACTTGATATAGCAATTTTGTATTCAGTCCAATCATCAGATTCGTTTATGTCAAACCTTGACTGTATCAATCAAATAATCTGGAAACGACAGGAAATTCTCTTACAATGCACCTTTGGTTAGGCCTATTATATTTTTTATAGGCCTACTTCTACTTTATTAATTAAGACTAGCAAACCATATGTTTGTATCTTTAATCCCAGCTGTTCTGTTTCTTTTGTTTTGATTTGCTGTCCAATGTTATTTAAATGGGCTAAAACCGTACTTTGAGGGCTTCCCAAGGGTTTCTGGTTCCACGCACTGACTTGAGACCCCCAAAAGGCACATCTAGACGTTAAGGGCTTTCAAACGACACGTAAATCATCAAAATCGACCCAGTAGTTTGGCCATAATCGTCTGCGCAAAAATCGCCTTATTCTTTTGATATAATGATTATTCCTACTATTTAACACGTTAGCTGCGGAAGACGCGCTTGTGCGTTGTCTACCCGCCAGTCACTGCACTGAAGGATACGGATGACGCACAAGCGGGTTTCGCGCCAATTCACAATTTCCCGCCATTTTACCTGTTTTGGCGAAAGTTGTTTATTTGACCACAGTACTACTTTGATTTTCATTAGTTTATCGCTTATTTGACATGGCCAGTTTCCCGTTTCATCTCTCTGTTAGTGTCCCACGTTCGATGGATGTATCCAATGCGAGGGATGTCCCGAGAATCATGCCTTATGTCCTGAGTAATGTTTGAAAGAGTACCACTCTAAGCAAACTCAAGAGGATGATCAGTATTTTTGATTCAGTGAAATGAGACTTTTTTGCAGTTTGAAAGTCATTTATTACACACAAACTGAGTTGAATTTAAATATTCATATGTATGTGAAAGCATACTCATATATTGTATAGCTTAATCCTCTATTTTATAATCTCATTTGTATTAAATTAATAAACAATTTATATTAATTTTATTGCCTAATATAATGTTTATTTAACTAATTGAGTAAACAAGAGAGAAAACGCACATATACGTCCTCCGCACATTCTCGCAACTTGATGTCATGTGCTAATGATGCACACATGTGTCATTATTTTTAAAAATGTTGTGGGTAAATTTATTTATTAGGTATTTTGATTGAATCTGATTGAATTAATAAAAAAATAAATATAAACTCCATATGTCCACACACAAATTCAGCACCTTATATATTCAACATAAATTAAGTTGCACTAAAATTATTAGCAGTAAACGTGTTAAATAGCAGCAGATACAGTTTACGTTACGACTGTGTTAATTAAATTATTTTTCTATTATAAAAAGGGAATTATCAGAATAAGCTTTCAACTGAAGTTTGGATGATTTTTAGTTAACTTAGTTTGCTTAAACACAGCAGTGTCTTTATTTGATTCCAAAAACATATTATGTAGACCTATAATCGTGGTTAGTGCATGTTTTAAATAAAATCAGGCTTGCAGAGTTTTTGGATTTTCCACATTTGTTGTTGCAGAAAGAATTACAATATTATGCCATGAGGGGAATAGTGTTGCCAACTTTTCATTTGGCTAGAACCGGACAAGAGCCCTAGGGGGGGAATACCCCTCAGTAGGGTGGGGGGACATGGCCCCCCCTGAAAATGTTATAGAATTGTATCCTAAATGGAACCATTTTAAGCTTCTTTTTTCCATTTTTTTAAGCTTCTTAACCATTTTTAAGCTAACACCAACTAACACCTTATTACCCAGAAAATAAAGTAATTTTCAGACAAGCTGTTGTTTAAATTGGTAAATTGCAATAGATTAAAATCGGTATTAAATTAAATTTGTGATTTGTAATATCAGTTGTAAACTACTAGTGTTAAAAATATTGCCCTTAAATTTAAACGTAAACTGCATGTGCAAAAAATCTATAAATAGGCCCTATTAACTTTTCTACTAATTAAAGGCAAAATAAATTGTAATTTTAAACTTCAAATAAAAAGGACAAACATCATTAGTTGTTTTATGTTTACACAAAGCTACCCCAATATTATTCATCTAACTAAACTCCGTCTGAATCAACTGAAATATATTAATCTATAACGGTAACCTGTTTTCAACAAAACCGGACATTTGCCGTCTGGATGGATATTCCAACCGGGCACCGGACATTTAGAGTAAAACTTAACTGTCCGATCGAAAACCGGACGGTTGGCAACACTAGTGGGGATATCCGGCTCTTGCATGTGTGCGCTGGCTGTACATTTGGTCATTTTTTTCAACTGCTTATAACACATTGAAAATGAACCAGAAACGTAATAATATTGATACCGTTTCAAAGAGGAGATTCTAAACTTTCATTTTCATATTTAAACGAACCTCGTAGCCATAACAGATCAATATAACTGCTATTATAATCTGAACAAAATTTAGCGCGCAAAACATTTTTGACTCGCGAGCTGTGAAATCTCGTAAAACACGTGTTCTTCAAAAAAATCGCAGTGTCTGTATTTTGGCCCAAACAGGAAGCGGTTGGTAGTACTAGAAACAGCATGAATGGTTGTTTCTTTTCGTTATAAGAACTTTGTCATATGACTTCAGGAAGTCTGAGAAATAATTTTTGAAATCCGATGGTATGTGAGCTGTTCATTTGCCCCGAGGGCCGGGATATCCGGTCCATTCTAAATCCAAAACAATTAGCTTGATAAATGACAGTAAGTCATACCAATTTGAAACCAATAAAAGGTTCTTCCTGTTTGTACCGCTGACGTACTGTATGGAAAGTCTGGTGACTCATGTAAATAACAAATCAGAAATTCTTTCTGCTAGCCTAGCCAAGCCAAAGTCAATATGTGATTTTTTAGTGTGAGTAGGTCCATATTTTACTGTCTATATCAGTGTTTAAGTAAAAAAAGTGTATTGTCGTGTAGTGTGTGAGTTAGTAGTAATATTTATCTATATTACTATGGGTAAATATTAGTATTTGTGTTTAAATGTGCGTTATTGAAAATGTGAGTGTTTTCCAGGTTAGGCCTGCAGTGAATTTGGAAATTTTCACTTTGTTTACTTTATCTAAAGATCTTTCCAATAGCGTTTTATGTATTTTATTCTATTCAAATTCTCTGTTCATTTGTGAACGAAAAGAATATGCAAATGATAGGGTTATCTTTTGTGGTTTGTAGTAACCTCTGCTGATTTTGCTCAAATACGGCTAGGCTGCAAAACTAAGTTGAAAAATCCATATGTGCGTCTCGCGCCACAAATAATTATGGAACAACCATTATTTGTTTATATTTCTATATACATATATATATTTTCTTGTTCAGAAATATATTTCCTATAATACATGTACCATTTATCATATTATAGTAAAGTACACAAATTATATCTAGCTTCGAATAACTTATTTTGGCTTTCGGCGAGACTCAAATTTTGTTTCAAGTCATATAAAATCATAAAAACAGTTATTACTTTGTACAATACTGCATTATTTCCAATAACTGAATTGTTACCTTTAGTAATACAACAGTTTAAGTATATAAATTTTATACTCTTGATTTTATTCTTATTTTTCAAATGTACAGCGCAAGTTTGTCGATTTTCCCCGGTTTCCGTATTTATTTCCGTAATTCAGGGTAAACAAAATTTTCAAACAAATCAATCACATTTCCACATAGGGAAATAAATTGCCTATATTTTGAATATCTTTGAATGACTGTAAAAAATTAATGTAAAAATGCTAGGACTCTTACTTCTGAAGATCATTTAAAAAATTTAAATAAAATGTTGGTTTTTCACATTTTGCAAAAAAAAAAAAAAAAACTACCAACAGAGATTCATTATTTTATTCAAAATCTCCTTCTTTTTCTGAACAAAACGAGTATGCATGACTACGTTATCAACAGTAGTTTAGGCACTGCGAATTGTTAAAAAAAACCTCTGCAAAATGGCCAAAATTGCCAGGGCACCGAGCAGTTTTGCAAATGGCAGCCCAGGGCAGCCAGCGCACACATGCGAGAGCCGGATATCTGGCCCGGGGCAGTCCTAGGGTTAAACAAAATATACAGAAATTGTAGGAAAAAACAGGTTAGATAAATAATTTGGTTTGGATAACATCACTCGGGCAAGTGTAACTCCAGTGGTTCCACTTGCCCCACGTGGAAAAAAGTTGGGGTAAGTGTAACCATGGCTGGCATATCCAAAGCTTTTAACAATAGAGTAAAATTAATTTATATTTGAAATCTTCATGCAAAAATTAATTTCTCCACCAACAATTACGTATTTATCTTTAAAAATACGAGAATGACAGCCACTGAACTTACCACTTTATGTCAGATTTGGTTATTTAACATCAAATTTAACCAAAAAAAGGTATAAACATATGTGATAGGTCTGAAGAACAGTTGATGTCAAACGTAAAGGCACAGTTCCCCAGGTAGTTCATTCCGTCCTAATCTTTTGACAAAACAGCGCTTTTGTCGTGAGCGGCAACCTGGCGCGGGCGGCAACCTCCTTCTCTTCCAAGAAATTTCATATTCTACTAGAATTTGTAATAAATTGATCCATTAGGCCTATGGCAAAAAATGATGGCTCATTTTTTCCGTCTTCAGGGTGTTACAAAAAAGGTGCTCTGGCTATATATTTTCGGATTCTACACAAAAAAATAAGCAAAAATTCCCCCTTAGTAGCAAACCTGCGTACTCAGGGAATTTCCAATGCATATATATATATATATATATATATATATATATATATATATATATATATGTATGTATCATAGGACCACATACCAAGTTTCATCAATATAAGTTACATTCATAAATGAACGATTTATGACATTTTAATTATTCTCCATAAGAATAACATGGCGGCTGAGTATGCAGGGTTGCTAAAGCAAGGAACACAAAAAATGGAGTTTTATACAAATATCAATATAATTCAAGAAGGTAAAGCCACATACCAAATTTTATTAATTTATGTTCATAATCAAGGGAGAACACGTTACTTATTCTCCATAAGAATAACATGGGAGCTGAGTACACAGGTTTGCTGCTATGGGAACTATCGGCCAAAAAATGTTTTTTAGTGAAAATATCAATTGATACACAACGATGTGAAGCAATATACCAAGTTTCATCAGGAAAAGTTGATAAATAAGCAGGACATACAATTTTTCTTATTTTCCATAGGAATAACATTGGACAACATACGGGTACTGTGTTTAACACTTTCAATATCTCTGTAACCATTTGACGTAGATCAATGATCAAAACACCAAATTATGAGTCTTTTTAAGCTGATTCCAATGGAGAAAACTACAATTTGACTTTTTCAAAAATTATATGTAAAAACTCAAAAACCCATTTTTGGAGTACAAACCCCCCCCCCAAAATACCCCTTCGGATAGGTCGATCTGTCTGGTTTTCAAACTTAGTCATAAATGCTGCTTTACATGTTTATACCAAATTTTGTCAAAATCGGATTATTTTTAAGAGAGTTATCGTGCTCACGGACATTTACAGTTTTGAATGAATGGTGTTTTTGGCATCTGGAGACCTCAAAACGAAAAGTTATCATGGTCCCGGGCCTAAGTCTTACCCTGCCGACTACGTTAATAGCTTCTTCCCTATAGGGGAAATTCGTTAAAATGTAGAGTGACATTTATGAAATTCCGCTCTGTTTAGCGTCAGTCGGTCTGTTTGTGTTTTTCATTAAATTTAGTATATCTTTTGAACCGTTAAAGGTACTTGTTTTAAACTTGGCATACTTCATGACTATACGTAATGATGTTTTAGTATTGAATTTCAAGTTTCTATCTTTCAAAATTTCAAACTTGCGGCCATTTTCGTTTTTCAAAGCTAAATATCTTTAAAACCTTAATAATTAGCAAAAACCTGTTAGTATCTCAAAGGTTTTGTCTTTTTATCTCAAAGATAATGGGAGACAGATTGTAACAATAGAGTTTTAAATAACTGAGAAATTGTGATTTTCGTAAATTAAAACATGCTTTTTTGCCATTTCTGGACTAAAATATCATATTATAACTAATAAAAATCACAATTTCTCAGTTGTTTATCTTCCTATTGTTACAGTCTTTGACCAAACATTTTGGATTCTAACTGGGTTTTGCTAATTACTAAGGTTTTTATGATATTTAGCTTTAAAAAACACAAATGGCCGCCATTTTGAAATGGTGAAAGATAGAAACTTGAAATTCAATACCAAAACATCATTACAAATAGGATGAAGTATGCCAAGTTTAAAAAATAGCCTACCTTTAACAGTTCAAAAGAGATATACCAAGTTTAGTAAAAAACACAGACAGACTGATGCTAATTTACACAGAGGACAGAGCGGAATTAAAAAAAGACACTCTAAATTTGTTTCTAATTTTTGGGTGTAGAATCCGAAAGTATATAGCCAGTGCACATTTATTGTAACACCCTGCATAGTAGACGAATAAGACAACATTTTAATCACTGCTCTACGATATCCCGTTATTGACGTGACGCAGGGTTTAAGCTGTAGTCGCATTTGTCGCAAAATGTGATATGCACCACGAAAATGCGACAATATTTGGGCAGGCTGTCGCTTTTTTGCTACAAAGAAAAGTATAATAAATATTTAAATGTTATTGCAGAAAATCTGGTTTTAACAATACAAATTGTATTAAAAGTCCGTGATCATGATCCACAACCAAAAATATTAGAAGAGTAGTTGGGATGTTGGAGAGGCTTAACGTTGCGTTGGTTGCACTACGTCATTTTACCGATCGCCTCTGAGTGAGTGGTAGAGGAGACGAGCCTACATTACGTGAACAGTTGCTGTCGATTTCAACTGCGTACCGTGTAAACGGAACGGGCAAGTTACTAAAATGACAGTTGTAATTACAGTAGCTAACCCTCTAGCAGACGTCATGCGCTCTTCGCTGTGACTCGGTTTGGCGCGCTCTCTGTAGTAGCCGAGCGAATTGGCGAATGCGAGAATGTTGAGGGCTAGTTCGCCTCCGAAGGGATGACTGCGCTGGCGTCGCAATCGTACCGATTCTTGTCGGTTGTTGTGACCGAGTCAAAGGAGACGAGCGGCAGGTCCTCCATACTTAGTGCCGCTCGTGGTCTCAACTCGCTGCAGAATGTGGACGGTTACACGAGCACGAGTCGCTCGAAATCGCAACGATCGGGCGAAAGTGTAGAGGTACCCTAGCGAAAACAGACAACTCGAAATCGGTAATGCGCAAATGCGATCGCGATATGCTTTGAGGTTATGTTTCAGAGTGTAATGTTTGGGGTGTGTGAGTTTTCGTTGTTCTGGTACCATATTAGGCGTATTCTATTAGAATGTTTAGTATATTTCCATTTCAGACTTTAATGGTTAAAATGGATAAGTTACCAAGAAAAGTAGACTGCTGAATTATATATATTACGGTATTTAAATTTTAAACCTTAAAAACAAATACAAGCAAAAAACAACTTAAGACCAAAAAATAGTATAATGTCATGCGAGTAAAAATGCGAAAAGGAAAATATTTTTGCTACAAGTCTCTAAGAGCTTGTAGCATTTTTGCTCAAAGAATTTTTTTCCCAGCTGAATCCCTGACGTAACGTGTTACCGAGCTATGTATCCTAATATTGCAGGGCATATCAGGGAAATCCCGGTAACCTTTTATGTCGATAACAGAACATCGTACAACTGTGATTCAAATGTCTTATTTGTCTACTATAGACGTAACAAATGAGCCATCATTTTTTGCTGTGGCCCAACGGATCAATTTAAGTTATTACAAATTCTAGTAGGACATGGAATTTCTTGGAAGAGAAGGAGGATGACGGCCGTGCCAGGTCGCCGCTCACGACAAAAGCGCTGTTTTGTCAAAAAAATATTAGGATGGGATGAACTACCTGGGGAACGGTGTCTTTACCTTTGTCATGAACCCCCAAAAAAAAGCTAAAATAAAGTAAAAGCTAAAGTATAGCTAAAGTAAGTAAAGTAAAGTAGCTAAAGTAGAATAAAGTAAAGCTAAAGTAAAAATAAAGCTGATTTCATAAAGGCGAGGTTACATTAGCTCCGTGGTTACACTTACCACACTTCACCCTAATGTAAATACAAAAACAATAAAGAATAACAATGTATTATCAATAAATCGATAGTTTTTATTACTCTAACGTACTTGATACCAGTATTTTGATATTTTTAACACTTTCTCGCTGCGGCAACTGTTCCGATAGGCGCGGTCACATTTTGAGTTCCCGGCTAATGAATGACTAAAAACACTGTGCGGTGCTGTACTGCGATACAACACCACTGGACGTAGTTCTACAAAACGCCACCAGGTAGCAGAATAATCCAGATAGCAGTAGACAACCAGGGTTGCCACGTACAGGGAATAAGTCGGATGAAAACGACTGCGGGGAAGCCCCGTGACGGCCGGGATATTGGGGGAAATTTACTACCAACCTACACCAAAATAAAGCTCTCATTCTAAGCTGCACGCTGGCATCAAATTGTTTACCCCGTGCGCCACGCTGATGCACACTGAACCCGGTAAGCTTCATGACGACACAGTACAGGCCGGGCGGTGGCCCGCGTGGCGGCGGCAAGCGGTACTACAGGCCGGCCTGTAGCCCGCAGCGAACGTGTTAATCAGATGAATGTGGGATGTAAACTAAACTGCAGCCCATAACTGCCCACAATTAAGGATTTGGTATGATGTTTCCATTTCAAGGAAGCAAAATTTCATGTGACTACCTCCTTCCAAAAATTATCATGTTATGACATACTGATCTTTCATATCGATGTGGTAACAGCAAAATGATTGAACCTAACTTAACAACCTAACATACGTCCTCTTCATCACAGTCGTGGAGACGGGAGAATCTCAGGTTTGGTAACAGCTATGACAAACCTTCAATCACGATATGATGGATGTAAGTGATATATGGTTACTTAATAGCATGAATAAGTTCTATTGTTGATTATCCTCTTCTACATTTATTATTGCCAGGGTTATTATCCTTGCATGTGAGGTGTTCAAAGTAATTTATTATTTATCAACTTATTGCCCATACATTTTGAAATAAAATCTAAGTTGTGTCATCCCTACTTACTTGCAAGTAACCTTGCTGTTTGCTATCACATTGGTCCGACATTCCAATAGATTTTTGTATTACTGTTTCATTTATAACTAGTGGCTTGAAGGGGCCAAAGCCCCTAACCTTGCTCCAATTAGGAACACATCTCAGTTCGAAAACAAAGTAGACATTTAATCACATGTTTTAATGTAAACAAAGCAGACGTTTTAAAATCCCCATGCTTTTCTTATGAGGGATGTTTCACGTTATTTCTCGTTTGCTGGTAACTTTTTAGAAATACTACTATTTTTACCGAGTCTCTGGGATCAAGACCTTCAAATTGAGCCGTCTCCCATCATCCTGCAATCAGCCAAACTCCCACAATTTTGACTTAAAATTTCACTAACAGAATTATATATAAAGATTGGGTGGGCGCTTATCAAACTACACACCCTTTATTACGATTGTTAGGATGTTGTAGACGTCTACAACTTTTAGTTCCATTAACTGTAGGCCTAGGCCCCAATTTGCTAGGCTAGCTAGATATAGACCAAGACAAATTAGCAATAGCTAAGCCTATAAGGATATGATATAACAAACTAGACCTAGGGCACTTTTTCTGAGGACTAAAAATGCTTAACAATTAATGTTCAGGGCAGGGTTTCCAGATATTTGGCTTTTGGAGGAAATGTCCTCCTGTCCTCCCAGCATCAAATTACTGAAATGGCCTACTTTTTACCACCAAAGTCCTCTCGGGAATTTTTCTTGTAAGTTGGTTCCCTGAAAATGTGAGCGCGACCATAGGACTGTGGGAAATTTTGTTTTGCCAACTTGCTTACTAGAGTCCAGACTCCATCAAATTATTGTTTTTCCTTTACATGTTAGCTGGAAGGCTATTTATGAGTTTTGTATGTAATTTCATTGAGTTAGCCTATATTTCATGTTTATGGTTTTAAAAAATGTCCTCCTTTTTGGTGGAAAGTCCTCTTTTTTCTGATGTAGGCCTAAATGTCCTCCATCCAAACATTTGGTCTGGAAACCCTGATCGAAGGGATATTGTTCGGCTGTCACTTAACGGTAAAACTTAAGAGTAAAAGGATCCAATGATTGATATTAAGATAACAAACCTGAAGAAAGAGCTCATAAAGAATTTCATCTGTGACTTGATCAGAGATATTTCCACACCATAACGTACGCTCATCAGTCCCGTCTGCATTATCTCTCCCTGTCCCAAAATTCATGCTGTCACTTTATAAATGCCAGAAAGAAAAAGAGTTCACAATAAATTTTTAACAAGCTTATTCCATGTTAGAAATACAAGGAAAACAAGCTATTTTAACCTGTCATTTGTTTTTCACTTGCCTTCCTTCGAATTCTTGGAATCCACTTTCTTTTACGTTAGCCGTTGAGTGAAGATGACGATAATACAAAACAAGGAATCTAAAAGAGGTATGGATGGGTCACCATCAAATTGCGCGTCAAATATCTAACCGTTGTCATTTTTTGTTTACAATAATTAACAGTAAAGATAATTTGTTCATACAAATCAACACCTTCTTCCATTGGAGTTGCCGTAAAACAAAGCTAATCCCAACTTATCTTAGCTATCATAAAATTGTTCAGGGCAGGCCTGCCCAGGGGGGTGGCAAGGGGAGCAATTGCCCAAGGCCCAGACTTTTTGGGGGCCCGGGCCTGTTGGAGGAGGGGGGTACAGGCAAAAAACCTGTTGTCTAAAAAAGGTTACCAACTTGAATCCGCTTGGGAACAAGGGCCCACACCACCAGCAGGCCTGCCCAGGGGCCCGTGAAAGCTGAGTACGGCCTTGTTGGGAGGGGTAAGGGTAAAAACACAGTGGAGCAGGGCAGGTCACATACTCGCATACTCGCTGGTCGCTTGTAGCCTAGCTGGTTAGGTAAGCACAATTTCATCCGGAGCAGAGTAAATCCAGGACGTCATGACTACTAATAGAGTTTCTCTTGATATCGACTATCGATACTTCATTCCTTGCGGCTTTCCGAGTTTAAATCGTATGAGCCCCGAGTCGCCGAGTCAGATTTGTTAAATTCTTTGTTCTTTGAATCTTTGATGCTTGCTTGAAGAAGGAAGGAATTCATAGATATGGAGTCGGAAGAGGATAATTCTTTGATTGTAAATGTGAAAAAATTAAATGACGTGCTCAGTTGAGGGAACACGAAATAACAACGACTTCAAAATATTCGATTGTAATGGTAGACGCTTAAGTATCGTCATAGATTAAGCATACTCCTTAGTGTATGCTTAATCTATGGTATCGTACAGTACCCATTAACATCCCCAAAGTAAACAGATTCATGTAAATTGTAGGGAAATACCTCGAGTTATTCAAAGGTTTTTTGTAATGTCTTCACCAACAGCATTTTAAAACCCAGAGATACCCTAACATAAGGGAAAGCAGTCCATACCCCTCAAAATATCCTGGGATTGGAACCTGTAACCATAGACGATCTTTAAAGGCGGCTATGCTGTAACCTATTAAAATTAAGTTTAAAACGCTAACCTTTACGTTAGCGAGATGCCCTTTTTTGCCCTTTATAACATATTCTACTTAGTTTCTTCGAAGCCGGGATGACATTAAAATAGCACAATATCCACAATTAACTGTTAAGCCTTAATAATAGCCTTATTTTTTGTACTTTATCAATAGCCTGTTTTACCTTTTAAAAGTGTGTTACGAACTACATGTGGTAGGCCCTATTTATTATAGCATAGGCCTAAATGATTGCCAAATTTATTGAAATATAATTTTTGTTATAAGTAGGCTTGTGTTTTAGTTTTTAAAAAAATTAAAAAGAGTCCCTCTCGTTTTGGGAAGAGAAGTTCCAGGTTTCGATAGCTGTATTTTAGTATACCGAACGAATCACAATCGAATATCGAAAGTTCGAATCAGCTAGAGGACTGGAGGAGTGACGTCATGGATGTACTCTGCTCCGGGTGAAATTGTGTTCTCCAGCTGGTTCCTTGAGGGGAAGCTGCACACACACACACACACACACACACACACACACACACACACACACGCACGCACACGCACGCGCGCGCGCGTGCACGCACGCACATGCACACGCAGACGCACACGCAGACGCACACGCACACGCTCAGTCAGTCGCTTGTTGGCTTCTAGTGACAATTATTAGTGAATTTCCTTTGGAAAGTGAACTATTAGCATGACCCCGGCACGGCGAAACTTAAGCCCGGGACCACCATAGAAGTTCGTAACGTGTGACACGTTTTGGGGGGTCGTTCAAAATTTTATATATATATATATATATATATATGTATGTGTTTGCACTCTAGCGGTAGCATTTATTGTCCGATTTACTTCAAATTTGGTAGGGACGTTCCTTTTTGTAATCAGTTGGACAAGTTCGTTGGGCAAAACAATCGGAAAACTCTAAACACCTTTTTTGGGGATTAATCTTTCAAATTTCGAGTTTTTGGGCCCAAAAAGGGTCATAAAAGCCCCAGATGTAAAATAAATGCACGTAAAAAGATGGGAATTAGTGATGCAAAAGTTTTAAGCCCTCTCTCGTCATTCTAACATAAATATTTACCGAGTTATTAAAGAAAATGTGTATCGACTAAACACAGTACGTTGTCTTACGGGGGTTTTACACAAGAAAAGCCTGTTATTCCTTTGTTAGAGTACTTTTATCATCCCTAGCAACCTCACGCCTACTTTCAAGCCTGTCTGGACCTTCTCCTAACCTTATAATGCGCAAAATTGTAATCCCAGCATTGCAAGTAAACGAAACCAGGAGTATCAGAACAGCCAAAAAATCAATGTATTCAGATTTCAATAAAAATTGGACAAAAGAGTTTTACAAGTTTTTATGTGGAAATTCACTACCCTCACGTCAGCGTGCTGCGTGCGAACTCGTTATCTATTTGCTGTTTCCCGCAGGCTTCGCCCCGCAAATGATATATAAAACCTATGAAAGTTGTGTGTGCTACATTTTGTGGGTTAACCCGTGGAACTACTTCGAATCATGATCGTATTTTGTATTTTGATGTTTGTATTTTCATCAGCTCAAACAAAAATGAATGTCCATAAAAGGAATACATGGGAACTTGGAAGTCCCGAGGGGAAGACCCCTATAGGATTTTCAAAACGAAAATAGGCCTATGTGTTAGTTAGTGAATTTCCTATGGAAAAGTGAACTATTAGCATGACCCGCACGGTGAAACTTAAGCCCGGGACCACCATAGAAGTTCCTAACGTGAGGCCCTGAACACGTTTTGGGAGGTCGTTCAAAATTATATATATGTGTATGCACTCTACCGGTCGCATTTTTTGTCCGATTTACTTCAAATTTGTTAGGGACGTTCCTTTCTATAATAAGTTGGACAAGTTCGTTGGGTAAAACAATTGGAAAGCTCTAACCCCTTTTTTGGGGATTATTCTTTAAAATTTCGAGTTTTTGGGCCCAAAAAAGGTCAGACAAGCCCCGGACGTAAAGGTAATGCAAGTATTAAGATGGGAATTAGTGAAGCAAACGTTCTAAGCCCTCTCTCGTTATTCTAGCATCAATATTTACCGAGTTATTAAAGAAAATGTATATCGGCTAAACACAGTACGTTGTCTTATGGGGATTTTTACATTAGAACGCATGTTAATCATTTGTTGGTGTGTTTGTATCATCGCCAGCAACCTGGCGCCTACTTTAAAGCCTGACTGAACCTTCTCCTAACCTTATAATGCGCAAAATTGTATTCCTAGCACTGGAGGTAATTGAAGTCAGGAGCATCAGAACAGCCAAAAAATCAATGTTTTCAGATTTAAATAAAATTGGAATAAATGCATGTCTTTACACTGGTTTTGAGTTTTAAATGTTTTGTATGTGGAAATTTTCTTCCCTCAGGTCAGCGTGCTGCGTGCGAATTCGTTTGGTATATAAGGACAATGCCAGTAAATTGTCATGCCAATCGTTTCAGTAGTTTTTGAGTGATTGAGGAACACACAGCAGCAGACAGACAGACAGACCGACAGACAGACAGACACACCCCATCCCATTTTAATATATTAGTAAGGATTGAACAAACAAATACACCCCTGTCGCAGCAAACCTGCTTACTCAGCGAATTCCCAGTGGATATTTATGTGTGTTAATACCACATGTAAAGCCGCACATACCAAGTTTCATCAGTATATATACTGATAAAGCATATACATTCGTAAAGAAGCGTTTTGTCAGATTTTAATTACCATCCATAATAATAACATGGGGGCTGGAGTAAGCAGGTTTGCTGCTATAGGAACTATTGGCAAATAAATTGTTTTTCCTGCAAAATATCAATAGACCACAACGATATGAAGCAATTACCAAGTTTCTTCTGGATAAGTTGATAACTAAGCGAGATATAAATTTGTCCATAAGAATTTATAATCCATAATTCCATAATTCTCCATAAGAATAACATTGGACAACGTACTGTGCGTTGCACGCTCAACATCTCTGTAATCAATTGTCTTGGAGCGATGATCAAAACACCAAATTGTTTTTTATTTAAGCTGAAAATCAAAATTCTATTTCTTACAAATTTATATGTAAAAAACTAAAAGAACCCATTTTAGGGGTACAAACCCCTCCCCCCCAAAATAACCTTTGGATGGAACACACACACACACACACACACACACACACACACACACACACACACACACACACACACACACACACACACACACACACACACACACACACAACGCACGCACGCACGCACGCACGCACGCACGCACGCACGCACGAACGCACGCACGCACGCACCTACGCACGCACACTACGTTACATTACATTACACTATTTAGTACATATAGTTTTGAATAAATGGTGATTTTGGCACCTGGGAACCTCAAAACAAAAAGTTCTCATGATCCCAGGCCTAGGTCTTACTATGTTGACTACGGTAATAGCTTCTTCCCTATACGGTAAATTTGCTAAAAATCTGTGTACAACGCCACGTACACAGAGAATACGTAGTGAATACCCTATGTGGAACATGCGAACCCGAGAAAATGTGGTTTTAAGAGACATTGCGCATGCGCGAGTCAGGCCCAAAGACTTAAAACTACTGGACCGCTCGCGCCCGTGGTGAAGCGAACCAAATTTCGGTTCGGCCACGTTCGAGGTCGCGCCGCAAATGGTGGGCCACCGCGGCAGCGCTTAGCGTGGGAGATATAGGAAAAAACAGACGAGCGCTCACTTGAATTGAATTTGCAGCCAGGAAACATTTTTTATGGTTGAATGGCCTTCTGATCCGTATTCCTGAATAGTTTCTCGAATTTTTAATACCAAAAGTAGCTATATTCGACCAGGTTTAGTTGCGTAAAAAGAACAGAAAGTTGGGAGTTTTGTAAAATAATCTTCTCGATGGCTGATTCTTTCATATTTACAGTCATATAAATTTATGTACGATCCACTAGGCTTTAGGTGTTGTTCAGTAATGATGTTTTGAAGTTTTTGGTACTGGAATGAATTTTTTATGAGCAGTAATATCGTTCTTTGGACAGTGAAACTTTTAATTTTAGCATATAAACTTCGACGTTCGCCAAAAGTTGTAGATTGCATGAAAGTTAATTGTCCTATATCATAAAACTTTGTTGATGAATGAATACCATACAAGACAAATACTTTTTGATAGCAAATGTATTCTTAATAAACATTAATTACCAACATGGTTACCAACGTTAAACGTTACTATTAGATCTATAACTAAATTTCGTTGATCAAAAGTGATTAAATTGAATCTTGGTTTGTTAATTTACTTAGTTAATTGGGAACAGTAAAAGCGATACTAAAACGTAACCCGAATTCGACGACTAAAATAAAAGTCGTATAGCTATGTATTTTATAAAAAAACTAGGCCATGTTGTAACACAGCATCACTGAGTTGAATTTAAAAGCGCGGCACGGCGCGTCTTGGATAGAGCGCGGCGAAAGGTTTCAGCATCTTTCCAAACGAATTGTAGGCAAACCAACAACTTTACCGAAAAATGTTTGAAATAAAAGTTTTAGAGAAACTAATTATCTACAACTTTCCCGCTGGAAGTTTGCTTCTAACCTGAAAATAAAAAAACTTTCTCGATGAGTAACTTTTTCATGTCCCTCTTTAATAACACGTAAGAGTTTTTAATTATTAAAAATATTAAAACACGGTAAAATAAAACAATATTTATACTTTCGGATTCCGTAGTTCACGTACACAAAGGATATACAAATTTCATTACAATTCAAACATGGCAGTGAAGTCCAGGAGCGTGTAAACGAAGCGCGTTCAACGCCAGTAACAGCTCTGAGCACACAGTGGCCCACCATTTCTGTTCCGCTCAGTCCCACGCGGACCGTTTTTAGCTCACTTAGCGATCTCTCCAGTAGTTTTACCTCGATGGTCAGGCCATACCCGCTAGGCCGGTGACACACGAGCATCCCTGACGTCCGACGTAACGACAGGAGGCAACGTTCTCGTGTGTCACTAGCGGAACGTTACAACGGACAGTTAGGCAACACGATTGCACATGATGTGTTTAATAGTCTCATGCCGTTCAATTGTGTGTTTGGAGGGTGACCGAAGTTGTAATTATTTCAATACATTTAAAACACGCCATTACAAAATTAAACTGTTAACGCGTGTGGCTCTCCACCAACTGCAATTACTAGGATCTCTGTATTTTGTTTAACAATATTTGTATATCGTCTAATACAAATGAAATAATGACGCCAATATTTTACCCGATAAAATATTGAACTCTTGCTATATACGGAGCTTTTTAGCGAATTTCCCCTATAGGGAAGAAGCTATTACCGTAGGTCTCATGGTAAGACTTAAGCCCGAGACCATGATAACTTTTTGTTTTGAGGTCCCCAGATGTCCAAAACACTATTTGTTCAAATTTATATATATGTATATATATATCTATATCTATATCTATATATATATATATATATATATATATATCTATATATGTGTCCGTGAATGCGATAACTTGAGTAAAAAAGGTCCGATTTCGATGAAATTTGGCTCAAATGTGTAAACTGACATTTATGACTTTAAGTTCGAAAACCAGAAAAATCGGACCATGGGAAGGGGGGTTTATGGGGGTTTTAAATTTTCCAAAAATCAGTTTTTTGCATTTTTCACCCTAAAATTTTTAAATCACTTAATTTTGGTTTTTACCATGTTATAGAGCTTAAAAAAACAAATAATATGGTATTTTGAATTATTAACCTAGGTTAAGTGGTTACGGAAAAAATCCAAAAAACATGGTCATAAAATCTCCCATGTTAATCTTATGGGAAAAAGGTTTTTGGCTTTTCCTCAGTTAATTTTACTTTAAACTTCACAGTTGCTTTTACCAATCATTTCAGCTCCACAAAACAATCATTTTCGTGTTTAAATTGTGATTCTACGTCCAACCGTTGCAGAGATATTCAAAGTGCTAAACACAGTACGTTGTCCAATGTTATCCTTATGGAGAATAAATAAAATTTGATATCTCGATTATTTATGAATGTATATTGATGAAACTTGGTATGTGGCTTCACGTTGTACTAGTATATTGATATTTGCACAAAAAATAAATGTTTTGTTGGTTTTCCCCGTAGCAGCTAACCTGCATACTCAGCCCAAATGCTATTCTTATGGAGAATAAGTAAAGTTTTATATCTCTCTTAATTATAAACATAAATTGATAAAACATGGTAAGTAGCTTCACCTGGTTCAGTTATATTGATAATTGCATAACAACTCATTTCTTATCTTCCTCGTTGCAGCAAACCTGCGTACTCAGTCCTAATGTTATTCTTATGGGGAATGAATAAAATGTTATAAATCACTTATTTATGAATGTATTTTTGTCAAACTTGGTAAGTGGCTTTATGTAGTAGTGAGAGACTTATAAATGCATTGGAAATTCGCTTAGTACGCAGGTTTGCTGCGACGGGGGGTATTTACGCTTTATATTACCCTATAAAAGAGGACCTGGATACGGTTTTAGCGAATTTCCCCTATAGGGAAGAAGCTATTACCGTAGGTCTCATGGTAAGACTTAAGCCCGAGACCATGATAACTTTTTGTTTTGAGGTCCCCAGATGCCAAAAACACTATTCGTTCAAATTTATATATATGTCTCTCTCTCTCTCTCTCTCTCTCTCTCTCTCTCTCTCTCTCTCTCTCTCTCTCTCTCTCTCTCTCTCTCTCTCTCTCTCTCTCTCTCTCTCTCTCTCTCTCTCTCTCTCTCTCTCTCTCTCTCTCTATATATATATATATATATATATATATATGTATCCGTTAACACGATAACTTGAGTAAAAAAAAGTCCGATTTTGATGAAATTTGGCTCAAATGTGTAAAATGACATTCATGACTTTAAGTTCGAAAACCAGAAAAATCGGACCATGGGAAGGGGGGTTTATGGGGGTTTTAAATTTTCCAAAAATCAGTTGTTTGCATTTTTCACCCTAAAATTTTTAAAAAACTTAATTTTGGTTTTGACCATGTTATAGAGCTTTAAAAAAACAAATAATTTAGTATTTTGAATTATTAACCTAGGTTAAGTGGTTGCGGAGAAAATCCAAAAAAACCTGCTCATAAAATCTCCCATGTGAAAAAAATCACATGGGAAAAAAATCACTTATGGGAAAAAGGTTTCTGGCTTTTCCTCAGTTTATTTTAATGTAAACTTCACATTTGCTTTTACCAATCTGTTCAGTTCCACAAAACAATCATTTTGGTGTTTAAGTTGTGATTCTACGCCCAACCGTTGCAGAGATATTCGAAGTGCTAAACACAGTACGTTGCCCAATGTTATCCTTATGGAGAATAAATAAAATTTGATATCTCGATTATTTATTAATGTATGTTGATGAAACTTGGTATGTGGCTTCAAGTAGTACTGGTTTATTGATATTTCACAAAAAATTGATTTTTTGTTGATTATTCCCGTAGCAGCAAACCTGCGTACTCAGCCCCTATGTTATTCTTATGGAGAATAAGTAAAATGTACTGACTCCTTTAATTATGAACATAAATTAATAAAACTTGGTATGTAGCTTCACTTGGTTGAGTTATAATGATAATTATATAAAAACCCATTTTTCTGTTCCTTGTTGCAGCAAACCTGCTTTCTCAGCCCCCATGTTATTCTTATGGAGAATAACTAGAATGTCATATATCGCTTATTTATGATTGAATATCGATAAAACTTAGTATGTGGCTTCGCCTAGTTAAATTCTATTTATATTTGCATAAAAACCAATTGTTTCTGTTCCTTGTTTCAGCAAACCTACATACTCATTACCAATGTTATTCTTATGGAGAATAATTAAAATCGCTTATATGTGAATATATTTTTATGAAACTTGGTTTGCGGCTTTATGTGGAATTCAAACAAATATTATGCATTGGAAATTCGCTGAGTCCGCAGGTTTGCTGCGACGGGGGTATTTTTAAACTACTATCGAATTTGACATCTCGCTTATGAACATGTAGTAAACCTCCTCCGGTTTGTAGTCTATTGATATTTGCTACGAAACTAATTGTTTTGGTCCCCGTGGCAGTAAACCTTAGCACTCATCCCTAATAATGTTATTCTTAGCATAGAATAAAAATACCCCCGTCGCAGCAAACCTGCATACTCAGCGAATTTCCAATGGAGATATAACTATCTTAATAATACATAAAGACACTTACCAAGTTCCATAAAAATATATCCACAAATAAGCATTATATACAATTTTAATTAATCTCCATAAGAATAACAATGAGGCTGAGTACGCAGGTTTGCTGCATCAAGGAACACAAAACATGGGTTTTTATGCTAATATCAATATAACTCAACTAGGTGAATACCAGTTTTTATTAATTTATGTTCACAATTAAGGGAGACATAGCATTTAATTATTATCCATAAGAATAACAAGGGGCTGAGTTCGCAGGTTTGCTGCTACGAGAGCCTTTAGCAAAAAATTGTTTTTTTGAACAAATATAGAATAGAATAATAGAATAGAATATTTTTATTTACTCATAATACATAGCGAAAATACATAGTTGTAACTTTATTTTTAATTACGCAGCTTGTTTGTAACTTAAATAAATAATAATGTCCATTTTACTTGTCAGGCTGACATAAAAATAAAAATAAAATAATGAGAAAACAATAGGGCCTCTGAAGGCAATGCCTGTTTTGAGGTTCCATCACTTAAATTAAAATAACATAAAGTAAAGTAAGCGAACAGAAATGATCGAAATATAATAAACACAATTGTCTCAGACAACCTATGTGTATACAAAAAATAAAAAATAAATACAAAATTAAATATTTTACGTGCCTTATTTTCTCACATAAACACTGAAATTAAGCATGGGCTCAATGCATAAAAACTAATTACAGAAAATAAATAAAACTGTATTTGTAGATTCATATAGTCTATCATATAAATTATACATGAGTAGATGTGAAATGGCGGTTTAACGCCACTTCCGGCGCTTTTTCCCCATGTTATTCTTATGGGGAGCCGTTTTTGCGCCGACGCCAGCTCCCGCCCTACACAAGTTTCCTTGTTAGCCTATACTAACGTCCAACCCTTGCCTATATTAAATATATTTTCCCAATCCCCATCCCTCCTCTATATTTTTTAAAATTAATTTTCAAATTCAGGCTAAAAAACTATCTTTGGTGTTTATGGTCCGATTTGTCTGCAATTTGTATGTGTTATTGTCCTAGGCAAGTGTTTTAATAAATTTCACTTACATTTCCCAAATTCACTATTACGGTCAAATTAAAAAATATTTTTTGAAAAATACTATAGTGCCAATTGCCACCTTCTTTATTAACTGTCCGATTTGTCTGCAATTTGGATATGATATTGTCCTAGGCAAGTGGTTTAATAAATTACACTTACATTTCCCAAATTCACTATTACGGTCAAATTAGAAAATATTTTTTGAAAAATAGTGCCAATTGCCACCTTCTTTATTAACTGTCCGATTTGTCTTCAATTTGGATATGTTATTGTCCTAGGCAAGTGTTTTAATAAATTCCACCTACATATCCCAAATTCACTATTACGGTCAAATTAGAAAATATTTTTTGAAAAATAGTGCCAATTGCCAACTTCTTTATTAACTGTCCGATTTGTCTTCAATTTGGATATGTTATTGTCCTAGGCAAGTGTTTTAATAAATTCCACCTACATATCCCAAATTCACTATTACGGTCAAATTAGAAAATATTTTTTGAAAAATAGTGCCAATTGCCACCTTCTTTATTAACTGTCCGATTTGTCTTCAATTTGGATATGTTATTGTCGTAGGCAAGTGTTTTAATAAATTCCACCTACATATCCCAAATTCACTATTACGGTCAAATTAGAAAATATTTTTGAAAAATAGTGCCAATTGCCACCTTCTTTATTAACTGTCCGATTTGTCTTCAATTTGGATATGTTATTGTCCTAGGCAAGTGGTTTAATAAATTCCACTTACATATCCCAAATTCACTATTACGGTCAAATTAAAAAATATTTTTGAAAAATACTGCCAATTGCCAACTTCTTTATTAACTGTCCGATTTGTCTTCAATTTGGATATGTTATTGTCCTAGGCAAGTGTTTTAATAAATTTCACTTACATATCCCAAATTCACTATTACGGTCAAATTAAAAAATATTTTTGAAAAATACTGCCAATTGCCAACTTCTTTATTTACTGTCTGATTTGTCTTCAATTTGGATATGTTATTGTCCTAGGCAAGTCTTTTAATAAATTCCACTTACATATCCCAAAATTCACTATTACGGTCAAATTAAAAAATATTTTTGAAAAATACTGCCAATTGCCAACTTCTTTATTTACTGTCCGATTTGTTTAAAACTTGGATATGTTATTGTCGTAGGCAAGTGTTTTAATAAATTACACTTACATTTCCCAAATTCACTATTACAGTCAAATTAAAAATTATTTTTGAAAAATACTGCCAATTGCCAACTTCTTTATTTACTGTCCGATTTGTTTAAAATTTGGATATGTTATTGTTGTAGGCTAGTGTATATGCACCATCCACATTTTACAAATATTGCGGTTAAATTTTAAAAAAATTTGGAAAAATACTGCCAATTGGCAACTTCTTTATTTATGGTCTGATTTGTTTAAAATTTATATATGTCATTATTCTAGGCTAGTGTATATGTACCATCCACATTTGACAAATTAACTATAATGGTCAAATTTAAAAAATATTTTGAAAAATATACAATTTCAAACTTCTTTATTTACTGTCTGATTTATTTTCGGATATGTTATAGCTCTTATATAGGTAACAAGACCACACTACCACATGTTCCATTACCCCCTACAATACAGTATTTTGTCTTTTTGTTTGTTTATTTTGCTGCAATCCCAAAACTGACTGTTTATTGTTCGATTTGCCTACACTTTGGATATTGTCCTAAGCATTTATTGTCTGATTTATTTTTGGATATGTTATAGCCCCCAACTATTATATCTAAAATTACAATATTATTTCCACCTATAATACAGTTGATGTGTTGTTTGTTTTGCCGCAACCTAAAAACCAACATTGGTATTTGTGTTTTTACAAAACTATATTTTGCGGTTGGATTAAAAAAAAATAAATGCAAGCTTATTATATTTGCCACACGCTTATTATATACATCCAGCTGTTATATTTGCCACATTTCCAATATTGTTGTGACCCTCTCAACTACCTCTCATTGTAATATAATAAGTAATATATATCCACAAAATATTTATGGAACTGCCTAAATTTTGGATATGTTTTAAGCCAATGCGATAGCAAAAAATAAATTTTTAAAACACAAAACACTAATCTTTCTTTGTGCTTGTTTGGAGTAGTCTTTATTTTATCCAACTTAATTTTAATTTTGTAGTTAAAACCAAACTTCCCACATTCTAGCTCCCTTTCCAGCCAGTGGTTGGAGACATAAAGGTTACGAATATTTTCAAACAATATATCTTTTTCTACCCCTATGTTGGACTTGTTTAATAGCGCACCATATTCCAAATCCTCCAGTCTACTACATTCTTTAAATTTAACATTGCCTTTAATATCTTGCATCTCTATGTCTTCTTGTCCATTGTTACGGAAACTTAGGTTTTCTATTTTTGGAAAGGAATTGCCATAAAATGTTGCGGTTCCGTTAGTGTTAAAGCTTGCAAGTGGCTCGTTGGTAGGTAGATAAATAATGTCCAAATCACCACTGTATGGCAACACGCCTTGCCTATTCTTATTTATCTCTATAAATACAGTTTTACAGACACCTTTAACATAGTATACACCCCTCCATCCTTTTCTGCCAACACTCCCACAAACTTGTTGTTTACTACAAACGCATACACATAATGCTCTAGATCCTCGTCGCAGGAAGTAATCTTTTAATTTATCCTCTCTTTCCCTTCTTTCTTTAGCCAACTGTGCTTTGTATTCCTCTGCAACAGTATTTTCCACATATTCCAATGTCTTCTAATTCTCTCTCTAAGAAAGGCTTGGAAAGTGGCTCTATTTCTTTAATAGTGTATGGGTACAGTTTATTGGTCCGGCTTCTTAAAACGTAGGGAGTAAGGTTAGGACTTTCCACTAAGCCTAATTCTTCTAAATTGATGGAGAAAGGTGTATTTGATGTGCCCCCAGATTTGATGTAACACTTATGCTTTACACTTATGGCATCCTCCTCTATTACCTCTACATAGTTGGTAAACAGTTAAAGCTAAATGCAGATAGAGCATACTTTATTAACTTTTCCCTTTGTGTACTATCTTTTGGCAGTTTTAGTTGTACTCCAGTTATCTTCCCCCAATATGCATCGTTAAACACTAAACAACAACCGTTTTGTAATTGATTGGCAACTTTCACCCACATCTTATGCAGAGGTACAGCATAGAATGGAGCATTTTGAAAGTACCGTTTGTTGTCTTCTATTAGACTTAAACAATCTCTTAAAGGTTCAAACCCTTTACCAAAACCTCTACAATAGATTGTTTCCTCTAACCTTGCCATTCTCTCTAGCTAGTTTAGACGAGAACGTTTCTTTTAGGTTTACAAAGTTTATTATATGGTTTCCTATACTTTTAATTACTCCAGGGCTTGTAATCTGGCATATAAATTTATTATATATTTTTACCCTGCTATTTACATTAAACCATGTTAAACAGTCTTTACTAACATTATCTACAATAACATTATGGGGGTCCATTCGCCCCCCTGGTAGCAAAAGTTTTCTGTAAGATATTGGCACATTTCCTCTTTATTAAATATTCCAGCCAAATCTAGTGTTATATCGAAATCCATAAGATAGTACATTTCTTTTTCCAGATCTTGCAGTATCTTTGGAAGATCTTCCAACAAATCCTTAATTTTAACATTTGCAAGCTCTATTTTATAGGGAATTGCTATAGGATCATCATACTTTTGTTTAATTTGGTCAATATCTTTCTTTATTATTTGTAACACACCCTCGCTTTGGGAGAATGGTAGTTTGGCCACAACACCATGTCGAGCTAAAGAGAACTTTTTAAATATTCCTCGTAAGTAGCTATTAAACGAGCCACATATTTCCTTCTTAACTTTAAATTTATTCCGAACGTCCCCATCACAATCCGCAACATTGGTTATCTTAACTAACATCCGTTATAGATGTTATTTAATTTTGGTTCGCCCTCGCAATAGTTTATATTACCTATGTCTGTAAGAAGGTTATTATTACGTAGATTTTCTAATAAAAACCATATACCGAATCTTTCGTTAGTAGGTTTAATACAATTCCCCAATAAATGGCTAACAGAGTACATTTCTTTTATACAAAAGTAGCGGAAACATGTAAACAGGACAGATTACACCATAGGCATATAGAGGTTGTAAATATATGGATATTGTATATAAACACAGGCGAGCGGTAAGTGTAACATGTAAGTGGACACCCACATGCAAATATGGAATACCCACTATTAATATAATTCCAAATTCGACTAATTAAGTTTATAGTCTCAATATAATTAACATATTAACTAACGGCGCCATCCCGCATTAGTACCCAAATTGTCGAAATTCTATAATTCTATTCTTAGTCCTTGTATTAGGTTTTGTACTATTAAACCCAACACCCCGTGCAGTAGAGTAATATATGTATTTAATACAGATACGCACATTCTACAAGACCCATACATCTGTTGTATAAGCAGCAGAATAGACGTCTCATTGTGTTGTTGTAAAGTAAAACATAAATGTAAATTGTGCTGGATACAACCGGCCAGATATTAGACAGGAAATGTGTTGGAAGTGTATTGCCAAATAGTAAGACAAACACCACATAGTGCAGCATGTAATCAATCCATTACTATTTAGACAAAGGTCAGTATTGGTACAACATCCGATATATTAGCCAAACCCACAATCAAACTTGGAAAACAAACAGTAAAAGATAAATATTATAGTAACAGAAATAGTAAGAGTATAAGGACACAGTAATATTTAAAGTTTATAAAACAACACAAATGCAGAGACACAATAACACACTCCAACACATTTGGACACAGGCACAGATACTGGTTTACATCCATTTAACACAACTTTACACGTTCTGTCAACCGACACAAAAATAGTTTGTAAATTGTGTAAGAAATATATGTAATATAAACAAATTTAACACAATCATAACATTGTGGAGTAATTAAAAGTATAGGAAACCATATAATAAACTTTGTAAACCTAAAAGAAACGTTCTCGTCTAAACTAGCTAGAGAGAATGGCAAGGTTAGAGGCAACAATCTATTGTAGAGGTTTTGGTAAAGGGTTTGAACCTTTAAGAGATTGTTTAAGTCTAATAGAAGACAACAAACGGTACTTTCAAAATGCTCCATTCTATGCTGTACCTCTGCATAAGATGTGGGTGAAAGTTGCCAATCAATTACAAAACGGTTGTTGTTTAGTGTTTAACGATGCATATTGGGGGAAGATAACTGGAGTACAACTAAAACTGCCAAAAGATAGTACACAAAGGGAAAAGTTAATAAAGTATGCTCTATCTGCATTTAGCTTTAACTGTTTACCAACTATGTAGAGGTAATAGAGGAGGATGCCATAAGTGTAAAGCATAAGTGTTACATCAAATCTGGGGGCACATCAAATACACCTTTCTCCATCAATTTAGAAGAATTAGGCTTAGTGGAAAGTCCTAACCTTACTCCCTACGTTTTAAGAAGCCGGACCAATAAACTGTACCCATACACTATTAAAGAAATAGAGCCACTTTCCAAGCCTTTCTTAGAGAGAGAATTAGAAGACATTGGAATATGTGGAAAATACTGTTGCAGAGGAATACAAAGCACAGTTGGCTAAAGAAAGAAGGGAAAGAGAGGATAAATTAAAAGATTACTTCCTGCGACGAGGATCTAGAGCATTATGTGTATGCGTTTGTAGTAAACAACAAGTTTGTGGGAGTGTTGGCAGAAAAGGATGGAGGGGTGTATACTATGTTAAAGGTGTCTGTAAAACTGTATTTATAGAGATAAATAAGAATAGGCAAGGCGTGTTGCCATACAGTGGTGATTTGGACATTATTTATCTACCTACCAACGAGCCACTTGCAAGCTTTAACACTAACGGAACCGCAACATTTTATGGCAATTCCTTTCCAAAAATAGAAAACCTAAGTTTCCGTAACAATGGACAAGAAGACATAGAGATGCAAGATATTAAAGGCAATGTTAAATTTAAAGAATGTAGTAGACTGGAGGATTTGGAATATGGTGCGCTATTAAACAAGTCCAACATAGGGGTAGAAAAAGATATATTGTTTGAAAATATTCGTAACCTTTATGTCTCCAACCACTGGCTGGAAAGGGAGCTAGAATGTGGGAAGTTTGGTTTTAACTACAAAATTAAAATTAAGTTGGATAAAATAAAGACTACTCCAAACAAGCACAAAGAAAGATTAGTGTTTTGTGTTTTAAAAATTTATTTTTTGCTATCGCATTGGCTTAAAACATATCCAAAATTTAGGCAGTTCCATAAATATTTTGTGGATATATATTACTTATTATATTACAATGAGAGGTAGTTGAGAGGGTCACAACAATATTGGAAATGTGGCAAATATAACAGCTGGATGTATATAATAAGCGTGTGGCAAATATAATAAGCTTGCATTTATTTTTTTTTAATCCAACCGCAAAATATAGTTTTGTAAAAACACAAATACCAATGTTGGTTTTTAGGTTGCGGCAAAACAAACAACACATCAACTGTATTATAGGTGGAAATAATATTGTAATTTTAGATATAATAGTTGGGGGCTATAACATATCCAAAAATAAATCAGACAATAAATGCTTAGGACAATATCCAAAGTGTAGGCAAATCGAACAATAAACAGTCAGTTTTGGGATTACAGCAAAATAAACAAACAAAAAGACAAAATACTGTATTGTAGGGGGTAATGGAACATGTGGTAGTGTGGTCTTGTTACCTATATAAGAGCTATAACATATCCGAAAATAAATCAGACAGTAAATAAAGAAGTTTGAAATTGTATATTTTTCAAAATATTTTTTAAATTTGACCATTATAGTTAATTTGTCAAATGTGGATGGTACATATACACTAGCCTAGAATAATGACATATATAAATTTTAAACAAATCAGACCATAAATAAAGAAGTTGCCAATTGGCAGTATTTTTCCAAATTTTTTTAAAATTTAACCGCAATATTTGTAAAATGTGGATGGTGCATATACACTAGCCTACAACAATAACATATCCAAATTTTAAACAAATCGGACAGTAAATAAAGAAGTTGGCAATTGGCAGTATTTTTCAAAAATAATTTTTAATTTGACTGTAATAGTGAATTTGGGAAATGTAAGTGTAATTTATTAAAACACTTGCCTACGACAATAACATATCCAAGTTTTAAACAAATCGGACAGTAAATAAAGAAGTTGGCAATTGGCAGTATTTTTCAAAAATATTTTTTAATTTGACCGTAATAGTGAATTTTGGGATGTGTAAGTGGAATTTATTAAAAGACTTGCCTAGGACAATAACATATCCAAATTGAAGACAAATCAGACAGTAAATAAAGAAGTTGGCAATTGGCAGTATTTTTCAAAAATATTTTTTAATTTGACCGTAATAGTGAATTTGGGATATGTAAGTGAAATTTATTAAAACACTTGCCTAGGACAATAACATATCCAAATTGAAGACAAATCGGACAGTTAATAAAGAAGTTGGCAATTGGCAGTATTTTTCAAAAATATTTTTTAATTTGACCGTAATAGTGAATTTGGGATATGTAAGTGGAATTTATTAAACCACTTGCCTAGGACAATAACATATCCAAATTGAAGACAAATCGGACAGTTAATAAAGAAGGTGGCAATTGGCACTATTTTTCAAAAATATTTTCTAATTTGACCGTAATAGTGAATTTGGGATATGTAGGTGGAATTTATTAAAACACTTGCCTACGACAATAACATATCCAAATTGAAGACAAATCGGACAGTTAATAAAGAAGGTGGCAATTGGCACTATTTTTCAAAAAATATTTTCTAATTTGACCGTAATAGTGAATTTGGGATATGTAGGTGGAATTTATTAAAACACTTGCCTAGGACAATAACATATCCAAATTGAAGACAAATCGGACAGTTAATAAAGAAGTTGGCAATTGGCACTATTTTTCAAAAAATATTTTCTAATTTGACCGTAATAGTGAATTTGGGATATGTAGGTGGAATTTATTAAAACACTTGCCTAGGACAATAACATATCCAAATTGAAGACAAATCGGACAGTTAATAAAGAAGGTGGCAATTGGCACTATTTTTCAAAAAATATTTTCTAATTTGACCGTAATAGTGAATTTGGGAAATGTAAGTGTAATTTATTAAACCACTTGCCTAGGACAATATCATATCCAAATTGCAGACAAATCGGACAGTTAATAAAGAAGGTGGCAATTGGCACTATAGTATTTTTCAAAAAATATTTTTTAATTTGACCGTAATAGTGAATTTGGGAAATGTAAGTGAAATTTATTAAAACACTTGCCTAGGACAATAACACATACAAATTGCAGACAAATCGGACCATAAACACCAAAGATAGTTTTTTAGCCTGAATTTGAAAATTAATTTTAAAAAATATAGAGGAGGGATGGGGATTGGGAAAATATATTTAATATAGGCAAGGGTTGGACGTTAGTATAGGCTAACAAGGAAACTTGTGTAGGGCGGGAGCTGGCGTCGGCGCAAAAACGGCTCCCCATAAGAATAACATGGGGAAAAAGCGCCGGAAGTGGCGTTAAACCGCCATTTCACATCTACTTACATGTATTATAATATTCTAAGGTTTACTCTTTCAAACCACGCACCGCACTTGTGCCACCAGGCGGCTCATGGCCCTCCCCGGAGGCTTGCCTCCGGAGTTGGGACTCCCCAGGTGCCGTCAAAGCTTATTGCATGCAATGCATAGTCCCTGTGTGGCATAGTCCTCCAAAGTGCGCCCTTATAAATTTACTTAGCTATAATATCAAAAATAAAACTATTGCTGAATTTGAAATAAAAAATCAATATCCTCTAGTTGAAATAACCATTTCCTTAATCTACTTAAAAAAATTTGAATATTAAATGCAATCTTTATATTTTCAGGAAGTTTGTTAAAGAGTTTCGGAGCTATAAAATTGAAAGTTTTTGTAAAAAATGTATTGGTTGGCTTGGGAATAAAAAACTGGTTAGCTTTTCTTAATTTTTTTCTATACTCATTCTCATTTTGAGGCATATTTCCACTTTTATTGTAGAAAAGTTTCAGAACTTTATAAACATAAATATATCTAAACGGAAGAATTCTCTGACTTATGAAAAGAGGTTTTGATGGTTCATATCTGTTTTTGTATGAAATCAATCTTAAAATATGTTTCTGCTGCAAATATAATGGTTTAGTATATGACTCATAGGTATTACCCCAAAAGACTATGCCGTAATCGATTCTACTTTGTACTAAAGCAAAATATAAGATACGCAGAACTTTACTATTACTGAGATCCTTTAAAAAGTAAAAATATCTTATTGCATTGTTGATCTTGTTCTTGAGTTTTGTTATGTGAATTTTCCATCCTAGCTCACTGTCAACATGCAGTCCTAGGTATTTTATATCGCCAATTTGATCTACAACAGCACATTTTAATGTACATATCGTGTACATTTAAGCAATCAGCACACTTATACATAATGCTGTCTCTAAATTTTATATTTTTCTTGAGGTTGAAATTAACGTATTTTGTTTTTTCGGCACTCAACATTAGCCGGTTCACAGTGAACCACCATTGGAGCGCTTCAAGGTCTTTGTTCATTGCCCGCTGAACTATTTCCCAATTATTTTCAGAGTAACATAATGCCGTGTCGTCAGCAAATGAGGTCAGATTTCTTTGAAAATTGGCTTCACAAAGATCATTTATATATATTATAAACAAAATAGCCCCTAAAACAGATCCTTGGGGAACCCCATTTTTAATAACTCCCATTTCACTTAACACTAAATTAATCCTAACACACTGTTTTCTATCTAGTAGATAGCTCTTGAACCATTCATAAGCTGCTCCCCTAATACCATTGTTGTACAGCTTTTGTAACAAAATACTATGATCCACAGTGTCAAAAGCTTTTTTTATATCAAGGAAAAGCCCACTTACACTTTTATTTTCATTTATACCTTTATATACATCAGTCATAAAATTTAACAAAGCGTTCTCGGTATTCATTCCGGCTCTAAATCCAAATTGCTTAATACTAAAAAACTTGGTACTTTCTAAAAATGATAACAATTTTTTCTTCATTAATTTCTCAAATATCTTAGAAAAGCATGACAGCAAAGATATTGGCCTATAATTATTACACTGTGATTTTAAACCAGCCTTAAAAATAGGAATAACTACTGCATTTTTTAAAGTAGACGGAAAAATTCCACTTGTAAAGCTTAAGTTGATTATAAATAAAAGCACCTGCGAGATCGTTGAAGCAATTTCTTTAATGAGCAGAGAACTAATTCCATCAATACCTGGAGAAGTATTATTTTTTAGAGAATTTATGGTTGAGCGCAATTCATCAGGCAGAACTGGCTCAATAAACATTGACCTAACCTGTTTTTTTACAGGAAATATATTTTTGTAATGTAAAGAATAAAACATGTCAGATGTACCCAGCAACTTATTTAAATCTAGATTATTTAAATAAGTAGATTATTATATATATCAATGGACCACAACCATATGAAGCCGTATACCAAGTTTCGTCAGTATACGTTCATAAATAAGCGAGATATACATTTTTTATTTTCCTCCATAAGAAAAACATTAGACAACGTACTGTGTTTAGCACTTTGAATATCTCGGTAACCAATTGACGTAGAGGAATGATCAAAATACGAAATTGTGTGTTTTTTTAAGCTGAATCCAATGGTAAAAACTAAAATTTAACTTTTTACAAAATTATATGCAGACAATTCAGAAAACCCATTTTTGGGGGACAAAACCCCCCCAAAATACCCCATAGGATAGAGCGATCTGGCTGGTTTTCGAACTTAGTCATAAATGTTGCTTTACACGTTTATACCAAATTTCATCAAAATCGGATAATTTGTACGAGAGTTATCGTGCTCACGGACACACATACACACACACACACACACACACATATAAATATATATATATATATATATAATATACTGTATATATATATATATATATATATATATACAGTTTCAAACGAATGGTGTATTTGGGGTCTGGGGACCTCAAAACGAAAAGTTATCATGGTCTCGGGCCTAGGTCTTACCATGCCGACTACGGTAATAGCTTATTCCCTATAGGGGAAATTCGCTAAAACGAAAATAGAAGTTGAACATCAGCTAGTTTTTGTCTCCATTTGTCATATGAGATGTGTAAAGGATTTATCTTAGATGTTTTTTGACTGCTTAACAAATTACAGTAGGCCTATGAAAATCACTAACAGATCACTGCAATGACTTTAGTTACCCGCCATAAGAACCAATTATAAAGCATCTAATGCTATCTTTCAGCCTATCTATTATTAGGATTACAGCCTACAGGTAGGTTGAGACAGTCGGCATGGTAAGACCTAGGCCCGGAACCATGATAACTTTTCGTTTTGAGGTCCCCAGACCCCAAAAACACCATTCGTTCGAAACTGTATATTAGCGAATTTTCCCTATAGGGAAGAAGCTATTACCGTAGTCGGCATGGTAAGACCTAGGCCCGGGACCATGATAACTTTTCGTTTTGAGGTCCCCAGACCCCAAAAATACCATTCGTTCGAAACTGTATATATATATATATCTATATATATATATATATATATATATATATATGTGTGTCCATGAGCACGATAACTCTCGTAAAAATTATCCGATTTTGATGAAATTTGGTATAAACGTGTAAAGCAACATTTATGACTTTAAGTTCGAAAACCAGCCAGATCGCTCTATCCGAAGGGGTATTTTGGGGGGGTTTTGTACCCCAAAAATGTGTTTTTCGAATTATTTTCATATAATTTTGGAAATAGTCAAATTTTATTTTTTCCCATTGGATTCAGCTTAAAAAAACACACAATTTGGTATTTTGATCATTTCTCTACGTCAATTGGTTACTGAGATATTGAAAGTGATAAACACAGTACGTTGTCTAATGTTATTCTTATGGAGAAAAATAAAAATTTTATATCTCGCTTATTTATGAACCTATACTGACGAAACTTGGTATACGGCTTCATCTGGTTGTGGACCATTGATATTTGCTCAAAAAGACACTTTTTTACCCAAGGCTCCCATAGCAGCAAACCTGCGTACTCAGCCCCATGTTATTCTTATGGAGAATAAGTAACGTGTTATCTGCCTTCATTATGAAAATAAATTAATGAAATTTGGTATGTGGCTTTACCTACATGAGTTATATTGATATTTGTATAAAACCCAATTTTTTGTGTTCCTTGCTTCAGCAAACCTGCATACTCAGCTGCCATGTTATTCTTATGGAGAATAATTAAAATGTCTTAAATCGTTTATTTATGAATGTATACTGATGAAACTTGGTATGTGGCTTTATGTGGTATTAAGATACATATATATGCATTGGAAATTCGCTGAGTACGCAGGTTTGCTGCTACGGGGGTATTTCGTTTTGTATTCTATGGTATTGTGGACAAAAAAGTAACATTTTATGTATCGCTTATCCTATACATTTATAAAATAAATTTGGTGTCTGTCTGTCTGTCTGTCGACTTGTGTGTTCCGTTTTAAGGAAAAAACTACTTAACCAATCGAGCTGAAAATTTGCATGTAAGTAGATGATTTATCTGGGCTATTTATATGGTAAATGATTTATATGATTGATATGATTTATGATTCATATTCCCATCTTGACAATCCCTTAGGGCTATACGCCCCAGTTGCCCTTGAAGTTACAGTGTTAGCAGCTTCATGTGTGGTATAGTGAGGTTAAATTGTATTCCTTGCGCAGGTTTACTTTGACAGGGGGATAATTTAAAATTTGTAACCCAAAACAACCTAAAACTCGTACATTTGTACACAAATCTATAAAGCTAATTTTGTTTCTCGTTTAGTTTTTTATAATAAAACTGTGGGAACTACTTGAATAAGGATGAAAGTAAAACAGAACGTCTATTATTGTGCAGATACCCATGAAATACAATGTACATGGGCTACCGATAACAACAGCGCATAATATTAGGCCCTTCTTACTTTCATCCTTAATTACCTGTTGGGGAAATTCGTTAAAATCACATTAATGTCTTTAAATATAATTCAAGGTCTTTTAGGTATTTCAATTTAATGTTTTTAAATCATCGCCATTTTGAAAAGGATGAATATTATGCTGATTGTTTCTATAAAATTACGTGCTAATAAAGCAAAGATCTATCTAGGTATACACAATTTAATAACAATCGGTTCAACTAAGTTCAATAACTGTTCAAGAAATTTATATTATTTCAGTGAACAAAAAACACAGCTATAAGAGAAACGGAGCGTTTTAGGACCTAAGATTACTGGAACATTATTACTGTAAATGATGTAACAAAAATTCTGGTAACACGTGAGATCATGGTTTGTTGACATCCTATACGTCCGTTGCAGCATGACCCTCCGTTGCCCCGCTGCAACGGACGCGGGAAGGGTTCCAGCGTTCTACACTCATCATTCGTCGGCGTCATACACTAGTTACACTGTACCGGATTGTTATGTTTTTAGTGAATTTCCTATGGAAAAGTGAACTATTAGTATGACCCGCACGGTGAAACTTAAGCCCGGGACCACCATAGAAGTTCCTAACATGACCCCCTGTACACGTTTTGGGGTGTCGCTCAAAATTATATATATATATGTATATATATAATTTTTAAACATATAATATATATATATATATATATATAGCGGTCGCATTTTTTGTCCGATTTACTTCAAATTTGGTAGGGACGTTCCTTTCTATAATCAGTTGGACAAGTTCGTTAGGAAAAACAATTGGAAAGCTCTAAACCCCTTCTTTGGGATTATTCTTTCAAATTTTGAGTTTTTGGGCCCAAAAAGGGTCAGAAAATCCCCGGACGTAAATTAATGCATGTATCAAGATGGGAATTAGTGAAGCAAAAGTTTTAAGCCCTCTCTCGTCATTCTAGCATAAATATTTACCGAGTTATTAAAGAAAATGTATATCGGCTAAACACAGTACGTTGTCTTATGGGGTTTTTACATTAGAAAAGCATGTTATTCATTATTTGGTGTATTTGTTTCATCCCCAGCAACCTCGCGCCTACTTTTAAGCCTGTATGGACCTTCTCCTAACCTTATAATGCGCAAAATTGTATTTCTTACATTGCAGGTAAATTAAACCAGGAGCATCAGAACAGCAAAAAAATCAATGTTTTCAGATTTCAATAAAATTGGTATAAATTTATGTTTTTACACTGGGTTTGAGTTTTAAAAGTTTTGTATATGGAAATTCACTTCCCTCACGTCAGCGTGCTGCGTGCGATCTCGTTTAAATATTTTGCTTTTATTAAAAAAATTCTAAAATAAAATATACAGTTTAGTTTTGCATTAGAACTTAGGTACCTTGTACAATTATATTGTATACATCACGTTCATAATCCAAAATATTACAACTCTCTTGATTACCTTTTAATAATCACTAGTAGCCTGTCGCGGCTTCGCTCGCGATCACAACGTAACATTATACTGACACTCCCGTATAAATATTGTGTTACCGTTCCAAAGCCAACATGGCCTGCTGATTAACTGTGTTTACTCTATCCAGCTGATTGCTTAAAATTTATAGTTATTTCCCAATGTTAAGCTTATGGGAAATAACTCAACTTTAAGGGGCCCCAGGGCTTCACTCACAAATTATTTCTCTATAAAAAACGTTCCCTGCACAACTTCACGTTAGGATCTTTCCAATGACACCAAAAACATGAAAATCGGTTCAGTAGTTTAGGAGGCGTGATGTCACAAAAACCTGCTCGCCTATAATAAGTATAGATTAATACCATATCATTAGTTTGATTATAAAAAGAGTGATAATTTCTTTCTAATTGGTTATCTGCCTTATGGTAATTCTTAAATAACAGATGTTAACTATGGTTATGCTAACTAGGCCTAACAGCTTTTTCTATCTAATTTTTTGGAATTAGATAGAAAATACCACATATTTCAATAAGCAGCTTGAGTGACGATGAAAGTTAAGGGTCATCTCTTAAGTCGCTCAGCATATTAACATGTGAGTACCTGTCCCTCTTCGCAAACCACCTTTTAGAGCAAAACTCTTTTTTCGCAGTATTTTATTTGCCTCCAACCCTACCAGTAAGCTTAAAATATCGTTCGCATCATCATTCTAGGACATTTTATTTACAAATATAAATACATTAAATGTCAATAACTCACAACTTCAGCTGTCACATAGTGCTTGCTGGCCTCGATTTAACTGAACGTGTATGGTGTGATCAGTCCATCAGGCTGTCGGCCTCCGGCGGACTGTTCAGACAGAACTGACAGGCCTGCCGGTACGTGTATGGGCACCTTTAGTTTTTGTTTTGTGTTCTTGAATTGAAAAAAAAATGGACGTGGAAAAATTAATAGCAGAAATCTTCATTCATATTTTTAGCGAATTTCTCGTATAGGGAAGACGCTATTACCGTAGTCAAAATGGTAAGACCTAGGCCCGGGACCATGATAACTTTTTGTTTTGAGGTTCCCAGATGCCAAAATCACAATTTATTAAAACCTATATATTGGTACTTTATATTATATGTGTAAAAATGGTCCGATTTTGATGAGATTTGGCACAATCGAGTAAAGCCATATTTATAGTTCGAAAACCAGCCAGATCGTATATATTGGTAATTATATCGTATTATATCGTATATCATAATTTGGTAAATATATTTTCTAGAATGATGAGAGAGGGCTTACAAGTTTCGCCTCACTAATTCCCATCTTGTTGCATGCATTAATTTTAAATCCGGGGCTTTTCTGACCCATTTTGGGCTCTAAACTAGAAATTTGAAAGATTAATCCCCAAAAATGCGGTTTAGAGTTTTCTGATTATTTTGCCCAACTAAATCCAAAGGGGTATTTTTTTGGGGGGGGGGGAAGGTGGGTTTGTACCCCAAACATGTTTTTTTTTACAAATAAACTTTCAAGAAATAGATTTTTGATTTTCAGCTTAAATAAAAAAAAACAATTTGGTGTTTTGAGCTAACCAGTCAACGCATTTGCATATTTCTTTTAAGGAAAGACAATTTTGAATACTGTAGAAGGGAATGTCCAAGCCATAATTTCCATTTGGAGTTTTTATTTGTTACAAACTTGATTTAAATTTTGAAAAAGTCTAGCAGCCGACGCAAACATATAATGTTTGATTTTTAAAGGACTTTACAGTCAAGTTGTATAAAATATAGGTATGTGCATGATCAGCTGATGTGACGTAAATAGGCTCGCTCCGCGCTCCGTTAGCTCAGCTAATGACATGGCTGTAAACCTTACTTATTTAGCCGGCTGAAATGTAAGTTTTGGGTTAAAATACATTGTTTGTTTACTATTATTGCGAGCCCATCTACGTCACACCAGCTGATCATGCACATATCTCCACACCTCTAGCCTTCAGTTCACAACAGATGGGTAGGTCATGCGGTTGAATACCGACCATCGAATTACGAACTATCAATTTTATCTCTTTGTTTTGTAACATAATACAAATGGATTTACGCGTAAAAAATAACAACTTTTGCTACAGTTCATAACAAAATTATAGTAATCTAACCTCTCCGCAGAGCGCTGTAAGGTGGCTCTTCTTTGTGCAACATTTTACAAATGAGTTCGCACGCAGCACGCTGTCGTGAGGTAAGTGAATTTCCACATAACAAACTTTAAAAACTCAAAATCAGTGTAAAACATTCATTTATTCCAAAATCTGAAAACATTGATTTTTGGCTGTTCTGATGCTCCTGGTTTCATTTACCTGCAATGCTGGGAATACAATTTTGCACATTATAAGGTTAGTAGAAGGTCCAGACAGGCTTGAAAGTAGGCGAGAGGTTTCTCGGGATTACAAAAGTACACCAACAAATGAATAACAGGGTTTTCTGATGTAGAACCCCCATAATTCAACGTACTGTGTTTGGTCGATACACATTTTCTTTAATAACTGGGTAAATATTTTTGCTAGAATGACAAGAGAGGACTTACAAGTTTCGCCTCACTAATTCCCATCTTTTACATGAATAAATGTTACATCCGGGGCTTTTCTGTACCATTATGAGCCCAACACTCGAAATTTGAAAGATTAATCCCCAAAAATGGGATTTAGAGTTTTCCGATTTTTTGCCCAACGAACTTGTCCAACTGATTATAGACAGGAACGTCTCTATCAAATTTTAAGTAAATCGGACAGTAAATGTGACCGCTAGAGTGCAAACTCATTAGTTCTCTCATTGACCTGATGATGACTGGTGTGACTGGTCGCAATCGATAGCCTAGTACCATCTTTTATATATGTTTACCGTCTGTATGTAAATCAGTATAAGTGTAAATATATCTTAAGTATTGTAAGACGTCTTTTATTACATCCCGTAAGTAATAACAACACGTAATATGCTAATAAAAGTTGTTTATATTATATTTGAAAAGTTAGATACATTTGTTAAAGCACTTCATCACCTGGGGGGGGGGGGGTTTGCTTGAAAAGGCAGTTAGTTTTCTTCAAAATAACTATCTTCACGGTTCCTCTAATAGGCGATCATATTTACTTTGTTTATTTGCTCGTTTCGCTTTGTTTTGGACATTACCGCTTTATATTCAATTATTCTATATTAATTTGTTATTTTTCTAGAAAAGTATACATAATATATACATTAAATTTGTGTATACGTTGGTTCTAATCACTATTCTCACATAAATCACGTGCTGATACTTTACAAAGTGAGTGTTCTTTTTACTATTGACCAGTTGTTTTTTAACAGATGTTAAGATTCTTTTGTTTTTATTTTACAAATCTTAACCCTAACTCCAATGTTGTTTTTTCGAACAACTTTTTATCCACAACTAACTATATTTTTCCGGGGATAAGGCCTAGTTAAAACTTATTTTTTTACCCACAAATTTGATAGCTCGAACATTTGGAGGGCCCTAAAGCAGTTTTAAAACAGGGGTAGACAAATGTCGTGGTTTTATTGTGTTATATTTATCTTTCTAACAATGCATGTTCAATCGGTCCCGTGAACTAATAACGGTCAGTGTCTTTTGAATTAAAATGTTAAAGGCCAACGGAACAAAGAACAAAAGGGACGGTAAGTATAGGCCTATTTACGCTTATGGTACATTCCCATTGCCTGCTGGCTTTCTACCAATTATTTGTTCAATCGATTTAGTAAGTAAGTGATTAACATGACAATTTTGAAAATCATTAACATGGTCGAGCCTCATTAGAACGGGAATGAGCCTATAACTGATTTTTGGGATGGACCTATCTTCTTACAAATATCTGCTCAATAAACTCATGTAGTTTGTGCATGATGGGCTTAAAAATACATAACAAATTCAGCATTAAAATCACAATGACTACCTAGACAAACTGAGCTTTAAATTCGTACCATGTTGCAAGGGGCTTATGTGTTCCTTACACAATGTTTCGTTCATGTGACGTTATTTTATATTGTTTAGTATACCGTTGTGGAGTAGTTAGTAAAGCATGTGTTTCCTCCATTCTGCAATAAAAGATAGATTATCCGACTAAATTCTCATTAGAACATTAGTTCTAGAATGCAACATATTAATGTTGCATCCTACAGTGAAAGGTTGAGTAACCTGTACCTATAAGATCTTCTTTGGAGCAGTGATGGACCAATGGGCATAACCCTAATGTCGTACATAATGATATGCAGAAGCCTAAAAGTTTCCTGCCCCACATGAAAATGATCAAAATGTTTTATTTCATTCGATTCAGTCTTTTTTTGTGAAACGCGGAACAAACCTGGCGGTTCATAAACAAACAAAAAGATAAACAAAATTTAAATATATCCGCTGCATACAAAATTTCACTGCTCAAAGTTATGCAGAAACAAAACTTTTTATTTATATAGATAAATACTTTACTTTGTAACACCTGGTATTGCTAATAACCTGTCCATAATGTGTTATCAGCTATAATTCAAATAAAATTATTCCCCATGTTAATCTTACTAGTTGTCCTGTAGCTCGAATCCAAGCAGGTTTGCACCCAATAAAAGGTTTCTTCAGTTCTAAACAAACATAACAAAACATCTGATATTGAAACGGATGATAACAACGTACTTTCAATCAATACGTAGTTTAGACTTCCGAAGTCGGATAGCGCCACTGTTTCGAAAATTCAGCCTTTTACTGTGTTTATGTGATGACCTTTCTTAGAATTCTGAGACGTATTGGCAAATCTACGTAAAAATACCTTTAATTTGGCACCTCTAAAGTTAAAATCCGTCCAGCCGTTATCGATTTAGGACTGTGAAGAAAACCCCTAGCGTATTAATATATAGAAGGGCAAAAAATAACTTTGAGGGCAGCTCGTGCCCTTGAGAAACAAAATTCGAAAATTAAAAACATTATTGCAAAACTACGAACTGAGACTAATTTTTGGACTGTTCAAACATTAAAATTGGTCAAGAAATAAAGGAGGAGTTGCGTTTACAAAAAACGGCTTCACGTATTATATATAAGGATTACAATTCAAACTATTGTTTGGTCTAGACAATAAAACCAAAGAGCAGAGCAATGGCTTCCGATCTTTGGCAATGTTCCAGAGCACAAAATGCTCCTTGACTATCTAAGAGAACTACTCAGAGACGATTCATTTTTACGGTTTCTGTAAGAAGGAAATAAAGCTATCCCAATTGCTTTGTCTTGCACTATAAGTGACCATGTGTGGTTGCTTGCACATTGAATTACTTGTTTTAAGTTAGTTGAACTTGCCGCTACAAGGTGGTGCCATCAGAAGCCTACTTTGACACATAAATAAGTGTGAATTTATCATTTACATGGTTTTGAATTGTTTGTTTATCTTTTGAATTTAGCGGTGAAGATGACATTGAAAATAATCGTTCAGCTATTGATAATTAATAAGGGAGATATGGCCTACCGACAAAAACACCATTGAGAAATAATCTATACCTATAAAAGGCAAAGCCCTCACTCACTGATTCACTCATTCATCACGAATTCTCCTACTTCCCATTTACCTAGAGAGTTGAAATTTTATAAACTGATTCTTTAGGCATAAAATAGAAGACCTAGGCCCGGGACCATGATAACTTCTCGTTTTGAGGCCCACAGATCCAAAAACATCATTCGTTCAAATTCATGTATATATATATATATATATATATATATATATATATATATTCCCGTTTTCTGTTTCCATGTTGATCGCGGGCATTATACGCATTTATGTTGCTCTCTGTTGGATAAAATGCATTACATCGTTGATCAAGCTATACAAATGGATATTTAATGCATTTACGTTGATCGAAAGTATAAACATGGAAACTTTACGCGTCCACGTTGATCTAATGTATACAAATGGGAAATTTATGCATTTACATTGATCTAAATTATACAATAGATATTTAGTGCATTCTTGTTGATCAAATATTTAAAAACTATATAAATAAGAAGCTTGTGTTGCTCTAGTTACAGAAATGGATATTTAATCAATTCATGTTGATCTAAAATATAACAAAAGATAAATAAGACCTATATGTTGCTCAAGATGATAAGTTCGCCAAACTATTTTGCTGGTTCTGTAGATTACTTGCTTACTCATAGAACTGCACAAAACCTTAGAAGTTGAGATGGAAGGATACAAAAGATAGGCTAAGGAAATTTAATTTTCTGATCTGGAGTTTCCTCAAACAATCAGTTAATATTACACATACAAATTAATACTGTATTTATATTCTCTTTTAAGGAAATAAATAAAAGAATTAACTACGTTTTTGTTGTTCAACAATTTAAAATATAAGATAATCCTATTTCGTTAAAGCGACAATTCATGAATAATTCTTAATTTTTGAATTTTTTTCTTACTTATCTTTTTATTGTAAAGAAAGCAAGCCCCCAATTAGTTAGGCACCCTTTTTTCAAATAAAAAAGTCATCTTAAAAACAATCCATAATTCGGGGGATCCCACAGGGGCTCGTTTTATAAAAGTAGCTTGCTGTAATGCAAGTCCTGTAATACAGGACTTGTAAAATAAAAAGTACAATTCCTGTAAAATCTGTTTCATAAAAATTATTCCACAATCCTAAAATCACCTGTAATATTCCACGTGTATTACTATTGAATCCTGGCCCCTGGGATTTATTTTTACTGTTATTACTTAGGCTAGAATCACGTAGGCCTACTCAGTACATTTATTTTTCATATTAAACATTTATATTTAGTGTGTTTAAAATATAAAGATTCTAACGATGGCTAACGTTTTTATTTCAAATGTAGTGGTTTATGGTTTTCAAGTCCCTAGTAAAATGACACCAACCGCAGTTACAATTCTAATTGCAATGTTTTTTTTATTTATGGGGAATAAAAACATATTATTTCTATCTTATTTACTGTCCAATTTCATTAAAACTTGGTATGTAGGTAGAGTTAGCATTAACCAACAGAGGACATTCAAAATATGTTGCCACCTAACCCTGGGGGGAGGAGGAGGCATTCCCCTCGTAACTTCTGCGTGTATTTGGGTCGATATTTTTGAAAAAGGTCATTAGAAGATTGCCTATACATGATACCGTACTTTATATTCTATATTTAGTAAATATAATTTACTGATTCAAATTGGTATAAAAGGGAGAAAGCATGTATGAGTTTTCTGATAGTTTATTATTTTACTAATATTATAAATGTGAAAGTATGGATACTTGGATTTCCATCACATATAAACTACTGGACTGATTAAGCTAAAATTTTGCATTTTACATATCACATTAACATATAGACCTGATAATGTCCACATCCAAGCTTAGGGCTCCACCCCCCCTGGTCCTGTAAGTTCTAATCTAATGAAAATCTCATGGAAGGATATCCTACTATAAATGGGATGGTTTGTCTATCTGCTTTTTGTTCCTCAATCACTATGAGGCAAAAAAAAACCAAACAAGAAAAAACAAACAACATGTGCAGCAACACATGTGTGCACATGTGTGTGTGTGTTTGGTATTGGCATGAAAATTGAGAGGAATTTTCCTTATATACTAAATAAACACATAGGCCTATTTTCGTTTTTAAAAGTCCTCAGGGCTCTTCCCCATAGGACTTCCAAGTTCCCATGTTATTCTCATGAACATTAATTTTTGTTTGAGCTGATGAAAATACAAACAGCTGATCTTGATTCGTAATAGTTCCACGGGCTAACCACAGAATGCAGCACACATAACTGCTTAGTCTTTCTACTCTGAATGTTTTTCCCCATTGCGAAGCACGGGATTAGCAGCTAGTCATTTATAAAATTACCAGCTGTAGTTGTATGTCAGTTAGGGCAAAGGAAATCAGATGGGAAAACTAAACAAATATTTGATAGTGCTGGTCAGTCTTTTATAATTTGTCGCGAGCAAATCCGCAGGTAGCAGCTAGTACTTTATAATTACAAATCTATGCAATAACAAACTATTTTTACTTTATACGCGACACTTGAATAAAAATGTTATGATCGTATAATGATGACATTTATCTAATTTTCTAATTTACATGGCCTGGGGGGGGTTACAATTGAATCCTGGGATTCGTGGGATTTATTAGCGAATTTCGAGAAAGAATCTATATATTACCTTGGGTTGCACCATGGAAAGGTAAACATTCAGTAGTCCCAGGACTACCTTAAGACTGGTCTATACCAGTTTTGAGGCTGACATTGGGTACAGCAAATGAGGTTGTCATTACGACATATGGTAAGTCTTTTGGCTGTCCATTATGACTAACTTCCCTTTCACCTTTGGTCCCTCCATTTGCAGCGGCTAGGGACAGAGTCTCCAGGTTTGGTCCCTCCTTCCAACCTGAGAATGAATGGTCCCTGGCTGTTGTGCATGGATACCCTGTCAGTTGGGTTGACCTGTTGGAGGGCAAAATGAGGGTCCCCTGTTGAGAGCCTCATCCCAGCTGTCACAGGGGCACGGGAATTGGCCCTCTGAGGGGTCGATTTGGCTGCCGTCCCTTCCCACCCTTTCCTTTCCTGCTATATCCTATCTTTTCGGTAACCCTTGCAATATTCCCGCGTGTGGAAGAGGTTACTAGCAGCAAAGCTGGGGTTTCCTAATCCGCCAATAACAACAACAACAAACATTCAGTATAGTGTACCGTTGGCAAACATAAACATTTTTGATTGCAAGTGATATATTTTTACATAGGCAGATATAAAAGAATTTGCTGTCGGAAACACATCTGAAACTGCACTCAACAACCTTTATTCTAATATTTTACACATTTTTATATGGGAAACAGACATTTCAGTTTAGTGAGTGTTTGTGGGTGCAATAACTTTCATAAAAATGGTCCCATTTTGATTAAATTAGGTACAAACATATAAAGCAATATTTATGACTCTAAGCTGAATCCAATAGTGAAAATTAAAATTTGACTTTTAAAAAGATCATATCTAAAAGTTTAAACAAAAATGTTGGTGTACAAGGCCCCCCCCCAAAAAAACATTGTGATGGGGCGATCTGACTGGGTTTCTAACTTGAAAAAAAAACAATTTAGTACTTAAATTACTATTCACGTCAATTGGTTACCCAGATATTATTATTCAATATTATTCTTATGGAGATTAAGTAAATGTGTATGACTCTCTTAATTATGAACATAAATTAATTGAAAAATAGTATACAACAATAAAATTCTCTTCATCACAAGAACTGCTTTCTGTGTCTATTATACACTTTATAATTACAAATATATGCATAACACACTATTTAACTTAACAGCTTTGCTGCGTTTGTTATGTTTAAACATGAAAATCTCATATATTTCAATGTTGAGCGATGTCCCGATTTCGGGGCACCCGCAGCGAATGCGTTAATAAGTGATACTTGTAAAAGTTTTATGATATTCTAAACAATCATCATTTTGTGTATAATTTACAGGGCCTGTAATACAGGCCACTACCCTCTATGAAACAGATCACTTTATAACTCTTGTCAAATGTACTTGTAATACAGGTAAATCCCCTGTAAGTATTTCTACAGTTGAAAAACTTTATGAAACGCACTATTGTAATTTTAAGTAATAATACAGAGAAGTTACCTGTAATACAGGTCCTGAAAGTTTTATGAAACGGGCCCCAGTGAAATTTTATAACAATAAGTGCAGATTATACAATGTACGGATTGTACTTCTGAAATATGCTGGAGAAATGATTGTCATGACCTTGAAAATAATGAACAAACTTCTATTACAGGTAAAATGAGTTATATATCAGCAATTTACAATGAACATTAACATGACAGACTTGGTTTTGTTAAGGCCCAGAAATGAAACAGATTATGTAGTGGTTAATGTTGGCCATGAAATAACTTTGATTAATTTTTAATCAAAAATTTAAATTTGTAACAGTTGTTCCAATAAACTTTAAACTTTAAAACCAAGGTAAACCCTGGTTTATATTTACAATTAAATTCTGAGAAAGGTATTATCATATGTTACACAAATTTTCCTTAAAAACATCAATAATATAGATCGTATTGTCTGAGGCTCCGTGCGTCCGTCCGCGGCTGTTTCTCAAACTGTAATGGCTCCCAAGCGACGGTTCTTGAAAAAACCTTACTTGAGTTACGGTAGCTTAAAGCTTCATGTTTTAGGCCATTTTCATGCGTCTATGCGTCCACGGCTGTTTTTTAGCTGTAACGGCTCCCAAGCTACGAAAAGATATATTTTAAGGGTAATCGAGGTCGGGGAAGCTGCACATGTTGTTTGTTTTTTCTTGAAAAAAAGCAACCTTGTTTGAGTTACGGTAGCTTTATGCTGTTTTTAGGCCATTTTAGCATATATTAGCAGAGCCGGGAGTATTCAAGCTTTGTTCCTGAAACAGCTGATTATTTCCTGCAGTCGCAATAGCGGCCGCCAATACTAGTTGTTTATCTTTAAATGGCAATCAGTGAAACGCATTTAACTGCTGTTGGACATTTTAAAGTAAGTGGGTATTCTGTATACAGGGAAGACAGACCAGATCCAGCTGCATCAGGTGGTGTTGCAATTTTTGTACGAAGGACTTTAGACCATCACCATATATTTTTATCTACTCTCGCTTCCTTGGAATCAGTTGGTGTTGAAATTAGTTTAAACAATGGTGCAAACTTTCGTGTTATATCTGTGTATAAATTCCCTAACAGACGGCTACACTATCATGACTTGCAGATTCTTTTTCAAGAAGGCTGTTCAACTGTTGAAGGTGACTTAAATGTAAACATCAGGTATGGGGCTGCCGAAAAACTAATCCAAATGGGAATCGTCTACTTCAATATACTAATGGTTCAGATATAATGATTTCCGCTCCAGATTTACCAACCCATTATCCACGGCAACCGGATTACCAACCCTACATACTTGATTTTGGCATTACACACAAATTTCACTCCAGCTATCATTCAGGAAGGCTTACCTGAGCTAGATTCTGACAATATGCCTGTAACAATCTCTTTTTCACACGACCACAAATGAGATTACATCCTCAGCGACTGATTAATGGGAATGTTAACTAGGAAGTATTTAGATCAGAATTGGAAAAATGGTTATAAAATAAATAAACCTTAACATCTTGTCGTGAAATTGAAAATTATATAAACTGTGACCACTTTGAGATATTCTTAAGAAGTCTACGTCATCTAATAAAATATTGTACCAACATAAAAATCAGTTGAATATTTTGTAACAGAATTTGAAAAAAAAAAGTTTCTCTGAACTATAAATCATAAAGAAAAAACTGACTTATCATTTATAACCATACAAGTAATAGTCAAAGATTACTTATAAATCACACAGGAATTACATAGCCTATTTCATTTTGCGATAATTGTTAAATACAATTATAAATAAAACCATAAAACATTATTACTGATCTTTTTTAGCCACAAAAACTAGGCTTATTTTTGTTCAATTAACTTATTTGAAAATTTAAAAAATAAACATAATTATTTCATATGCTTCATAATATTTTTATGCCTACTGAAATATTAAAACTACCATGACTGTAATGGCTAAATAAAATACAAAATGCGTGTCTACTTTTGTATATTTAAGTAGCCTAAAAAATTAATAATATAAAAAGTGTAACAAATGTTTAATTAAGATGGTGTCTGTGTTCTTGCAACGGCTGGTGAATTCTAGAAGTTGATGATCGCCAAAATCTGTAACAAACATATATATATATATATATTAAATATAGGGAAATATTGTTACTAAAATAAATAATCAATTATTTACAAAATATTTCTAATCACAACTAGAATTCTTTGGACAATTAGCCCGAGTTTTTTTACTGTAGTAGTTTAAACCAAGATAAAGTAAAATCTTTTTACACCCCCGAAACCCCCTCCCCCCCTATTAAATATTGTGTTGATAAGTATTCACAATCGCTGTACATTTTGGTCACGTAATGCGTAATAACTAACCTGGGAATTTGGAACGTTAATTGCAACGAAGTATCAGATACTTAGTTACAGCGTTATAAGTTTTCCACTGCACTGTGTTGCCAGATTGTCAATGTTATTCTTATGGGGTTATTTTGTCTCACACGGGAGACAAAGTAGTACTTTATTCGTTCATTATAAAAGCCAATTCACACCGGCAAAACGTTATGTTATGTGACAGGACGTGACAGACTTATTAAAAGATCGCTCACCGTTGTTTCAAATGGGGCAATTCATACCACCGAAAAAACGTAACGCGTAGTCGGCGAAGTAAACCAACTAATCGCAGGGGATCGCTTGGGGAACGATATTTTAGAAACGTACGCAGCGTCGGTGGCCTCGCGCATGCGTTATAAAGACCTTGTGTCCTGCCCTTGTCAGTGCTGCTGAAGGGTTTCGACATATCTTTATATATTATTCTGTAAGCGAATTTAAGTAAAAATTGTGGCAGTTTGGCAAATTGCAGGATGATAGGAGAGGGTTCAAATTAAAGGTCTTGATACCACGGACTCGGGGAAAATAGCAGTATTTCCATTAAGTTACCAGTAAACGAGAAATAACGTAAAACTTCCCCCATAAGAAAAGCATGGGGATTTGAAAAGGTCTGATTTGTTTACATTAAAACATGTGATTTTGTATCTACTTTGTTTGCGAACTGACATGTTTTAACATATATGAAGCAAATTTAGGAAAAGGGTTAGGGGTCATGGCCCCTTCAAGCCAATATTACTATTTCTATTATTGTTTGTTTGTTTGGTTATTATAAACATGGATCAGTTAATTGATGAGGTACGTGCCCGACTACTGTTGTGGGATAGTAATAGTAATATGGAGAGTTTTAAACCAAATTCAAGTATTTGCCTGGGAAGACATTTATGGTGTACTCGGCAGGGTTTAAGCTGCGGTCGCGTTTGTCGCAAAAATGCGACATGCACCACGAAAATGTGACAATATTTGGGCAGGCTGTCGCTTTTTTGCTACAAAGAAAGGTATTTTATAATTCTATTGCAGAAAATCTGGTTTTAACAATACAAATTGTAGGTATTAAAAGTCCGTGATCACGATCCACAACCATAAAAGATTAGAAGATTAGTTGAGATTTTGTAGAGGCTTAATGTTGTGTTGGTTGCACTACGTCACTTACCGATCGTCTCTGAGCGATTGGTAGAGGGGACGAGCCTACATTACGTAAACAGTTGCTGTCGATTTCAACTGCGTACCGTGTAAACGGAACGGGCGAGTTACTGATATAACAGTTGTAGTAACGAAGTGACTACGTACACGTCCAATGTAAGGGCAAATTCACTTCGCTACCGCTTAGGTTAGGTTACGTTACATTACATTAGGTTAGGTTACGTTACGTTAGATTAGGTTAGGAGGTTTTCTGGCTCTCAATTTGTTTGAAAAGTCACAGGAAAGTTAACGTACGGTGCATAATTTGGAACAGACGTGAACAGTAGCGGCTCACGTCGGACGTGTACGTAGCCTCTGCCTTGTAGTAACAGACCCCCCTCGTGAGTCAGTCCTTAGTAGCCGAGCGAATCGGCGAATGCGAGAATGTCAAGGGCTAGTTCGCCACCGAAGGAATGACGGCGCTCGCCTCACCTTCGCACCGATTCTTGGTGGTTTTTGTGACCGAGTCAAAGGAGACGAGTACTTAAGTGTCGACTCGCTGCTGAATGTGAACGGTTACATGAGCACGAGTCGCTCGAAGTCGCAACGATCGGGCGAAAGTGTAGAGGTTAGCGAAAACAGACAACTCGAAATCGGTGATGCGCAAATGCGATCGCGATATGCTTTGAGGTTATGTTTCAGAGTGTGTAATGTTTGGGTTGTGTGAGTTTTAGTTTTTCTGGTGCCATATTAGGCCTATTCTACTAGAATGTTTAGTATATTTCCATTATAGACTTTAATGGTTAAAATGGATAAGTTACCAAGAAAAGTAGACACTGCTGAATTATATATTATTTAAAAGAATAATATATAATTGAGAATGGTATATCCATATTCAACCTGGTTAAGAATAACTATAATTTATTTTTCCCCCACCTACTATGTAAAGTAGAATTTTACTCCTTAAGGCCTTTTTACACCGAGATCTGTCACATAACATCCGATAACGTAACGTAACGTAACACGTGGCCAATTCACACCGCAAGCGACATCCGCGAGCTCCTGTTCTGAGTTTTCCAGTTTTCCCCCGATTACTGTCGGATTCAAAATGATGGATAGGCCTTCTCGAGTTTGATTTGCCACCAAAAATTGAGCTACAATAACGGCGGTTACATCAACATTTTCCATGTCTTTTTCTCCGTGTTTTGGTGTACAGGTTTTTAAATTTTGATTGCGGGTAGAATATAAAAAGTAAACGATTTTTGCCGTTTTTATAGCAACTACGGACTTACAAAATTCATATTTCCGAAACGGGTCAACTTATCGATTCCAAATTTTGATACGCCATAAATAAATATTTTTTTAGTTTATTTGTATAATTTTAGATTTTTAAACTTAATTTTATGAAAGCTGGTATCCATTTTGTAAAGTGATGTTTTCTCAGCCCTCAAAAGAGCTAAAAACATGTTTAATGGTTTGTTATGAAGCTCGTGTTTTTTTATAGTCTAATTTTTAATGTACTTAAACCAAATATACTTCGAAACGGTTTATTCAGATTGATTATTAAGTAGTATTATATAAAATACTAGTATTAATTACAAGTATTAATTTAAATACTATGGTATTACATTTAGTAGTTCGTCAGTCACTGATACAAACAAACCTTTAAGGTGGTAGGATGTCTTGTAAACCGTGGTATTTTCGTTTTCAAGAATATATTGCGTTGACTGCATTAAAAAAGTTGTATTAAATGGAGGCTTAAAAATTTGTTATGTTTTCAAAACATATAAATTTGCTGCAGTGTACTATGCTACTGGTAAAGTCCCATTGATAAGGTTATTTTTATTTTATTTTTGGCCAAAGTTAGTCAACATTATCAATTACAGCGGGTATAAAATTATAGCTAGCAAATTAGTACACCAAACAAATTTTATCTCGTATAAGAATATTTATCCCTTTCATTAATTTAAATTAAATTATGTAGGCCTACTTTAAAAAGTGTTGTATTCTAATTATGTAGAATATCATATACCAGAAAATGTAAAGGAATTATTTTTTTTTCTAATCAACAAAGTAGTTAAGGAAAACATTAATGCAATATAAACTGACTGTCTTTTCCGAGTACCAGGGATTCAGCTGGGAAAAAAATTCTTTGAGCAAAAATGCTACAAGCTCTTAAATACTTGTAGCAAAAATATTTTCCTTTTCACATTTTTATCGCATGTCATTATACTATTTTTTGGTCTTAAGTTGTTTTTTTTTGCTTGTATTTGTTTTTAAGGGTTAGCTTTTAAATAATATATAATTCAGCAGTGTCTACTTTTCTTGGTAACTTATCCATTTTAACCAATAAAGTCTATAATGGAAATATACTAAACATTCTAGTAGAATAGGCCTAATATGGCACCAGAACAACTAAAACTCACACAACCCAAACATTACACACTCTGAAACATAACCTCAAAGCATATCGCGATCGCATTTGCGCATCACCGATTTCGAGTTGTCTGTTTTCGCTAACCTCTACACTTTCGCCCGATCGTTGCGACTTCGAGCGACTCGTGCTCATGTAACCGTTCACATTCAGCAGCGATTCGAGACTTAAGTACTCGTCAGCTTTGACTCGGTCATAAAAACCACCAAGAATCGGTGCGAAGGTGAGGCGAGCGCCGTCATTCCTTCGGTGGCGAACTAGCCCTTGACATTCTCGCATTCGCCGATTCGCTCGGCTACTAAGGACTGACTCACGAGGGGGGTCTGTTACTACAAGGCAGAGGCTACGTACACGTCCGACGTGAGCCGCTACTGTTCACGTCTGTTCCAAATTATGCACCGTACGTTAACTTTCCTGTGACTTTTCAAACAAATTGAGAGCCAGAAAACCTCCTAACCTAATCTAACGTAACGTAGCCTAACCTAATGTAATGTAACGTAACCTAACCTAAGCGGTAGCGAAGTGAATTTGCCCTTACATTGGACGTGTACGTAGTCACTTCGTTACTACAACTGTCATATCAGTAACTCGCCCGTTCCGTTTACACGGTACGCAGTTGAAATCGACAGCAACTGTTTACGTAATGTAGGCTCGTCCCCTCTACCAATCGCTCAGAGACGATCGGTAAGTGACGTAGTGCAACCAACGCAACGTTAAGCCTCTACAACATCTCAACTAATCTTCTTATCTTTTATGGTTGTGGATCGTGATCACGGACTTTTAATACCTACAATTTGTATTGTTAAAACCAGATTTTCTGCAATAAAATTATAAAATACCTTTCTTTGTAGCAAAAAAGCGACAGCCTGCCCAAATATTGTCGCATTTTCGTAGTGCATGTCGCATTTTTGCGACAAACGCGACCGCAGCTTAAACCCTGCCGAGTACACCATAAATGTCTTCCCAGGCAAATACTTGAATTTGGTTTAAAACTCTCCATATTACTATTACTATCCCACAACAGTAGTCGGGCACGTACCTCATCAATTAACTGATCCATGTTTATAATAACCAAACAAACAAACAATAATAGAAATAGTAATATTGGCTTGAAGGGGCCATGACCCCTAACCCTTTTCCTAAATTTGCTTCATATATGTTAAAACATGTCAGTTCGCAAACAAAGTAGATACAAAATCACATGTTTTAATGTAAACAAATCAGACCTTTTCAAATCCCCATGCTTTTCTTATGGGGGAAGTTTTACGTTATTTCTCGTTTACTGGTAACTTAATGGAAATACTGCTATTTTCCCCGAGTCCGTGGTATCAAGACCTTTAATTTGAACCCTCTCCTATCATCCTGCAATTTGCCAAACTGCCACAATTTTTACTTAAATTCGCTTACAGAATAATATATAAAGATATGTCGAAACCCTTCAGCAGCACTGACAAGGGCAGGACACAAGGTCTTTATAACGCATGCGCGAGGCCACCGACGCTGCGTACGTTTCTAAAATATCGTTCCCCAAGCGATCCCCTGCGATTAGTTGGTTTACTTCGCCAACTACGCGTTACGTTTTTTTCGGTGGTATGAATTGCCCCATTTGAAACAACGGTGAGCGATCTTTTAATAAGTCTGTCACGTCCTGTCACATAACATAACGTTTTGCCGGTGTGAATTGGCTTTTATAATGAACGAATAAAGTACTACTTTGTCTCCCGTGTGAGACAAAATAACCCCATAAGAATAACATTGACAATCTGGCAACACAGTGCAGTGGAAAACTTATAACGCTGTAACTAAGTATCTGATACTTCGTTGTAATTAACGTTCCAAATTCCCAGGTTAGTTATTACGCATTACGTGACCAAAATGTACAGCGATTGTGAATACTTATCAACACAATATTTAATAGGGGGGGAGGGGGTTTCGGGGGTGTAAAAAATACATTTAACTTTTAGATATTATTTGTTCAGCCTCCTTCTAATACATCCATAAGACTCTTGGCATATTGCAATCCCAATCTAATCATAAATCAAAGTAAAAAGTTGTGTTACCGTTAGACTGTACATCTGTAGCATTGACAAGCGTCAGGTTTTGTTCGAGTAAGTACTAAGCTAAGGCAATATACGCAAGAATATAATGATTCACTTGCAATGATAAGTAATAGTGTAGGTAGGCTAAGTGATAACGGTAATAATAATCAACGAATATAGGCTAAGATATTTTGAAGGAAAAAGTAGAATCCTGGTAATTTTTAAAAAAGTTTCTGATTACGGTACTTGTGATTAATTCACAGAGAAGTAACTAATACCATTGATTATAATCAATGCTAATACTTCTCGATTGCTTTCGGTGGCAATCGAGAATCAGAGGTATGTACGGTACGTTTTATTTTCGGTACTTTTCCTTTAGTATGACCACACTCTCAAAATAAATGTACTGGCATATTTGTTTAGTTATCTATAAAACGATATTAAAGTTTCTAAGATGAAAACCCTCTGACTCAAGCTTGTCTGTTTTGTTAAGCTCGTCTGTTTTGTAGGTCCTCCAAAAGTATAGTATAGTATAAGGGTTATACTATAATGACTATACGGTAACTAGCTTTATTAGGTTAATCTTCTGGTGTAGGCCTATAATTTGTGAGTGTAAGGTTTTCTTGGCCTAAGTAAATTTAAGTTGATGTTGGCGGCCGTATTGGATTTACGCTTCATAAAAACCAATGTTGAACGGAATGAGTGATATCTCATTCATTTATTACGAAAAAATATTATTCATATCTCAAATTAAAGATCTTGTACATTTATATTTTTTCTTGTGAGCTAAGTTTTTCATGAACACATTGGCTACCGACGTTCCCACATACGCGACGCAATTTAAAAAAAAAACTTAAAATAGACCAGCACTGGACGCAGTTGGTTTTCACTGCAGCTTGTACTGAATCCAGCGGACCGATGACACGTATGTATGTAACTGTTACTCTGTTGGTAATTAGCTTGGCACGCTCATTCAGTGCACCAGATTGCTTTAGAACTTACATATTGGTCTATGGGAATATATTACAATTATGCAGGACACTTGGCCTCTGGGTTGGAAGTTCAGTTTTTTTTATATGGATTTTTAAAGTTGTCAATATGTTGCTGTTTCAGTTTGCAGCCCTGTAATTTGACAGTTAGCTGTAATTTGGTTTGTTGACACAACCCAACTGTGCTGTGTGGCTATAACAGTATAAAAGCTGATTATTTATCCTAAATTGTTAAATGTTTTGCCGCATATCGCTCTCCCGAGTCGATTTAACCAATACAAACTTTGTAGACCCAAGCTTATCATTATGCAACTTCTTTTACGCACTCAATGTGTCAAAGCTCACAAACCATTCCCTAACGCTCTCGTAACAATGATTTTACACATTTGATGAAAAAATAAGGTACTTTTCCTTTAGCTCGACCACACCCCAGTTACAGCACGTTGTGGAGGCTAGGCTGGTCTAGGTTACTGTATTTGTAAAGAACAGTATTTTCTCTATTAACATCATCTTTCTGGTTGCGATAAGACTCCCTGCCACCCTTCCTGTCCCCCTGTAACTGGACCTAGGTCGCACGGAAACTTACTAACCAGTGCGTTGTGGTGTCATGTATATACTCAATTTTGTTCATTTCACTTGACAGTTTACTGCGTACTGAGTTATAAATGACAGGTTCCTAATCAAAGTGCCCAATAGAAATGCAAAAACCCTAAAGGGAAAAGTTAAATAAACAACATATATATATAGAATCAGGAAGTACTATTATTTCAGACTTTTGGAGGACCTACAAAACAGACGTGCTTAACAAAACAGACGAGCTTGAGTCAGAGGGTTTTCATCTTAGAAACTTTAATATCGTTTTATAGATAACTAAACAAATATGCCAGTACATTTATTTTGAGAGTGTGGTCATACTAAAGGAAAAGTACCGAAAATAAAACGTACCGTACATACCTCTGATTCTCGATTGCCACCGAAAGCAATCGAGAAGTATTAGCATTGATTATAATCAATGGTATTAGTTACTTCTATGTGAATTAATCACAAGTACAGTAGAACCTCGATAACACGACTCTCAAGGGGATCTCTAAAATAGTCTTCTTATCGAGGTGCACTTGTAATTGAGGGTCGTGCTATCAAGGTGGTTTTCACAACAAGACGTGTTATCGAGGTCACCGACTTTTTGCTATACCAAGCAAATTTTTTATGAAACATTTCTTATAATTTGTCTTTTAAGTAGAAAATTACTGTATAAATCAGTCATACATAAAAAAACACACGTACAAGTAAAACAAAATTCTTTTTACTCTAATTACAGTAGCAAAATTACAATTACAGTAATTAAAACAAGTATTAAAATTGATTGAAGAATAATAGGCCTAGTAAAGTTTATAATTAGGCTGCAATATTCATTTTACAAAATTCATGTTACCGTGAATTGTTCATTGTAGGCCTACTACTGTGATAAGTTTTCTTACTCAATATAATACTACGCAGAACTTACGGCAGTAAGAAAAAAAATCAACCGACTCAGTTCACAAAAGTATTGCGTTAATAAGCTCAAAATACAGTACCTTAACGTATTGTGAAATACTGATATGACCCGTGATAGACAAGGAAAGGCTGGAATGGGAAGGGGGTGGGGAAGGGGTTTTCCTGTTGAGACCTGAGCCCAAGACTTTGTTTACTTCAAAACATCCGTTCTAACCGTGGGAACTATGCGTGAGAAGGGTTTAGTCGTGCTATAAAGGTTCCGTAACGCAAAACGGCGCGCTATTGAGGTTAGAGTCGTGTAATAAAGGTTCACTTACCCAAAGAAGCGTGTTATTGAGGTGGGTGTCGTGCTATAGAGGTTCAGTTATTTGAAAAGACGCGCTATAGAGGTTTATTTATTAGTAATATAAAATTACAAAAAGACGTGCTATCGAGGTATTTATTTGAAAATGAGTCGTGTTATAGAGGTATTTATAACATTGAGCGTTATGGGAGATTGACGGGGATTAGAAAATCAGACTCATTATCGAGGTTTTTGTCTTATCGAGGGTCGTCGTAGCGAGGTTCTACTGTACCGTAATCAGAAACTTTTTTAAAAATTACCAGGATCCTACTTTTCCTTCAAAATATCTTAGCCTATATTCGTTGATTATTATTACCGTTATTACTTAGCCTATCTACACTATTACTTATCATTGCAAGTGAATCATTATATTCTTGCGTATATTGCCTTAGCTTAGTACTTACTCGAACAAAACCTGACGCTTGTCAATGCTACAGATGTACAGTCTAACGGTAACACAACTTTTTATTTGATTTATGATTAGATTGGGATTGCAATATGCCAAGAGTCTTATGGATGTATTAGAAGGAGGCTGAACAAATAATATCTAAAAGTTAAATGTATTGACCTAGGCCCAAGTAATATTTTAATTTTACCTCCTAATCTTTGATGAGCTGTCAGTTACGTGTGTCCATTTCCCATAGGTCTCAAGTCTGGTTGGGAGTTGGGTTCCCACTCTCACTTTGCAGCGCAGGCAGTCTCTTTTCAATCTTGGTTGGCAGAAACATGAAAACAATTAGGAATTATCAATTAAAATAAACTAGTCATTTAAAAATGACTTACCGGTAAACAAATTATAACGAAAGCTCACTAACTAGTTTAAATCCAATGATACTGATGTTTCAGTTACGGATGTACTATTTACTGAGTACTTTGAGTACTTTGAGTACTGAGTATACTGAGTACTTTGAACTGCCTGCTGCACTGACAGAAAAACACCGATATTGGAGTAAAGAAACTCAAATATCCCAATAGAAGGTTAACCTTTAAGCATTTACATATATAACGGGTACTAAATCACACTGCTCTAAAACATTTAATAAACAACCAATAGTTATCTATTTCACATAAATATTCTTGGTGAAATCAAAATAATATTACTTGACAGTAAGATATTACAGGCTGATGTGTTCTCTCATGATTCCCACATTATTCTTAATGGAGTACCTGATATTATTTATATAATACTTATACATTATTTATCATTAACTTAATAATACTCAAACATTTTTTATCATAACCTTAAGTTAAGCTAGGTTTACACTAGCATGTAGCAGTGGCGCCACTTTTACTGGCTTCAAAGTGGCGCCGAAAATGTACCGTGTAAACCCTAAATGACGCGCCATTTTTAGTGGAGAGGTGCAGTGGCGTGCCATCGGGAGTGACGCCACTAATATATGTTCCTACATATATTAGTGGCGCCACTAGCGGGTGACGCGCCATCTGTACTGACGCGTCACTTCCAGTGGCCCGTGTAAACCACAACGCCAGTGCTAGTGACGGACGTCTAGCTCCCGTGTCACTTGTTTACCTAGCCGGATCTCTGTAGAAACGTGTTTTTTCTGTGCTTAGTGTAGACATCTTTGTAAAAGTTGATATAACAAATTAAATTCAAAGAAGTGAAGTGTGTTGTTACGGTGTCATGGAAGAAACAGAAGCTGGACAGGTGATGGAGGGACTGATTAGTGATGAAGTCGATTGTAGTCAGAGAGAATACACAGTGTTAGGAATAAAAGGTAATCACAGACAACAACTACAAAATAAAACCAATCATTTCTGTGCAAAACATCGAGTGTCTCCATGAGAACTACGCCATTAACAGTGGCATGGCTAGAACACTCACTTTTGTGTGTAAACCGCTAGTGGCATGACACTAAAACTGGCGCGATTTAGTGGCGCCACTGCTACATGCTAGTGTAAACCTAGCTTTACCTAGCCGAACCGCTTAAGCATGGTGTACAATTGTACATCCACCACTTGAATCTCTCCTTTTAAAGTATGCTGTGGCACAGAGGCTTTGTTGGGTTACTGATAATAAAACCATTAACTTATAAACTATACATGGTCTATACCATTGCTTCTACCAAGTTGACTGCTGTACTTGAGCAGTCGTTGAAACAATGTTAATAATCAGCTGAATAACAGGAATGTGAATTAATACAGTACCTACGACATTGTTAGTTTGGTCATATTTCAACATAAGTTAATTATCCTAGTATTGATTCTATACATAACAATGTGTGGGTTAAAATAAGTTATTCCTTTGAAAAAATAGTCCTACAAAATATTAGTTTACTTTAAAAATCACTAAATTGGTATACAATATACATCCCGACTCGTATCCGGTGGGACGCGAAACAAATGATTCCGAAGTCGGGACAGTCCCGGGATGGCTGGCAATCCTACACCTCACGTGCATACATTTAAAACAACTCCCAAAATACTCTAGGCATAATTTATGTGAATCTGTAATTAGGCCTACTGATAACGTTGAATGTATGTACTTATTAGGCTACTGTATATAAACACTTATAAATACAACAATTTATCAAGGTGAGAAACATTTTTTTCAGCTGTAGAAAACAATTACTGTGTGCAAGATATAAACTGAACAAATAAATCCACAAATTTGAGGGAAATTACCTTCACTTGTCATACAAAAACTGCATATTAGGAACAAATTACAGTACGGTATGGTAACAAATCATAACATTTTTGGATTTAATGTCTAAGCATGATGAAACATGGAAATCTAGTAAAATTGGTGGCTACCAAATGAAAAAATACTTAAAACCGGTAAATACTTAATGCCTATTTCGAAAATTTTAAATTTTCTTGACAGTTTTCATGAAACTGGCTTTAAACTATTGATATCATTAATTTAAGAGGACATGCTTACAAGAAAAGCTTTTTCTAGAAAATACAGCAATCGAAAAATGCACAATGACCTTCCAATCTTATTTAGGGTGTTTAGAGTAATTACATAAAGTGTAAATTTAATGTGGAGTTGCCCTTCAACATTTAATTTAATTTCACGATGCGTTTCTCTTGCTTGTAGGCTAACTACCCTACATTGCCAATTTGTTTTTATTTGTTTCTCTTTATTTGCTACATAAGTTAATTCACCATTCTTTATTTAATTAAAAGGGTCTTTCAGGAATGTGATGAGACCTATCATTAGTTATAAGCCTAGGTATCTAGTTTTGTTACGAGCCTATTACCATTTGAACCTGATTATGAATCATCTTTTCTTAGCCTAATGGAATATTTCCAAGTAAGTTTACGAGTCATCAGACAGTTGTATTAAATTTTAACCAGTTTCATTATTTTCAATAGGACTAAACTTAAATTTCTAAATAGATCTAGGCTTAATAAAACAAGACACACACAAAATAAAATCCATATTTACAAAATCCATAGAAGAATTTTTAAAATATTAGGCTTATGGCTATATCCTCTTTATTTTTTTATAAATAATCTTTAAGTACTATAAGTTAGGCCTTTTTAAGACTGTATATGGATAACTGAAGGAACTCAAACTTTTATAATAGTGATATGAACATACATGTTATATTCTATTTAAAGTAGCTTAAGGATTGAGAAATCCCTGCTTTGCGTTTACTATAAAAATAAAAAATTGTCCTTGACTTTTATAAAATAGTAAGCATTTTCCCTGACTTTTGATATTTTTCCAACTTTTTCCCTGACATTCCCCATAGACGCCTTTAAAGAAGGCCGCGGCGTAGTAGAATTGGCAGCGCCGCAAGAGGAGTTACCATGCGCCTTGCCACCCATATACTAGAATGGAGGAATCAAGACGCTGCCATCTAAAATCGTTAATTTTTACTCTTCAAGTTAGAAAATACCGTTCTATATTCTGTTCCTCATTTACTGTGCAGAATGGAACGCCAATAAGCAATGTATTTCAAATGGCAATTCAAATTCTAGTAGTCAGCCTGAAAGTATTTACATGAGCACCTTCAACCTGGTCGGGGGACAGTTAATACAACCCACATAACAACACCAACGGTGCACTCAGCTCAGATAGTAACATGGCATTTTCCATATACCTGTACTGCACAGTGAACGTGCAACACAGTTTAGTGATGTTTATCGTTTTGCTAACGAGTATCTTACCCTGTTGCGAGCCCAACAGAGTCCATATTTAAACTTAGAGTAAAATTAAGCATGTTTATAGTCAGTGTTGCTGGGTTTTACAAGTACAGTACTGTACTATGCCTACTTAGGCATATTAATACTATAATGCCTAGCACAGTTAATTCAGGAATGTTCTAGGAATTTACATCACTTTTTAAAATTACCCCGTTGCAACAAACCCACCCACTTATTGGATTTAAAGCTAAGTTATGTAATACGCTCAACATTTGTTTACTAAAGAGTTGTATAGGCTAAAACTCCCTAATGTTATTAGGGCTAAATTTCTTTTTGCCCTAATTTGCATTTTTTAAAGTTGTTAATCCATAACAATGGTAAGTTATGTTTTTTATTAGTTTAGAAAGGAATTAATAACAATACTTTTATCATTAGTTTTGTTCTATAAATAACAATATTTAAGACAGCTTAGCACCATTTACTAAGTGATGATACCGTAAGTAAAGTATTATTTAAAACAACATAACTTACCTATATTAAACAAGATTAAAACGACATACAGCAGTTTATTTAAAGACAAAGCGAAGTTAAAATAACAAGTATAAATACAACTAATGGGAAACTGTCTGTATAAAGTATTAAAATGGGTTTTGCACTTTTGTCTTCCAAAGACATACAGTAATTGTGTGCCTCTTATTACATTTTTCACTGTTAATTTTTAATTCAAGCAGTTTATCAACAGAATTTATTTAACACATTAATTTAAAAATGTATTCATAGGGGCATCTTAAATGATAAGTTAATCTGACCATGATATGCAGATATCTTTAAAACCTAACAGAAGTACGTGATTGATGTAGACCTATTGTTTAGTTTACTGCGAATTTGTATGTTTAATATTATTTTTCGGTTGTTGTATACTTTATTAAAAATCCCTAACGCCCTATTTTATTTGTTCCCCCCAACAAAATAAACTACATAAGTTAGGATGCACTATTCGACTAGCGGCTTATGGTCTTTTTGCCGGCAGAGACTTCTCTGCTCTGTGAGATTGCGGCATGGCGTTGCCAGTTCAAACGCCGCGGCCTTCTTTAAAGGCGGCTAATGCTTTCCCTGACCTTTTTCAAATTCCCTGACTTTCCAGAAAGTGTGAACCATGGCATGTTTATTACAAACAGTAAAGCCTAGGTCTATTCATTGTGTTTAAAATTAACTTTTGGTCATGGTGAGTTTGTAATTAATTTAATCTGGATAAGTTTATAATTTTTTTCAATCAGTAATGGAAAATGTCAATAAACATTTCTTAAACGAGTACCACGACCTACTAGCATCCTGACTAGCTATACTAATACTAAATTTAAGATTTGAAACCCAAAAGCTTATACCAGTTGATCCACAGAATAACAGTTAGGCCTACCTCAGGAAAAAAGTAGATTAAGACTTTTGGGAGCATAAAATTTAACGTAAGCCAACAATAAAGAACAATTCGTTATGTACCTAGGACCTTACAGACGATATATTGTTAAACTATTTATCGATATAATATAGGATAATAACTTACATAACAAGTATTAACCTACCTTTTCACACAGAACAATCTTCATTTAATTTAGTCTTCATAATCAACTTGCACATCAACTTGCTTAATATAGGTAAATGTAAGATAAACATGCCGAGCACAGAAAAGGACTGCGACAGCAGACAGGCAAACATCAAGTCAAATATTAAGTTTTATTTTCAAGCGAGATGATCTTGGAGTACTTGGAGTACAATATGAAGCGATTGGTCTTATTGATTTTCTCTTCTCCATAGAGTTCAAAACTTCAAAACATTAGGAAAAATACTGTCAAAATCAACCAGCATATAATAAAATAACCTTAAATAACAATACTGATCTGTTATGGAGTATATCTCTTTCAGTCACTGCGTTGCAAAATATCCTATAAGCTCGATCAACTTAACTAAAGTTTCTATTTATATACAGTAGCCGCCTATATGAGGGCATTTAAATTTATAACCGTATATAAACGTAAACATGCTTTTCAAGTGGCTCTTGATCAACTAAACAAGCGTCTGATCAACTTAGAGTTTCTGTTCAACATGCCACGTTAAAATATCTGTGTATGTTCAACATGGGAACTAAAAACAGATCTATATATATATATATATATATATATATATATACGTGTGTGTGTCCGTAGGCACGATAACTTTCGTAAAAATAGTCCGATCTTGATGAAATTTGGTTTAAACGTGTAAGGCAGCATCTATTTTCATGAGTTCGAGAACCAGACAGGTCGCCCTATTTTAAGGTTTTTTTTTTTGGGGGGGGAAGGGGTTTGTACCCGAAAAATAGGTTTTTTGATCTTTTTACATTTAATTATTTTTAAACCAAAATTTTGGTTTAAACCATTAAATTCAGCTTAAAAAAATAAACAATTTGGTATTTTGACCATCGCTTTACGTCAATTGGTTACCGAGATATTGAATGTCCTAAATACAGTACGTTGTCCGATGTTAATCTTGTGGAGAAAAGTACAAATTTTATATATTGCTTAATAATGAACATATATTAATGAAACTTGGTATATGGCTTTATATGGTTGAGGATAACTGATATTTCCATACAAACCCCATTTTTTATGGTCCCCATGGCAGCAAACCTGCGTATTCATCAGCTATAATGTTATTCTTATGGAGAATAAGAAACATGTGATATCTTGGTGGTTTATGAATATTAAACTTGGAATGTTGCTTCTTCTAGTGGGGATCCATTGGTATTTAAATAAAAAACCCGATTTTTTGGTCCTTGATGCAGCAAACTTGCATACTCCGTCCTGACATTTTTCTTGTGGAGAATAAATAATACCCCCGTAGCAGTAAACCTGCATACTAAGCGAATTTACAATGCATATATATGCATTGTAATACCATATAAAGCCACATACCAAGTTTCATCAATATACAATCATAAATAAACGATTTATTACATTTTAATTATTCTCCATAAGAATTTCATGGCAGTTGAGTACGCAGGTTTGCTGCAACAAGGAACAAAAAAAATGGGCGTTTAGGCAAATATCAATATAACTCAACTAGGTGAAATCATATAAAAGGTTTTATTAATTTATGTTCATAATTAAGGGAGACAGAGCATTTTAACTTTTCTCCATAAGAATAACATGGGGACTGAGTACGCAGGTTTGCTGCTACGGGAACCTTAAACCAAAGTGTTTAGCACTTTGAATATCTCAGTAACCGATTGACGTAGAGGAATGATCAAAATACCAAATTGTGTGTTTTTTAAACTAAATCCAATGGTGAAAACTAAAATTTGACTATTTCGAAATCTATATGTAAAAAGTTCAAAAAACCCGTTTTTGGGGTATAAAACCCCCCCAAAACACCCCTTTAGATAAAGCGAAATGGCTGGTTTTCGAACTTAAAGTCATAAATGTATAACAAACCTCTTTAGCCTATATTTTAATTTACCTAACCTTGCTTTACATAACTGTAGCCTAGATACTCAAATGATTAATCCAAAAATACAATTACATCAAAGTTAAATTTATTCAAGAAAACAATTGAAAATAGTGAACAAAATTACAGTTAGGGCCTATTGAGTTATAGTTACAAATTATTTTTACAAATGTATGCTCCGACTCTCAAATGTAGGCTATGATGACTCTTAATCTCAAGGGCGGTTCTTTGCCATGGCACATAAAAAAAATCATAATTATCAAAATTTTAAATAACCTTGAATAAAATATCTAATAAAACAAAATTGAGTTTCCTTTTTTAGCGGCAGCTACCAAACAAAGAGCTTTGCTGAGATGGATTTAACTTAGTATTTCCTCATGTTGAAATCTAATTTTCAAAAGTCTTTTCTCTTGTTTCAAAAGTTCTCTGGTTTAAATTTGGAAAATTTAGATAAATACAATTAAATTAAAGATAGTTTGCAAATAATTTAGATTACAATTTAAAAGATTCAAATGGATTAAAATATGATTATTTGGTTCAATATATGTCTCTCTTCTTCAGCTTCCCATTTCACCACCACTTTAGATATGAATTTTTTTCACTTCCTTTTCACACAAGAATAACCACTGAATGACCACTCTAGATCTTATTCACTGCTATCAATTTTTCCATACTTGTGTCATACTATATGTAAACCATTTGGTAGCTGTTAATATCACGTTAATAGTAAAATAAATCAATAAAAAAAAACACTATTTAATTTTAATATATGTTACATTTCATATAAAAAAATTATCAAGTTGTGAGAGAAAATATTCACTTACAGAGTTTATATGCATGATATAATTACAATTGTTATTTTCTTGACTTTACATTAAGTAACCTCAAATTAACTTATGATTTCTTTTATACTATTACTTAAGATTCAAAAGTATTATACAAATCATATACATTATAAAAATACTCAGAGAAATGACCAAAATGTGCTACAATATCATACCTCTATGGCCTCTTTAAGTTGTACATCCTATCCTCACTCTATTGCCTTCTGAATTGGCTCTGGCTGTCAGTTCAGTTTGAGAAAACATTTCACTTAAAACAGTCCCTAACCTAATATATTATTTTAGCATTTCCATTTCATTTCAAGCTTTAAATAAATAGGCCAATCTGTACCATTTGGGTTATTAACTTCTTCCCTACTTATTAGAAACTGTTTTTATACTACACTGTCTTTTTAGTTTGTTGGAAATATAATTTGGCTAGTATGAAAGGCTAAATTTGGTTCTGACAGATTGATTAGATGGGTAGTCCTAGCTTGTTATGAAATACTTAATGATATGTAGGCTATTTGTTTCTTAAAAAAAATACAATTACATAAATTCTAAGGTTAGTACCCCTAAACTGTTTAACATTTTGAAAAGAATAACTTAAGGTAGGTACAATTTAAGTTAGGGCCTAAGTTTAGAAGCAGGTTTGTACATAGATTTTGCATAAAGTTGTTTCAATTGTGTAGGCTAATTAGAAGTAAATACTTAAAAACATGTAGGCTATGTATGTACTGTTATAAATGTTGGTTTACACGTTTATACCAAATTTCATCAAAATCGGACCTTTTTTACGAGAGTTATCGCACCCACGGACGTATATATATATATATATATATATATATATATATATATATATACAGATAATTTATTTAAAAATTAACATCTTTTCACCAATGTGAATTGCCTCAAGACAAAGAATACTTGTACAAAAATTTTGGTATTTAAATTTGGTTGTATAGATGATTTTTTAATATACTAATTGAGTATTTTACTGCAGTCTGAGCAACTAATGTCAAAATTTTGTTATCTAATTTAAATCTTCTCCACATTTCCTGAACAAAACTTGGAATTGTTCCTCTTGCACCAATTAAAATACCAATGACCTCAAAGTTTCTTATGTTGTACTTTTCATTGAAATATATATATATACACAGTTACAAACAAATGGTGTTTTTGGGGTCTGGGGACCTCAAAACGAAAAGTTATCATGGTCCCGGGCCTAGGTCTTACCATGCCGACTAGGGTAATAGCTTCTTCCCTATAGGGGAAATTCGCTAATATGTCGTATCTCGCTTATTTATGAATATGCTTCGATGAAAGTTGGTAAGTGGCTTCATGACTTAGTGAAGTACCATTTGAAATTCGCTGAGTATGCAGGTTTGCTGCAACGGGGGTATTTATGAATTATTTGCGGGGGGCGAAGCCTGCGGGCAACAGCTAGTATTTGTAAAGGTTGTAATGTAACGAATGTAATATTGACAGAAGATGCGAAAATGAAGAATTTACATACTTATATAGGAGAAAATAAAAACACATGGATTGCAGTAGACGATGAGCCTCATTGTTTTTCAACTGTACAAGTGCACTATACTTGTTTTTGCTGAAAATAAAGTTCTGATTTATTTTTTTACAATATCACACATTTTTATTTGGGAAACAATGCATTGGCATGCTGTTGCACGAATCTAGTGAAAAGCTTTGGATTTTATTGATAATATATTTTTTACAATGTTACATTATTAAAACAAGCAACACAGAGCTGGATTTGAAACTAAGCACTCCCGATGTTCATCTCTTATTCTCCGATAATCCTTTTATTCACGGCGTCACATCAAGCGTTTTACGATTTTACCTAAAGGATGAACATATTAAAGAGCTATTAGAGCAGATTGATGTTTTTGCTACAGCGCTTCTTAACAACCATAAACATGCTTTTGATTTCTCGTTTTGACGCAATGAATACAAGGATTAACAGAGGCTAGAAAAGATAAGGTTGACATCTGAGCTTAAGCTGTTTCTGTCATTTTTGAAAACAAGCCTTTGCATGAAAACCACATCATGCATAGAACAAACTTCATAGAACAAACTTTGGGGTTTTATCTTATTGTGATGCAAAAGTCACTTAAAGGTTTGTATACATTTGTATAATATTAATTGTTTTATGTTAACATGATTTAACGAATAATTCTGGTTGTTTATTTACACTGTAAAATTCATAGTTATAGTTTCGTTTAGGAAAGTAAACCATTTAATATTTAAGCCTGAATACATGTGTCGCACTCAAAACCAAAATGGCGTTAGAAGATATATACTTGCATTCAGCCAGTATAGTGCCACATGCCGTATACTGCGTTGTTACACATTTGATTTTCGTAATATAAATTGGTTTTAATCTTATAGCTCGAATATTTTTAATTTTACAAGTTACGATTACGAGTACGTTTAAAAAAAATTAAAATACTGCAACAATTGTATCATTTTTAATAACTGGAAAACAAAACCAAGTAGAACTTAATTAAAATTATTTATGTGATAAACGGTAGTTTAAATTACTAGTCCCAATACACTAGCGACTTGTATCATTTCATGTCACATAAACGGGATATAAAACTACTACTTAAGTTCCGACATGATATACAGTTGTTTGTAAAAATGCCATTTTATATTGTTCTTTTACGACTTTTTGACCTTAGGGCCAGAGGTGTTAACTAATGCTTTCAGTGTTTCTCGTACACTCAGTTTAATTTGTGTTCATAGGCACGTTTTCATAACTCCAAGATATAGCAATCTTTAACCAAAGGCAAAATTGTGTTTATTTAAATTATACTACGTGTACATATTTGTTTTGTTTTATTAGTTGTCAAATACTATAAATGACATAATCACCCGGATAAAAACATTTGAATGTTGTCAGTATCATTGCATAAAACTGTATAATGAACATGTGTTTATGTATAGGAATTACCTGAGAAAAATAAAATATTTTCCGCAAGATAGAGGAATTTACAGTTTAGACAGAGAAAATTACAGCGTGAATGAAAAATAAGTTTATTCCATAAATAAATCTACAATGTAACAAATGCATTGCAATAATTGCATTGCAATAATTTTCTTGTATAGGCCTATTATAGGCCTATACAAGAAAATCAAAGTGTACAAATTTTCAATTTAATAAAACTAAAAAATACTCGTTTTTGTGTAGATATTAAAAATAATCTTGTACCTAGGAAACAGCAGACATAGGAAAATACCTCCGTAGCAGCAAACCTGCGTACTCAGCGAATTTACATTGTATATGTATGTATCTTAATACCACATAAAGCCACATACCAAGTTTCATCAATATACATTAATAAATAAACGATTTATCAAATTTTAATTATTCTCCATAAGAATAACATGGCGGCTGAGTATGCAGGTTTGCTGACACAAGGAACACAAAAAATGGGGGTTTATACAATTATCAATGTAACTCAAGTAGGTACAGCCACATACCAAATTTTATTAATTTATGTTCATAATTAAGGGAGATAACACATTAATTATTCTCCTTAAGAATAACATGAGGGCTGAGTGCGCAGGTTTGCTGCTACGGGAACTATCGGTCAACAAATGTTTCTTAGTGCAAATATCAATAGACCACAGCGATATGAATCAATATACCAAGTTTCATCAGGATAAGTTCACAAATAAGCGAGATATGCAATTTTTCTTATTCTCCATAAGAATAACTTTGGACAACGTACTGTGTTTAGCACTTTCAATATCTCTGTAACCATATGACGTAGAGAAATTATCAAAAGACCAAATTGTGCGTCTTTTTAAGCTGATTCCAATGGAAAAAAACTAAGATTAGATTTGTTCAAAAATTATATGTAAAAAACTCAAAAAACCATTTTTGGGGTACAAAAACCCCCAAAATACCCCTTTGGATAGATCTATCTGTCTGATTTTCGAACTTAAAGTCATAAATGCTGTTTTACACGTTTATAGTAAATTTCGTCAAAATCGGATTATTTTTACGTGAGTTATCGTGCTCATATCTACAGTTTTGAACGAATGGTGTTTTTGGCATCTGGGGACCTCAAAACGAAAAGTTATCATGGTCCGGGGCCTAGATCTTACCATGCCGACTACGGTAATAGCTTCTTCCCTATAGGGAAATTCGCTAATATAAATACCCCCGTTGCAGCAAACTTGCATACTCAGCGAATTAAGCTGATTCCAATGGAAAAAAATTCACTTTTTCAAAAAGTATGTGTAAAAACTCAAAAAAACCATTTTTGGGGTATAAAACCTCCCCAAAATACTCCTTCGGACAAGTCGATCTGTCTGGTTTTCGAACTTAAAGTCATAAATGCTGCTTTACACGTTTGTACCAAATTTCATCAAAATCGGACCTCTTTTACGAGAGTTATCGCACCCACGGACACACACACACACACACATATATATATATATATATACAGTTTCAAACGAATGGTGTTTTTGGGGTCTGGGGACCTCAAAACGAAAAGTTATCATGGTCCCGGGCCTAGGTCTTACCATGCCAACTACGGTAATAGCTTCTTACCTATAGGGGAAATTCGCTAAAATTGGATTTAAATTAAAATTACACGTAAAAACCCCAAAAAACACATTTTTGGGGTACAAAACCCCCCAAAACCTCCCTTCTGATGGTGCGATTCATCTGGTTTTCAAACTCGTTCAAATAAATGGTACTTTACACATTTGTACCAAATTTCATTAAGATCGGACCTTTTTTACGAGAGTTATCGTGCTTACGGACACATACATATATACATATATAAAAATTTGAACGAATGGTGTTTTTGGCATCTGGGGACTTCAAAATGAAAAGTTATCATGGTCTCGGGCTTAAGTCTTACCATGAGACCGACGGTAATAGCTTCTTCCCTATAGGGGAAATTCGCTAAAAGCAACTTAGAATTTTAAATTATTTATTCCAGTTATTTTTAGCGCATTTCCCATATAGAAAAGAAGCTATTACCGTAGTCGGCATGGTAAGATATAGGCCCGGGACCATGATAACTTTTCGTTTTGAGGTCCCCAGACCCAAAAAACACCATTCGTTCGAAACTGTTTACACGTTTATACCAAATTTCATCAAAATTGGATCATTTTTACGAGAGTTATCGTGCTCACGGACATATATATATATATATGTGTGTGTGTGTGTGTGTGTGTGTGTGTGTGTGTGTGTGTCCGTGAGCACGATAACTCTCGTAAAAATGATCAAATTTTGATGAAATTTGGCATAAACGTGTAAAGCAACATTTATGACTTTAAGTTCGAAAACCAGCCAGATCGCTCCATCCGAAAGGGTATTTTGGCGGGGTTTTGTACCCAAAAAATAGGTTTTTTGAATTTTTTACATACAATTTTTGAAATAGTAAAATCTTAGTTTTTACCATTGGATTCAGTTAAAAAAAAACACACAATTTGGTATTTTGATCATTCCTCTACGTCAGTTGGATACCGCGTTATTGAAAGTGCTAAACACAGTACGTTGTCTAATGTTATTCTTATGGAGGAAAAGAAAAATTTCATATCTGGTTTCGGCTTCATCTGGTTGGGGTCTATTGATATTTGCTAAAAAAAAATTGTTTGCCAGAGGCTCCTGTGGCAGCAAACCTGCGTACTCACCCCCCATGTTATTCTTATGGAGAATAATTAAATATTATGTCTCTCTTAATTATGAACATAAATGAATAAAAAATAGTATACGACTTCACCTTGTTGAGTTATATTGATAATAGCATAAACAAAATTATTGGGTTCCTTGTTGCAGCAAACCTGCGTACTCAGCCCCAATGTTATTCTTATGTAGAATAGTTAAAATTGCATACATCGGTTATTTGTCAATATATTTTTATAAAACTTGGTAAGTGGCTTTATGTGGTATTAAGACAATTATATTTTTATTGGAAATTCGCTCAGTATGCAGGTTTGCTGTGACGGGGGTATTTTTTTCTTGACGCTCTCTGAGAATATTATTTGTTTGTAATATGAAACTAATTGGTCATCCACAATTGCTTCTATCATCTATATATTAATACGCTGGGTTTTTTTTTCTTCACAGTCTAACTCGATTTAACAGTCAACTCAGTAACAGTCATAACTCACAGTCAGGCTGGACGGATTTTAACGTTTGAGGTGCCAAATGAAAGGTATTTTTACGTAAATTTGCCAATACGTCTCAGAATTTTAAGAAAAGGCGTCACTTAAACACAGTAAACTGCTGAATTTTCGGAAAAGTGGTGCTGTCTGAGGGCGGAAGTCTAAACTACGTATTGATTGAAAGTACGTTGTTATCATCCGTTTGAATATCAGATGTTTTGTTATGTTTGCTTACAACTGAAGAAACCTTTCGTTGGGTATAAACTTGCTCAGTAGTGGAGAAACCACAAAGAGAAGCCACTTCCGGCGCTTTTTTCCCATGTTATTCTTATGGGGAGCCGTTTTTGCACCGACACCAGCTCCCCCCTTACACAAGTTTCCTTGTTAGCCTGTACTAATGTCCAACCCTTGCCTATACTAAATATATTTTCCCAATCCCCATCCCTCCTCTATATTTTTTAAAATTAATTTTCAAATTCAGGCTAAAAAACTATCTTTAGTGTTTATGGTCCGATTTGTTTAAAACTTGGATATGTTATTGTCGTAGGCAAGTGTTTTAATAAATTACACTTACATTTCCCAAATTCACTATTACAGTCAAATTAAAAATTATTTTTGAAAAATACTATAGTGCCAATTGCCAACTTCTTTATTAAATGTCCGATTTGTCTGCAATTTGGATATGTTATTGTCCTAGGCAAGTGTTTTAATAAATTTCACATACATATCCCAAATTCACTATTACGGTCAAATTAAAAAATATTTTTGAAAAATACTGCCAATTGCCAACTTCTTTATTTACTGTCCGATTTATTTAAAATTTGGATATGTTATTGTCCTAGGCAAGTGTTTTAATAAATTCCACTTACATATCCCAAATTCACTATTACGGTCAAATTAAAAAATATTTTTGAAAAATACTGCCAATTGCCAACTTCTTTATTTACTGTCCGATTTGTTTAAAACTTGGATATGTTATTGTCGTAGGCAAGTGTTTTAATAAATTACACTTACATTTCCCAAATTCACTATTACAGTCAAATTAAAAATTATTTTTGAAAAATACTGCCAATTGCCAACTTCTTTATTTACTGTCCGATTTGTTTAAAATTTGGATATGTTATTGTTGTAGGCTAGTGTATATGCACCATCCACATTTTACAAATTCAATATTGCGGTTAAATTTTAAAAAAATTTGGAAAAATACTGCCAATTGGCAACTTCTTTATTTATAGTCTGATTTGTTTAAAATTTGGATATGTTATTGTCCTAGGCAAGTGTTTTAATAAATTCCACTTACATATCCCAAATTCACTATTACGGTCAAATTAAAAAATATTTTTGAAAAATACTGCCAATTGCCAACTTCTTTATTTACTGTCCGATTTGTTTAAAACTTGGATATGTTATTGTCGTAGGCAAGTGTTTTAATAAATTACACTTACATTTCCCAAATTCACTATTACAGTCAAATTAAAAATTATTTTTGAAAAATACTGCCAATTGCCAACTTCTTTATTTACTGTCCGATTTGTTTAAAATTTGGATATGTTATTGTTGTAGGCTAGTGTATATGCACCATCCACATTTTACAAATTCAATATTGCGGTTAAATTTTAAAAAAATTTGGAAAAATACTGCCAATTGGCAACTTCTTTATTTATGGTCTGATTTGTTTAAAATTTATATATGTCATTATTCTAGGCTAGTGTATATGTACACACCATCCACATTTGACAAATTAACTATAATGGTCAAATTAAAAAAATATTTTGAAAAATATACTAACAATTTCAAACTTCTTTATTTACTGTCTGATTTATTTTCGGATATGTTATAGCTCTTATATAGGTAACAAGACCACACTACCACACGTTCCATTACCCCCTACAATACAGTATTTTGTCTTTTTTGTTTGTTTATTTTGCTGTAATCCCAAAACTGACTTTGCTGTTTATTGTCCGATTTGCCTACACTTTGGATATTGTCCTAAGCATTTATAGTCTGATTTATTTTTGGATATGTTATAGCCCCCAACTATTATATCTAAAATTACAATATTATTTCCACCTATAATACAGTTGATGTGTTGTTTGTTTTGCCGCAACCTAAAAACTAACATTGGTATTTGTGTTTTTACAAAACTATATTTTGCGGTTGGATTAAAAAAAAAATAAATGCAAGCTTATTATATTTGCCACAAGCTTATTATATACATCCAGCTGTTATATTTGCCACATTTCCAATATTGTTGTGACCCTCTCAACTACCTCTCATTGTAATATAATAAGTAATATATATCCACAAAATATTTATGGTCAGAACTGCCTAAATTTTGGATATGTTTTAAGCCAATGCGATAACAAAAATAAATTTTTAAAACCCAAAACAACTAAACACAAAACACTAATCTTTCTTTGTGCTTGTTTGGAGTAGTCTTTATTTTATCCAACTTAATTTTAATTTTGTAGTTAAAATCAAACTTCCCACATTCTAGCTCCCTTTCCAGCCAGTGGTTGGAGACATAAGGGTTACGAATATTTTCAAACTGTACAATATATCTTTTTCTACCCCTATGTTGGACTTGTTTAATAGCGCTTATTAATAATTCCGCACCATATTCCAAATCCTCCAGTCTACTACATTCTTTAAATTTAACATTGCCTTTAATATCTTGCATCTCTATGTCTTCTTGTCCAACATCATCCCACTCATTGTTACGGAAACTTAGGTTTTCTATTTTTGGAAAGGAATTGCCATAAAATGTTGCGGTTCCGTTAGTGTTAAAGCTTGCAAGTGGCTCGTTGGTAGGTAGATAAATAATGTCCAAATCACCACTGTATGGCAACACGCTATAACCTTGCCTATTCTTATTTATCTCTATAAATACAGTTTTACAGACACCTTTAACATAGTATACACCCCTCCGTCCATCCTTTTCTGCCAACACTCCCACAAACTTGTTGTTTACTACAAACGCATACACTATATAATGTCCATAATGCTCTAGATCCTCCCAACGTCGCAGAAAGTAATCTTTTAATTTATCCTCTCTTTCCCTTCTTTCTTGTTTTTTAGCCAACTGTGCTTTGTATTCCTCTGCAACAGTATTTTCCACATATTCCAATTTACGCTTATTACTGTCAATGTCTTCTAATTCCAATTTCCTCTTTTTGGAACACCTCTCTAAGAAAGGCTTGGAAAGTGGCTCTATTTCTTTAATAGTGTATGGGTACAGTTTATTGGTCCGGCTTCTTAAAACGTAGGGAGTAAGGTTAGGACTTTCCACTAAGCCTAATTCTTCTAAATTGATGTGTTTAGGTATAGTGGAGAAAGGTGTATTTGATTTTGTAAAACATGTGCCCCCAGATTTGATGTAACACTTATGCTTTACACTTATGACATCAGGAAACTCCTCTATTACCTCTACATAGTTAGTTGGTAAACAGTTAAAGCTAAATGCAGATAGAGCATACTTTATTAACTTTTCCCTTTGTGTACTATCTTTTGGCAGTTTTAGTTGTACTCCAGTTATCTTCTTCGTATTACTATTACCCCAATATGCGTATTGTAATAAATCGTTAAACACTAAACAACAACTGTTTTGTAATTGATTGGCAACTTTCACCCACATCTTATGCAGAGGTACAGCATAGAATGGAGCATTTTGAAAGTACCGTTTGTTGTCTTCTATTAGACTTAAACAATCTCTTAAAGGTTCAAACCCTTTACCAAAACCTCTACAATAGTTATAGATTGTTGCCTCTAACCTTGTTATTCCATTCTCTCTAGCTAGTTTAGACGAGAACGTTTCTTTTAGTCTCGCATCTGGACAGTTTACAAAGTTTATTATATGGTTTCCTATACTTTTAACTACTCCAGGGCTTGTAATCTGGCATATAAATTTATTATATATTTTTACCCTGCTATTTACATTAAACCATGTTAAACAGTCTTTACTAACATTATCTACAATAACATTATATCCATTCTTGTACGCCCCTTGGTAGCAAAAGTTAAAGTTTTCTGTAAGATATTGGCACATTTCCTCTTTATTAAATATTCCAGCCAAATCTAGTGTTATATCGAAATCCATAAGATAGTACATTTCTTTTTCCAGATCTTGCAGTATCTTTGGAAGGTCTTCCAACAAATCCTTAATTTTAACATTTGCAAGCTCTATTTTATAGGGAATTGCTATAGGATCATCATACTTTTGTTTAATTTGGTCAATATCTTTCTTTATTATTTGTAACACACCCTCGCTTTGGACCCCAGAGGACCTCTCCAAGGAGAATGGTAGTTTGGCCACAACACCATGTCGAGCTAAAGAGAACTTTTTAAATATTCCTCGTAAGTAGCTATTAAACGAGCCACATATTTCCTTCTTAACTTTAAATTTATTCCGAACGTCCCCATCACAATCCGTAACATTGGTTATCTTAACTAACATTATGTTATCGCAAAACGCATCCGTTATAGATGTTAAGTTATTTAATTTTGGTTCGCCCTCGCAATAGTTTATATTACCTATGTCTGTAAGAAGGTTATTATTACGTAGATTTTCTAATAAAAACCATATACCGAATCTTTCGTTAGTAGGTTTAATACAATTTCCCAATAAATGGCTAACAGAGTACATTTCTTTTATACAAAAAAGTAGCGGAAACATGTAAACAGGACAGATATAATTACACTATAGGCATATAGAGGTTGTAAATATATGGATATTGTATATAAACATAGGCGAGCGGTAAGTGTAACATTTAAGTGGACACCCACATGCAAATATGGAATACCCACTATTAATATAATTCCAAATTCGACTAAATAAGTTTATAGTCTCAATATAATTAACATATTAACTAACGGTGCCATCCCGCATTAGTACCCAAATTGTCGAAATTCTATAATTCTATTCTTAGTCCTTGTATTAGGTTTTGTACTATTAAACCCAACACCCCGTGCAGTAGAGTAATATATGTATTTAATACAGATACGCACATTCTACAAGACCCATACATCTGTTGTATAAGCAGCAGAATAGACGTCTCATTGTGTTGTTGTAAAGTAAAACATAAATGTAAATTGTGCTGGATACAACCGGCCAGATATTAGACAGGAAATGTGTTGGAAGTGTATTGCCAAAGACAAACACCACATAGTGCAGCATGTAATCAATCCATTACTATTTAGACAAAGGTCAGTATTGGTACAACATCCGATATATTAGCCAAACCCACAATCAAACTTGGAAAACAAAGAGTAAAAAATTAATATTATAGTAACTGAAATAGTAAGAGTATAAGGACATAGTAATATTTAAAGTTTATAAAACAACACAAATGCAGAGACACAATAAATGACACACTCCAACACATTACGACACAGGCACAGATACTGGTTTACAGCCATTTAACACAACTTTACAGGTTCTGTCAACTGACACAAAAATAGTTTGTAAATTGTGTAAGAAATATATGTAATATAAACAAATTTAACACAATCATAACATTTTGAGGACACAATGTTTGGACTGGATTTGGCTAATATATCGGATGTTGTACCAATACTGACCTTTGTCTAAATAGTAATGGATTGATTACATGCTGCACTATGTGGTGTTTGTCTTTGGCAATACACTTCCAACACATTTCCTGTCTAATATCTGGCCGGTTGTATCCAGCACAATTTACATTTATGTTTTACTTTACAACAACACAATGAGACGTCTATTCTGCTGCTTATACAACAGATTTACAGGTCTTGTAGAATGTGCGTATCTGTATTAAATACATATATTACTCTACTGCACAGGATAAGAATGTAGGGTTTAATAGTACAAAACCTAATACAAGGACTAAGAATAGAATTATAGAATTTCGACAATTTGGGTACTAATGCGGGATGGCACCGTTAGTTAATATGTTAATTATATTGAGACTATAAACTTATTTAGCCGAATTTGGAATTATATTAATAGTGGGTATTCCATATTTGCATGTGGGTGTCCACTTAAATGTTACACTTACCGCTCGCCTATGTTTATATACAATATCCATATATTTACAACCTCTATATGCCTATAGTGTAATTATATCTGTCCTGTTTACATGTTTCCGCTACTTTTTTGTATAAAAGAAATGTACTCTGTTAGCCATTTATTGGGAAATTGTATTAAACCTACTAACGAAAGATTCGGTATATGGTTTTTATTAGAAAATCTACGTAATAATAACCTTCTTACAGACATAGGTAATATAAACTATTGCGAGGGCGAACCAAAATTAAATAACTTAACATCTATAACGGATGCGTTTTGCGATAACATAATGTTAGTTAAGATAACCAATGTTACGGATTGTGATGGGGACGTTCGGAATAAATTTAAAGTTAAGAAGGAAATATGTGGCTCGTTTAATAGCTACTTACGAGGAATATTTAAAAAGTTCTCTTTAGCTCGACATGGTGTTGTGGCCAAACTACCATTCTCCTTGGAGAGGTCCTCTGGGGTCCAAAGCGAGGGTGTGTTACAAATAATAAAGAAAGATATTGACCAAATTAAACAAAAGTATGATGATCCTATAGCAATTCCCTATAAAATAGAGCTTGCAAATGTTAAAATTAAGGATTTGTTGGAAGATCTTCCAAAGATACTGCAAGATCTGGAAAAAGAAATGTACTATCTTATGGATTTCGATATAACACTAGATTTGGCTGGAATATTTAATAAAGAGGAAATGTGCCAATATCTTACAGAAAACTTTAACTTTTGCTACCAAGGGCCGTACAAGAATGGATATAATGTTATTGTAGATAATGTTAGTAAAGATTGTTTAACATGGTTTAATGTAAATAGCAGGGTAAAAATATATAATAAATTTATATGCCAGATTACAAGTCCTGGAGTAATTAAAAGTATAGGAAACCATATAATAAACTTTGTAAACTGTCCAGATGCGAGACTAAAAGAAACGTTCTCGTCTAAACTAGCTAGAGAGAATGGAATAACAAGGTTAGAGGCAACAATCTATAACTATTGTAGAGGTTTTGGTAAAGGGTTTGAACCTTTAAGAGATTGTTTAAGTCTAATAGAAGACAACAAACGGTACTTTCAAAATGCTCCATTCTATGCTGTACCTCTGCATAAGATGTGGGTGAAAGTTGCCAATCAATTACAAAACAGTTGTTGTTTAGTGTTTAACGATTTATTACAATACGCATATTGGGGTAATAGTAATACGAAGAAGATAACTGGAGTACAACTAAAACTGCCAAAAGATAGTACACAAAGGGAAAAGTTAATAAAGTATGCTCTATCTGCATTTAGCTTTAACTGTTTACCAACTAACTATGTAGAGGTAATAGAGGAGTTTCCTGATGCCGTAAGTGTAAAGCATAAGTGTTACATCAAATCTGGGGGCACATGTTTTACAAAATCAAATACACCTTTCTCCACTATACCTAAACACATCAATTTAGAAGAATTAGGCTTAATGGAAAGTCCTAACCTTACTCCCTACGTTTTAAGAAGCCGGACCAATAAACTGTACCCATACACTATTAAAGAAATAGAGCCACTTTTCCAAGCCTTTCTTAGAGAGTTGTTCCAAAAAGAGGAAATTGGAATTAGAAGACATTGACAGTAATAAGCGTAAATTGGAATATGTGGAAAATACTGTTGCAGAGGAATACAAAGCACAGTTGGCTAAAGAACAAGAAAGAAGGGAAAGAGAGGATAAATTAAAAGATTACTTCCTGCGACGTTGGGAGGATCTAGAGCATTATGGACATTATATAGTGTAGTAAACAACATGTTTGTGGGAGTGTTGGCAGAAAAGGATGGACGGAGGGGTGTATACTATGTTAAAGGTGTCTGTAAAACTGTATTTATAGAGATAAATAAGAATAGGCAAGGTTATAGCGTGTTGCCATACAGTGGTGATTTGGACATTATTTATCTACCTACCAACGAGCCACTTGCAAGCTTTAACACTAACGGAACCGCAACATTTTATGGCAATTCCTTTCCAAAAATAGAAAACCTAAGTTTCCGTAACAATGAGTGGGATGATGTTGGACAAGAAGACATAGAGATGCAAGATATTAAAGGCAATGTTAAATTTAAAGAATGTAGTAGACTGGAGGATTTGGAATATGGTGCGGAATTATTAATAAGCGCTATTAAACAAGTCCAACATAGGGGTAGAAAAAGATATATTGTACAGTTTGAAAATATTCGTAACCCTTATGTCTCCAACCACTGGCTGGAAAGGGAGCTAGAATGTGGGAAGTTTGATTTTAACTACAAAATTAAAATTAAGTTGGATAAAATAAAGACTACTCCAAACAAGCACAAAGAAAGATTAGTGTTTTGTGTTTAGTTGTTTTGGGTTTTAAAAATTTATTTTTGTTATCGCATTGGCTTAAAACATATCCAAAATTTAGGCAGTTCTGACCATAAATATTTTGTGGATATATATTACTTATTATATTACAATGAGAGGTAGTTGAGAGGGTCACAACAATATTGGAAATGTGGCAAATATAACAGCTGGATGTATATAATAAGCTTGTGGCAAATATAATAAGCTTGCATTTATTTTTTTTTAAATCCAACCGCAAAATATAGTTTTGTAAAAACACAAATACCAATGTTAGTTTTTAGGTTGCGGCAAAACAAACAACACATCAACTGTATTATAGGTGGAAATAATATTGTAATTTTAGATATAATAGTTGGGGGCTATAACATATCCAAAAATAAATCAGACAATAAATGCTTAGGACAATATCCAAAGTGTAGGCAAATCGGACAATAAACAGCAAAGTCAGTTTTGGGATTACAGCAAAATAAACAAACAAAAAAGACAAAATACTGTATTGTAGGGGGTAATGGAACGTGTGGTAGTGTGGTCTTGTTACCTATATAAGAGCTATAACATATCCGAAAATAAATCAGACAGTAAATAAAGAAGTTTGAAATTGTTAGTATATTTTTCAAAATATTTTTTTAATTTGACCATTATAGTTAATTTGTCAAATGTGGATGGTGTGTACATATACACTAGCCTAGAATAATGACATATATAAATTTTAAACAAATCAGACCATAAATAAAGAAGTTGCCAATTGGCAGTATTTTTCCAAATTTTTTTAAAATTTAACCGCAATATTGAATTTGTAAAATGTGGATGGTGCATATACACTAGCCTACAACAATAACATATCCAAATTTTAAACAAATCGGACAGTAAATAAAGAAGTTGGCAATTGGCAGTATTTTTCAAAAATAATTTTTAATTTGACTGTAATAGTGAATTTGGGAAATGTAAGTGTAATTTATTAAAACACTTGCCTACGACAATAACATATCCAAGTTTTAAACAAATCGGACAGTAAATAAAGAAGTTGGCAATTGGCAGTATTTTTCAAAAATATTTTTTAATTTGACCGTAATAGTGAATTTGGGATATGTAAGTGGAATTTATTAAAACACTTGCCTAGGACAATAACATATCCAAATTTTAAATAAATCGGACAGTAAATAAAGAAGTTGGCAATTGGCAGTATTTTTCAAAAATATTTTTTAATTTGACCGTAATAGTGAATTTGGGATATGTATGTGAAATTTATTAAAACACTTGCCTAGGACAATAACATATCCAAATTGCAGACAAATCGGACATTTAATAAAGAAGTTGGCAATTGGCACTATAGTATTTTTCAAAAATAATTTTTAATTTGACTGTAATAGTGAATTTGGGAAATGTAAGTGTAATTTATTAAAACACTTGCCTACGACAATAACATATCCAAGTTTTAAACAAATCGGACCATAAACACTAAAGATAGTTTTTTAGCCTGAATTTGAAAATTAATTTTAAAAAATATAGAGGAGGGATGGGGATTGGGAAAATATATTTAGTATAGGCAAGGGTTGGACATTAGTACAGGCTAACAAGGAAACTTGTGTAAGGGGGGAGCTGGTGTCGGTGCAAAAACGGCTCCCCATAAGAATAACATGGGAAAAAAGCGCCGGAAGTGGCTTCTCTTTGTGGTTTCTCCACTACTTTGCTCGGATTCGAGCATCAGGGCAACTAGTTTTAGTAAATACGCTGGTTGATCGGAAAATGTTTTTATTGGCAATATTATTGCAATAGACGTGTGATGAAATTATTGATTGAATGACATTAGTGCTTTAATTACTATTTTAGGAAAATATAACATACAAAATAACTAATACATACATTTTTCCATTTATCTAGAAAAAGAGTAAAACACTCCTTTATAAAATATAAATTTACCTGCATAACTCGATCATGTGAAATGAGTTGCTATCACCTTGCAGCAATGTTAAAAGAGCCTACTGTTGGTTGACAGCCACTAATACAATTAACCCCGTAGCAGCGAACCTGCCTACTCAGCGAATTTCCAATGCATATATATATATATATATATATATATATATATATATATATGTATCTTAATACCACATAAAGCCACATACCAAGTTTCATCAATATACATTCATAAATAAACGATTTATGACATTTTAATTATTTTCCATAAGAATAACAAGGCGGCTGAGTATACAGGTTTGCTGAAGCAAAGAACACAAAAAATGGGTTTTTATACAAATATCAATACAACTCAACTAGGTAAAGCGAGATACCAAATTTTATTAATTTATGTTCATAATTAAGGGAGATAACACGTTACTTATTCTCCATAAGAATAACATGGGAGCTGAGAACGCAGGTTTGCTGCTACGGGAACTATCGGCCAACAAATGTTTTATAGTGCAAATATCAATAGAACACAACGACATAAAGCAATGTACCATGTTTTGTCAGGATAAGTTGATAAATAAGCGAGATATACAATTTCTCTTATTCTCCATAAGAATAACATCGGACAACGTACTGTGTTTAGCACTTTCAATATCTCTGTAACCAATTGACGTAGAGAAATGATAAAAACACCGAATTGTTCGTATTTTTAGTCAAATCCAATGGTGAAAAGTAAAATTGGATTTACTAAAATATATGATATGAAAAAAGCTCAAAAACCCATTTTTGGGATACAAAACCCCCCAAAATACCCATTTTGATAGAGCCATCTGGCTGGTTTTCAAAGTCAAAGTCACAAATGTAGCTTTACATGTTTGTGCCTCATTTCATCAAAATCGGACCAGTTTTACGAGAATTATCGCATCTAAAATGTATAAATTGGAACGAATAGTGTTTTTGGCATATGGGGACCTCAAAACAAAATGCTATCATGGGCTCGGGCTTAATTCTTGCCATGCCACCTACGGTAATAGCTTCGTCCCTAAAGGGGAAATTCGCTAAAATTAATGCACTTTAGGGTATGATTTGTTTTTTGTTGTTTTATTAAGTCTGGCTTATTCAATTTCTAATAATAGAAAATTTCTCATTTTAATAACTTACTTAAAGTAAACTTGGCAAGAAAAAGTATAATTAACCTTTTCATTGCTAACAAAACTTGTTAATTGTTTGTTGTAAAGCATTGTCAACATCACTAAGTCATCATTAGTATACCTAATGTGTTTGGTATTAAAATTCAGGCAATGTTTGGTCTAAAATGACGTAATAACTATTGAAAAAACTTAGTATACAGTTTTCTTTGTTATATTTAATTAAAGCAATAGTTTAAACAGATAAGAGAATGAAGACAACAACAGTAACTGTCATTAAAAGACGGCTAAGACAGTTAACCCCTAAAGAAGGGTTGTTATATAACTCCGCTCAGGGGGCTTTTACTCGATATAATTTACAGAAACACTTCTACTGTGATGAGAAACTTCAATCTAGATCTTAAATGGTTATTGCTTACGAAAAGTCTGTTTTATTTGTAAGTAATACTTCGTTCTCTGATATTCTCTTTCCTAGTAACGTTTGAAGCAAAATTATTTGTATACAAGATTTTAAATATTTGTTCTTTAGTTTTGAGTTACATTTTGATAAATCGATTGAAGTATAAAATATTGTTCATGGCCATAATTAGTATAATAATATCATATTTACTCATTTTTTGTAAAACAAACTACTGAACTTTAGTTTCAAAACCCTATCATTCAATTTTTGTCTGTTAATTGGGATATCACCTTTTTATAAATAAATGAATACACAATCGCATGATTACTTTTAGTTTACTATCTGTTTGTTTAATAAAAAACATCTTTGTGGAACCAAACTTGCTCGTACATTATATGATTGGGAATACTGAATGTGATATTTAGCCAACAAATATGTACATTGGTAAGCTTTATAGCCTACTAATTATTAATGGCTATTTAATCAGTAACCAGTTAAATGGTTACGCAATATCACTACATCATAGTGAAAATGATTAATTTAATCTGTTATATCAATTAATAATATTAAATTACAATAACGTATTGGACATTATGTTACATAGATGTTGGTAACTTGATTTATAAAATATATAATTCCCATGTGATGTCTATGAATCTATAGAAGTTCGACGACCATTAAACTCTGTTTAATAGAGACGTTGTTGTTGTTATTTGGCAATAGAACGTTTATGAAAGTTATTATTAAAACACGATACCTTTTTCAGAGACAAAACTATTTTGGGGCCGTTTTACACTTTTTTTAAATATTCAACAAACTATAAAATGAAAAATAATTAGTGTGGATATTACTGTTTTAAGCCTTAATTTTACTGTAAAATATAAAATGAAAAACTGAAAATGTCACCATGTAAGGGTCAGTGTTTGTTCTCGATAAAACCAGTAATGTTCACTCGGTGAGGCAACCCTATAAATTGGCCCTTGTCTGATAACAGACAATGTATCAGGGCTCGTTCACACCTCAGTGTAACATATAAGGTAGGATCAAGTCAGTTTTAAAATTCAAACTAAAAGATTAAAAATCAGGGTTAAAAGCACAAATATAAGTTACATGATAATTTACAAAACAACGAGCCCCCTACACACATGTATTTATTTACACGAATCAAAATAATGTACATCAAAATCAAAAAGACGTTCTTGAAATTTGCCGTCACTGTTTAGAGAAATCAATTTTCGTGACGCGACGTTTCATTATCTTAAATCTGATGCCAACTTCCGGTATGAAAAATACCTAAAACATAAGATAGCGAACAGAAAATTCCAACTAAACTGGAACTAAATCACACAACGTAGGTTAATCATAGCTATATATTATGATGGCCTCGTATGTTAGCTATGACAACAATCTGTTAGTGCTTACAGCAGAGAACTTTGAAAGCAGTCAGAACCTCAGGTCACACAACATCCACAAGCAAGTCCCACGGGCGACACAACACATAGCAACATCACATCGCGAGGGCTCGAGAGGGACATTCCCTAAGGTTAGGGATAACCTTTCTTAATTTTGAAACCGTACAATTAAAGTTGAAATAACATCATAAGGTTTTTATGACCATACTTAACACAGCTGTGAGTTGAAATAAAGATAATTTTAATTTTTTAGGGCAGTACAGATATATGGTAAATGTTACGTCAGTTAATTATTTTTTTAAGCTATTTTTGGTTATTGTGTTCAGCCTTGGACTTACATAACGAATATGGGAAATATCAATTTCAACCCATAAATTATTCTTGATGTTCTGGATTTTTGTTTTGTTTCGTGTTTATTAACAAAATATTGTCAATTATAACCCGTATACATATTAATGTTGTTGTTTTGAAAAAAACGTGAGGCTTTTATTTCCAAATTATTTACAGTATAATATTGTTTTCGTGTATAATAATAATAATAATAATAATAATAATATTTATTTGCCGAAAAACAATTATAAATTTTGTAGGCTTTTACAACAAAATATCTTAAGTCTAAAAAAATATTGCACCTTAAATTTTCTATTTTTTCATGTTATCTTATTTTTTAAATTTTTCGGTTCTTCTTTAAAAAATTCATCCAATGAAAATAAAGGATTGTTCATTAAAATTTCTTTTACTTTTCTTAATTCTGTTCTTCCAATTACTTCAATTTTGTGAATTTTTTTAATTTGATTTATGACTCTTCCCATCATGTATTGGGGTGAATTTTCATATGTAGTGGTTCTGTGGATTTGATGTTGAATGATGAATTGTTTTCTAAGGTGATAATTATGATTATGTTGTAATTCTTTTATTTCAATTCGTTCATTTACATATAATTTCAAAATTTCTATAATATAAAGTCCAAAAATTGTTATAATTTGAGTCTTTTCAAAGAGTTTCCGACTTGGCTCATCGTGTTTGGCATGCATAATAATTCTTATTGCTAGTTTTTGTAATTTAAAAATTTTCTTTTGGTTCTCCTTAGATGTGCCGAACCATACAGGGAGGCAGTATAGTAATATACTTTGAAAATAAGAGTAATAAACAATTTTTAGGTTTTCAAAATTGAAGCAATTTGCTAATACTCTCAGATTAAAGCAGACAGAGTTTAATTTGTTAATGATTTTATTTATTTGAGTATTCCAGTTTAAGTGGTTATCTAAAGTTATTCCTAATAAATTTATTTCAGAGACCTCAGAATTTTTTTCATTTTCTAATTCGATATTTAATAATTTGTCTTTAGATTTTTTAAACTGGAAGTGAAGAATATTCGTCTTGGATTTATTCAATAATAGACCATTTGCAATATACCAAGAATTTAACTAATTTAAAATCAATTTTAATGATAATATTGGAGATTGGGTTGATTTATTGGAAACCACCACAGATGTGTCATCTGCAAATTGAGTTGTAATTCCATTTCTAATATTTGAGGGGAGGTCTGCCACATAAATTATAACTATAAGTGGTCCCAGAACAGATCCTTGTGGAATGCCTATATTAATTTTTTTCCAGGATGAAACATCGTTATTTTTTTCAGACTTACATTCAACTCGTTGAAATCTATTTTGAAAATAAGATTCAATAAACTGTTTGGCTAATCCTCGCATTCCATAATATTCCATTTTTTCTAGTAATATTTTATGATTCAAGCAATCAAAAGCTTTAGTTAAGTCACATTGTATGGAGGCAATATGACATTTTTGTTCAATAAAATCATTTACAGTTTTCACATATCTTGAAATAGCATTTAAAGTTGATTTGTGTTCAAGAAAACCAAATTGTTCAGGATTTAAAATTTCATATTTACTAAGAAAAGTTGTAATTCTGGAAAAAATAATTTTTTCTAATATTTTTGAAAAAGATGGTAAGATTGAAATAGGACGAACGTTTTCTTTAGTAACAAATCCAGCCTTTTTAGGTATAGGCTTTACAATTGATAATTTCAAGTAGTCTGGAAATATTCCTTTGTTTATACATAGGTTAAATATGTATACAAGATGTGGTATTATAAATTCTGCAGTGTGTTTTACTAAATTAATTGGAATTTCATCCCAACCCTGAGACCATTTGTTTGGTAAAGATTTAATAATACTTTGTAGTTCTTTCTCACTAGTTGGTATTAAGTAGATTGTTTGTTTATTTATAGATTTATATTCCATCATATATTCACATGTTTTTTCATATCTGGTTGTAGGTTCAATGATGTTATTATATTATAGAAATAGTCATTACGTTCATTTGCAGGATTCAAGCCTATTTTACTAAAGTCTACTTGTTTATTTATTGTATTTTTCCCAAGTTCTGAATTTACTAATGACCATAATGCTTTAGTTTTATTAGCTGATTTCATCAAAAAGTTTTGATACATACTATTCTTGCTAAAATAAGCTAATTTTCTCACTTTGGATTTATAAATGTTATATGTTTTTAAATCCAATGGATCGTTAGTCATTTTCGAAATTAAATAATATTTCCTTTTCTTTTTACATGCTTCTCTGATTTCTGTTGTTACCCATTTCTTCTCATTTTTCTTCTTTATATCTATGAAGGTTGTATAATACGATGTATCGATCACATGTCCTAATAATTTGTTATATTATTTAATTATTGTATTAGTTTATGTGTGTTTACGATTATTATCTTTATGCAATATTTTTGCCTTGGTGATACATCGAGTCTTGGTGATTCATTAATTTATCGTTTGATATCGTATTGATATGCACTACTGGAAATTCTATTTAGTTAGAAGTAATGATTGTATATTGTTGTATATTACATTAATCTGAACAGATAACTGAATGCACATGCAAAAATAGCGTTGATATTGACAGGAAAAATAAATTAATTACTTAACTTCCTTACAGTCTATCTTCAGTAAGAAGTTAATTAGCTTAACTACTAAGAATACTTTGAGGTAACGAAAATCCTTTCTTAATATTGAAATCGTATACTTAAAGTTGCAATGACAAGTTGGAAATAATACTGAGCAGTTAATTTTATAGTTGTCAGTGTGAGAAATAGTAATGGTGTAATAAACAGCTGACATAAAACATTGTATTCACAAACAACTTTATGATGTGTCATAATTGAATTTGACGCCCTTGTTTACGTCTGTGTGTACGATGGTGGGTTTAAAAATATGTTTGAGAGAGGAAAACATTTACATTTTTTGTATAAACCAGTTTTAGCGAATTTCCCCTATAGGGAAGAAGCTATTACCGTAGTCGGCATGGTAAGACCTAGGCCCGGGACCATGATAACTTTTCGTTTTGAGGTCCCCAGACCCCAAAAACACCATTCGTTCGAAACTGTATATATATATATATATATATATACATATATATATATATATATGTGTCCGTGGGTGCGATAACTCTCATAAAAATAATCCGATTTTGACGAAATTTGGTATAAGCGTGTAAAGCAGCATTTATGACTTTAAGTTCGAAAACCAGACAGATCGGACTATCCGAAGGGGTATTTTGGGGGGGTTTTGTACCCCAAAAATGGGTTACTTGAGTTTTCTACATATAATTTTTGAAAAAGTCAAATTTTAGTTTCTTCCATTGAAATCAGCTTAAAAAGTCGCACAATTTGGTGTTTTGACCATTGCTCTACGTCAAATGGTTACAGAGATATTGAAAGTGCTAAACACAGTACGTTGTCCAATGCTATTCTTATGTAGAATAAGAAAAAAATTATAGCTCGGATAATTTATGAACGTATTCTAACAAAACTTGGTATATGGTTTCATCTGGTTGTGGTCTATTGTTATTTTCACAAAAAAACCTGATTTTTACCAATAATTCCCGTAGCAGCAAACCTGCGTCCTCAGCCCCCATGTTATTCTTATGGATAATAAATAAAATGTAATGTATCTCTTAATTATGAACATAAATTAATAAAACTTGAAATGTTGGTTCACCTAGTTGAGTTCTATTGATATTTGCATAAAAACCCATTTTTTGTGTTCATTATTGCAGCAAACCTGCGTACTCATCTCCCATGTTATTCTTATGGAGAATAATCAAAATGGCATATATCGCTTATTTATGAACTTATATTGATGAAACTTGGTATGTGGCTTCACCTAGTTGAGTAATATTGATATTTACACGAAACCCTATATTTGTTGTTTTTTGTAGCAGCAAACCTGCGTACTCATTCCCAATGTTATTTTTATAGAGAATAATTCAAATTTGATATATCGCTTATTTTTGAATATATTTTTATGAAACTTGGTATGCGGCTTTATGTGATATGAAGACTTATATTTTGCATTGTAAATTCGCTGAGTACGCAGGTTTGCTGCGACGGGGGTATTTTATAATACCACTGTAGCGAATGAGCTGTGAAGTGGGGGCCAGAGGGTCGGAGATCTTTTACCCGAGACCAGAAAGCCTACTTAGCCAGCTTTGATTTAATCTAAATAACTGTAAAGAAACTAACTAAGATCCTTCCAAAAACTGATATATCCTAAATCGGCATCTGAGGTTATTGCAATATTGATCTAGGCATGGTAACTAATCTTTAAGGTAAATGAATGTATAGAAATACTGCAAGCTAATCAAAACTATGGATAATCCTCTGGGGAGTCTGATTAATTATGTCAAACATGCTGAAAATTTAACCTGTTGCAAAGTGTTCGGGCCAAGCCCGAACACTACTATTTGTTCCTACATTCCTGTATCGGGGCGAACCTTAAGGGTTTCCCCTTAATAAACTGTTTAGCCAGCCATACTGTTTCTAAATTGCCCTATGCTTAAAATAAAACTTATCGGTTGTGCCAATTTGGAGAGTTGAGGTTGAACACGTCCGTGGTGGGTGACGGTTGGATGAGGAAGGGGGAAGGGCGCCGCTAAGCTGGATTTCGTTGACAAGACGGAAAAAAGTTGTTCGGTCTGTCAACGGCGCGACAGGCGAAATGCTCCAGGCAGTGGCTCCGCGACGGAGTTTCGCGTACTATATAAAATAGCGTGACGCTATGCGTCACAACCACCCCCCTTACGGCAAAAGAAAAGAAAAAGAATCAGTTTTGCTGAAGGTGTGAGGTTGTTGAGTGTTTTGAGTGGTTTTGGTTCGATTTGCCTCCCTCTATCGTGCTCTGGGTCCCGAGATGTCATGGTCCCGGTTTTAACTCAAGGGAAGCCGAGAACAGATGAGGAAAGGCGAAAACCCCTGACCAGTCCGGCTTCGACTTGGAACCTCGTTCGCAACGTTTGTTTGGGGAAACAGCTGATTGTTTTGGTTGACCAACCACGGCAGGGATCGGGATCCACCCCCCCTCGCGAATAGAGGAAGGTATGTTGGGTGCGACAGCTAAATTAACCTAACCTAGCAAACTTGTGACTACTGTGAACTTGGTACAGCTGAAACAGATAGTCGGAAAGCGACAGTAAAAGGGACGGACAACTGCACGCACAAAAGATGTATTTTTTTTTTTTTTTTTTTTTTTTTTATAAGTTCAAAATCGCACAGAGGTGGAGAAGATAACGTAGTCTTTGGTGATGTTTTTTTGTTTGGGAGGTGTCCGAGAGGAGGTCTTGCTCCGTCAACGACTTGGCTGGTTCCCCGCTGACAAGTGATGGAGAAAACTGGAACAGCCGAGGATTGCAGGCAGCAGGGTGAGATGTGCTCCCAGCAGGTCCTGATCACCGCGTTGCTGTTGGTGTGGACAAGGCTGAGGCTCTGCTGGATCTGCCTTTGAAGATGTTGCCATCCTCTCGGAACTTGGTGTCGGAATATCACTTCTGTCACTTGGAGCTGATGATGTGAACTTGCGGTTGAGGAAATGTCTATTTTACTGTCCAAATAGCTGACACTGTCCAAATAAAGCACTGGTAACTGATATTGCTTGAAATCACTTTATTATTCTGTCTTTAAATAATATCATTTGGTTGTCGGTTGTACTGTTTAATGTAAATTTTTTGATTGTGCAGTTGTCATGGTGTTACTTTAATAGTTGGGGGTATTAACTGTATTGATCGGTGATGATTGCTAAACAAAATTTTTTTTTTTTTTTTTTTTTTTTTTTTTTTTAAAGGTGAACTGTCGTGGTGAAGGTGATGAAAGGTTGATCGCAAGGAGGCGGTCCGATAACTGACGGGTTGGTCATTTCCTAACTGGGGTACCGTGGGATTGTCCCATGTTTGGCGCCGGGTTACCAAGGCCAGACTGGTGAGGTCCGCGGAAACTGTTTCTGAAGTGAGTGAGAGTTGTGGAGTTTGGAAGGATCTGCAAAACTGTTGAAAACCCTTTTTTTGTATTTTTTTTTTTTTTTTTGTTTGCTTCGCATGCAGAAGAATTGCGCTTGCAATTACGCTGTGATGAGCGGTAATTTCAGGTGAGGATAGGTGCTTGTGGACTGTTTGTGGGAAAACAATCTTCCTAGTGCCCGGTTCTTACTTAATTGAGAAAAGTCCCGTTCCTACTCGTACTTAACATCGACGTTTGTTTTGGTATACCTATTACAACATAAAAATCTTTAACTTAACTACCCTCTGATCTTCCCCAAACTGTTCCTAAACCTAACTACTACTACTTTAGTGACTAATTAAGCTAAGAAGGCTGAAAATGAAACAAGGGTTACAATAGGAAAGAAATAGAGAAGAGTTTTGTCTCTCGGCACTCGACTGACGTCAGGTCGCCACAGAAGGTGCCACCACTGGGTCCTTTCCTGCGGAGGTAAAAAATGAATAAAACAAAAAAAAAAGGTAACCATCCGCAGAAAGGTTAATCTCAATCAGAAAAAAAAATTCTTTACAAGCCCCAGTGAGGGTGTCGGAGACGAAAAAAAAGGGGGGGGAAAGATTTGGCCGACAACGCACGGGGGAGGACGTGTAGGGCAGCCCATCCCAGGGAAGGATACCCTGAGACTCACAGTCCCCCGGGCGTTGGCGGGGACAGCGACAGAGAGAGAAGACTTAACCTAATATCACTTTTGTAGAGCGTTTCTGGTCTGGGTAAAAGGTGTTTAATATTTTGGCTGAAAAAATCTTTTTAACTGTGAAACATGAGCGTTTCTAATGAACTTGCCTGTTGAGGGGTTTAACAAACGTGCGGTGACGGGTGAAGAAAATGACTCAATAACACAAGGTTTGGACCAGACAGGCAGCAGCTTTTTGTTGATTGATTCGGCAGCCTTGCTGAGGTGGTGTTCTCTGAACATTACCCAATCACCGGTCTTGTAGGGGTTGGGCAGTCTGTTCAGATCGTACTTTTGCTGCCTACGTTGCCTAGCCTTTGAGAGGTTCTCGACGGCCGTTCTCCACTCCTCGTTCGAAGATTGTTGGGAAGCATGGTCGTCGACTAGCCTGTCTAAATTCCAATGGAGTTCTAAGGGGTGGGAAATGTTCCGGCCAAGGAACAAACGGGCTGGAGAAACTTTGGTGGAATCATGACGGGCGGAATTGAAGGCTATCTGGAACCAGTGTAGCTCGTGGTCCCAGCGCTTTTGGTGCTGGTTGTGAAAAATTCGGATGGCTATCTTTATTTGTTTGTTTACCCTCTCGGCATGCGAGGGGTTAGGGTAGTATGGACTAGTGTAGATATGCTGGATGCCTAAGCCTAAACAAAGATTCTTGATTACTACTGATTTGAAATTTGAAACATTATCGGAGACTAAATATTTAGGGGGGCCAAAGATTGAAAAAACTTGCTTGGTGAGGACTGAAGCTGAGGTCTCTGCTTTAGTATTTTTTACTGGTATCATGAGGCAAAACTTGGAGAATGAATCGACCACAGTCAAAATGTATTTATTTCTGTTTAAAGAAAGGGGTAGAGGGCCAATATGATCAATAAAAATCTTTTCCCACGGCTGGGTCACGATTTCAGAGGCCAGCTTCCCAACCTTGGTGTTTGGGGCCTGCTTACACCGTTGGCACTGGACGCAAGTCCGAACCCTATCAGTGATGTAGGCTTTTAGATTGGGAGCCCAGAAAAAGGGTTCGATGCGGGCGAGGGTCTTGCTGATGCCCAGGTGTGCTGAAGTGGGCGACTCGTGGTAGTAGGAAAATAAAAGATCAAAAAGTTTGGTGGGGACAACTACTCTGGGCTTTGTTTGGTTAGGCTGACGGTAAAGAAGGGTATTGCTGTCTATTGAATAGTTTGGAGGCTTGTTTGCGGACCTAATGATCTTCCTGAGGTCAGGATCATCCAGTTGATGTTTGGAAATGTCCTTGAAAGCCTCAGGCAGGGAAAAAAGAGACAAAAGTGTTGGTTGTTGGATCGGGGGTGCTACAACTGTTGGTTCTACATTTTCAAAAAGTCTGGACAAGCAATCAGCAATAACATTGTCTTTTCCGCGAATGTGATAAATCTTAAACTGGAAGGAGTTAATGAAGGATATCCAACGGGCAATTTTACCCATCTGTCGGGGGTGATTGAGAAGCCAAGTGAGAGCCGAACAGTCCGAGTGAAGCTCGAACTCTCGGTGTTCCAAATATTGCTGGTATTTCTGTAGGGCAAACACTATTGCAAGGCATTCAAGCTGTAATGTGGAATAGTTGAGTTCATGCTTATTGAGGGCCCGGGATGCATATGACACTGGGAACAACTGATCACCATGGGGTTGAAGGAGGACCGCTCCGATTGAAGAGCCGGAAGCGTCAGTGTGCACTATGAATTGTTTATTAAAATCGGGCATACGGAGGATGGTAGAGGAAACTAAAGCTTTCTTTAAGGTTTGAAATGCTGCTACTTGGTCGGGGCCGAAAACAAAAGGAACTCCTTTCTTCTTTAAATGATTTAAAGGAATGGTAATAGTGGCATAATCCTTAATGAAGCGGGCATAAAAGGCTGTCATGCCCAAGAAACGTGATAACTGCTTGATGTTCTTGGGAGTGGGAAACTCATCTATGGGTCGAGTCCTCTCGGGATGGATTGAAATGGTGTGGTTAGAAAACACATGACCAAGAAACTGAATCTTATTAGACGCTACAGTGATCTTTTCCGGATTGACGGTGAGTCCGGCGTCACGAAGGCGTTGAATCACTAACCTGACCTTTTCCAGGTGGTCTTCAAAGGTTGAATCACTGTAGACGCACAAGTCATCGAAAAAGTTGTAAACATACTGGAACTTTATATCGCCAAAAATCCTATCTATTAAGGAGGTGAGAACCATACTGCCAGACGCAAGTCCAAAAGGGAGAAAATTGAACTCATATTGAGCCCAAGGAACAACAAATGACGTAAATTGCTTTGACTCCTCATCAAGGGGGATCTGGTTGTATGCCGAGTTCAAGTCAAGGAGCGTGAACCACCGAGCTTGGCCTAAGTGTTGAAAAGCGCTTTCGATCGTGGGCATGGGTGTAGCGTCGAGTTCTAAAATGGAATTAAGATTTCTGTAGTCGACTACCATGCGTGTTTTCCCACCCTTTTTGGGAACTAAAAAGGCAGCTGATGCATACTGGGATGTGGAGGGTCTAATCACTCCCTTCTGAAGCAGATCGTCGATGTGTTGTCTCATAAGTTGGAGTTTGGGAGGGGCGTACTGATATGGTTTATTGCGGACAATTTTACTTTCTTTGATCCTGATGTGGTATTTTAAAAGATTTGTGCGGCCCAACTTGCTAGTTATCGTTTCGGGGAACTGAGAAAGCAACTGAGTGACTGACTGACGCTGTTGGGGATTTAAGTTCTCCCCCATACTGACTGGATGGTCCGGTTGCTCAACAATCGTGGAGCAAATGAGTGGAAAAGTTGTGGGTGAACCAGGTGATCCATAGGGAAAGCTAAGAGTGTGTGTGAACATGTTAATTACTGCCTTGGTCTTTGTCAAAAAGTCAGAACCTATTAAAAGCGGGACTGGTAAATTATCAGTAACAAAAAATGGGAAAGTCCAGGAAAGATGATTTATTTTAAAGTGGACCCTGACTGAGAAATTGAAATTGATGGGTTCGCCAGCGGCAGAAATGGCTGATAAAGAAGTCGGATGTCTGCTGACCACTGCTTTGGTATGACGCTTTAAGAGCTTGTAAGTATCGGAGGACAATAAACAGAATGAAGATCCGGTATCTATCAGTGCATCTTTAAATAATCCCTTGAAATCCAGTGTGACGTGGCACAGATCATTGGTTGGAATGCTTGGGGAACCTTTGGGTTTATTAGGCAAGTTTTGCTTACCGGGCACCTGCTGCACAGATTGTACCAGGGGAGGGGCCGAGGCGCCTAACGGTACCCCCCTCTGGCGTTTCCCTGACCCTGACCTTGTGAACCGAAGCCTCGGTTTGAATTGAATTGTTGTTGTGGCTGGTATGTCCTAGGTGGTCGCTGTTGATTTTGGTGAAATGGAAATTGTGGGATGCGGGGTGTGGATAGTTGATTAGAGAAATTCGAAAAGTTGCGGTTGTCATATCCTGAAAATCTTTGATTTCCCTGTCGATAATTCGGATTGTTACCGGGGGTCAAGCCCGAATGCTGGTTTTGACGGTAGCCGACACTGAGCTGCGTGGTCTCTGGTCGCGAGACGGCCTGCCCCTGTTCCAGCGCGCGGACCACCTGAACCCTGGGAGCCAAGGCCAGGAGGTCTGATAAACTACACGCGGCCGGAAAGGCGGCAAGAGCCGCCCGCGTTGGTGCATTCAGACCATTCAGTACGGTGTCAAGCACATCGCGCTCTGAGAAGTTTGAAATCAAAAGGGATGCCGCGGCGGAAATGCTGTCCACAAATTCGGGAAGGGACTCTAAATGTTGCTGGGCCCTGTAAACCATCGTGGTGACCATAGCGTGCCTGACCTGTGCTGGGAGAAAAAAATCCCTTACACCTACAACTACCTGTTCTAAACTGACACGATCGGCGATTCCCTTTAGCCAAAAGGCCCTTAGCTGTTCCGCCGTGCGGGGAAGAACCGCCAACAAAATATCCTCGTCAGCAAACAAACCCAATTTGGCAATTTTGGCAGCCGAAATCAAGAACTCCACCAACCTACGTGGCTCGGCACCAGTAGTCAGTGGCAACGCCCTAACAAGGTCGTCTAGGACCTTCATCTTACTTTGAATTGCGCGGGGAGGGGAACGACTGCTGGCCATGGCAGAAGCCACTTGCTGCCCTACGGCAATCGCGGTATCCTGGACCAACTGGGCCCAATCCACCTTAGGTGAACGTCCACTGTCGGTATTCTGGATCGCGGTGTCGTGAGGGGCACTAGGGTTTGCGTCGCCGAACTGTTGATTTCCCGCAAGGGGCGTCATTACCGGCGTCGACTGAGAGGACGTTGTGACCGTGGCCGCGCCAGTGACTGTTAGGACAGTGGGTGCAGTAGTGGTGCTTCCGTCCTGAATTGTCTTTTCATCGGTTTCGGTTAGCGAGACGGTGACTGGGCAGGTCAGATCCGGCCTGGAATTGGGGGGCAAGGGCTCGGATCCGCCATTCAACTGAAGAGTTTTCAGAAACTCACTCAAGAGGGACCTATTAACTGACAGGGTCGTTGAAGGTGCAATCCCTAAAATGAGACATTGATCAGTCGCGTCCTGAGCATTGAGAGTAAAAACCCAGGAAGTGCCTGCTGGCAACTCCTCGGGCGAATATACCCTTGAGGGCATTTTGTCTAAAAACCAGGAAAACTACAAAGTGAGAAAAAAAATTTTAACACAAAACACCTACTGCCGATGGGTATCCCTTATCAAGAGTCGTTGCTCAAAAATTCAAATTGCGCAAAAAGGGTAACCCAGGCAACGCGCCCAACACAAGAAAAGAGGTATTAATTAATTAATTTTTTTTTTTTTTTTTAATTTTAATCCAGAATGCCAAAAAAAATCCCATTAATTTCGATAAGGGAAAAACAAATCCCTAAATGATTGGGGGTTGAGCAATTGCAAAACAATTGGCCGTAACAGACTTTCCCTGGAGCATAAAATTGCTGTTCGTTGAAAACCATTTACTAAAAAATCTAAGTCGGCATTGGTGATAAAAAATTTTCTATTACAGGAATCAACTCTATAAATGCATCGTTGTTGAAATGTATTCCATCACGACGCATTGATTTCCCATAATAGGCATGAAAAAATCGGGTGCGATTTAATTCGTCGGGGAGGTCTATCACTTTGACGAAGTGTGATCGTAATGTGAGCAAAAACCTATTTATTTTATGTAAAATGGTAACTGCTGGAGTGTATTTTTCTATTCGTGGATAACACGGCAATGTTGTAAAAACAATGACCATCCTTGGATATAAACGCCGTATCAGTCTCAAAAAAGACAAAAAGGAATCCTTGAAAACTGTAATATCTACGTTTGCCAAAAAATCGTTTGTACCTAAGAAACATAACAAGGGAATATGCGGCTGTATGGCTGAAACCTTTAACTTAACAAAAGACTTAAGATCAGATACTCTTGCTCCAGAGATGCTCCGAATTAAAATTGGCCGCAAACTCCCAGTTAGGCCAGGATTTGCTCGAGAAAAATTGTAAAAACGGGCGGCATATGAGTCGCCAAGGACCTGAACACTAATCAAATTACTTGCTTGGGCCATAAATAAATTAACAGTGAAGGGAAAACCCAAGCTACGCCGACCGACACTGGAAGGTGTCTATTTGTGAAATGAAAGGAAAAGGTCGGCCCCTAATGTCCCGTATTTAACTACAAAAGAAAACAAATGAGCATGAGCTATTCTAAATTTTCCCCAAATGTAAAATTCGGTTCCCAGAACAAGTAACTGCACACAAGCAAAAATAAAATTGGTTAAAGTCCTGGTTTGACTTCAGTTAAACTACTTGAAAAGATTTTACTAGCAAAAAAGGTGCAGCGCTAATCCATTGGCCGCCCAACCAGACGTTAGCTGTAGGTAAGCTAAGTTCAGCACAAGAATTAGTGGCGAGTGACGTAGTTCTGACGTAGCGTGACCGGCCAGAGAATCGACCAATTTATAAACACTAGCCCCGACTGAATTACAGGAGGCACATTGTTGTTCAAAATGAATAATTATAAACCCATTTGGCACAAGGAAAAAGAAAAAATATATTCTACAGTACGTTACATTAATGCCTAGTTGTAACATGCCAGCTGTACCAAGCCAGAATTCTGACTTAGCCTAAAAGTGAACCAAGTTGAAAACCAACTGAAATGCAAAATATAAACTGAATTGACTATGGGTACCCATGTTAAACATGTCCTGAGAACCTATTCTACAATTGTATACCATAAAAATCTAGCCTAAAGGGTTTTACTGATCCAAAATTAGCAAAAATATGCCTACTGCAAAAACCGCTAGGCCCTAAAAAATTTTACTATTGTCAGACTTTGGCCCTGTATTTCTGGCCTACTGAATACTTACACTAAGAGAATATTATTGTTACTAGGGATGACCAATAGTGTGAGAAAATATATTCACATAATCTTAAAGACAAAATCACATAATACAAAGAATAAATTAAACACTGGACCAACACACACCACAGATTGTAGCCACAGACTAACAGTTGCAAAAGATGAGGCTGTAGCATGATAATTATATTTTATTGAATAAATAAGTAACATAAAAAACAGTCACTGAATTTAACACATAGCAAGGTGTTAGCTTTAACTATTGAAACTGGTCTTTATTAGTAAAACAAAACAAAACACCTTGGCTTTGGCCAAATGCCATTCTAATTGTAATAAAAATTGGGTTATGGCCGTTATACCACCATACCTGAGACCTGTACCCAATACATTTTTTATAGACCAGATGTGCCTCTTGCTAGGCTTACAAATTAAAAATCAGAAACACTGAATCACATCACTGAAACACTTTTACTGCTGCCTAGGCCTGATGAGTTGCGGATTCTCACTGAAATACAAAACAGAGCAAACAAATACAAAATCCTACCTAAGACACACTATTTTCCTTGGTCATCCTAGTTAGGTAAATTTGGAAAAGGTTTAACCTCAAAAATTGAGGGCTAGGCCCCCTGCCTTCCTGGTGTCAGTCTAGCATTCTAAAAAGTCTGATATGGGACATAACCTCCCCAGAAGATTGATCAACTAAATCCTAAGTTTTCTAACCTACTGAAAACCAAAGCTGCCTAAAGTTCTCTGGTCCTAGGCTTAAGCCTGCTACCATATGTAGCGAATGAGCTGTGAAGTGGGGGCCAGAGGGTCGGAGATCTTTTACCCGAGACCAGAAAGCCTACTTAGCCAGCTTTGATTTAATCTAAATAACTGTAAAGAAACTAACTAAGATCCTTCCAAAAACTGATATATCCTAAATCGGCATCTGAGGTTATTGCAATATTGATCTAGGCATGGTAACTAATCTTTAAGGTAAATGAATGTATAGAAATACTGCAAGCTAATCAAAACTATGGATAATCCTCTGGGGAGTCTGATTAATTATGTCAAACATGCTGAAAATTTAACCTGTTGCAAAGTGTTCGGGCCAAGCCCGAACACTACTATTTGTTCCTACATTCCTGTATCGGGGCGAACCTTAAGGGTTTCCCCTTAATAAACTGTTTAGCCAGCCATACTGTTTCTAAATTGCCCTATGCTTAAAATAAAACTTATCGGTTGTGCCAATTTGGAGAGTTGAGGTTGAACACGTCCGTGGTGGGTGACGGTTGGATGAGGAAGGGGGAAGGGCGCCGCTAAGCTGGATTTCGTTGACAAGACGGAAAAAAGTTGTTCGGTCTGTCAACGGCGCGACAGGCGAAATGCTCCAGGCAGTGGCTCCGCGACGGAGTTTCGCGTACTATATAAAATAGCGTGACGCTATGCGTCACACCACTGAAACATTATCTACCTCTTAGGGAAATTATTTTGCTAATTAAGGGGGTTGCTAAAATCCATTTATTTGTCTATAAGTCTTGCCACAGTAGTTGCGATAACGCTGAAGAGGGAAATGTCCCTGAAGCCCACACCTGGTCCTGAGATGAATTTAATAACACATTTAGAAAATACAAGTACAAAATATAATTCTTAAATTAAACCTTTATAAAAAAATATAAGAGGACTTGAGATATTGACAGTTTGAAAGAGGTAACAGACATTGAAAACGACAGTAGTAACATAATAACATTGAACATCAATAGAATCCTCTTGGCACAACGTTAGGTGCTCTCTCTTGAGCTCATGTATTATTTAAATTGCATTCTGCCGTGACGGTGGTTCAGTTTTCCCTACACTATATAATTTGTTTAAAGTTATTACAATTAATAATTCTATACAACCTGAGCAGTTAGTTTAGTAAAAAACAATGGAAAAGACTAACGGGGGTTTCTCTTAGTGCTTATAATGTTTCTCGGTCTGTTATTCATTGTTGTGTAAAGAATAATCAATGAGAAATGTTTGTATTTGTAAGTTGAATAAGCTGGTTTCGTTTTAAAGTTATTATTTTAAAACATTTTACGCGAACACATATATAGAATGTTTAAACATTTCTAAATAAGTATAATGAAGTTACAGTTTTATTTTTTAAAGACATGCGCTTATATTACTCAAATAGTAAATTAGTTGTTGGACTAATAAATGATTTAGTAATTTTAACTCATTAATATTATTGCACATATTTTTATTTCCCCATTGTCCTTTTATAAAGACCCTTTCAGAATTGGTATTTTAGAATAATAATCGCCTAACACAACACTAAAAACAATATAACAACATTAATATAAATATATATTTTGTACTTTCTTGGAGAAAAACAAAATTACCTCGATTCATATGTAAAAGATAGCTATATAATTTACAGTTTTATTCAAAATATACAGAACAAAAGAAAAGCTCTAAAAACATTAGTTGACGCCACCACGCCAGTTTCACCAAAGCCCGTGATACTCGTAAAAGAAGAATGTAAAATACCCTATTCACAAACATGTTTATGTTACGTCCGAACTCAAGTTGTATTGTTCCACTTTTATGTGGCATAAAATATGTTTGATGGTATCCCAGTTGGCTAATATTATTGGAACAGTATCCATCTTAAAACTCATTTGGTTTTGGTTAAATTTTACTTGGATTTGTTATGCAGCTGTTACGAAATATGTATCAAAAATGAATCAATTTAGATGTTATCAGCGTCAACAAAAAATACCTGTTATTTGAGTTAAACCATGTTTAGCTGACAAATTTAATTTAATAAAATGTATGAAAGAACATGTTAAGAACATTTCGCATTGCAATTTCACAACTAAATTGACTATTAGGGGTTTGTTAAAATACTATTATTTACCAATGAAATATTTGTGTTTGGCTAAGGTGAAAATAAAACAGTTGAAGGACTTCATTATATGCTAAGCCTTTTCCTAATAACGTCAATGACAACTACAGATAAAGTACATATGTCAGTAAAAGCTCTATATCCTCTGTTAAACCTAGTATTTACTACATCAAAAGAAACATAACAAACATATTTACAATGGCTAAGGAGGGATTTAATTCAAATAAATATCGAGCTTTCTATTATGAATCTTACGTTATAAGCCTTTTTACATTTTAGCCAGATTACTCCTAATGATATGGACTTAAATATAATCTGAAATAAATTTCCATGACTACGGTTTTAATTATTATGGTGATGTGTCAGTTCTTATTTCAGTATTATGTAGGTTTTAACCCATAAAACATAATAAAAAGAGGCTAATATCATTAGTAAATTTGTATTTTATTTGAAATTTACCTTTAATTGTCTATGTTTTAAAACTCAAATATTTCTTCAGTATAATTTGTTCAAAAATAAATTTGATGTTGTATTAAAATTGCAATGTCATGCAATTGCAGTGTTTTATTTTAGTTTCTTGTAACATTATTAAAATCACACATGTCAACATTGAAACTATTATTAACAAAATTGTATAAATATTATTTAACAGACGCGTATTTGTAAATAAGATTTCAAATGTTATTAGGGTTGCTTTAAGCCTTAGTAAAATTACAGTTTATATCACTTAAAATGGGTTATGTCAAATTAAAGGTAAGGAAAATAATAATTAACAGTCCCACTACAGTAGTTACACCTTAGCTCTTAGGAGTAACATTATAAAATATTAACACGTAACAACGCTCTGATATTCAAAAAATTAAAAATATTGTAACCAAGCCAAGGTTGGAGCAGGTAATCGCACATATCGTAGGTTCCAACGGCTATGACTTACCAGCCTTGTTTTACATGAGTAGGGTATCTTTAATACCACCAAAACACTCTTGTTTCTGTTTTGTGAATATTATCATGCTTTATAAAATTAATTTCGTTACTGGGTTCCTCATCATATGGGTTAAATGCTGCTACATCTCAGTTAGATAACCATAAAACCCAACCCAAATCGTTAGTCCAACTTCTTAATACACTATAAGTAAATTAAATTAAATTTAGAAGTGGTTTATTATACTATTTATAATCATTACATATAACAATATAAAATAATTTAAAATCAAATATAAATCAAACATCACACCAAATTAATATTTTCGCTTCGGTTCATGCCCAGCCCTATAATTGACTCTCCTACACAGCACAAACAAAGCAATAGATGGCACACACGTTCATAACAGTATATAAACTAAATTATAAATAATATCTGTGATAAGATATTATTATATTGTAGAAGTAATAAATTAATATTTTCTCTTAAGAGCCTGAAAATTTAGTTATTTTACAGCCCTAGAGCAGAGAATACAATTTTAAGTTTTTTAATGGATCTAGCGTTAATACATTTATAATACCTTAAATACATTTAATTATAACTTAGAAATCAAAGGCTTTGATTAAATCCCTTTTAATCTTCCAAGCATCTCTGATTAATTAGCTAAAACCTACCAATCCCTTCCAATTATGAACTCTTCTACTTCAACTGCATCCAACGAATTCTTTCCAAAATAGCATTTTGTGTTAAATTGTTTTAAATGTTTTTGTATTTATTTTATAGCTATTACATTGCTAATGTGATGAGGTGTTCAAGATGGTTTTTAAAATTTGCCGACAGAGTGGACCGTTTTATACACGTTTAACGTGATCTGTTTAAGATCATAGTATATAAAAAATACTCATAAAATGCCATGTCAAATACATTTTTGTTTTGTATTTACATTTCTTGGGTTGTAAACCGTAGAGTGCTTTTTATTTGTGTATTTTTAACACAACCCAGAATTTAAAAATGTGTATTTCAAATATTTGATTTAACTATGTGTTTAAGAGATTATTGCGGACATTTTTCATCACTGATTTGAAAATCAGTGATGGAAAAAGTTCACAATAATCTCATAAATATCATAAACTCACTATCAGCAACAATTAATTTTAAAACAAAGAACTATATTATATTGCTTTAGGAAATTTAATCGTCTAACTCCTATCCCTTCATAACTAAATAAATGTTTAAGCAAACACCCTACTTTTTCGGCAAATATGAACCGAAGTATTCTATTTGGGCTTTTCATCTTCCTAACAATAAACAGGAAATAAAATAAACAACATTATAAACAGCTGATGGAGGATGAAATAAATGTAGTGTAATTAATAGTCGTCTTGTCATAACAATGACTTTTGATACTTAAAAATTGATCTGTATTAAAAAAAAATTTAAAAACTCCTGCTACTCCTGTACAACTTGGCTGCTAGGTAGAAAACATCGACTACTCGGGTGTGAACAGTAGTCTTGTGGCCATCATCCCCGTGAGTCTCCGGACGTGAGAGGGTCAATGTATCCCGAAAGTATTTATTCCTCCACCCTCCCCTCGCCCAAGTCCGTCGTCTTGGCTCGCCAAGCCCAAGTGCCAGCTTAAGTTTGGTGGGCTGTATCGAAAGTATTTTCAATCAAACTAAAATTGGGTTCACATTTATATCCTTGTAAGTGATTATCGATAAGGGTTTCCAATACCCTTGACTCAGAGTTCTGCTAACTCATACACAAGTATCTTGAAGTGACTTTTAAGTATGCAACCATTTGAACAAACCTTACTAAGTTACTAAGCAAGTAAATTCTATCAAATAATATATTGCAATATGAGTTCTATATCGTTCTGATTTCAGTTTGTGATTTTGTAGCATAATTATTGTCCATCCTTTCTTACGTTATTTTCATTTGGTGATATTACATTTCAAAAACCAGATACATTTCAAGGCTCAAAAGAAAGCAGTTAGGATTGTATTTGGACTCGAGGCAACCTCTTCTTGTCATGCGAAATTCCAAGATAACAATATTTTAATTTTTACATTTATATACATTCTAACCTGGTTGGCTTTTTTTTGAAAAAAAAAGAAAATCCAAAACTGTTTTCAAGCAATTTGGTCCCAAAGTATGATTTTTGAGTGTTTGAGGTTTTGGTTGTTCCTCGCCACAACACCACATTTTTTTAGCACCAGACATATTGTAGTTCTATTAAAACGTTCAAAAAATTGCCATCATTAAATGAAGACAAATATTTTAGCTTTAAAAAAAAGGTTGAAATAATTACTTATTGATATGGAGTTTTACATCCTTAAGACATTTTTTAGTTGTAAGAATGTATGAGCCATAAACTTGTGTAAACATGTATATGAGAGTTTTTGTATATCTGACAATTGGCATGCGTTTATTTGTTTACGACAGTAAATAATTTGAGTTTGAGTTTAAGTATGATTAAATAAATTTAAAAAGTGTTTATTACACATAGTAAATTAAATAAGATTTTTATAAAGATACGTGTTTAGAAAAAGAAAATACAAATTAACCGACTTCCAAACGGCAAACTATATTAAATTAAGTATAAACTTGTTTATCATTAATTATTTTTAAATTTAAAAATCAGTAAGATAATATTAATAATTGCAATAATTTAAAAGTTCAACAAATATAGAGGAAATCCCCTCTAGAGCAAAGAGACAGAGCTGCCGTTCGAAACACCAGCACGGGCATTAACCCTTAGCCTGAATAGTCTTGCAATGGTCATGTCTGTGAGTGATGAGACACAATGGAATATTTACATAATAATACATGACCATGATGTTGAGGCTGAAGGAGTAAAGGATATTTAAAGGTAGTAAAGGAGATTTATCTAGAGGAAAGAGACAGAGCTGCCGTTCGAAACACCAGCACGAGCATTAACCCTTAGCCTGAATAGCCTTGCAATGGTCATGTCTGTGCCCGGAAACAATGGAATATTTACATAATAATACATGACCATGATGTTAAGGCTTAAGGAGTAAAGGATATTTAAAGGTAGTAAAGGAGATTTATCTAGAGGAAAGAGACAGAGCTGTCGTTTGAAACAGCGGCACGAGCATTAACCCTTAGCCTGAATAGCCTTGCAATGGTCATGTCTGTGACCGGAAACAATGGAATATTTACATAATAATACATGACCATGATGTTAAGGCTTAAGGGTTGTAAAGGAGATTTCCCTAGAGGGAAGAGACAGAGCTGTCGTCAGAAACACCAGCACAAGCATTAACCCTCAGCTTGAATAGCTTTACATTGGCTACGTCGGAGCCCGTACACAACGGATTATTGACGTAAAAATAATATAGAAAACGATTATCTATCTTCCAATAGGCCTAAGTCATATTATTTTCCGTTTTTGCTTACTTCCATTTGAAGGTTGTACTTCCGATGAAGGGTTGAGCAAAATTGTGGGTTTAGTTAATACAAAGCATGTTTAATGAGGTTTTTTGGTGTTAAATGCGAGTATTAATTATTATTGCTTTGTAGTTACATAAATATTGCTTCAGCTAGTCATTATTGAACCTTGGAACAATCTTCGGATTTGGCTTAGGATCGATATCACAAAGCTCGGATTGCAAAGTGCTCCAACTACTCTCCTACCCTACCCAGTCAGTTATTTTATTTTGTTCTTTTCAATTAAAAACTTCAAAGACCGAACAATATTTGGAAATTTGACTTGTTGACACTACAAAAAGCTTTTAATACTGCTTCCACAAATTTTAAACACATACCAATGTAATTTCTAATTTACGTTAATGACAAAACCTTTTTTTAATGCCAATGGAAATTTTGTTAATAGAACACACAAACGCTTTTAGGGAATCAAACCAAACTCCTCAATTTGTTTTGCACACTCCAAGTTTTGCTAAGTAATCGTGTGTAAGTTTATATAAGCCAAATCCATTACGCTTAAGATAGTTACTCTGAAAATCGCCAGCTGTGTATATACTTTGACAGTTTTCAGTTATGTTTTTAAACAGATATTTTAAATTAAAATCTATAATCCCAAATTTTGAATTATAATATTCAATTACATGTGGCGACCTTAAAACGAAATTTTCAAAGTTAACAATCCAATAAAATATTTACTCTAAAAATAACAAACGAGGTAAAATTTGTATTTTATTTTCTAAAATAAAGTTTTAATTAAACAAATATTTTATAAACAAAATTTTGTTTCACATTTATAGCTGTACCAGCTGTTACCCGCAGGCTTCGCCCTACGAATGTATTATTAAAACTATGACAGTTCTGTGTGCTGCATTTTGTGGATAGCCTGTGGAGCTACTAAACGAATCAAGATCAGCTGTTTGTATTTTCATCAGCTCGAACAAAAATGAATATCCATAACGAATACATAGGAACTTTGAACCCCCGTGGGGCATAGCCTTATAGGATTTTCACAACTTTAATATGCCTATATGTTCCTCAGGACTGTCAAGTTCCTCTCTACAAAATTTTAACTCAATCGGTCCAGTAGTTTTCACGTGACGGAACTTCAGAGTTACGCACAAACATCCATACTTTCACATTTATAATATTATAGTAGGATTACAAACGCTCTGTATAAGTGAACAGAGCATTTGGATGTCCAATGTAACGTAAACAGTTTGTAAAAAATAAATACAATTCTAAGTAATAATTTGTTTAAACATATGACTAAATATACAAAAAGGGAATAGTTAAAACATATCTATCTATACTATTAAAAGAATTCCTTGATTTTGTTCGGCGATTTTAGGCCTCTAAAACTATTAATGTTCTTACACGTTTGGTATCAATTGAAAGCTCTTCCCCTCAAGATATGCCTTTTGAGGTTTAAAAAAATGTATCTTTAGGGCTCCGCCCCATAGGGTTTTAAAGTTCCAATGTTAATCTTTTGGAGTTATATTTAGTTTAAACATCAGCTGATTAGATGTAAACACTTCGAAACATCTAATCCTTTGCCTGAGATATTCCCGTGCAGAGAACGGGGCACCTGCTAGTTACATTTATCAGTTTTTATAGGGTGGTTTTATCAAATTTGCTAGCCACTTTTGATAGTTACAATTAAAATAAATACAACATTGGTAGAACATGTTGAAAGTGACGCGATAGTCATCGTCATTGTTGAGGATTAGGAAACCTCAGTATAGCTGCTAGTCACATCTCCACAAGCGGGAATATTGCGCAGGTTACTGGAAATATAGGATATAACAGGAAAGGAAAGGGTGGGTTGGGACGGAAGCCAAATTGACCCTTCAGAGGGCCAACTCCCGTGCCCTTGTGACAGCTGGGATGAGGCTCTCAAACAGGGGACCCGCATTCTGCCCTCCAACTGATCAACTCAACTGACAGGGTATCCATGTACAATAGCCAGGGACCATCCATATTCTCAGGTTGGCAGGTGGGGACCAAACCCGGAGACTCTGTCCCTAGCCGCTGCAAATAGAGGGACCAAAGGTAAAAAAGAAGTTTGTCATAATGGAAAGCCAAAAGACTTACCATTATGTAATGACAACTTCATTTGCTGAACCCAATATCAGCCTCAAAACTGGTATAGCCGAGTTTTAAGGTATCCCTGGGGTAGCGCGATGGTGATAACTTTGCTAAGAAAAGCTGAGCAGTTTCGAAACTTTCTCAAGAGAGTGCATTTCGAATCATATACGCTAATGAATCTTGTAGTCTTCCTATCCAACTCAAAAGTTGTGACATTTGAGCGAGTTCAGCAAAAAATTAATGTTTTGATGTCTTTAGAATCTTTATTACAACTGAAATCTAAATTGTAATGCTCATATAATTGAAAAGAGCGTTTCAATTGTATAAAGTCCTTTACATAACAACACATTTCCTTGAATTCAATCTGTAGTATTCACTCATTCATATTATGAGGACAGGCCTCGACTGACTATTGGTTCGCCAACCATCCCAGACTTCGGTTCAAAGGGTCGTGAGTTCGATTCCCGGGACGTCCACATAAGTAGAGGATTGGACCTCTTTCCCTAGAAGTGTTTCCTTAGTGAAGTAACTCTATAAAAAATGCCTCTGGTGGATATTTATAAAGAAGAATGTTCTTTATTGAGTTTTGCTTCAATAAGAAGTTTATTTTAAAACTCGTCTGGGACGTTGATTAATTATACAAGATAAAAATATAGCATCAAATAAGTATTCAAAATTTAAGTATATCAATTTGAGCATGATATTGAAGAGATAGATGTATGGTAAAATTATATGGAAAACACATAGAAGTTTTATTCATCCTCAAAAAGGCATTGTCAATGTATTTTTAGTAGAGATAGTTAAATAGTTTAAAATGTTCTTATTTTAAAATAACTTACGTATAGCGGATATTTTTAAAATTATGCTTAAAGTAGTCACGTTCAGATTGTCAGGGTCATATAGGCATATTTTCATATCACTTAGTACAGGGTAACCATACTAAATTTATTTTTAAATTTGTTTTCAAAGAAAGTTATTTTATCTTTGGTACAAATGTTTTAATAGTAATTCAAAGTTAAAAACTGTTTTGTTTTATCATAAGATTCAACTAAGCAAAGAAGTTAAATTTTTTTAGGTGAATCACAATTAAAAATGTTAGGGAGAGTGGAAACATACTTTAATTGTATAATTTTTCAAAAGCCTTGAAAAACTCAGCGACAGACTGGAAGATTTGCACTCGTCTCCTCAGTTGCTTCCTACTCAACCGAGGCTTTCAAATATTCAGAATCACTTCCTGCATTTCCGTTATCGTATTTTAACGTATAGATTTATCCTAGAATGTACTTATTTAATGAGTCTTCTGTTATATTATTAAATAGGTTCATATTCCTTGTACAGTTTTTAATTTTTGAACTATACTATTATTATTAGTAGTAGAAAGTCCTTTTCTTCTTTGATGCACGTAATTTGTGATTAAGATATATTTATCGTAATATCTCCACCCAAAATTTACTGATAAAATTATATTCCTATAGTCTGTTAAATCCATAATATACTTGATTTATTTGAACTTAGTTATTGTGTCTATGCATAAAATAAAGCGCATTGTTCGGTCCTATTATTTTATAAAGGCGGTCGATGGTGGAGTCACTAATATGTTTGTTTTTTTGTACAACTTACGTAAGATTGTTATTATGTTTTACAAAATAAGTCATACGATGGTGGTGGTGGGTTATTTGGTGGTGACAAATGATCAATTTCTAGGGTAAGTGAAAATCCACCTAGAACTTTAAGCTACCTTCCTGATGGTTAGATGGGGGCTATTTGATAACAATAGCTTAAATACTGACGAAGCTAAGTGTTAATATTTTATCATACGCGGGATCGATTGAATACCATGTCTCCAAAGAAGTCCTCATCAAATCCTGGCGTCAAAAAAGGTATAAAGGTAGTCTCGCAAAGAATAGCATACATCTCAAAATTCAACATAATATATTCTGAAAATATTTACACTCATGGTACGTGTGTTTTGTACAACAAAACAAACTTTTTTCATGATTTGTTACAACGAGTTGGGAAATTCACTATTGCTGCATTCTTATTTATATAGAAAATTCAAACGTGATAGTTCCTGATGGCAAAGTAAGAACTTAAGGTCGGATGATAGATAATTTCTTAAGTTAAAGTAACAGACAAATATTAGCTTTTGGGTTATGTTTATCCTCCATAAAGTCCCCAAGAGTGCTCTAGTTTAAAACTCACTGCAAGGGCAAAGTTTGCTCGACATCACATTTAATCTTTTACATCTTTGCTCTTATCACTGACTATGATTATGTGAGTAAATATACGCTACATGCAAACTTTGTAAACAATAATCCTTTTTTGTTTTATGATTCACCCCCACATCTTCTACAATGTGGGTCTAGGTGTGCAGATGTGCAAACTGGCTTTAGATTTTCGATTTAGGCCTTAGGGTTCTGCCCCTTGGGACTTCCAAGTCCCATGTTATTCACATGGATGATTTTTTCTTTGGCTTATGTCACATGTCTCTTTTATAATTTAATTCAATTAAATAAACAGTTATTACAAGGATGGCATATAGCTACAGACTGTTATTGTTTTGTCTACTATAAAACTATTTACTATTTTCGCTTCTCAAATCGGAATGCGCAAGCTGAACGCAGAAAATTCGAGTATGTTGTTAAAACAAACCAAAATTGAAATTCTAAGGACGTACCAAGAGAATCATATTTATTAATTCAGATAACTTAATAGTTTTGTTTTATAATTGTAATAATTGTTTATCAGTGGTTGTATTATTTGTTTATAACATTTGTATTTAGACCCAAAATGTTCGCTTACACTCTATCAAATAAAAGAATGAACATTCATTCTTTCACACTGATATTTTTACTCTTTTGGAAATGTGAAATGGTGTCATCTTGTGAAAGAGTGAAAGATTCCCAGTCAATAAAAGAGTGTAAACCGTTTATTTCAGAGGGAAATGCACACGTTAAAAGAGTGGAATGCACTCCTTGTAATAGTGGAATGCACTCCTTGAAAGTGTGTAATGCACTCCTTAAAAGAGTGGAGTTGACTCCTTGAAAGAGTGGAATGCACTCCTTTAAAGAGTGGAATGCACTCCTTGAAAGAGTGGAATGCACTCCTTGTAATAATGGAATGCACTCCTTGTAATAGTGGAGTGCACTCCTTGTAATAGTGGAATGCACTCCTTGTAATAGTGGAATGCACTCCTTGAAAGAGTGTAATGCACTCCTTGAGAGAGTGGAGTTCACTCCTTGAAAGAGTGGAATGCACTCCTTTAAAGAGTGGAATGCACTCCTTGAAAGAGTGGAATGCTCTCCTTGAAAGAGTGGAATGCACTTCTTGAAAGAGTAGGGGGATGCACTCCATGAAAGAGTGGAATACAGTCCTTGAAAGAGTAGAATACACTCCTTGAAAGAGTGGAATGTACTCCTCGAAAGAGTGGAATGCACTCCTTGAAAGAGTGGAATGCACTCCATGAAAGTGTGGCATACAGTCCTTGAAAGAGTCGAATGGACTCGTTGAAAAAATGAAATGTGATCTTGTAATGCTACAGAAGAGTGAAGTTCATTAAACTCACTCATTTGAATAAGTGAACCGATAGGTAAACGTATACTTTAGGTTAAGTTAGGTTTCTTGGTTAGGAATCTAGGGAAGTTAATTAAAAACCATTGTTTTATAGTTAATAAAACTAGTAGTTACTTGCTTAACTGAAATACCTAACGGTGCCGTATTATAATTCAAAATAAGTTACATAGTATAATGGTTGACGCTAACAAACTTCAACTATCGAATACTGGTAAATCAAGGTTTCTACAAAATGTAACCTACTGCTTGCAAGGCGAATGTAAACTGTATTAAGGAATCATAGCCTAATGTATAATACCCCCGTCGCAGCAAACCTGCGTACTCAGCGAATTTCCAATGCATAATATATGTCTTAATGCCATATAAAGCCGCATACCAAGTTTCATAAAAATATATTCATATATAAGCGATATATACAATTTTAATTATTCTCCATAAGAATAGCATTGGTGATGAGTACATAGGTTTGCTGAAACAAGGAACACAAACAATTGGTTTTTATGCAAATATAAATATAATTTAACTAGGTGAAGCCACATACCAAGTTTAATCAATATTCAATCATAAGTAAGCACTATATAACATTTTAATTATTCTCCATAAGAATAACATGGGAGATGAGTAAGCAGGTTTGCTGCAACAAGGAACTAAAAAAATGGGTTTTTATGCAAATATCAATATAACTCAACAAGGTGAAGCCACATACCAAGTTGTATTAATTTATGTTCATAATTAACGGAGTCATTACATTTTACTTATTCTCCATAAGAATAACATGGGGGCTGAGTACGCAGGTTCGCTGCTACGGGGATAATCAAGAAAAAATCAATTTTTTGTGCAAATATCAATATACCAGTACTACGTGACCCCACGTGCCAAGTTTCATCAATATACATTCATTAATAATGGAGATATCAAATTTTATTTATTCTCCATAAGGATAACATTGGACAACGTACTGTGTTTAGCACTTTGAATATCTCTGCAACGGTTGGACGTAGAATCACAATTTAAACACCAAAACGATTGTTTTGTAGAGCTGAATTGATTGGTAATAGCAAATGTGAAGTTTACATCAAAATTAACTTAGGAAAAGCCAAAAACCTTTTTCCCATAAGATTAACATAGGAGATTTTATGAGCAGGTTTTTTTGGATTTTCTCCGCAACCACTTAACCTAGCTTAATAATTCAAAATACCATATTATTTGTTTTTTTAAGCTCTATAACATGGTCTAAACCAAAATTAAGTGTTTTAAAAATTTTAGGGTAAAAAATGCAAAAAACTGATTTTTGGAAAATTTAAAACTCCCATAAACCCCCCTTCCCATGGCCTGATTTTTCTGGTTTTCGAACTTAAAGTCATGAATGTCACTTTACACATTTGAGCCAAATTTCATCGAAATCGGACGTTTTTTACTCAAGTTATCGCATTCACGGACACACACATATATATATATATATATATATATATATATATATATATATAGATATATATATATACATATATATAAATTTGAACGAATAGTGTTTTAGTCATCTGGGGACCTAAAAAAAAAATTTGTCATGGTCTCGGGCTTAAGTCTTACTATGAGACCTACGGTAATAGCTTCTTCCCTATAGGGGAAATTCGCTAAAAATAACTAGGATTTTATATAAGCGTTAATTTGTGGTAAATTAGAATTTTACTTTTTAAGAGTCTTCATCAGTGGTCGCCATATTGGATTTATGTTCCATAAGAACAATGTTAACTTTGTGCCTCCGTTACGCATCACTTGATCGTCACAAAAAACCTGTTAAAGTCTTCAATTAAAGGTATAGTAGTCCTCTAGGGAAAGCCAAAACGAATTATGTAAATTGTCCTTAAAATATTAAGATAATTGCCATTAATGATACTTTTAATTGAAGAATTTTGCGAGAGGCAATAGGAACCGATTTTTGAAAAGTAAAATTGTATTTCCCTAGTGTCATTACTTATAAAGCTAGTTACGAAATTTCAAAATTTTATTAACCAAAATAACACCGGAACGCGTTCACAGGTGATGGTACGTTCTGTTGGAGAAGCGTATAAGCGGTCAGTGATCGGCACGAAACCTGGCGACAGAGAAGAGTACCGCACACGGCGGAGTGATATACAATGTCCGGTGGCGCGAATTTTTAAATAACAGTCTAATGTTGAGTGCCCTTTGGCTTGTGATTGAAACTCTGGTCAGTTTAATACATATTTTGTTTTTAAGTAACTATAACATAATTATTATATGTAATAATAACATTGCTTCATATAAGGTAATTTTTTAGTGCGTAATGTTGGCCGTAAATGGTGACGGAAAACACAGTATCAAAAGAAAATAACGCACAGGATTATAATTTATTTTTTCAGTTTCTTTGGCAGCCGCTTTAAGTAAAAAATAACGAGTTCGCACGCAGCACGCTGACGTGAGGGAAGTGAATTTCCACATAATAAACTTGTAAAACTCAAAATCAGTGTATAAACATATATTTACACCAATTGTTATTGTAATCTGAACAAATTGATTTTTTGGCTGTTCTGATGCTCCTGGTTTCATTTACCTGCAATGCTGGGAATACAATGTTGCGCATTATAAGGTTAGGAGAAGGTCCAGTCAGGCTTGAAATTATGCGTGAGGTTGCTGAGGATGATAGAAGTACTTTAACAAAGGAATAACAGATTTTTCTAGTGTATAAAACCCCCATAAGACAACGTACTGTGTTTAGTCGATAAACATTTTCTTTAATAACTCGGTAAATATTTAAGCTAGAATGACAAGAGAGGGCTTAAAACTTTTTCTTCAGTATTTCCCATCTTTTTACATGCATTAATTTTACATATGGGGCTTTTCTGACCCTTATTGGGCCCAAAACTCGAAATTTTAAAGATTAATCCCACAAAAAAGGGGTTTAGAGTTTTCCGATTGTTTTGCCCAACGAACTTGTCTAGCTGATTACAGAAAGGAACGTCCCTACCAAATTTGAAGTAAATCGGACAAAAAATGCAACCACTAGAGTGCAAACACACACACACACACAAATATATAAATATATAAATATAAAATAAATAAACATAAATATATAAATATATATATATATATATATATATATATATATATATATATATATATATATATAATCCTTTAGAATTTCGTTACGAGAATGTATCCTATAAAAATTACTTTACGTTGTAATTATATATCTTTAATTTACTTTATAATATAAAATACTGACATGTTTTAATTTTAAAATGTGGTAATAAAATGCGGTATTGGGAAAACTTAGCAGTGTATCAATATTTTAATTTGTTAAATATTTATTTTAGTTGAAAAACTACAAAACTACAAATAAACAGACAGTTATTTTTAATAATGTACTAAACTAAGGTCACATTGATTTAACAAGTTATGCTCAATAATTAAACAATTAAAAGGTTTTAAAAGCTTAGTTTAGTAACTTACTGAAAATAACGCATGTTCAAGTAATACGACTAACCTTGTGTTACAAATGTTACTGATTGATTTTATCCATCGCATAGCACTAGGTGGCTGTCACATTTTAGTAACCAAACCATAAGCAATAAATCATGCTTTGACGAATTTAGGATTTTAAGACGACTTAAAAATAAATGCTAATTTCTTAGCTGGTGTTCTCATAGATAATGGTTAGGTGACGAGTAATACGTTGGCTTTCTTTCTTTTTTGACTAATGTATCTATTTGCTGATAACCCTTATTTTTTCTCTTACAGGGTGTCCCGTTTGAATATAACAAACTGAATTGTATGGCCTGTCAGATAAACAATAACGGGAAATAAAAATTTATATAATAGTAATTGACCCCTCTTCATTTTCTGTTTGTCTCTGTGGATTAATGGATTTGTGTTTTTGTTTTCCAACTATAAAATTATAAAGTTTGATTGAAAAGTCATGCAATGGGCTTTTAATTATTTTAGACGGTCGATTGGAGACTTCAAAAATGTGTATAAAAAGTTATATTCATATATTGGCAGTCTGTAATTTTTTATAAGATTTCCGTTGTCCTACATATTTGTAAAGTACCAGGCTGATTCTTCTGCCCGCTGGATGCAAGTATTAAGTCCATAAATATGTTTTCATGTTGTACAAACCGATCACCGATCACGTTATTTATTGTAATATTAAAACTATGTTGTAAATTGTATATGTACAAGACATAAAGGTAATTTATAAAACAATACCAATAAAAATAAAATCATCCGAAAAATCGTTTCAAAATCTACTTATTTTCCAAGAGAGGCGCGGGAGAACAGAAGAAGCCTGACTCAGCGACGCGACAGGCTGGGAGATTTACACTCGTTTCGCCCCACTGCTTCCTACTCATCCGAGACTCTCAGATATTCAGAATCACTTACGTCTATTTCTTCTCTCGAGTTTATACATATAGTATGTGTAGTATAGAATGAAGAAGCATCAAACCTAGCGTGCAATAATTTTGGATTATCTTATCATTACACATTATTAAGTAAAATAGTTTAAATTACAATACAATAAAATATTTCAAAATCAAAACTACATTAAAATTGTGTATAACCATGGTTAATTTACATTGCTTAATTAAAGGAAATGCCTTTTATGTCTGGTAGTCAGTATTTTTTCCCAATGTAGTCTATGCATAAAATTCAGTTTATGGATTGGTCTAATATTTTAAAATGAGCCAACGTTAGTGTCAATGTCGATGTTTGGTCGTTTATAAAATTTACTTGTGACTGTTATCATTTTATTTAAATTAAATTGAAGTTTCTTGCGTACAACACAATATTTTGTAAAGACAAATGTTTTAGGATGAACTGGAAAATGCTCTATAGTCTCAACCTCAATTACAACTTCAAACAAAGAAGTTTCTGATATTGAAGTTTTGGACTTAAACTTGCATTGTGAGGATCAATAATTGATTACGTTCATGACACAGACCAATATTATCTTTTGGTTCATGTTTATCCGATTCAAAGTTAACCAAGAAGCTGCTATTGTTTCTCGACGCAAGGACAATGTTTGTTCTGTACCTCATTTCACATTTTAGTTAAATATTATAGTTTAACCAATTAAAAGTATTTAACATTTCATGGATTTGTTGTTATATAATATTATTCACAATGCTCATATAGGCCATTAAAAATAAGATGTATTATGTAATTCTTGTAAAAATGTTATTTCCCCAATAAATACACTTATAGGCTAATAATAAATGTAAACTCCTTTCATAAAGAGCATATTACATATTGAACCCTTCATTAAATAAAGTATTATGCTATATATCATCATTCAATACCATGATAAACCTATGTGCATATTTGTATTCATATTTAATTTTAATATAACCAAAAAATATATATTGAATAATATTGGAAAGCTGCTTCAAATATTTAATTATTGATACTAACTTTCAAAATTGATCTCAATTCCCCATATTCATTTTATATAGTGCAGTGTTAAAAATTTATCATCATGAGGAAGAAGTTTGTGAAGTGATATGGCAGTGCGCTTTGTTGTGCAGCTTAATTTTGAATAGGACTCCTGGTGAGAACAAAGGGAGAAAGATGGCCAAGTGTTAAAATTCTTTGTTGAGTCTCAACTCAAATTAAATAATACCCCTATTAAAAGTGTAGTAGGCTATAATACCCTACTCTCTTAGTAATCTGAAGAGTCAAAGATAAATACTTTCCCATTTTTAAGGCCGCCAAGAGGAATCTGTGGCTAAGAAACACATTTCTTGGTGAGAAAGCTACATGTCATTGCATTCTAAGAAGAAACCACATGTTGAGCAACAGATATATTATTATTTGATTAGACCAAAACTAAATAAACTCAAAAAGATATTTAGAGTAACTTAATTTAACTTCAATTACTTTATTAGATATCATCAAAGACTTTGTTTGAACTTTGTAAAGAACATTTCTTTCATTTTATAGCAGCCTAAATTCCAAGGTCTACTACCTCAAGATTTTCATAGTAGCCATTTTTGTGTCAGTTGAACAGTTTGGACTGGTCGTTTGTAAATAAACGATAAAAAAACGATTCCATTGGTTTTTAGTTCAAATCAATGAATGGGCGCTGCTGGTGTGAAGCTAGCAGCGCCCACTTTATTTTTTGTTTTTAAAAGCAACCAAGGCCAAACAAACGTCGAAAATAGCTAAACAAACGATTTAGGTTATTTTCACGTTTATTTTCAAAATGGGCGCTGCCAGCTTCACATACCTGACTTCTTACCTTATTCAGAACATCTGAGATTGCAATTGGCACATTTTACATATTTAATTAAATTCAACTTCTGATTTGCTAAGTAGTTATAATGAGAAACATTTCAAAAATATAATATAGAACAAATATCCAGATCTGGCACATTACCCTACCCGAAATTTAAGAGACACTCACATTTATTAATTACAGTTTGAGCTTTATTTTGTCCAATATTTTTTATATCCAAAAGTTTAGAATTCCCCAGATATCGTAAAACATTCGTTGTGTCCCTATTTTGATTTATAACCCATGACATTGAGCCTATAATCATAATAAAACCACAAGATTGTTAATTGCATAAAACTTGTATTTCTTGACTAAGGTAAAGGAAAGTATTAAATTGTAATTCCAACAGAATGAAATGAATCCAACAAAAACAGCTGTTTACAATTTTAAGTCACAGTAAGCCAGGGCTAAATTTACTTAGGTATCAAAGATAGAGTCAGCAGTTAATACTTTTAATAAACGATAAAGAGTAAAAGTAAACAAAACCACTAAGAATAAATAAATAAAAGAGTGTGTATTCTTCAAATATTAATTTAGTTAAATTATCATGAAGGTGCGTGTCAAAGGACGTTTTTAAATTCTATTTAATATGTCGTGTAGCTTAATAATTAGATTTATAACTGTAATTAAAGATGTTCATCAGATTATGAATTGTTATGCAGAATAACGTTGTCATAGGTAACCACACTAAAAGAATTGAAAAAAATAATAACTTAGTTGTAAAATGTAAGCAAAATAATACAACATGGCATGTTTTAACAAAAAAGAATTGCCTGATAACAGATTAGAACTTGGTATTTGATTTATTACCAGCCGCTCAGTGAACAATTCGCACAACACAGGGACTATGCATCTCATAACTACATGGCAAAGGGTTGAACAAAGCAATTAATTTCAATAAAATATTTTGTTATACAGGGTGAGTTTTAAATAAGTCCCCCTTTACTTTTTTTACACTTCCTAAGATATCGACTCCGGACTGCCGCCGATCATTGTTGATCAACTTATACTTCATTTTGACTTATTATTTAATAAGTTAATATTTTTGGCCTCCATCTTGGGTTCCACCATATCGCATTTAAATATTTATTTCCAAATGTATAGGTGGGGTTGTGAACCATCATATAGAAGTATTTTTTTATGGTGAACACAATGCAGCAATCCGTTTTTGAAAATCATTATTCGTTCTCAAGATATTGTTCATTTAATAAATATAATGTTTGAGAGAATTTTTAATGTGCCAACCTTAAAAAATACCCATATTCTCATAATTACATAAAAAATGACCATGACCAATCATTGTTGAGTGGCATTTGATTCATTATGACAAAATTAAAATTTTCGGCCGTCATTTTGAAATAAGATAATTCTTGTCAAATGGAAAGGAAATGTTGTGACCCATAATTTCTAATTGTATTTTTCACGCTGGCACCAATGCTGCAATCCGTATTTAAATATCACATTTTGTTCTCATGATTTTGACAGATTTTCTTTTAAATTTTCAAAAAGGGTCAATATCATGATAACGAAAAGTTATATTTAAAAACAGATTGCAGCATTGGTGATAGCGTGAAAAAATTGGAAATTATGGGTCACAACATTACCTTTCCATTTGACAAGAATTATCTTATTTCAAAATGGCGGCCAAAAATTTAAATTTTTGTCAAAATGAATCAAATGCCACTCAACAATGATTGGTAATACTTCATGGTCATTATTTAATGTAATGATGAGAATATGAGCATGTTTTCAGGTTGGCACATTAAAAATTATCTCAAATTTTTTTAAAATGATCAATATTTTGAGAACGTATAATGATTTTCAAAAACAGATTGCTGGATTGTGTTCAGCGTAAAAACGTACTTATATATTATCGGCCACAACCAAATTTTTACATTTTAAAATAAATAGTTGAATCCAATATGGCGGATCCAAGATTGCGGAAAAAAATTAATAAAAATATATCCAATCTTGTGAGTAAGGCTCTGGAAAATAATAGGCTGTCTAGGAAAATTTATCCATATTATTAAAACAATTTCTCGATTTTTCTTCGCAGCATATCGACCCCTAGAAATTTTATTTTTTATACATATTTGGTATCAAATTAAAGCTACTTCTCTCTAGATGTGCCTTTTTTGGGGTTCGAAAATATCCCATTAAAAGCCTTCGTCCAGGAGGCTTTTGAAATTTCAGCGAATGTGCTACTATCTGTTGTTAAACCTGTGAACTTTTTCCAATTCGCATTTGTTTATAACAAAACATATGGTGATAATTTGATCGAGTTCTTAAGTTTTACCACAGAATACAGCACTTGCATTTATTTATGTGATGAAACTGGTGTTTTCTTTAAAGTTATAAGTAAGTTGATTTTCAAATAGGCTAATTCATTTAATTTCTTGAAATATAGATTTTTGGAGGAAAAAAAATTTAATTTTGACCACAAAGAAAAGTAGCACTCATGTAAATCTGGGACATAGCCAATTTGATTTCAACTAATTTACTGTCTCTTATATGGTAGATGTTGAAAGCTGTTATTTTATAATCAGATGGAAGAGTTTTTCCCCGAATACATAGGTTACAGAATTTACAATAAAATGTAAAGTAAAAAGTTTAAATTTTATTTGTTCATAGTTTATCTAGAAAATTTTAATACGTTTTTAAACTTAAAACTAAAATAGAATGTGTTTAAGTTTTATTTCATAATCTATGAAACGACAGTCATTTTGTAATAATTTTTATACGTTTTACCATGTACCTTAACATCAGTGATTTTCCGTCATTTATCAGTTTATTATGCAAATTTTAGACATTTCATATAAGACAATGAAGTGAAGAGAATGAGTGAAGTGTTCAACAATTTGTGTGTTCTAACTTTTCAAATATTTTATCATGAATTATATACTTCGACATTAGTGTTTTTCTGGTTTCACATCAATATATAATAATCATTTTGTATCTAATTTGTATTGATCTATATTCAGAGCGTTTTCGTGCTATTTATGGGACACATGATTGATTTACTACTTTTAGGTTCAACCAAGTATGGTTCCTCAAAAGTTCAAAAAGATAAGTCACGAAGTGACGCTGGCTGCTAGTTTATATTATCAAAATATAAAAAATGTGTCCATTTGTTTAAGATCTAAGATATTACAACAAAGATTAAAGTCAAAATGAATTATAAATTGATCAATAATGATCGGTGGTGATCCGGAGTCGATATCTTAAGAAATGTAGACAAAGGTGAGGGGGGACTCATTTAAAACTCACCCTGTATAATTAACCCCTGATTAGGCAATTATTAACGATTATCCATGCTAATCTTTTGGTATGATTTTAAATATACACATTTAATCTCTTGATTTATAATTTTACACTTAACTTTTTTTGATTAGGAAAATAAATACCACTATCAAAATTTTAAAACATATTGCATCGTTAAATTATAGATAGTGTGTGCTAAGTAAGACCTTTCAAATAAAATGTTAACCAATGAGTGAGTTTATGAATCGGTTTTTTTAAGTATGACGCCAACTGCTCGACGTAGCTGTTTATCGTAAGCACGTAGAATACTGACGATGTAACTATTTTGAATGCTTGATCGTCGTTCATGTAATAGAGTTTTCGCAAAGGTTCTAGAAAAATATGAATTTATCTGGGACGAATTTTACCGTTTTCAGGGGATTTGTTTCATTTGCCGAAGTTTCAAGGATTTTAAGAAGTTTCTTTCCAGACTGGACCGAAGCCAGTTATATTAGTCGGATTGGATTCGACTTGGGGTAATGGCGGTTACTGTGCCTTTGATTAGTTCCTCAAGTTGCTTGTTGTGTCTTTTAATAAACATCATACTAACGTTATAAAGCTGAATGTGTGTGAGTTTGTTTGTGGCTTCATCACGCTCGAACTTCTGATTTAGCTGGTATTTGTTAGGAAGATAGCTAATATCCTAAAGTATCACATAGGCCTATTCACTTTTAAAAATACTTTAGGTCTTTGCCCCAGTAGCCACTAAATTTCCTACGTTAATCTTATGGGTACTAACATTTACTGGATCGGATGATAACTAAAACAGATGGTCTGTATTTGATATTTACAACAATATGTTGAGTTTATTTATTTGTTTACATTTTTGTTGCACGTTTAACTTTAATACCTTAATACTTTCCCTGCCTTTGACATGTTTAAACATGAAAATCTCATATGTTTCAATGTTCCAATTTCGGGACACCCACAGTGAAATTGTTAATAATGCTGGGGAAACGTAATTCAAATTCGTCTCAAAGTTTGAAAAAGACGGATTTAATAAAGTGGTTAGAAGTCAGGAAACTTCAGCACCTGTGAAAATTAGAAGGCTCCGACAAGCTCTATGGCAGGCAGCACAAAAAGCTCCAGCCAAGAACTGCCCAGTGGCGGCAAAGGTGACCAGAAATACGTGGGTCGACTTTAATGCCTTGGAATACGGCACGAATCTTAGACAGTTAACATATATCTTACTAGCGCTAAGTTGTGATCGTGGGCGAAGCTGCGATGGGCAACGGCTAGTTTCAAATAAAGTAATGCAGTTGAGATTTAACTTAATATGAATATCATACAAATATACTTAGCATAGAAGTTTTCATGAAATTCCTGCACTTGAGGCTGAGAAGTCATTTACGTCATGACAAATCGTTATTACCATTTAATGTCAGTAGTACCTAATTTTCAGTAAGCATAGTACTAAATCTTGGTATGTAGTTTACTATTGAAATCGAAAGTGTCGGTCGAGCAAGACATGCTAATCTCTAGCCAGGCCAACAAAGAAATTATTAGTTTTTTTATAGACTTTAAAGCCCAACCTATTTGTCCGTTGTAGTACTTATATCCTACAATTTTGCATGAAATTATTTAAGAATTTTCAACTTGCCAGGCTGAAGGGTTAACTAATCAAAAGTTGAAAATCTAAATTACCAATTAATGTTTAAAGTACATTTCTTACTAGTGACCTGATTTGGAACTACTTTTTACAAATTATTTTGGTACATATGTTTTGAACAATATTTTTAATATTCGATTTTAGTAATTTTAGAAATGTACATTGATAACATTGAGTTGTAGTATAGTGATAGTATCAAAGCAAATGATATTTGTTACGCATCATGTACTATGTCAACTTTAACGTTTAAAATTATGCCAGGGACTTCCTCACTTGCTCACTAGCATATTCAGTCGTCACTAATCGACTAACTTTCTAAGACTGATCAAACTGAATCTCACCACAGATCATCTCAGGTGACAATACTTTATCAAACTTCAAGAAGCTAAATAGTTATTGAAGTGTTCCATTAAAGCTACAGTTAATGTTCAAATATATATAATTTTAAATATACAGTGTCTAATTTTTTAGTGTGGTGACTTTTACGCTTAAAACTGTAATTCTAAACACAAATTCGGTTTATTTTTAGGTAATCCATTTTATGCTTTTGAAAATATCACTACAGTGTAGTTCGGTTGGGATTTCTAGCAAAGTATCAACATCGGGTGTCCTTAATTGAAATACAGTAGGCTATCAGCCTCGTTCTATTTCGTAATTTGGTTTAGCATTTTAATCAATAATCTGGTTAGTTCCAGTCTGGTTATTCCACAGGCATTGTCCTACATTGTTGACTTGTGACGTTAAACGATTTTTTATAAGTAAATCGTATTCCTTATATAAATTGCTTTCAACTGTTATTTTTTATCCAAAAAGTCATCTTGCGAAAACAAAAAGACATCTTGCGTATTAAATAACCTATGTTCTTCTGAAATATAATATGATGTATACCTCAATAACCTTCCGTGACAATGAGCCTACTTATAAGTTTTCTACTTTAAGATTTAAATTGATCAAACTAATCTTTGAGTTTCGTACTTTATTTATTTACTTTACATCCTACGCATGTATACATTTTCTCACGTAAAGAATTCATTCCTGACACATGAATATAAATCAAAACGTAATACAAACTTAATAATTGTTCTTCTTAAAATAATTTATTATATAATTATTGTGGGATATACCAATTGTATTAGTTCAATTTAAGTGAACAAATATCATTACGTTTTCAGTTAAATCCACCTTTGCAATAAATTACATACAAGTATAGACATAGCCGTTGCTTTCTCTAAACATTGCATACGTTAGTCACAACTCTTGACTAGTTATTCAGTTCGTTATTATAGGAAAGTTTTGGTCTAATATAAGAAACTTTTTTCTATCCAATTAGAGTATATTTTACATATTTATCAAGTATCTCTCAGGGGGTGTTTATTATAAATCTAAATATTAAAAGCGAATTCGCTTCATGTAGCGTTCTCAAAATATAAATGAATATTATTAAAATAAAACCATGCATACCATACTACCAAGTAAATCATTGCGTGCATGCATTTTTAAAACTTAATAATCTTTAAACAATCGGGTTTGAATACTGTAAGTGGGAGTATAAAAAAATACCCCCCGTCGCAGCAAACCTGCGTACTCAGCGAATTTCCAATGCATTGATATGTTTCTCACTAGTACATAAAGCCACTCACCAATTTTGACAAAAATACATTCATAAATTAGTGATTTATTACATTTTATTTATTCCCCATAAGAATAACATTAGGACTGAGTACGCAGGTTTGCTGCAACGAGGAAGATAAGAAATGAGTTTTTATGCAATTATCAATATAACTGAACCAGGTGAAGCTACTTACCATGTTTTATTAATTTATGTTCATAATTAAGGGAGATATAAAACTTTACTTATTCTCCATAAGAATAACATTAGGGCTGAGTATGCAGGTTAGCTGCTACGGGGACAATCAACAAAACATTTATTTTTTGTGCAATTATCAATATACCAGTACAACATGAAGCCACATACCAAATTTCATCAATATACATTCATAAATAATCAAGATATCAAATTTTATTTATTCTCCATAAGGATAACATTGGACAACGTACTGTGTTTAGCACTTTGAATATCTCTGCAACGGTTTGACGTAGAATCACAATTTAAACACCAAAATGATTGTTTTGTGGAGCTGAAGTGATTGGTAAAAGAAAATGTGAAGTTTAAAGTAAAATTAACTGAGGAAAAGCCAAAAACTGTTTTCCCATAAGATTAACATGGGAGATTTTATGAGCATGTTTTTTGAATTTTTTCCGCAACCACTTAACCTAGGTTAATAATTCAAAATACCATATTATTTGTTTTTTTAAGCTCTATAACATGGTCTAAACCAAAATTAAGTGTTTTAAAAATTTTACGGTAAAAAATGCAAAAAACTGATTTTTGGAAAATTTAAAACCCCCATAAACACCCCTTCCCATGGTCCGATTTTTCTGGTTTTCGAACTTAAAGTCATAAATGTCAGTTTACACATTTGAGCCAAATTTCATCGAAATCGGACGTTTTTTACTCAAGTTATCGCATTCACGGACACATATATATATATATATATATATATATATATATAGATATATATATACATATATATAAATTTGAACGAATAGTGTTTTGGACATCTGGGGACATCAAAACAAAAAGTTATCATGGTCTCGGGCTTAAGTCTTACCATGAGACCTACGGTAATAGCTTCTTCCCTATAGGGGAAATTCGCTAAAACATAAATATATATTGACCGATACATATGAACAAAAGAAAGAGTAAAACATGAGAATAAAACTATCACTATTGTAATAAAACATCTTCATTATCTCAGAACACGTTGAACAATGAACTCAGTTCAATACAAGGCCAATATTTATCTTTTTTGCTAATTTAAAATGACAGAAATGACTTCAAGCTAAACATCATAAATATAAATATAATTTGACAGTTGATATTATTGCAAACTCGTTCTGTATATTTTATGACATGACAGAATCGTAAACATACCAATAACTCGATTCCCGACTCTTAAATTCTAATAACATAAAGCGAAATGTTATTTACAAGTTAAACAATACATGGAATTTTTTAATGAAATTTTCAATTTACTGTCATTTTAACACTTTTGTTAATGTGTTGGTAATATTGAATTTGTGGATAAACACTTTAGTTATATTTTGGAATTAAAATATTAGTTAAATATACATTTAAAATATTTTGATATATGACCTGTGCTAAAGTGTGTCTAAATACATTCATGCGTATGTATCAACCGTAAGATCTTCATTTTTTTACCAAGAGATCAATAATTTTAAATAAATAATGTAATTAAAATAAAACAAGTAAGCCCTACTGATAATAATACGAGAAATGTAGAAACCAAGTGCAATGTTTCAACTTGATGTATCATAATTACAATTCAAAGTTTAGTCATGATTTTTAAGTTTGAAATTTGTTTTATATTATAGTAGTAACTTGATAGCAAGACTCTGAAGGTGGTTTGGGAAAGTATTGTTATCGAGGTACTCTTCTAGTTGAGGTTCGTGTTATCAAGGTCGTGGGGACTTAAAGTCGTGCTATCAAGGTTATTGGTTTCTCAAAAACCTCTTTATAGCAAGTGAATTTTGGATCAACTCTCGCTACCATGTTTTGTTTTTAAAAGTAAATTAATTATTTTTTCAACAAAATTAATTAGTTAGTAAATAAAAACTCACATTGTGTAACATAAAAACATAATTTTATTTCTGCAATACTGAATCAATTTTTCTTTTCTTCAGATTTGTTCAAATTTTAATCAGTTTCAGTTTGAATTCCGTCAGTGGTTTTATTTTACGTTTTTCCCAATCACAAGGGGAAGGGTGGGAGAGGGGATTTCATGTTTAGACCTGAGCCCAAGGAAATGTCTCCTTCAAAACATTTGATCTGAGGAGACACCACTACCCGTGGAAACTATGCACAGAGAATATTTAACTCGTGCTATGAAGGTTCCATTATGAAAAGGACGCACTACTGAGGTTGAAGTCGTGCTGTAAAGGTTCAGAGTAAAAAAGACGTGCTAATGAGGGTTAAAATTAGGAAAAAAGCTTGCTATTTAGGTTTGTAAAACAATAAAGGGTACATTAAACATTAAGCTCCGGGGATTGTAAAATGCACGTGTTATCAAGGATGTCGTGCTATTGTGGGTCGTGTTAACGAGTTTCGTGGGGCAGTTGTATATAAAAGATTTCGCAGGCAGCGTTCCGCAGGACAATGACAGTACCACTCTATAGTAAATAACGAGCAGATTCTTAGAGCTCAGGGTTTCGCATGAAAAACGTTGTGCACTACGTTACGATACCATGCCCGTGTGTTGGGTCTGCTCACGTTGTGCACTACGTTACGATACCATGCCCGTGTGTTGGGTCAGCTCACGTTGTGCACTACGTTACGATACCATGCCCGTGTGTTGGGTCAGCTCACGTTGTGCACTACGTTACAATACCATGCCCGTGTGTTGGGTCAGCTCACGTTGTGCACTAAGTTACGATACCATGCCCGTGTGTTGGGTCAGCTCACGTTGTGCACTACGTTACGATACCATGTCCGTGTGTTGGGTCTGCTCACGTTGTGCACTACGTTACGATACCATGCCCGTGTGTTGGGTCAGCTCACGTTGTGCACTACGTTACGATACCATGTCCGTGTGTTGGGTCTGCTCACGTTGTGCACTACGTTACGATACCATGTCCGTGTGTTGGGTCTGCTCACGTTGTGCACTACGTTACGATACCATGCCCGTGTGTTGGGTCTGCTCACGTTGTGCACTACGTTACGATACCATGCCCGTGTGTTGGATCTGCTCACGTTGTGCACTACGTTACGATACCATGTCCGTGTGTTGGGTCTGCTTACGTTGTGCACTACGTTACGATACCATGCCCGTGTGTTGGGTCTGCTCACGTTGTGCACTACGTTACGATACCATGCCCGTGTGTTGGGTCGGCTCACGTTGTGCACTACGTTACGATACCATGTCCGTGTGTTGGGTCTGCTCACGTTGTGCACTACGTTACGATACCATGCCCGTGTGTTGGGTCTGCTCACGTTGTGCACTACGTTACGATACCATGCCCGTGTGTTGGATCTGCTCACGTTGTGCACTACGTTACGATACCATGTCCGTGTGTTGGGTCTGCTTACGTTGTGCACTACGTTACGATACCATGCCCGTGTGTTGGGTCTGCTCACGTTGTGCACTACGTTACGATACCATGCCCGTGTGTTGGGTCGGCTCACGTTGTGCACTACGTTACGATACCATGTCCGTGTGTTGGGTCTGCTCACGTTGTGCACTACGTTACGATACCATGCCCGTGTGTTGGGTCTGCTCACGTTGTGCACTACGTTACGATACCATGCCCGTGTGTTGGATATGCTCACGTTGTGCACTACGTTACGATACCATGCCCGTGTGTTGGGTCGGCTCACGTTGTGCACTACGTTACGATACCATGTCCGTGTGTTGGGTCGGCTCACGTTGTGCACTACGTTACGATACCATGTCCGTGTGTTGGGTCTGCTCACGTTGTGCACTACGTTACGATACCATGCCCGTGTGTTGGATCTGCTCACGTTGTGCACTACGTTACGCTACCATGCCCGTGTGTTGGGTCGGCTCACGTTGTGCACTACGTTACGATACCATGTCCGTGTGTTGGGTCGGCTCACGTTGTGCACTACGTTACGATACCATGTCCGTGTGTTGGGTCTGCTCACGTTGTGCACTACGTTACGATACGCCCGTGTGTTGGGTCTGCTCACGTTGTGCACTACGTTACGATACCATGCCCGTGTGTTGGATCTGCTCACGTTGTGCACTACGTTACGATACCATGCTCGTGTGTTGGGTTGGCTCATGTTGTGCACTACGTTACGATACCATGTCCGTGTGTTGGGTCGGCTCACGTTGTGCACTACGTTACGATACCATGCCCGTGTGTTGGGTCAGCTCACGTTGTGCACTACGTTACGATACCATGTCCGTGTGTTGGGTCTGCTCACGTTGTGCACTACTTTACGATACCATGCCCGTGTGTTGGGTCGGCTCACGTTGTGCACTACGTTACGATACCATGCCCGTGTGTTGGGTCAGCTCACGTTGTGCACTACGTTACGATACCATGCCCGTGTGTTGGGTCGGCTCACGTTGTGCACTACGTTACGATACCATGCCCGTGTTTTGGATCTGCTCACGTTGTGCACTACGTTATGATACCATGTCCGTGTGTTGGGTCTGCTCACGTTGTGCACTACGTTACGATAGCATGTCCGTGTGTTGGGTCTGCTCAGGTTGTGCACTACGTTACGATACCATGCCCGTGTGTTGGGTCTGCTCACGTTGTGCACTACGTTACGATACCATGCCCGTGTGTTGGGTCTGCTCACGTTGTGCACTACGTTACGATACAATGTCCGTGTGTTGGGTCTGCTCACGTTGTGCACTACGTTACGATACCATGTCCGTGTGTTTGGTCTGCTTACGTTGTGCACTACGTTACGATACCATGTCCGTTTGTTGGGTCTGCTCACGTTGTGCACTACGTTACGATACCATGTCCGTGTGTTGGGTCTGCTCACGTTGTGCACTACGTTACGATACCATGTCCGTGTGTTGGGTCTGCTCACGTTGTGCACTACGTTACGATACCATGTCCGTGTGTTTGGTCTGCTCACGTTGTGCACTACGTAACGATAGCATGTCCGTGTGTTGGGTCTGCTCACGTTGTGCACTACGTTACGATACCATGCCCGTGTGATGGGTCTGCTCACGTTGTGCACTACGTTACGATACCATGTCCGTGTGTTGGGTCTGCTGACGTTGTGCACTACGTTACGATACCATGTCCGTGTGTTGGGTCTGCTGACGTTGTGCACTACGTTACGATAGCATGTCCGTGTGTTGGGTCTGCTCACGTTGTGCACTACGTTACGATACCATGCCCGTGTGTTGGGTATGCTCACGTTGTGCACTACGTTACGATACCATGCCCGTGTGTTGGGTCTGCTCACGTTGTGCACTACGTTACGATACCATGCCCGTGTGTTGGGTCAGCTCACGTTGTGCACTACGTTACGATACCATGCCCGTGTGTTGGGTCAGCTCACGTTGTGCACTACGTTACAATACCATGCCCGTGTGTTGGGTCAGCTCACGTTGTGCACTAAGTTACGATACCATGCCCGTGTGTTGGGTCAGCTCACGTTGTGCACTACGTTACGATACCATGTCCGTGTGTTGGGTCTGCTCACGTTGTGCACTACGTTACGATACCATGCCCGTGTGTTGGGTCAGCTCACGTTGTGCACTACGTTACGATACCATGTCCGTGTGTTGGGTCTGCTCACGTTGTGCACTACGTTACGATACCATGTCCGTGTGTTGGGTCTGCTCACGTTGTGCACTACGTTACGATACCATGCCCGTGTGTTGGGTCTGCTCACGTTGTGCACTACGTTACGATACCATGCCCGTGTGTTGGATCTGCTCACGTTGTGCACTACGTTACGATACCATGTCCGTGTGTTGGGTCTGCTTACGTTGTGCACTACGTTACGATACCATGCCCGTGTGTTGGGTCTGCTCACGTTGTGCACTACGTTACGATACCATGCCCGTGTGTTGGGTCGGCTCACGTTGTGCACTACGTTACGATACCATGTCCGTGTGTTGGGTCTGCTCACGTTGTGCACTACGTTACGATACCATGCCCGTGTGTTGGGTCTGCTCACGTTGTGCACTACGTTACGATACCATGCCCGTGTGTTGGATATGCTCACGTTGTGGACTACGTTACGATACCATGCCCGTGTGTTGGGTCGGCTCACGTTGTGCACTACGTTACGATACCATGTCCGTGTGTTGGGTCGGCTCACGTTGTGCACTACGTTACGATACCATGTCCGTGTGTTGGGTCTGCTCACGTTGTGCACTACGTTACGATACCATGCCCGTGTGTTGGATCTGCTCACGTTGTGCACTACGTTACGATACCATGCCCGTGTGTTGGGTCGGCTCACGTTGTGCACTACGTTACGATACCATGTCCGTGTGTTGGGTCGGCTCACGTTGTGCACTACGTTACGATACCATGTCCGTGTGTTGGGTCTGCTCACGTTGTGCACTACGTTACGATACGCCCGTGTGTTGGGTCTGCTCACGTTGTGCACTACGTTACGATACCATGCCCGTGTGTTGGATCTGCTCACGTTGTGCACTACGTTACGATACCATGCTCGTGTGTTGGGTTGGCTCATGTTGTGCACTACGTTACGATACCATGTCCGTGTGTTGGGTCGGCTCACGTTGTGCACTACGTTACGATACCATGCCCGTGTGTTGGGTCAGCTCACGTTGTGCACTACGTTACGATACCATGTCCGTGTGTTGGGTCTGCTCACGTTGTGCACTACTTTACGATACCATGCCCGTGTGTTGGGTCGGCTCACGTTGTGCACTACGTTACGATACCATGCCCGTGTGTTGGGTCAGCTCACGTTGTGCACTACGTTACGATACCATGCCCGTGTGTTGGGTCGGCTCACGTTGTGCACTACGTTACGATACCATGCCCGTGTGTTGGATCTGCTCACGTTGTGCACTACGTTATGATACCATGTCCGTGTGTTGGGTCTGCTCACGTTGTGCACTACGTTACGATAGCATGTCCGTGTGTTGGGTCTGCTCAGGTTGTGCACTACGTTACGATACCATGCCCGTGTGTTGGGTCTGCTCACGTTGTGCACTACGTTACGATACCATGCCCGTGTGTTGGGTCTGCTCACGTTGTGCACTACGTTACGATACAATGTCCGTGTGTTGGGTCTGCTCACGTTGTGCACTACGTTACGATACCATGTCCGTGTGTTTGGTCTGCTTACGTTGTGCACTACGTTACGATACCATGTCCGTTTGTTGGGTCTGCTCACGTTGTGCACTACGTTACGATACCATGTCCGTGTGTTGGGTCTGCTCACGTTGTGCACTACGTTACGATACCATGTCCGTGTGTTGGGTCTGCTCACGTTGTGCACTACGTTACGATACCATGTCCGTGTGTTTGGTCTGCTCACGTTGTGCACTACGTAACGATAGCATGTCCGTGTGTTGGGTCTGCTCACGTTGTGCACTACGTTACGATACCATGCCCGTGTGATGGGTCTGCTCACGTTGTGCACTACGTTACGATACCATGTCCGTGTGTTGGGTCTGCTGACGTTGTGCACTACGTTACGATACCATGTCCGTGTGTTGGGTCTGCTGACGTTGTGCACTACGTTACGATAGCATGTCCGTGTGTTGGGTCTGCTCACGTTGTGCACTACGTTACGATACCATGCCCGTGTGTTGGGTATGCTCACGTTGTGCACTACGTTACGATACCATGCCCGTGTGTTGGGTCTGCTCACGTTGTGCACTACGTTACGATACCATGTCCATGAGTTGGGTCTGTTCACGTTGTGCACTACGTTACGATACCATGCCCGTGTGTTGGGTCTGCTCACGTTGTGCACTACGTTACGATACCATATCCGTGAGTTGGGTCTGCTCACGTTGTGCACTACGTTACGATACCATGTCCGTGTGTTAGGTCTGCTCACGTTGTGCACTACGTTACGATACCATGCCCGTGTGTTGGGTCTGCTCACGTTGTGCACTACGTTACGATACCATGTCCGTGTGTTGGGTCTGCTCACGTTGTGCACTACGTTACGATACCATGTCCGTTTGTTGGGTCTGCTCACGTTGTGCACTACGTTACGATACCATGTCCGTGTGTTGGGTCTGCTCACGTTGTTCACTACGTTACGATACCATGCCCGTGTGTTGGGTCTGCTCACGTTGTGCACTACGTTACGATACCAAGCCCGTGTGTTGGGTCTGCTCACGTTGTGCACTACGTTACGATACCATGTCCGTGTGTTGGGTCTGCTCACGTTGTGCACTACGTTACGATACCATGCCCGTATGTTGGATCTGCTCACGTTGTGCACTACGTTACGATACCATGTCCGTGTGTTGGGTCGGCTCACGTTGTGCACTACGTTACGATACCGTGCCCGTGTGTTGGGTCTGCTCACGTTGTGCACTACGTTACGATACTATGTCCGTGTGTTGGGTCTGCTCACGTTGTGCACTACGTTACGATACTTTGCCCGTGTGTATGGTCTGCTCACGTTGTGCACTACGTTACGATACCATGTCCGTGTGTTGGGTCTGCTCACGTTGTGCACTACGTTACGATACCATGTCCGTTTGTTGGGTCTGCTCACGTTGTGCACTACGTTACGATACCATGGCCGTGTGTTGGGTCTGCTCACGTTGTGCACTACGTTACGATACCATGCCCGTGTGTTGGGTCTGCTCACGTTGTGCACTACGTTACGATACCATGCCCGTTTGTTGGGTCTGTTCACGTTGTGCACTACGTTACGATACCATGTCCGTTTGTTGGGTCTGCTCACGTTGTGCACTACGTTACGATACCATGCCCGTGTGTTGGGTCTGCTCACGTTGTGCACTACGTTACGATACCATGTCCGTGTGTTGGGTCTGCTCACGTTGTGCACTACGTTACGATACCATGCCCGTGTGTTGGGTCTGCTCACGTTGTGTATTACGTTACGATACCATGTACGTGTGTTGGGTCTGCTCACGTTGTGCACTACGTTACGATAACATGTCCGTGTGTTGGGTCTGCTCACGTTGTGCACTACGTTACGATACCATGTCCGTGTGTTGGGTCTGCTCACGTTGTGCACTACGTTGCGATACCATGTCCGTGTGTTGGGTCTGCTCACGTTGTGCACTACGTTACGATAGCATGTCCGTGTGTTGGGTCTGCTCACGTTGTGCACTACGTTACGATACCATGTCCGTGTGTTGGGTCTGCTCACGTTGTGCACTACGTTACGATACCATGTCCGTGTGTTGGGTCTGCTCACGTTGTGCACTACGTTACGATACTATGCCCGTGTGTTGGGTCTGCTCACGTTGTGCACTACGTTACGATACCATGCCCGTTTGTTGGGTCTGCTCACGTCGTGCACTACGTTACGATACCATGCCCGTGTGTTGGGTCGGCTCACGTTGTGCACTACGTTACGATACCATGCCCGTGTGTTGGGTCTGCTCACGTTGTGCACTACGTTACGATACCATGCCCGTGTGTTGGGTCTGCTCACGTTGTGCACTACGTTACGATACCATGTCCGTGTGTTGGGTCTGCTCACGTTGTGCACTACGTTACGATACCATTTCCGTGTGTTGGGTCGGCTCACGTTGTGCACTACGTTACGATACCATGCCCGTGTGTTGGGTCTGCTCACGTTGTGCACTACGTTACGATACCATGTCCGTGTGTTGGGTCGGCTCACGTTGTGCACTACGTTACGATACCATGTCCGTGTGTTGGGTCTGCTCACGTTGTGCACTACGTTACGATACCATGTCCGTGTGTTGGGTCGGTTCACGTTGTGCACTACGTTACGATACCATGTCCGTGTGTTGGGTCTGCTTACGTTGTGCACTACGTTACGATACCTTGTCCATTTGTTGGGTCTGCTCACGTTGTGCACTACGTTACGATACCTTGTCCGTTTGTTTGGTCTGCTCACGTTGTGCACTACGTTACGATACCATGCCCGTGTTTTGGGTCTGCTCACGTTGTGCACTACGTTACGATACCATGCCCGTGTGTTGGGTCTGCTCACGTTGTGCTCTACGTTACGATACCTTGTCCGTGTGTTGGGTCTGCTCACGTTGTGCACTACGTTACGATACCTTGTCCGTGTGTTGGGTCTGCTCAGTCAGTCGCTTATGCCACGACGTGTTTGAGGTACCTCTAATACAAAACGTTGTGCACTACGTTACGATACCATGCCCGTGTGTTGGGTCTGCTCACGTTGTGCACTACGTTACGATACCATGTCCGTTTGTTGGGTCTGCTCACGTTGTGCACTTCGTTACGATACCTTGTCCGTGTGTTGGGTCTGCTCAGTCAGTCGCTTATGCCACGACGTGTTTGAGGTACCTCTAATACAAAACGTTGTGCACTACGTTACGATACCATGCCCGTGTGTTGGGTCGGCTTAGTCAGTCGCTTATGCCACGACGTGTTTGAGGTACCTCTAATACAAAACGTTGTGCACTACGTTACGATACCATGTCCGTGTGTTGGGTCTGCTCAGTCAGTCGCTTATGCCACGACGTGTTTGAGGTACCTCTAATACAAAACGTTGTGCACTACGTTACGATACCATGTCCGTGTGTTGGGTCGGCTTAGTCAGTCGCTTATGCCACGACGTGTTTGAGGTACCTCTAATACAAAACGTTGTGCACTACGTTACGATACCATGTCCGTGTGTTGGGTCTGCTCAGTCAGTCGCTTATGCCACGACGTGTTTGAGGTACCTCTAATACAAAACTCAATGCTCTATAATTTACAACCCTGCGTTGTTTGTTTATATATTATGTATGTAGTAAACTAAAGGCTGAAATTTTACACTTATAACATGGTTTTAGAGTTAATTGTATTATTAGAACGTTACGAATGCAGACCTTGTGTTTATTGGTAATAACCACTATATTAAAATAATGTTTGTATGAAAGGTCCCATTTATCTTGACTTAAGTTTGACTTATATTATCAGTTAGCCAACTTGAAGTAAAATCAGGTTTACCGTCAATATTGCAAATGAAAATAGTTTTATTATTGTGTCCAAACCAGAAGTTGTATTTAAATTCCCTAAGTAGTTTAATGGAAATATTTTTAACGATAGGGTAACAATATATTGCAGCTTTTTTAGGATCATTGATTAAACTTATAATTATTAATGTACCAGAAAATATTTAACCAACAAGAAATAGGTACGAATAAATAGCAGTATTTATCGTGATCGTTTTCCTATTAAAGTGCTTGGCAGAATATAAGATATCAGCGAAGAAATCTCCCCCACTAAGCGTTTCCTTAGTTTCCCACTTGCTTGACAAATGGCCTAAGATTATATCAACAGATAAAACTGACATTCAAAAAACCGTCCCCTTGAGAATGAGAATGTCATCAGTTTAGAAATAAATCTTTCACAATTTTAAACATACGTTGTCGTTGTTATTTAATGGTTCACATAAGCATTAGCTGTGTATACCCTTTAATACATTTAATTTATAATTGATAAATTCACATTTCGTTAAGGGCACTTTTTTAATTTAACGAAATGTTGCCAACAAGTCATTATTTTTATCTGTAATTTCTTTAATATCAAGTCTCTTCTAGCATGGTTTAAACTAAGGTCTGTGAAGTTGGCGTACCCAAATTAGCATATCCACTTTTAATCATTCCAAAAGTTAGTTCTTCGATAGTTCTCGATAGTTCTTAACTTTTTTATTTTTTAAGAACTATCGGAAATATTGAACAACTATCGAGAACTAACAAAGAACTTACGTTTGGATAGTTAAAAGTGGATACGCTAATTTGGGTACGCCTATTTCACAGACCTTCAAAAATAAACTATCCAGCTTCCAGCAAGCACTGAGAAATTTCATTAAATATTTAGTAATTAAACAGTTGGCTAGAACATGCAACAATGACGTGCATAGCACAGTTTTTTAGAGCTAATTATTGAATAAACAACATTTTTCCCTGCAGGTTGAATTTAATCTATCTATCTATAATAGTATAAGGAAGAGGTGGTTTCTGTCTGTCTATCTGTCTGCCAGATTTTCCGGATAAACGCAAAAACTACTGAACTGACTGGGCTGAAACTTTACACAAAGGTAAATATTGAACCCATGCAACACATGCATATTCACTTCCTTAAAATCCCCTCGGGCTACGCCCCATGAACGTCCTAAGTTTCAATTTTTACATTTCTGAATAAAATAACCATTCAGAAACTGTAATGTGAACAACTGTGGACACTTCCATTTGACAACTTAAAAGGCAGAAGCAGGAACAGCTGTTTCAAGCTAACTTACCTTTCTAACCCGTGCAAAGAATGGGTACGTTACACTATTACTAATAAATCCTGGGTTCAACCCCATACTTTTTTTATAGCCGACCGGGTTTAACTATACCTTCCCAATTAGTAAGAAGTGCCAGTAAATTTTAGAATGCATTCGGAATACGTTACATTTTAAAAACTACTGTTTTTGTTTAATTTTTTTTATCCTATTATGGGCTGGGGCAAATGTTTCGTATGACTGTTCAATAAGTCAGGGTTTGCCGTTCTTGATCATTCTTCCTGATTAAATATTTTTAATAATTTATGACTTGTTCATACGTACTTATTCCTAGTAGTTAAAAAAAAGGAAATTTGTGTTGTTAGTTTTTGGCTTCTTTTTGTTTAAATTTTATGATTATGTGGTTTGCAAATTGGAACTCATGTTTTGATTTAATTTAACTTGCAGTAACATATATATTTAAAATTACATTTTAGGCACATATCCTACAAGATGTATATTTTTAACGACAAAAAAGTGAATTGCTTGATTGACTGTTAAATGCCAAACGAATGGTTCAACCCACATTTTTTATGGTTTAGTTTCAATTATACTGCATCGTTAAGCGAGCTGCATCCTTGTTTTATGGCTGACGCCTTTAAATGCCCACTATAAAACTCAGCCGTTTGAACAGGAATTTTTTATCCTTGTATTTCTCTTATTTTTATTTTCCGATCCGATGGCCTATTGGAAGCATCAGGAATAATGTTATAACATTTCTTTGTTTGAACATTATTTGTTATAATGGAGGGGATATGTTTTTAGTAGCTTCCCCCATCACTGATGAAATTAAAATAAATCTTAAGAACATTTTCCTAGTTTTATTATTTTACCATTAAAATTATGTTTTAAAATTGTTTATTATTTATATCAATTTTTCTTGAATAGTCCCTATTTCGCATTGTTTACTATTTTACTTTTTCGTAAGCTATATTCATGCTAGAATATGAATCAGATTCCAGCCCCTTATACGTCATAACAACAAATTCTGTTTATCAGTGATGGCAAGCGTCCGGTCAATATTTTTGAAGAAATGAACTTGAGGTATTCGTATTTCTCACTTATTATTTTTTGTTATCTTCGTGAAAATGCTACGACAGTCCATATCTTATCATTGTGAATACATTACCACAAACCCATTATGCAAAATGAGTTACTATTTTGGTCTTTATCTCTTATCATGGCAACTCTGTGAATAATACTGAGCAGACGGACGATGCAACAAAAATTATTACCAAACTTAATTTTGTTGCACTATTTTCAAGGCCAGAATCCGAGCGTACCCCCACGGTGGCGAATCTGTTTACGCTGCTAACAGCAAGTTCCCAGGCGATTAGAAGGCCAGAACAAGAACTTAATAAAGTGCGAAGCCACGTTTAGGCCGTGGACTAAATAAAGAACGGGATGATGGGCCTCTACAGAGTGATTAACTTTTAAAATATATCTAGAGAATGGGAAACGTACAACTGGAAAAATATGAAATATAATCATAGAAAACTACCCTGTAAGTACATGCAATATTTCCTTGTACATCTAACATAGATCTGTGAAAATATTTAGAGAAAAAAAGTTAAAAACCAACGAAATGCAAACCAAATAAAACTGTTAAACTTTGATCATCGGTTCGGGAAGATTCGCTTTGGGAATAAAAATAAACGTTTAAACACTAGTTGCCAAAGGTGTATTAAATACGCTGCAGATAACATTGATCGGTTCTCTTTGCAAACTCAAAAATTCCAATTTATTTACATATGTTTCAGCGGTGTCCCTTTTATAAAAGTATTCACTTAAACATCGATATTTGCCTTTTTTTCCTTTGTAAGATTCACACAAATAGTAATGCAAACGAAATAATGGATTGCTAATAAATTACTGCTACTACTGTATTAAATTATTATAACTTAGATTGAACTTTGATACAATTTATATAGAATATGTACAAGAATACATGTGGAAATAATTTTAGATAACCGTAACTCTGAAACGTTATATTTGTTAAAAAACAACAATGGTTTCTTTATTCGTAAAGCATGGTGTGTATTGTTGAGGTAGTCGAAACCAAAGTACAACGATTTTAAAGAATAATGTTATCACTCAGTGTTATGAGAATCACAGATAACAAGCTGGAAACAAATTATGAAACCATGTTGAACAACTAGGTATTTGAATAATAGGTATTTTTTCCATATGGATTACCAGGTATTTGAACCACAATTTTACCAAATTACTACTAAAAATACATTCAATTACGGAGATAGTTAATTAGGTTTACAAGAGAGCTTTTCCATTTACGTTTAGGAGGTTTTTTATCCGAGAGGTTCTAGTATATTACAATTGTTTTACATAAACGAATTATAAAAATATTAAGGCTGACTATTGCTTTGTCAAAGCAGTCTAATAACTTTAAACAGTGGTTTCTGCTTCTTTGCAAACCTTTAATAAACATGAAAATCTTATTGTTTATGACGCTTATACGACATTTCTGTAGGTTTCAAATTACTCCTATATAAGTATATTATTTCTCTATGGGTTAAACATGATTCAAGTATTTAAAAAAATCCGACATATCTGGTTTTGTGCATCATTGTAAGCTTAAAATGAATTTAGAGGGTTGAATAATATTATCGGGGTCACTTCATCATGGTTTTTTAAAGCCTCTAAGCCTTTTAGTCCTCATTCATTTGATTAACACATGTCTAACTTTCATGAGTGAAGTAATGCAATATGTTATTGAGACGCAACTTCAATATCTAATATAACTCGCTAGGGTGAATTTTATTACTAGAAGTCCTCCGTTATTTCTAAACTGATTTTACAATTAAGGTAAATAAGTCCTTAATCCCGAAGTAGCGCAACTTTTTTAATTGTTGATACTTACTTTGCAAAGAGAACCGCCCGTAAGGTTACGTTTTTTTTTTAGTTCAGCATAACATGGAGATCAGATTTCTAAAACTGCCGCTATAAAACAAATATTTACAACGTTAACTATGATTTGAACTGGATATAAATACCCAAATAACTGGATTGCATATACACTCTAAATAATGCTTAGTCTACTACTGAAAGCTACCACTGTTAATACACATTTTTGCAGTGTCACAGAATGGCATGAAAATAAATAACTATTATTCTTACTGTCAGAACGCTACCTCAAATTGCAGTCCCGTACTACGACCGTTTCGGAGAACGACGGGCACGAGTTGTAGTACACTAAACTCATTGAGTTTTTAGTAAATCTATACAAATTTCCATTGTTACATATTAAATCACTACTTGCATTTTCTTAAAAATTAATATTTGTGATCCTACATGCGTCGAATTTATCCCCGTGAAATTTAGTTATGATTATATTTTATCATTGTTTTCCTCAAATTTCTACATATAATAGAAATAAAAAAAACATTGATAACATTGAATCCCTTAGGGTATTTGCGCTGCTTTACATTATATGCAATGTTGTAAACAAAATAACATGTTATAGTACACAGTTAAATTATATACATTTTGTTCTTTAATTAAACAAATAGATAAGACATAACAAATGTTAAAAGTTAGTAAAGCGTTTGCTGTAAAAGTTGTTCCTCTACTGAGTTACAGTGTAAGAGCTGAAAGGGAAAAAGGGGAATTCACTCTTTATAGAACTTTTGATCACGAGTACATGAAAGGTTTCCATCAGGAAGAAATCAACAATATAAGGTCAATATAAGTAGATTTTGAAAATACCAACTGTGTTTTTAGGGCTGAGCTTCATCACTAACGGTGCAACATTTATAAATATGAATATCAGACCCTTACTAATACAGAGTTAAAATTTGTTCATTCAGTTGTTTTATTGTATAACAAATTTAAAAAGTAATATTTTAATATTGGTTATCGTTATCCTTTTACCAAATCTGATTTTACGTCTTACTTTTTCAAATGAAATCTCACTATAAACTATTAAAATCAGGAGTTAGCATACGAGTTCGTTGTCTTCAAACAGAATCGTGTGTCAAGTACGCGTGGAGCTGTGGCGTTTAACATCGAAGGTAATTTGTTAAAGACATAAGAGAACTTAAAATATCACAAGACGTAGTTATTTTTGAAAACCATTTTTCTTATAACGGAATCAAGCTGCCTAATGCACATCCGGCTGCCTGAAAGATATAATATGAAACGGACAGCTTCGTCAGAGCAGTCAAGGAGCTTCTGACACGATGCTGATTCAGGGTTTTTGAATGTCTTTCTTACAATAATGGTTGCAGAAAAACTCAACTACCACCACCATGAAGGTTTTGTTTGTTATAGTTACAATGTTATCATTTTAATATATTCATTTTTTAGTTTTATCAACAAGGTTCATAAGTTAATTACATTGAAAAATGCAATGCCGTTTTTACTGTATAAATAAAAATATGTTATTTTATTTTATTTATGTATTAAACTTTAAATGGGTTTAAAACTATTCCGGGTAGCAAAGGGTAAGAGACTTATATTATGGAAGTTATGATTATGATAAAGGTGATTTCACACATCCATTTCCAATGCACCATAAATTATTACTTTAAAAGAATATAACTACACAAATATTAATAAATCTTTATTTTTTCTACACACAAATATTAAAAAATGTTCATAGCAATAATCTTTTATATAAAATACACAATGTGTGAATAGAGGTTCCTTTATAAAATGAAAAAAAAAAAAAAAAATTAAATAGATCAGGAGCTAACAAATACATGCCTTCTGTGTACAGGTTATGTATACCTACATGAAAGATTTCGCCCTATGTAAAAATTGGAATTATAAGTGTAATAATAATAGAATAAATCATAAATACTTATCATATTATAACGGAACTAAACTCTAAATATCTAATTTTAAAATAATAATTACTTAAAAGACTATTAATAACAATATGAATTCCCTCGGGAGGTTTTTTTTACTGAACAGATCTATTTAATGTGTCCAACCGACTTTAATACAATAGTTTTGGCCGTTGTACTTATATCCAAACAAACCTTTTGCCTGTTTCATTTAATCCTTCTCATTCCCAGTGCACATTGCACCTCCGTCCCTATTTTCCCAGACAGTAACAGAACGTGTTTTTCATTTTTACTGTACTCTACAGTCACCTCAGGGTCGCTCAGCTGGGTTTGTACTCTACAGTCAGCTCAGGGTCGCTCAGCTGGGTTTGTACTCTACAGTCGGCTCAGGGTCGCTCAGCCGGGTTTGTACTCTACAGTCAGCTCAGGGTCGCTCGGCTGGGTTTGTACTCACCAGATAAGCTGCTTTCCTCTCGCCAAGGATTACCTACGTGTGTCGAATTCACTAGATTTCTAGAGTATCTCATTAAACTTTATCTCTCAATTCGAATATTTTGAATGATAAATAACATGTTATTTAACCTTATATTATTAGAGCAAATATGTTTTATTTAAACTACTCGATCATATACCTACTCAAAGGGCACAAGTTTTATGTTTTCCAGATTTTTTTCACAAATACATTCATATAAAGTGTGATTATCATCCCAAAAGGGCGTAGATAACTAAAACAAATGAAATTATTATTCTATTACTATTGTATACGGATAATTGTTTTTTATATGATAATACACACTGTTCTTTGCCAAATGATAATCTTCTTAATAGCCATATCTCTTTTACTATTCATTTGTAACCAAACTTGGTAAATTGTATAAGCTGGTATTGATAAAATAAGAACCAAACAGCTAGTTGTTGATATTCAGGGTGTCTCACACATATTGCACACGAACCGCTTCACCTAGGAGGGTGAATATAAATGTTGTCATCCTTGGAATGTGAGGTCTCTTTGGTAAGATAAGAACCAAGCAGCTAGTTGTTGATATTCAGGGTGTCTCAAACATATTGCACACGAACCGCTTCACCTAGGAGGGTGAATATAAATGTTGTCATCCTTGGAATGTGAGGTCTCTTTGGTAAGATAAGAACCAAGCAGCTAGTTGTTGATATTCAGGGTGTCTCAAACATATTGCACATGAACCGCTTCACCTAGGAGGATGAATATAAATGTTGTCATCCTTGGAATGTGAGGCCTCTTTGGTAAGATAAGAACCAAGCAGCTAGTTGTTGATATTCAGGGTGTCTCACACATATTGCACACGAACCGCTTCACCTAGGAGGGTGAATATAAATGTTGTCATCCTTGGAATGTGAGGTCTCTTTGGTAAGATAAGAACCAAGCAGCTAGTTGTTGATATTCAGGGTGTCTCAAACATATTGCACACGAACCGCTTCACCTAGGAGGATGAATATAAATGTTGTTATCCTTGGAATGTGAGGTCTCTTTGGTAAGATAAGAACCAAGCAGCTAGTTGTTGATATTCAGGGTGTCTCAAACATATTGCACACGAACCGCTTCACCTAGGAGGGTGAATATAAATGTTGTCATCCTTGGAATGTGAGGTCTCTTTGGTAAGATAAGAACCAAGCAGCTAGTTGTTGATATTCAGGGTGTCTCAAACATATTGCACACGAACTGCTTCACCTAGGAGGATGAATATAAATGTTGTCATCCTTGGAATGTGAGGCCTCTTTGGTAAGATAAGAACCAAGCAGCTAGTTGTTGATATTCAGGGTGTCTCACACATATTGCACACGAACCGCTTCACCTAGGAGGGTGAATATAAATGTTGTCATCCTTGGAATGTGAGGCCTCTTTGGTAAAATAAGAACCAAGCAGCTAGTTGTTGATATTCAGGGTGTCTAAAACATATTGCACACGAACCGCTTCACCTAGGAGGGTGAATATAAATGTTGTCATCCTTGGAATGTGAGGCCTCTTTGGTAAAATAAGAACCAAGCAGCTAGTTGTTGATATTCAGGGTGTCTCAAACATATTGCACACGAACCGCTTCACCTAGGAGGATGAATATAAATGTTGTCATCCTTGGAATGTGAGGCCTCTTTGGTAAAATAAGAACCAAGCAGCTAGTTGTTGATATTCAGGGTGTCTCAAACATATTGCACACGAACCGCTTCACCTAGGAGGATGAATATAAATGTTGTCATCCTTGGAATGTGAGGCCTCTTTGGTAAAATAAGAACCAAGCAGCTAGTTGTTGATATTCAGGGTGTCTAAAACATATTGCACACGAACCGCTTCACCTAGGAGGGTGAATATAAATGTTGTCATCCTTGGAATGTGAGGCCTCTTTGGTAAAATAAGAACCAAGCAGCTAGTTGTTGATATTCAGGGTGTCTCAAACATATTGCACACGAACCGCTTCACCTAGGAGGGTGAATATAAATGTTGTCATCCTTGGAATGTGAGGTCTCTTTGATAAAATAAGAACCAAGCAGCTAGTTGTTGATATTCAGGGTGTCTCAAACATATTGCACACGAACCGCTTCACCTAGGAGGGTGAATATAAATGTTGTCATCCTTGGAATGTGAGGTCTCTTTGATAAAATAAGAACCAAGCAGCTAGTTGTTGATATTCAGGGTGTCTCAAACATATTGCACACGAACCGCTTCACCTAGGAGGGTGAATATAAATGTTGTCATCCTTGGAATGTGAGGTCTCTTTGGTAAAATAAGAACCAAGCAGCTAGTTGTTGATATTCAGGGTGTCTCAAACATATTGCACACGAACCGCTTCACCTAGGAGGGTGAATATAAATGTTGTCATCCTTGGAATGTGAGGTCTCTTTGATAAAATAAGAACCAAGCAGCTAGTTGTTGATATTCAGGGTGTCTCAAACATATTGCACACGAACCGCTTCACCTAGGAGGATGAATATAAATGTTGTCATCCTTGGAATGTGAGGCCTCTTTGGTAAAATAAGAACCAAGCAGCTAGTTGTTGATATTCAGGGTGTCTCAAACATATTGCACACGAACCGCTTCACCTAGGAGGATGAATATAAATGTTGTCATCCTTGGAATGTGAGGGCTCTTTGATAAAATAAGAACCAAGCAGCTAGTTGTTGATATTCAGGGTGTCTCAAACATATTGCACACGAACCGCTTCACCTAGGAGGATGAATATAAATGTTGTCATCCTTGGATTGTGAGGCCTCTTTGGTAAAATAAGAACCAAGCAGCTAGTTGTTGATATTCAGGGTGTCTCAAACATATTGCACACGAACCGCTTCACCTAGGAGGATGAATATAAATGTTGTCATCCTTGGATTGTGAGGCCTCTTTGGTAAAATAAGAACCAAGCAGCTAGTTGTTGATATTCAGGGTGTCTCAAACATATTGCACACGAACCGCTTCACCTAGGAGGATGAATATAAATGTTGTCATCCTTGGAATGTGAGGCCTCTTTGGTAAAATAAGAACCAAGCAGCTAGTTGTTGATATTCAGGGTGTCTCAAACATATTGCACACGAACCGCTTCACCTAGGAGGATGAATATAAATGTTGTCATCCTTGGATTGTGAGGCCTCTTTGGTAAAATAAGAACCAAGCAGCTAGTTGTTGATATTCAGGGTGTCTCAAACATATTGCACACGAACCGCTTCACCTAAGAGGATGAATATAAATGTTGTCATCCTTGGATTGTGAGGCCTCTTTGGTAAAATAAGAACCAAGCAGCTAGTTGTCGATATTCAGGGTGTCTCAAACATATTGCACACGAACCGCTTCACCTAGGAGGATGAAGATAAATGTTGTCATCCTTGGAATGTGAGGCCTCTTTGGTAAAATAAGAACCAAGCAGCTAGTTGTTGATATTCAGGGTGTCTCAAACATATTGCACACGAACCGCTTCACCTAGGAGGGTGAATATAAATGTTGTCATCCTTGGAATGTGAGGTCTCTTTGATAAAATAAGAACCAAGCAGCTAGTTGTTGATATTCAGGGTGTCTCAAACATATTGCACACGAACCGCTTCACCTAGGAGGATGAATATAAATGTTGTCATCCTTGGAATGTGAGGCCTCTTTGGTAAAATAAGAACCAAGCAGCTAGTTGTTGATATTCAGGGTGTCTCAAACATATTGCACACGAACCGCTTCACCTAGGAGGATGAATATAAATGTTGTCATCCTTGGAATGTGAGGGCTCTTTGATAAAATAAGAACCAAGCAGCTAGTTGTTGATATTCAGGGTGTCTCAAACATATTGCACACGAACCGCTTCACCTAGGAGGATGAATATAAATGTTGTCATCCTTGGATTGTGAGGCCTCTTTGGTAAAATAAGAACCAAGCAGCTAGTTGTTGATATTCAGGGTGTCTCAAACATATTGCACACGAACCGCTTCACCTAGGAGGATGAATATAAATGTTGTCATCCTTGGATTGTGAGGCCTCTTTGGTAAAATAAGAACCAAGCAGCTAGTTGTTGATATTCAGGGTGTCTCAAACATATTGCACACGAACCGCTTCACCTAGGAGGATGAATATAAATGTTGTCATCCTTGGAATGTGAGGCCTCTTTGGTAAAATAAGAACCAAGCAGCTAGTTGTTGATATTCAGGGTGTCTCAAACATATTGCACACGAACCGCTTCACCTAGGAGGATGAATATAAATGTTGTCATCCTTGGATTGTGAGGCCTCTTTGGTAAAATAAGAACCAAGCAGCTAGTTGTTGATATTCAGGGTGTCTCAAACATATTGCACACGAACCGCTTCACCTAAGAGGATGAATATAAATGTTGTCATCCTTGGATTGTGAGGCCTCTTTGGTAAAATAAGAACCAAGCAGCTAGTTGTCGATATTCAGGGTGTCTCAAACATATTGCACACGAACCGCTTCACCTAGGAGGATGAATATAAATGTTGTCATCCTTGGATTGTGAGGCCTCTTTGGTAAAATAAGAACCAAGCAGCTAGTTGTTGATATTCAGGGTGTCTCAAACATATTGCACACGAACCGCTTCACCTAGGAGGATGAATATAAATGTTGTCATCCTTGGAATGTGAGGCCTCTTTGGTAAAATAAGAACCAAGCAGCTAGTTGTTGATATTCAGGGTGTCTCAAACATATTGCACACGAACCGCTTCACCTAGGAGGATGAATATAAATGTTGTCATCCTTGGATTGTGAGGCCTCTTTGGTAAAATAAGAACCAAGCAGCTAGTTGTTGATATTCAGGGTGTCTCAAACATATTGCACACGAACCGCTTCACCTAGGAGGATGAATATAAATGTTGTCATCCTTGGAATGTGAGGTCTCTTTGATAAAATAAGAACCAAGCAGCTAGTTGTTGATATTCAGGGTGTCTCAAACATATTGCACACGAACCGCTTCACCTAGGAGGATGAATATAAATGTTCTCATCCTTGGAATGTGAGGCCTCTTTGGTAAAATAAGAACCAAGCAGCTAGTTGTTGATATTCAGGGTGTCTCAAACATATTGCACACGAACCGCTTCACCTAGGAGGATGAATATAAATGTTGTCATCCTTGGAATGTGAGGTCTCTTTGATAAAATAAGAACCAAGCAGCTAGTTGTTGATATTCAGGGTGTCTCAAACATATTGCACACGAACCGCTTCACCTAGGAGGATGAATATAAATGTTCTCATCCTTGGAATGTGAGGCCTCTTTGGTAAAATAAGAACCAAGCAGCTAGTTGTTGATATTCAGGGTGTCTCACACATATTGCACACGAACCGCTTCACCTAGGAGGATGAATATAAATGTTGTCATCCTTGGAATGTGAGGCCTCTTTGGTAAAATAAGAACCAAGCAGCTAGTTGTTGATATTCAGGGTGTCTCAAACATATTGCACACCAACCGCTTCACCTAGGAGGGTGAATATAAATGTTGTCATCCTTGGAATGTGAGGCCTCTTTGGTAAAATAAGAACCAAGCAGCTAGTTGTTGATATTCAGGGTGTCTCAAACATATTGCACACGAACCGCTTCACCTAGGAGGATGAATATAAATGTTGTCATCCTTGGAATGTGAGGCCTCTTTGGTAAAATAAGAACCAAGCAGCTAGTTGTTGATATTCAGGGTGTCTCAAACATATTGCACACGAACCGCTTTACCTAGGAGGATGAATATAAATGTTGTCATCCTTGGAATGTGAGGCCTCTTTGGTAAAATAAGAACCAAGCAGCTAGTTGTTGATATTCAGGGTGTCTCAAACATATTGCACACGAACCGCTTCACCTAGGAGGATGAATATAAATGTTGTCATCCTTGGAATGTGAGGCCTCTTTGGTAAAATATGCATTACGTTGTTGGGGAACCTATTTAAGAATTTGTAAACCTAATTTCAGGCAGAAAAGAGTGGATTGTATGATTAAAACATGATAAAACCAACTTTAATGATTTACTTTTCAAGAGCAGTTGCCACAACACTCAAGATGTCATCAGCATGCAAATCACTTTGGCGAGAGGCTTTTCAGCGTGCTCAACAAATGACTTCTAGCTGATGGAGCTAATCATGTGAAAACTAGTTTAACTCTTATCTAAAATTGTAATATTAATATTACTTTAATATTTTTATGTCAAGAATTTTTGGTTTAAGTCGTTAAAATGTGAACAACAACCTGAAAATGGTTGTTTATTAACATATTAATATTTTTAAGGATGTTTTATGTACATATTTTAAGAATACATGCTGAATATCAGGGTGAAGGTTAATTTAAACGTGAGAACAAGTGATTATTTCCTGTAAATCCGCAATTATATTTTCAAGATTATTGGTAGAGTAGTGATCAGAAAATTGAACTTTATTATCATGCAGTTTGTTGATAAATTGAAAGATATGTTTTAAAGTTGAACATATAAAATATGTCCCATACTTATTTAATACCCTGTATATCGCTAATTTAAAGTCATCGATGATTCTATATTCCACACCACAGTACTATTTCAGATTCAGTCTTATTAATCATGTCTTCAAGTTTGCTATTTTTACTGGTTAAAGGTGAAATAAAATGCTAATATAAATCAATCTACGTTTTTATAAACATGTTATATAAATGTATGCATGTATATAAGAAGAACTACATGTTTCAAATCAAAACAATGTTTTTATACGCATCAAGACTTGTACGAGTTGAATAATGAAGTTGGTGTAAAGTAAAGTCGGATCATAAGTAACTCTGAAAACAACAAACATGCATCACTCTGATGGATAACCTTCATCCTCTGTACGAAGAACAAGTTACTTGGAAAACAACAGACAAGCATTACGCTGGTAGTCATACTAAGTCTTCTCTATACGTAGCGTAAGTAGCTTGGAAAACAAGATACATTAAGCGGGCGGATAGCTAGCTTGCATACGGTGTATTAACTCGAGAACAAAAACTATATTTATGACACTGATGGCTAACCCTCATCATCCATACTAACTTAGAACCAAGGACTTATAGCACTGATAACTAACCTACATCCTCTGTAATAAATGGGAACACGAAGACGTGTATGACACTGATGGCTCAATCAATATCCTATATTACAACTTGGAACACAAAGACGTGTATGGCTAACCTACATCCTCTATACTAAATTGGAACACGAAGACGTGTATGACACTGATGGCTCAACCAATATCCTATATTACAACTTGGAACACAAAGACGTGTATGGCTAACCTACATCCTCTATACTAAATGGGAATACAAAGACGTGTATGACACTGAAGACTAACCAATATCCTATATTATAACTTTAAACACAAAGACGAGTATGGCTAACCTACATCCTCTATACTAAATGGGAATACAAAGACGTGTATGACACTGATGGCTAACCAATATCCTATATTATAACTTGGAACAAAGACGTGTATGGCTAACCTATATCCTCTATACTAAATGGGAATACAAAGACGTGTATGACACTGATGGCTAACCAATATCCTATATTCTAACTTGGAACACAAAGACGTGTATGGCTAACCTACATCCTCTATACTAAATGGGAATACTAAGACGTGTATGCCACTGATGGCTAACTAATATCCTATATTACAACTTGGAACACAAAGACGTGTATGGCTAACCTACATCCTCTAAACTAAATGGGAATACAAAGACGTGTATGGCTAACCTACATCCTCTATACTAAATGGGAATACAAAGACGTGTATGACACTGATGGCTAAACAATATCCTATATTCTAACTTGGAACACAAAGACGTGTATGGCTAACCTACATCCTCTATAATATATGGGAATACAAAGACGTGTATGACACTGATGGCTAACCAATATCCTATATTCTAACTTTAAACACAAAGACGTGTATGGCTAACCTACATCCTCTAAACTAAATGGGAATACAAAGACGTGTATGGCTAACCTACATCCTCTATACTAAATGGGAATACAAAGACGTGTATGACACTGATGGCTAACCAATATCCTATATAATAACTTGGAACACAAAGACGTGTATGGCTAACCTACATCCTCTTTACTAAATGGGAATACAAAGACGTGTATGACACTGATGGCTAACCAATATCCTATATTCTAACTTGGAACACAAAGACGTGTATGGCTAACCTACATCCTCTATACTAAATGGGAATACAAAGACGTGTATGGCTAACCTACATCCTCTATACTAAATGGGAATACCAAGACGTGTATGACACTGATGGCGAACCAATATCCTATATTATAACTTGGAACACAAAGACGTGTATGGCTAACCTACATCCTCTATACTAAATGGGAATACAAAGACGTGTATGACACTGATGACTAACCAATATCTTATTTCTAACTTGGAACACAAAGACGTGTATGGCTAACCTACATCCTCTATACTAAATGGGAATACAAAGACGTGTATGTCACTGATGGCTAACCAATATACATATTATAACTTGGAACACAAAGACGTGTATGGCTAACCTACATCCTCTATACTAAATGGGAATACAAAGACGTGTATGACACTGATGGCTAACCAATATCCTATATTCTAACTTGGAACACAAAGACGTGTATGGCTAACCTACATCCTCTATACTAAATGGGAATACAAAGACGTGTATGACACTGATGGCTAACCAATATCCTATATTCTAACTTGGAACACAAAGATGTGTATGGCTAACCTACATCCTCTATACTAAATGGGAATACTAAGACGTGTATGCCACTGATGGCTAACCAATATACTATATTCTAACTTGGAACACAAAGACGTGTATGGCTAACCTACATCCTCTATACTAAATGGGAATACAAAGACGTGTATGACACTGATGACTAACCAATATCCTATATTCTAACTTGGAACACAAAGACGTGTATGGCTAACCTACATCCTCTATACTAAATGGGAATACAAAGACGTGTATGACACTGATGGCTAACCAATATCCTATATTCTAACTTGGAACACAAATACGTGTATGGCTAACCTACATCCTCTATACTAAATGGGACCACAAAGACGTGTATGACACTGATGATTAACCAATATCCTATATTCTAATTTGGAACACAAAGACGTGTATGGCTAACCTACATCCTCTATACTAAATGGGAATGTAAAGACGTGTATGACACTGATGGCTAACCCATATCCTATATTATAACTTAGAACACAAAGACGTGTATGGCTAACCTACATCCTCTATACTAAATGGGAATACAAAGACGTGTATGACACTGATGGCTAACCAATATACTATATTATAACTTGGAACACAAAGACGTGTATGGCTAACCTACATCCTCTTTACTAAATGGGAATACAAAGACGTGTATGACACTGATGGCTAACCAATATCCTATATTCTAACTTTGAACACAAAGACGTGTATGGATAACCGACATCCTCTATACTAAATGGGAATACAAAGACGTGTATGACACTGATGACTAACCAATATCCTATATTATAACTTGGAACACAAAGACGTATATGGTTAACCTACATCCTCTATACTAAATGGGAATACAAAGACGTGTATGACACTGATGGCTAACCAATATACTATATTATAACTTGGAACACAAAGACGTGTATGGCTAACCTACATCCTCTTTACTAACTGGGAATACAAAGACGTGTATGACACTGATGGCTAACCAATATCCTATATTCTAACTTGGAAAACAAAGACGTGTATGGCTAACCTACATCCTCTATACTAAATGGGAATACTAAGACGTGTATGCCACTGAAGGCTAACTAATATCCTATATTACAACTTGGAACACAAAGACGTGTATGGCTAACCTACATCCTCTATACTAAATGGGAATACAAAGACGTGTATGGCTAACCTACATCCTCTATACTAAATGGGAATACAAAGACGTGTATGACACTGATGGCTAACCAATATCCTATATTCTAACTTGGAACACAAAGACGTGTATGGCTAACCTACATCCTCTATAATAAATGGGAATACAAAGACGTGTATGACACTGATGGCTAACCAATATCCTATATTCTAACTTTAAACACAAAGACGTGTATGGCTAACCTACATCCTCTATACTAAATGGGAATACAAAGACGTGTATGAAACTGATGGCTAACCAATATACTATATTATAACTTGGAACACAAAGACGTGTATGGCTTACCTACATCCTCTTTACTAGATGGGAATACAAAGACGTGTATGCCACTGATGGCTAACCAATATCCTATATTCTAACTTGGAACACAAAGACGTGTATGGCTAACCTACATCCTCTATACTAAATCGGAATACAAAGACGTGTATGACACTGATGGCTAACCAATATCCTATATTCTAACTTGGAACACAAAGACGTGTATGGCTAACCTACATCCTCTATACTAAATCGGAATACAAAGACGTGTATGACACTGATGGCTAACCAATATCCTATATTCTAACTTGGAACACAAAGACGTGTATGGCTAACCTACATCCTCTACACTAAATCGGAATACAAAGACGTGTATGACACTGATGGCTAACCAATATCCTATATTCTAACTTGGAACACAAAGACGTGTATGGCTAACCTACATCCTCTATACTAAATGGGAATACAAAGACGTGTATGACACTGATGGCTAACCAATATCCTATATTCTAACTTGGAACACAAAGACGTGTATGGCTAACCTACATCCTCTATACTAAATCGGAATACAAAGACGTGTATGACACTGATGGCTAACCAATATCCTATATTCTAACTTGGAACACAAAGACGTGTATGGCTATCCTACATCCTCTATACTAAATGGGAATACAAATACGTGTATGACACTGATGGCTAACCAATATACTATATTATAACTTGGAACACAAAGACGTGTATGGCTAACCTACATCCTCTATACTAAATGGGAATACAAAGACGTGTATGTCACTGATGGCTAACCAATATACATATTATAACTTGGAACACAAAGACGTGTATGGCTAACCTACATCCTCTATACTAAATGGGAATACAAAGACGTGTATGACACTGATGGCTAACCAATATCCTATATTCTAACTTGGAACACAAAGACGTGTATGGCTAACCTACATCCTCTATACTAAATGGGAATACAAAGACGTGTATGACACTGATGGCTAACCAATATCCTATATTCTAACTTGGAACACAAAGACGTGTATGGCTAACCTACATCCTCTATACTAAATGGGAATACAAAGACGTGTATGACACTGATGGCTAACCAATATCCTATATTCTAACTTGGAACACAAAGACGTGTATGGCTAACCTACATCCTCTATACTAAATCGGAATACAAAGACGTGTATGACACTGATGGCTAACCAATATCCTATATTCTAACTTGGAACACAAAGACGTGTATGGCTATCCTACATCCTCTATACTAAATGGGAATACAAAGACGTGTATGACACTGATGGCTAACCAATATACTATATTATAACTTGGAACACAAAGACGTGTATGGCTAACCTACATCCTCTATACTAAATGGGAATACAAAGACGTGTATGTCACTGATGGCTAACCAATATACATATTATAACTTGGAACACAAAGACGTGTATGGCTAACCTACATCCTCTATACTAAATGGGAATACAAAGACGTGTATGACACTGATGGCTAACCAATATCCTATATTCTAACTTGGAACACAAAGACGTGTATGGCTAACCTACATCCTCTATACTAAATGGGAATACAAAGACGTGTATGACACTGATGGCTAACCAATATCCTATATTCTAACTTGGAACACAAAGATGTGTATGGCTAACCTACATCCTCTATACTAAATGGGAATACTAAGACGTGTATGCCACTGATGGCTAACCAATATACTATATTCTAACTTGGAACACAAAGACGTGTATGGCTAACCTACATCCTCTATACTAAATGGGAATACAAAGACGTGTATGACACTGATGACTAACCAATATCCTATATTCTAACTTGGAACACAAAGACGTGTATGGCTAACCTACATCCTCTATACTAAATGGGAATACAAAGACGTGTATGACACTGATGGCTAACCAATATCCTATATTCTAACTTGGAACACAAATACGTGTATGGCTAACCTACATCCTCTATACTAAATGGGACCACAAAGACGTGTATGAAACTGATGGCTAACCAATATACTATATTATAACTTGGAACACAAAGACGTGTATGGCTAACCTACATCCTCTATACTAAATGGGAATACAAAGACGTGTATGACACTGATGGCTAACCAATATCCTATATTCTAACTTGGAACACAAATACGTGTATGGCTAACCTACATCCTCTATACTAAATGGGACCACAAAAACGTGTATGAAACTGATGGCTAACCAATATACTATATTATAACTTGGAACACAAAGACGTTTATGGCTAACCTACATCCTCTATACTAAATGGGAATACAAAGACGTGTATGACAATGATGGCTAACCAATATCCTATATAATAACTTGGAACACAAAGACGTGTATGGCTAACCTACATCCTCTTTACTAAATGGGAATACAAAGACGTGTATGACACTGATGGCTAACCAATATCCTATATTCTAACTTGGAACACAAAGACGTGTATGGCTAACCTACATCCTCTATACTAAATGGGAATACAAAGACGTGTATGGCTAACCTACATCCTCTATACTAAATGGGAATACCAAGACGTGTATGACACTGATGGCGAACCAATATCCTATATTATAACTTGGAACACAAAGACGTGTATGGCTAACCTACATCCTCTATACTAAATGGGAATACAAAGACGTGTATGACACTGATGACTAACCAATATCTTATTTCTAACTTGGAACACAAAGACGTGTATGGCTAACCTACATCCTCTATACTAAATGGGAATACAAAGACGTGTATGTCACTGATGGCTAACCAATATACATATTATAACTTGGAACACAAAGACGTGTATGGCTAACCTACATCCTCTATACTAAATGGGAATACAAAGACGTGTATGACACTGATGGCTAACCAATATCCTATATTCTAACTTGGAACACAAAGACGTGTATGGCTAACCTACATCCTCTATACTAAATGGGAATACAAAGACGTGTATGACACTGATGGCTAACCAATATCCTATATTCTAACTTGGAACACAAAGATGTGTATGGCTAACCTACATCCTCTATACTAAATGGGAATACTAAGACGTGTATGCCACTGATGGCTAACCAATATACTATATTCTAACTTGGAACACAAAGACGTGTATGGCTAACCTATATCCTCTATACTAAATGGGAATACAAAGACGTGTATGACACTGATGACTAACCAATATCCTATATTCTAACTTGGAACACAAAGACGTGTATGGCTAACCTACATCCTCTATACTAAATGGGAATACAAAGACGTGTATGACACTGATGGCTAACCAATATCCTATATTCTAACTTGGAACACAAATACGTGTATGGCTAACCTACATCCTCTATACTAAATGGGACCACAAAGACGTGTATGACACTGATGATTAACCAATATCCTATATTCTAATTTGGAACACAAAGACGTGTATGGCTAACCTACATCCTCTATACTAAATGGGAATGTAAAGACGTGTATGACACTGATGGCTAACCCATATCCTATATTATAACTTAGAACACAAAGACGTGTATGGCTAACCTACATCCTCTATACTAAATGGGAATACAAAGACGTGTATGACACTGATGGCTAACCAATATACTATATTATAACTTGGAACACAAAGACGTGTATGGCTAACCTACATCCTCTTTACTAAATGGGAATACAAAGACGTGTATGACACTGATGGCTAACCAATATCCTATATTCTAACTTTGAACACAAAGACGTGTATGGATAACCGACATCCTCTATACTAAATGGGAATACAAAGACGTGTATGACACTGATGACTAACCAATATCCTATATTATAACTTGGAACACAAAGACGTATATGGTTAACCTACATCCTCTATACTAAATGGGAATACAAAGACGTGTATGACACTGATGGCTAACCAATATACTATATTATAACTTGGAACACAAAGACGTGTATGGCTAACCTACATCCTCTTTACTAACTGGGAATACAAAGACGTGTATGACACTGATGGCTAACCAATATCCTATATTCTAACTTGGAAAACAAAGACGTGTATGGCTAACCTACATCCTCTATACTAAATGGGAATACTAAGACGTGTATGCCACTGAAGGCTAACTAATATCCTATATTACAACTTGGAACACAAAGACGTGTATGGCTAACCTACATCCTCTATACTAAATGGGAATACAAAGACGTGTATGGCTAACCTACATCCTCTATACTAAATGGGAATACAAAGACGTGTATGACACTGATGGCTAACCAATATCCTATATTCTAACTTGGAACACAAAGACGTGTATGGCTAACCTACATCCTCTATAATAAATGGGAATACAAAGACGTGTATGACACTGATGGCTAACCAATATCCTATATTCTAACTTTAAACACAAAGACGTGTATGGCTAACCTACATCCTCTATACTAAATGGGAATACAAAGACGTGTATGAAACTGATGGCTAACCAATATACTATATTATAACTTGGAACACAAAGACGTGTATGGCTTACCTACATCCTCTTTACTAGATGGGAATACAAAGACGTGTATGCCACTGATGGCTAACCAATATCCTATATTCTAACTTGGAACACAAAGACGTGTATGGCTAACCTACATCCTCTATACTAAATCGGAATACAAAGACGTGTATGACACTGATGGCTAACCAATATCCTATATTCTAACTTGGAACACAAAGACGTGTATGGCTAACCTACATCCTCTATACTAAATCGGAATACAAAGACGTGTATGACACTGATGGCTAACCAATATCCTATATTCTAACTTGGAACACAAAGACGTGTATGGCTAACCTACATCCTCTATACTAAATCGGAATACAAAGACGTGTATGACACTGATGGCTAACCAATATCCTATATTCTAACTTGGAACACAAAGACGTGTATGGCTAACCTACATCCTCTATACTAAATGGGAATACAAAGACGTGTATGACACTGATGGCTAACCAATATCCTATATTCTAACTTGGAACACAAAGACGTGTATGGCTAACCTACATCCTCTATACTAAATCGGAATACAAAGACGTGTATGACACTGATGGCTAACCAATATCCTATATTCTAACTTGGAACACAAAGACGTGTATGGCTATCCTACATCCTCTATACTAAATGGGAATACAAATACGTGTATGACACTGATGGCTAACCAATATACTATATTATAACTTGGAACACAAAGACGTGTATGGCTAACCTACATCCTCTATACTAAATGGGAATACAAAGACGTGTATGTCACTGATGGCTAACCAATATACATATTATAACTTGGAACACAAAGACGTGTATGGCTAACCTACATCCTCTATACTAAATGGGAATACAAAGACGTGTATGACACTGATGGCTAACCAATATCCTATATTCTAACTTGGAACACAAAGACGTGTATGGCTAACCTACATCCTCTATACTAAATGGGAATACAAAGACGTGTATGACACTGATGGCTAACCAATATCCTATATTCTAACTTGGAACACAAAGACGTGTATGGCTAACCTACATCCTCTATACTAAATGGGAATACAAAGACGTGTATGACACTGATGGCTAACCAATATCCTATATTCTAACTTGGAACACAAAGACGTGTATGGCTAACCTACATCCTCTATACTAAATCGGAATACAAAGACGTGTATGACACTGATGGCTAACCAATATCCTATATTCTAACTTGGAACACAAAGACGTGTATGGCTATCCTACATCCTCTATACTAAATGGGAATACAAAGACGTGTATGACACTGATGGCTAACCAATATACTATATTATAACTTGGAACACAAAGACGTGTATGGCTAACCTACATACTCTATACTAAATGGGAATACAAAGACGTGTATGTCACTGATGGCTAACCAATATACATATTATAACTTGGAACACAAAGACGTGTATGGCTAACCTACATCCTCTATACTAAATGGGAATACAAAGACGTGTATGACACTGATGGCTAACCAATATCCTATATTCTAACTTGGAACACAAAGACGTGTATGGCTAACCTACATCCTCTATACTAAATGGGAATACAAAGACGTGTATGACACTGATGGCTAACCAATATCCTATATTCTAACTTGGAACACAAAGATGTGTATGGCTAACCTACATCCTCTATACTAAATGGGAATACTAAGACGTGTATGCCACTGATGGCTAACCAATATACTATATTCTAACTTGGAACACAAAGACGTGTATGGCTAACCTACATCCTCTATACTAAATGGGAATACAAAGACGTGTATGACACTGATGACTAACCAATATCCTATATTCTAACTTGGAACACAAAGACGTGTATGGCTAACCTACATCCTCTATACTAAATGGGAATACAAAGACGTGTATGACACTGATGGCTAACCAATATCCTATATTCTAACTTGGAACACAAATACGTGTATGGCTAACCTACATCCTCTATACTAAATGGGACCACAAAGACGTGTATGAAACTGATGGCTAACCAATATACTATATTATAACTTGGAACACAAAGACGTGTATGGCTAACCTACATCCTCTATACTAAATGGGAATACAAAGACGTGTATGACACTGATGGCTAACCAATATCCTATATTCTAACTTGGAACACAAATACGTGTATGGCTAACCTACATCCTCTATACTAAATGGGACCACAAAAACGTGTATGAAACTGATGGCTAACCAATATACTATATTATAACTTGGAACACAAAGACGTTTATGGCTAACCTACATCCTCTATACTAAATGGGAATACAAAGACGTGTATGACACTGATGGCTAACCAATATACTATATTATAACATGGAACACAAAGACGTGTATGGCTAACCTACATCCTCTATACTAAACGGGAATACAAAGACGTGTATGCCACTGATGGCTAACCAATATACTATATTCTAACTTGGAACACAAAGACGTGTATGGCTAACCTACATCCTCTATACTAAATCGGAATACAAAGACGTGTATGACACTGATGGCTAACCAATATCCTATATTCTAACTTGGAACACAAAGACGTGTATGGCTATCCTACATCCTCTATACTAAATGGGAATACAAAGACGTGTATGACACTGATGGCTAACCAATATACTATATTATAACTTGGAACACAAAGACGTGTATGGCTAACCTACATCCTCTATACTAAATGGGAATACAAAGACGTGTATGTCACTGATGGCTAACCAATATACATATTATAACTTGGAACACAAAGACGTGTATGGCTAACCTACATCCTCTATACTAAATGGGAATACAAAGACGTGTATGACACTGATGGCTAACCAATATCCTATATTCTAACTTGGAACACAAAGACGTGTATGGCTAACCTACATCCTCTATACTAAATGGGAATACAAAGACGTGTATGACACTGATGGCTAACCAATATCCTATATTCTAACTTGGAACACAAAGATGTGTATGGCTAACCTACATCCTCTATACTAAATGGGAATACTAAGACGTGTATGCCACTGATGGCTAACCAATATACTATATTCTAACTTGGAACACAAAGACGTGTATGGCTAACCTACATCCTCTATACTAAATGGGAATACAAAGACGTGTATGACACTGATGACTAACCAATATCCTATATTCTAACTTGGAACACAAAGACGTGTATGGCTAACCTACATCCTCTATACTAAATGGGAATACAAAGACGTGTATGACACTGATGGCTAACCAATATCCTATATTCTAACTTGGAACACAAATACGTGTATGGCTAACCTACATCCTCTATACTAAATGGGACCACAAAGACGTGTATGAAACTGATGGCTAACCAATATACTATATTATAACTTGGAACACAAAGACGTGTATGGCTAACCTACATCCTCTATACTAAATGGGAATACAAAGACGTGTATGACACTGATGGCTAACCAATATCCTATATTCTAACTTGGAACACAAATACGTGTATGGCTAACCTACATCCTCTATACTAAATGGGACCACAAAAACGTGTATGAAACTGATGGCTAACCAATATACTATATTATAACTTGGAACACAAAGACGTTTATGGCTAACCTACATCCTCTATACTAAATGGGAATACAAAGACGTGTATGACACTGATGGCTAACCAATATACTATATTATAACATGGAACACAAAGACGTGTATGGCTAACCTACATCCTCTATACTAAACGGGAATACAAAGACGTGTATGCCACTGATGGCTAACCAATATACTATATTCTAACTTGGAACACAAAAACGTGTATGGATAACCTACATCCTCTATACTAAATGGGAATACAAAGACGTGTATGACACTGATGGCTAACCAATATCCTATATTCTAACTTGGAACACAAAGACGTGTATGGCTAACCTACATCCTCTATACTAATTCGGAATACAAAGACGTGTATGACACTGATGGCTAACCAATATCCTATATTCTAACTTGGAACACAAAGACGTGTATGGCTATCCTACATCCTCTATACTAAATGGGAATACAAAGACGTGTATGACACTGATGGCTAACCAATATACTATATTATAACTTGGAACACAAAGACGTGTATGGCTAACCTACATCCTCTATACTAAATGGGAATACAAAGACGTGTATGACACTGATGGCTAACCAATATCCTATATTCTAACTTGGAACACAAAGACGTGTATGGCTAACCTACATCCTCTATACTAAATCGGAATACAAAGACGTGTATGACACTGATGGCTAACCAATATCCTATATTCTAACTTGGAACACAAAGACGTGTATGGCTATCCTACATCCTCTATACTAAATGGGAATACAAAGACGTGTATGACACTGATGGCTAACCAATATACTATATTATAACTTGGAACACAAAGACGTGTATGGCTAACCTACATCCTCTATACTAAATGGGAATACAAAGACGTGTATGTCACTGATGGCTAACCAATATACATATTATAACTTGGAACACAAAGACGTGTATGGCTAACCTACATCCTCTATACTAAATGGGAATACAAAGACGTGTATGACACTGATGGCTAACCAATATCCTATATTCTAACTTGGAACACAAAGACGTGTATGGCTAACCTACATCCTCTATACTAAATGGGAATACAAAGACGTGTATGACACTGATGGCTAACCAATATCCTATATTCTAACTTGGAACACAAAGACGTGTATGGCTAACCTACATCTTCTATACTAAATGGGAATACAAAGACGTGTATGACACTGATGGCTAACCAATATCCTATATTCTAACTTGGAACACAAAGACGTGTATGGCTAACCTACATCCTCTATACTAAATCGGAATACAAAGACGTGTATGACACTGATGGCTAACCAATATCCTATATTCTAACTTGGAACACAAAGACGTGTATGGCTATCCTACATCCTCTATACTAAATGGGAATACAAAGACGTGTATGACACTGATGGCTAACCAATATACTATATTATAACTTGGAACACAAAGACGTGTATGGCTAACCTACATCCTCTATACTAAATGGGAATACAAAGACGTGTATGTCACTGATGGCTAACCAATATACATATTATAACTTGGAACACAAAGACGTGTATGGCTAACCTACATCCTCTATACTAAATGGGAATACAAAGACGTGTATGACACTGATGGCTAACCAATATCCTATATTCTAACTTGGAACACAAAGACGTGTATGGCTAACCTACATCCTCTATACTAAATGGGAATACAAAGACGTGTATGACACTGATGGCTAACCAATATCCTATATTCTAACTTGGAACACAAAGATGTGTATGGCTAACCTACATCCTCTATACTAAATGGGAATACTAAGACGTGTATGCCACTGATGGCTAACCAATATACTATATTCTAACTTGGAACACAAAGACGTGTATGGCTAACCTACATCCTCTATACTAAATGGGAATACAAAGACGTGTATGACACTGATGACTAAACAATATCCTATATTCTAACTTGGAACACAAAGACGTGTATGGCTAACCTACATCCTCTATACTAAATGGGAATACAAAGACGTGTATGACACTGATGGCTAACCAATATCCTATATTCTAACTTGGAACACAAATACGTGTATGGCTAACCTACATCCTCTATACTAAATGGGACCACAAAGACGTGTATGAAACTGATGGCTAACCAATATACTATATTATAACTTGGAACACAAAGACGTGTATGGCTAACCTACATCCTCTATACTAAATGGGAATACAAAGACGTGTATGACACTGATGGCTAACCAATATCCTATTTTCTAACTTGGAACACAAATACGTGTATGGCTAACCTACATCCTCTATACTAAATGGGACCACAAAAACGTGTATGAAACTGATGGCTAACCAATATACTATATTATAACTTGGAACACAAAGACGTTTATGGCTAACCTACATCCTCTATACTAAATGGGAATACAAAGACGTGTATGACACTGATGGCTAACCAATATACTATATTATAACATGGAACACAAATACGTGTATGGCTAACCTACATCCTCTATACTAAACGGGAATACAAAGACGTGTATGCCACTGATGGCTAACCAATATACTATATTCTAACTTGGAACACAAAGACGTGTATGGATAACCTACATCCTCTATACTAAATGGGAATACAAAGACGTGTATGACACTGATGGCTAACCAATATCCTATATTCTAACTTGGAACACAAAGACGTGTATGGCTAACCTACATCCTCTATACTAAATCGGAATACAAAGACGTGTATGACACTGATGGCTAACCAATATCCTATATTCTAACTTGGAACACAAAGACGTGTATGGCTATCCTACATCCTCTATACTAAATGGGAATACAAAGACGTGTATGACACTGATGGCTAACCAATATACTATATTATAACTTGGAACACAAAGACGTGTATGGCTAACCTACATCCTCTATACTAAATGGGAATACAAAGACGTGTATGTCACTGATGGCTAACCAATATACATATTATAACTTGGAACACAAAGACGTGTATGGCTAACCTACATCCTCTATACTAAATGGGAATACAAAGACGTGTATGACACTGATGGCTAACCAATATCCTATATTCTAACTTGGAACACAAAGACGTGTATGGCTAACCTACATCCTCTATACTAAATGGGAATACAAAGACGTGTATGACACTGATGGCTAACCAATATCCTATATTCTAACTTGGAACACAAAGATGTGTATGGCTAACCTACATCCTCTATACTAAATGGGAATACTAAGACGTGTATGCCACTGATGGCTAACCAATATACTATATTCTAACTTGGAACACAAAGACGTGTATGGCTAACCTACATCCTCTATACTAAATGGGAATACAAAGACGTGTATGACACTGATGACTAACCAATATCCTATATTCTAACTTGGAACACAAAGACGTGTATGGCTAACCTACATCCTCTATACTAAATGGGAATACAAAGACGTGTATGACACTGATGGCTAACCAATATCCTATATTCTAACTTGGAACACAAATACGTGTATGGCTAACCTACATCCTCTATACTAAATGGGACCACAAAGACGTGTATGAAACTGATGGCTAACCAATATACTATATTATAACTTGGAACACAAAGACGTGTATGGCTAACCTACATCCTCTATACTAAATGGGAATACAAAGACGTGTATGACACTGATGGCTAACCAATATCCTATATTCTAACTTGGAACACAAATACGTGTATGGCTAACCTACATCCTCTATACTAAATGGGACCACAAAAACGTGTATGAAACTGATGGCTAACCAATATACTATATTATAACTTGGAACACAAAGACGTTTATGGCTAACCTACATCCTCTATACTAAATGGGAATACAAAGACGTGTATGACACTGATGGCTAACCAATATACTATATTATAACATGGAACACAAAGACGTGTATGGCTAACCTACATCCTCTATACTAAACGGGAATACAAAGACGTGTATGCCACTGATGGCTAACCAATATACTATATTCTAACTTGGAACACAAAGACGTGTATGGATAACCTACATCCTCTATACTAAATGGGAATACAAAGACGTGTATGACACTGATGACTAACCAATATCCTATATTCTAACTTGGAACACAAAGACGTGTATGGCTAACCTACATCCTCTATACTAAATGGGAATACAAAGACGTGTATGACACTGATGGCTAACCAATATCCTATATTCTAACTTGGAACACAAATACGTGTATGGCTAACCTACATCCTCTATACTAAATGGGACCACAAAGACTTGTATGAAACTGATGGCTAACCAAAATACTATATTATAACTTGGAACACAAAGACGTTTATGGCTAACCTACATCCTCTATACTAAACGGGAATACTAAGACGTGTATGCCACTGATGGCTAACCAATATACTATATTATAACTTGGAATACAAAGACGTGTATGACACTGATGGCTAACCAATATCTTATTTCTAACTTGGAACACAAAGACGTGTATGGCTAACCTACAACCTCTATACTCAATTGGAATACAAATATAATGGGAATACAAAGACGTGTATGACACTGATGGCTAACCAATATACTATATTATAACTTGGTACACAAAGACGTGTATGGCTGACCTACATCCTCTATACTAAATGGGAATACAAAAACGTGTATGACACTGATGGTTAACCAATATCCTATATTCTAACTTGGAACACAAAGCCGTGTATGGCCAACCTACATCCTCTATACTAAATGGGAATACTAAGACGTGTATGCCACTGATGGCTAACCAATATACTATAACTTGGAACACAAAGACGTGTATGGCTAACCCACATCCTCTATACTAAATGGGAACATAAAGACGTGTATGCCACTGATGGCTAACCAATATCCTATATTAAAACTTGGAACACAAAAAATGTGTATGGCTAACCTACATCCTCTATACTAAATCGGAACACAAAGACATGTATGACACTGATGGCTAAATAATATATTATATACTAACTTGGAACACAAAGAAATGCATTCCACTGGAACCTGGAGCACAATAGATATGTATGACGCTGATGGCAAACCAAAATTATCTATAACTCGAAAAACAAACAGATATGCATCACACTGTTAACCTAAATTTTCTATACGCATACTGTGGGGCAATGATTTGCAATATTTTTCTGTTCTTACTATATACAGAAAATATACTTTATGTGCTTGAACAGTGATTTTTTGACCTATCTATGTTGGTCACAGAATTTTAAACATTATATGCTTGGAAATTTATTTCCTTTAATAATCCTCTAATCCATTATTCCTCCACTAGATTAAAACGAAAGACAAACATTAAAAACAAAAATTAAGGGTTCTACGTACTCTCCAAATGTGTAACTGTAAAAATATATCTACTGATTATTTTTTCTCTAGTAGTAGTTAGAATTTAACTACCTAAATATTAAATAAAATAAAATATTAAATTACCAAAATATTCCTAAAATTGTGTAAATAATAATCATTAAAGTAGGTTCGCCGTTGGATATGAATGTTCTAAATCATACGCCTCGTGCTTCGTAAATATCGATTTCAGTTGGATAAATAGCTTCCATTTACTACTCGTTTGCCCCTCACCAATATCCGATATGATTGTAAATATAAAAATTCCTGATATTCTTTTGAACTATTCCAGTTATATATACACACATCAGGGTGTGCAGGCGTGCTTGTTCATACTTATCACGCTGACGTGAGGCAAGCCAAATTACGAATTACAATTTTTAAAAGATTAAGTACTGTGGTAAAATGTATTCCAATGTGTATAAAAATTGAAAACTTTTTTCCGTTTTAATACTCCTAGGGTATTAAAACAATGCTAGGCATTTATCTACAATGCTGGAGTAGCAACGTGGTGCATAATAAAGATTGGAGGAGGTCCTCTAGTCATGATTGAAAGGAAGAGGGTTGGGGTTCTGGGGATAGTAAAACTACACAATGGTATGAAATTCATACTTTTCTAATGTAAAATCCCCATAAGACAACGCGGTGCGTTTATTCAATTTGCATTATCTTTCTAATCAAATTAAACTATTTATTCTAGATAGACGGAGGAGTTCTTTTAGTTTTTGGCCTTTTCTGTTCTGTTGTTTTATATGTGTAAATTATAAGTACAGGGCTTTTTGATAATCTTTATGCCGAACAATTTAAAGTTTGAATATTTAAAACCCCAAAAACGGGACTAGGAATTTATGATTATTTTGCACAACAAACTGGTCCAAATGTTTGTAGAAAGTAATCTCTCCAAAAAAATTTAAGTTCACAAACAAATCTTACATTGTATGTGACAAATTGTTGCGAACTTATTGAGACGGATTGCCCGAATTTTAAGAACGTTCAAAACGACTTATGTTACAAAATGTAAATGTTAGGGGCTAATTTTACTGTGATATGTCGAAAAGACTTGTCTTTTATAATTTACTAGCTCTTATTAGCCCGTACAAATGACGGACTTAAAGACTAAAGAAATATTCTTTAATAAGGGGCCGTGATATTAGTTATAAACTAATTTTAAATTAAAACATTCACCAAAATTTTTAAAATTTGTTATATTTTAAGAGGCCTTTTGCGGTTAATACGGTGGAAGTGTACATAACATTATTCCGGTAAATGATTGCAAAATACTGAAAGAAATTTTTTGATTACACTACAACTATTATAACACTTTTACAGTTATACACAGAAAGTGCATTTAGGTATGTAGAATAGCGCAATCATATGCACAAAAACAAGTTCATTAAGTTGAAACAAACAAAAAAGCATTAACAAATCGTGGCACAAATGTATATTTATGTATGATTTAACATTAAATATAGCTTTTAATTACCTCACTATATGTGACTATCTATATAAATAAAAGTACCTGGGGGGCCGAGCTTTGCTCGGGGGAAGGTCAGTCAGTTTGTTTAGATGACTTGGAGTAATATTTCACCACTTACCCCCTGATGATAATCAGATTTGTATAACTCATTTGCCTCTTTTATTCATTTTTAAGGTCACTCCAGTTGTTATTTATAGCTCAATGTCCCTTTGATTTATTTTACTATTCTATTTATGTAATCTTCACTCAAATCTTTTAATCTCTGCTCTCAGGAAACCACATGTTAATAATCATAAACAACATGAGTATTACTTTGACAGTTCCCTGGATGATTATGAACAGCTGTTACAATTCTTTTGTTTTGATTTGAAACTCCATAAGCCCAATGTTAATTTTGTTAACTTTTCATTTTAGTTTTTTAGCGAATTTCCCCTATAGGGAAGAAGCTATTACCGTAGTCGGCATGGTAAGACCTAGGCCCGGGACCATGATAACTTTTCGTTTTGAGGTCCCCAGACCCCAAAAACACCATTCGTTCAAAACTGTATATATATATATATCTATATATATATATATATATATATATATATATATATATATATATATATATATATATATATATATATGTGTCCGTGAGCACGATAACTCTCGTAAAAATTATCCGATTTTGATGAAATTTGGTATAAACGTGTAAAGCAGCATTTATGACTTTAAGTTCGAAAACCAGCCAGATCGCTCTATCCGAAGGGGTATTTTGGGGGGGTTTTGTACCCCAAAAATGGGTTTTTCGACTTTTTTACATATAATTTTGGAAATAGTCAAATTTTAGTTTTCACCATTGAAATCAGCTTAGAAAAACACACAATTTGGTATTTTGATCATTTCTCTACGTCAATTGGTTACCGAGATATTGAAAGTGCTAAACACAGTACGTTGTCTAATGTTATTCTTATGGAGGAAAATAAAAATTTTATATCTCGCTTATTTATGAACGTATACTGACGAAACTTGGTATACAACTTCATCTGGTTGTGGACCATTGATATTTGCTCAAAAAAACAATTTTTTACCAATGGCTCCCGTAGCAGCAAACCTGCGTACTCAGCCCCATGTTATTCTTATGGAGAATAAGTAACGTGTTATCTCCCTTCATTATGAAAATAAATTAATGAAATTTGGTATATGGCTTTACCTACAAGAGTTATATTGATATTTGTATAAAACCCCATTTGTTGTGCTCCTTGCTTCAGCAAACCTGCATACTCAGCCGCCATGTTATTCTTATGGAGAATAATTAAAATGTCATAAATCGTTTATTTATGAATGTATATTGATGAAACTTGGTATGTGGCTTTATGTGGTATTAATATACATATATATGCATTGGGAATTCGCTGAGTACGCAGGTTTGCTGCTACGGGGGTATTTTTACATTATTTGATTTTTCCTGGGGATGAGGCCTGTCTAGAACTTATTTTTATCCCAGAAATTAGTTATTTCCAACATTTGAAGGAAATCGTTGGAGCCGTTTTTGAGATCCGTGTCGCAAGCAAGCAAGCAAGCAAGCAAGCAAACCTTACTCATATTAGAGTATAGGATTCGAGTTTTGTCTGTATTTTATGAATTATTGTCTTGGAATTATGAAATTTTGACATATTTTTACGTTTTACACCCTAGGAAAGCCAAAACAAGTCTTACCTAAATTTCTGTCTGTCTGTCCGTCTGTTTGTCGGTAAAGCTCAAGGACGGGTTTTGTTCGCTTTTCACGGAGAAACGGGTAGACTGACATTGATGAACCTTTGTTTTTTTGTTCCATACATAAGTGAGAAGGTTTTAGACCACTTTAAACTGGCATACGCCTTTTGGAAAAAGAATGGTGGCCACTCAAAAACGTGATTTCGTGCGATTTTGGTCACGTTTTGTTCGCTTTCCAAAGGGAAACGGGTGCACTGATTTCGATGAAACTTTTTTTCTATGTTCTTTATGAGCGTGAGAAGGTTTTAGGTTCATTGGATTTATCACTTTAGGACTCTACCCTATGGGGTTTTAAATATCCTATGTTATTCTTATGAATAAATCATTTATTTATATTGAATCAGATGATGACAAGAATAGTTATTCTATAAACAGATGTTGTAGATCTTATTTAAAACGTTGAGTAAAGATTGGTAATAAATGACATAAATATACAGAGAGGATATCTATATAGTAACAGTTGTGTCTGTACATTGCTTGGAATTATAACATGTTTGCATATTTTCGCGTTTTACACCCTAAGAAAACAAGTCACATCTAAATTTCTGCCCGTCTATATGTCCTGCGGTAACGTTCAAGGACGTGTTTTTTCGCTTTTCGCGGAATAATTTACTTTTATTTCCGGCAATTTTAAGAGCATTAGTTCGGACCTTTTAAGTTAAATACGGTAGGAACATATATATCAGAATAAACACAAGCCTATTCCCGTTAAGAATATGTTTAAGGCCCTACTCCCAAACATTCAGAATACTTATTTTAACAATCTTGCATCTGCTACTGGACTATCGGAGATGAAATTCGGTAGCAAAAAAATAGATAAAAAATACTTAAGGGATATGCCCCACTGAAATTTAATATAATCATCTCAAACTACTCAACCAAAAGAGCTGAAATTTGTTACTTTAAAGGACATCAGCAACAATAACATTACCCATAATGGGGAGTCATGGTGTTGTTCTCCAGCACAGAATCACTAAAAACGGGCTGTGGTTTCTTCAGAGGGTTCTCAGACATCTTAATCCTCTTATAGGACTTTAAGATGTTTAATTTAATTGTAAAATATTTCGTTAAATATACATAAAAGATAGTACAATGCAGTGGATTTTAATAGGTCACACCGTTCGTCATCAGAAACATTGAGAAATTGATTAAGGTAAGTGTTCTTCATACAATAAATTGCAACTACTTCTAATTATTTGATAAAATATGCAAATTTGATCCATAATTTAACCTAAAATAATATTTTGTATTATTATATTAAATTTGAATCTAAATTATATGCATAGCACAGACAATATGAAATTATGTTTCAGTTCAACGATTTCTAATCCGCAGTGAGAGAGATCGTTTGCATACAAATTACTTGAATTTGATTTTCACAGATTGAGGTGGTTGGAATTCAGAGTTGCAAACACCTATTATTTTGCTTTTGACCATCTCAAAGTTAAAATTAAACAATTTAAACAACTTTTAAGTATGTAAATTTTTTACAATAGAAAGTGGAAATTTTAACTAAAATACGTGAACTATGACATTACGATGACATTACGCAGAAAATAAATTGGCTGGCTTTTCAATTTCTTCAGTCGCTAATTGACACAGAAAACTTATAGATCATCGGCCAGCTAACACCATTATACATTATTTTCACATCTTTAACAAATTGTTAAATCTTATTGATATTTAATCTGATCCAAATGAGAAATCCGATGCATTCACAAGGAACTTTAGGTGAAGGATAGTTCTTCCTATAAAATCTCCAACAAAATAAAATGATAACGATAGAACAATCATTTTCAGTTTAAAAGACATACCCCACAATATATAGCAGAGCAAAAAGTACAACTTTTGGATGTTCTTAGTAGTAGGGAAAGGGGACTTTTGGGCCAAGTGATTGACAGCTTCCGGTCACGTGACCGGAAGCGCTGAGTCATGAAAGACGTCATCTGAGGCTGAGCCAGTGACGTAGGCGGTTTTGTGACGAAATGAGTAAAAGTTCAAAGTTCAAGGTCACGGTGAAGTTTTTTTAAAAAAATCTACCTCGCACTCGTAAAACGATTGTGATTCGATAGTTAATCGATAATAAATATCGAATGAAAATTATCGAATGAAACAATCGAATGATACGAGTGCGAGGTAGAACAATTACAAATATTACTTTATTTTATTAACAATAATTCATATTACAAATATTACTTTATTTTATTTACAATAATTCATGTTTACAATAGTTCCCCGTTGTTGGTTGTCATCGATGTTGTTGATCCGGACGAGTTGCGGCCATCACTTTGCTTTCTGATGAAAGACGGTAGATACTTCGACACCTATCTGTTCTGTTAGGTGTTTGCATTTCATTGCTGTCAGGTGGAAATAATACGTGACGGCAATGAAATAGAAACATCCATCAGATCTTGAGTGAAATGATATTGTTAGTTTGTGAAGAGCGTCTCGGAGAGCTCGATGTTCACCGGTCGAGAGCCGGAGGTGTACTGACTATTCGCTAGCTAGCGTTTTGGTATCAAACAAAATGGTGGGGGTAAATGTGTAGTAGAACGAAGCAGATGGTGGACGGCAGATGGGTGGCGGCAGGTGGCAGGTGGCAGGTGGCAAGTGTGCGGCAGATGGTAGTCCCCCACTACACCAGTCCCCCCACTACACCAGTCTCCCCACCAAGTTTTACATCGCACAATAACTCGTTTACATGTGTTAGTTAGGGTTTAGCTCTTAGACTGACAAGACCTTACCTCCGTAACTAAAAACTTCAATAATGTTTGCGCTTCAACGCTGTATAAGTATAACAGCTACTATGATCTAAACCGGTGCATGTATTCATATGGTTCTTTTTGCGTAGCAAACAACTGGTTAAAAGTGTTTCAACCTCGATTATTCTTCGACGAAACCTCTCATTGTCCACTAAAAGTGTAGACCTTCTGTCTTCATTGTCAGGGAAGTAGAAAGTAGTGTCAAGGGGACTACTGAAGGTCACCTTCCTCATGTTCCTGTAAAACTGCGACATTTTTCAGTCCCTCTAGGTAGATGTTCATCCGTCAAGAGCTGGAAGAATAATGATGTAGCGTTATCGTGTATGATAGACACCTAACCCCCACCACAACGTTACCTTGTCCTTCAAACCATCGTTTTTACGCTACGGATGCTATACTGTTGGTTAGATTTACATTTAGATTGCACCTTCTGGTTTGGCTTGTCAAGCCGCTTAATTGAAGTACCCACATGTTATACTTTGAACCAAAACAAAGAAGTTATTTAGGTTTGTCCTTGAAAATAGTTGTTTTTTCGCTGTTGCTGCTATACCCTTTGTTGGATCTAAATTCTGTTTGCACCAACTTGTTCGTCTGACCAATCCGCGTAATTTGAGTACCCACTTAATATATTTTAAACCGTAAATAAAGAAGTTATTTAGGTTAGACCCTCTAAATAGTTGTTTTTAGCTATTACCGCTATACCCTTGGTCGGATCTGAATTCTGTTTGCACCAACTTGTTCGTCTGATCAATCCGCGTAATTTGAGTACCCACATGACATACTTTGCACAAACTTTATAACCCCCCCCCCTTTTTTGGTCTTGTTCAAGGTCATGGTCAAGGTCAAGGACCTTGGGACTTAGAAATTTTTACAAAGTGGGCTGCACACAAACATAAGACTAACAGTCTCCTGCCTATGTACAGGCCAAGTCCCTAACTTGAAATGCTTAGGGTGGTCCTGAAAAGGACCGTTTTTGGTGCCATGAAGAGGAGTCCTGAAGGAGTTGCGGTTAGTCGAGGTGGAGGAAATGGACAAGGGATGTGTCAATTTATTTAATTAGCCAATGCGCCTTGCCCTCTTGTCTGACGAAAAACAGTTCCTTTTCGGATGGGATTCTAGGCGGTTGCGGCAGGGAATGAGGCAGTTGGACCTTGAAGTGAAAATCTTCATGTTGCAAAATATAGCTGTTTCCGCTGAGCCTTGCCACAAACTTATATTCGATATTTGTTTTTAGCTTTCTAAATTTAAGTGATGTGAAGTTTAGAGGAGTGACTAATTCTTCTTCCTTCAACACCCTCGTCCGCTCCATCACCTCATCCACGGTGAGAGGTGGAGTTGAAGGCCGAGGCTGACTTGTAGTCGAAGTCGAAGGTCGATGCTCAGATGACGGATGTTGGTTGAAGTAGAGCGGATGGTTCTTAAAATTTCTTCTTATTGTGGCCTTGAAAGAAGTTGGTCTCTTAAAACCACTTCTTCTCTCAACCGTCTCCTTCAGGGACTCCTTCAGACGTCGCAGTTTCTCGAGGCTCACAGGGGAAGTCATCGTAGCGCTGCTGATCGGCACGTAGTTCCAGTTCGAGAGACAAAGCTGGAATGAGGTTGCAGACGGCGGAGCAAAGCGGCTCGCCAAGTGTAACCTTGACATTTCCATATACGGGTAGAAAGCTAAGAACCGGTCTACATCCGGTTCCCCTTCCCTTCATGACGACACATCCCCCCCCCCGATTTGGGTCATGTTCAAGGTGTCCCCCCCCCCGACGTCACGGGGCGGAGTCACCTCCCACCACTGACCGCCGCCTTTATAAGCGTGAGCAGTCCGCAGTCTCTTCGCAGTAGGCTGCCGCCCGTTCGTGATCTACGTCCGTCCGGGTTGCATTCTGCTGCAGCGTAGGTCTTTTAAGTGTGCGTTGGGCCCGACGCGCAATTAAGAGATCCGCGCCTTTGCATGTGCATGGTAGTTTGTTAAGCATGGTAGTTTGTTTGTTAGATTATCGCTTGTAGATTGCTGCTAATTAATGTAGTTAGTTTAATGAATGTTGGTGTTGGTTTCAAGTGTTTTATTTAATGATGAAATATGTACCTTCCTTACACATCCTTATCCCTGGGTAAAGTCTTTATATCCGTGGGGTTTGTTATCAAAGTAATTTAAATGTCGGTCTTTGTAAACTACCTTGGTCAAAACACTGGTTCGCTGTAGCCTGACGCCCGTTCGCTGATCTACGTCCGACTGGGTTTCAGTGTTGCTGTTGTGACCTTTGTTAAATTGACCGCAGTATCCTGACGCCCGTTCGCTGATATACGTCCGACTGGGTTTCAGTGATACTGATTGTTCTTTGTAAAATTAACTTTAACTCTAACTGACCAGTTTGTTTCAAAGTAATGTAATTTGTTTCTCATCCTTTTCCTAACCCCCTGACAATAAGGTTCGGCCCTGAAAACCGGACTTGTCAATACGGCCATGTAAACCGGTTGACATTACCTTTCTTAGCCTGAGAAACTGTTGTGATTTTTCTTTTTTAGGGGTTTTTTTCTTTATTTTTCGTTATTAAAATCATTGCTTGTAATTACCTGTCCCCTAATACAGAGCGGGGAATAGAGCACCAATTTGTGCTCTATTCCCCGCTTTGGCAACAAGTTCAGATGACCTTGACCCACTGACAGGACTTATAAACTTTTGTCTGGTCACATATAGAAAGATTAATATTTTAAACCATAGCCTATCTCCATCCCCCCCCCTTCCACTTATATTGGGTATAAAAGAGGCTTCCCATCACTGGTAAGATCATTCTGCTGCTTGTGCTTGCTCACACTCAGAACTATGGAGTCACACCCGTTATCACTGCCGACTTCTGCATCACCCTCGACTTCTGCATCACCCTCGACTTCTGCATCACCCTCGACTTCTGCATCACCCTCGACTTCTGCATCACCCTCGACTTTGGCTGCTGGTTCAATTCTTCGTCAGGCTCTTTTAATGGCCCTGATCATCCCTGAAAAGTCAACTTCACCACCCATCATGGATCGTTCAACATCTCACTCACGTCCAACTTCTCCTTCACCATCATCCTCGAGATCAAGGTCTTCGTCGAGCTTTTCCTCGTCATCCACCTCGAGATCAAGGCCTTCGTCGAGCTCCTCCTCCTCCTCATCATCTACCTCGAGATCAAGGACTTCTTCGAGCTCCTCCTTATCATCCACCTCAAGATCAAGCTCCACCTCGAGATCAAGCTCCACCTCAAGCTCTAAAATATTTACAAGACCCCCAATGGAAATTCCACCTTCCACTAGTTCAACCAGACCTTCAGTAATTTGCACAAATATTCAATCTCCTTCAGAGAAATTTAATCAATTAAAGTCATTGCATAGGAGGTGCATACGTCCTGCACAACTATGTAATTATGTCTTCAAAAAGGTGCAAAGAAAGGCGAACGCTGTGCAAAACAGTGTACTTTAAATGAAGAACTGTGCAATCTTCATTTAAAAAATACCGCTTCTCCTTCTTCACCACATCCGACAGTGAAACCAGCTAAGACTCGGATTAATAGGCTAGCTAAAAACAAACAATACGTCTTTGTAAAAATAATGGGATTCCTGAAGGTCATGTTAAAATGTGGAGACCGCCTTTACATTTTAAGATTACCTAAAGGCATGCGTCATCCCAAAAACCCTACGAAAAAGCACTATCTAATCCGAGGCGATTCAGGAACCACTGTGTGGAGAAAATTGTAAAAAAAAAAAAAACATTCTTTCCAAATTAAATAAAGTTTTTCCAAATTAAAAAAAAAAAGTGTGGACAACCTATTTACAATTTGTAGCATATGCTGCAGAGTGTAAATAGGTTGTCCACACTTTTTTTACAATGTTACAACGACCTTGACCTAGATAACGGACTTAGATATTTTACACTAAGACAAAGATAAACGTAAAAGGAAAAAGGAGAAATATTATACTAAAGATATTATTCAACAGTGAAGAAGGGAGGGGGTAAGCGGGTATTTAAGCAAGCGATTCGGAATATAACTATTAGTTGTATCGTCATGAGCGTCAACAGCAACACATGGGGAAAGCAAATTAGCGAAGAGGAGTTGTACGCGATTGCTGAGGCTGCTGAAATGACTGAGGTTTATAAGATTAATAAGGTTGCAGAGAATGGTGCTCAGTCTCAACCGCAACAAACTACATCATCGATGCAGTCTACAACGCAACAACCAAGACCCTATCATGTTATCCTGGAGGAGTATAATGAGGCGATGAGGTACGCCTTTACTAAGTGGTGTGGTCAACCGCGTTCTCCTGAACAATGGGAGGAGCATGATGCAGACTTTCGCCTGGTTGCAGACTTAGAACTTGAGCTTCAAAGAACAAAGGCTGCTCAATAGTGAGAAGAGTTATTGTTTACTTTAAAATACAGAGCGGGGAATAGATCAGTTTGCGGTCCAAGTGAGAACCACTTACTGCTCTATTCCCCGTTTTGGCAACTTGTTTAGATGACCTTGGGACTTAGACAATTTTCGTTTGGTAAAAAACAACATTGAAATATATGTTGTTTTTCAACATATATTCCCCCCCCCACTTCCATTGGGTATAAAAGAGACACCTTATCGATGGTAAAATTAGTCTGCTGCTTGTATTCGCCCACCTCAGACACCATGGAGCACATCACTGTTTCATCTTCTGCTGCCCCATCGATACTTGTCCAGGCTATGATTCTATCCAACATTTTTCCAGAGACTAGTAATACTTCGCCAAACTTAAACTCGAGATCTCTCAAAACCGAGAGAAACAATGCTAGTTCTCGGAAAATGAGAACAAAGATCGCTGACCGTTATAAAGTATTAAGAAGCATATTACCATCCTCCAATCCGTATGATTCTAAATTAACCACTATACAAAAGACAATAAAATACATTGCAAACCTACAATTGCAGCTTCAAGAACCGTCCTCAATTCACAAAGAAGTTTTACACAACCCTCCACCTGTTAGCGGATGAGTTAGGATGAGTTAGCGGACCAACATTTTTTCGCTGAAGAACCTTCAGCTTACAAACAAATCTTCCTTATGGATGAAGATCAGGACGAGTAACTATCTTAAAACTAAAGTCCTTTGAAATACAAAGCGGGGAATAGATCAGTTTGAGGTCAAAGTGAGAACCTCTTACTGCTCTATTCCCCGTTTTGGCAATATGTTCAGACGACCTTGACCCACTCACAGACTTAGAAAATCTGCGGATAGGATAGAAAAATAAACTGTTAAATAAAACTTTCCTTCTCTACTACCTACCCCCACTCTACTACCTACCCCCCACTCTACTACCTACCCCCACTCTAATGGTATAGGTAAGCGGGGTATTTAAGTGGCCGCTCCAGAACATAGTAATTAGTCAGCTATGGACAGTCAAGCTGGATCATCCAACTTACATAGAGAGCCTAGAAATGTTCGAGAGCAGAAAAGGGTGCTAAAAGTAAATAAAGCATACAAGATACTACAATCAAAATTACCATTTGCTAGTCCAAAAATGTCAAGATTATCAATTATACAACACGCGACAAAATACATTAAAACTTTACAAATGGAGTTGGAAAAACCATTGACTTCGCCTCAACTGCCTGATCAACCAATCTCCAACTCAACTCTGAAAGAAGTTTTTCTTGATGATGGTGATGTTGCAATAGAAAAAATTCTTAATGAAATTGTAACATTCGAAATTGATCAATTTGTTTCAACTGACTAAAGATGGTTTGGAAATACTGAACGGAAGAATACAGAACGGGGAATAGATCAGTTTGCGGTCAAAGTAAGAACCACTTACTGCTCTATTCCCCGTTCTGGCAACTGGTGTAAATGACCTTGGGACTTAGAAAATATTCGTTTGATAAAAAATAATGAAAGATCTTCTTATTTCTTACAACAACAATATCTTTTCCTAACCCCCACCACCACCTAAACTAAGTATAAAGGAGGTTCTCCATCGTTTGTAAAAATTAGTACTCTGCTGAAAATGAGTGCATCCACTCCTATCTCTGCAGCAACTATAATAGTTAGCAGACGGGTCGAAAACATTGATCAGTTGCTTGCTGTAAGGAGATTACTGCTACGGTATCTTGATATAGAGGTTAGTTGTCAATTGTACATGTGGAGACCAACAGGTGAAGTTTATAGTAGTGAAAATGAAGCATTTGAAACAAACTATAGTAGAAAGTTATATAAAATCTTTGGCAATATGGTAAGGTTAGTCGATAATGGATGGAACATTAACATAACATTTTATATTGTTTCAAACCTGTAACTAAAGCAAAAAAAAAAAAAAAAAAAAAACGATGGTTATATAAGCCCGATGTTACAGAGACAATTATCACTTTGGTTCTGAATTGCATCAAGAGAGCACCTACCATGGTATACCTCCACTATATTGACTCTACTGCTAAAGCGGATACTTTTATCCAGCGTGTTTACCAACTGTTAACGGAGTACCAACATGTTCAGGTCAAAGGATTGGGTATTCGTGGAACAGAAGAAGTAAAAATAGATGTAAAACCAATCCCTTTGAAGAAAAAAATTGACCAATTATTACGAGAAGGTTACACACTGTGCCTTTATTACACAACCTCATAAACTAAATAAAAGGCCAAAGGGGGGGGGGGAATACAGAACGGGGAATAGATCAGTTTTGAAGTTTGAATAAGAATCTCTTACTGCTCTATTCCCCGTTTTGGTAATAGGATAAGGTGACCTTGACCCACTTACAGGACTTAATCATTTGTGTTACAATAATACCTCTTCCCTATCACTTTTCCCTACCACTTGCACTTTCAACACTTACCCCCACCACCACCGAAATCAGGTATAAAAGGTGGTTTCGTATTAGTGGTAAATCAGTCTGCTACTTGGAATCATGTCGCCCAGAGATAACATTTTCCCTTCTAAGAAGACTATACTGGAATTAATTCAAAATATTCCATTAAATTTAAACGAAGATGAAGACGAAGACGATTCAGAGATGGAAGGTGAACTATTTAGTGATCTTGAACTACTGAGTGAGTTTGATAGCAGTGAACCATATCTTGGAGAGATGGAGCTGTTGGAGCTGTTGACTGACGACGACGATGTCGATGATAATGAACCGGAATTTCATCATCAGTTGCTTTGCTTGGAGGAAATGGACCTTGTTGATAGTGAAACCCCTCCAAGCAGTATTAATATCGATGATGTAGTTCTAGATCCAGTCACAGGGAACTTTTGTGTTCGTCGTCGCTTATTTAGTGATATGAGCTCATCATAATCGGAAGAATCTGAATAAGTCTTTGTTGTCTTCAAATAGTTTACTTTAAATACAAAGCGGGGAATAGATCAGTTTGTGGTTATAGTGAGAATCACTTACTGCTCTATTCCCCGTTTTGGTAATATCGTTGTATGACCTTGACCCATTTACAAGATTGAAAAAGTGGGGTAACTTATACATTTAATGGTGGGGGAACGTCTATTTAAAGACGATGCAACAGTGTATATTTATCATATCGGCATGATGAACCCACCAGGAAACTCCGTTTGCTACAGCTTTCCCCTCATCGATATCGATGATGTGATAAAACTTACATCAATAACAAAACGGTTTGAACTCGAAAGGCGACTCATAAAAGTCGACGTAATTCCACAAGATCTTCGTTCGGCAATGTTGACCATCGAATATGTTAAAGATGAATCTACAACTGAAGATCCCTATTGTTTTATGATTTTTTTAGTTGATCGAGATGCAATGTGTACAATCCGACTTCACATCCGAGTTTAAAATCTATCAAATGTTCCTGTTGGAGAAAATTGTCTTAGTTAAATACAGAGCGGGGAATAGATCAGTTTATGGTTTGATATGAAATCATTTACTGCTCTATTCCCCGTTTTGGCAAATATGTTCAATGACCTTGACCTAAATACAGAACTTTGTACCCTTCAGCTACAATAGTAAATATAAAATGCAAAAAATAGTAAACTTAACGTAATACGTACCCCCACCACTTTTGCTAGGGTATAAATAGAGGGGTATTTGCAGTGTTTTTCATTATTGCTTTGACCCTTGCGGAGATCGCACCTACATTATGCATCGCTGCGATATTTGCAAGTCTTCATTTAAGGATGAATTTCTTTTAATGATTCATAATGAACTAAAACATAACAACAACCAAGATGAAAAATATGAAGAAGAAGAATTGAAAGAAATAGATCAAATGTTAGCTCAACACCAACATTCCAGACCAACTGTAATTCAATATGCACCATCAACATCGACTTCTACCTCTGCTCTGTCTACACTTCACCGTCCTTCAACATCATCAGTTGCATCGACTTCTACGCCTGCTCTGTCTACACTTCATCGTCCTTCAACATCATCAGCTGCATCGAGTTCTACGCATGCTCTGTCTACACTTCACCGTCCTTCAGCATCAACAGCAGTAAATGTAGAACTACATGCCCGAGCACTTCCGGGTAATGTAGTAACCCACTTTAAAATTGACAATGCAAAATTACAACTTGAAGAATTTTTAAATAACGCAAAAGGATTGGTGAGTAAAACTCTGCAAAATGAATTAAAAAGATTAAATTTTATCAAATTTGGCCTATTACTAGATGGTTTATTTACAAACATTCAGAATGAAACTTCACCGAGAGGTTTCTTAACAAAAAACCGAACTATTATGTCTTCCTCAGATATTGATTCAATCGTATCTGAATGTTTTGAAGAGCTAATGACAAAAATACAAGAACACGAAGGAAGAGGATCTGGATGGAGTTTGTTAAGCATCACAGGGCTAGACTTAAGAGTGCACAAACACGGTTATGGAATTCGTGGCAGTAGCTATATCCCTTTACCAACAAAGATTAGAAATACCTTATCCTTTATTAATGTGCAAAATGAAAATAATGAATGTTTTAAATACGTTATGTTGGCTAAATATGTAAAAAACCATCCTGAAAGACCAAGTCAAAAATATGAAGAAATACAACATAAGTATAATTTCCAGGGAATGAATTACCCTGTTGCAATTACTGATATATCAAAATTTGAAAAGCAAAATCCTTCAGCTTCTGTCAACATTTTCGGCTTAGATTCGTCAAACAATGCGTACCCCTTGCGCATAACACCTATTGAGCGCAGAGATCATACGGATTTGCTATTGATCACTAAAGGGGACATATCCCACTATGTCTACATAAAAAACTTTGCAGCTCTTGTATCTAAACAAATATCAAAAAAACACGGAGAGAAAACCATTTGTAAAAGATGTTTTTGTCATGTAGGCAAACCATTAAGAAGGGGAGGTTCAGAATGGTTAGTAGAACATCAAAGGTTATGTAATGGAAACTATAAGGTTAGAATTAAATTGCCACATTCCAGCAGAGCGCAGATAAAATTTGACAAAATAATACAACAATACCGTGTACCTGTTGCTGTTTACGCTGATTTCGAGTCTTCTTTACATCCACTTGAACAACAAGAAGAGGACGTTACAAGAAGAAGCAAATACCAACTTCATTCACCAAACAGTTATTGCATACTAATTAAATCCACGTTGACTGAAGACCATCTTCAAAAATATGGACTATCATCTTCTCCAAAGATTTATCGCGGTGAAGAAGCAGCCAAATACTTTGTCGATGATCTGTATGAAATAGCTGCAAAGGTAGAAGAACTGTATGGAACAAAGGTACCCATGTCACCTATGTAAGAAGAAGAGCTTCAACATTATTATTCAACAACAACGTGTTATTTGTGTAATAACACCTTTACACTGGATAACGTTAAAGTTCGTGACCACGATCATCTTACGGGAGCGTATAGAGGTGCAGCCTGTAACGCTTGCAACTTGAACTACAAACTACCATATTTCATCCCCGTAGTTCTGCACAATCTGAGTGGTTATGATTCGCACTTCATAATCCCCGAACTAGGAAGAGATAATGGAGCAATAGACGTTTTGGCTACTACAATGGAAAAATTTATAAGCTTTTCAAAAAAGGTGGGTAAAATTAAATTAAGGTTTGTTGATTCATTTAGATTTATGCCTTCAAGCCTCATGAAATTATCTGAAAATCTAAGAAGAACAGATTTGATAGAAACAAGCAAAAGTGTACCCAATAGTAAAATGGATTTGGTTCTTCGAAAAGGAGTCTTCCCCTATGATTACATCGATGGACTGCATAGATTTGATGAAACATCACTACCTCCACCAGAACACTTCAAAAACAAACTTAATGATTCGGAAATATCACTTGAGGACTATCAACACGCACGTCGAGTATGGAACGAGTTAGATATGAAGACCTTAGGAGATTACTCGGACTTTTATGTCAAACTAGATGTAACTCTTCTTTGTGATGTAATGGAAGAATTCCGAAACACTTGTTTTGCTGCCTACGGTTTGGACCCTCTACATTCGTATACTTCACCAGGATTAGCTTGGCAAGCCATGTTAAAAGAAACAAAATGCAAACTCCAACTTTTAACAGACATTGACATGGTTTTAATGGTTGAAGCTGGAGTAAGAGGCGGATTGACCCAAAGTGTTACCAGACATGTCAAAGCCAACAACAAATACCTACCCGATTATGATGAAACCAAACCGTCAACCTATTTAGGATATTTCGATGCAAATAACCTGTACGGTTGGGCAATGTCAAACCCACTTCCTTTTGATAACTTTAAATGGATTAATCCCGACTCTATTGGCGATATTTTACAAATTCCGAAACATGGTGACACTGGATATATTTTGGATTGCGATTTTGAATACCCAGAAAATTTACATGATCTTCATTATGATCTTCCACTTCTTGCTAAAACAGAAATTTCACCAATTGGAAAACACCCCAAATTAATGATGACATTAAATAATAAACAACGCTACGTGGCTCACTTTTGGGTGGTTCAACAAGCTATCGAATTAGGACTACGTCTAACAAAAATTAATAGAGTTTTGGAATTTTCTCAATCATGCTGGTTGAAACCCTACATTGATTCAAATACCATCAGAAGAGCAGCAGCTACATCAGACTTTCAAAAAGATTTTTTTAAATTAATGAATAATGCGATATTTGGAAAAACATTGGAAAACAAAAGAAGACACAAAAATGTTAAACTTGTTACCGACGCAAAAAAATTACAGAAACTAGTACAGCAGCCAAATTTTGGAACATCTATAATTATTAATGAAAAACTTGTAGCAGTGTCCATGAAGAAGACGAGTGTGAAGATGGATCGTCCTTTGTATATAGGCATGTCAATCTTGGACATCTCAAAAACACACATGTACGATTTTCACTACAACAAAATGGTGGCGTTCTACGGAAGAGAAAATATATCTATTACATATATGGACACTGACGCTTTTATATATCGCATAGTAACATTGGACATGTATAAAGATTTACGTACATTTATTTACAAGAACGATTTTGATTTCTCCGATTATCCAAAAGATCATCCAAACTACGACAATGACAGACACAAAAAAGTACTAGGCAAATTCAAGGATGAGGCTAATGGTGTTCTGCTTGAAGAGATTGTTGCACTGATGTCTAAACTATATTCTTTGAAACTCTATAATAAAAAAGAAGAAGAAAAGAAGAATAGCTATATTAAGAAAGCTAAAGGTGTAAAGAGTTTATATTTAAAAAAGAAAGTGCATTTTGAACACTACAAGCAATGCTTATTTGAAGATAACATCATTACAGCTAAATTCAACACCATCAGAAGTTTTAACCATCAGCTGTACAGCGTGACTGAAGTTAAAAAGGCGCTATCCTGTAATGACGACAAAAGACAAACCCTTCCAGACAAAATCAACACATTGCCATTCGGCCACTACTCCCTCAACCCTATTGACGAGTAACCTTTTCATCGTCCTAGATCCTTGATCCTTTTCCTTTCCGTAAAAAAAGGGGAAACACAGCAATGTTAAGCTGTGTTTCCCCTTTTTTTACACAAGTTTTGAATGACCTTGAACTATATGTATATATAAGCAGATTTATACCAAAGAATATTTAATACCATATCAGCTGCCTTCGTGAAACCATCATGTCAGACCTGAAGGAGAAGATTATTAATGAACTACACAAACCTGCAAGAATAAAGTTTCCAAGAAGAAATACTGTTATAAAAGGGATAAATGATCTATATCAAGCGGATCTAATTGAAATGCGACCGCATAGCAGAATAAACAAAGGATTTAAATATATACTCACAATTATTAATTGTTTTACAAAAGTTGCAGACGCTTTGCCTCTAAAGGACAAGACTGGTAAAAGCGTAACAGAAGCCATGGAAATAGCCATAAAAAGAGATAAAAACAAAATTAAACATTTACAAACTGATGATGGAACAGAATACTTTAATACAAACTTTGCACAGTTAATGAATAAATATAAAATAAATCATTATTCTACAAATTCAGAGAAAAAAGCTGCTATTGTAGAAAGATTTAATAGAACCTTAAAAGGAGCACTGTATAAACAATTTTCAAAAAGAGGTTCTTACGTATGGTATGATGTTTTACCACAATTAATAAATGATTATAACAACAGGTTTCATAGAACTATTGGTATGAAACCTAACAAAGTAAATAGAAGAAATGCAAAAGATGTATTAAAACGCATAAAGAAAAATACAAAGCCTAAAGTAGAAAAAATGCAGCCAAGAAAATTTAATGTAAGTGATAAAGTACGGATTAGTAAATATAAGGGAGTGTTTACCAAAAAATACCTTCCCAATTGGACGAATGAAGTTTTTACAGTGTATAAAGTGCAACCGACTGTACCTGAAACGTATATCCTAAAAGATAACAAAGGAGATTTGTTGCAAGGTGCATTTTATGGACATGAAATGTTAAAGTCAACAGTAGGTGATGTATATCTTGTTGAAAAAGTGTTACAAAGAAAAAAGGACGCAGTTAAAGTGCGGTGGTTAGGGTTTAACAAAACTGAGGATTCATGGATACCTATAAAGGACTTGGTTTAATGCAAGCAACTCATTTCATCGTTAACCTTTGAGCAGGATGGAGATTATTCACCATAAAGATCGATTCAATATTAATAACATAGATGATTTAACTGTGGATAACGTTAAAATCAACAATGGTAAACACGGTAGTTTACTTCCAAACACTGTTCGATGTATAGTAAGTGGCCCCTCAAACTGTGGAAAGACCAATGTTGTCTTTAATTTGATCACTAATCCGCAGGGATTAAGGTTTAGTAACCTATATATATTTTCAAAGTCTCTACATCAACCAAAGTATCAATTGCTGGATAAAATCCTATCTGATGTGTCTGATGTTAATTTTTACAAATTTAACGCTAGTGATAGCATTATGCAACCAAACGAAGCGAAACCGTATTCTGTATTTATATTTGACGATGTATCTTGTGAAAACCAGGATACTATTAGAAACTACTTTGCCATGGGAAGACATAATAACATCGACAGCATATATATAGGACAAACTTATAGCAAAATCCCAAAACAACTTATCAGAGATAATGCAAATATTCTAATTGTATTCAAACAAGATGATACTAACCTAAAACATATATATAACGATCATGTGAATGCGGATATGCCATTTGAAAAGTTTAAAGAGCTTTGCGGAAAAGCATGGGCGGAAAAGTATGGATTTTTGGTTATTATGAAAGATCAAGCTATAAAAGATGGTCGTTATAGAATAGGTTTTGATAAATTCGTTTTAATACACTGATTAGCGGTATTACTGTACAAGTCGTCAAGGTGTGAAGATGGTTAACCAGGAAAAGCTATTAAAGGAAATAAAATCACTTAGTGATTCTATTAGACAAAAAAACCGAGCTTTAAAATCAGGTATAAATGAAAGAGAGCAATTTTTAGAAACAACATTCAAACCTGTTACTGAACCTTTAAAGCGATTAGCACAAAATATGGAAAAACCTTCAATTCGCTTCGAAGGAGACAAAATGCTACCAATTTCCAAATATGAAGAAGAATTTCAGAATGATGAAAGTTCTGACCAGTTACAAACATCTGAAGAAAGCGACGAGTATGAAGAAAGCGGAGATATAGGAGATTTAAGGGAAAAGAACATTGCAGGAGATACAAGTACAGAAGATACAAGTGCGGAAGATACAAGAGCAGAAGAAGAGGATATCAACCCATCCAACTTAAGCAAATTAGGCACAGATATTATGTTTAAAGGAACACTTGGAAGAAAATATACATTAAAAATGTTACATGGCACACATGCTAATCGAAATTATCATACATATGGAGCTAGAATAGAGGACAAAGGATTAATGATTGGAGATAGAAAGTTAGATATAAACGAAAATGATGATATAGTTATTGGTGATAAGAAATATAAAGGTACAACAGGTTTGTTTGAACTCATCTTTAAAAATAATCCTGGTAAATATACTAAAAAGGATTTACAATTGTTTAAAAATATACTAGAGTATACAAATGCACATAGAAAAAAATATTCCAAAGACCTACCTATTCATAGAAACAGGTCAATAAAATACACAAACATTATATCTAGTCTTTTCCCCTCGAAATCAAATAAAGCTCCAATTAAAAGAAGAGCTTTATCTTCTGCTGAATTAAATGTTTTGCATAAAAAAAGAAAAACAACTGATCCTACTACATCTGGAAGGGGATTATTAAAAAATTTGTATAAAACCAATATAATATATTACAACGATATAAATAAGTTAGTTGATCGAATGAGGTTATTACATGAAGCTATGGAAGCCGGGCACACTGGTTTAGAAAACGAATGGGTAGCTTTGGTTGATGAACTGCGAAAACGAGAAATAATTGTTCAGTAGACGTATATATATATATATATATATATATATATATATATATATATATATATATATATATATAGTAAGAACCTAAACGATAGCGATTCAGTTACATCATGAGTGTGGACAAGTTTGGACGGTATTCCGAGTTTGGAGTAAAATCTGGATATAGTGAAAAAAGAGCTGGGTTTCCGTTAACACCTGATGGTAATTATAATTTTGAAGGAAAAGTAATTCAAAATGTTGGTGATCCGCTTTTGTCTTCTGATGCGGTTACGGTACAATATATGGATAAAAGAACCCCGATTGTACACGAAGACCATTGGGGATTTTCCGGTAAAAGGTTAAGCAATATAAAACATCCCATTTATGATGGTGAAGCAGTAAATTTAGCGACTTTAAAATTGTTAACGATTTACAAAAAGAATGAAACTGATACAAGCTATGATGTAAAAAAATTAAAATTGTCAAATGTAGGTGATTGTGAGCAGGATGGAGACGCTGTAAATAAGAAAATATTTGATATAGTACACAAGAAATGGACTACAGAATATAAAAAACATATGGAAAGGTTTGGTGCAGCTTTATTTAATTATATCCATCGGGCTTCAGGAAGAGCTGTAGCTTCAGATGTTGACAGCCACAATTATTTAGACTGGAAAAAGATACACAATCCAGAAAAACCTAATCAATTAGATAAACCGTCTGAGCCTTCTAAGGTCAAGACATTAGGAAAGGGGGATAAAGTGAATGTGATTAATGAACCAACAGAAAACGATGAAGGTTATATAAGAGAAAAAAGAATTTAAATACCCATGATAAGGGATAAAGCATCAGTCATATTCGAGAGATAATACAGAGAGGATGATGGAATCCAATATTACTGCGTGGAGTTTAATATCTCAAGAGCCGAGATTTCCCCAAGGAGTGCTGACAGATGGTTTTGTTCAACGGTTTGATAGATATATGGATTGGGAACAACTTTCCATACACTACCTCTTCACAATGACTATGTTAAGAATTTATTTTCACAGAGTTAACTGGATTCATATTTTACAAAGACAACAGTTTTCAGAAGACTTCCTTGTAGAGATGACATCAAATTTTAATAACTGTTGGGAAGTAATAAGTAAATATCAAAATCTCTCTGAAAATTACATTGACAATTTTAAAGATAAACTAGACTGGAATGTGTTATTTAATTACCAACGATTAAGTGGCAAGTTTCTAAGGGAACATGACAACTATTTAGATTTTATTCATTTTACCGAAAACAACGATACCATCACCAGCGGAGAAACATTTGAAACATCTTCAATTACACCTTATTTCTATTTTTACTACTTTTATTTATTATGTCTACATTTAATTAATTAATCCATTTCTATATAATAAATGGATTTTAAACAGTATATATAATACAAGAAGCCAAGACTAATATTACATTCATTGTAAAACATTTATAGAGTGCACCTACTGATTGTAAGTTTGGCTATAAATAGTCATGCCGAGGGCTAAACGCATCAGTCATAATCGAGAGAGATTACAGAGAGGAAGGGGAATAGCATCAACAGCATTTTCTCTATTAAGTAAACCGGTTGGAGCTATAGTTAACAAGGCGATTGATTTATTACCTGTGGAATTACATTTACCTGGAGGATATCAATATTGTGGTCCTGGAACCAAATTAGAGAAACGGCTTGCTAGAGGAGATCCTGGAATAAATAAGCTTGATCAGGCCTGTAAACAGCACGATATAGCGTATTCCAAATTTGGTGATACAAAAAATAGATCAATAGCAGATAGAGCACTTTCTGAGAAAGCTTGGCAAAGAGTAAAATCTAGTGACGCGAGTATTGGTGAAAAAGCAGCGTCTTTAGCAGTAACAGCAGCAATGAAAGCAAAAACTACGTTTGGAGGAGGAAAGAGAAGAAGGCGTGGGAAAAGACCCGCTAAGAAACAAGGAGGTAATATCAGAAGAAAACGTCGATCTACTAGTGGTAAAGGTAAAAAGAAACCAACAATATGGTCAATGATAAAAAAGGGAGGAGGACTATACCTAAGACCGTATCGTGTGTATTAAATAAGAAAGAGCAATTAATAATTAAAAACAAAGAATTAACCAATGAAGAACTGATTACATATGCTTCTTGTTTGAAAATCCCATTTTTTAGAGGAGTATTTATGAAAGATGAATTAACGGTTAAAATGTGGAAAAATGAGACTGGTATAGTAAATTTGGATAATAGTGAAGGATTAGGCACTCATTGGGTGTGTTACAAGAAACTTGGTGAAACGATTTATTATTTCGACAGTTTTGGAAACCTTCCACCACCGAAAGAACTTCAACAATACTTTCGTGCGGCAGAAAATGTTTTTTACAATTATACAAGAAAACAACCTGATGATACATCCATTTGCGGTCATTTATGTTTAGACTTTTTAGCTAAAAGTGTTAGTCAACTTTAAGATGTCTTCGTATACAGTGTCATTAACCGGTAACTCATGTACTTTGCGCAGTATTCTGTTTCCAGCGCTACGTTTGCAAAAAGGAAGACTATGGGAAGCCGCATTATTGGATTTAACAACATATAACTCTATTTAAAACGTTAGTGAAGGAATTAATAACAAAATACATTATTACAAGACAAAAGATAATAAAGGAAAATATTCAGCTTTGGAAGAATTCAGTTTACCAACAGGAGCTTATGAAATTGATAATATAAATGAAGTTATACAAAAACATATGGGAAAAGAAAATATAACGATAAAAGGCAATAACAATACAATGAAAGCCGAAATTACTTCTAAGTATTATATTGATTTTGGCCAAGAACGTTCAATTGGTAGTTTATTGGGGTTTTCTAAGGAAACAAAGGTATTAGAACCTAATACAACTCATTCTGGGAATAGAACTGTGACGATCATCAAAGTAAACAGCATAGACATTACATGTAACATTATACAAGGATCCTACAGAGATGGAGAAAATCGGCATATATTACACACATTCTACCCATCAGTCGCACCGGGTTTCAAGATAGTAGAAAAGCCTCAAAACCTTGTGTACCTAACGTTAAACACCAGTTTCATTTCAGACATCGTGCTGAACATAGTGGATCAAGACGGAAACCTTATTGACTTTCGAGGAGAAGCTATTACTGTAAGAATACATATAAAATCATCCGCTTAGATAATGGGGTTATCATTTAAAAAGAGAGAGCCAACCAGCAAAGAGGTCAGTAGCTCATCAGCTATAGAAGGATTAACAAGTGACAACATTCGTTTTCTAGAAGAAATTGGATTAAAGGTCATTAACAATGGATATACTGGATATAGCGCAGGGCCCAACATTCGACGAGACCTTATGGGAAAAGGAATATCACACGCACAACCCTTACGCTTCGTCCAAATTAAACAATAACGATGAAATTAGGATTCCTATACAACAACAAGACATTTATACTCTTCCATGCGAAAGTTATTTATATATTGAAGGAAAAGTAACAAAAGCTGACGGTACTGTTGGAACCACTGTTCCGTTCATAAATAATCCTATGGCATTTTTGTTTGACGAGATTAGATATGAAATTTCAGGAGTTACAGTCGATTCAACAAAAAAGGTTGGAATTTCCAGTACATTAAAAGGATTAGCGTCTTTAACACCAAATGAGAAGAATCTGTTAGCTGTTGCAGGATGGGTTGCACCAGACAAAAGTATAATTACTCCTGACGCTTCGGGAAACTTTGATTTTTACGTACCTTTAAGATTACTTTTAGGATTTGCTGAAGATTACAGAAGAAGAATAATAAATGTAAAACAAGAACTAGTTTTATTAAGGTCATCAAACGATAATGATATTATTAAAGCATCTGCTGGAACAACTGAAGCCAATTTAGACTGGAAACTAACATTAGACAAGATTGTTTGGAGAGTACCACATGTGCGACTAAATGATGAACACAGGATTACATTATTAAGAAAGTTAAAATCAGATCGAGACATTGTAATGCCATTCAGAAGCTGGGAGTTTCATGAATACCCCGTTTTACCTTCAACACAACGGCATACATGGACTGTAAAAACTTCTACTCATTTGGAAAAAGCGAGATATGTAATCTTTGGATTACAAACAAAGAAAAAAAGTATATTAACTGAAAATGCTGGTGAATTTGACCATTGTAAATTAACAAACTGTAAAGTGTTCCTGAATTCACAATTCTTTCCCTACGACAACTTTAATATCTCTTTTGATAAAAAAAGGTACAGTGTTTTATACGATATGTACGCTAGGTTCCAAAATTCATATTACGGCAAAACAAACACACCTCTACCATCTCCCGTACAGTTTGAATCGAAAGCTCCGATTGTTGTAATTGATTGCTCCAAACAAAACGAATCTGTAAAATCGTCTAGTGTTGATATAAAAATAGAAATGGAATTTCAAGAAAACGTACCTGCAAATACATCTGCGTATTGTTTAATTTTGCACGATAAAATTGTTACATACACACCGTTGACTGGTATCGTAAAGACGGTATTGTAAAACGTTGTACCACCACCGGCACCGCCACTGTCGCTAACCTATAAATAGCGGAGCAACAATGCAGGTCTTCAGTTGATCGTCTATCGTCGCATGGGCAACATCTTCTACAAAATGAGTTCTCCATCTGTTGTACAAGGTGATGCAGAGGTAGCACCGTTATTGGAACGTGATAATACTAGTGAAGAAGAAATCATCAAGGAAATAACTGCATTTTTAAAGTTTGGTAAAAGAGATAGAGAGGAGGAAAGTAATGCAGACCCATCAAAGGTAGTACCAAAGAGGAAGAAGAAAGTTGAAGAAAATATTCCTCCTCACATTTTAACTGAAGTTTTTTTGCGAATCTTTTACCCCATCTCAGCATGCATCAGTAAAAGTGTATCAGTTGGATTGATGAAGTCATTGGATTATTCCCCTACAGTAATACTACACCATGGAACAAAAAAGGTTTTATTTTCGCAAAATGCTTGGGAGTCATTTTTGAAACATGTACATTTAATAGAATGTTATTTAACTAACAGTTTGTGTGGAAGGAAAACACATATTCGACTTTTGGATTGTGACAATGAAATCGATATTGTTAAACATCGTGGACAACTACAAGTGCGAATTAGAGACTTGACTCAACATGAAAATAAGATTCTACTGTCACGTGAAGAATTCTACGTTTTAAACTACGCAACAGAACCTATTACAAGGTACATGAGACAGTTGGTATTTGCAAGCGCTATTATTAAAGAATATTTGGTCGATACTTTGGAAAAACAACCTGATAGCACCATCGTGTACGGACCTGTGGATCCATCTATTTTTAATAGAATACCTCATGAAGTTTGCATGTGGAGAAAGTTAAAGGATTTTGAACCACTTGTAGAAATCGCTACAGAAGCTACAGAAGAAACAACACAGGAAGAAGAAACGGAGAAACAAGAAGAAGAAGAAAACGAAACACAAGAAGAAGAAGTTAAAAAAGACTAAAGTTTGACTTAGTAAAGAAGAACACACGTGGGGTAGGCCTATTGGGGACGGTGCCCACGTTAAATATACACCAACGCGCCTGCAACTGTACGGCCTGGTATTTAACCTACCGTGGTGTGGAAAACAGTTTAGTTGATCGCTAGGTGCCATGATGAGCGGAGGGGATGAAGAAGTGAGTGTAAAGCCTTGTGTAATAGAATTTCAAGCATTTCGAAATAATGATGATAGGTTTATTATCAAGGAATTAGTAATTTTAGACTTGCTTACATTTGTAGCCTACCCATTCACGTTTGATGCTCCTTTTTCTTTTAACAAACTTAACACCAAAGCAAAAAGTACAAACAAATGGATAACAAACTACTTTCATCACATACATTGGTATGAAGGATTTATAAGCTACAGTAATCTGCACAGTATTATGTTTAACTTTTGCAAACAATATTCACATATATACACAAGAGGATTAGAAAAAAAGAACTGGATACAAAAGTACACGCACGGTGATGTTTTCGATATAACTATCAGTAAGGACTTTAACATTAATCTCGGTAATATTTGTGTCGCTGCAAAAGATCTTAAACACGGCCAAACAAACTGTGCATTGTACAACGCGTATCGTTTGGCTGCTTACTTGAAACAAACGCAGGAATGTGGTGGGGGTAGCGGAGAACAGAAATGTGGTGGGGGTAGCGGGGCCTATAAATACGAGGAGACAGCACCGCTCCAGCACGAGTATTATTCGAGACTCCGAAGAGGCAACATCACAGAAGACACCACAACCACCACTGACGAAGATGGCATCACAACAGTTTCTACAAACACTGGTTGATCAATTCAACACTCATTCAAAATCCGACCTTCTGCTAACTAAAAAGTGTTCAGAATTAAAAGAACAAAAACACTACATTATTCATAACATCAAGAAAGTGGAAACCACACATGGAGAAGCAATTCTAGTTTCATTGAGCGAAGGACCTTTCACTCCAGGAGATGAGCCGAAGTTTCAAGTATTTCTTCCAAAACGATTTGTTCAACTGCTACAAAATGAAGATTTGCGAGATATTCAACCGGGGACGTTGTATTTGGTATCACACGGTGTAAGCGGCAACAACTCGACGGAACTCACTCTGCACATCACGCATCCTTGTACATAATGTCTTTGTTTGTATTTTTCTGTTTGTATTTCTAGTCATCAATGTTAGACTTAAGCTTATTGTATTGTAAGATGTTTGTTTAATAAAGAAAAAAAAAAAAAAAAGAAATAAAACAGCAACACAGCAGTATATTATTTTATATACTGCTGTGTTGCTTTTTTTAAATTTCAAATGGATGACCTTGAACTTTCATTCAGGGTTAACTTATGAAGAGGTATAAAAGAGAGGGAGCAGTGAAGTTAGTCTCAGTCTTGTCTAACACACGCTGCAGCTAACATGTCGGTGCCACCTATGAACAATTTATTTTTCGATAACAATTTGAAGACATATTGTTGCGAGTTACAATGTTTTAAAATACCAGGCGATCAAGTTGACGGGAAAGCTTGTCGTAAGTGCAAGTGTTTCAGCTATTGCATATGTAGATGTAAAACGTATCAAATGAACCGACAAGATAAAATACAAGAATTACGCCGAAGGATTGCATTACTGTGGCGGCGAATGTAGTAGCAACCATCTGCCTCGCACCACCTGCCGCCTGCCATCTGCTGTCCGCCATCTTCTCCGCCCCACCACACTTTTACCCCCACCATTTCGTTTCATACCAGAACGCTAGCTAGCGAATAGTCAGTACACCTCCGGCTCTCGACTGGTGAACATCGAGTGCTCTTCACAAACGTAAAACATTATATTAAAATGTCCATTAAAATTAGGTGTATTCATTATGACTCTATTCATCTTGCGACTTACCAAGACCTCGAGGTGTTTAGTGAAGAGTTAAGACTTCTTATTGCGTCCGGTTACGATTTATCTTTGGAACTTTACGCATCAAAAAACAACATGGACTCTGCGCAGGGAACGAAGTATCTACCGTCTTTCTTCAGAAAGCAAAGTGATGGCCGCAACTCGTCCGGATCAACAACATCGATGACAACCAACAACGGGGAACTATTGTAAACATGAATTATTGTAAATAAAATAAAGTAATATTTGTAATATGAATTATTGTTAATAAAATAAAGTAATATTTGTAATTGTTCTACCTCGCACTCGTATCATTCGATTGTTTCATTCGATAATTTTCATTCGATATTTATTATCGATTAACTATCGAATCACAATCGTTTTACGAGTGCGAGGTAGATTTTTTTTAAAAAAACTTCACCGTGACCTTGAACTTTGAACTTTTACTCATTTCGTCACAAAACCGCCTACGTCACTGGCTCAGCCTCAGATGACGTCTTTCATGACTCAGCGCTTCCGGTCACGTGACCGGAAGCTGTCAATCACTTGGCCCAAAAGTCCCCTTTCCCTACTACTGTTCTTATTGACCAAAACATTTTGAGGAACCCTCTCATTAACTTTTTAGCTACAAACGTATTACGTGTAGTAATTTTATTTGGTAGATTAAAGAATTGTATTAAGATGAGCTATTTGCTTGAGGCCTATTATGCTGTCCACAGTTTGTCATGAGGCATATTGTACTGGGCAGCATCAGGAATAAAGGAAATACTTCGAATAAAAAAAAAACAGGTTTTAATGTCCTTGGCAGGTGCAGATCGAAATAAAAATTATAGATCATTGTTCACAGAACATACAATTTTATCAGTGGTCAATTAGTATATTTTCATGTTATTTTTTATGTGTTAAGAAATAAAGAATTGTATTGTGCCGGAAAACCAAACAGGAGGCTCAATATTCCTTTAACGAATAACTAGCTATGTTATAATGGATGATAGATTGTTTTTCCCCATCAATACAATTGAATATCCATATAGCTAAAGTATATATGGTTTCTGCAAAACCCCTTTTCACCAAAAAATGAATATTTATCACTAGCAAGCAACGCATGAATATATAGAGGATCTGTAATGGAATGAATCATGTTTATATTATGTAAATTATTTAAATGTTAATTAGTTTAAAGACAGTTGTTTGACTATTATTTATTGCATTACTTGCTGTGTGCATGCATACAAATATTATAGAAAGTGTGGAAATAAAAAATAATTTGCATATGGTTTGTTTTTTAATAGTTTGGATTATTTTTCTTAGCGATTTTTTTCATACACTGTAAATTAAACTGACAATGTATATGCATGTTTATTTTTTACTACATTAAATATTTGTATTTGATTTGATTCAAATGAAACTTAAAGTGGTATTAATGTTCAAGTTTCGGAAACTAAATCTTATTTGTCAGGTTTTAAAACATTAATTCGACTACACCAAAGGCTTAGTGAATTATTAGTCAAGTATTTACCTTATAAATAGTTAAATTTAACTTATAAAAGTTAAATTTAGATAAACCAATCACCAAAATGTTTTAGTCACCAAAATGTAGACATTTCTACTGAAAATACACGTACATTTAAAAATCTCCCTGGTTTTGTGATTGTACATGTGGACAATATAATCGGATTGGTAAACAATGTTTCAGCAAGTATTTAAATCCCGATTTTCTGGGGATTTGTAAACATAAGCTTTGATATAACCAAAAGACTCATTGTAGTACATACAAAGTGCAGTATCATACATGTTTAACAATTTTACTGTTGAGCTCACTTCATTGTGTTACATTCTGCATTGTCGTCAATTTCCGTGTACTTTATTATAAATATTCTGCACGTTATTGTTAGGTGATCGCCGAACGATTATAAAAGATAATGTAATGCGTGGAAAGAATTTAATAAATAATTGTTTCATTAAGATTATACTTCGATCATTTTTGCTAAATATCCACTTATAATTATAATTTGATTTAACATAATTGACAGAATGAATTTTTACACTATCATAAATAGTTCTATTTCGTCTAGAAGTTTTCCTTAAAAGACACATTTACCGTATTTTTGTTTACTGATGTTTACTTTTAGGTAGCCACAATGTATACAATGTGTGAAAGGTCTTTCTTTTACAACTATATAACTTTTCCTATTGGAATGTAGAAATTAAGTAAACGTAAAAATACTTTTTGGTTAATTTTATTCTTTGTATATAGTTGGGAATGAAAAAATATTGCAAGTAGTATTTTAAGGTCTCTAAATAATAAGGCCCTCAACATTATTAAGGCAAAATTTGAAGAGTTACGAAACTTATTCTTGTTTCACTTCAGAATTAGTTTTCCAAACTAGAAACTGTTAAAACCATTATACATGATATATTCCAAAGTAATACACAAAATCCGATTGCAGGATTTTCACCGCGTAGTCCCATGATGTTAGTAAATAAAATAATAACAATTGAAATGTTGTATGTATTACAGATAAAAACTGGGTATCATATATTTGAATATATATTATATAAAAACTAAATCCATACAATCCATACAGTCGCACATGCATAACCAATTCAGCAATACAGAGAGAATTTAATATGAAACGTGGAACTGATGAGAACGAACAAGTTTAATTGAATATTAATTTGGCTTTGTATCCCCCAAGTGACGGTCTGTTCTTGCAACTAACATTTAAATATAATCAACCTGTAGTATATTTCTATAAACAAATATAAGTCTATTTGGCCTCAAATTAAGTAAAGTGGCAATAAATAGTTTAACTTGAATAAGACTTTAAAGAAACTTCGAAAAAAGTCCTCCTCATGACTTATGCAATTTACCGTTGTTTAATTAGAATTGTTTCTACTTGTTAACACTCTTACAGTTTGAAATTGGTTCTAGACCTATTTTGTATTTGATTTGGAAATATCCAATCCTTAATAGGCTTATGTTACCTATTATTTTTAATAAGTACTTATAATGATAACACGTTTTTAAGTATGTACAGTGATTTTGTTATTGGAGAAAGCTAAGTAAATTAAATTTGCCAAAAATTAACAGTACTTATGCAATTTAACAAAATAAAATATTTCGTTATTGCAGAATGTTATGAAAGATTAACATAATTCATAATGCGGATAACAAGACATTTTAGTGATGGCAGTACACAACAATCAACTGGTACATAAAATTCTACTGTAATTTTAACATTGTTATTTATTGGCAAACCTTTTGTAGAAGGTGGCAATAAAAGTATAAACATTTAAAACTTCTGAGTAAAATATAGAAACTCATTTTAGGAGTAAGCCTCACGTTTTAAATAAAATAAAATAATACTGTAAAAGTACCATAACTGATATAATAATTTTGAGTAACAGTCAGTGTTTAATGTTAAACAATCTTGAAAATAAATAAAAGTTTTATTTATGTGTTATAGTATTCTATTGGTGTATTTTGAATTAATACAAAAGCCACATTTTACCACATTACCAAATTACCAGATTTACCACATTACCACATTTCATTTTCACACATTTCATTTTTATACCACATTTTGTTTGTGGTTAAAGACAAATAAAAGGATTATATATATTTATTTACAAAGGTACGCGTATTTTAAGTATACTTATTGTGTTACGAAATATAATTTATGACCAACTTAATCAATCTGATTTAAACATAATATTATTTCAGAGAAATGTTAGTGTGAGTGCAGAGTATCCAATTTAAATTACATCTGAATTTGAGTGAACAATTAGATATTGTAGATCACGGGAAATGAGAAGGAGTTTAATAACAATGTAGTTTCTATCAAACTTCTAGAATTTCTCTGAATCTAAATAATTATTGTTTAGAGGCAGGATTGATACTTTATACTGCTCCTGAACGCTTTGTTTAAATGGATATTGTGAATGTTAAATCTATTGCAGTAGTGCATACCATGCAGTTCAGTTAATTTGCATATATTTCCTAATATATCATTCTAATCAGTTAGGGCCTATCATAGAAACTAAATTCAACAATTTATTTTTGTTTTAGTGAGTTTAACAAATTCCATAACGGTTTTTACCCTCATAGGACAGTTTGCATACAAATTGGTGAGAAAATAACTCATTTGGTTAGAAATGGGAGAACTAAGATGGGGAACTCCGCTTAAAGGAGACAAAACCATTCTGACCGGGCAGAGTTACCGTGTCTCCATGCTCTGTACTGTAGCAATTGTTGCTGTTAGAGTTAATTGACAAAGATCTAATTAGATATTCGGCAATTTATCCCCCAAATTAATTGATTTATTTTATAATAGACACTGCTAGTCATTAACTTCTTTTTCAGTCTGGGATAAATCTAACTTACGTTGTTTAATATTATATGAAGGGTTTATTTCCTTAGGTTTATTTACCATACTTTTGGATATATTTTCAGATATGTTTCTAAGTTATATAAGAGAGTCTTAAAAAAAAAATTAGGTCGCCTTGCTTTAAGTTATAAATAAAACTTGCTACTATTACATTTTGTCAATGTTCCATAGTGAATCTAGCTGTTATTGTTCATTGGGCTATTGATTATTGATTCTGGCCAGACTCAGTCAATCATAGTCAGTAACAAGACTACACAATGCATCTTACCCATTCTAGAAACCATAATTCTTTCATGTTCACCTTAAAATACGCCCTAGTAGCCTCGGTGTCTTATACAGTGAGTTATTAACAATCATATAATTAAATGTAGGCTAATTCTAGTTCCAACATTCCTTGGTTGAATTTCTACACTATACCAAAACAATTGTTTATAAGGTAAAAACTATTTCCATTATTTAACTATAAGCTCCTTTTTACCTCTACGTAACCTAAAATGAAAGATTTCAAATATTACGTTTAAAAACAAAATCCATTCAATCACTATTGAACATGATTATTATGTTTTTATCTGGTGAATATTCTAGTCTCTGCTTTGTAGGAATAAAAAGTCTAAAACGAATCAAAAGCCTCTTGCTAGTAAATCATTACTGCAATACGAAAGTAATAGAGGAGCTAAACTGTATAGCCGGTAGTATAGTTAAATAATAAATACAAGTCAAATTAAAACAAATTTAAATTTAAAATGACTGTACTAAATAGAATTACAATTGCTATTGCTAACGAAAGACTAATTTTTATTTCGAGCTAGATGGCCTTCATATTTACTTATACATTACGTTTTCTTTCATAACGTTTATGATATAACAAGTCAAATTCAATATGTGAAAACAATGAATGTATATAAATATATATGTCTAAAATTATGATTTTAATCCAAACCGTTGTCTCTGTGAACGGAAATATTTTCTTTTTTTATATGTTTAAGAAGGAATGTTGTCATTGTATTAACAAGATCTCTGTATTTATAGCAACTTTAAACTACTTTGTTTCTACTGTCAAACCAAAATGTATACAGAAATATTAAGTTTAATCAGATAAAACACATTGTTCTAATAAATTGTTATAGTCTAAGTAATAAGTATTTTGTTATGTATATAAATTACATTTATCTTGAGCCGATAGACATGGTATACATACACTGCTGTAAAGAAATATGTTTGTGTTTAAAATTTGTATTTGTGTTAAAACTTGTATTTCATCCGGTTTATGAGTCGGGTAAAACTTTTGAATAGTGACTGTCCTATCAGACACAACTAGGAAAACACAAACAAATCGAGAAAATTATATAAGTTCAAATCTTTAGAAAAACATGTAAATGTTTTGCATAATCGTACCTGCATTCACACCTTCAAAAAAATTGAACCTTATTGTGGCTAAGAAGTCTAAGAAGTCTAAGAAGACTAAGAAGTCTCTTTATATATTAACATGCATGACCGCTAAAGACCTTTGAGGTTTTTACGGACGATATACTTGATAAACAAGTTGACAAAACAATACTTTCAAAACATGTGAGAGAAAGAGTAGAAAGGTAAAATTAAAGTAGAATGTTTTGCTTACCTTAAACTTAGTGAGTTATCAAGAAAATTTCTAGACCTTCTATCGTAGAACAATGGATTTTAAAATATTTGTATATAATTCAAATGGTATTTTATTTTCTGGCGTGTGGTTTCTATGGGTAAAAACTTATTAGTATACAAAGATTGTTTTGTTAGAAAACACTGAGACGTTAGGAAGCACCCCGAACCTCTACCCGCGCAAACGTAGTCAGGTAATCTCTGCTATGTAGCTTTATTATTGCAGATAGACAAAGCATGAACAAGATCATGTTGTTATATAGTTATGGCTGGATTAAGAAACCCCAGAATTAGCTGCTAGGCACATTTTCCACAAGCGGGAATTTTGTCCAGGTTACGGAAGAAAAGGATATTGCAGGAAAGGAAAGGGTAGGATGGGACAGACAGCCAAATTCACCTTTAGAAGGCCAACTCCCGTGCTCCTGTGATAGCTAGGATCACGCTCAAACAGGCGGACCCCACTCTGCCCTCCAACTGACCAACTCAACTGACACAGTTCTTGTACAACAGCCAGGGACCACATTATCAGGTTGGGGACCAAACCCGTAGCATCTGTCCCCAGTCGCTGCAAAAGGAGGGATCAAGGTATAGACCAGTTTTAAGGTTTTCCTGGGACTAAGCTCATGTTGTAGTTTGTATTCTAATTCGAATAGGCAAAATTAAATAATGTCTAAAGGTTAATGTAACTCAATAATTCATTGTGCCTATTTCCACCAACTAACTATGCCCACAAACAATTAAAACAATCAAAACTCCAAAATAATAAATCCATTAATACAAAATTATCCACGCAACAAATAATTAAGGTGAAGTAAACAAATGTTTTCCAACCTCCAAAAATTAAAAGTATTATTATCAAGCTAGCTATCGCACTAAGCTATTCACGAAATAAGTTACCAAACAAGAAGTAATGAACTACCGAGCAGGAAGTCTAGTGGTGCTACAAAAAATAGAGCGAAGGATGGAAGTTTTTTATGTTCTATATAAACAAGTGTGTGCTTCAGATACTAAATAATAAAATAAACAACAAAACTATTTATTAGACGTCGTATTTCAAAGACTGATTGGATTTTCATTTTGTCTTTTTGCGTTTCATATTTAGGATTTCATCTTAAAATCACTTACATATTGTAAATTCACTTTCTCATCTATGTTATAGGATGTTTGTTGTGTAAGGTTGTTCATCAATATCTGGAAGAAGCTTTATCGTGTTGCAGTAAATTTAACAATAAACCCCTCTTTCATTTTTCAATTCTACTAGCTGCTTGTCGTTGATACGCCTGGGTGAACTGAAGAAAAAATCAGATGAAATGTAGACCTATAGCAAATATATTTACCAAATATGGTGGGCAGATTTAATTCTATCGATTTTGTGCATAGGGGGTGATTAAAGAATGGATTAAAGAATTGCGAGAGAATTTACCTTTAAGGTCGTTTTTTTTAATTCTTAATGTACATGACTCCTCATGTAAAGACAACAAAGGGTCCAAAAATTTAAGTTTGGTTGGATGTAAGAAATTGTTATTGTATCTTACACATTTTTCGAGAAATTTGTATTATGTTACATTAAAAACGCCAGGTTATGTGTTTTGAGATTATGTACTTGTCCATTAACGAAAATATTTATTGTTATTTGCAAAAACGTTCAGCTTAACAAATTGTAATTTACAAAGTTATGAGCGGATGAATGGACATCCATAGTCATATTACCAGACATACATCCAGATATCAGCTACCACTTCACTATAGTACACTGTACGAGAATAAGCCATCATACATCGGCAAGAACTCCATAATCTGCTTCCTGAGGACATGAGAAGCCAAACAGGGGAAAAAATTGGAGACAGCCCTCAGCAAGTGGCTAACGAAGAACCCCTTCTACTCCCTGGACGAGTTCCTACGATGGAGGGACATCCTTCCACTGTACTGATTTAAACTGTTCTTTTAAACTTGTATTGACGCCATTCCAAATCTTGATGTTTTGTGAGTAGAGAGATTTGATTTGAAAGTAACATCCTTACAACATAGTATAGTGGAGCGGGAACGCATGGATTCGGCGCGGTGTTCCCTCACTGGTTTTCCAAAATTTAACATCACAATAATTTGCTTTTCTGACAAAAACAAACAAAAACATTTAGTGTTCTCACACTGGACAATTCACGACTACACCACTGCATTACAGGACTTTAGTAACCAACCCGAGGCCACAGCTTTTGTGTGAAGTTGACATGTGGCGAGAAACCCCGCCGGCGCCGCTGACTTCAACACAACCGCGCACATAAAAGTTTAGTTTGTTAAGTTGTTATGGAAAGCAATTTGGCTACGTAGATTTTTTTATTATTTTATTTAAACATACATATTGCCACTTTTTCTTAATTTTTACTACTCCAGACGAAAATAAATAGTATTTTTTGGAGAACTTAACAGTAATACATATACAGGAATGGTTATTAGAGTCTTAATCAGAACAGTTCTACATTTTAATTAGGAAGGTGGGCGTGTTTTTATTTTTACAGATTATAAGCTTTTTTAAAACTGGATTGTTACTTTGTACAAATTCTGAATAAGCATAGAACCATCTCCTAGTGTATGTATACGTTTTAACTTTCAATGTTAAAAAGGTAAAACGAGTTAATGTTAAGTTTGTAACATAGTCTAGTAGAATGGTGAAAATTAAGAAAAGTATATTACCATTATAAAGTGATATGGTTAGAGTAAGTAGTAACAATATCAATTTTTGGCATTTTAATATTTATAGGTACTAATATATAGCTTAATAATGTGTAGGCAGCAAAATTGTATTAACATGTAACATGTATAAACTAATTACTTCAATATATAAGAGTTCTTGATTTTTGTATTGAATCACAAGAAATAAAGTTAGTTCCTAAATGTATTACACCTCTATATGGTATTTTTTTACAAAACGCTTACTTGCATGTAAACAACAAAACTATGTAAAATAATTTTGTTAACTATAGCGTTGCCATTGAAACACTTTATATTTAATATAATATTTGTGATATGTAAATGGAAATAATATTATAAAAGAAGTTTCGTGAATAATTGCTGACAATTGCAAATTAGAATTGCTGGTGCTAATTGGTTTTGCATGTATGGGCAAACTCGCGATTTTCTTGTCCGGGGATGTCGGAAAGAAGCTGAAGACAATGATTTGAATTGTTGCTTGGCCTGAAAGGACAGGAGACGAGTCACGTGACGGCCGGCGGTCTTGGTTTCGAGAACCTTCCGTCCAAAGCTTATATATTTACGGTCGCTGGGGGGCTGCGGCATTTTAGTACATTTCTGTTGTCGTGAATTTGTCGCTAGTCTACCCAACAAGACGTGAATTTCTTCAGATTGGAAGGTATAAAAGTTGTTTTAAAATTTAGAGTCTTAATTCAAATCATTGCTCCATTTCTCATTTTGTCGTTTTTCAAAAAGGGGAACAGTCTGTTAAACAATTATTTCTTTTTCAAGGTTCGAAGCATTTCTATTATTGGGATGAAGATAAACTAAAACCAGACTGTTAAAGTACTGAAAGAAGAATTATATAATTAAAGTTCAGTAAAATCAAAAATCTAACAGTTTACTTTTATTTTGAAATATTGAAGTGATAAGCAAAACCAAGTTTTAATTTTATTTTGAATTTTAAATTATTTTATTTTACAACAAAGACGTTTAATTTGTTTGTTTAAATAAATGCAAGAAGATTTTATTTAGTCAATTTTTATTTTAAATGAGCGCTTCTTAACCTCAAGAAATATTATAGCCTGCTAGTCAGCGCTATAGAACTTTGTGAAGTCTTTGGACTTATTTTAGAGAAAAAATTATTTTTCAAATCGTTATCTCATTAAAAGGGCTGAAATGGTATAACATTATAAAATGTATATAATTTATAATGAATAAGTTAAAAAGTTGATATGTTAAGTATTGTTTGTTATTATTCAATTATTTTTATATAACACTTATGTAAAAGACAAAACATTTTATGATTTTTTTGACTTTACCTAAAAAACCGTTTGATGGATTTCGCTATGGCTATGGTCTTCTGACTATTGTTTCTACTATATTTTGTGAGAGGTATTTTTGGGATAAAGTCAAAGAATATCGCAAATCTCTCCTCTAAGGAACCGCAGAGAATGAAGACAAGTCACGTGTTCCGTAAATCTAAACTCTAACACACGGATCTCGGTTTTTGTTGATATAAACAATATGGGATTTAGATCCAACTTCCTTTTTAAATTTCCAATATATTATTGATCCTAAATTTTTATTCCCACCCTGTTATTTCAAGAAATATCATAAATAAAGATGAAAAAATTGTATATAACTATGCAATCTGTAAATATATTTATCCAGTTTGTAAACAGTTCCATAATGCGTAGGGATTGAATTGATTTTGACAAGTTCAGATTATTAAAAAGTATATAGGAATGTTAAAATTTTGGAGCGTAGACGCTAAAAAACGATAGTAACATGGACGATTAAATCAACTCAAAGATATATTTATATCTGATATAATTACAGATAACAGAAATTATTATCATACATTGGCATTATTTAAAAATACAGGGAAAATGTACAATGGTTACTAATAACAAAAAAATAAACAAATTACTTATAATAATAATACTTACATATGGCAATATATAAAATATTCCTTTGTGTTTCCAAGCTTTATTAGAGGTTATCTGTGTTTACAGTTGTTTTTTACAGAGCATCATTAATTTTAAAAGTGATTTTATCTAATAAAAAAAACGTTATAGTATTGAGATAAAATTTTAATGAACTAAGTTGTATAGAACTTATTTTTTCCCATTTGAGATGGAACATTTAATTGATTACAATAATTTTCATTATGTGTGTTTACCAAACTTAATAATATATTTTTGTAACAGCCTGGTAAAATATTAAAGCGTTCTTTTTAATTGTCACAAATTGAATTTTTTCTTGACTGAATTGGAATCATAGCTGCTGTTTGAACTGATTGGATTCTTGATACAATGCGAATTTCCATCAGAACCACAATTGTATCCACAATATTTGTTGCACCTATCCTGCTATTTCTTTTTTTGTTAGAGCCTTTGCACCAGCTCTATATAAAAGTATAACTAGAATCAGCTGTAAGATATTGCATGTAGTATTATTTCTACAAAACACTAACACTTTTTTGCGTGTGAATTAGTAAGTTTGATCAGTGTTTTGAAGTATATTTCTTAAAACCTGTTAATGTAACAAACCCCAGGAGGAAGATTTGTAAACATATTTTACATCATCTATTAATTGATCTTCATGTATTATCTTTTCCTGTCGTTTCCTTGCAGATTTGAACTTAAAATTTATGATTAAAAACTCAAACTTACTCAGTTCAAAAACCATAAACAGAAACAGATAATTTATTTCCATTGATGATAATTTTACATGCATACAATATACAATAAACAGATGGAAATGTATTCCTCGCAAGGCTAAAGCCTATAAGGAAACGTGTCCAAAAATTCAATATATTTTAGGCGGGATAGTGAATTTCGTTTAAGTGGACAGAGATTTTTTAAAAAGGTTACTCAGGACGTCCAAAAATGTTATTCTTCACCCCAGTCACTCTCTACACTCTACTCGATGGCTAAAGGATATACCTTTTCCACAATCATTAGAATGAAAGCAAAATCACTACGCACAATCAAAGATTTTTAAAACAATTTGTATAATTAGATACACACATTTAATGACCATACTTATGAAATGGATAATTCAGCAACTCAAACCTTTAATGAAGTGGTAATCAGAAACTGATAACCACCTACGTTTGGGTTAATTGAAATACTGGATTGGTATTTAATGATGGAAATTTAGTCGGCGGTGTCAACTGGTCATTATTTGCTAATCCTGAAAATCATTTTGACAACTGACTGACTGGTTTTTTCCACACCCGCATTGGCATTAATTTTTAATTGAAATAATAAATTACTTGACAGCGTCACCACTGGCATTAACCTTTTTCTAGTTCGTAAATTGCCATATCCGAGTAATATAACGGAATATTACTAATATATTAACTTGAAAACGTTGTATACTCATTTACACTTACAAAATTTACTTATGCTTCCTACATAGTTATATCACTTATCTAATACATTGTTTACAATTACTTATTTTAAAATATAAATTGACATTAAATTATCAACTTGCGTCACACTTCAAATTTTACTGAGTTAGAAGTTGTATGGTTGTTATTTTGAGAATTATAATTTTCGTTTCGATTTTTGAGGTGTTTGGTTACTTTTAACTTTTAAGTACAAAATTAACCAATTATTATATTTATCCAAACCTTGATTTGTTCAATAAATTTAAATTACTGAATCTATGACAAATATTTTTGAATTATGTTATAATTTTTGCTATAAACGACACAAATATTATTTTTCTATGGTGTGAGAAACCCCTTTGGTCTAGAACATATCGTAGACTGCAATATTCCGCAGTCAATTATGTTAGCAGAGTATTGCAGCGAGATCAAATATAAACGTCTGATATCTGAGTAGGTCCCGACGCGGCGGAGCAGTTTGTTCGGTCTGTCTACTCGTGACACCGCCATCACCGTCGACTTGACTTTCACTCCACTTGCCTCTCCAGCCAATAATAAATAATAGTTACAATTACAATAACTACACGCCAATTCATATTATCCTGTTCGTCACAGACGATTTTCTGTTATATTTGTATGTTAATTACTCTGAAAACAGTTGTTTTGTATTAATTTTAGAAACTCATTCTCACACACGAGCAATTTATCTCAATTGGAAATTATTATTTCATTTATAGTTATAGGCAATTTATTTATTTATGCGAAATAAACATTATGTTTAGTTTCAGCATTGACTATAATAGTCAATGGTTTTACTTTATTACTATTTAGTAAGTAATTATTAATTAAACAAAGCTGAAGCAATAAGTAACAAACTGTTAAATGACAATTAAATCACTAGTACTAATTAATAACAATATTTATGAAACACTAGTGCTGCATCCCTCTAAGTACGCAAATCAGTCGTTAACAGACAATGACTCGTATTATTAGTGAGTCTAACTTTTAATTCTAAGATAATTTATATTTATACATTTTTATTGACAGTCTGTTGGCACAGTAATGCGGAAACGTAGGGCCGCTGTTTATTTCAGTTCTATACAAATCTCCTTACCTTCAGTAGAGTGGTATTTACACTGATGTTGCCTTGTTTATCTTACCCTCCAAAATGTCAGTCAACAATCTCGCCGTCAACACAACGTATCCATCCTCCTTATGCAAGTGTCACGAGCAATAGTCGGCAAATCCCCTCTGGCTGAAACGTGACGTACATTCTTGGAAACAAAACATGGAGTAGAGTAATGCACTGTAATACTAGGGAAACACTAGTTTCTCATGCAGATTATTTTAAATATATTATATATATATTTTTAAGATTAATATCTGAAAACTCAAGACTAAAGTTTGGTATTTCACATTACCTATTATTGCATAAGTTAATATTGAAAAATGGGAAAGCCTTTGTAAATAATTTAAGTATAACAAACCAACGATAGAGGCTAGAAACTAACTATAACCAACTAACACTTAATGTTTAACTCTAAAATTTTCTTTTGGAATATCCTTTATTCACGACTCGAATGTTAAAACACCAACTTTAAAATAATGCAATTGCAACATATGTAGAGTTTTATTTTATCTTTGATCTTACATTACAGATTGATCATAAATATAATTAGTATTAGGTCACTAAAAATTTGGAAATAAGATGTATGAAATATAATTGTAACATAACTAAAATAATTAAATGTTTGTAAAAGTACAAAGTAAACAAAACACAGTTTAAAAATTTTATAAAAAATGTGTAATTATTTTACTTACTTGAATAATCACAAAACCATGACAACAAAATCTACTCGTCATGTAACTTACGTTTTACATTTCAATAGCTTGACAACACTTCGCTATTGATGAACAAGGTAATTCCCCAGGCATGTTGTTGTATCGGCTTTACTGTCCGCATAACCATGTCGCAGTTGAAAACCTTTATAACTGAATGGAACGTAGGATCGTTAAATGTGGGAGGTGGACCGTGAAAACTGGACCAGAGATGATCTTTTTGCAAATGATGGCATAGTTAATTTGACAAATGCGCAATTGGAGTATCCTTGTTGCAATCACCTAATGACCTAATGTTTGTTGACATCAGATGAAGATATATCTCGTGTTTAACAAACTTAAAAAGATTTGCTTTTTGTGTAAAAACTAATTGTTGGTAAAAGTAGTGCATTATTTTGGAAACTAATCTTTTCCTCGTCAATTTAATCCACGAGATTTAGGGCAAATGAGTTAATGATTTAATTTCCTTTAGAAGTTTTTTCGTGCAAACTCTGTAAAATAAATTGAATAAATTTACATTGTTAATCCTTACTGAGTGAAAAATGCACATGAAAATGTTTATAGAGAAGTGATAACACTATAAGAAAGTTTAAAACCATTACTGTATCATAAGTGAACCTGAAAATATTAAATTTTATGACAATGCTGATGGTTAAAACCAGAATTATTATTTGTATTGTTTTACATAAATACCTGGGGAGGCCCAACGTTGATAGAATTCTCCTTGCTAGTTATTACAGTGTGAATAAAATGTTAGGTATATATATTTTTAAAGGCACTGAATTTTTGAAATAAGTAACTAAGTAATAACTCTTCTTCAGCTATTTCTTAGGCTTATTATGATGTTTTATATTCCGATGGCAACTACCCGTTCATTTTAAACTTTTCGTGCCTCTAACAAATTAAACCATTGTTTTACATACATATGATTCTACCATACATACTAGTATCCTTAGATTAAATGCCCAAGTATTTATTTTTTAACATTATTAGAATTCGTAACAGGATAAAATAAAACTAAGTCTCACAACACTACACAATATATTTACATTTATACTGTACTTACATACATGAAGGTAAATCAGAGATATAAGATATAAGAATCATATTCAAAAAATTCTCAATCACCAAATCAACTGCCCCTTCCTACAGGAAAGAATCAACTTCCACGTTCCTACCAGAACCACCAGACATCCGCTCCAGGAACGAGATTGGCACTTCAGTCGACCTCTTCACTGCCACCTTGGGAGCGGTTCGGCAAGCTGAAGCTGGTGGTGGCCTGTCCACCTGATAATGAAGTTTCTTCCATGAAAACATGTCTTTCAATAATTCATTCTTTCATTTTTGTTGCTTGCTTAGTCATTATATTGTTAATATTACATATTTGTTTCTTGTTTTTAGCTCACATATTAATTTTTGTTATTGATTGTTTCTTTTCAACACTTTGTGATTATGTATTCAATGATCAATATTGTTAATATTTGTTTATATATTTATTTCTTGTTGTTGTACACGTATTAATTGTTGTTATTGCTTGAATATTTTTCAACATTTTTTGACTATGCATTTATCTTGTGTAATTTCGCTGGTCATCTCTGTATCCTGAATAATGTAAAATGGTGTAAGCCTTTGGTGAATAAATAAATAAATATTCCAGCATGGAAGAACAGGAAACCGAAAAGATCAAACGTCGAATAGCAAATCTTGGGAAATTGGCTACACACTGGGAACAATAAAAGCTAATTTAAGTATTCCCCAGATTTGTAGGAAAGGATTATTTATTTTTAAGGAAATATGTAAGGATAGGAATAAACTGATTAATGATCATGTCAAATTTGACTCTGGTGGTACTTTTCGCAACTGGTTTCCGGAACTTCCGGTGGCCAATAGCATATAAGCAGTACGCCATCTTGTTTCTGTCATTCGCTGATTGGGCCTGATGATGACCGGTGTGTCTGGTTGAAATCCATCTTTTTGTATATTTACCGTCTTGTATGTAAGTAAATTATAAGTGTAAATATATTGTGTAGTGTTGTGAGAGTAGTTTTATGTTATCCTGTTAATTGTAACAGCACGTATTATGCTACTCAAGAAACTATTTAAAATTCATACATAAATAAAAATATGTATTACGGAAAAAAACGTTGGCAAGATATACTAAAATTAGTATAGGGAAGAAAATTGAATTAAACGTAATTTGGTGTTATACTTAAAACAAAAAAGGTTTTGTAGAGAACTTCGCCTATGAGATAATTGAAATGTGAAATTACATTATAACAAACGCCAATCCTGAAGGCGCAATTGTTTTGCTGTTGACGTTTTCCGAAACTCTGCAATAGAGTTAAAACATCGGGGTTTTTAGCTAAGTTGTAATTTCTCTCCTCACTTAACACCATTTTGCATCATTTAAAGATTTATTGTTTGTGTTATTTTCACGTATTAAATACCATGGTTGAATAAGTCTATTTTATTTCTTTTAAATCGGGTTTTAACTTTCCAGACTTTTCTCAGTAAATTTAACTGCCAAGTTGAAAAGCTCTTATTTAGTTTATCCGTGTACCTTTCTATTTCTTTTTGATATAAACCTAATTAAATCAATACAACAATATAACTGGGAGTTTGTTAATAAAGAATTTTGTAAATATTATATGAATAGCTCAATAATTAATAATCAACGTTTATTGTCAGACAGCACTACAATCATGCAAAAGACATGGTCAAGATCATCTTACTGTGAAATATACATTTGGCAAACAAGCTGCACATCTTCATGTAATCTAAAATCATTAGCCGTCAAATATCTGAAAATCGTTCCTAGATGCTAGAATACTGCCATGAGTTCCATGAGTTTACAGTTCGGTAGCTGCATCCCATAGCTAAAAATCACGAAACCATAAGTAAACATTGCTACAGATAGAAACAAAAGTTTAAATCATGATACTTACTTAATTTTATAAGAATGTAATTAATAAAGCATTAATCTGAAAAATATTGTTTGGAAAATTATTTTTTAATGCGTAAACATCATAAATCAGTGACAAATGGTATTTTCTTTTATCTTACATTCTAAGTGTTAAACAAGCTAAACCACACCAGGGACCTCTGAGAAACCCTACATAACCCATAAACTACATTACTGAATAAAATACAATATAATAACACATAAACAAAAAAGTATAATACCTCAAGGTACTGTAAATTTATTAGTTGTGCAATTTTGTTTAAGACGTCTTTAGTTCGCTTGATAGTTGAAATAAAGTTGTAGCTTGTAATATACGTAATGTATGAGAGAGCATTGCTTATTCTGCCACTGTATTTATACTTTATATATATTTGAACTAAATCTTTGTACTTTTTTGTTAACTCATGTATCAATTGAAATGTATAAAGTGTCTGGTAATAGAATAATGAGGCAATTACACAACACTTCATAAAGTCTTATGATCAGGTCTCCTTCCTCGAACTCGGACCTACAGTCAAAGAAAATAATCTCATTCTCTCTGTTTTTCTGTTTTCATTTTCATACAATTGTTATTTAAACTGAGTTTAATTTAGATAAAACGTTAAGTCTTTAAATTTAAAAAAATAAGTGAAGGAGCAAAACCGATGTAGGTTCACCTATTCTATAAACTCAATTGTCACTTAAGTATTATATAAATTACTTTGCTTTAAAATGCGTGGCTATTTGAATTGCTGGAATGCATCGATGCTCAGCTTTTAAATTTATCAAATTTTCATTTTGAAATATACTAAATATGGACATGAAAAAAACATTGTTTGCAGTTATATTTTTATCGTAATTGAAACAAAAGTGGTTGATGTAAAGACTTAACATATCCATTATCTTTAAAAACTGTTTATATTAGAGTTGAAAACTGTTTATTATGGGTTTTTGCTGTGCACCACTCATGCATGATTTGTTGTACACTTTTATAGTGCTTTGGTAATCTAACGAAATCTAATAATGCTTCACTATCTAATGAAAACATATTGGTATACAAATACATATAACAAGCGTTTTGAATCAATTATCATGTGTTATAAACGCAATACAATAAACGAGTTCGCACGCACGCTGACGTGAGGGAAGTGAATTTCCACATGAAAAACTATAAATCAGTTTAAAACATACAATTATTCCAATTTTTATTCAAATCTGAAAATATTGATTTTTTGGCTGTTTTGATGCTCCTGCTTCTATTTACCTGCGATGATGGGAATACAATTTTGTGCATTATAAGGTTAGGATAAGGTCCAGTCAGGCTTTAAAGTAGGTGTGAGGTTGTTGGGGATGATAAAAGTACACCAACAAATGAATAACAGGCTTTTCTGAAGTAAAACCCCCCATAAGACAACGTACTGCGTTTGGTCAATACACATTTTCTTCAATAACTTGGTAAATATATATGCTAGAATGACGAGAGAGGGCTTAAAAGTTTTGCTACACTAATTCCCACCGTTTTCCATTCATTAATTTTACATCCGGGGCTTTTCTGACCCTTTTTGGGCCCAAAAATCCAAATTTCTAAATTTAAAATCCCCAACAAAGGGGGTTAGAGTTTTCCGATTGTTTTGCCCAACGAACTTGTCCAACTGATTACAAAAAGGAATGTCCCTACCAAATTTGAAGTAAATCGGACAAAAAATGCGACCGCTAGAGTGCATACACATATATATGTATATATATATAAAATTTTGAACGAACCCCAAAACGTGTTCAGGGGTCACATTAGGAACTTCTATGGTGGTCCCGGGCTTGATTTTCACCGTGCGGGTCATGCTAATAGTTCACTTTCCATAGGAAATTCACTAATAAGTTTTACAAGTTACACTCAAGCCAAACTTACCTGTTAAAAATATTTCCTCCTTTAATTGTGTCATGAGTAAATTTAGTAGTTTATAGTTTTAAATTTGGTACACTGAGGGTTTTTATCAAAATGCGTATAGGAAATTCAGTTGGAGAAGTCACTTAGGGAATACTGCTCTGAAATGTCCAGTCATCACCACCGCTGTTACCTGAGCTGCCAACTTTTAGGGTTACTACCCTCATCTGTATAATGAAGCTTGAACTGTTCAAACTCGTACTCTGTGACTACAAAAACCTTTAGTTTACAATGTTTCATTATTTGGGCCTTCAAAGACGACCTAGCAGCAACAGATTTACTAAACAACAAAATTATACATTTATGGTTGAACCAGTGTTATACAAATTTTCTAATAGCTTAAGTGTAAGTGAAATGACAGACAATTAATAGGTTTTTTAATGTCATATAAATTAATATAAGTAATATTGAAGTAATGAGGTTTTTAAATTTTTTTTCATTTAGCTGCAAATTATACAAACTGTTTAAATGATAAGGGAAGCACTAGATTACCTTCGTGCCTTCTCCTGGTTGACTATTGCCATGTCCAAATTAAATTCATATCAAATTTGTTATTTTTATTTGCCATCGTAGTATGGTCCTCCTCATAAGTTATCGCAGTTCTATAAAAAATTAATTTATAATTGATGAATAGGTGTAACACAGTATTTATTACGAAGGTGTAACATTGTTGCTATGTATTATAAAAGCAAAAGTTTAAAAGTCTTATTTCTTATGATTATTCTGTATACAATTTGTAAATTACCAAAGATAAATAATATTTTTAGATGAAAGCCATAAAGCATCCTTTGAATGAAAAATGCCAACTACCTTGTATCGTAAACTACATAAGTAACAGGGAATTACAATGATTTTAGCTTTTTACATTATATTTAAAGGTTAACAACAACAAATATTAATTGAAATACCTAATATGCTTTAAGGTAATGCTCTAAATTCTTCGAACAGCTTACTAAACACAAATGAGGTGGTTCCCAAAGTAATGTGTTTGTAAAACTCTCGTTGGATATCCGCATAACAGTGATGAAAGTTTAAAATGTTTATGTGGGGGAACGAAGGGTCATTAACTGGGGGAGGTGAGCCGTTAAAACCTCAGCTATGAGATGATCTTTTGGCAAACGACGCCATCGTTACAGTTTAATAACAGCGTTTTTCAACAGCTTCACTTGATATAAAGTCAAATTTCCGCTTTTTAGATAAATCATCTAGAATCTACAAATTTAATTACTACATTTCCAAAAAAGTAAGACCATAATAGGTCTATTGTTGATATGTTTTCAGCTTGGTTGATATATACAATTTTCAACCCGTATGCTATACATGTATTACGTATTGACGTTAAAATATACCAGTATTAGCACATATAACTTTAATGTATACTAATTAAATTGTTACTATATTTTAGATTGATAAAATTGGCATTGGCTCACAAAGTTATATTTAGTAATACTATTGTAGAGGAACAATTTATCGCAAACAGTTAACACGCAAGTGGGCTTAAGTATTATTAGGAAAGTTAGTTATGAATTATACGATTAATTTATTAATGGTAACAAAATTAAATGAAGTATTCTGTAACAATTCTTTGATAAATAATTTAAACCCTCGAACAAAAAGTAACAGTATCGCTGAAACAAATTTGTGTTTATTAGTTTATTAACCGCTTAAATCATTTTGGATTATCACGGTTGTGTAACGTAAGATCACGAGTTACAATGCCTTTTTTGAAACAATTCGTGTTTAGCTTTGAACGTGTTACAACAACAAAGGTTACCTTAATAACTGCCTACCAAGCTGCAACCTACCTTAGCAGCTGTTTATTAAAATCAACCTAAAAGATTTAAACATAGTACATTAAATATTTACATAGAATATAGTAAACGATCTGTAAGCAGCCAATGCATTACGTAATAATTTGAATCGTTATTAACTTCCATCAAATAAATAGTGTTTGTTTCATATTGACAGTTTGTACTGTGAAACAAACATTTCATATCTAGACCGCGGCGCTGCAGCTCTGTCTGTCGGCTGATATCATCATGACACCATTAGTCCAACACGGGAGTGCGAGAAACCGCTCGGGAGGTCGTTTGTATGTTTAAGGCGTTTTGAGTGTTCAGGAACCTGTTATGAGGGGGAAAAACGGGGGGGTTAAACACGACACGCCATAAATAGTTGAACCTTACAAGTCCTTGCTTTTGAGAAGTGAGTTTTTTATAACTGTCTAATATTTATTCCTATCTTCTTGATAATAAATATGTAGCCTAATTCTAAAATATATAATTTACACAATTATATTTTTATTTGAGATGACTGACAAGTAACGGGATAGCAGAGTGAGCATATATTCGTATTGTATTTAAATCAAACTATTATTTGCTAGTTGCATCATATCTATCTATACCTATCACAGGTAGCTTTAGTTATTACCTTTACATCTCTCAAATATAATAATTATTATTTTAACATTTTCCTTACTGATTCTTTTGAAATGTTAGTATCTTTTTTAAATTTGTTTGTTTATATTGAGGAAAGAGTGAAAAACGGCGCCCTTCACCCAATTAGCCACACTCTTTCCGACACTTATTCTTATCAGCTTTCTAGCTGTGGCTTTTAGCGAATTAATTTGATCACTTCTGGTGTTTTTACTGTTAAATACGACGACTCGAAATCAGTCCCTCAAAAATGATGTACTTGAGTGGCATGTGTTGATGCCACTCACTGTATGGAAGGTTCTGAAATATCTATATGCAAGGAACAGAATATGAAATGTGTACAATTAATGTGATAACGTTAAATGATAATATTGGCTTGATAATTTGTATTAAACATGCAATTTGATAAATCTTTAACAAACTATTTTTATCTAGCTCTATTGTAAATTTCTCAAGGATAGATATATTGATAAGTGGTCCAAAACCAAACCAACCGAATCCTATTTCTAAGTTTGCTCACCTTAGTAAAATGGACGTGTGACGTGTCATGAGACTGAGCGGTAGCTCTAAATCTTGAAAAGTGCGTTACGTGCCTCCTCCTTACTCTTTGGAATCTGTGTATGACGAGCTGGATTAAAGTATTTTCAGTAAGGAATATGGGATGGGGAGAGGTAAAGATTTACTTAAATAAACGTATTACTATATCATAATGTTACAACTTATGTTTATATTAATGTATTAGTTATTTAATGCATAAAGAAAATCAAGCTGATTTAAATTAATGGTGATAAATGGTTTACATCTGTGAAAACGTTTGAAAAATAATGTAAGAAAGCTTAACAGTCAGCATCTGCACGTCAGAATGTTTAGATATAAATTACTTTTGTAAGTTTCAGCATGACTTCTGTTAAGAGGAAAGTTCTGTAGAACTGTAATTGGTTAAATTAGTAACCTCTTGATGCATATTTGAAACTTCAGCTATTTGGACCTCCACTTCATATATTTCACTTTCTATAATGTATATTTAGAGAGTCGTTAAGATTAAAAGATTAATCATAATTACTGTTGGTTATCAAGGCTATTGACCTATTTTCCTAACTTCTTAATTAGGTTAAAGTTCTATGATCTGCTATCAATTTGCAAATCTGAATATAAAACCACTCTTGTATGAATAGTTGGAACAAGAGGTATATAGATTATGTACAAGTATTTTGTAACTTTAAGGGATTTAATACTTAACGATAGTAAGATACAGAAAATGTTGTGCAAATTACAGAAGTCCATCGATACTGACATACAGGAGGGCGTGAATCTGCTGGGTTTCTGTCTAGACCCCAAACTTACCTGGAAGCATCATGTGAGTGGTGTGTGTACAAAGCTCTCCCACATGATTTTTCTTCTTAGGAAACAAGGGGAGCAGTTACTGACCCTATCTGGTAAATGTACACTTTACGCTCTTCCATAGCCATGTTAGGTATGGGTTGCTTCTCTGGGGACATGCGGCAGGAGGCAAGAAAATACTTCTTCTGCAGAAGAAGGCAGTCAGGGTTATATAATCAGCCGGCTAAAGAGACCATTGCAAACCCCTCTTTGTGGAGCTGAAGGTTATGGACAGTCTATAACCATTATATATTTTTTGCCCTGACTGACATTAGAGAGCACTTGGATGACTACCAACGGCGGGGTGACCTCCACTACCACCAGAAATGCATCCCACCTCAACATTCCCAGGTGTCGTCTGAACAGATCCATGGCAGCACATCCCATCCCAGGTCTGCGCTACTTCAACATGCTGCCTGCCAATACCCGTGCGCTAGAACCTAGAGAGTTTGCAAGTTTGCTCCATAAGAAGTTCATCAACGAGCCCCTTTACTCATTTGAAGATGTGTCAGGCGGTTTTTTAAATAGCCTTATCAAATGTGTACCGCCGTCAAAGTTGTTCCATCTTGGTTGTAATCATTAATTAAATAACTTAGAGAGTAATTTAACATTTTAATCAAACTTTGACACAGTCTATCCAACAAGCGTTGGTCAACGACGAAGGAGCTGGTAATGGTAATGGTAATTCTACTTTTATATCATCAAAGGTTTCAAATAAATGTGTTATCTAATGTGTCGTTAAAGTTATTTCTCTTATGGTATTTGTTGAAATGTTTTGGCAAGTTTTAAGATGTTTCTCCCACTCACCTTTTACATGACAGTCAATTAGTTTAATTAGTAAATAATAATTAAGATTTAAGTAATTATTATTTTCAGTAAATAGTTTGAATACCAAATTATTTTAATGCTCAAGTTTTATAACGTCTGAGATCACCGATATACATTTAACACGGTTTAACACCAAGCATACTAAAATGGTTTTGTATAATTAAGGAACTTCATAAATGTAATTACAAACGGATTCAATGAACTGAAGGGACTTTATTTTCCATCAAGTAATGTCTAATGGACTTCATTAAGCCAAAGCTGTTAGACGTCTTCCACTCTGCGGGTTACGACCGAACATTACCTTCCTGTAATGTGGTGGAAGTGACGACAATCACGCAAATGGTTACTGCCCACTGGTCGAGCTGAGATGCTCTAGGCAACATTTGTTGTTTACGCTTATGGGTTCAAATCCTAGTAAAATCCATTTACTTTTGATACTCAGACTGCCACCGTGCTTCAGAAGGCTTGCTAAGCCGCTGGTCCCGGCTACTTAGTTGATGGTCAATGGTCATGTCAAAGACACTAGTGCCACCAAGAACTCTGACAACAGACCTTGGCCAGATGATTACACGAACTTTCCTTTAATTTGATGATCACACTGATTTTATTACTGAGTTATACCACACAGTATAGTGAGTCTGTAAAACAATATTATGTATAAGTAATTTACAATATCAAATACTATATAGTCTACCAAATTAGCATTTGGATCGAAAAAGTTTAGTTTAGTTTTCTACTATACAAAATAAAATACATCAAGAAACTATTATAATTATGTTTTATCTCATGTTTGCTGCCTCTTTAATTACGAACATATAAAAACACTACAATAAATAAATTTACTTACCAATTGCATTAAAAAAACATTCTTGGTTTATTGGAAATATATTAAAACTTCTTCAGTTTTCAAATTATTTAACACAACATTATGTAATTAATCAAATTCTATACATTACTTTTTTCGTACAAAGTCAAGAGAACCGACTCGATGAAATTACATAACAAAATAACCAGGATACATTTTATTACGTTTCACAACACTACAAAATACACTTATACTACACTTATACTGTACTTACATTCAGTAAATATTTATAAACCATAGTTAAATGGCCACCGATCTGGACCAGTCACACCAGTCATCACCAGGCCTAATCAAAGAATGAATATGACCCAATCAAAATAAAATTTGACAACCATTAAAACTAATAAGTTCAGCAGAGTCCCAGTGTTATTAAAACAAACAATTAAACTACTACACTCAGGTCCTCATTGACATTAAATTCCTCAAATAAATCTCATGCATTTTCATATTCTAATAAAGAGGTTATTTAAGCACTCAGTACACAACTTAAGAATGGTTACCTTTAAAACATAATATTGGCAATGAAATCAATGTTTATGCACCCCAAATTTGTGTATTCTTATTCAAAACTAATAAGAAGTAAGTATAAGTTTATACAGTTGATAGTAATTTAAAGAAATAGTTATTCTAGAGATGTAGCAAGAACTTGTGTTCCAGTTAAGATTAAATCTCCAAGGTAGAGCCAGTATCCCCTCAAGGAGAGCTCATCAATCACATTGCTGGCTATTAGCAATATTACCGTTTAACTCTAGAAAAATAATTTTGTTTTTAATACGAAAGATTTAATTTATTTTGCAATGAAAACTGACTAATGTTTATGATTGTGTAAGTACAGTGTGTCAGGGTGGTCACGACTGCGACGTAATGATGTAAGATACAGACTTAGGTTTTCTATTTGTTTTGTTTTTTTCACAGTTTAATATTTTAAGAAAGTGTTGAGGTCGAAGACAATTTTTCCCTCTAAAACGGATAATTGTTGCGTTAATTTCGCGGTCAGTCTTTTTTTATTACAATGACACTATATTTTTCACAACATTCACATTTACATACATTAAACATACATGACGTATATTTACAAAACATAGCATGTATGAAATATTGAGTGTGCAAACCCAATCCGATCTGAACACTGGACGCTAGCCTTGCTTTCTTAGAAAAAATTTATTGTATTTTATATATTATTTTGCATTAATGTTTTTTTTACCATCCCTTCATCAAACCAGTCTAATAAGAACAGTGAAGACTCTTTTACATTGTACGCCACGTGTGGACAGCCAATTATTCCTCTCGATGCAATTGCATCTTGGGACACATTATTTACAAAACACATTTTCAACAATATTCAAAACAAAATGTATACTAGAACAAGTAAAGACTGAGAATTAAATCTCTGGCTAGGACATAGATTATTTGTACCATTATGATGTTGCCATGTCTGTTTTAAATAACATCTCTATTTATTGTTGTTTTTTACCATAGCAAACTAAAATGTATCTCAAAGGATTTACTAACTAAAATGTCAGAAGAATATAATTTGTTAATTTAATTCTATTAATTAATTAAATATTATACAACAACAAATGTTTTCGGAAGTAATTAGATGTGCTTTAAACTAAATCAAATACATATGTGTTTATTATTCATTATTATTAAAGCAAATTCCCAAATTGGAATACTTTTACTTACGCAAACCCTTAGTAAAATATTTATCAGGGTTTGATTAAATCAATGTATCATAGCTGGCTGTGACGTTCTGTTGGCCTTTCGATCACTTTCCACTTGGGAAATTTGCCCCTGAATTCAATCATATCACATAATATTACTATGGAAAATTGATAGAAAGTGTATGTCACTCGTTGTACATTTGACTATTTTGAATTAGGAACAACTTAATTCTTTTTAACATGATTATAGAGAAATCTACTTTAACATTCCTTCATAAATAACCTTTAATAAACCAAATGACTTCAGTCTAAACACAACATTATAATGAATGATAAACAGTATTCCAACCACAGTGTAACAAATCCAAACAACTTTTTTAAAAACATTCAAGTAACAAAATCGTCTAAAAATATAAAAAAATTGATTGACCGCACTTATTTTAGCGATATGATTTATTATAATAACTATGTTTCTATTTTAGTTTTCAGAAAGAAGGTGTACTAAAATATTTGTGTAAAATAGTAACATAAGTACCCTGAAGAAAGAATTTTAATTATACTCACATGTTTTGACTTATAAAAGCCATGGGTATAGTGATATATCTCTTTTGAAACATGCAAGTGTAGTTCAAATGTTTTCATCAGGAAACTCATTTTTCCTTTTTCATATATACATATACTGGTTTTTATTGTCGTTTTGTTATATTATATTGTTCATTAAACCCTTATTGACAGCAAGCAATTAGTGGCTAATTTGTAAAGAATGCCGTCCGAGGTCAGCAATAATTGGAGACACGGGTATCCGTGTATCAAGTGATGTTAAGTATTTCACTTGGTGGCCAAGTCAGATGTGGAGATGTGTAATCAGCTGTTCATTGACATGCAGTACATTCCCTGGAGACATACATGATACACCTGGATCACCGATTTATCAGATATTGCCGATATGCTGTGTAAATTACTCATGAATTCGTAAATAAAACTAGTTTGATTACAATGTTATAACATATTATTGATCATACGCATCCAAGAACATGTAATACAACAAACGTTTTTTATTTAAAGGATAAACATCGGTAAGTGATTACTAACTCAATTATCTATTGCTTTGTTTATCGCATTATTATTGTATGCATTATAGATATTTACAGTTACTATAAATTAATCAGTTTTATTAACAAGATTCATCAAATTTATCGATTCGTTGATCAAATCTAAATATATACTACACTTTTCGCAGAGATTGTTAAAAATTAAATCTAAATGAATGGATAGACTATAAACTGATACCGATGATTTAACCTGAAATATCAACCAACAAAAAACTTGCAATAAACAACGTATTTTAGTTAGTTATTCAAATCAAGGGAGTTTATTGTTTAGCAAGCAACGTGATTTGGATTGGTTCCAAAGGCAGAAATAACGAAGATTGATTTAATGGGCTTTGTTATAAATTGCCTTTGACTCGCTTACATTTGGAGGGTTTGTTTACAGTTCTAATGGCAGGAACATTCATCCAGTAGAACTACGTCAACCAGCAGCATTATTAGTGAATTTCCTTTGGAAAGTGAACTATTAGCATGACTTGCACGGGGAAACATAAGCCCGGGACCACCATAGAAGTTCCTAACGTGACCCCCTGAACACGTTTTGGGGGTTCGTTCAAAATTTTATATATATATATATATATATATATATATATATATATATATATATATATACATATATTGATATTTTACTTGAGTTCACGAATAGGGCTACTAATAATGTTATTAGATTGAAAACAAAATTTCCAGAGTACCCTTTTTTAAACATTTTTATTACACAACGCGTTTCGGCTATAATGCCATTTTCAAAGTGTATAAAAAGTATAACCTTAAAATAAAATAGTACAATTTAAAATGAATAAACATATGTTAAAATATAGATAAAGTAAAAAATAAATAAAAATTACACAGACAAATAGGGTTATCAAGATAGATAGCGTTCATCAAGCTATTATTTGTTTCTTAATTCTTCAATTTTTTCAAATATTGGATTTTGGATTTCATTCTTTATCACATTTAGAATATTATTAGGGTCATGTTTTTTGTTCTTGTAGATTTGATATTCTTCTAATATGTTCATCTTTTCTCCTTTTTGTGCAATATTTAGAATTTTCATATTTTCTGAGATATTTTTGTAACTATGCTGAGTTTCAAGAATATGCTCAGCAAATGCAGATTTCTGTGTTGTTTGGTTGTTTGATTTTACAGATTGTATATGTTCACGAAATCTGCATTTAAAGTTTCTTCCTGTCCGCCCTATATAAAATTTGGGGCATTCGCTGCACTGGATTTTGTAAATGCCACTTTTGTCGTATACGTCAAAGTTTTGCTGTATAATTTTTATTTATTTTTTACTTTATCTATATTTTAACATATGTTTATTCATTTTAAATTTTACTATTTTATTTTAAGGTTATACTTTTTATACACTTTGAAAATGGCATTATAGCCGAAACGCGTTGTGTAATAAAAATGTTTAAAAAAGGGTACTCTGGAAATTTTGTTTTCAATCTAATAATATACATATATATATATATATATATATATATATATATATATATATATATATATATATGTGTATGCACTCTAGCGGTCGCATTTTTTGTCCGATTTACTTCAAATTTGCTAGGGACGTTCCTTTCTATAACCTGTTGGACAAGTTCGTTGGGCAAAACAATCGGAAAACTCTAAACCCATTTTTTGGGGATTAATCTTTCAAATTTTGAGTGTTTGGGCCCAAAAAGGGTCAGAAAAGCCCTAGATGTAAAATTAATGCATGTTAAAAGATGGGAATTAGAAAGGCGAAAGTTTTAAGCCCTCTCCCGTCATTCTAGCATAAATATGTACCGAGTTATTAAAGAAAATGTGTATCGGGTAAACACAGTACGTTGTCTTATGGGGGTTTTACACTAGAAAAGCCTGTTATTCCTTTGTTAGAGTACTTTTATTATCCCCAGCAACCTCTCGCCTACTTTCAAGCCTGTCTGGACCTTCTCCTAACCTTATAATGCGTAAAATTGTATTCCCAGCATTGCAGGTAAATAGAACCAGGAGCATCAGAACAGCCAAAAAATCAATGTTTTCAGATTTGAATAAAAGTTGGAATAAATGTATGTTTTAAACTGATTTTGAGTTTTTGTAGTTTTTTATGTGGAAATTCACTTCCCTCACGTCAGCGTGCTGCGTGCGAACTCGTTATAGTTTACGAGTATCATCAGTCGACTGTATGCAAATAACAAGCGCAGACTACTTATTTGTAATTAATAAATTACGATAGTTGCATAAAGGATTTTGATTATTCTTCCACGAAAGTTTATACAAGAAAATTAGTTACCAAAATTCAATGACATACCAGGTAAACCAGTGAATAAAGGTACGCCAGGGAAATTAAGAAGCAGTGGTTTGTACACAAAAGTATTTGTGTATTCTGAAAAAAAGTATTTTCCGAAATATTGTAGCGCAATAATTTCAATGTTTGACTTTTAAAGACAGAATTCCTCCAATAGCAATACACATGGAGGGATGGTAAATAACCATACAATAACATTCGGTGTATTTTTGTTATTAAGTTGTATTTATTTATTTTTAATTGGTTATCACATATGTTTCTATGCAATCTAATTTAATTTTTAACGACATAATTTCTTGCTATTTATTTTGCCTTAACAAGGAAAAACTACTTCGAGGTTTATTAGTTATAAAACATCAATATAAATTTGGTTCAGACCTGAATAGATGTTTACAAATCAAATGGGTTCCCTCAAAATATATAGCCATATATATAGTTCCATCAAAATTTAAAAAATGTATAAATTATTCACCACGTTTAACAGAGTGTCCGCTTTCATTATTAACATATAAAATAAAACCGACTCATTTTAGGCTTTATCGCTTGTTATCCTGTAAACATGGTGGTGGTTTCAAATGTTCAATATATTTTAGAGTTTTAGAATGTTAACTTTGAATATTTGAAACTGCCACCATCTTGAAAAGTAAATTTGTATTAAAATAAAAATGTTATGGAATCTATAAACTACCTAGAGTAGTTTCATAGAGATATTCATAGATATTCATAGATATTTCATAGATATTTCATAGATATTCATACAAAATCTTTTCGTTTTATCTCAAACCATTTCAAAGTTTTAGAGTTGTTTTAAAGCACACATTACACACATTGTTTTATAGACCAACATACGGAAAACGTAAAGAGATAGCACATATGTTATTTGCATGTTATGCTAGTTTTTACCTGCTGAATAACCTAGCAAAATTTGATAAAATGGTTGCGGGACAGCCTGTATATTAGTTTACATTAACACAACATATGTCTCGCATCATATCGATCTTAAGAATACCGATAAACTTTTGAAGGTTATTCTGGTATAGCCCTGAGGCTGGAGGTAGATTAAATGCATATAAAATCGCCTATGCATATAACAACTCATCAGCTTGTCACCACAATCGTAAAAATTGGCCAAGAAATAAAAAAACAGCTGTCTATGACCTTAGGGAATTTACAAGTAAGATAAAGACTATATGTTTTCTTAGTAACAAACTAATTTTACCAGCTTTAATAATATTTTAACACTTACTATTCGAGTAATCCCAGGTTCACCAGATCGATCCTGATCAAAATCCCAAAATTTTGAGAAGGTTCGAAATTGGACCTAGCTGCCATTTATCATTGGGCTATTGATTAATGATGCTTTCTAAGAACAGTTTGACCTTAGACGGTAACAAGACCAGGGTTTGGACCGTTCCCTATCAAAACGTTAAAAAGTTCCACCGGCGTAGATAGACACAAAAAACATCAACAAAAAACTATACATTGATATGTCTATTTATCTCATATTGACAAATAACTGAAACCACTCATCATCATCATCATCATCATTGTTGCGGATTAGGAAACCCCAGCATAGCTGCTAGGCATATATTCCACATGCGGGAATATTGCGCAGGATACCGGAAGGATAGGATATAGCAGGAAAGGAAAGGGTGGGATGGGACAGGCAGCCAAATTGACCTTTCAGAGGGCCAACTCCCGTGCTCCTGTGACAGCTGTGATCAGGCTCAAACAGACGCTGTGGCCCTCCAACTGGCCAACTCAACTGACTGGGCATAGATGTACAACAGCCAGGGACCATCCATTCTCCGGTTGGCAGGTTGTGGCCAAACCCGGGAGATTCTGTCCCTAGCCGCTGCAAATGGAGGGACCAAAGGTTTAAGGGAAGTTTGTCATAATGGACAGCCAAAAGACTTACCATATGTAATGACAACTTCCATTGCTGTATCCAATGTGTATCCAATTCAGCCTCAAAACTGGAACAGACCACTCTCCCAAACTAAATTATTTGCCCATCACTAATCAGGTTTTCTCCCGCATTAACCTTCAACAATATCGAGTTAAGGAGAGTGGGCGTCTACCCCTGCAGGCGACCCTCGAATATTGATAAGTTGAGAGTCTGAGAAAAGTGGTATTGTAAAATAACTTTAAATATAAACCAATTTATACTATAAATATTACGTCTTTAAGCTGAAGAAGCACTATCATATAACATTTTTGTGACTTAATAACGTTTTAATACGACTATCTTGTGCAGTGTCCTGTTTTACTCGTGATTATGAACATTGTGTTGTTGATCCTCTAAACTACTTCAAAAAATGCACACGCAGATGCAAAACAGCTGGTGTGTTGTTTCCAGAAATCACTTGAGTTTTACTACTATCCTTCCCTAATATGTGATGACCCTTGGGGTGGAGCTTTCTACTAATTTCATGAATACCTTTCTTAGCGGTTAGCTGTTTTTTAGCAGCATAAAGTCACAAAGCTTTTTTCAGAAAGAGAAATCATAAAGTTTTCTTGTTTATATACGTAGAGGTTTGACCTGGGGGTTAATATTTTTATCTATTTCGATCTAAAAAAGTATACAGACAGAATTAAAATATCAAGTGGGGTGAAACGGTTCGTTTTTTTAACTTGTTTACATATTTAAACTTATCAAGTTGTGTAGAATTATTACGTTGCTATTACGATAAATCTTTATAATTGTGATGTTTTATTTGTTCAGATGATAATTAACTACGTTTATGTCATGAACAGTTTTCGTAATAGCGACACTACTGGACTTTTAATGAATTAGTCTTCGGTAATGAGACTTTTATTATGAAAAAAATGTTTTATTACAAACCTTTTAGTTTCTAATATAAATTTGTTTTGTCTAGTTTCCAAGCAGTTAGAAGAGGAAGCTTTAAGTAGGTATGCTACGAACCTTAACCATAACATCCACACTACAGGCTAGCCAACTGTGAACATAAATGCAATATCACTAATATCACATTCCTGTTGTAATACGTCTATATAAATGTAAACTCTAAATTTGATTGTTCAAATTTTCGTGCCAAATAATATAATTTGTCTTAACCTTCAATAACATATGGTACAAGTCATAAGTATTCTCGAAAATATTCCTGGTACGCAAGTTTAAAACTGGTGAATAATTCTACACAACTTGATAATTCCTTCCTGTAAATATAAATGGGATTATATTTACAAAAACATCATAAGTATTTTTAGGGGAAAAAATAAGTAATCATAAAAAGTAAAATTATAGTATTTTAATAAACAAACTTTATTTTGATTAAAATTAATTTAACTACTTCTTTATTACTAAAAAACATTGAAAATTTATTCATAAAAATACATTTCAACTTTTACCGTTTACGTTAAAATCGCTTACATTTAATTTGTTGTTAATATAACCATCTGTGATGCTTAAATAACAGTTTTCAGACAAAAGGTAATCTTAAAATTGAATAGAACCTAAATTTTTCTGTTAAAATATGAAGAAACAAGTAAACAACTTAGCTACGGATAAACAAGAGAACGTGGTTAGACGAAGGGCAGACGGATCGTATTGAATATTCATTTTGTTTTGCATCCCTTGAGAGGATCTCCACAAAAACAACTCGTGATTTCATATGTTACGAGGAATTTTAACTGAATATCATTGAAGATTAACTAATTTTATAAAGTTTACAACCTTATGTTATATGCAGTTTAGAATAAGAATTGATTCGATCTGAGCAATCTTAGGTATTGTAAATTGTTCGATTATCTCAATTTCAAGAAACGCTCATTTTTCGTTTTCATCACCTTTCTCGGTCCCATAATATTGGACAAAGCTGGAAGCGATATAAACTGTTTTCACCACATTCACTATATGCTTACAATGTATTTTGTACTGCCTGAGAATATAAAATTACTAGTTCAATAGAATAGTAATTATAAACAAAATCTTGTACCCGGATCCAAATTAAACTACTATCACTTGCTTTGATTCTTTGAATCGTCTTATGTGCATTGGCTGTCTGGTCATAAATTCAAGTTTAGAGTTCATTCGTAGCTTGGTTATCAATATTTAAAATAAATAAAAATATGATACTTTTTTTGCAAATAATTAAATAATAAATAGTTATAGTTATTGACAACAAACAGTTAGGCAAATTTCTGCTAAAGTACGTTTTGCCAGGGAAGTGGTTTTGTTGAGGTCACCACACCACGTCTAAACTTTTAAGCACCTAAAACTATAGCTTTAGAGAACTCCTGTGAGGTCTTGTTTTAAAACTAACTCCTGCCAAGTGAGCCAATCTAGCGGCTGCTTTCAAACTACATATATTTACTGATCAGGATATGTTTCTGAAATTATTTGTTTTACCGGTACATTTTATATCTAAATAAGGTCTTTGAATGTTGTTGAAGCTCTACCAATATAGTTTTTTATGTAACAAAATATTCCTCCCTATACAGGAGTTTACAGCAAGTCAGTAATGTTTATTTACATTCCACTTGTTTTATTTAAAACTGATTGATATGAACTCGAGTTATATATTCAGTTAGTTCTCTCAGGCTTACTACATAAATCCGCGTGAGTCCATTTAAAACTTATGTGTTCCGCGGGTTCTGTGTATTTTCTCATATATAAAGCGTACCATTAAAACGAATACATTTACGTGAAATCCTGCTTTTATTAGGAAACATTCTCACTGATAATCAAATTTATTTTTATTTTAAGTTACCTACTGTCAAGCGATTATGTCCTCAAAGAGCTTCAGGCTTCAATCAAACCAAGGGTCGTCTCCAGACCCAAGCAGAGGTTCTCGACGGACGTGTCAGTTTCTTTAATACCTTCCATACACAAATTATCATAATTAAAAGTATTGTTAGTTTTCAAACTGTACTAAATAATTGTGCAAAGCTGTTACGTCCTTCTCGTAGACTTATAACAAATCCATAATACGCATACGTTTTTATGTTTTGACTAATGTCAAGTAATGTAGATCTGACTGACTATTTACAATTTTTACTCAGTGTCACAGTGAGATAACTGTGACCTAAACACAGTTTTATCCAATTAATTTCCAGTTAATTTATGTTATTAAATTTGAATAACAATCAATTATAAGTACCTAACTATAAAATATATTAAAATTTGTAAACCTAATTAATACATACACATATGTTACTCTCTTTATAATAATAGTTAAGTTTATCTTAATATAAATATAAGTACTAGTATCTAAAATGACTAGTTCTAAATAGAACTAAAACTAAAACTAAGTCACTAAAATCACCTATGATGCAGTTACAGTTAACACAAATCACAATACCAGTTACCTGTTAAGTAAAATTAACAGCTAAGCTCTTCTTCACTACAAAAACACAATTGTGAATGCGAGTTGCAGACATGACAATGAAGGCATCAAACGGCAGGGCGGTTGCTGCTCCCTAGTGGTGGAAATTCTTAGCTAGAAGTTCCATTTGAATTAATTAAAATCCAAAAGATGTTTCAAATTCGGCTCGACAACCTGTCGAATAAGCTGAGAATAAACAAACATACGAGTAAAACTCAAAACCGGGCCGCGGATTGTAGCAATGAATTCAATTAATAACCATAAACGTTACTTTTATGGTCAAATATCAAAGACTATGTCTTATCTTCCTAAATAACGAATATTAAATATACAATTTATACAATTTTAAAGTTTTACATATAATTAGAATGGTTTGATCATTCTTGGAGAAACATACCTTAATTCAAGAGGTTTTCACTTATTGTTGCTTTCACTATAACTATTACTTCCTTCCATATAATTTAAAACTAAACATTAAATAATAATTTGATTCAATTTTAACGTTTGTGACATCTCTTAGATCCAAACAGTTTATCTTCAAATATTTGAAGAACCTTTATCATGTACCTAATTTACTTCATAGATGCAATAGGTATTTGCTAAATTGCTTTCACAAACTGAATAAGAGGCGCAAACAGCTCCATAAATATTTCCTGAAGTGTTTGTCTCTCCCCAAGTTGTTTTATTGAAGCTGTTTTTAAAGTTGAGTACACTATCTTAGAAAGTTCCCATTATTTGAATAAATTTGATGAATATCAGCAAATTTTCATTGTTTCAAATTAAAAACCAACAAATTTTGCAAATAATTTAGTTTCTAAAATGAATATTCTCGGCAACTGATATCATGATAAAAATTACGAAAATCCAAATTTACTGAGGAAATTTAGGAAAGGAAGGTAATGGTAAAATGCACGTGATGATTTTATATATCGCCGTAACAAATTTAAATTATAAATATTTTTCATATTTTTGTTGTTTTGTGACATGTCAAACCTACGTTCTAGAATCAAGATCCTCGCTAGTACATGTATATTTATTTAGTCATTATCGTTTCATAATCAGGTATAATCCCAAACAGGTATAATTTTAAATGTAGCATTTCATAATGATATTTATATAAACTCATGGGGAGAGTCAAAGTCCAAAGTCCAAGCTGGGTTCCAACATTGCGCACTTTTACGTTAACATTTGTTTTAACAGTTGGAATAGTAACTAAATATTAAGTTTAATTGATTAAAGGAAACCGTATTAAAATTGGATATTGTGCAATTCAGGTTACAAAACAAAAAATATGTAAATATATCAAACATTAAAACAGAATTCATTATTGGTTAATAGCTACACATCTATAATAATTAAATAGCATAAATAATATGTTAATAGCTAATCATCACACCTATTTATTTTAAAATAATAAACACCACGTATAAATACATTTTATTATAAATGGACTGTGTTAAAATAGGCAAATATGAATATGTCTTATACCACATGTTAAAGGTGTACACCAACATGTTTGTCTAATATTTACCTTGTACCATGGGACTGTCATGTCCTTTCCGGTGATTCCCTGAGGCATTGTCAAAACTGCAGTACAAGTTTTATTTTGCTAATGCTAAAGACTCAACTCTCTCCCATTCACATTTTGCATGGATATTTGTGTTATTTAAAAAATGGCATGGTCCAAACAATAATTGTGTTTATGTTTAACTACCCTTAATAAACAAAAAGCCAGATATAACAAACTTAAAAAAAAACAGCTCTCCCCAACTCCATTTCATTAGTTCAAGGATCTGGAATTATATAAATAGTCTGCAATAAGTTGGGCTTTTATATCGCAAATCCTTGGCAACACGTGGCATATCGTATTTTCATTGTACCATTCATTATTCCGCTTGCAGTCGGATAAAAAAAATGAAGATTATACATATTTTATTCACTGGTCACCATAATTTAAAATATTATAACGTCAAATATGCTTCTTTTTCAATTAAAATGCGAGCTTTGTTCATGAGAATGTGAGTTATCGACTGAGCAGTTCATGAAATTGTATAGGCAACGGACTCTGACAACCAGCGTCCCTGGACGACTCTTCGAACTTTATAAGCCAGTTTGGAGATCGGTATTAAGAACAGTTGTCACGATATTGGTCAGTCAGTTTGGTTATTGATTGTGACAAGCTTCCCTTTCACCTTGGTATCTAGTCTTGTTTCTCCAGAGGCTGGTTGCTTTGAATCGAAGGCTTCCTGATGAGCTTGGATACCCAGTCAAGTCTGAACAGAGTGGAATAAATTAGTTCTTGGAGAATGGGCTTTTATGCGACAATCTCTTGTAGACTTTCTGGCTAGAGAGCAAATCCCTTCAGGGGTTCTAGAAGGGTGTGAGTGTTCTTTGGGAGGAAATGTCCTTGCCAGATATTTCTAAGAGAGCATGATATTCGGAACGTAGCTGAACTGACCTCAAGTTGTCCGCTTCTTTATTCCAGTTGCTAAATATCTTGAGGAATGATCCCTATACCAAACTGAAATTGTTATGTTTATGGTTTTTCTTTTGTGGTGACTTGTTCTCTCCTTCCCGCTTTTCCCAATTTTTTCTTCCGGTGGCTGTACAAATATCACAAAACGAAGATAGTGCTTGTCCGGATAATGCTGGTACCTTTTACTTCCCAAAATTTAACATCTAACATTTATCTGACACCCTCCGGCCTAGACTTGGGTTTAAATGTAGTCCTGGCAAGTATTTTCTTTTCAGTGTTAACCATCCAACACTCACCCCCTCAATCCCCTTTTCTTTTCTCTATAATTCTTATGCAGAAATATGGCAGTTCAGAAGACTCTATGAATGATGGCTCACAGCCTCTTAAAAATTTGAAAGATTAAATATTAAATTTGTTCATTGGTAGATCAATGGTAATCAAAATGCTCATACTTACTTGGGTCTCACTCATATCGTCATTTAATTTCAATTTATGTAAATATGAGTCTGTTAGAAGAATCTCCAAATCGCTGAATAATATTTTTATAACATTCTAGAGTATTTAAAGATGAGTATCAATACATTTTGAGATTAGGAAATTTAAGTGAAGGAGATATTGTTAGGCAAAGAAAACTTACCAACCACCAACATTTCGTCTTAAAGTTAAAATTAAAGTACTATCCTAAATGACTTTCTGCATCAAAAGTCGTGTTTTGGAGACGTGATTGAGTTTTAGTTGTCTTTTAATTAACTATGGAAAATTGTATTTTGTTATAAGTTGAAGAGATTGCCCGGAGATGAGTAGATATAAAGCAAATGAAAACCACTTCGTTTTCGTATAAAGTTTCTTACTTAAAGACTTTGATAAGTCTTTACTGTTTTCAAGCCTTGAAGATGATGTTCCAATACATTTTCCAATGACTCAAAGGTTAATTTTAAATTTGTCTTGCCTAGCAATGTACCAAATGGTTATATTTATTGATTATATCAATAAGTATTAGGAAGAACATCTTAAACATTCTCAAAAACTTGATAAAATCCTAATCGTAACATTAGGAAACCTTTCACGCAAATTTAGTTGTCAAGAAAAAAACGTAAATGGGTCTTACCGGAATAAATTACGTCTACAGCTTAATTTTATTTAAGTCACGGGGTTTTGCATATTTTCCCGATACTTCCTTAACATTATTTTTAAATATTTTCCTCCGGAAAAACTCCATTTATAGAATATAGATTAATAATAGAATAATTATTTGATAATAAAATGAAAACAGAGTAGCCTTTCGAATATTTATTTTTAAACCAACAATTTTCACCTCTGAGAACATTTTTAAACTTGTAATTTTACATAAATTATAATAATTTTTGAAACTCATTCTAGCGATGGGTTTGTTATTGTTCTATGATTTATTATACTTAATATTATTTAAAATATTAACCTTGCAAGTGGCCTCAGAGATAAAACATGTCCAATTAAATGATAAATCTTGAGAAAGTACAGAGTTTTCAATTTATTACTAACAGTATTTAAACAAATATTCCAATAAACATCATGTCGTCAGAACTTCCCAAACGCTTTTAATCTAAGAAAACATGAATAGGTCGAAAGGTTTTTAGAAAAATTTATAAAAAACTTATTCTAAAATTGACATTGTTAACATTATTAATTTCGTTACTGGCAAAATTGTCTATTATGTTAATTTCCTTTAAGTCTCTCTTTCCATATCGTTTTATTTTGTATGGATCTTTTCTCATTTAATCAATATGTAATAATGGAAAGAATTTCTTGTGATATTTGTTGTAACTGCTTATAATTTTTAAGATATAATTTACTTCAGTTGATTACCAAGAAAACAGAATATAAATTAACGTTATAGCTCAAACTCGTTCAACCAATGCGTTTTATGTCTTTATCTGAATTGAAATTAAAAAAGAAACAATAATTTAAGTTGTCCTTATTTAAAATGTATTTTTGCCCTTTTAACCAATAGTACAACGTATATACAACTTTATTCCAGCAATTTGTTTTACTTCAGGAGTAACGATTGTTATTTAGATAGTGAATACTTTTTTTTCTGTTTAGTGTACAAAAATGCATGTAAATTAGCTGTGTAACAATTTTTTTTGGAAATATTCTTACAGAAACAAATCAGTTGTCGTTATATTAAATAACTGTAATAATAAACTGTAACACTTATTCCATGAAAATATGGCATTAATTGTACTTTGGGAGATTTTCCAACTTCTCCTGACATTATGAAATATTTTTTTCTTTTACAATTATTTATTTTGTATGTTCTATATTTTATTTTACCTGTTACTTCATGAAACATTGAGTCTCATTAATTGATAACTAATGCATTAAAGGTGAAAATACGAAGATAAATGTAAAAGTTTCCGGTTAATTGAACTAATTGAGTCGCCCTGTAGATCGTAGCTGTATGTATTCACGTCGTTTGACAATTCCCTAGCGAATACTTCTTGACAAGAGGGAAAGTCCATTAGCGTCAGGTAATTTTCCTCTCAGAGACTTTGCTTCGTTACAATGTTGTTAAACTAGTTATGGTAAAATTTACTTACTTTATTAATTTTCCATCCTAGAGGAATTATCAATTTGCCTCATATTAAAAAAATATTAACAATGTTCATGTGTAAGGGCAGATTGTACTGACTGACAAGATTCATCTCAAGCTAGTAGGGCTGAATTTAAAATATACCTAATTTAAGCTTATGCGATTTTATTACAGCGAGTTAGAACTCAAGTAATTTGTGTGTCAATACTAAGTTTGTAAAGACACTAATTCTTATGAATTAATAAATAAGCAATTTTAGAAGGTTTCTCTACCCCTTCATCCAACTTGATCATATTGATTAGTTTTAATCAAAAACCATGCAAAACCTTTAAGCCGATTATAACGTTTGCATTTTGATGTTTCACTGTTAAATAACAATAATTTGATAACTTGGAAGTTTTGAAGTTTCTAGAAGCTAGAACGTGTTCAGCGAAGCAGCTTGAGTCAGCGGCACCAATGAGCCTCAAGTACTAGCTGATAACAGTTAGCTTGCTCAGCATGTCACTAATGACGTGGAATATCAGAAGACATGGGTGGAATGGAAAATGAGCTGACACTGTCATAGACAAAGGTAATTTGATATAGTTGCTAGCACCCAATAATTGTAGAGACGTTATACTAGAATTATTTTTTTTTACCGAGATCAGTGACGGAATTTACCTTCAAGCATTAAGTAAACATTTTCCTAGTCCTTATCTTATTACTCATTGGTGGAAAGATTTTCCGATTCAGGTTTTCCTTGTCGGCATCACACTCTATCTAAGGTATTTTAAATATTATACTTTTAAATAGTTCATCCGGTTTATAGTAGTATTAACGAAGTTTATACATTTACTATGATAAAATTAACCATAATTATGAAACAATGCACCCCGTCGTGATTATATTTGAAATACTAGTTGGTTTTATTCACATAGTCAACTCATTTAAAGGGGATGGTTACACATTTACACATTTAGAGATTTAGGGATGGTTACACATTTAGAGATTTTTTATTTAGAGATTTATTTTTTATGTCGTTTACACTTTAAGACTATGTCATCTAATTTTGTATCATTTAGTTACAATTTCATAAGTTACACGTTGGCAGAACAAAATAAAATAGAAACCTGGAAGTATGTTGATAATCTAGTTGATTTTGTCTATTAAATTTTATATTTAAATTTCAATTGGTTTAGCTAGTTCAAGAAGAAAATCATGCTTTTCTATTAAAATTATGCTACAAATGAGTCAATGGTACTCCTAGAAGTGTTGATGAAAGCTTTAGCAATTTAAACGTTTGATTCAAGTGGTTGTGATTCCTTAAGCTGTTTATATTTCAAGAGAGTTCTTTAGAAGTTTCACGTATTTAAATTACTGTACAAACTAATTTTCAATTATCCTATTCTCCTCTATTTAGCTTAATTTTGATTGCTAAATAAGTTAAAAGTTTTGTTGTTGTTTAATAAATTATATATTTAAATTCTTAGGTACAGTTTCGTTGCTAAACATGATCTCATTTACAAATCAATATTTGATGGATTTATACAACTCTTTTTTACTATTTCAAAGGTGTTAATAGAATAAACAACTTTGAATTCATGTTAAAAATCAGTTTCGTCATAAAAATTTGACTATTGTTATCAAAACGTAATATTGAAAACAAAACGCTACTAAAGAAACCAAGTTTTGTATAACTTTAATTTAGATTTGTCTTTAACTTTTGAATTAATTGTTTGAAAAATCCTACTTTCGATTGTACTCTTTGTGTTATTGACTAAACATTTGTTCTCTCTCTACAAGATTTTAAATTAATAATATTCCTAATTACAGGTTTCAACAAATATTTTTATTATATCAATGGTATACTAAACTGTATTTATTTAATTATGTTGTAATAGTGTCTTCTTAGAATTACCCATACCAATATTATTAAGTCAACTTCATTCATTCTTTAAATGTAAACTTACTTTTAGTATAAAAGTAATAGGAGCTATAAAAGTGGATACAGAAATAAAGTTACAAAATCGTCTAAAAACCTTTTTCGGGAAAAATGTGAAGCAATCAGAGTGTTACTGCTTTATAAACTATTCGTAATCAGCCAGAATCATGTTTTTCTTTGTTTTTAGTGAATTTCCTATGGAAAGTGAACTACTGTATTAGCATGACCCGCACGGTAAAACTTAAGCCCGGGACCACCATAGAAGTTCCTAACATGACTCCCTGAACACGTTTTGGGGTGTCGTTCAAAATTATATATATATGTATATGCACTCTAGCGGTCGCATTTTTTGTCCGATTTACTTCACATTTGGTAGGGACGTTCCTTTCTATAATCAGTTGGACAAGTTCGTTGGGCAAAACAATCGGAAAACTCTAAACCCCTTTTTTGGGGATTATTCTTTCAAATTTAGAGGTTTTGGGTCCAAAAAGGGTCAGAAAAGCCCCGGACGTACAATTAATGCATGTATTAAGATGGGAATTAATGAAGCGAAAGTGTTAAGCCCTCTCTCGTCATTCTAGCATAAATATTTACAGAGTTATTAAAGAAAATGTATATCGGCTAAACACAGTACGTTGTCTTATGGGGTTTTTACATTAGAAAAGCATGTTATTCATTTGTTGGTGTATTTGTTTCATTACCAGAAACTTCGCGCCTTCTTTTAAGCCTGACCGGATTTTCTCCCAACCTAACCTTATAATGAACAACAATTTTATTCCTAACATTCCAGGTAAATTAAACCAGGAGCATCAGAACAGCCAAAAAACCAATGTTTTCAGATTTCAATAAAATTGGCATAAATGTATGTTTTTACACTGGGTTTGAGTTTAAAAGTTTTGTATATGGAAATTCACTTCCCTCATGTCAGCGTGCTGCGTGCGAACTCGTTTTATGTATAAACTTGTAATAATGTTCATACCTATGGGTACGGACAAAATATATAAAAAATTCAGTTTCAAAATAGTTTGTTGTTAATAAAGTTACTTTAACTTTGCCCCCTCAATGAGGAGATGTATTAATTCGTTCTTGAACTGAAACATTGGATTAGAAAAAACGGTTAGTTTAACATACAATTTATCCATAAAGTTAAACTCAATTAATTTACTGTTAAATTATATTAGGTTAACTTGTATCTAACTTTTTTTATTTTTATTAAGATTTCTCATAATGCTTTTTTCTTTAAGTTTATTTATGTTGTTTCAATTATTAAATAGCATCAACAATAAATAATCCTTATAAAAAATACGGTTATTACATTTTTATTGTGTTTTCTCCCTAATCTACACCTTTAGTTGAAATTAATGTATATCATAAGAAATACCTTATTTATGTAATATTTCTATAATTATTGAAGGTGACTCACTGATAGACATCAGTGACTCACTGATAGACTTAGTCATCTCTAATATGTTAAATTTTTTAAACGCATAGACCTGAAACTCTCGTCTTTAACACAGTTTGTCTTCAGGTATCAATTAGATAATCATATTAATATCATGAAACCCAATTATTTTTCATGTTGATATTTTCAGTAAAATAAAGTGTCTATTCCAACAGCCATAAGATTTATGGGCATTACATATAAGATTTTAATTTATTTGAAAACGACATGGATTAACCTCTAATTTGTTTTTATGACATAAGAAAGCACAGTTTATCATCGTAAACACAAATTGATGTAACTTAAAATATATTACAAAGTTAAAATAATACTAAAATGCCGGTGAAGGCAGATAGTTCCTTTAATTTAGTAATATTACGTTGAACTGTACCGCCCAAACTGAAAGTATCTTAAATATATATTTTTCATGTTTCAAATAAATATTTACGTTTTAATTCTCCACGTTTAGTTTAAATTAAATCAATATTCAGGTAGTCACTATGGCATTAAAAGTTACAAAAAGAATATATAATTTTCAAGTATTTTCCGATGCAAATTTATAAAATTTAGAGTTACATACAATTACAAGAAATGTTGATTTTCCCAGCACTAGGTAAGCATTGATTACCTTAAAACATATCCCAAACATTCTGATAACAATAAACGTAATTAATGAGCTGGATTCGCCATGAACTGTAATTGTCATAGACAATTATTTTTAACTAAAAATTAAACTAAATTAAAAAATTTAAAATTTAACTATTTTTTTTCTTGAAAAGACATGTTTGTTTTAGGTGGTGTATTTTAAGTAATAGTATTTTCAACTTATTTTTGGACACCACCTACCATACGTCATATTAACCTGTAGGTGGGTGGTGCCCAAAAATAAATTGAAAATACTATTACTAATTGATTTTTTTCAGCCGATCAAGACAATAATTGGAAACAATGTGTACTTCATTCTTGTTTTCTACAATTATCACACTTACAAAATTAAAGCACACAGGAAAATGAGCAATCGAAATTGTAAAAGTTAACGGAAAGTTTTCTGTTTACAAACCATATTTTTGTCCGTGAATGTCGGCCTTTTCAGATCAAATTGTGTGGTTTCCCCGCCCTGAGGCTTCTTTTTAGATTGAGCTTTCCAAACACCCTAACGGCTTCTTGTTAACACCATACATGTTCTCTCGTGTTCCTTTATGCTCACCAAAATAAATATTATTATTTGGTGTCCATTCATGTTTTACAAACATCATTTACCTCCTATTTATGAAACATATTTGTCGTATGTTTTTAAATAAAGGGGAGTTATAAAAAATGCAAAACTAGAAGAAATAATAAAGTAAACACTTAAGTTAATCCGCTAGTTTATTTTTGCCATTTGCTTGGTCAATTTATTTACTTTCGGACTTGTCATCAGATTACAAAACGTAATTTTCCTCAGAAATTCGTTGTACCCTGGCCTCCAAATAACTCATGTTAATATTATCATAAGACTTCATTTTATTTCATTACTCTTTAAACTTCAGTTGTCATTTCAGCCTTTCAGATAAAACACAGTTTCTGAGGATTTTCAGTAGAGGAATCTTATATATAACAAATTAATGATTTTTGGGATAAAATTATAATGAATACCACACATTTAAAACTTAATACTCTATAGGGTCTATTCAACTAAAATAAAAATAAAGACAATAATATCAGGTTGTTGTTGAAAAAAACAGGCAGTAAAATATATATAAAATTATGTACAGTCCTCATCGCAAAAAAGTCATTTAAACTACAAAATAGAAAACTAGATTACTTTCGTGATTTCTAGAATGTACTTAATTTTGCTAAAGAGCGTTTGAACCAGAATACTGCCTAGTTAAATGTAAAGATTGAATTGAATTTCACTGTCTTTAGTTTATAGAAATATAGTAAAAGTCGGAAATATAGAACCCACATAGGATATTACATAGGATCCTGTGCATGGAGACGATCAGCTGTTGAGGATTTTTAAATAATCATTCACAGTTTTTCTTTTTCTCTCTGATTATGTAAAGACTCGTCATTTTAGTGTTTTATCAGCTAGTTATAATCATGCCTTCAAGTAATGCTACAAGGTTTTATTAAGACCTTTGCAGTGTTATAAAAAACGCTGCTCATCACTCGTATCAAAAGTGTCCTTCAGTTCTCACTTTTAATTTCTCCCCCTTACACATAGTACATGGAGAAAGTATTGTTTTCGTTAAAATTTTCGAATTTGAGTTGTTAGTGGAAACATTCGTTTTGGTGCTCCCTGAACCAAAAACGTGATTTTTACGTGATGTATGTGTGTCTGTCTGTCTATCTGTCTGTCAGTCTGTCTGTCTGTCCGTCGGTCTATCTGTCTGTCTGTCTGTCTGTATGTATGTATGTGTACAGAGCTAGTGCCCTAACCAATGGTCCAATTTTTATGAAATTTGGTATATAGGTACTAACCCACGATATCTCCAGGCGTTTTTCTTTTTCTTTTTTGGAATTTTTATTTTTAAGGTTAATAATCCCCCAAAAATTGCCAAAAAACACGAAAAATCAATATTTCTTAAAATATTAAAAAGTCAGTTTTTTGATTTTTCATAAAAAAAAAAAACATAAATATAAAAAATATTACTATTCACCATTAAAAGAGCTCAAAAAACTAAATAATTTAGTATTTTGATTAACTATTATACGATTACTGGTTGCGGAGAAAATTTAAATTTTCATTTTACGGTAACGCAGTACGTTGTCCAATGTTATTCTTATGGGGAATAAAAAAATTACTATTTCTCTCTTATTCATAGATCAATTTCGTTCAAACTTGATATGCTTGTCTAGTTAGCATTGACTAACAGAGGAAATTTGAAATATTTTGCTCCTTAATAACCCTGTGGGGGGAATAGGGGGCATTTCCCCTCTTAAAACCACGTGTGTAGCGATGCTGTAGTGCCTCCTAAATAGGGTTCTGGGGGAATATTTTTGAAAACAACTTGTTTATAAGATTTTCTGTACATTCAACTGTGCTTTGTATTATATATTTAGTAAATAATAAGTAATTTATTCATTAAAGTTGGGTGAAAAGGGAGAAAGTGTGTGACAGTTTCCTGATATCGTTTATTTATCCTAGTGTTGAAAACTACTATTTTACTCCAACCCTAAATGTGCTACATACATGAGCTTATAATAAGCTGAAATGTTATAATGGATAGTATTTCCATAAAATATGCAAATAATATGTAATTGGTATAGAATAGAAGTTAATTTGATAAAAAGCGTTATTACGTTTATTTTGTGTTTTAGTTTATGTTATTTGGATATATTAAATCTGAGTTAAACATTACGTGAGCTTCTCATGTGTCAGTGATGGTATTGGTTTTACTGTCAGATTGGTAAACTGTAAAAGTCAATATGTGCTGTAAAGCAAATGTCCCGCAAAGTTTCGGCAACTGGAAACCCTAGGGAGGATTAAAGTAAACGTTTGTCAATACCGAGTATGAGACAGACCCCAACTTTGGCAATAGTTGGTTAGCAGCTATTGCCACAAAAATATCTGTTTTTTATACTTTTGACACCTTATGCTACCAGAAAAAACAGGTAAAAAATATCTCTGAAAAATATGTTTTATGAATATATTGGTAGTTTTTTCAGTTTTGGGAAATTTAGATGATTATTATATTTAATTTTGAGTCATTGAAATAATGTACGTGTAATATGCTTCAGAAAATTTATATATATATATATATATATATATATTATTTTAATACATTTTTTCATGTTATTTATCACTTGTAAATACTGTAGTTGTTTTTCTATAAACTTGTCCACTTTTTTAATTAGAAGAAATGATTTGTTTTGCTCTAATGTTTAAGTATTTACTTATGAGGTAGAAATAAGTTTAGTAGGCTTAATAGTGTGCGTTGTTTTTTATACTATTACTTTCACAAATCAACTCTCTAAGAAATATGTACGGTAGCACTCAAGTTGTTCATATAACCATTTACATTAAACTATAGAGCGGCATATCCGAAATGACACTAAGATAATCAGAACACCAAAAAGGAGTATCCAATGATCTTCTAAAAATTCATTTTCGACTAAATTAAATTTTAAATTGAAAATCGATCCTCATCCTATTTTTGTGATTCTTACATATTTAAATGTAATGTCCTCTCGGACTCACTGACTTATATCAGCAGTAAAATGTATTATTATAGTTCAGGTGTACTGTACAACATTCTCAGAGTAAAAACACACGTTAACCGAGTCTTAATGTGCGTCTACCCATAATATGTATAACTATATCCCAAACCTAATAGAAATAATCTATAACACCAAACTAGTTGCTTCAAATTGTTGTGAATATTAAAACAATCCAACTTCTGCCACAGTTTCCGTAGTATTGGTATTTATATATTGTTTACTTGCGGTCTTAGAAGTTATTAAATACTGAAGTTAATCACTCGAATGTTTTATAACAAAAAAAGCGAACATGTAGCTTGAACTAAAACAAGTACTCTCAATTTGTTTGGACACCCCAGGATTTGAACCCGTGACCCCTTAATGTGAAGTCCAAGACGCCAACTGTTAGGCTAGTGAGATGAATCTGTATCTTAAAAAGATTATTTTGAAATGCATGAAACCAAACAGTAAATCATGTCAAGAATATGAGTAGCATATCAGTATGTTCGTTAACATTCCTACATGCATAAAAATTCATGGAACATTAAGAGATTTTTTGGTCTCTTTCCATTGCCCTTAATCAATTTAATGTTAACTAACGGAGATAAGAGACTCTGTAGGACATTTTTAAACTTATGGCATGTGACCGTAAACTTTCAGTACTTTCATCTCAGAACTGAGCAAACAAGTTTCTGTTTCTCCATGGCCTAGTATCATAAAGTGAAAACCTTTCGTAGCTTTTATCCGCATGATTAGAAATTAGGAGGACCGAGGTTAGAGAAATAATTTAAATTCTGAGGTTTCCAAACGTGAAATTGTTGGACTTAAGAAACATGTTCACCGATATTTTAAAGAAATGTTCACTTTCAACATTATCAAACGCACGAAAGTTACAAGAAAGTTACCTTTCAAAGTTTTTTGCGGTGAAAGAAGATTAATGATGTGATGTGAAGTGAAGAACCAGTACTGGTCTACTCCAATAGCCGAAGATGCGTCGTCGAGTGTAAGGAACGATATGCTACCAAGGTGAGGGACGCACACAAAGTGAAGTGAACATACTTCAGCGATGAGTTTGGAATCTGAGCATAACAAAACATGATTGTCTCTTGTGCGTTGATAGAATGTGGATGGTTCCTGTCGGTTTCTTGCCGGTTTGAAGTAAAATAAACGAAGGGAGATGAGAATATATTATTTATTCTTAATGGTTGAAAATAATCAAATTAAAAATATGTACTTCATTCATATTGTAGACTGATAAAAATTAATGTTTGATTACTGTATTTTAAAATATTAATAAAACATCATACAGTATTTAAAATCCTTTTCCCTCTTGATTCTTGGAAATAGTAAAATTGACTTTCTTCATATAAGTTCTCCTTATTTTGAAAATATTCAAAATACTAAACAGTTTATGCGTTTAATCAAAACACGTTATTCCTGGGTAAAGCTATGACCTAGTACAAATAACTTTAAATTCAATATCAAGGGTGTAGTCAACTTGCTTTATTCAAAGTAGAGTTTCAGAAGCCACACAGTAACTACCTGTAATCAATCTAACTTTGCTCTTGGCCAGTTAGTTTCTAACTTGTGCTTATGAGGTTTAAACAAACCTGATGAACTAAACCTAAACTTATTTGTAGAAATATATAAAGCGGCATTTTTATAGATTAATTTTTAAATATATATTATTTTAAAATATTTTGACTAATATTAATAAACTAATTATACTAATTATAATGTACTAATGTAATACTTTTGACTATACTTATCATTATTACATTGACTTCCCCCCTAAATGTCAAAAGATTATACCATAACAATATCAATTTTGTTAACTGTTCTATATTATTATTCTTATTTGTACAAGAATTTATCAAAGCACAACGGAGCATTTTCACAATAAAGTCAAAAGCAATAAAATAACAATTCAGACTATTGTTTGGTGGAGACAATAAAACCCAAGAGCAGACCAATGGCTTCCGCTCTTTGGCAATGTTCCAGACTTGAACAAAATGTTGCTTGACTAAGAGTACTATTTAGAGAAGATTACTTTTTACGATTTCAGTAAAAAGGAAGTATATGTCTTCCCAATGATTTACTTATCACTAGTAATATACAGAAAATAAGAGAACATGACATAAGATGAAATTATATTAATTTGACACACTCTTATTTTCTACTAGCAACCAAACATTACGTGTTATTACTTATTTATAAGTTCGTATTTCTATCAAGTAGTGTGTGTGTGACCGCAATCTAGCAGTCGAAATTTTTGTCCGATTTACTTGAAATTTGGTTACACAATTGAATTATGACAATTATCATACTATCTTCTGAAAAATACACACAAATACTCACTTAACAGCGTTTATATTTATGTACTCTATATGGTAAATACACTCCTAGTTCTAAAATTAAGGTTGCTAGGTAACATAAAACAAGATGGCATTTCTGCATCAAATGCATAAAGTCCGACAAAATTTACAATTAACCAGAAAACTATTTATTTACAAAATTGACATTTCAACATATTTAAATTGTGAGGGGTTGACAATTGGTATTACAAAGGTAGGGTAAATGTATATATGATTTACTTTATACAATTATGAAATAAGCCTCGGCGTCGTTCTGTGGGTAGTATTAAAGTCTCTATCTCAGGGCGTTACGTTGGATTCGTAGTGGTGGCTCTCTTCCTTGATTCTAGATTTTGCCTTTAAATTTCGAATTTGATTTTCTGTATGATAAAATTTCAAATCTGACTATTGATTATAAAATATGGAATTATTCGAATGTTCAAGAAGTCAATTTTGGCTTGGCATCATCCAGAAATGGCGGCCATGATTTTGAATAAATGTTTTAGGCCTAATGATTTCTGTCCTATTTTCACTGTCGTTAATAATAAATAAAGAGTTCTCTTCTTACACAAATTTTGAATTAAAATGTCTATTGGTAAAGGAACTTGAAGATAAACCAGTAATCAAGCTACTCGGTCTGCCTGATTGTGATTCAATTTAGTCTCTAGCCCAGATAAGTTGGAGTTGTGTTACCAATGGCATCTTCTTCACCAAACCATCTCTTCTGGCCTCAAATAAATAAAAGGGAATACTTATGATGGTTTGGCTCTTCTCCTATACTAGAAAATATCAGACTCAGAGATGTCTGATTTACTTTTTAAATGGGAATTTACTAATTTTAGATGATGTTCAAAATGTTATGTCTAACACCAAGGCCGGTTCATTTTAGAAGAAGGGAAGAGAGTTGAATTTCCCACCAACAATGCAGTCACATATGATTTCTTTCTTGAGGCTTTCAGTACACATGACACTTTCACTTTGAATTTCCACTGTTATTACTATATAAAATTTGGCCAGTAATCTATGTATTTAAGGTCAGGCGATAATTAAAATTTGTGTTTGAAGTAGTTTTGTACTATTTCTAATACAAGGTGGTTACATGGGTGAGTAATAAATTTATCTTATAAACACTTAGAGATATAATTTTGTTATATACAAATTAATTACATAAGCACGGATAGGTCTAATAGGTTTTTATAAGGGCACATTGATATTTTATGGGGGCCTAATCCGGGTTTGTACATGATTACATACTTATATAGGCCTATTTAGCTATTATTATTGAATATTTACCAACATAAATTATGAACCGTTGCAGTTCTGCAATGGGGATAATCAAATAATCGCAATCCTACGAATATTATAAATGTGAAAGTTTGTATGTTTGTTTGCTTGCTTGGATATTTGTGGCTCTATCACGCTGTAACCACTGTTCTGTTTGAGGTGAAATTTTGCGGAGAGGTACTTGATATTCCTAAGTAACATATAGGCATATTAAAGTTGCGAAAATCCTATAGGGCTTTGCCCCACGGGGGTTCAAAGTTCCCATGTATTCCTTATGGACATTAATTTTTGTTTGAGATGATGGAAATAAAAACAGCTAGAAATTCGTAGTAGTTCCATGGGCTAACCACAGAATGCAGCACACTCAACTGCCATCGTTTTTATAAATCATTCGCAAAGTGAAGCCGGCGGGTATAATATAAGTTAATATCAAACTAGCTGGTACCTGGCAACCTCTTTCGCGTGGTTTTTCCCGCATACCATCGATTCCAGTCCCTTTTTCCATTGGTAAAAATATTGTCACTATGGAAACCTAAATTAAATCATTACTCTATAAGGTTAACATTGACAGTTTCAAAGTCCAGCGGGACGAACCCTACTAGGAAGGTCCTAGGACCTTGATTAGTGGCTAGAAACATTCCTAAGGTTAACCAAAATGGTCATTCAAAGTTTCATCGCAATCGGACTAGTGGTATGAGAGCGCATTGAGGAAAAACAGACACACATTTATTTTTGTATATAGCGATCAATTCTTCATCATACTAATTTATTAATCGTTGTTATGGTCTGATTATTTCAATCAATTTATCTCTACGAAAAATATTTTTAAACTAGAAAAACTCTACTCTTTTTTCTTGTTAAGTTAAATTACTGCAAAATAAATCAAAAGTCAGTCTTCGAAGTAGTTTGACATTCATTGAAATGTAACACTGTGGTCTAAAATAACTGCAGTATTATTTTTTTGAAATCACAGTTGTTACCTTATGTATCCTTTAACAAATTTTAACTTTTGTTTAATATGTTTGAGAAATGTTTGTTTTTGTATTGATTTTTATTTTTCATTATGTAAGTTAAAAACATTTCTCACCCAAACTTTTCTAAAAACATCAAAAACACCAACATCTTTTTTTATATATTTAGCTACAGGCTTAAAAAAAGGAATAGAACAATATTTGTTGTGTTAAACATTCATCCATTTTATTTACCAGACACAGATGGACTCGTTGTATCACATATTCTAATTTCTCATTGTCAGGAAGCGTTTTTCAAGTTTCCTCTAACGAATTCCTCGTCTCTTCATTAGTATCTCTCCATGACGGTTGATCTGGTAGTTCTGCAATCGTCCGTGCTGGGTAATGTCTTGAGATGTCTGAAGTAGGCAATGTCTTGTTGTCTAGTCAGAGCCTCAAACCATCTAGATGTGTGACGTCAAGGGATCGCTGGGATGTTAATAGTCAGTGGCTGTTTGGGCGTCTTTACAACTCCATCTCGATCCTTTATTGGTATTTTCCATCTCACTTCCGTCTCTAGTAAGAAGTCTTCCTCCACTTCCCTCTGCGTGGTGGGTTTTGGGCTTTTTATGTTTTTCTTATCGGTTTTCTATTGTCAAAGATTCTCAATTTTCCCCATTCCTAACCCCCAGCTACGAGTAGATTGACCTAAGCAGTCGAGTGTGGTAGGACTGGGGAGGGTACAACGACCCGACTCTTTTCTGCAAGGGTCCTAATTAATAAAGGCGGTGGACCATGCCCACCGGACGAACTGCTCGTCAGCCAAGCCAGAAGGTCTGCTGGACCCAGAGGACCTAACAGAACTCCCGCCCGGCGGACCCCTCCAGAAGAGAGCCAAAGCCGGCCCACCCGGCCCCAGCCCGACCAACAAACTCTTACTTAAACCCATCTTACCCATAGAAAATCCCAAAAACGATAAAAAATTAAAATGATTAGACAAAATTCAATTATTCGAGCTGTGCGTTTAAGATTCACAAGAACAAGTGACATGGTATCTATGGGAACAGATTTACACTTTTTAATTGTTGTTTTATTTAACACTTAAATCTGGACCCGTCCTTTGTATGGGTTGCTTGTCTGAATAATGAATTAATTAAAACGAATTCGCACACACCACGCTACAAGAGATAAGTGAATTTCCACATAAAAAAAACTTTAAAAACCAAAATATGCGTTAAAACATAGACTTATTCCAGTTTTTATGGAAATCTGAAAACATTTAATTTGTTAGCTGATCTGATTTTTATGGTTCTATTTACCTGCTATGCTCGGCAAACAATGTTGTGCATTATAAGGTTAGGAGAAGGACCAATCAGGATAGAAAGTAGGCGTGGGTAGACCAAGGATGATAAAACTACACCAACATAAACGGTATCAGGAAACTGACACATACTTTCTCCCATTTAGTCCAACTTTAATAAATAAATTAGTTTTTATTTACTGAATATACAGGATACAAATTATGGTCGAATGTTCAGAAAATCTTCTAAAAAATTTTTTTTCAAAAATATCCACCCAAATCCATTTGCTGAAGGCACTGCAGAATTATTTGTTACACACAGTGGTTTATGAGGGGAAATGCCCGCTCATACCCCCAGGTTAAGGGGCTACATATTTCGAATATCCCCTGTTGGTCAATGCTAACTTACGACCTGCACATCAAGTTTTAACGGAATTGATAGCGAAATAAGAGAGAAATATTAATTGTTGTATCCCCCATAACAATGACATTGGACAACGTTCTGTGATTAACGCAAAATGAAAACTTAAATTTGCTCCGCAACCAGCAGTCATAGACTAATAATTCAAAACACAAAATTATTTAGTTTTTTAACACTTTGTAACATTTATGTATTTTCATGCAAACTAAAAAAAAACTTAATTTTGGATATTTCCTGTAATTTTGGATGAAATCCTGTAATTTCTGAATTCCAAATTTTCCTGAAATGCAATCAATATGACAATTATCTTCAGGTAAATTATGATAAAGCTAGAGAAATGTATCAGTGTCAATCTCTTAATCATCGAGTAAAGTGTACAAATTACTATAATCTGGTTTACGGGACATCACACATTATAAAAACTATTATAACAATTATTTATATCGTAACAATATTGTTGCATGCTTATTTATATATGTTGGAAAGTCTTGTTGGTGATATAATTAGTTTCAGTTGAACCATTTTATAACGATTTTTTTATTTTAAGTTTTAAAACGAATTTTACATACAACTATCACGGTTCCCCAATTCAATTGGGTGTGACTAGCTTGACAGATTTGCATATACTTAAAACTAGAAGTGTAATGCAAGAAAAGATGGAAGTTCAATTAGGATGTAGTGTTGAGGTAAAGAAATTTTGGTGTCATAGCAGTTATTAGTGAATTTCCTTTGGAAAAGTGAACTATTAGCATGACCCGCACGGTGAGACTTAAGCCCGGGACCACCATAGAAGTTCCTAACGTGCCCCCTTGAATACGTTTTGAGGGGTCTCTAAAAACTTTATATATATATATATATATATTAATAAGAAATAAAGGAATAAACCTTGAGTACCCTTTTTTCAAAGGGTACTCAAGGTTTATTCCTTTATTTCTTATTAATATTATACTAGTAGCCCTAATTTGTGAATCAAACATATGTATATATATATATATATATATATATGTGTGTGTGTGTGTTCGCACTCTAGCGGTCGCAATTTTTGTCCCATTTAATTCAAATTTGATAGAGACTTTTTTATAATAAGGTGGACAAGTTCGTTGCGCAAAACAATCGGAAAACTCTAACCCCCTTTTTTGGCGATTTTAAGTTTTAAAATTTTGAGTTTTTGGACCCAAAAAGGGTCAGAAAAGCCCCAACACTTATTGCAAAATAACTTATTGTACGTAAAAATCTAAAGATTTTAAGCCCTCTCTCATCATTCTAGCACAATTACTTACCGAGTTATTAAAGAAAATGTTAATTGTCATAATACAGTACGTTGTCTTATGGGGATTTTACACTGGAAAAGGCTGTTTTTCATATCTTAATATCGTTTTATCACCCTCATACCCCTATATTAATTTGGTACCACGACAATACCTCCTTCTAACTTTATAATGTACAACATTGGCATCCTATTAGTGAGTTTAAATTTAACCAGGAGTATCAAAACAGCCAAAAAACTTGTATTTTCAATTTTCAAAAAAATGAAACCAGTGTTGGTTTAAACCCTTTATTTGATATTTTTAAGGTTTTAATGCGGAAATTCCCTTCCTTCACGTCAGCGTGCTACGTGCGATCTCGTTATAGAATTGACAATAATGTTAGTAGTGGATAGATTTAAAATAATAAATTAGGCATTTTAATTATAGTTTTCATTTTAAATGTGAATAAGGATTCTAGTTCAGTTTAAAATCATCTAAAATTCTCTTTTTTATCAAACCTTTGATAAATGCTTGCAGTTATAAAGCGTGTTGATAATTATTTCAATATGACTTATGACTTTAAATATCTGTTTTCGACCAGTTATTGGTCCTGTAAAGGGCTTAAGATTTCGGTTATGTTTACAAGTGACATAGAGGCTTATTGAAATATGTGTTTTTTTAATTACATTGGTATTGCCTTCACACAATTACTTGTTTTCCTTTATGCTATTTTTTATATCATGACTAAGTCAATATCGTGTAATCTTTTGACGGAATCTTGTACTAATGAGAGGAAAAACAGTGGATTCTACAGCTGGTTTTAACTATAAAAAACTTTTATTTTATAAACACAAGCAACAAAAGGCTGTACTTGAAGCTAAGCACTTCCGATGTTCATCGCTTATCCTCCGATAATCCTGGAATTTACCGCGTCACATCAGCAGGTTTAACTAAAGCGTTGTAGAGTAGCAAAATGAATAAACAACTTTTTTTATTTGAAAATTGGGATTCGTCAAACAAAAAAAAAACATTAAACATTCTGTTTTATTGTTGGCCATTTAGTTTAACGAAGTTAAGTATGAAGAAGTGGCGTTTAAAAGTGTTTAATATTTTAATTTCACGAATTAAAAAAATAAATATGGAGATAACTACGATGCAATTAATATTATTGGTGTGAACCGGAGATTTAATCTATTTATATGAGGGGGGGAAAATAAACATGAGGCAGTATTTCCCAATGTTGGTTTTGTGTTAATTATAGATACGTAAAACTAGTATACATCGTTAGTTTTGAGATCAACTGATTCATCCTAAAGTATTTGTTTTGAAAGAAAAATTAAAAGAACTCTAAAAATGTATGATATTGTGTGCATCTTACGCCATACTAACTGTTTTAGGTATTTATGTAAACACAACCATCTGGTACGTTTGTTTATCACCATTTTAAACGCCCTATAATGTAATATTTCTTTACATGAGACAAAATCTTACCAACCATGAAAAACACGTTAAGTCTTGTTCTCGACAGCGTTGACATTGTTGTACCTTGTTGTAAACCTACGTGGCAAAGATTACCTTATCTTTACCCATACCCTTTTCTTCTGAACACTTGATACAGTTCAAGATTGTTTTTATTTGCAAAGTGTAATAAAACAATTCAAACGTTTCCAGCAATAAACAAACAACTACTTTATCCAATAATTATTAAATACCTATTACTTTAGTAATACCGTATTTAAGTTTTGTTAAATGGATCGTAACGTGGAAAAATTTGCGTAATTGACTGAAATATTTAGTTACATAAACGATTCATTCGTTAAAATAACAACTGTGGCTATTAAAAATACACTAATTTACTTGTCAGTTACCCAGTAAATGTATCGTAAGGTGTTAATTATGATTTCCTTTTACAATCAGCTATGAAAATTTTAAATTTATATGATTATTCTTCAAGCAAAACCAATAGTAAAACAATTTATCTTTCAATGCATGTAAAATAACAGCTGTGTGTTAAAAGGTAGCAAATACATTTATTCAATCTACATTTATGTATATATTATACCTATTTTAAATGGTAATAAATTCATATTGATACTTAGTAATTTTATTTGACAGACTTTTATAAGACATTGATCGTAAACGAACGGCTATCAACGCCTTCCTGTAATTGGAAAGCTGGAAGAGGTGATGAAGAGAGCAATATAACTCGTGATTTTGACGGTATTAACATTGCTGGGTTCAATATCTGTGTTATCCATCAATAACTGATATTTATTTATGTATTTTGAAGCCAATTAAAAACAGTGTGTTTGTGTTTCGCACCATGTATATAATAAAATATACACGTTTACACTAACAAATTAATTATTGAGTTGAAAAAATATGATTAAACTACTCAAACAGTTGTATTTCAACTGGAATGTTATATGAGAGTCCAAATCGGGGAAAAATCGTGTCAGCTCATCGTTTCCCGTACAAAAGAGTACAAGAAAACTTAAGTGGAAATGAAGAACACTTGAGACAATTTAGTACGACATCTTCGCTCCGAGCTAGAGGGCGTGAACGTATAAATATCACAGCCTATATTTACTACTGTACGAGTGTCTCGATTTTGGACGATGATTTTTCTGTCTCCAAACCGATTTTTATAGACTGAAAGACTTTTCCTTTTACATACATGTATATATTATATATATATATATATATATATATATATATATATATATATATATATATATATATAATATATGTAAAAATGTTTTAAATACTCAATTTACATTTTTCAAAAACAACTTTACTATTTGACATCATCTTGAGATATGTTTTAGATAACCGAAGAAATTACAAAACTTAAATCTGTGACGTACATATTAAACAATTTCATCCCAAAAGGCCTAAAACTGCTTTGAATTTGTATGTTGATACAGAAATTTGATACTAGTATTTGTGTGTGTGTTGTTTTTTTACCTTAAACCTCTCTTGATCTGATATTTTCTTTTATTATGCAGGGCAAGACCACCCTCGATATCCTTGTTGAGCCTTTTTGTTGGTAGCGCTGTCATACCTCGTGCATGACAAGGGTCACCTTCGCCTACTCAGCGCTCTTCTCATCATCAGTCATTTTATCTTTACAAAGATTAATTCAATTATTTTTACTAAAGGAGTTTAAATTTTTCGCACACTTGATTAGTAAGACTTACGTAGTAAAATAATTTGAAGGAATTGTATATAACTTTTTCCGTGTCATCTAAATATAATTATAGAGATTTAACAAAGTAGCGTATTATTCAGAATAATTAAATATTTATAATATACTGGAATACAGTTTACATATCAACCAAGGAATAATGAACATTGACAAAAAGAATGGGCTTACTTGTGAAAAACTAAGTTCTATTAAACCTACTAAAGTATTTGTTTTAAGAGGGTTTATATTATACTCTCGCAACTATGTCATGGACTCACAGGAAAACCATCAAGTGCGTTAATAGTGATTTACAATTGTTACTAACTTGACTGATTGCTAAACTGATGAAAACAAAACTTTTATAATGAAACCCTCAGTAATATCGACATCTCTTGTTATAACAAATAGCTACTCAAATTTAAATAGTTTGTTTGCGAGACATATGAAATAAATACCATTAGCAATGGTCTTATATTTATTGTTTCAGGTATGAGTTCATGTCTTGTAAATAAATCGTAAATTTCAAAATGATAAATTTAAGTAACTATTGTTTACTTCGATTGAGTTACAGTTAAGAAAATTGAAAAGTTAACGTTCGAGAAAATAACTCCCAGAGCTGGCACTAAAAATCTTAAAAATAAATTGTCATCCCTCATTCAACAACTTTGACACCATATAACAGACGATTGCTTAATGCTAACTCTCCTGTAAAATAATAAAGTTGTTTCTTTCAGTCTATTACTTTTTGATTATGTAAGGTCTTAAAATGTGGACCTTTTACAATAATTTACCTGTAAAAACGTCTTCTTAAACATGTATTTACAATTTACTTTGGTTCTGATTTAATATACCAGTTTGAATCATGTGAAACACAAATTTCTCCCAACATACATAAACGATTTAAGTTCATTCGTAATTTTTTCACTCTTCATACATTGAACCTTAAAATATATAATTATCACATAATTGCACCAGTGATCGTACGATGTTCATACTACAAGTTAGACGAAAATATGTTGATACAAACTAGTTTGCTTAATTAAATGTAAACTTAAAGGTTGATAAATTAACTGTACTATTCCAGTGTAAGTTAGGAAACTATGTTTTGTTAACAGAGACCATAAACGAACAATGAGCTCGAGTTCAAAAGTAAACTGAAGGCTTCCAACTGTGTCGATTAGATGATACTCGATTATCAATATAAATATAAATGGAATTTGATTGATTTAATCAGTTCTTCATAGTTTGATCAAAAGGGGTGACAAAAGTTACTTATAAATAAAATAGAGTAAAAGTCATGAATGCATTTTTGTGTCAAAAAAATTGAACAGGGAAACATTAAAAATAAATATACCTTTTTCGATATTTTCAAGCTTATTCTAACAGTCATTCGTTATTAACAATTAACAATTAAGTGATTAAAATTGTCCATTTACAGAGTGTCCCTTGAATTCGTTCAAAAAATGTTGCTAAAAGTGTTATGCGTTAAAATAAGTACACATATGTTCTTATAAACTAAGGGACCTAAAATGCCTCGTTTTCCATTTGCCAGAATTTTTGTGTTTTTTTCAGTGATTAAATCGTGTTTTTGGAACCATTTGAGATCTTTCATTGGATCCTGATGATTATTGATATTTGAAGAAAATTTTTAATGATATTTTACATTTCTATCTTTCGAAGTTTCAAAATGGCGGACACGCAAGCTTACCTACTGACCAAACAGTATAGACCTGCTCGCCATCACCAGGACGTAGCTCAACAAATGAAAGAGGCATGTTCTGTAACTAATTAAATTGATATGATTAACTTTAATTAATCGGAGACAAGCGATATATGTTTACAAATAAGATTGAAACACGAAAATTATCAAGCCAGTAAAAATATAAATTTAAATATATTAAAAAAAGCAATTATTTAATTAAAGGTGATTATCCTGGATAGTTTGAACTATGGACTAAGGGCGTTAAATTACGTTTCATAATAAAAGGTATAAAAAAGCCCCAGTGAAGCTATCTTTGTCTTTAGATATTTCTTACCCTGATATTATCAATACAGTTAAATAAATTAAGGGAAGGTTGACCTTATCAGGTTTTTTTAAAACTACAGCAATACAAGTTACAGCATACTAACTGGTCAAGAGCAAAGTTAGCTAGATTATAGGAAGTTACAGTGGCTTCTGGACCAGCACTTTGAATAAAGGAAGTTGATTACACCCATGATATCGAATTTAAGGTTAGTTTCACAAGGGAAAAGGTTCACATAAATACAATTTTCAAAAGATTTGTTTAAATATAAACATAAGTATCATATGGTTAAAAAGTAGTGTTTACTAAGTAGAGACTTTCAAATACTAGTTTTCTGGGAGAACATCAAAATATAGTTTTCGTCATACTGCTTCAAAAACATCTGTTTTTGACAGATGCGTTGAGATTCAAAAGTTCTTCTTTTTAGTCTTTGGATAATAACATATGTTTTGATGATCATTATCGTACTAGGACTAAAAAGATCATTGTTGATGATACTTTTGATTCGAGGTCGTCATAAATCGATTAAAATTCATTCGATTATAAATAATCGAAACATTCATTGTTATTATCGAAAAATTCATTGTTGTATTGTTATTTGAAGAACAACCGATTGATTCGAACCACAATGATTGGTTTGAATGATCGACTCAACAACCGATAGATATGAATGAACCGAAGTTATGCATGTGCAACAGCTGATTGTTTCAAGAGACAAGCTGAAAGAAACATTTGAGGTTATGAAGACACAGTACGTAAATTTTACTTTTGTTTTTGTTTAAACCTTAAGTTTTTTGGCAGTATTACGAAAAATATAGTTCGTCACTCGGATCAAAAGTGTCTTTTTAATACTCGCTCATTTCCCAGCCTCGGCTTCGCCTCGGCAGTTAAACTGGAGCTCGTATTAAAAAGATCCACTTTTGATCCTAGTGACGAAATATACTATTGTGTTACATTATGTGTTAAATCTATTGAAACTAGGGGCTTGTAGGGGCAAAAGCCCCTAAAAAACCAAAATACATAAATTTTTTATCAACCTTCATTGGTCATTTATAAATAAGCACTGATTTTCTAGCATTATAATATAATATTATTATACTGTCTTATGTTTTTAACCAAAATACATAAATTTTTTATCAACCTTCATTGGTCATTTATAAATAAGCACTGATTTTCTAGCATTATAATATAATATTATTATGCTGTCTTATGTTTTTAATAAAATGTCCATTCCTAAACAACTGTTGTAGTTCATTGTTATTTTCAGGCTGTGGTAGATGTATGAGACCGTTATGGCAGCAAGAGTTGTAGTGACCATTTGTAGACTCTTCAACAAAGTGCAACGCACCACAATGCATACATTGATCATTCATCAGGCCCAGATTGTGTGTTGGTATCTCGTTTATAAGTGGTAATCTAAAAATAGGAGTATCTTCGACGTCATGATGTGGTTGTTCATTCCTTTCCTCATTATAAATTTCTCGCCTACGCTGTCGTCTGTCATGCTGATTTCGAAAGCCAACACCTCGGCGACGCGGCCTTCCTCCGTTGTTCATTACTATTAAGGTAGAAAAGAAGAAATACGATAAGATATAACTATAGATCACCATAACTAAAAATTATACATTGCTGTAGTTTAAAAGTAAACAAACTGAATAAGTACAGCTGGTATCAATATCAAAGGCTAATTTAACTCTGTGGCACAGCTGTTTTAATTTCAAAAGATGTAAACAAATTAAACCCCATGTTGTTTTAATGGGAAAAGTTTTATTCTGTTGCGAATTTATGGTAAAAAAATAAGAAAAATGAATAGTTTTCCCTCAAAATTCACGTCAAGACCTTTAAAATGATACCCCTCCCATCCTTCTACGGCCATCCAGTCACTCACAATTTCTTTACAAAAATTTGACTTACGGAATTATATATAGAGATGCCATATGATAACTAGATATTTGTAAAACTAATCGTCGGATAAATTAAATCCTCTCTCCGTTAGTAAACTCTGAGTATTGAGAGGCGGTAGGGTATTCGATACGCTATGAATTTTCTAAATGTTTGCACATAGAAAATATAAGAAAACATTTGTATACGCCTGTGATAGATTTTCCCATGTTATTAACCAAATATTTAAATTTTCATTTTTAAAATTGGAGCCCCTAAATAAATACTGCTAAAATAAATATTTTTTCCGCGATCTTTTCTTAAGGCGATTGCCTATAAGATATTGTTAACATGTATTCTCAAGAACCTTGACTAAATTAGTTCACCCTAGGAATTTGATTTACATTTTTGTTTTATCTTCGAGTTAGAAATATTACATCTAAGCTACTAGGGCCGCTATATTCTTGTTTATTAAAGAAATCAAAATAAACAATAATTTTTCCGATACAACAAGTAAAAACATACTGACAGGTTGACAGGGAATTCAGTTTATGCTGCAAGTAATGTGTAACATTATAAACAGAAAAATACACAAGTTTTCCTGAGAGTAATGCATTAAGGTATACATTAAAATACATATTATTTTTAAGAAGATAGTTGTTATATTTATACAAAATCTGCGACCTGAGTTTCATATCGATATTGGGGAAACGTTATTGTAGACCTCCCACGGGGCTTTCTGTTACTGAAACCTTGGGAAACATTTGTTTTCTAACATTTAATTGTCCAGTTTGCCAGTCTTGCAGTTCAGCATATGTGGAACTCAGTTAATAGCTAAGACAATGTTAACAAGTTCAAGTAAATATAATAAATGAAAACAAGAAATATATGTTTTTATGTCTCTTAGTGATTCCTCATCGTAGAAAATAGCATTTTATTGGATAACGAGATAAAATCCTTGGTTCCTGTACGTGTGGTTTTAGCCCAGATTACGCTTCTCACCACATTACAGGGAATGAGAACCATTTCCACAATGGTGATACCAACTAATAGCTCTGACTTGGTGGTACTCTGTACACAGATGGGTGGCTGCTGTGATCAGTGGTGTGTGGTCCACAGACTTCATTAAGCTTATTAAAAACCTATTCTAAACAATTATTGTTGTTTGTTGTTATTTTAGCGAATTTCCTCTATAGGGAAGAAGCTATTACCGTAGGTCTCATGGTAAGACTTAAGCCCGAGACCATGATAACTTTTCATTTTGAGGTCCCCAGATGCCAAAAACACCATTCGTTTAAATTTTTATATATGTATATATATATATATATATATATATACATATATTTATATATATATATATGTGTCCGTAAGCACAATAACTCTCGTAAAAAAGGTCCGATCTTAATGAAATTTGGTACAAATGTGTAAAGTAGCATTTATTTGAACGAGTTCGAAAACCAGATGAATCGCACTATCCGAAGAGGGTTTTTTGGGGGGTTTTGTACCCCAAAAATGTGTTTTTTTGGGGTTTTCACATGTAATTTAATTTAAATCAAATTTTAATTTACACCATTAAATTCAGCTTAAAAAAAACAAACAATTTGGTATTTTGACCATTGCTCTACGTCAATTGGTTACCGAGATATTGAAAGTGCTAAACACAGTACGTTGTCTAATGTTATTCTTATGGAGAAAAAGAAAAATTGTATATCTCGCTTATTTATTAACATAAACTGGCAAAATTTGGTATATGGCTTGATCTGGTTGTGGTTTATTGTTGTTTGCACAAAAAAACAATTTTTCGCCTATGGTTCCTGTAGCAGCAAACCTAGGTACTTGGTCCCCATGTTATTCTTATGGAAAATACTTAAAATGTTATATATCAGTTATTTATGAATGTATATGGATGAAACTTGGTATGTGACTTTACTTAGATGAGTTCTAATGATATTTGCATAAATACCCATTATTTTGTGTTCCTTGTTGCAGCAAACCTGCGTACTCATCCCCAATGTTATTCTTATGGAGAATAATTAATATTTTTAATATCGCTTGTTTGTGAATATATTTCTTATGAATCCCGTTAAGTGTTAATGTGTTATGTTATATATCCATTGGAAATTCGCTGAGTATGCAGGTTTGCTGCGACGGGGGTATTTTATGTTTTTTCTGTCATAATAAATCCGTAATTTAACAATTACAAATGCCAAAACAAAAATTATGTTCTTAACTATTATAAAAAGCAATTTACCTTGAAGCGACGGAAGTAAGCTCAGTTGAGTTTTCAGGAGGACTGCATTCTCTGCATTGGGTGGAAAGGAAATAGATTGATCTTAAAGCATTTTATAGCCAATATATTAACAGTAATAGTTGTATACATTATAAATAATTATTTAATGTGGTGTTAGACGCTTGCCGGCTTTGATTCGAATTTATTTGTTTTGTGAGTTCAGGATATGAATTGTGGAAAGTTAGCCTTAGACCGACATTTCCATTGTGCCATGACTGTTAATAATTTCAGATCAATGACCAATGGTGATAGAGTGGGTAATGTGTACCATAGAATCTAATAATTATAGCTTTAAATATACGCTACATATAATTTTCACCATTTTCATGGTGTTCAAAACCTATCTTTGTTGATATACGCCAATATAACATATTTAACATTTTGGAATAGATCAATCCAAACTCTCGTCTTGATACCATCGACCGATTCTTGTAATATTTTGCTGAGTAGCGAAGTGGTTAGCGTGCTCGCTTCGTAATCTGAAGTTCACCAGATCGATTGTGAGAAATTTTGATAAACCTTCAAAAATGTATCCAGCTACCATTGGTCATTGGTTAGCTGTATTGGGCTATTATTTAATGACCCTGACTAAAGAATTAGAATGTCTTAGTTAGTAACTACTCTACAAAAGGTATCCCATCCATTCTACAGTGACAGAAGAGCTGGTCTGTGTTCCGGCAACTGAGTTCTGGAGTGACGTTGTAGGCTTCTGAGTTATATCTAGTGGGAACATAATAAATACTAGTTTTTGGGTAATATAAATTTAGGATTTGCCTTCTATTTATGTTTGTAAGCTATAAATTGAATTTTCATGTACACGCCACTGAAACGTAAGTAGTTTACGGTGTCGATTCGTTCTGTTCATATGTTGTGAATATAAAATGCGATACAATTGTTCTCATTCTATCTTGAGAAAATAAGCAACTCTCTAACCTATTAAGAATAAATGTACAACTTGTTTCTCCATAGAAAAGTCTGTATCGTAAATACCAATAGGTACCATTTGAGCGAAATCAAATAATAAACACCTCTTATTTTAAAGGAAGTTTCAGTCAAATCAATCTTCATTCTGGGTATGAAATTAATTATTCTTTTTATATTGTTAGGATTATTTTTATAAAATATTTTACATCCTTACAGTTGAACTAACAATGATTGCTTGATTGAAAAAGTCTTATACACTCTGCACTTGCCCTGTTGCCTTATGAGTCTTGATAACAACTTTCACTCTCAAAAATTAAATATAATTTTAAAAACTAAGTAAAGTTTGAAAATGTCTTTATCATTTTCCATTCTTGGTTAAAAAAGTGCTTAGTTTACTTAACTTACTAGCTTAACTTACTTTATTTTGCAAAATATTAGGTGACACCTACAAACAACATTTCAATGAATGAACATGATAAGGAAACACTTTGTGTTTGCAACAAGAATAGCGCAAATGAGTTTTGAGAAAGCTTGATTTGAAAAGAAGCTTCAGGCGGGGTGAACACCTCCGTTGCGTTACCACAATTTGAGCTAACGATTCTGACATTGACCAAGAAAAATAGTAGATTGTAGATTTATTCAGTAATATTTTTTGTCCCATCATTAAACACTTTTTGGCACGCTTTAGTTTTTACTTGTTACGATTTTTAGATCAATAAAAATAGGGGATACTTTGTTTTCAAGTTATAATTTTTAATTTGTAAAAAATACATTGGTGATTCGAAATAATTATTTCAACATATATTGATTTTTTATTCTTCTATTTGAGCAGTGTATTCATATCGAAATAATCGAATGAACTGTTTATCATATTTGCGTTATATGTATTGTGTTATACCTAATATATAGTTATAAGTATGAGTTGATCTATTGTCGTTTTTTACCTATCCACGAGCCATTTAAGGACGGCGGATGGAAACATCAAGTAACAGTAAGTAAGTAAGTAAGGATCGTATTGGTAGAACCATTTTGATTGGGTTTGAATATTTCATATATTTGTTATTCTGTTTTAAAATTTAATACTAACGAATCAGCCACTTCCTCTTCATGACTGTATGAAAGATGCACAATTTGTATAAAAAAAGTTTAAGGGTGGATGGGATTAATATATTTAGAAACGGTAATCCTTCCAAGAAAGTCAACTATTGAACCTTTTTACCATAATTTAATAATGACATGTCAACTTTTTACCATAGCTAATGTAATAAAAAAACGTTATATTATTGCTAAATTTAGTTCACGTAATAACACTGAGGTTAATGGTTTCCAGACTTTTTTCCCATAGGCTTATTTTTTGGTAGATAAAAGCTTAACTGTGTACATAGTTACACTAGATAAATATTAAAAATTGTTCGTTTTGAACAACTGCCATATTTTAAAAAGATATAATATTTTAAATTAAAAACAATTACAATCAAATTATTATTTCAATAAACGGAAATCTAATTTTCCATCAAAAGTTATTGTATTAAATTCTGTTTTAGCATCTTACCATTAGAACATCAAGGAACATCATCTGTTGTAATACAAACATCTTCGTGGAAACTATGTAGTTAAAGTCCCAAGTCCAATACACATCGCTCTGGGCCATTGTAACGTTTGGATTTCCGGTAAAACGCATACAACTCTCTTGAATTTAGAACTAAATCTTAAATCTATTTTTAAAACATAAAAACCTTAAACTGGCTTACATACTATAGCCAACAAGGTTATATATGCTCACATATCCAGAGGTCTCGTCTCGCGCCAAAGTTACATACTATAGCCAACAAGGTTATATATGCTCACATATCCAGAGGTCTCGTCTCGCGCCAAAGTTACATACTATAGCCAACAAGGTTATATATGCTCACATATCCAGAGGTCTCGTCTCGCGCCAAAAAGTTCAATCTACTTGGTCGCCTATTTAAACTCTGCTCCCTTGCCAACCAACTTGGTAACCAATCAAATCTTCTCTTCACGAGCTACGAAACAGTCCTGATTGGTTACCTCAAGGAAAATGCGGTTAGCATGTAGGCTTCACCTTTACACCCCAGATTAGACCTCTAGATATATTAAACCTCGTTGGCTATAGCTAAACAAGAATTAATAAATTAAAAGTATTATTTGTGTTTGTCAGCTAATAAAACTTCGTGTTGGATACATTTCAAATTAGATTGGGATAAAACTGCTGAAACTTAAGAGTACTTTTGTTTAGACGTTAACCTGCAGTTAAAATTAATTTTTCGTCATACTGCTTAGAAAACGGCTGTTTTCAATACATACGTTGTGGGGCGAAAGTAGTTCTTTTCAGTCCTAGGACGGAAAAGAATCATCTGGTGTCGAGGTTATCAGCTGTTCCGTTTCTGTCTTTTATAAATATCAATGTAGTGAATCTGCAAACTTGTGTACGTCGATTGTAAGTAATGGATTGTATCGAGAGTTGTAATCAATTATTTTATCGATTGTAATTCATTGTTGCATAAGTATATTTGATGCCTTTCAGTCCGTCAAGATGAGTGACACTGGAAGTAAATATATATTACAATTTAATTTTGCCTCAGGGAGAAGATAAGCTAAGCGATAACGCTGTTCGCGGCGAGTCTGATTCCTAATATAGCTCGAAACGGTTGACTAAAGTATTCCTTCTTGCAATCGATAGTCTACAGCATTCGATATACCTAACGTTATAGTTAGTCTAACCTAACCCTAACACAAACGTAACAGACAATATTTGAATACATCTGTAGTACAGTAACAGCAACAGCTGTTTGTTTTAAATAGCAAGAACAAGATGGAAGTCATTTTGGGAGCAAGTTTTTAAAGGTAAACGAGTTGTAAAATATTAGTTTGAGAGAGTTTTTTTATTAGGTTTGAGAAAGCAGTTAGCTTAATATATTGTGCAGTAATACGAAACATATAGTTCATTACATGGGGCAAAAGTGGCTTTTCGATCCTCGCTCATTTGTTAAACTTGAGCTCGTGTCGAAAAGCGTCACTTTCGGCCGTAGTGATGAAATATAATAATTCAGAAGTTATAAGCCTGATTCTTGAAATGCCAATATATATTATTTTCAAATTAACTTTCTAATTGGGATCTAAAGACGATCTATATTTACAACGAAAGTATAACCTTTATGTGTTTTTGTAAAGATAGAAAATTCACTTTCACCGACTCTGTCAGTGAGTCATCATGAACTTTGTGCTGTTATATTGCAAAGTGTGAAATTTAGTAACATTTATTAAAGGCGTCAAAAATAAAATAAAACTGTAATAAGCCTTCAAAAGCATTTTCGAATAAACAGTATCAGGAAACTGACACATAATTTACCCCTTCTAACACTCTATCGATCCTGTCTCTATATTTACTGTGTATAGAATATAACGTTTGTCATCATGTATATCATAATATAACTTTTATAAATAAAAATTAATCAACCTGTAGTAATCGGTTACCATATTGCATAATACTTTGGTTTTCTAGAGGGGGATTTCCCCTCCTAATACCCCAGGGTTACGTGGCAACATATTCCAAATATTCTCAACTGGTCAGTGTGAGCTTACTTAAATTCCGAGTCTGAAATAAATATATCTATAAATAAGAGAGAAATGATAATCTATTTTCTGCTTAAAGAACATTGGCCTGTGTTTACTGCTAATTGAAAGTTCTAATTTATACACGCCATTATTCATAAATAATAAATTTATATTCTAATTCAGTTTTAGCTCTTTTGATCAAGAATTTTATTTAATGATAATAACTATGGGCAAACCAAAAATTAACTGAATTTCAAAATATGTTAAAACCTATATTCAGACCCAACAATTTAAATTAAAAAATTAAAATTAAACGAGATCACACGCAGCACGCTGATATGAGGGAAGTGAATTTCCGCATACAAATCTTTAATAAGGTCCTAAAAAGTTTCAAAACAACACTGGTAAAATTTTTTTGAAAAAATTGAAACATTTTATTTGTTAGCTGTTCTGGTGTTCCTGGTTATATTTAAATTCACTATTAGGATGGCAATATTACACATTAGTAGTGGGGGTTTGCGGGTGCTGGCTCACTTGATTTATGGCTTCCGGTCACGTGACCGGAAGCGCTGAGTGATAAAATACGTTATCTGAGGCTGAGCCAGTGACGTAGGCGGTTTTGTGACGAAATGAGTTAAAGTTCAAAGTTCAAGGTTACGGGGAGGTAATTTTAAAAAAGTACTACCTCGCACGCGTAAAATCCGATTGTGATTCGATAGTTTTAATTCGATAAAATATCGAATGAAAATTATCGAATGAAGCAATCGAATGATACGAGTGCGAGGTAGAACAATTACAAATATTACTTTATTTTATTTACAATAATTCATATTACAAATATTACTTTATTTACAATAATTCATGTTTACAATAGTTCCCCGTTGTTGGTTGTCATCGATGTTGTTGATCCGGACGAGTTGCGGCCATCACTTTGTTTTCTGAAGAAAGACGGTAGATACTTCGATCCCTGCGCAGAGTCCATGTTGTGTTTTTGACACCTATCTGTTCTGTTAGGTGTTTGCATTTCATTGCTGTCAGGAGGAAATAATACGTGACGGCAATGAAATAGAAACATCTATCAGACCTTGAGTGAAATGATATTGTTATTTTGTGAAGAGCGTCTCGGAGAGCTCGATGTTCACCGGTCGAGAGCCGGAGGTGTACTGACTATTCGCTAGCTAGCGTTCTGGTATCAAACAAAATGGTGGGGGTAAAAGTGTAGTAGAACGAAGCAGATGGTTGGTGGCAGGTGGCAGGCGGCAGGTGCCAAGTGTGCGGCAGATGGTAGTCCCCCCCCCCCCCCCACTACACCAGTCCCCCACTACACCAGTCTCCCCACCGAGTTTTACATCGCACAATAACTAGTTTACATGTGTTAGTTAGGGTTTAGCTCTTAGACTGTCAAGACCTTAGCTCCGTAACTAAAAACTTCAATAATGTTTGCGCTTCAACGCTGTATAAGTATAACAGCTACTATGATCTAAACCGGTGCATGTATTCATATGGTTCTTTTTGCGAAGCAAACAACTAGCTAAAAGTGTTTCAACCTCGATTATTCTTCGACGAAACCGCTCATTGTCCACTAAAAGTGTAGACCTTCTGTCTTCATTGTCAGGGAAGTAGAAAGTAGTGTCAAGGGGACTACTGAAGGTCACCTTCCTCATGTTCCTGTAAAACTGCGACATTTTTCAGACTCTCTAGGTAGATGTTCATCCGTCAAGAGCTGGAAGAATAATGATGGAGCGTTATCATGTATGATAGGCACCTAACCCCCACCACAACGTTACCTTGTCCTTCAAACCATCGTTTTTACGCTACAGATGCTATACTGTTGGTTAGATTTAAATTTAAATTGCACCTTCTTGTTTGTCTTGGCAAGCCGCGTAATTGAAGTATCCACATGTTATACTTTGAACCAAAAACAAAGAAGTTATTTAGGTTTGTCCTTGAAAATAGGTGTTTTTTCGCTGTTGCTGCTATACCCGTTGTCGGATCTGAATTCTGTTTGCACCAACTTGTTCGTCTGATCAATCCGCGTAATTTGAGTACCCACTTAATATACTTTAAACCGTAAATAAAGAAGTTATTTAGGTTTATCCTTGAAAATAGTAGTTTTTTCGCTGTTGCTTCTATACCCTTTGTCGGATCTGAATTCTGTTTGCACCAACTTGTTCGTCCGATCAATCCGCGTAATTTGAGTACCCACATGACATACTTTGCACAAACTTTATACCCCCCCCCCCCTTGGATCATGGTCATGGTCAAGGTCAAGGACCTTGGGACTTCGAAATTTTTACAAAGTGGGCTGCACACAAACATAAGACTAACAGTCTCCTGCCTATATACAGACCAAGTCCCTAACTTGAAATGCTTAGGGTGGTCCTGAAAAGGACCGTTTTTGATGCCATGAAGAGGAGTCCTGAAGGAGTTGCGGTTAGTCGAGGTGGAGGAAATGGACAAGGGCTGTGACAATTTATTTAATTAACCAATGCGCCTTGCCCTCTTGTCTGACGAAAAACAGTTCCTTTTTGGATGGGATTCTAGGCGGTTGCGGCAGGGAATGAGGCAGTTGGACCTTGAAGTGAAAATCTTCATGTTGTAAAATATAGCTGTTTCCGCTGAGCCTTGCCACAAACTTGTATTTGATATTTGTTTTTAGTTTTCTAAATTTAAGTGATTTGAAGTTTAGAGGAGTGACTAATTCTTCTTCCTTCAACACCCTCGTCCGCTCCATCACCTCATCCACGGTGAGAGGTGGAGTTGAAGGTCGAGGCTGACTTGTAGTCGAAGTCGAAGGTCGATGCTCAGATGACGGATGTTGGTTGAAGTAGAGCGGATGGTTCTTAAAATTTCTTCTTATTGTGGCCTTGAAAGAAGTTGGTCTCTTAAAACCACTTCTTCTCTCAACCGTCTCCTTCAGGGATTCCTTCAGACGTCGCAGTTTCTCAAGGTTCACAGGGGAAGTCATCGTAGCGCTGCTGATCGGCACGTAGTTTTAGTTCGAGAGACAAAGCTGGAATGAGTCCTAATGTCTTGACTTTTGAAGGGTCAGACGGTTTATCTCGTTGATTAGGTTTTTGGCGGCTTGCCAAGTGTAACCTTGACACTTCCATATACGGGTAGAAAGCTAAGAACCGGTTCCCCTTCCCTTCATGTCCCCCCCCCCCCATTTGGGTCATGTCCCCCCCCCCCCATTTGGGTCATGTCCCCCCCCCCAATTTGGGTCATGCCCCCCCCCATTTGGGTCATGTCCCCCCCCCCCATTTGGGTCATCCCCCCCCCCCTGACGTCACGGGGCGGAGTCACCTCCCACCACTGACCGCCGCCTTTATAAGCGGGAGCAGTCCGCAGTCTCTTCGCAGTAGGCTGCCGCCCGTTCGTGATCTACGTCCGTCCGGGTTGCATTCTGCTGCAGCGTAGGTCTTTTAAGTGTGCGTTGGGCCCGACGCGCAATTAAGAGATCCGCGCCTTTGCATGTGCATGGTAGTTTGTTAAGCATGGTAGTTTGTTTGTTAGATTATTGCTTGTAGATTGCTGCTAATTAATGTAGTTAGTTTAATGAATGTTGGTGTTGGTTTTAAGTGTTTTATTTAATGATGAAATATGTACCTTTCTTACAGATCCTTATCCCTGGGTAAAGTCTTTATATCCGTGGGGTTTGTTATCAAAGTAATTTAAATGCCGGTCTTTGTAAATATTTAATGATGAAATATGTACCTTTCTTACAGATCCTTATCCTTGGGTAAAGTCTTTATATCCGTGGGGTTTGTTATCAAAGTAATTTAAATGCCGGTCTTTGTAAATATTTAATGATGAAATATGTACCTTTCTTACAGATCCTTATCCTTGGGTAAAGTCTTTATATCCGTGGGGTTTGTTATCAAAGTAATTTAAATGCCGGTCTTTGTAAACTACCTTGGTCAAAACATTGGTTCGCAGTAGCCTGACGCCCGTTCGTTGATCTACGTCCGTCCGGGTTTCAGTGTTGCTGTTGTGACCTTGTTAAACTGACCGCAGTATCCTGACGCCCGTTCGTGATCTACGTCCGTCCGGGTTTCAGTGATACTGATTGTTCTTTGTAAAATTAACGTTAACTCTAACTGACCAGTTTGTTTCAAAGTAATGTAATTTGTTTCTCATCCCTTTCCTAACCCCCTGACAATAAGTTTCGGCCCTGAAAACCGGACTTGTCAATACGGCCATGTAAACCGGTTGACATTACCTTTCTTAGCCTGAGAAACTGTTGTGATTTTCCTTTTTTTTTTTTTGGGGTTTTTTTTCTTTATTTTTTGTTATTAAAATCATTGCTTGTAATTCCCTGTCCCCTAATACAGAGCGGGGAATAGAGCACCAATTTGTGCTCTACCGGACTTGTCAATACGGCTATGTAAACCGGTTGACATTACCTTTCTTAGCCTGAGAAACTGTTGTGATTTTCCTTTTTTTTTGGGGGGTTTTTTTTTCTTTATTTTTTGTTATTAAAATCATTGCTTGTAATTCCCTGTCCCCTAATACAGAGCGGGGAATAGAGCACCAATTTGTGCTCTATTCCCCGCTTTGGCAACAAGTTCAGATGACCTTGACCCACTGACAGGACTTATAAAACCTCTGTCTGGTTACATATAGGAAAATTAATATTTTAAACCATAGCCTATCCCCCTTCCCCTTTCCCCTTTCCCCTTCCACTTATATTGGGTATAAAAGAGGCTTCCCATTACTGGTAAGATCATTCTGCTGCTTGTGCTTGCTCAACTCAGAACTATGGAGTCACACCCGATATCACTACCGACTTCTGCATCACCCTCTACTTCTACATCACCCTCGACTTCTGCATCACCCTCGACTTCTGCATCACCCTCGACTTCTGCATCACCCTTGACTTCGGCTGCTGGTTCAATTCTTCGTCAGGCTCTTTTAATGTCTCTTATCATCCCTGAGAAGACAACTTCACCACCCATTATGGATCGACCAACTTCTCCTTCACCATCATCCTCGAGATCAAGGTTTTCGTCGAGCTCCTCCTCCTCATCATCTACCTCGAGATCAAGGTCTTCTTCGAGCTCCTCATCATCCACCTCAAGATCAAGCTCCACCTCGAGATCAAGCTCTAAAATATCTACAAAACCCCCAATTGAAATTTCACCTTCCACTAGTTCAACCAGACCTTCAGTAATTTGCACAAATATTCAATCTCCTTCAGAGAAATTTAATCAATTAAAGTCATTGCATAGAAGGTGCATACGTCCTGCACAACTATGTAATTATATCTTCAAAAAAGGTGCAAAGAAAGGCGAACGCTGTGCAAAACAGTGTACTTTAAATGAAGAACTGTGCAATCTTCATTTAAAAAATACCGCTTCTCCTTCTTCACCACATCCAACAGTGAAACCGGCTAAGACTCGGATTAATAGGCTAGCTAAAAACAAACAATACGTCTTTGTAAAAATAATGGGATTCCTGAAGGTCATGTTAAAATGTGAAGACCGCCTTTACATTTTAAGATTACCTAAAGGCATGCGTCATCCCAAAAACCCTACAAAAAAGCACTATCTAATCCGAGCCGATTCAGGAACCACTGTGTGGAATAAATTGTAAAAAAAAAAAAAAAAAAAAAACATTCTTTCCAAATTAAATAAAGTTTTTCCAAATTAAAAAAAAAAAAAAGTGTGGACAACCTATTTACAAATTGTAGCATATGCTGCAAAGTGTAAATAGGTTGTCCACACTTTTTTTTACAATGTTACAACGACCTTGACCTAGATAACGGACTTAGATATTTTACACTAAGACAAAGATAAACGTAAAAGGAAAAAGGAGAAATATTATACTAAAGATATTATTCAACAGTGAAGAAGGGAGGGGGTAAGCGGGTATTTAAGCAAGCGATTCGGAATATAATTATTAGTTGTATCATCATGAGCGTCAACAGCAACACATGGGGAAAGGAAATTAGCGAAGAGGAGTTGTACGCGATTGCTGAGGCTGCTGAAATTACCGAGGTTTCTAAGATTGATAAGGTTGCGGAGAATGATGCCCAGTCACAACCGCAACAAACTACATCATCGATGCGGTCTACAACGCAGCAACCAAGACCCTATCATGTTATCCTGGAGGAGTATAATGAGGCAATGAGGTACGCCTTTACAAAGTGGTGTGGACAACCGCGTTCTCCTGAACAATGGGAGGAGCACGATGCAGACTTTCGCCTGGTTGCAGACTTAGAACTTGAGCTTCAAAGAGCAAAGGCTGCTCAATAGTGTGAAGATTTATTGTTTACTTTAAGAAATACAGAGCGGGGAATAGATCAGTTTGAGGTCCAAGTGAGAACCACTTACTGCTCTATTCCCCGTTTTGGCAATTTGTTCAGATGACCTTGGGACTTAGAAAATTTTGTTTGGTAAAAAAAAAAAAAAAAAAATATTGAAATATATATTTCTTACAAAAACATCCCCTCCCTAAAACTTGCACTCCCACCACTTCCATTGGGTATAAAAGAGACACCTTATCGATGGTAAAATTAGTCTGCTGCTTGTATTCGCCCACCTCAGACACCATGGAGCACATCAGAAAACCAACTTCTGACGCCTCTTCTTGTACTGTTTCATCTTCTGCTGCCCCATCGATACTTGTCCAGGCTATGATTCTATCCAACATTTTTCCAGAGACTAGTAATACTTCGCCAAACTTAAACTCGAGATCTCTCAAAACCGAGAGAAACAATGCTAGTTCTCGAAAAATGAGAACAAGGATCGCTGATTGTTATAAAGTATTAAGACGCATATTACCATCTTCCAATCCGTATGATTCTAAATTAACCACTATACAAAAGTCAATAAAATACATTTCAAACCTTCAGTCGCAGCTTCAAGAACCGTCCTTAATTCACAAAGAAGATTTACACAACCCTCCACCTTTTGAAGCTGTTTTTCTTAAAGAGGATGAGTTAGCGGACCAACATTTCTTCGCTGAAGAACCTTCAGCTTACAAACAAATCTTCCTCATGGATGAAGATCAGGACGAGTAACTATCTTAAAAAAACTAAAGTCCTTTGAAATACAAAGCGGGGAATAGATCAGTTTGAGGTCAAAGTGAGAACCTCTTATTGCTCTATTCCCCGTTTTGGCAACTGGTGTAAATGACCTTGGGACTTAGAAAATATTCGTTTGATAAAAAATAATGAAAGATCTTCTTATTTCTCACAACAACAATATCTTTTCCTAACCCCCACCACTACCTAAACTAAGTATAAAGGAGGTTCTCCATCGCTGGTAAAAATTAGTACTCTGCTGAAAATGAATGCATCCACTACTTCTATCTCTGCAGCAACTATAATAGTTAGCAGACGGGTCGAAAACATTGATCAGTTGCTTGCTGTAAGGAGATTACTGCTACGGTATCTTGATATAGAGGTTAGTTGTCAATTGTGCATGTGGAGACCAACAGGTGAAGTTTATAGTAGTGAAAATGAAGCATTTGAAATAAACTACAGTAGAAAGTTATATAAAATCTTTGGTAATATGGTAAGGTTAGTCAATAATGGATGGAACATTAATATAACATTTTATATTGTTCCAAACCTGTAATTAAAGCAAAAAACAAAAAAAACGATGGGTATATAAGCCCGATGTTACAGAGACAATTATCACTTTGGTTCTGAATTGCGTCAAGAGAGCACCTACCATGGTATACCTCCACTATATTGACTCTACTGCTAAAGCGGATACTTTTATCCAGCGTGTTTACCAACTGTTAACGGAGTACCATCATGTTCAGGTCAAAGGATTGGGTATTCGTGGAACAGAAGAAGTAAAAATAGATGTAAAACCAATCCCTTTGAAGAAAAAAATTGACCAATTATTACAAGAAGGCTACACACTGTGCCTTTATTACACAACCTCATAAACTAAATAAAACGCCAAAGGGGGGGGGGAATACAGAACGGGGAATAGATCAGTTTGAGGTTTGAATAAGAATCTCTTACTGCTCTATTCCCCGTTCTGGTAATAGGATAAGGTGACCTTGACCCACTTACAGGACTTAATCATTTGTGTTACAATAATACCTCTTCCCTATCACTTTTCCCTACCACTTGCACTTTCAACACTTACCCCCACCACCACCGAAATCAGGTATAAAAGGTGGTTTCGTATTAGTAGTAAATCAGTCTGCTACTTGGAATCATGTCGCCCAGAGATAACATTTTCCCTTCTAAGAAGACTATACTAGAATTGATTAAAAATATTCCATTAAATTTAAACGAAGATGAAGACGAAGACGATTCAGAGATGGAAGGTGAACTATTTAGTGAAGGTGAACTATTTAGTGATCTTGAACTACTGAGTGAGTTTGCTAGCAGTGAACCATATCTTGGAGAGATGGAGCTGTTGACTGACGACGACGATGTCGATAATAATGAACCGGAATTTTATCATCAGTTGCTTTGCTTGGAGGAAATGGACCTTGTTGATAGTGAAACCCCTCCAAGCAGTATTAATATCGATGATGTAGTTCTAGATCCAGTCACAGGGAACTTTTGTGTTCGTCGTCGCTTATTTAGTGATACGAGCTCATCATCATCATTATCATCGGAAGAATCTGAATAAGTTTTTGTTGTCTTCAAATAGTTTACTTTAAATACAAAGCGGGGAATAGATCAGTTTGTGGTTATAGTGAGAATCACTTACTGCTCTATTCCCCGTTTTGATAATATCGTTGTATAACCTTGACCCATTTACATGATTAAAAAAGTGGGGTAACTTATACATTTAATGGTGGGGGAACGTCTATTTAAAGACGATGCAACAGTGTATATTTATCATATAGGCATGATGAACCCACCAGGAAACTCCGTTTGCTACAGCTTTCCCCTCATCGATATCGATGATGTGATAAAACTTACATCAATAACAAAACGGTTTGAACTCGAAAGGCGACTCACAAAAGTCGACGTAATTCCACAAGATCTTCGTTCGGCAATGTTGACTATTGAATATGTTAAAGATGAATCTACAACTGAAGATCCCTATTGTTTTATGAAATTTTTAGTTGATCAAGATGCAATGTGTACAATCCAACTTCACATCCGAGTTTAAAATTTATCAAATGTTTTTGTTGGAGAAAATTGTCTTAGTTAAATACAGAGCGGGGAATAGATCAGTTTATGGTTTAAAATGAAATCATTTACTGCTCTATTCCCCGTTTTGGCAAATATGCTCAATGTCCTTGACCCAAATACAGAATTTTGTAGCCTCCAGCTACAAACTTAAACTTAACCTAAAACGTACCCCCACCACTTTTTCTAGGGTATAAATAGAGGTGCATTTGCAGTGTTTTTTCATTATTGCGTTGACCCTTGTGAAGAGCACGCCTACATTATGAATCGCTGCGATATTTGTAAAGCTTCTTTCAGAGATGAATGGCTTTTAACCATTCATAAAGAATTGAAACATAACACCAATACAAATACTGAAGAACCAAATGAAGAAGAATTAGATTCAATCAACCAACAATTAGCAAAACATCAAGAAGAACAAAATGAAGAAAAACACAACGAAGAAAAAGAAGAAAATGAAGAAAAAGAAGTTTCAAGACCAAGTGTCATTCATTATGCGCCTGGACCATCAGTAAATGTGGAACTACACGCCCGAGCACTTCCGGGTAATGTTGTAACCCACTTTAAAATTGACAATACAAAATTGAAACTTGAAGAATTTTTAAACAACGCAAAAGGATTGGTTAGCAAAACTCTGAAAAATGAATTAAAAAGATTAAATTTTATTAAATTTGGACTATTACTGGATGCTTTATTTACAAACATTCAAAATGAAACCTCACCGAGAGGTTTCTTAACAAAAAACCGAACTATTATGTTTTCCTCAGATATTGATTCAATCGTATCTGAATGTTTCGAAGAGCTAATGACAAAAATACAAGAACACGAAGGAAGAGGATCTGGATGGAGTTTGTTAAGCATCACAGGGCTAGACTTAAGAGTACACAAACACGGTTATGGAATTCGTGGCAGTAGCTATATCCCTTTACCAAAAAAGATTAGTGATACCAAATCCTGCATCAATGTGCAAAATCAAGATACTGAATGTTTTAAATATGCTATGTTGGTCAAATATGTAACAGACAATCCGATAAGACCAAGTCACAAATATGAAGAAGTACAACATAGATATAATTTTCAAAGGATGACTTACCCTGTTGCTATAACAGACGTTTTGAAATTTGAAAAACAAAATCCTTCAGCTTCTGTCAACCTATTCGGATTGGATTCGTCAAACAATGTGTACCCCTTGCGTATAACACCAAATGAGCGCAGAGATCATACCGATTTGTTATTAATTACTAAAGGTGATATTTCACACTTTGTGTATATCAAAAAATTTGAAAGTCTTGTTTCTAATCAATTATCTAAGCATAAAAGAAAGATGACAATTTGCAAAAGATGTTTTTGTCACGTGAACAAAGAACTAAGAAGGGGAGGGTCAGATTGGCTAGTAGAACACCAACGGCTATGTAATGGAAACTATGAAGTAAGAATTAAATTGCCGCATCCTAGCAGAGCACAGATAAAATTTGATAAAGTAATACAACAATATCGTTTACCTGTTGTTGTGTATGCTGATTTTGAGGCGTCTTTACTTCCGCTCGAACATCAAGAAGAAAACGTAACAAGAAGAAGCAAATACCAGCAGCACACACCAAACAGCTACTGTTTGATGATAAAATCAACACTGTCTGAAGAACATTTGCGAAGATATGAATTAACCACAACACCGAAGATATATCGCGGTGAAGAAGCAGCTCGAAACTTCGTCGATGACTTATATACCATAGCTGCGAAAGTTGAAGAAATGTACAGAAATGTGGTACCGATGATTCCTATGAATGAAAATGAAATTCAACGACACGACTCAGCAACAACATGTTATTTGTGTATTAACACTTTTACACTGACCAACAGTAAAGTGCGAGACCATGACCATCTAACAGGAGCTTACAGAGGTGCAGCCTGTAACTCTTGCAATCTAAACTACAAACTTCCAAACTTTATCCCCGTTGTTTTACATAATCTTAGTGGATACGACTCCCACTTTATAATCCCAGAATTGGGCAGAGATAATGGAGAAATAGATGTATTGGCAACAACCATGGAAAAATTTATAAGCTTCTCTAAAAAAGTTGGTAAAATAAAACTAAGATTTGTTGATTCATTCAGATTTATGCCTTTTAGCCTTGCAAAATTAACTAAAAATTTAAGAAGACAAGATTTGATTGAAACAAGCAAAATTGTGCCTAATGATAAAATGGATTTAGCTCTTCGAAAAGGAGTCTTCCCCTATGATTACATTGACGGACTGCATAGATTTGATGAAACATCACTTCCTACACCAGATAAATTCAAAAACAAACTTAATGATGAAGAAATAAAACCTGAAGATTATCAACATGCACTTCGAGTATGGAACGAGATGAATATGGAGACCTTAGGGGATTACTCAGACTTTTATGTCAAACTAGATGTGACCCTTCTTTGTGATGTGATTGAAGAATTTCGAAACACCTGTTTTGTCGCATATGGATTGGACCCTTTACATTCGTATACTTCTCCAGGATTAGCTTGGCAAGCCATGTTAAAAGAAACAAAATGCAAACTCCAACTTTTAACAGATATTGACATGGTTTTAATGATTGAAGCAGGTGTAAGAGGTGGATTGGTTCAAAGTGTTACCAGGCATGTTAAAGCCAACAACAAATACCTTCCTAATTACGACGAAACTAAACCAACAACCTATTTGGGATATTTCGATGCAAACAACTTATACGGATGGGCTATGTCAAACCCACTTCCATATGATAATTTCAAATGGATTAACCCCGACTCTATTGACGATATTTCACAAATTCCAAAACATGGTGACACTGGATATATTTTAGATTGCGATTTTGAATACCCGGAGCATTTACACGATCTCCATTACGACCTCCCACTCCTCGCTAAAACAGAAGTTTCTCCAACTGGAAAACACCCTAAATTAATGATGACTCTAAATAATAAACAACGCTACGTGGCTCACTTTTGGGTAGTCCAACAAGCCATCGAATTAGGACTACGTATTACAAAAATTAATAGAGTTTTGGAATTTTCTCAGTCATGTTGGTTAAAACCTTACATTGATTCAAACACCACCAGAAGAGCAGCCGCTACATCAGAATTTCAAAAAGACTTTTTTAAATTAATGAATAATGCGATATTTGGAAAAACATTGGAAAACAAAAGAAGACACAAAAATGTTAAACTTGTTACTGACGCAAAAAAGCTACAGAAACTCGTACAGCAGCCAAACTTTGGATCATCTATAATTATTAATGAAAGACTTGTAGCAGTGTCTATGAAGAAGACGAGTGTGAAGATGGATCGTCCTTTATATATAGGCATGTCAATCTTGGACATCTCAAAAACACACATGTACGATTTTCATTATAACAAAATGGTTGCCTTCTATGGAAGAGAGAACATCGGCATTAGCTACATGGATACAGACGCTTTTGTGTATTGGATTATTACAAATGATATGTATCAAGATCTTCGTACATTTGTTCACAAAAATGAATTCGATTTTTCTGACTACCCAAAAACCCATCCTAACTACGATCAAGACAAAAACAAAAAAGTACTGGGCAAATTTAAAGATGAAGCAAATGGAGTTCTACTTGAAGAGATTGTTGCACTTATGTCAAAACTGTATTCTTTGAAACTATATGATGAAAAAGAAGACGAGAAGAATAGCTATATTAAAAAAGCTAAAGGTGTAAAGAAATTATATTTAGAAAAGAAAGTTATTTTTGATCAATACAAGCAATGTTTATTTGAAGATAAAGTCATTACAGCTAAATTCAATACAATTAGAAGTTTTAACCATCAGATATACAGCCTAACAGAAGTTAAAAAAGCACTTTCTTCCAATGACGATAAACGACACATTCTTCCAGACAACATCCACACTTTACCATTCGGCCACTACTCCCTCAACCCTATTGACGAGTAACCTTTTCATCGTCCTAGATCCTTTATCCTTTTCCTTTCCGTAAAAAAGGGGAAACACAGCAATGTTAAGCTGTGTTTCCCCTTTTTTACACAAGGTTTGAATGACCTTGAACTATATGTGTGTATATATATATATATATATAAGGAGATTTATACCAAAGAATATTTAATACCATATCAGCTGCCTTCGTGAAACCATCATGTCAGACCTGAAGGAGAAGATTATTAATGAACTACACAAACCTGCAAGAATAAAGTTTCCAAGAAGAAATACTGTTATAAAAGGGATAAATGATCTATATCAAGCGGATTTAATTGAAATGCGACCGCATAGCAGAATAAACAAAGGATTTAAATATATACTCACTATTATTAATTGTTTTACAAAAGTTGCAGACGCTTTACCTCTAAAGGACAAGACTGGTAAAAGCGTAACAGAAGCCATGGAAATAGCCATAAAAAGAGATAAAAACAAAATTAAACATTTACAAACTGATGATGGAACAGAATACTTTAATACAAACTTTGCACAGTTAATGAATAAATATAAAATAAATCATTATTCTACAAATTCAGAGAAAAAAGCAGCTATTGTAGAAAGATTCAATAGAACCTTAAAAGGAGCACTATATAAACAATTTTCAAAAAGAGGTTCTTACGTATGGTATGATGTTTTACCACAATTAATAAATGAATATAATAACAGGTTTCATAGAACTATTGGTATGAAACCTAACAAAGTAAATAGAAGTAATGCAAAAGATGTATTAAAACGCATAAAGAAAAATACAAAGCCAAAAGTAGAAAAAATGCAGCCAAGAAAATTTAATGTAAGTGATAAAGTACGGATTAGTAAATATAAGGGAGTGTTTACCAAGAAATACCTTCCCAATTGGACGAATGAAGTTTTTACAGTGTATAAAGTGCAACCGACTGTACCTGAAACGTATATCTTAAAAGATAACAAAGGAGATTTGTTGCAAGGTGCATTTTATGGACATGAAATGTTAAAGTCAACAGTAGGTGATGTATATCTTGTTGAAAAAGTGTTACAAAGAAAAAAGGACGCAGTTAAAGTGCGGTGGTTAGGGTTTAACAAAACTGAGGATTCATGGATACCTATAAAAGATTTGATTTAATGCAAGCAACTCATTTCATCGTTAACCTTTGAGCAGGATGGAGATTATTCACCATAAAGATCGATTCAATATTAATAACATAGATGATTTAACTGTGGATAACGTTAAAATCAACAATGGTAAACACGGTAGTTTACTTCCAAACACTGTTCGATGTATAGTAAGTGGACCCTCAAACTGTGGAAAAACCAATGTTGTCTTTAATTTGATCACTAATCCGCAGGGATTAAGGTTTAATAACATATATATTTTTTCAAAGTCCCTACAACAACCAAAGTATCAATTGCTAGATAAAATCCTATCTGATGTGCCCGATGTTAATTTTTACAAATTTAACGCTAGTGATAGCATTATACAACCAAACGAAGCGATACCGTATTCTGTATTTATATTTGACGATGTATCTTGTGAAAATCAGGATACTATTAGAAACTACTTTGCCATGGGAAGACATAATAACATCGATAGCATATATATAGGACAAACTTATAGCAAAATCCCGAAACAACTTATCAGAGATAATGCAAATGTTTTAATTGTATTTAAACAAGATGATACTAACCTAAAACATATATATAACGATCATGTGAATGCTGATATGGCATTTGAAAAGTTTAAAGAGCTTTGCGGAAAAGCATGGGCGGAAAAGTATGGATTTCTGGTTATTATGAAAGATCAAGCTATAAAAGACGGCCGTTATAGAATAGGTTTTGATAAATTTGTTTTACTACACTGATTAGCAGTATTACTATACAAGTCGTCAAGGTGTGAAGATGGTTAACCAGGAAAAGCTACTAAAAGAAATAAAATCACTTAGTGATTCTATTAGACAAAAAAACCGAGCTTTAAAATCAGGTATAAATGAAAGAGAGCAATTTTTAGAAACAACATTCAAACCTGTTACTGAACCTTTAAAGCGATTAGCACAAAATATGGAAAAACCTTCAATTCGCTTCGAAGGAGACAAAATGCTACCAATTTCCAAATATGAAGAAGAATTTCAGAATGATGAAAGTTTTGACCAGTTACAAACATCTGAAGAAAGCGACGAGTATGAAGAAAGTGGAGATATAGGAGATTTAAGGGAAAAGAACATTGCAGGAGATACAAGTACAGAAGATACAAGTGCGGAAGATACAAGAGCAGAAGAAGAGGATATCAACCCATCCAACTTAAGCAAATTAGGCACAGATATTATGTTTAAAGGAACACTTGGAAGAAAATATACATTAAAAATGTTACATGGCACACATGCTAATCGAAATTATCATACATATGGAGCTAGAATAGAGGATAAAGGATTAATGATTGGAGATAGAAAGTTAGATATAAACGAAAATGATGATATAGTTATTGGTGATAAGAAATATAAAGGTACAACAGGTTTGTTTGAACTCATCTTTAAAAATAATCCTGGTAAATATACTAAAAAGGATTTACAATTGTTTAAAAATATACTAGAGTATACAAATGCACATAGAAAAAAATATTCCAAAGAAAAACCTATTCATAGAAACAGGTCAATAAAATACACAAACATTATATCTAGTCTTTTCCCCTCGAAATCAAATAAAGCTTCAATTAAAAGAAGAGCTTTATCTTCTGCTGAATTAAATGTTTTGCATAAAAAAAGAAAAACAACTGATCCTACTACATCTGGAAGGGGATTATTAAAAAATTTGTATAAAACCAATATAATATATTACAACGATATAAATAAGTTAGTTGATCGAATGAGGTTATTACATGAAGCTATGGAAGCCGGGCACACTGGTTTAGAAAACGAATGGGTAGCTTTGGTTGATGAACTGCGAAAACGAGAAATAATTGTTCAGTAGACGTATATATATATATATATATATATAGTAAGAACCTAAACGATAGCGATTCAGTTACATCATGAGTGTGGACAAGTTCGGACGGTATTCCGAGTTTGGAGTAAAATCTGGATATAGTGAAAAAAGAGCTGGGTTTCCATTAACACCTGATGGTAATTATAATTTTGAAGGAAAAGTAATTCAAAATGTTGGTGATCCGCTTTTGTCTTCTGATGCGGTTACGGTACAATACATGGATAAAAGAACCCCAACTGTACACGAAGATCATTGGGGGTTTTCCGGTAAAAGGTTAAGTAATATACAACATCCCGTTTATGATGGCGAAGCAGTAAATTTAGCTACTCTAAAATTGTTAACGATTTACCAAAGGAATGAAACTGACACAAGCTATGATGTAAAAAAATTAAAATTATCAAATGTAGGTGATTGTGAGCAGGATGGAGACGCTGTAAATAAGAAAATGTTTGATATTGTACACAAGAAATGGACTACGGAATATGAAAAACATTTGGAAAGGTTTGGTGCAGCTCTATTTCATTATATCCATCGGGCTTCAGGAAGAGCTGCAGCTTCAGATGTTGACAGCTACAATTATTTAGACTGGAAAAATATACACAATCCAGAGAAACCTAATCAACGAGATAAACCGTCTGAGCCTTCTAAAGTCAAGACATTAGGAAAGGATGATAAAGTGAATGTGATTAATGAACCAACAGAAAAAAATGAAGATTACATAAGAGAAAAAAGAATTTAAAATACCCATGATAAGGGACAAAGCATCAGTCATATTCGAGAGATGATACAGAGAGGATGATGGAATCCAATATTACTGCGTGGAGTTTAATATCTCAAGAGCCGAGATTTCCCCAAGGAGTGTTGACAGATGGTTTTGTTCAACGGTTTGATAGATATATGGATTGGGAACAACTTTCCATACACTACCTCTTTACAATGACTATGTTAAGAATTTATTTTCACAGAGTTAACTGGATCCATATTTTACAAAGACAACAGTTTTCAGAAGACTTCCTCGTAGAGATGACATCAAATTTTAATAACTGTTGGGAAGTAATAAGTAAATATCAAAATCTCTCTGAGAATTACATTGACAATTTTAAAGATAAACTAGACTGGGATGTGTTATTCAATTACCAACGATTAAGCGGCAAGTTTCTAAGGGCACATGACAACTATTTAAAGTTTATTCATTTTACCGAAGACAACGATACCATCACCAGCGGAGAAACATCTGGAACATCTTCATTTACACCTTATTTCCATTTTTACTACTTTTATTTAATATGTATACATTTAATTAATAAATCCATTTCTATATAATAAATGGATTTTAAACAGTATATAATACAAGAAACCAAAACTGATATTACATTCATTGTGAAATATTTATAGAGTGCACCTACTGATTGTAGGTTTTGCTATAAATAGTCATGTCGAGGGTTAAACGCATCAGTCATAATCGAGAGAGATTACGGAGAGGAAGGGGAATAGCATCAACAGCATTTTCTCTATTGAGTAAACCGGTTGGAGCTATAGTTAACAAGGCGATTGATTTATTACCTGTGGAATTACATTTACCTGGAGGATATCAATATTGTGGTCCTGGAACCAAATTAAAGAAACGACTTGCTAGAGGAGATCCTGGAATAAATAAGCTCGATCAGGCTTGTAAACAGCACGATATAGCGTATTCCAAATTTGGTGATACTAAAAATAGATCAATAGCGGATAAAGCACTTGCTGAGAAAGCTTGGCAAAGAGTAAAATCTAGTGACGCAGGTATTGGTGAAAAAGCAGCGTCTTTAGCAGTAACAGCAGCAATGAAAGCAAAAACTACGTTTGGAGGAGGAAAGAGAAGAAGGCGTGGGAAAAAACCCGCTAAGAAACAAGGAGGTAATATCAGAAGAAAACGTCGATCTACCAGTGGTAAAGCTAAAAAGAAACCAACAATATGGTCAATGATAAAAAAGGGAGGAGGATTATGCCTAAGGCCGTGAGCCGTGACAACTTTCCACCGACGAATGTCACGCCTCATTCAGTGTTTTATATAGTACCGATTCTAGTGTCTGTGGTCTGACGCCCCCATTTGCACGGCCGTGAACCTCGTGTGCAGAGTCAGAGTCCTTGGGCGTTGACTTGTGACCCCCGAGGATTATTTCCGTTGCACAACGTGCAAAATGCTCATAGATTGTGCGGCTGTCATACTGTGAACATCTGAAGTGATTTGTAACTAAGTTTTTGTGTTCAGTAATTTGTGTAATGTCTTCGTTCGTTTTTGTTGTCACTATGATGTTCGTCTAAACGAGCCGTCATCGTCTGATGGGGTCCCGGAGGAGCGCGAAAACGTCAACACCATGAGCGTCGGCGGAGAGGGATTTTCCACCTTGGCTGCCGTCACCGGATTCTGGCCCCCCTCTCCGCCCTGCTTCGTCGCCCCTCCGGTGGGCCGCCTTTGACCCGCCCAGTTACGCCGCCTTGCCGCAAGTCAAGAAATCAAATTCTATATTGTTGTTAATTAATTATTTTATTTGTTGTTTAGAAGACTGTTGCCACCATGGACTGTAAAATTTATATAATTGTTATTTAGTTTTAGGCACAGCATTTATTCATCGTTGTTTATTTATATAAGGGGGCCCCTATACCAAATTAATTTAAATGGTTATTGAAATGTCTTGTGTACTTTTGTGTCATTGTTATTTATTTATTTGTTGCTCAGTTAATTCAATTATTTATTTATTTATTAATTCATGTATTGTTGATTTTTCTTTAATATCATTTATTTATAACTTTGATGAATTTTGAACTGAATAAGAAAATCATCTGAATAATTGGAATTTAACTTATAAAAAAAAAAGGGTTTTGAAAACTATTTTTTTAAATTTGATTTAACTTTATTTAACTTATAAAAACAAATAGAATTGTAAGCTAGAAGAGCAGGTGAGGGAGTATTGAGGCAACCCGACATTTTTACTTTAAATCACATGTATTGTTGTTTGTTCATTACAGTTTGTGCCCCTCAGTTGGTGTGTTTCAATGAATTTTCCTCCACGGTCATCCTTTCACATTTAGGTAGGGCTGTGAGCCGCCCCTCGCCCCGCGTCCATGGGAGCACGCTTCCAACTCTGGTTCGCTTGGGTGCGGGTGCGGGGGCGTGGTTCAGATGGTAGCAGAGCGTGGTTGAGTGGTTGTGGTCCTGGCCCTTGGCTGTGGACCTTATCGGTTCATGACTGAGGGACTGGGAGACCCGATCACTGGCCACGTTCTAAATTTTTTTTTGGAAGGACCGTGGATGGATTGTTTCTCGGGTGGTTTGTGCTAGTTGACTCTGGAAAAATTGTTGTTCTGGTGGGGGGAGACAAAAAAAAAAAAAAAATTTTTTCCAATTAGGAGCTCGCCCTTAGCCGAGGCACCGGGTGGAATCTGGTTAATGTCTTGCTTCCGAGCTTTGGGGGCAAGAATTTTCTAAAGCATGGCCGACACTCAAAATTAAATCTTGCTGTGTGCTAACCCCACCAGACAAGTGTTAGGTGTTGTTATTTAGTGTATGTATCTGTGTATGTATGTGTGTGTGAATCTTTGTTCAATTTTTGCGGTATTGGCGGTATGAATGGGCAGGTTCTTCTTCTTTTGGGACCTCATCAGGCGAATAGGCATTTCAGTCCAGGGATCTTAGGAGGTTAAGTTGTTGTATTGTTAAAATTTTGTTTTCATTGTTGGTTAAGTGGCATACTGGTTGAGAGCCATGGGATCCATTGTTCCCGAACATTTGAGGAAGCCGGAGCTAGTGTACGAGGTGCGGTCCCGGGGGGGAACTCCCGGAGCTGATGTACGCACGTTGCGAGCCCAGTTTAGGCAGATTGCAGGCACGCCTCAATCTTGGCATGAGTCACTCGATTTGAGTGAGGAACTTGAAGCATGTAGGGAAAGAGTAGAGGAACTGAGTGGCGAAATTGACAGTTGGAGTGCCTTGCCTACCGGCTCCGCCAAGGCAGCTTCAATCACACAGTTGACACATTGGTGTAACCGGCTAAAATTGTTAGCCCAAAATTCCGAAATATCTGAGGTAGATAAAGCTTGGGTGAATGAGAGAATCCCGGAACTTCAAGGGATAATTGAGACTATTCGGGAAGGCAAGTCCGTCAAGGAGACTGTTAAAATTTTTGAGGGTTCCCCTCCTTCTCAGGTTTTGGCTGGGACTCCGGAAAAGCCTGAGGTTGTGGCTGACGCTCTGGGGGAAAGTTCCCGGGAACAACCGTCGCCAAGTGCACTGCTCCGGTTACCCGCGTTGGCACTTGCGTCTCCTCCCCGCACATCGACACTGCCCACTTTAGAGTTGCATGCCCCTGTTCAGTTGGGTCCTCAATCCAACAGTGGTCATTCCTTATCAAGTACTTTTGCCAGACTTCCACATCCTCTCTCTTCAGTTCTTAGTGTTTTTCAACCGGTAGATGGGCTTGATGTAGACGGGTTGCTCCGTTTCCTGGAATGTGTGTTGCGCATGCGTGAGTTTCCTGGTATGTCGGACTCAACATTGATGGAGCTCATTGCTCCGTACTGCCTGAAACCTTTGGGCGACAGACTTCTAGATTGCTTGCGCAGAGGCGTGAGTTTCGATGATTTCCATAAGGAAGCCTTGGAGTTGTTCTTACCCCGGCGGGTTATGGAAAAATTGAAGGTGGAGAGGGTTTTCCGTCCTCAACACCACTCGGAAGCTCTCAGCCAGTATGTCGGTGACATTCGGTCGGTGGAGCGTGTCTTGCGACTGGGAATCGGTGAGCGGGAGCTCATCGATATCATTCTTCAGGGGTTGAAACCTGAGGAACGCTCTCGATTGGTCTTTGCTCCGAGACCATCATCGTTTGCGGACCTGGACAGACTCTCGATCCTCTCTAGGAGCGTCCAGGACGCGGATTTTCAGAGGAGCCAAGCTGCGGGGCATCTTCCCCGGGCTGGTCTCCGCCCCGTCGTAGCACCTGTGGGGCAGGTTCCTGAACCCCCACATTGGCAGAGGCAGCCTCTCATCTGTTTTGGTTGTGGCCAACCTGGTCATATCAGGCGAGATTGCCGCCAGAGAGGAAATTTTGGACGTGGTCCAAAAAACTGAATTACACGCAGGGGGATAGTTTGCCCAATCCTCCCTGCGGGTCTGTTATCAGTTGTAAGGGCAGTAAAGTTGATAAAGTCAATAAAGTTAATAAGGTCAGTAAAGTCAATAAAGTCAATGAGGTATTAAATGTTTTGGATAATGATCAGTCAAAGAAGTTAAAGTTAAATTCTGTTCCCAACTATGTTTCTGTGGCCTCCCCTTCTGGGAGTGCCGTTTCTGTTTCTGAGCCTCTGCTGCGGGGGATGACGGGCCTTGCATCCATGGGTGTGAAAGCGGTGCGCTCAACCTGTCCACGACTCAACATCTTGTTAGGTGACACGGTGCAGAAGGCTCTCGTAGACTCTGGGTCAGCCCGTTGTCTCATTTCCTTATCTCTGTTTGAAAATTTAGAATCTTCAGGGCTAATTAAGCAGGTTGAGCGAATTTCCCCTATCTGCTGGACTGCGTCTAATTCCCCACTTCCCATCATCTATGAAGCCCGCTTTAAATTTAAAATTGAACATTTTTCTTGGGTGTGGAGCTTTTGGGTAGCTAAGGACCTTTGTTTTCCTGTCATTTTGGGAGCGGATTTCATTAAGCACACTGGCCTGATTTTGGACTTAGGTAGAGGCCAGTGTTTTTTCCGATTCGCGAGACGGGTGTTAATTCCCTTTGCTGATGAGATTAACGGTGGTGCCGCTGTGGTGGAGCCTGAGTCACCTGGCGAGGCGAAGATCGATCCTTTAGGGCATCTGACTCCTGGTGAGGCTGAAGCGATTAGAGCACTGTGCATTCGTTTTCCTGAAGTGCTTACGCCGAAGCTGGGAGTCACCAATCTTCTGGAGTACGAGATTCGACTAACTGACACCCGTCCCGTGCGTTCTCATCCGTACAAATTAGCTCCACCCAAAATGGAAACGCTGCGCACCATCATTAATGAACTTCTTGAAAATGGGGTTATTGAGCCTTCCCGCTCAAGTTACGCCAGTCCAGCATTTCTTGTCCCAAAACCCAATGGCAAGTCTCGGATGGTCCTGGATTATCGCAAGTTGAATGCGCAAATTGAAATCGACTCTGTGCCTCTCCCCGATTTGCATTCGGCGTTCGATTGGTTCGGTAAGGCCAAGTATTTTTCTGTATTTGACCTGAATCAGGCTTACCATCAGATTCCTTTGAAACCTGAGTCTCGACCTCTCACTGCTTTCTGCGTCCCGTGGAATCTATACCAGTTCACACGAGTTCCGATGGGTCTAGCTGTGGGGGCCCAGACTCTCACCAGACTTCTTGACTCCATTTTCCATGACGTCAAATTCAAATATGTGTTCAACTACCTCGACGATCTTCTGGTGTACAGTGAGAGTTTCGAAGACCATCTGACTCATCTAGAGGAAGTTATGAGTAGGTTGCGTAGGGCTGGCCTTACCGTAAATCCTGACAAGGTTAGTTTTGCTAAGCCGGAAATTTCTTTTCTTGGCCACCTTGTTTCTTCTCGGGGCGTCTGCATCGATCCAGCTAGGACCCAGGCCATCAGGGAGTTTCCTCCTCCTAAAGACGCCAAGGGTATTGCCAGATTCATTGGCATGGTAGGTTTCTACCGACGCTTCATCCCCAACGTTGCTGAGTTGGCGGCCCCTCTCAATGAACTTCGCAAGAAGGGAGCCAAGTTTGTGTGGGGTGAAGCGCAGCAGACGTCCTTTGATTTTCTCAAAGAGGCCATCATGCAGCCGCCTGTGCTGGCTATGCCGGATTTCAATCAAAAGTTCGTCTTGCAGACTGATGCTTCCTCCGTCGCGATTGCGGCTGTGTTGTCACAAGAAGTGGATGGGGTTAGGCAGCCAATTGCGTACGCCTCACGTACTTTGAATCCCTGTGAAAAGAAAAGCTCTTCTGTCTATGAACTTGAGTGTTTGGCTGTCGTGTTTGGTATTAATAAGTTTCGAAGATTTTTAGAACATAAGGAATTTTTGTTAGAAACCGACAACCAAGCACTCTCGTGGCTTCTCGCCCATCCCCGCCAGCTTGGGAAGATTGGTCGTTGGGTTGTTCAAATATCGTCCCTTAAATTTCAGGTGCAACATGTCCGAGGCACACAAAATGTGATCGCCGACACATTATCTAGGATGTACCACTCACCCGACGACCATCCTTCGGATCCAGAGCAGACGGGGTGTGCCGTGCTCTTGGATTTTCCTCTGGCTTATTCAGATTTCATTTCCCATCAGTTGAAAGATCCCGAGCTGGCAAAAATCATAGGTGAGATTCAGAATGGGGGAGCCCACCCCCCTTATTTTCTGTCCCAGGGTGCCCTTTGCTGCCGAGCTCGGCAGCGAGGCAAACCAAAAGTAGTGCTGCCAAGTCTTCTAATTCCGATGGTCTTTGAGTACTTTCATTCTTCCCCTGTGGGTGGGCACTTAGGGATCCATAAGACCATCGCTAAGGTTAGGGAACTTTTCATCTGGAAGGGTATGGACCGGGACATTGCTGCGCGGGTGCGTTCTTGCCAAACGTGCTCGCTTAGCAAGCCCGCTCAACATACCAAGTTTGGACTTTTGGCTTCTGAGGTGGCGGAGAGACCTTTGGAGAAGGTTTTCATCGACTATGTTGGGCCTCTCCCACGTAGCAAGTCAGGAAACAAATTCTTGCTTGTTTGTGTGGATGCCTTCTCCAAGTTTTGCTGGCTTTTTCCCTTAAGGAATGCCACTGCACAGCTCACCGTGCAAGTACTTCGCACCCACCTGTTCCAACACTTCGGTGTACCCGCCACCCTTGTTTCCGACAACGGGACCCAATTCGTGTCCAATCTTTTCAAGAAGATGTGCTTTGGGCACGGTATCCGCCATGTGACCACTTCCCCTTACTACCCACAGCCTTCTCACGCCGAACGGTTCAACCGAAATCTTAGATCCGCTCTCATAGCTTTCCACGCTGATAAGCAGACCACCTGGGATCAGGAACTACCCTGGCTCCAATTTGCTTTCAATACTGCGCATCATGAGAGTCACAAGGCGGTCCCTTTCGAGCTGTTCCTAGGCTATCCGCCTAACAACCCGTTAGCGAATGTGTGGGGAATTGGCGACCTTCTGCCACCTCCTGGCGCGGCTGATGTCAAGGCAACTTGGCAAGCGGCCAGGAGAAACTTGATAAGGGCTAGGGAATTGGTCCGGAGGAAGCATAATCGTGGTAGGGTAGACAACCCTTTCCAGGTGGGGGACTTGGTATTTTGCAAGGCTCATCCAGCCAGTTCGGCTGTTGACAAGAGAGCCGCAAAGTTGTGTCATCGGTGGTCAGGTCCCCACCGCATTCTGAGATTCCTGACTCCTGTTACGGCGCAGCTGGGAGACCCGCGGACGGGAGCAGTCTTCCGGAAGGCACACATCTCACACCTGAAGCCTTTCCGGGGAGCTCTTCCGTAGGTCATTCTTGGTTGCTCGTGTGTCTGGGTGGGAAGTGCACTGGGCCAGAGAACCTGATCACTTCTTCTGTCCCCTTGTTCTGCGGAGGTATTTTCCCTAGTAAATTTCTCCAGCTCTGGCCAGAGCAAATCCTGGGGGTGAGCATTCCCCCCAGTCTGGAAGTCCCTCGGCGTTCCCCACTCCAGACACTTGAGTCATCTACGGGTGTCGTTGTTTTTCAGAAATGGGGAGAGGCTTTGTGTTGTCCCTTTGGAGAGGAGTGTCCTCTTTTGGGGGGGGAGGTTGAGCCGTGACAACTTTCCACCGACGAATGTCACGCCTCATTCAGTGTTTTATATAGTACCGATTCTAGTGTCTGTGGTCTGACGCCCCCATTTGCACGGCCGTGAACCTCGTGTGCAGAGTCAGAGTCCTTGGGCGTTGACTTGTGACCCCCGAGGATTATTTCCGTTGCACAACGTGCAAAATGCTCATAGATTGTGCGGCTGTCATACTGTGAACATCTGAAGTGATTTGTAACTAAGTTTTTGTGTTCAGTAATTTGTGTAATGTCTTCGTTCGTTTTTGTTGTCACTATGATGTTCGTCTAAACGAGCCGTCATCGTCTGATGGGGTCCCGGAGGAGCGCGAAAACGTCAACACCATGAGCGTCGGCGGAGAGGGATTTTCCACCTTGGCTGCCGTCACCGGATTCTGGCCCCCCTCTCCGCCCTGCTTCGTCGCCCCTCCGGTGGGCCGCCTTTGACCCGCCCAGTTACGCCGCCTTGCCGCAAGTCAAGAAATCAAATTCTATATTGTTGTTAATTAATTATTTTATTTGTTGTTTAGAAGACTGTTGCCACCATGGACTGTAAAATTTATATAATTGTTATTTAGTTTTAGGCACAGCATTTATTCATCGTTGTTTATTTATATAAGGGGGCCCCTATACCAAATTAATTTAAATGGTTATTGAAATGTCTTGTGTACTTTTGTGTCATTGTTATTTATTTATTTGTTGCTCAGTTAATTCAATTATTTATTTATTTATTAATTCATGTATTGTTGATTTTTCTTTAATATCATTTATTTATAACTTTGATGAATTTTGAACTGAATAAGAAAATCATCTGAATAATTGGAATTTAACTTATAAAAAAAAAAGGGTTTTGAAAACTATTTTTTTTAATTTGATTTAACTTTATTTAACTTATAAAAACAAATAGAATTGTAAGCTAGAAGAGCAGGTGAGGGAGTATTGAGGCAACCCGACATTTTTACTTTAAATCACATGTATTGTTGTTTGTTCATTACAGTTTGTGCCCCTCAGTTGGTGTGTTTCAATGAATTTTCCTCCACGGTCATCCTTTCACATTTAGGTAGGGCTGTGAGCCGCCCCTCGCCCCGCGTCCATGGGAGCACGCTTCCAACTCTGGTTCGCTTGGGTGCGGGTGCGGGGGCGTGGTTCAGCCGTATCGTGTGTATTAAATAAGAAAGAGCAATTAATAATTAAAAACAAAGAATTGACCAATGAAGAACTGATTACATATGCTTCTTGTTTGAAAATCCCATTTTTTAGAGGAGTATTTATGAAAGATGAATTACCGGTTAAAATGTGGAAAAATGAGACTGGTATTGTAAATTTGGATAATAGTGAAGGATTAGGCACTCATTGGGTGTGTTACAAGAAACTTGGTAAAACCATTTATTATTTCGACAGTTTTGGAGACCTTCCACCACCGAAAGAACTTCAACAATACTTTCGTGCGGCAGAAAACGTTTTTTACAATCATACAAGAAAACAACCTGATGATACATCCATTTGCGGTCATTTATGTTTAGACTTTTTAGCTAAAAGTGTTAGTCAACTTTAAGATGTCTTCGTATACAGTGTCATTAACCGGTAACTCATGTACTTTGCGCAGTATTCTGTTTCCAGCGCTACGTTTGCAAAAAGGAAGACTATGGGAAGCCGCATTATTGGATTTAACAACATATAACTCTATTCCAAACGTTAGTGAAGGAATTAATAACAAAATACATTATTACAAGACAAAAGATGATAAAGGAAAGTATTCAGCTTTGGAAGAATTCAGTTTACCAACAGGAGCTTATGAAATTGATAATATAAATGAAGTTATACAAAAACATATGGGAAAAGAAAATATAACGATAAAAGGCAATAACAATACAATGAAAGCCGAAATTACGTCTAAGTATTATATTGATTTTAGTCAAGAACATTCAATTGGTAGTTTATTGGGGTTTTCTAAGGAAACAAAAGTTTTAGAACCTAATAAAACTCATTCTGGGAATAAAACTGTGACGATCATCAAAGTTAATAGCATAGACATTACATGTAACATTATACAAGGATCCTACAGAGATGGAGAAAATCGTCATATATTACACACATTCTACCCATCAGTTGCACCAGGTTTCAAGATAGTAGAAAAGCCTCAAAACCTTGTGTACCTACCGTTAAACACCAGTTTCATTTCAGACATCGTGCTGAACATAGTGGATCAAGACGGAAACCTTATTGACTTTAGAGGAGAAGCTATTACTGTAAGAATACATATAAAATCATCCGCTTAGACAATGGGGTTATCATTTAAAAAGAGAGAGCCATCCAGCAAAGAGGTCAGTAGCTCATCAGCTGTAGAAGGATTAACAAGTGACAACATTCGTTTTCTAGAAGAAATTGGATTAAAGGTCATTAACAATGGATATACTGGATATAGCGCAGGGTCCAACATTCGACGAGACCTTATGGGAAAAGGAATATCACACGCACAACCCTTACGCTTCGTCCAAATTAAACAATAACGATGAAATTAGGATTCCTATACAACAACAAGACATTTATACTCTTCCATGCGAAAGTTATTTATATATTGAAGGAAAAGTAACAAAAACTGATGGTACTGCTGGAACCACTGTTCCGTTCATAAATAATCCTATGGCATTTTTGTTTGACGAGATTAGATATGAAATTTCGGGAGTTACAGTCGATTCAACAAAAAAGGTTGGAATTTCCAGTACATTGAAAGGATTAGCGTCTTTAACACCAAATGAGAAGAATCTGTTAGCTGTTGCAGGATGGGTTGCACCAGACAAAAGTACATTCGCTCCTGACTCTTCGGGAAACTTTGATTTCTACGTACCTTTAAGATTACTCCTAGGATTTGCTGAAGACTACAGAAGAATAATAATAAATGTAAAACAAGAACTAGTTTTATTAAGATCATCAAACGATAATGATATTATTAAAGCAGCTGCTGGAACAACTGATGCCAATTTAGACTGGAAATTAACATTAGACAAGATTGTTTGGAGAGTACCACATGTGCGACTAAATGATGAACACAGGATTACATTATTAAGAAAGTTAAAATCAGATCGAGACATTGTAATGCCATTCAGAAGCTGGGAGTTTCATGAATACCCCGTTTTACCTACAACACAACGGCATACATGGACTGTAAAAACTTCTACTCATTTGGAAAAAGCGAGATATGTAATATTTGGATTACAAACGAAGAAGAAAAGTATAATAACTGAAAATGCTGGTGAATTTGACCATTGTAAATTAACAAACTGTAAAGTGTTCCTGAATTCACAATTCTTTCCCTACGACAACTTTAATATTTCTTTTGATAAAAAAAGATACAGTGTTTTATACGACATGTACGCTAGGTTCCAAAATTCATATTACGGCAAAACAAATACACCTCTACTATCTCCCGTACAGTTTGAATCGAAAGCTCCGATTGTTGTAATTGATTGTTCCAAACAAAATGAATCTGTAAAATCGTCTAGTGTTGATATAAAAATAGAAATGGAATTTCAAGAAAACGTACCTGCAAATACATCTGCGTATTGTTTAATTTTGCACGATAAAATTGTTACATACACACCGTTGACCGGTATTGTAAAGACAGTATTGTAAAACGTTGTACCACCACCGGCACCACCACTGTCGCTAACCTATAAATAGCGGAGCAACAATGCAGGTCTTCAGTTGATCGTCTATCGTCGCATGGGTAACATCTTCTACAAAATGAGTTCTCCATCTGTTGTACAAGGTGATGCAGAGGTAGCACCGTTATTGGAACGTGATAATACTAGTGAAACAGAAATCATCAAGGAAATAACTGCATTTTTAAAGTTTGGTAAAAGAGATAGAGAGGAGGAAATTAATGCAGACCCATCAAAGGTAGTACCAAAGAGGAAGAAGAAAGTTGAAGAGAATATTCCTCCTCACATTTTAACTGAAGTTTTTCTGCGAATCTTTTACCCCATCTCAGCATGCATCAGTAAAAGTGTATCAGTTGGATTGATGAAATCATTGGATTATTCCCCTACAGTAATACTACACCATGGAACAAAAAAGGTTTTATTTTCGCAAAATGCTTGGGAGTCATTTTTGAAACATGTACATTTAATAGAATGTTATTTAACTAACAGTTTGTGTGGAAGGAAAACACATATTCGACTTTTGGATTGTGACAATGAAATCGATATTGTTAAACATCGTGGACAACTACAAGTGCGAATTAGAGACTTGACTCAACATGAAAATAAGATTCTACTGTCACGTGAAGAATTCTACGTTTTAAACTACGCAACAGAACCTATTACAAGGTACATGAGACAGTTGGTATTTGCAAGCGCTATTATTAAAGAATATTTGGTCGATACTTTGGAAAAACAACCTGATAGCACCATCGTGTACGGACCTGTGGATACATCTATTTTTAATAGAATACCTCATGAAGTTTGCATGTGGAGAAAGTTAAAGGATTTTGAACCACTTGTAGAAATCGCTACAGAAGCTACAGAAGAAACAACACAGGAAGAAGAAACGGAGAAACAAGAAGAAGAAGAAAACGAAACACAAGAAGAAGAAGAAGTTAAAAAAGACTAAAGTTTGACTTTGTAAAGAAGAACACACGTGGGGTAGGCCTATTGGGGACGGTGCCCACGTTAAATATACACCAACGCGCCTGCAACTGTACGGCCTGGTATTTAACCTACCGTGGTGTGGAAAACAGTTTAGTTGATCGCTAGGTGCCATGATGAGCGGAGGGGATGAAGAAGTGAGTGTAAAGCCTTGTGTAATAGAATTTCAAGCATTTCGAAATAATGATGATAGGTTTATTATCAAGGAATTAGTAATTTTAGACTTGCTTACATTTGTAGCCTACCCATTCACGTTTGAAGCTCCTTTTTCTATTAACAAACTTAACACCAAAGCGAAAAGTACAAACAAATGGATAACAAACTACTTTCATCACATACATTGGTATGAAGGATTTATAAGCTACAGTAATCTGCACAGTATTATGTTTAACTTTTGCAAACAATATTCACATATATACACAAGAGGATTAGAAAAAAAGAACTGGATACAAAAGTACACGCACGGTGATGTTTTCGATATAACTATCAGTAAGGACTTTAACATTAATCTCGGTAATATTTGTGTCGCTGCAAAAGATCTTAAACACGGTCAAACAAACTGTGCATTGTACAACGCATATCGTTTGGCTGCTTATTTGAAACAAACGCAGGAATGTGGTGGGGGTAGCGGAGAACAGAAATGTGGTGGGGGTAGTGGGGCCTATAAATACGAGGAGGCAGCACCGCTCCAGCACGAGTATTATTCGAGACTCCGAAGAGGCAACACCACAACCACCACTGACGAAGATGACATCACAACAGTTTCTACAAACACTGGTTGATCAATTCAACACTCATTCAAAATCCGACCTTCTGCTAACTAAAAAGTGTTCAGAACTAAAAGAACAAAAACACTACATTATTCATAACATCAAGAAAGTGGAAACCACACATGGAGAAGCAATTCTAGTTTCATTGAGCGAAGGACCTTTCACTCCAGGAGATGAGCCGAAGTTTCAAGTATTTCTTCCAAAACGATTTGTTCAACTGCTACAAAATGAAGATTTGCGAGATATTCAACCGGGGACGTTGTATTTGGTATCACACGGTGTAAGCGGCAACAACTCGACGGAACTCACTCTGCACATCACGCATCCTTGTACATAATGTCTTTGTTTGTATTTTTCTGTTTGTATTTCTAGGCATCAATGTTAGACTTAAGCTTATTGTATTGTAAGATGTTTGTTTAATAAAGAAAATATAAAAAAAAATAAAAAAAAATAAAAACAGCAACACAGCAGTATATTATTTTATATACTGCTGTGTTGCTTTTTTTTAAAATTCAAATGGATGACCTTGAACTTTCATTCAGGGTTAACTTATGAAGAGGTATAAAAGAGAGGGAGCAGTGAAGTTAGTCTCAGTCTTGTCTAACACACGCTGCAGCTAACATGTCGGTGTCACCTATGAAAAATTTATTTTTCGATAACAATTTGAAGACATATTGTTGCGAGTTACAATGTTTTAAAATACCAGGCGATCAAGTTGACGGGAAAGCTTGTCGTAAGTGCAAGTGTTTCAGCTATTGCATATGTAGATGTAAAACGTATCAAATGAACCGACAAGATAAACTACAAGAATTACGCCGAAGGATTGCATTACTGTGGCGGCGAATGTAGTAGCAACCAGCTGCCACCTGCCGCCTGCCATCTGCTGTCCGCCATCTTCTCCGCCCCACCACACTTTTACCCCCACCATTTTGTTTGATACCAGAACGCTAGCTAGCGAATAGTCAGTACACCTCCGGCTCTCGACTGGTGAACATCGAGTGCTCTTCACAAACGTAAAACATTGTATTAAAATGTCCATTAAAATTAGGTGTATTCATTATGACTCTATTCATCTGGCGACTTTCCAAGACCTCGAGGTTTTTAATGAAGAGTTAAGACTTCTCATTGCGTCCGGTTACGATTTATCTTTGAAACTTTACGCATCAAAAAACAACATGGACTCTGCGCAGGGATCGAAGTATCTACCGTCTTTCTTCAGAAAACAAAGTGATGGCCGCAACTCGTCCGGATCAACAACATCGATGACAACCAACAACGGGGAACTATTGTAAACATGAATTATTGTAAATAAAGTAATATTTGTAATATGAATTATTGTAAATAAAATAAAGTAATATTTGTAATTGTTCTACCTCGCACTCGTATCATTCGATTGCTTCATTCGATAATTTTCATTCGATATTTTATCGAATTAAAACTATCGAATCACAATCGGATTTTACGCGTGCGAGGTAGTACTTTTTTAAAATTACCTCCCCGTAACCTTGAACTTTGAACTTTAACTCATTTCGTCACAAAACCGCCTACGTCACTGGCTCAGCCTCAGATAACGTATTTTATCACTCAGCGCTTCCGGTCACGTGACCGGAAGCCATAAATCAAGTGAGCCAGCACCCGCAAACCCCCACTACTCACATTATAAGCATAGGAGGATTTATAGTCTGGATAACAAGTTGGCATAAGGGTATAGATAAACCACATTAAGATATGAAAAACAGCCTTTTCCAGGATGTAAAATCCCCGTAAGACAACGTACTGTGTTAAGACAATTGAAATTTGCTTTAATAACTCTTTAATAACGTGTGCTGGAATTACGAGGGAGGGCTTAAAACTGTTGGCATTTTACGTACAATAATTTAATATTCATATTTAAACATTTTACATTTGGGGCTTTTCTGACCCGTTTTCGGCCCAAAAACACAAATTTTGAAAAATTAAAATCTCCAAGAAAGGAGTTAGAGTTGTCCGATTGTTTTACCCAAGGAACTTGTCCCACTGTTTACAGAAAGGAAGGTTCCTACCAAATTTCAAGTAAATCGGGCAAAAATTGAGACCGCTAGAGTACGAACACACACATATATATAAAGTTGTTAGCGACCACCCAAAACGTGTTCAGGGGGGTCACGTCAGGAACTTCTATGATGGTCCCGGGCTTAAGTTTCACTGTGCGGGTCAGCCCTAATAGTTCACTTTTCCATAGGAAATTCACTAAAATTTGAACAAAGTCTAATGATACTGTATAATCGTAACTGCATACTGTTTTTCAGCAAAACCAGGACATGGGTGTGGTCTCCAGATCGCTACGAATTCAGACTAACACACAGAAATCACCACGAAACCCACCTTTTAAATTGTATTGAAACGAATGTGTCCATTATAACTCAAATTCACAAATTTTGAATAAAACAACACTTCCTCCATATTTATATGGACAGGGGGAAGGGGGTACGTAAAGATACCTAGTTTTTACTTTAACTAACTTAGATCAAATAGATCAAGAAAATGCTTACCGTAATACTAATAAGTGGAAATATTGATTAGCCTATATAACGACTGTTCAGTAGTGATCAACCTGTTATCCTAACACTTCAGCATCTTGTCCTTCAATTCAAGGGTTCTTGGGTTCAACTCCCTTGGTGTCCACCACAGTGCGGGTTTGGACAGCTTTCCCTACAGTGATATGATTCTCTCTAGCACTAAAACAAACGCCCCTAGTTTTGATGTTTAGGAACCAGCTACATGAAATTAGAATCATTTAATGAAATTAAGCTTTAAAATAATTGACTCAAATTAATACAGGAACAAATATGAATCTTCTTATTTCACACTAAAATGAACTCATGAATTTTTTCCCCAAAGTTACTAAGTTAGTTAACAAATTTAACTTATTTCTAAAGATCACCACCTAAATTTATAAAAATTATTAAACTTTCAAAATCTAACTTAAACATTAGTCTGGCTATTTCGAAATACATTATGAAGTAATAACTCTGGATTTATTTACATTTTGTTCCCAATAACAGTTAAACTTAATTTGTTGTCCTTATTCGTTCTGTATACTACTTTAAGAGCTCTATTGAATTAATAATGTTATATCAACTTACAAGGACAGTTTTAACATTAATGTGTACTTAAAGGACGAGATTTGTTGGTGTATAAATAATATAGGACATCGCGGGAAAAACTATTTAATGATTTTTAACTTCAGATAATTTAAAATGGTGAATGATTTTATAAGTTAAAAAATATGTGATATTTAATATTTAGCAATATTTTTCTTTAAAATTTCATAAATTAAAACAAAAGTCCTAGTCAAAGACGTATTAACAATAATGATATGATTATACCAAATAATTTTGAAAACCAGAGAAAATTCAAAAATAACAATTACACAGAACTTTGCTTTGTTAATAATGGGATTTGTTAAAAATAATCAGAGTATAACTTTAGGAATACAAAAAAAATGTGTCGACGAGACCAAAACAAGTTTTAAAATGTTTCCACAGTTTGTGTTGTAGCTGTGACAATGTATGACAATTGTCTTTTCTAAATAAATTAAAGCAGGTAATTAAAACAAATAAACATTACTCCGATTTTACCAGGCATAAAAATTAGTTTGAATAGTAACTACGGATCTATAGCTCAAAATCGAGCAAAGCTCGTGTAAGGCTAAGAAAATCTATAGTAATGTCTGTTACAATAATTTTAATTCTTATCAAATGTTAAATTCCATTAGATAATTTTAATTCTTGTTTTTAAACTAATGAAAAAATGTTCAAAATACAAAAATAACCTACAAATATATGAACAATTATCTTTCATTTAGTACAAACTGCATGTAATTCGGCCCAGTAGAAGTCTCAGACGAAATGTCTAAAGAATTAATTTTTTCGACTTAAATATAAGGATTTAAATACGGTAACACGGTAAATACGGTGCCTTCTTAGAATGTCTTTAAAGCATAAACGTCTCAAAGATAACAAACACTTGAATCAAACGTTTAAATTACTGAAATTGCCCGAGCACTTTGTTGGAATAGATTTAAAAGCTTGAGCTATCAAGGGAAACATTTATTAAATTACATAGTGAAGAATTTCGATCTTGAATAACAAGCTACTGCGGCCTATCTCATTATTTGTTCACTGCTAACGTGAATGACATGAAGTTTTGTCAAACGCAATTTATTAAATCAAGACAGTATAAATGTGTATTTTAATCTCCTGAGAATAAGTTGACTCAAAATTACAAAAGATGCAGATTTCTAATTATTCATCACAACGTGGTGCATTTTGGTCGATCTCATTATATCGTTGTATGAGTGGCGTTGAAATGTCATGATCATTAGCTTAAACAGTCAAAATAGTTTTACTGCGAGACCAACAAAAACCGATTAAGCACTTGTTTTTTATCCTTATATTCTTTGAGTACAACTTATTACAGTTGTTTAATTAATCTAAACTTACATGTGCGTCAGGTTCTGGATTCCCCACTCGTTTTAGCGAATTTCCCCTATAGGTAAGAAGCTATTACCGTAGTTCTCATGGTAAGACTTAAGCCCGAGACCATAACTTTTTGTTTTGAGGTCCCCAGATGCCAAAAACACTATTCGTTCAAATTTATATATATATATTTTATATATGTATGTGTGTCCGTCAACACGATAACATGAGTAAAAAACGTCCGATTTTGATGAAATTTGGTTCAAATGTGTAAAATGACATTCATGACTTTAAGTTCAAAAACCAGAAAAATCAGACCCTGGGAAGGGGGGTTTATGGGGTTTTTAAATTTACCAAAAATCAGTTTTTTGCATTTTTCACCCTAAATTTTTTTAAAAACTTAATTTTGGTTTTGAACATGCTATAGAGCTTAAACAAATAAATAATATTGTATTTTGAATTATTAATCTAGGTTAAGTGGTTGCGGAGAAAATTCAAAACACCTACTCATAAAATCTCCCATGTTAATCTTACGGGAAAAGGTTATTGGCTTTTCCTTAGTTTATTTTAATATAAACTTCACATTCGCTTTTACCAATCTGTTCAGTTCCACAAAACAATCATTTTGGTGTTTAAATTGTGATTCTACGCCTAACCGTTGCAGAAATATTCAAAGTGTTAAACACAGTACGTTGTCCAATGTTATCCTTATGGAGAATAAATAACAATTTATATCTCGATTATTTATGAATGTATGTTGATGAAACTTGGTATGTGGCTTCACGTAGTACTGTTTTATTGATATTTGCACAAATAAAATGATTTTTTGTAGATTATTCCCGTAACAGCAAACCTGCGTACTCAGCCCCCATGTTATTCTTATGGAGAATAAGTCAAATGTAATAACTCCTTAATTATGAACATAAATTAATAAAACTTGATATGTAGCTTTACTTGGATGAGTTATATTGATGGTTATATAAAAACCCATTTTTTTTGTTCCTCGTTGCAGCAAACCTGCTTTCTCAGCTCTCACGTTAATTCTTATGGAGAATAACTAGAATGTTATATAGCGCTTATTTATGATTTGATATTGATGAAACATGGTATGTGGCTTCGCCTAGTTAAATTCTATTTGTATTTGCATAAAAACCAATTGTTTGTGTTCCTTGTTTCAGCAAACCTACGTACTCATTGCCAATGTTATTCTTATGGTGAATAATTAAAATCACTTATTTGTGAATATATTTTTATGAAACTTGGTATGCGGCTTTATGTAGTATTAAGACATACATTAGGCATTGAAAATTCGCTGAGTACGCAGGTTTGCTGCGACGGGGGTATTTTTTCTACTTTATATTCATAGGACCATTTGAGTTTGTATCTAACTGGGTGCAGTGAGTTAAGACATCTATAAGGAAAACTTAAATTAAAACTCTATCCACTATTGATTAAATAAGTAAAGTACTCGGAAATCTTCTATGTCAAGATTAGTTACGAATTCTACCACTGATCTTGGTTTTTATAAAACGTGGTTTAACAATATCGTAGCACCGTACTTAAATACTAAATGGTACCCGAGTGATTTTTAAATGTCTTTAAGTAGATTCTTTTAGTTTTTAATTTAAAAAAATTATATTTTTTTATATTAACAATTAAATTTCCTTGTCGCGTGTTATTAAACATCCTACACCACTGTAGTTTATTTAACTTAACGTTGTGCCCTGTTCACCAGCTTATAGTATGTGATTGATTGCGCCTTATACACGACGTAATAATAACTCATCTACAGTGTTGATGCCCAGTAAGAGGTCTGTTGGTCTGTCATCAGTGGTGTCCAAGGCCCGCCTGCGCCGCTGACTCGACACTTTGCCTTGCTGATCACGTCCTGTGTTCTAGGAACTTAGAAATGTCTAGGAGTTCCAACTATTGTTACTTACCATCCAAACATTTTAAACATGTAGGTTTTCGTATTTGAATATCTAAAAAAATAACAAAATCAATAAAGCAACATGATTGTTTTCCTTTTCCTAAAATTAATTTAACCTCAACCTTCGATGTTTTCTATATATTCAGCAAAATGAAAATCCAAAATGAAAATGTAATGATTTGCATGAACAATAGTTGTAAATTATTGTTTTTGTTTGTCTCTACTTTTGAACAAATTATATTACTATTTCCTTATGATACAATAACACATTGAAACATAATGTAACTATCCTTCAATCAAAATATATTTCTAAACGTGTTATCATTATTCTGTACTTTAATGGGACAATGTTGTCCAACCAGTCTCTCCAATATTGTATCACACCTTAGGAAAATATATTTAACTATTACAATTTATACATTAGGCCTAGAATTTATAAAGCTAGCAGTTAGGCAACTAATATTTAGTTTTTTTTCTTTTCTACTAAAGTACCAGGAGTATCAATTGTATTTATTAAATTTCCCATTGGTTGTTTTATAAGGCCTTTACTGATGAGCATTACAAAATCGTATATTTCATCACTAGGACCAAAAGTAACACTTTTTGATACGAGCTCAAAACGAAACTGAATATGAGCGAGGATCGAAAAGCAACTTTTTGTCCTAGTGATGAAATATACGATTTTGTAATGCCCATCAGTAAAGGCCTTATAAAACAACTTTTGGCATTAACTGTAACGAAGATGGCCAAAGAGTCATTGAAATTAATTCAAATATAAAAAAAGTAGCCAAAGTACACCCAAAAGTATTTCAGTTTCATCAATAAGTGTGCCTTATTCAAGTTAAAGGGCAGAAATGAGGCATATTGTTATAAAGAATTTGAAGTAATAAACAAATAAAATTACAAATTATTTTGGCAAAATATTGCTGAAAGCAAATTTTTATTGTATATTTATGAATAGTTGCTAATATTAGTTTAAAATATTTGTTTTACTTTTGTTTGGTATATTTTTCTAAACTTATTATATTGTGTGCATGTGTGGTACCAATCAAAAGTTTTACCCTTCGGATTTGCCTTTTGGGCTTTTAAAAAACATATCCCTTTAGTGACCCGTGTGGGCTTCTAATGTTATAATGCTAATTTTATAAGGATTTTTTTTGTTTACATAATCAGCTGATTACCTAAACGCACATGTTTTCTCGTAGTCTTATTACAAAAATATGCTTACAAGCCTTGAAACCCCCTATGAGAGGGTGTAAACTTTTACAAAGTATAAAAATATATAATATATCCTTACAATGTGTTATTTTTACCTGACAAATATACTGATTAATGGTCTTGATCAAAACTTTTTAATGATAAAACATCATCAGATTTTAATACATTTAGTACATTTATTTTACATCTATTATAAAAAGTATTAAATTCCTATGGAGATAGGTTTCAGGAGAAACCCTCCGATTCTGAAAGTAATAAATTAAATCTCATCAAATATGGCTTGGTCATCAAGATCGACGACAGTGAAATTGGATCGAGGATTTAATTACATAGCCACCCTAACAACGGTTGCATAACAATCCCTACGTAAATTTAAACTTTATATTAGATTATATGCACAAAAGTAACTTAGTGTTTCATTTGTTTTCACTATTATTAAAAATATACAAATAAAATATCACTAGGAAATAACAAAATCGTTTAATTTTTTAATCGCGAAGAAAACCCCATAGGACCAATGTGTCTACTTAAGGATATCGTAAGGTTTAATAAAAACAATAAAATTAATTACCGTATCCAACTCATAACGTTGTTTAATATACTTATTCACAGTACGTGTTCCCACTTTAGAATAAAAATCTCAATTGTATAAACTATACAACATTTAAAAAAACAAATAATAAAAGCCGTACACATTGCTAGTAATTGCCAATAAACATTACTTCAAAATATTCCCTATATAAATTTAATGTTATTTCATGGTCTACTCGTAAAGTCAATCAGACTTCCAAAGTATTTGTAAACAACTCAGTACAGTATAAGAAACACACTATTCTTGTGCGTACATTTGACCTAATGGTCGCCAACTTAAATTTCAACCTCAAGGCACATTATATGGTAACCGTCTGAACCCATTCGTGCGGAAATTCTTATATTTTCACTTCACATGCCAGGACTTCTCAAGACAGCCCTTGGACGACGCCTGGGATGGTGATAAGGTGGAGGAATACGGACCTGAAAACGGAGAAAGTTAAATACAACTGATAAAACTGTTTCGTGTTATAAACTTTACATTTAACTAAGTAATTTTCCAAGTGGAAGAAAGTATTTATTTGTTCAATGATGTCATTAAAATGTGTTCTATATATTTGATATCCATGCTTCAGGATTAATCTTAATTGAAATTGTAGCTTTTTAAGCTCCACCTAACAAACTTTCATCAGAATATTTTGGGTAAGATAATTATGGTTGTAATGGGAAAGCTGTATCTCAGTTATAAAAAAGTTAATACTATTGAGTATTATGATAACTAGTACTATTGAAATGGACATCGGGATACAAAAGTTAATGTCACTTTTCCTAAAGTAAAATTTAAAAACTATTGTGAGACAAGGCATGAGTGGTGCATGGCATTACATATTTTCATAATCTCTCTACCAATATAATTAGAGATTTGTCTGTACATATATTATAATCTAAAACTGTTTAGCGATTTTGACGAATGTACAGCTAAGTGCTGGACATCACAAAAACCGAGATGAGTATTTAAAGATGTCCTGTCTGTCTGTTTCATTTCAAAGGTAAGATGTTGTTCGCGTATCTCGGGAATACGGCTTTACCACTTGTGACTAAACATTTTTCACATTGTTCTGTGTAGCTTTGAGAAAGATTTAGGTGATTTAAAATCGTCATACATCTCTGCGGCTTTGCCCCGTAGTAATATCTGCAAGGTTTTCCTTATGGGAATATATTAAGTTTATAATCAAATACTAGTTGGAAGTAAAATTTGAATAATTTATCACCTGGCTGTAAGAACTAGTGCAGAGAAACGGTTACCCTGAGGTTAAATAATCCTAAGTCTTTTAAATACTCTTAACAGAAATAAATACCCCCGTCGCAGCAAACCTGCATACTCAGCGAATTTCCAATGCATTTATATGTTTCTCACATAAAGCAACTTACAAAGTTTCACAAAAATACATTTATAAATACAGTAAGTGATTTATAACATTTTATGTATTCTCCATAAGAATAACATAAGACTGAGTACTCAGGTTTGCTGCAACGAGGAAGATAAGAAATGAGTTTTTATGCAATTATCAATATAACTGAACCAGGTGAAGCTATATTACCAAGTTTTATTAATTTATGTTCATAATTAAGAGAGATATAAAACATTACATATTCTCCATAAGAATAACACTAGGTGTACGCTCATTCCTCGCGTATAAGGATAATTGAAACACATGATCAAACTTAAATCGAGTCTCATAAAAAATTCAATATCTGATTTGGGTAACATCATCAGAATACATTCCGTTATCATATAACTGCCGCCAGAATCCGGATTTTATGTCTATATAGCTATAGTTTTAGCCACTTCTCTAAGAATCAATGGTCGCGGTAGCTGAGAGGTATCGCACTGGCTCTTGAAGCGAAAGGTCACAGGTTCGGATCCCGCCGCCAACCTAACATTTTATCCGTAGAAAAACATACATACATTTATCACTTGTTTTTATCAAAGTAAATGTTGTATAAATACGTACATTTATTTATTTTTAAAATAAATTGAAGATTTCAGGCATGGTTTGTTGTTAGGATTGGCATGGGTGCGTTATCTTAGAACAAACAGAGCATTTTGGGCTAAGCAGTGACTTTAGCAGTGTGGTTAATTTTACTTTTAAGAAAACAACGAGTTTCCTATATTAAATAATGTTAAAAATTTCTATAGGCCTAGTCAAAATATCCTTAAGGATTAACAATAAATCGTCAGGCCCAGTTATGTAGATGAAAAAATGAGATTTCAATATATTGTTTCAATAGCCTAGGCTATCATGAAATTAAATGCTATAAACATGGGTTGGCCCAAGTCCGTACATGAAACTTCTAAAATGACAAGTAGCCTAAGTGTATATGCCTACATTTTATAGTCATAGGTCCAAGTTTATGATGAAAACAGCTCAATATAATCCAAACCTAGGAGATGTCAAATCATTTCAGATAACCTGTACAAAAGGCTTAGTTTGGTTAGAATAGTTGAAAGCTTTTGTTTTGGTTCGCTACAACATTCCTGGTAATGTGTTTAAAGTATTTTACAACAGTTGTATTTTACAAAATGGTATTTCAATATATTGTTTCAATAGCCTAGGCTATCATGAAATTAAATTCTATAAGCATGGGTTAGTCCAAGACCGTACATGAAACTTCTAAAATGGTAAGTAGCCTAAGTGGCCTAAATTTTATAGCCATAGGTCCAAGTTTATGATGAAAACAGCTCAGTAAAAACCAAACCTAGGATATGTCAAATCATTTCAGATAACCTGTATAAAAGGCTTAGTTTGGTTAGAATAGTTTAAAGATTTTGTTTTGGTTCGCTACAACATTCCTGGTAATGTTTAAAGTATTTAACAACAGTTGTATTTTACAAAATGATATTTCAATATATTGTTGCAATAGCCTGGGCTATCAGGAAATTAAATTCTATAAAGATAGGTTGACTCCAAGGCCGTACATGAAACTTCTAAAATGGTAAGTAGCCTAAGTGTATAGGCCGACATTTTATAGCCATAGGTCCAAGTTATGATGAAAACAGCTCACTGTAATCCAAACCTAGGATGTGTCAAATCATTTCAGATAACCTGTATAAAAGGCTTAGTTTGGTTAGAGTAGTTTAAAGCTTTTATTTTAGTTCCCTACAACATTCCTGGTAATGTGTTTAAAGTATTTTACAAAAGTTGTATCACCAGTTTAATGTTGGCTTACTCTTACTGTAATCCAACCCTAGGCTATGTCAAATCATTCAAGATAACCTTCCGAAAAAGGCTGTTTGGTTAGAATAATCTATAGCTTTTATTGTGGTTACCTACTACATTACTGGTAATGTATTTTAGGTAATGTAGACAATTTTTATTATTAATTTAGTGAAAATATAACCTAGCAAATAATTGTCCTACAAAATAAATTTTAAGGTTGTTCGCTTACTGTGACTAACTTCATCAACGCTTTCAAGATAAATTGAGGCTTTGTATACTTTTTACAAATGACAATCACAATATTACCAATTGTCTAAGAAAATGTAATAAAACAAACTAATTTATAAGTTAAGTTAATATCTTAGTATCTACAGTCATCAAAAAGTTATTTTGAGTTTTTCGACCTGCCACACGCGTCGTCTGTCGTCTGCCACTGATACAATCGTCGCCTTCGACGACTGACGGACGATATTTACACAGAGTAGACTAAGGGAATATTAACTGTATACATTTTTTTAAACGTACACTTAATAATTTATAAAATAATAAATATTCTCACAACTTAAAAATATACTTTGATTTATCTCTCTCGTGTGTTTTTGTTGGTAAAAAAACTGTTGTTATCCAGTATAACAAAGTATACTCTAGTAAACTAACTATTGTTACTCTGTTGTTGAAACATAGACGTCGGCTAAATTTTAACGATTCAAGTACCACTAAAATGGCTTCCAATGTTATTCTTATGGAGAAAAAAATTAATTTGGTTTTAAGATAATTTGATTAATACTGAACGAAATTATCTGAATAACGAACTTGACCGAGATTTTAACCTGTTAAGTTTTTCTGGAAAATTTTAAGTTTAACTGTGGAGGCATTCTGGAGTTATTGGGGTCACAGACACGCCAGTTGAGTTGATTCTCTTACCAGTCTAAGCAGTTAAGTTGTGTATAAGGATACTTTCACTTCGTTCAATTATCCAATTAGGGCTGAGTATGCAGGTTAGCTGCTACGGGGACAATCAACAACAAATTTATTTTTTGTGCAAATATCAACATACCAGTACAACATGAAGCCACATACCAAGTTTCATCAATGTACATTCATAAATAATCGAGATATCAAATTTTATTCATTCTCCATAAGGATAACATTGGACAACGTTCTGTGTTTAGCACTTTGAATATCTCTGCAACGGTTAGGCGTAGAATCACAATTTAAACACCAAAATAATTGTTTTGTGGAACTGAACAGATTGGTAAAAGCGAATGTGAAGTTTATATTAAAATAAACTGAGGAAAAGCCAAAAACCTTTTTCCCATAAGATTAACATGGGAGATTTTATGAGTAGGTTTTTTGGATTTCCTCCGCAACCACTTAACCTAGGTTAATAATTCAAAATACTATATTATTTGTTTTGTTAAGCTCTACAACATGGTAGAAACCAAAATTAAGCTTTTAAAAAATTGTAGGGTGAAAAATGCAAAAAACTGATTTTTGGAAAATTTAAAACCCCCATAAACCCCCCTTCCCAGGGTCCGATTTTTCTGGTTTTCGAACTTAAAGTCATGAGTGTCATATTACACATCTGAACCAAATTTCATAAAAATAGGACTTTTTTTACTCAAGTTATCGCATTCATGGACATATATATATATATATATATATATATATATATATAAATTTGAACGAATAGTGTTTTTGGCTTCTGGGGACCTCAAAACAAAAAGTTATCATGGTCTCGGGCTTAAGTCTCACCATGAGACCTACGGTAATAGCTTCTTCTCTATAGGGGAAATTCGCTAAAAAGTAAACGATCAAGCTAGTAACAATAATAAACGCTCATTATATTTAGTTTTTTTTACTTAGATTTAAAAATGTTATTAAATTAAAAATAAATACCTGTGGGTTGTCAAGCGGCAGCGGGGCGACACGATGACCAGGCGGATGGCGGGGGAGGAGGGGCGCCTCGAAGGCCACGGAGAAGTCGATGTTCCTCAGGACGTCGTCGAAGACGCGGATGATCTCAAATATGCCCAAGACAGAGAGCGTGACAACGGAGCAGATGACGCACACTGGGAGAAAAACTATGCTGACAATCACTGGAATAGTGGAATCAGGGTGTTAGACGGTGTCAGATAAAATAGGAGAGCTGTAACAGGTTGTGCTAAAAAAGATAGAGGTATTGTTGGGGTTTCCCTAGGTTAAATTGCATGTAATTTTTCCCATTTGTATGTTCATATACAAATTATGTGTTATATTTACTTGTTAGCAGATTTCAACGATATAAAGTTTAGTACATATGTAGATGTGTCTACACTAAGTAATTATTTGCTGAATATTATGAAAAATGACTATGGACAAGTTTACATAAAGAGGAACCTCTGCTATTGTTGAATTCCCAATGAAATATTAAATATTTAGTTGGTTTGAATATACAACCCCTATTTTTAAATTAGTTTATAACCAGAAATATAAATGTAAATCGGAAGTTTAAATTCTCTTATGTACAAATATAATAATAAGAAGTATCAGGAGTTATACGGCAAACGGCAATTGACGTTTTATAAGACCGTTTGTCTTCACGTACAACTTTTGCGTAAATTGCGTGAATTCATCATATTCTCCTACATTTTGGGAATATTCTTTAAAAACACTAGACTCTCAGAAATTCGGATTGGCCTAATCCAGACTCCGAGTAGTCTGAAATAACGATCTTGTATCTTTTTTTATTTGTTGTTACAAATAAAAACGAAACATATCGTTTTAGCGCCTTCACGCGATTAGTTTGCATTACACAAATGTATATTAGCCTACTGTAGTATACTTCAGAGTGTTTACATCTTTTTATGGATTGATAAATCTACTACTTTAATAACAACAACTGAAGGGGCAGAAAATAGGGAGTGCAAAATCATATTCTGTTCACCGAACTTAGGAATTGTGGTGAAGAATTACGAACAGGCCAAAAACTTCAACTCACTGACCTTCTTTGAGAAAAGCTCTGTCCCCAACGTACTATTTCAAAAATATGTAAATGAGTGTGAAGCTTACTTATATTGTGGTAGTATTTAACAATCTATAATGTTATTAATATTGCTGGAGTGGCAGTGCGGTTATGAGTAGTTCAAGCAAAGGTGGTATCTAAATGTTTGTAAATATGATTCAGCATGTGTTTATAAAAGCTGGCTGTTTCTGAAAATTATTTCCATGGATGGAATTTTTGTTATGTTTAACATCTTTACTAGAATCATTTTTGTATATCAAGCCACGAGGAGTTAAGAAGCTTTATAAAATTAGTTCCAATATATATGATTGAAAGTGTCTGAACAACATTTTAACTAAGAACAAGCTGATGTTATAGTTTGTGTTTTAACAAGCTAATCACTTTCTTCTGTTTTTTAATTATAAATTATAAATCATAAAACCTTGAACATGTTTTAATTTTTACATTTGAAAACAACCTTTACACTTTCACTAATATATAATTTAAGAAATTTAAAAACGCATTTACCTTTTGTAAACTTTGTCAAGGATGTAAATAATTAACTCTTGAAAAGTCAACGTTAACAACATTAAAATAGTAAACACAACGCCTCTTGTTAATACTCCAGTGCGTTCCCAGTACTGTGAGCTTTTATAGGTTTAAATTAGCTGAATCAGATTCAAGGTATTGCCTACAGTCAATCGTTGTGGTCAGTTAGTTCTACTAACCTAAATAACATTTTGGAATAATAAAGTGCCAATTCGCTGGACGTTATCGCTTGAGAGGGAAATGTGCTTTTTAAGGGGCCTGATAGGTTTTAGCTTTACGTCTTACGTCTTGGTGCCAAAAAAAGTATTTAAACCTACACTTTACTTACCAGATTTTGAGAATATTCAATATATTGTAACTGAAGCAACAACGTAAATTAAATATATTTTAAAGTAACACCAAGTTTCTATTTAAAGTCATTGAAATAATTTTCTGTATTACTTAATATCTAGATAAACTGGTAATGAGTAGTAGTATTACATTATACGAATAAATTGAAATTTGAACATTTACCAATATTTTAAAAGCTTGTTTATTTGCGCTATACAAGTTTTTTTATAATCCTAATTTTTTATATTTAAAATTATTTTATCTTTATATATTAAACATAATTAAGTGTCTAGTGTGTATATAACTTGCCAGTAAACCAATATTAATTTTCCTTAAAATACAAACAATATAATGGCCATAATTTTGCTTTGTTAAGAAGGCTGTTATTAGCTATAATAAAATCACTTAACTTACTTTTAGCATGGGCAATATCAGAAGTTACAAATTCGAACACCCAACGTGGAAGTATTACTGCAACAATCAATCTTTTCAGAGGAACGATTGAATGCCTACAGCGGTATGAGTGACCTGTGCAGCACTGACACATGTTATCTGTAACTTTAGGTGGGGCATTCGCAGAACTGCCCCCTCCCAGAATGACTCAATAGGACATTCAGTCTATGTGGTGTTTTTCAACAGCCAATAATCATTGTTTACCTTCATAATTTATATGACCTGTTTGTTCGCCAAACTCTAGGTTGCGGATGGTGACAGTAATAGTGTTAGTGATAGATTGATAGTGTTTTGGTTTGTGTCCTATTGTAACCCGAACTACTTAATTATTTAAACTGAATGACATAGGTTTAAGTTGATTTTTGTTTTTTTTTACCTTCCTATTCTGTGTTTCATATTTATTGCATTAAATTTATCAACACGAACATTACTTAGATAATGTACATTCGAATCAACAGGTAACATAACTTTATAAAACAAATGATTAGTTATTTCCTAAAAAACAACTTTTTAAATTTCTACAAGTTAGAAATTTACCTATCAAACAATTTTCCTAGAACACGAGTTACTTGACTTCTTAATTAATTTATTTAAATAACTTGCATAGGCACTTCAGTATAAGTTTACACAGCGTATATTATTATATCAGTCACTAGCATGAGATAAAAGCTGATGGTTTGACAGTAAATCCTCCCTCCTACATGAATCCTCCCTCGTATATGAATCCTCCCTCATACATGAATCCTCCCTCGTATATGAATCCTCCCTCCTACATGAATCCTCCCTCGTATATGAATCCTCCCTCATACATGAATCCTCCCTCGTATATGAATCCTCCCTCCTACATGAATCCTCCCTCGTATATGAATCCTCCCTCCTACATGAATCCTCCCTCGTATATGAATCCTCCCTCCTACATGAATCCTCCCTCCTACATGAATCCTCCCTCCTACATGAATCCTCCCTCCTACATGAATCCTCCCTCGTATATGAACCCTCCCTCCTACATGAATCCTCCCTCCTACATGAATCCTCCCTCCTACATGAATCCTCCCTCCTACATGAATCCTCCCTCCTACATAAATCCTCCCTCCTATATGAATCCTCCCTCCTACATGAATCCTCCCTCCTACATGAATCCTCCCTCCTACATAAATCCTCCCTCCTATATGAATCCTCCCTCCTACATGAATCCTCCCTCCTACATGAATCCTTCCTCGTATATGAATCCTCCTTCCAACATGAATCCTCCCTCGTACATGAATCCTCCCTCCTACATGAATCCTCCCTCGTACATGAATCCTCCCTCCTACATGAATCCTCCCTCCTACATGAATCCTCCCTCCTACATAAATCCTCCCTCCTATATGAATCCTCCCTCATACATGAATCCTCCCTCGTATATGAATCCTCCCTCATACATGAATCCTCCCTCGTATATGAATCCTCCCTCATACATGAATCCTCCCTCGTATATGAATCCTCCCTCCTACATGAATTCTCCCTCCTACATGAATCCTCCCTCTACATGAATCCTCCCTCGTATATGAATCCTCCCTCCTACATGAATCCTCCCTCGTATATGAATCCTCCCTCCTACATGAATCCTCCCTCCTACATGAATCCTCCCTCCTACATGAATCCTCCCTCCTACATGAATCCTCCCTCGTATATGAACCCTCCCTCCTACATGAATCCTCCCTCCTACATGAATCCTCCCTCCTACATGAATCCTCCCTCCTACATGAATCCTCCCTCCTACATAAATCCTCCCTCCTATATGAATCCTCCCTCCTACATGAATCCTCCCTCCTACATGAATCCTCCCTCCTACATAAATCCTCCCTCCTATATGAATCCTCCCTCCTACATGAATCCTCCCTCCTACATGAATCCTTCCTCGTATATGAATCCTCCTTCCAACATGAATCCTCCCTCGTACATGAATCCTCCCTCCTACATGAATCCTCCCTCGTACATGAATCCTCCCTCCTACATGAATCCTCCCTCCTACATGAATCCTCCCTCCTACATAAATCCTCCCTCCTATATGAATCCTCCCTCCTACATGAATCCTCCCTCCTACATGAATCCTTCCTCGTATATGAATCCTCCTTCCAACATGAATCCTCCCTCGTACATGAATCCTCCCTCCTACATGAATCCTCCCTCGTACATGAATCCTCCCTCCTACATAAATCCTCCCTCGTATATGAATCCTCCCTCCTACATGAATCCTCCCTCCTACATGAATCCTCCCTCCTACATGAATCCTCCCTCGTATATGAATCCTCCCTCCTACATGAATCCTCCCTCCTACATGAATCCTCCCTCCTACATGAATCCTCCCTCCTACATGAATCCTCCCTCCTACATGAATCCTCCCTCCTACATGAATCCTCCCTCCTACATGAATCCTCCCTCGTACATGAATCCTCCCTCCTACATGAATCCTCCCTCGTACATGAATCCTCCCTCCTACATAAATCCTCCCTCCTACATGAATCCTCCCTCGTACATGAATCCTCCCTCCTACATGAATCCTCCCTCGTATATGAATCCTCCCTCCTACATGAATCCTCCCTCCTACATGAATCCTCCCTCCTACATGAATCCTCCCTCCTACATGAATCCTCCCTCGTATATGAATCCTCCCTCCTACATGAATCCTCCCTCGTACATGAATCCTCCCTCGTACATGAATGTCTCCATTTGTTTTTTTTATTGCCTGTGATTTTAAAGTTCACTAAGGTAAAGATTTATAAGAAAGAGTAAATATTAACTTAACTAGTTTAAAAGTTTTAAACGAGAAAAGTCTCTAAGAGGAAAATTACCTTACGCTAATGGACTACTCCTCTTATCACGGCGTTGTCACTAGGGAATTCTCAAACGACGTGAATACAGCCAGCCAAGATCTACAAGGCGACTCAATTGGGTTAGATTAAATGGACACTTTGTTATTAATGTTATTGTTTTAACTTAGTGACATTAATTAACACAGTGGCTGGATTCATACAACAGACTATCGTCTGGTGTGTATTTTATTAAAGAATTTTTAGCGGAGTTGCATTGACAATAGAAGCCATTTTTATGAAATACAGTTAACTTAAATGATGTTTAAATTTACTTTAAATGTCCCCTTATAAATGTTTCACATAGTTTCCAAAACATTCCAAAATAATATTTCATCGGTAGAAACTTGCAGTATTGATTTTGTAACAGATTCAACTAATTAGTACCAACCATTTATTTAGGGAAACTCATGGATGCTTTAGTTTCAGTTTTAGAAAGTATTTTTGAAAGTTAATGTAGATAAAAACGTACAGCAATTGATATAACAAAATCCTTTGCTGCAGTTTACAATGGAATAGTGTTAAATAAACTGTGGATGGCAGAGGTAAGAGGGCTTCGTCACAAGTGGTTTGAGATCTAAATAATAACACAGAAATCAATATGTCAAAACTGAAAGAAAAATCATGATGCCTATATAAAATTTTGCCTATATAAAATTCTGAGTCCCGCAAGGCCAAATCTACATATTTAAAATAAATCCTACTTTTTGTTCACTCACTTCCTGAAGTTAATACTTAACCAATTTTGATGATTCTTTTTTATTTAAAAAATAATGTTAAGTTCTAAGTCACTGTCGTAACTTCATAACAACAATTCAGAGGCAGTTTTAAAAAATGTCTTAATTTACCATACCACCTTAACTGATGCGTTTTTATTCAAATCGATAATAGGTTTAAATATTATAGATAAACGTTAAGTAAAGTTTATTTAGAATAGTAAAGTTCTATACCTTTGGTAATCGAACCAATGAACACAATCAGGTGCGTGTAGGATTTAATAAAACAGAACAGAGAACGAATCAGTTACTTTTCATTGGCAATTCTGTTTAAACAACCATCTTCTGTTTTATATATTCTGGGATATTTCAAATAAGGGGTTTTGATTTTTTTCTGAGCTGGAAAATTTATGATTTTCCAAGTACCCACAGTAGAAAGTTTCTTTAGCAATTGTTTGACTTTAGAACCATATTAAAAACGTCAATAATAATATGTTTTCCTACACTTTAAATTTATGTGTTATGATCTTATATAACAATCTATATCAATTTGTTGACATTCACTTATTTTTTGAAGGAGTAAATTACTATGAGACGATGTCCCTTTGAGACATTTTCCAAGCCTGTATAGAATATAGATTTCATAAAATCGATCAAAGTAGTATAAAACATACTCCAACCAAAGATAAATAATATTAATTTGAAGTAACTTTGAATGGAATACTACTTTTAGATTTATTGGGTAACGGCATGTGAGTTTAAGCTCTAAGAAATTGATATTTTGTTTGTTTTAATGATAAATAAATCGTTTATGTCAAAAAAAAATTCAATTCAAATGCAAGGAAAAGTATTATCAGTATATACTGTTTAAAAATATTTATCTCTCTAGCAAAAATTTACAGGTCGTATTGCAATACTCAGCTCGTGTATATTGTTGTAATAAATCCTAGGTACTGCACCAAGCTCAATTCAAACTGTGCAAAATCTTTGATTTGATCTGTATGTTGTCACCCCCATGTAAAATATGAGGAATAATACGAAACACACTTGCCGAAACATTATGTTGCAGATCCATACCCCAGTTTGAATCAACAGATGAAGAACTGCACTGTCCTAAATACACATTTACTGACGTGGTCATTAGTTGTCACATTAAAAAAATGTTATATAATCATTCACTTATACAATATATTATCATTTACTTTCAATACAATGTTTTAAATCAAATTAAAATCAAAATTTTAATCTTTATATTTTAATTAATAGCTTTATCAAAAATTCACGATAGCTAATATATAGTTATAATAACTGATACTTTTTAAGAAGTGGATAAATGAAAGACAAAGTAAAACAAACGTTTCAGATATTAAAGAGAGAGTTTAATGAAACATCACCTGCAAATCTAATCAACTGGAAAGACTTCACAAAGTCTTCTATAAGGAATCATTATACAAATATTAAGTGGTTGTCATTTTCTTTAGTCTTCAACTTAACTCTGGACAAAATCACCAGATTTTAATAAAACACACTTTTTCAATATTATAAGCAACTAAAACCAAAACACTTTTCCGAAGCACAATGCAGAAAGTAATTATGTACTTTCTGGCCATGACGTAACAACTGCTTAGCTCATGACGTTACATTGATTAAAGTTGAGTAAGTCCTGGACAAATAGATTATTTAATTCAGTTATCTTCCCGTTTGGTGAGCCCTAGGTATGTATATGTTTTATAAAATGTCTTTTAAAAAGTTTATTTCATCCGCTTGTCTAATTCTTCCAACAATGAATTCTGTGAAAAATGTAGCAATGAAACAATGTTGAAAACCGTGAGAGAGAGATAAATGCTACTGCCTTATTGTATAGAATATCAACAAGAAGCAAAATGTACTACTTTTTTCTTACAGGAATGATAGAGAACACCTGAGAGACTGAACTTTAAGTGAATCTAATTTGGCAGTTTGAAAAGTTACTATTTGGTTATGTTGTTTTGTACGTGCATTGTTGTTGGATGAATTCAGCCTGGGTAATGGAATTTTTTTGTTTTAAAAAGACGATGTTTTGCCAACCAAATATGTACTTTGGAAGTATTCGTAAAGATTGTTGACCTCTGTTAACAAGTAGTAACTCTTAGCCGATACCAAGGCTGCACTCATCACATAAAACACACTCAATGCAGTCTAACTAAACATGTATTGAACTTAGTCTTCAAACGTGAACGAGCAAGAGTATTACAGACATATATAATAAATATATTAGTAATGGCTTGTTGAATCTTATATAAAACAAATGTGTCTGTAGGATACATATTAATAGAGAAAAGGGCATGAACTAAGTGAGCTATAGGAGTTTTTGTTAAACATCTGCTCTTACCACTAAAATAATTATTTAATATTTTTTCCTATTCAAGAGATTCGGAGTTCTTAAATCTTAATTACCTATAGTCACAAGGGCCTTAAGACTGTGCTTCGGACATGCTTGGGCTGAGAAGATATATAGCAAGGATAAACTATACTAATACTCACACTCCTCGTGAGGATATTTTCAATTTTCAAGTTTAACATCTCAGTTTATGTATAATTTTTATGATTTTTTTACACACGCCCCAGACTTATAGGTGGGAGGCACAGCCCTGTTATTTGATAAGGTTTGGAATAAAATGTACGATCTAACAAATACCCAAGTAAAACGAGCCTGGAAGTCAAACTAAAAACGAGTTCGCACGCAGCACGCTGACGTGAGGGAAGTGAATTTCCACATAAAAACCTTTAAAACTCAAAATCAGTGTAAAAACTAAATTCACATAATCAAAACATAATCAGTGTAAAATTTGTCCAATTTTTATTGAAATCTGAAAACATTGATTTTTTTTGGCTGTTCTGATACTTTTCCAAACTTCAAAGCTGGTTTCATTTACTTGCAAAGCTGGGAATACAATTTTGCACATTATAAGGTTAGTAGAAGGTCCAGACAGGCTTGAAAGTAGGCGTGAGGTTGCTGGGGGTAATAAAAGTACTCTAACAAAGGAATAACACGCTTTTCTAGTGTAAAACCCCCATAAGACAACGTACTGTGTATAGCCGATACACATTTTCTTTAATAACTCGGTAAATATTTATGCTATAATGACGGGAGAGGGCTTAAAACTTTCGCCTCTCTAATTCCCATCTTTTTACATGTATTAATTTTACATCTGGGGCTTTTCTGACCATGTTTGGGCCCAAAAACTCGAAATTTGAAAGATTAATCCCCAAAAATGGGTTTAGAGATTTCCGATTGTTTTGCCCAACGAACTTGTCCAACAGATTATAGAAAGGAACGTCCCTACCAAATTTGATGTAAATCGGACAAAAAATGCGACCGCTAGAGTGCAAACACACACACACACATATATATATATATATATATATATATATACGAGATTATATATATTATCGTATATATATATATATATATAATTTTGAACGACCCCCAAAACGTGTTCAGGGGGTTACGTTAGGAACTTCTATGGTGGTCCCGGGCTTAAGTTTCACCGTGCGGGTCATGCTAATAGTTCACTTTCCAAAGGAAATTCACTAATAATGAACTGTCGTAAGCAAAAATAACGCAATGACAAATGTCAGAAGGCAGTTGAGCCTTTTGCACCAGCAAACAGAGCTTGTAACAGCAGCGCTGACATTGCTTCAGGGAATCATAAACCACTGACAGGACACGACAGGCCCTGAGGTGCAGAGGAAACAAGTCACACACGTACATGTTTAACATGTGAACATAGAAACTCTGAACAAATTCACATATGCCTACTTTACCACAGTTAATCTATAGTAAAATTTGCTTAGTAGTGTCATTCAGTTACTATTTATAAACAGTGCTCAACAATCTTTACGAATATTTCCAAAGAACAGTACATATTATTTTGGCAACGGATTTTTTTCAATTTAAAACAAAGATATTAAATGTCTATAGGCAGGAAAGTATAATATGTACTACCTAGTATCCCGTTGTTATAAAAGTAGTTTTACATCACATAGAATAGCATATAATATCATAAACTGTTTATAAAGCTACATATAGTTTTTTCTTATTTTATAGAGTCTACAATATAACGTAAACAGAACTAAAACATTCACGTAAATGTCAATATCACGTCAGTTGAAATGTATTTATATATTTTTCTAATTAACTAAGAGCAAATTTTAGTGAAGTGAAACCTTCTCATTTATTCACAACATTTACGATGATGAGAGAAGGTTTTCAAGATGTGTATTGAACTTTTAAAGAAACTTCTTTAATAAAAACATCTTCAGCAAAGTCAAGCTCATAAAGAAATATTGTTTGTGCTTTTTGTCTCTTTAATTAAATCTGTGTAAAGAATTTTGTTTTATTTATTTTGTTAGTTAGAAGTAACATTTGTACAATATAAAGCCATAAAATATCTTATGATAAAATATACGAGTTTAAAAGACGTTAGAAATACCATAATTCAATCATCATATAATACTATTTTGTATTTCAAGTTATGTAAGAAGAAGTTATTATTTTACTGTTTGTATAGTATACAAACAGTGAGTACCTTTAGTATTTAGGTATATATCTGCTAGATTAAAACAATTGTTTTTGTTTGTTCGTTGAAACAACATTTTGGCCCAAATAGTTAGTTTTGAATTGATTAACTACTTACAAGAGAGAAAATAAGTCACAATCATTATTATCTTCTCTTCTATATCTATAAATACGAAAAACCGATCAACCCCCAGGCCAAACCTCAACGCCTCAACACCTACAACCACGAAATTCGGCATGCATACTCTTTATTACGTAGGTAACCACTAAGAAAAGATTTTAAGAAATTCCCATAGGGGATTCAAAGTTCAAATCCTGTGTTATTCTTATGGACATTCACTTTAGTTTAAGCTGAAGAGAATTCAAACAGCTGATCATGATTTTTAGTTCCACGTTTTTTAGTTTGTTTTTGTAGTTTTTTAGTAGTTCCACGGGTTAACCACAGACTGCAGCACACACAACTGCTGTATTCCCCGGTGAAACCGGGTACGATGACAGCTAGTTTTAACATAAAAATCACGATTACTGATTTACTTAATTGAATATAACCGGAATTCCTGTTTTATTTTACCAATTTAGAGTTTTACTTGTAAGTTTATCCATTACACTACTTACTTTGTTTTACATGTTTGTGGGATAGATGGCCCTAGTGTTTTTTCGAGTCGAGCATGCTAGATTTTTCAGTTATTCCCGTAAATTCTGGAGGTGGCGACTAACGAAGGGCTTCTTAAAACACTTGGTTGCTACCAGTCGTGCCAGTAGCAACCAGCCGTGCCAGTAGCAACCAGTCGTGCCAGTAGCAACCAGTCGTGCCAGTAGCAACCAGCCGTGCCAGTAGCAACCAGTCGTGCCAGTAGCAACCAGCCGTGCCAGTAGCAACCAGTCGTGCCAGTAGGAACCAGCCGTGCCAGTAGCAACCAGCCGTGCCAGCAGTAACCAGTCGTGCCAGTAGCAACCAGCCTTGCCACCAGCAACCAGCCTAGCCAGTAGTAACCAGACGTGCCAGTAGCAACCAGCCGTGCCAATAGCAACCAGCCGTGCCAGTAGCAACCAGCCGTGCCAGTAGCAACCAGCCGTTCCAGGAGAAACCATCCGTGCCAGTAGTAGCTCGCCGTGTCAGTAGCAACCAGTCGTGCCAGTAACAACCAGCCATGCCACTAGTAACCAGCCGTGCCAGTAGTAATCAGCTGTGCCAGTAGCAACCAGTTGTGCCAGTAGTAACCAGCCGTGCCAGTAGCAACTAGTCGTGCCAGTAGTAACCAGCCGTGCCAGTAGCAACCAGCCATGCCAGTAGCAACCAGCCGTGCCAGCAGTAACCAGTCGTGTCAGTAGCAACCAGCCTTGCCACCAGCAACCAGCCGTGCCAGTAGCAACCAGCCGTGCCAGTAGTAACCAGCCGTGCCAGTAGCAACCAGCCGTGCCAGTAGCAACCAGCCGTGCCAGCAGTAACCAGTCATGCCAGTAGCAACCAGCCTTGCCACCAGCAACCAGCCGTGCCAGTAGCAACCAGCCGTGCCAGTAGCAACCAGTCGTGCCAGTAGCAACCAGCCGTGCCAGTAGCAACCAGCCTTGCCAGTAGCAACCAGCCTTGCCAGTAGCAACCAGTCGTGCCAGTAGCAACCAGCCGTGCCAGTAGCAACCAGTCGTGCCAGTAGCAACCAGACGTGCCAGTAGCAACCAGACGTGCCAGTAGCAACCAGTCGTGCCAGTAGCAACCAGCCGTGCCAGTAGCAACCAGTCGTGCCAGTAGGAACCAGCCGTGCCAGTAGCAACCAGCCGTGCCAGCAGTAACCAGTCGTGCCAGTAGCAACCAGCCTTGCCACCAGCAACCAGCCTTGCCAGTAGTAACCAGACGTGCCAGTAGCAACCAGCCGTGCCAATAGCAACCAGCCGTGCCAGTAGCAACCAGCCGTGCCAGTAGCAACCAGCCGTGCCAGCAGTAACCAGTTGTGCCAGTAGCAACCAGCCGTGCCAGTAGCAACCAGCCGTTCCAGGAGAAACCATCCGTGCCAGTAGTAGCTCGCCGTGCCAGTAGCAACCAGTCGTGCCAGTAACAACCAGCCATGCCACTAGTAACCAGCCGTGCCAGTAGTAATCAGCTGTGCCAGTAGCAACCAGTTGTGCCAGTAGTAACCAGCCGTGCCAGTAGCAACTAGTCGTGCCAGTAGCAACCAGCCTTGCCACCAGCAACCAGCCGTGCCAGTAGCAACCAGCCGTGCCAGTAGTAACCAGCCGTGCCAGTAGCAACCAGCCATGCCAGTAGCAACCAGCCGTGCCAGCAGTAACCAGTCGTGTCAGTAGCAACCAGCCTTGCCACCAGCAACCAGCCGTGCCAGTAGCAACCAGCCGTGCCAGTAGCAACCAGCCGTGCCAGCAGTAACCAGTCGTGCCAGTAGCAACCAGCCTTGCCACCAGCAACCAGCCGTGCCAGTAGCAACCAGCCGTGCCAGTAGCAACCAGTCGTGCCAGTAGCAACCAGCCGTGCCAGTAGCAACCAGCCTTGCCACCAGCAACCAGCCTTGCCAGTAGCAACCAGTCGTGCCAGTAGCAACCAGCCGTGCCAGTAGCAACCAGTCGTGCCAGTAGCAACCAGCCGTGCCAGTAGCAACCAGTCGTGCCAGTAGCAACCAGCCGTGCCAGTAGCAACCAGCCGTGCCAGCAGTAACCAGTCGTGCCAGTAGCAACCAGCCTTGCCACCAGCAACCAGCCTTGCCAGTAGTAACCAGACGTGCCAGTAGCAACCAGCCGTGCCAGTAGCAACCAGCCGTGCCAGTAGCAACCAGCCGTGCCAGTAGCAACCAGCCGTGCCAGCAGTAACCAGTCGTGCCAGTAGCAACCAGCCGTGCCAGTAGCAACCAGCCGTTCCAGGAGAAACCATCCGTGCCAGTAGTAGCTCGCCGTGCCAGTAGCAACCAGTCGTGCCAGTAACAACCAGCCATGCCACTAGTAACCAGCCGTGCCAGTAGTAATCAGCTGTGCCAGTAGCAACCAGTTGTGCCAGTAGTAACCAGCCGTGCCAGTAGCAACTAGCCGTGCCAGTAGCAACCAGTCATGCCACTAGCAACCAGTCATGCCACTAGCAACCAGTCGTGCCAATAGCAACCAGCCGTGCCAGTAGCAACCAGCCGTCCCAGTAGCAACCAGCCATGCCATTAACAACCATCCATGCCAGTAGTAACCAGCCGTGCCAGTAGCAACCAGCCGTGCCAGTAGCAACCAGCCGTGCCAGTAGCAACCTTGATGCCTATATGGTCATAAGTGCAGACCGCTGTGGTCTCTTTGTGTATTGTCAACGTGAGGTAGAATTGGAATGTGGATTGAAGAATTACGATGTTATTTTAACTATTTAAGATAGAAAATACCTTTTATGTTATGAGCTACATGAGTTAAATTGCAACCAATGTCCAAGGTAAAATTTCAATTGTTTAGTTTGCATCAAAACTAAGGGTGAAATAAATCATTTTTGGGACCAGTGTTTAAATAATTTTAGGGAAAGCTGTCAGAACCCATTCAGTAGTGAAAACACTGAACTATAATAAGCTGAACATTTAGGCTAGCGAGATACTGCAATTTCCTACTGTAATCTTATTGGCATTTTCACCATATGTATTTGCACCATATGGCAATTGGACATGTATAATAATGGAATAACAAGACTAGACCCAGACGTAATCTTATCCTAGGCTGAACTTCAAATGAAAAAGATTAGCGGGTTCTTTAAAACTTTAAAAAAATATCAATGCGCTTCACGAAAGCTATACTATGGTTGTTCAATTTGTCTTTCCTGGGTTTATAAACTTCATGCATGTATTACAAACTTTGTAAACAAATTAATCTGCAATGAAACTCAGTTAAAATTCCTCGTAACATGTGAGAGCATGACGTGAGTTGTTTTTGTGGAGATCCTCTCAAGGGATGCAAAACAAAATGAATATTCAATACGATCTGTCTGCCCTCATCTAACCACGTTCTCTCATTTATCCATAACTAAGTTATTTACTTGCGTCTTCAACTTTTAATAACAAAACTTAGCTGCAGCCTCTTTTTGAATTTAGATTATCTTTTGTAGAAGAAACATAGTTACAAAATATCAAAATAAACGTAGTAATCGAAAAATGAAATATCAAATAACGTAGTAAATATCAAAGAGAACGTAGTAATCGAAAAATGTATGATTCAATTTTATGGTTAACCTTTAGGCGAACACAAAACCCAAAGTAAAAATCAATCACAATACCATTTTACCAAATATGATTGAATTTACTAATGATTTTTTTAGACTAATTTTTGTTACATATGTTTTTGCTGTGTAAACCATTCCGATATTTATTTAGTCACAATAATTTAAAATACCGTATACATAATATTCTGGTTAAACAAGTTTAATTCGTTTTTGTAGTAGTCAACTAATGTCCCGTATGTTTCCAAAATAAATTTTTGTTTACATTATTTTTAAAAGTTGTACAGGTTGTCAACTTATCAATCCTGGCGTGGGTCGCCTGCAGGGAGTTGACTGGAACCTTCAATAACTAGATTATGTTAAAGGTTAATGGAGGGGAAAATCTGATTTGTGATGGGCCAGGGTTGAAGTTTTAGAGAGTGGTTTCAGTCAATAGGCAACATGAGACATTTTCATGAGACATTTTTTTTATTGACATTTTCAAGTCAGAAAGTGTGAAACTATAATAAAAAATACAAACTTTTATCTTTGTGATTTTAAAATAAAACAGACAGTCTTTGTTTGATTTAAAAAAAGTTCCTTTAATCATTATTAAAAAACTACATCAAACAAAAAAATGTGATAAGATTTAACAAGTACTCATAAAACTTTCACTTTTCGTATAAGTAAAGCATTTTAAAATATATTTATGTACATTGAAAAATATCAAAACTGTCTACATTTGAATTGAGTACCAATTCAACTTCCTTAAGTTGTTAATAAAAACTAGCAAATCACTTATTTTAACTCAGTCTGACAGCTACTTACAACGCACTTTTAAATTAAAGGTTTTGGCGGGAAACCCTGTGGAAAATATTAGTTTTTCATTAAAACAAGTATAAATAGTTTAAAGTTGTAAAATATTTACATATTTTAAAAACATTTTGAGTCAAATAGCTGTATACTTTCCTTAAGCATTAATTAGAGGAGTATGTGTAGATTTTTAAGATTTAATTTAGATTAAGCTACTGAGGTAATTAGTTGGATCTTAAATATATAATCTCGTAAGTAAAATCTTATAACATGGTAAATGTTTGACTTTTCGCTGGTTTCTGAAGCTATTGTACGATGTAGAAAGCTGAAACTTGGTACCTTCATGGATCTTGGTTGGGAAAGATCTCAAAGTCAAAGTCTGATTTCTTATTTACCCCTGTTTCCCCTTAAAAAGTCTGACATTTTCTACCAAAGTGTATACTATTACTGTTTTGATTCTTTACTGTGGGGTCAAATTTTGTCAACGATCTTATCATCCGCCACTGGCTGTGATGAGAAAATAATTAGGTTTTAGGAGAGTAGTTCCAAACACGATCCATTAGAGGGATTTACATTGTGAAAGTTGAGGATTAGATAAATTAGGAAATTAAATCGTTTTCTTACCAATAGTATCACTATACTTGTTTTAAATTTTAAATGGACTACGGTTAAGTGTCTGATTATGTAAATATAAACACTGCCTCAAAATGTCAGTTTACACTTTAGTTAGTAACTATTGCTATAATGGGGAAGTATCCTTTCAGATTTTGGTGACGACTAGATATGTGTTAGCAATAAACTTCCTTGTATAGTTACTTTTGGCAAAATAACACAGGAATTAATAGGCTGCCTACCGATTCAATGCTTATTAATAACTTATTCACATTTACTCTAACACTGAAACGTGATTCGAAATAAAGCAGGTTTATAAAACTTGTAATCTGCTAGCAAGCCATCAGAATTGACGGCGGAAAGGTGTGTAGACCTGCTTTCTTTCGGGCTTGGCAATAAATTGAGAAATATACATATTAGAAGATTTATAATATATTAACTTATAATTAAGATTTATAATCTATTATGTTAATAGATTAATTAACTTTTAATATTTTGACTTATCTGGTTAGTCTTAGTCTCAACTACAGTGGAAAAACTGTATACACTGCGTATAATATCCAGAAATAATTATATTGAAAAAATGTGAGTGCTATTGAAATGTAAAAATATACATTAACATTCACTTGCACAATATTTTATGCCGATACGACTTCTAAAAACCATTTTTAGCGATTGGATAAGAAGGAAAACAGATATTACGTGGCAAAAACAAAAAGCACCATACCCTGAACTCTGAACAGTTTTCATCAATGATTACTGAGCCTACAAATAGTTGTGCTGGATGGGTTTTCCGATTCTGAATTTTGATTGGTTTTCAAATGTACATGTAGCGAAAATTACTTTTATTATTTTGTAAACATATTCTTCACGAGGATAAGACTCAACTTATTTTTGTTTTTCTTATAATATTATTACTATATGTATTTTTATTTATTTATGAAATTTGCTTTTTTTAATGGGATTATCCTAATTTAGGTTAATTTTTCTCCTTTTTCGATTTTCTATAAGATATTTTTAATATTGGTTATACTAAATGACAGATGGGTTTATTATTTTAAAAGGATAAAATAATATAAAAAGCTATATATGTATATATAAATCATTTATAAACACTTCCAGGATATGCGAGTTACAAAAACGTTAGTTTATGCCAACTAACAATTATTAGTGATAAGTAAATGGGACATATATATATATATTTCTTCAAAACATGACTGCCACCACAAACGATTCCTGTTGCTATCTTATTAGATTGTTACATGATGGTCCCTTAGGGACCCTAATTCCTACCTTGTAAGTCATCTGTTAAACTGACACAATATTAAACATATAAAGCCTAGTTGCATCTATAAGAAATGTGAACTGTTTAATTAAAGGAAATTAATCATATTTACTTATATAAACGATTGACTCTTGGAAAGTTGGAAGGTGGGGGATGAGATTTCCTTGGAAATTTCAAAGGACTCAAGTTGGGGTTTAGGGAATATGTTTGTTTATGTAATTTTGGATAAAATAAAGGCATAAGTACAAATCATTGGTAAATAACATTATTGGGGATTGTGAAATCTTTTCATAATTAGTTTGTATTGCCTGTTTTGTTCACATAACTGCGTAGATAATGCAACCCTTAACAAGCTGGGTGCGGAATACGTTATTTAACGTACTCTAATTGACATGAAACTTATGAGATTTTCATGTTTAAACATGTTTGCCAGCATTGAACTGTTAACAGAGGCTTAGGCTAACGCCTTTACAAATGATCGGTTTTAACTTTATCTTTAACAGTCACAAGTAAATATTGTACAGGACCAGTATTGTGCTCCGTGATTCCAGTGAGTATAGATCAGAGTGAAGTTTATACTGAAGTGTCATCTTATCCAGGCGAGACGAGTCAGTATACCAGGCTCAGCTTAATACCGGTAACCTAACCGTTGGTATATCATATACGACAAACCTTCACTTACAGCAGTATTATACAGTTTTTAATATTATTAGAGTAGTATTGCTCTGGAAAAACTGCCTGGTTTGGGATTATGTTTTTTTGAAACTCATAATAGCGATGAATTTGAATTTACTTTTTGATTTATTTGGACTTTACCTATCGCTTCTAGTGTTTAAAACTACACTACGTTTCGGGAGGTAAGGAAACTCCTCCCGTTATCAAGTGAACCCTACTTACATCTAAATATCAAACTCTTACACCTAACTAACCTACATTTTTTTTGGATTTTTTTGATTATTTTTCTTTTACATTTTAATTTATACTAACACAAAGATAACAAATATATATACAAAAAATCAAATACAATACACTAACACAACATTTATATATACACCTAACCTAACCTAAATTTTTTTAATATTTTCCTTTACAATTTAATTTACACTAACATAAAGATAACAAATATATATACAAAAAATCGAATACAATACACTAAAAATCAAACTAACTAAATAAAAAAAAATCCAAAAAAAATGTAGGTTAGTTAGGTGTAAGAGTTTGATATTTAGATGTAAGTAGGGTTCACTTGATAACGGGAGGAGTTTCCTTACCTCCCGAAACGTAGTGTAGTTTTAAACACTAGAAGCGATAGGTAAAGTCCAAATAAATCAAAAAATAAATGGGATTATGTTGTTCTAGTACCCGTGTTACATATAATTTAATTTCGTAGCTGTCTCGTTTAAGTTATATAAGTTATTTTCATTTAAAAAATAAAATAAAAATGTTATCCTATTGCATAAACATTAAGATTTGCTGGACGTTTTACATAAAATATAAATTAACATCGGAAGAAATGTGGATGTATTGCTTCATAGCTTTGTCAGCCTTCTAAGCATTATTCCTACTAATAGAATTGCACACAAATCCTTCGAACGTAATCGACCCAACATTTATGACAAAGCCCAGCGATTCCATATCCATTATCTCTACATTTGGAATCAATCCAAATCGCTTTGCTTACTAAACAATAAACTCCCTCAATTTCAATAAATAATTCGTAAAATTTTCTTATTTTCATATTTAAAATTCGTAATATGTTTAAGGATTAAATATTGTTATAAAGTAATATTTTATATCCATTATTTTTCCAAAACTGTGTATTATTGAACGGACATTGGTATTTTTCAAATTTACCTGCGTACAATGTTAACATATATTATTTTTAAGACTAATTCATTTATAGTACCCTAAAAATCAAATACACATAAAGAATAAAGTACAATAAGGCATCAAAGCAAAAATTCAATATTAATAATTTGTGAAATTTGCATCAAAGTTGTTGTTGACAAGTTTACTAATGCTACTTACAAAACTCCAAAAACTAAAATATTTGATCATCTAATTTCATGCTATAAAAATGTAAATTAATCAGTTCAAGTTACAAAAGCTGGAGTAATTTCCAGCACGAAATGTCAGAATCGTTTACATGTAGTGTCCTTGGTTATCTGGACTTAAACTACATGGTTGCATGTATATCCTACAGGGACCGTATATCAATAGTTGATTACACATCTCAGCCGATAGCCCCAGGCATCAAGTGGGATATGTAACACCACATGATACACGGACTCTAATGATTGGTTATCATTTCCTTATAAAATGTTGGTTAAATTTCTTTGGGAAATTATTTGTAATTGTTGTCTGTTTTTGGGTATAATGCCTAATATAAAGCCAAAAAGACGACATTAATATTAATTTTCACACTATCGCTAATATTAGTTAAGTTAAATTGCATGTTCATATTCTTATTTAATTAATTGCTATTGAATCTGTAGTGGTTCGGACTTTATTTGACAGAACATGTTTGGAACTCAGTATTGTTTATCTTTTAAATAATGTGTGTAGGGTTATGTTATTTGGATACTTGTAATTTATTCATATAATTCATTTTCAATTTATTCACGTGAATTTTAATAATAATGGTCTTATCCTTAAGAATTATAATTTAATTTTCCCCTACTTCAAAATATCTGTAGGATCATTAAAGCGTAATTTACCATAGTTTACTGATAAGTTATTAATTCATTTTTTTACCGTACAGAAGCTAAACGTCTGTCATAGTTGGTAAGGGTAAATACAAGTTACAGATAGCTGTTTGCGATTATCCTGTTCGATGATAATTGCACATTCAAAAATCCATAAATACATACATACATATATTACATGTTATAATTTGGTGTTTCCAAAAACATTTTAATTCATTAATGAATAGTAAAAAAATAAATCTACTTAGTTAATACAAATAGGCTATAGTACAAATATTTTCATTGCTTTGTTGAATGGTTAAAACGGTTTAAAAATAATTAAAAAATTATTTCTTTTTTAATAGGGTGTTTGTCCGGTAATAGTGTGTAGAGTAGTGACAACGATAAACGGTTGTCAAACAAATTAAATACAGATTTACCAATTTGTAATAAAATTACTTTTATTTATTTACGAGCAAACAGGTTACAATTATTTAGTTGTTGGGATTTTCTTTCTTAGAACCGTATTGTGAAATAGTTTAAATTAGTTGCTCATTTTTCAATATCCCACTGCCCTACATATTTTTAAATTACGTCAAAAACTTGTAGCTAAACAAGGTTTACAGAAATTAGATCTTTGAGTTCGAATTTGTTTAGGAAAACGCATTCAAACGCCATTCATAACTATTATTCCTCCCATAATGTTTTTAGAAATGGAAAATACTCTTCGGCTATTTATTTGGGTATTGCTTTAATTTTCCCAACTTTTACAACACAACGTAATAAAGTAATTAAACATTGCTAAGTAAATTGTTATGGTAAAATGAATTAACTGTATTTTTAAAACTCATAATAGCGATGGATTTGAATTTATTTTTTATTTTTTTTATTTATTTATTTATTTTTTTGATTTATTTGGACTTTACCTATCGCTTCTAGTGTTTAAAACTACACTACGTTTCGGGAGGTAAGGAAACTCCTCCCGTTATCAAGTGAACCCTACTTACATCTAAATATAAAACTCTTACACCTAACTAACCTACATTTTTTTGGATTTTTTTGATTTTTCTTTTACATTCTAATTTACACTAACACAAAGATAACAAAAAATCAAATACAATACACTAACACAAAATTTATATACACACCTAACTAACCTACATTTTTTTAATATTTTCCTTTACAATTTATTTGACTAACAGAAAGATAACAAATATATATACAAAAAATCGAATACAATACACTAACACAACATTTATATATACGAACAAATGAAAAACTGACAATACATTACCTGTTCTGCATCGTGGCCTCCAAGCTGACGGGCAAACACGGGAAACGGGCTCACGTCCATCCACAACCAAACCGCACACTAGACTAGTGGCTAGCGGCAGTGGAGGGGGGAGAGCCGTTACCCCCACCTACCGACAGGGGCACGTGACGACACAGCTGTGGCTACCCACACGTCTTTGTCGACGGGAACATGACACGGAAACCAAAAACTGCACGATTCCTCCTAGAATGCTACACGGGCACCAGTACGATATTCTCATAGAGATTACCGCATGCCTCCAAGGTGAGCATTGGGAACTGGTCATGTAATTAGGTGGCCGTGTTTCCTCCAAGGGCGATCACGGACGCATGTGTCGTAGCCGCATTGGATGGACTCTAGACGCAGGAGCAACTGTAACACAAGGAACTGGCGTGTGTTTGCGGGGTGATTTTTGACTGAAATGGTTTTTAATTAAGGGAATCCATAGTGGCCTGACATCAATACTACTCTGACTTATTGGATTTTCATGTAATTTAATTAATGCCCCTTCAACAAACTTTCTTTTATAATAGTGAGACTCATGATGTATAATTTTTGCCTCTTCCAAACTAAATTTATGATCATTTTCCCAGGCGTGTTTTGCCAATTTAGATTTTACTGTTTCGCCATTTTTTGTGTTTCTTTTATGTTCGTTTATACGAACTTTTAGCGGCCTTTTAGTTTCCCCTATATATTCACCCTCACATTCACATTTGATGCTGTAGATACAGTTTTTTGAGGCTTGTTCTTCATTTTTCGGTTTTACTTTAGTTAGTTGCTGTCTCAGAGTGTTTGACGATTTAAAATAGTTTTAAACACTAGAAGCGATAGGTAAAGTCCAAATAAATCAAAAAAAAAAATAAAATAAAATAAAATGAATTAGTTTATCACTACATATTTATTTATTTCGTATAAACTAGGAACTTCATAAATGTAATTACAAACGGATTCAATGAACTGAAGGGACTTTATTTTCCATCAAGTAATGTCTAATGGACTTCATTAAGCCAAAGCTGTTAGACGTCTTCCACTCTGCGGGTTACGACCGAACATAACCTTCCTGTAATACAGTGGAAGTGACGACAATCACGCAAATGGTTACTGCCCACTGGCCGAGCTGTGATGCTGTAGGCCTTGAGGGTTGCACTACGTTTATTGCTGATTTATACTATTTAAAAATGTTTCATTTATACAGTACGTTTTGTATTTGATATTCGATGTTTCTAAATATAGGATATAATAAATCACGACACACAACAGTACAAAAATATTTACACCTACATTTTATTAATATATATATATTTTTAATACAAAATACAAACGCAAAACCAAAATAGTGATATGTGTTTTGCCATATTCGGGTTTTATTGAAATTGGGTTGTTGTAAAATGTCTAATGAACATGCCAAATTTTGCTCTACTGGTATTTATCGCACCTGATCTCCGCCTCCGGTAGCGAATACTGTGACGCCATATTCTCTGTTTGGGCCTAATGACCGGTGTGATTGGTCGAAGTAATTTGCATTATACCATATATTGTGTATATTGACCATACTGTATGTAAGTACAGTGTAAGTGTAAATACATTCTGTAGTGGTGTTAGACACAATTTATTGTATCCTGTTTAAGTGGAGCAACACATACTGTTCTACTCAAGTAATTGTTTCTTAAGATTATAGCAATAATTATAAACATCCATATAACAGATTTTAAAAACTAAATTCTTACTCTAAAACATTAAAAACCCTTTTAAAAAGGTTTAGTATTTTTTCAGCAATCCATATGAGTATCGAGCAAGCAAGTAGGGGTTTTAAGCTCAACACACTACACAAAGATTCCTTTCTGAATAGAAAATACACTTTAGGATTCGCGTCACGATTCTGATAAGACCACATTGAAATGCCTTTTCGTTGATAAATTACCTAAAAATCCAAGCTATCGCAACTCTTAATAAAGAATATATTTGACTATTATGTTAATTGAATTAAAATTTTATTGTTAATAAAACCATACACTATTTATACAAGGATAGGATTCATGATATTCTATTAATTCCTGTTATAACTGTAAATACATGCAATCTTTATTTTAGATGGTCACATAAAGCTGTTCGTAGTAGAGAATCCTGTTCCACTAAGTAAGATAGTTAATAACATTACTGGCAAGTCCCGTTATTTAAATAACCGATCGTACTTGTCGCTTCACATCGCTCGTTTTTACTGTTCTGTTCAAGGTTTACCTATATACGGATAGTAAAAATTAACAAACAATAATAGTGTAACCCGATAATACTATTATCCGATTGTGATTCTCCAATGTATCTTAAAGGGTTAAGTATTTGTTACATTATTAGTTTATTACACACAATTTTTGGTTTGGACGGTGTTTGGGTGTGTTTTTTTAAACAAAATCTAACTCAAGTATCTGAATTATAAACCTTGTTGTGTTAAAGGGTTTCCCCGTTCTGTTCTGAAAATCAGCAAATTATTTAAATTATTTCACAGTACCGCTCTCAATAAAGGAAAATTGCCCAAAATAATTAATATTTGTAGCCTCTATATAATCTCACAATGTACTTACTCCGTCATACTTTTTCTGCGAGAACAGAAGCAGCCAGACTTCCATTTATGTTGCTCAAAGAGGCCCAGTAGATCGTGATACTGGACACCTTGGAATTGGGCTTAAGAAACTCAATACTCTCCTCTAATGAGAATTAGAGTTAATTTTCTTCTTGTTGTTATGATTGGTCAAGGTTACAAATTGATTTAAATTACGTAAATAATATTGAAACTAAACCTTTTTGCAAAGAGTATGATGACTTTATTTTTATTTTGTAAACAACATCTATTGTTGTATAAATCCTTGTCATCTACACATCAGACATAACATATTCACATTGGATATAACGACAAATTACAATCCTTTGAGTTTGTTTTTGGCGTTACACATATAAATCGAATTTAATTTGAACAAATTAATTGATAAATTAAATAAACTTGTAACTATATGTTTTAAAAGTAAATATTTAAAGGCAAGCTAAGAGAATGTCGTACTGTTGCAATTTTACACTAATAAAATAAGTAAATCTTATTTTAAATAAAATAACATCATAATCTTTATTTTGTTATCAAAAATACTTGCAAGGGCTTATAGCCACCAATGTGATTTATAAGCTCTCCTTGAGGGGGTACTGGCTCTGCCTCGGAGATTGAATCTTAATTGGAGAACAAGTTCCATATATATTTCCAGGAAAGTAATTCCTTTTAATTGCATAGGCTGTGTAAATGTTGACATATGAAAGTATATGTTGACAAAATCATTTACCTTTGATTTCTTAGAGGCTGATTAAAAAATTATTTAATTTTTGAAATTGATAATTTTACGTTTTACTTAATTTTTAGCCCTTGGAAATTAAGTGTATGGACGAAAAAACGTTGTTGTAAATAAATATTCATTTTAGTACAAGTTATGTACTTTGTTTGATGGTAATAGTGGAAAGCATATAAATGTGGTTTTAGGAATAGAACATTTTAAATTTTATCCTTAGTTAGTTTTTGTATTATCACTATATTTTACTGTTACATAAGAATCTAAAACTTGAATCTTGAGTGGTCCAAAAACCAACAGCTGTTCTACAATACGACTCGTCAGATTATTAACTATTTTACTTAGTGGAAGAAAATTCTCCGCTACGAACAGCTTTATGTGACCATCTAAAAACAAAGGTTGTATGTACTTACAGTAAATACATGAATTGTTAGAATATCATGAATCCTATACTTGTATAATCAGTGTATGGTTTTATTAACAATAAAATTTTAAATTTAATTTACATAAAAGTCATGTGACTCAAAAAATTTAGATAGCCATTAATATATTCTATTAAGAATTTCGATAGCTTAGGTTATTAGGTGATTTATCAACGACAAGGTATTTCAATGTGGTCTTATCAGAATCGTGACGCGAATCCTAAAGTGCATTTTCTATTCAGAAAGGAATCTTTGTTGAGTATAAAACCCCTATTTTCTTGCATGATACTCATTTCAATTGATAAAAAATTTACTAAACCCATTCTAATTTGTTTAGAGTAAGTCTTAAATGTTTTAAATCTGTTATATGTATGTTTATAGTTATTGCTGTGATCTTAGGAAACAATTACTTGAGTAGAATGGTACGCGTTGTTCCAATTAAACAGGATGCAATAAACTATACCTTACAACACTACACAGTATATTTACACTTATACTGTACTTACATAAAATATGGTAAATATACAGAAAATATGTTATAAGGCAAATTATTTGGACCAGTCACACCGGTCATCATCAGGCCAAATTAGAGGATATGGCGATGCAGCTTATGTACTATTCGCTACCGGAGGTGGAAACCACTTGCAATAAATACCAGTAGAGCAAAATTTAGCATGTTCATTAAACATTTACAACAACACAATTTCATAGAAATATGGGCCCAATTTCAATAAAAAGAATGATGCAAGACACATCTCACACTTTTGGTTATGAATTTGTATTTTCATTATTAGTGAATTTACTATGAAAGTGACCTATTAGCATGCCCCACACGGTGAAACTTAAGCCCGAGACCACCATAGAAGTTTCTAACGTGACCCCCTGAACACGTTTTGGGGCGTCTTTCAAAATTATATATATATACATGTTTGCACTGTAGCAGTCGCACTTTTTTCATATTTATTTCAAATTTGGTAGTGACGTTCCTTTCTATAATCAGTTAGACAAATTCGTTGGGAAAAAACAGAAAAACAACTTTAAACCCCTTTTTTGATGATTAATCTTTCAAATTTAGTGTTTTTGGGCCCAAAAAGGGCCAGAAAAGCATCAGATGTAAAATTAATGCGTGTTAAAATATGATAATTAGTAAGGCAAAAGTTGTAATCCCTCTCTCGACATTATAGCATAAATATTTACCGAGTTATTAAAGAAAATGTGTAACGACTAAACACAGTACATTGTTTTATGGGGGTTTTACATTAGAAAAGCGTGATGCGGTATTCATTTGTTGGTGTACTTTTATCATCCCCAGCCTACTTACAAGCTTTATCATCACGCCTACTTTCAAGCCTGACTGGACCTTTTCCTAACCTTATAATGCGCAAAATTGTACTCCCAGCATTGCAGGTTATTTGTGTGCGAACTCATATTTAAAAAATATTTTTAATAAAATGTAAGTGTAAATTTATTTTGTACTGTTGTATGGTGAGAACATATTTGTCAACCATAAAATAAATTATTTTCTTATAACTGTACTTTAATTTATTTTTTTACTTAAAACCAGTTCTAATCGTTGCCGAAGCTCATTCAGAAGGGCAATTGACCCCTTGAGTGAGATCAACTAATTAATGCGGTGTATCGGATTTAGCTGAATCTATCATTAGCTTAATTGGATTGCGTTCAAACTGCAACACGGGTTAGAGGATTTTCAGATGCTTGATTAACAATCTGTCATGTATTATAGTAACAGCCTACAACAATATCAATTATAATTCGCTTGGTATTTAATTATTTGGACTACATACTAGCTTTTAAATGAAAATGCCTCGTTGTAATACATTTATATATTACCACAAAGCACTTGGATTATTATAAGATTATCAAATGACGAGAGCTTGGTCTCGTTATAGTTTACGAAGCTACCAGCCAGGTATCCAGTAATATTCTGTAATTCATTTAATAAATTATTTTTATTTTTCGCGCTAATTTAAAAGTATGTTGTGCTAAATTATACCATCCTCTATAAGTAATATATATAAGGTATACCATATATACATTACATATATATATTTGTACATTATATATATCTGTATTATTCCTCTTGTACACAAGTCTATTTTTATATTTACCATAAAGTTGATATTTATTTCCCTCCATTTTTTCCCAGTTTTATTTTTCTTATAATTTTAATAAGATACTGGTACATTATTTAAATATAAATTGTAAAAATGAATTTACACCAACGTGAACGTCAAATGGCTCTCCAATAACAGTACAATTTATAAAGGTATATGTTTAACATGTCAAAACTCTTTTACTGAAAATATGGCAGCTAAAAAACCTGTATTATTTCACCACAAAACCTGGAGAGAAAGGATTACAGTTTGACACCGCCATTCCACCACGAGGTGTCATGTTATTTTAAAACTCTATTTTACAAAGCTACACTTAGCTTGAGAAATGTTTTACTTTTAATTATATTTATCGTTGGTGAATCTGTGTTGGAGCAATATAAGGTCATATAATTTTTAAGTATAAATCACACCACACTTTTAATAAAAATATTAATCCATATTTCCATGAGTTTTATCATATTTTATTCTGAAAGACATGATTTTTTTGAGGTAATATTATTCAAGTATTATTTTGGGCAACACTCGTCACAATTATCCTTGCACTGTTTTTGTCTCGTCCAGTACTATTTGTGTTGTGCGTGTATTTGTGTTTAACTCTTGACGACTGGTTCTAGCATTGACAATAGGGTTTCCCAAAATAGTTCTAAAAAGATATTTTAAAACTTACAATAGGTATCAATAGTATGTTCATTGTAGCCGTATTTAAACATAAAACAATCAAAAGATATCAATTAACTCGCTTTCCAGTCATAACAATAAAAGTTAAAAGTATGAAGCGTATTAGTATCAAAAGAGGTCATTTGTCTAAATAGCTTGCAATTACCATGTGACATTTTTCCTCAATTTAAGAAAAACTATTCCATTAAGTTAATTAAGTGTCATGTCAAATGTTAAATAACAATTACGTTTTCCAGTGTTTTTTACGAGTTGCTGTATTCTCGAATCCCCCGTCAATAAATAACTGTGTTTAAACTAGCAACATTAAATATTTATTAAAAATAAATTTTTAAGCTTTCTCGTTAGCTGTTTGCAAGTCCTCTCAAGTAAAGATATGGCTTTTTAAGGAAGATATTTTAGACCTAAATATTCCAGGAGATTTGATTGGTGATTAAACATGTATATATTAGACAACTATTTTTCATTTTAAAGAAAAAATCACCTTTTATTTTGAAATTACTATTTATTTCACCTTCGTATCAGTTCCATGAACACTCGAGATAGGTTTAGCATACAAACCACTGCTATCGTTTCTCGCTCTTCATGTCTTTGACAAATGGCACCAATATGATATCAGGTGACAGACGGTGCTGCTGCGCTGCGGTCTGGTTATGAACGTTTGGTTTTATAGGAAAATCTGGTGCCATGAAATCAACATTAGTCGCGTATGGAAACTAGTAACCCTCTTATGTATTTAGTGATCCAAATGACGATCATATTTGACAACATCATAATAATATCCATAATATCCGTATTCTGTAATATGCCTCTTGTAACTTGTCTTAAATATATCCTTTGTAGTTGTAATACCACATATGTTAAACAAAACGTTGTTTTGAAAAAAAAACTAAGTGGTATTAGAGTTTGCGACCAGGGGGTACACGAACTTTAAGTAAAATAAATCAAAGATAGGTAATCCAAAGCGAATTAAATCATTTATGAAATAATCAAGGAACATTTTAAGAAACTGAATCTATTTTATCAGAGATTAATTTTTTCATCAAAGAATTGGTATAGAATATTCTATTACGGTTTGTAACTTAATCTATTGGGTAATCAATTTCATAATTACAAATTTACCTTTCTGAAATAAAATAGTCAGCCTTACTTCAGAGAGGGAAAATTTTTGATAAGTTGTTTCCTGTTTTTAACTGTATTTTTCGTTAGATATCGTTAATCTTACAATCAAATAGTTAATGAGAATCTTATTACGAATAGAATGTGTTTAGGTGTTCATAAAAAATTTAAAGTATTACTCCTTCATGTTACTTCTATATGAATCTTCTCAAAAGAGTAGTTGTTAATTAAAAAATCCATAGAGCTATTAAAAAACCTGTAAACAGTAAGGGTGGTGTCGTTTGCAAAAGCATCATCACATAGCTGAGGTTTTTACGGCTCACCTCCCTCAGTTAATGACCCTTGCTTCCCTCACGTAAATGTTTTTATTTTTTTTTATTTTATCAATGAAATTCGGAATTGAAACCACAGTTTTTATAAAACATTCCTTCGTGAACTAACTCATTCACGATTACCGAGTTGTTGTGAACAATTTAGAAAGTAATCTTAGGGCAGATTTGTCAGTGGCAATTGAAGTATAGGTTGTTTTAACTAAACTCCAATCTTCATATATAAAAATGGATCCCTATTTACCTTGGACACGCCATAACTTGAGAATGAGTGCACCAAATATTATAATTCTTTTTTTGTTGTGTTCTTTAATGTCAGGCCAATGTCTTTATAAAAGAAAATCTTTGTTCCGACCCAAAGGCTCTGCCCCACTGGCCTTCAAATTTCCCATTGATTTGATCAAAGTTCAGTTAGTTACACCAAGCAGATGTTAACAAGGATTATATCTATACATACTTGAAAGGCATAAACATATGTTTATTACGGAAATAACAAATCTACTTGAATGGCAACTCAATCTCTTTTTCGATGCCGAAGTTAGCACTGTATAACAAAAGGCGAGTGAGCGAAGCAAACAAGCTCATCCGGGTGGAGAGTGAGTGAAGTGATCGAGCTCATCTTGTTGTAATATAAAATCTCAAATCATTTCAATTAGTACTGTATTTTCTGAACAGCAGTTTTACTATTTGATGAACCATTTGCAGCTTTCCTATTTGTGCATTATTTTCCCTGCTATTTGATATAATTTAAATAAAACATAGTACGATTTTCATTTATAACTTATTGTTTTATTTAATCTTTATCTGTTATGAGGGCTTAGCAGGACATAACTCTCATGGGACAAGAGCTATCAAAAGGGCAAATTTCATATGTATCTGAGGTTAAGGTATTAATACAGCCAACCAGGAAAAGCCATACGACCATAATTGTTTTACTATTAAACATTTTTATTTTATTCCCATTAAAGCTAAAGACAATCTAACTGCGCAACATTTAAACAGTAATAAGGGATTATGAGTAGCACTTAAATTTAAAAAGATAATATTTATGTCATATCTACAGAAGCAATCATCATTATATATATTTTAAAAATTGCAAAGGTTTGGCCAGTCCGTCAGGCTGTTCTATCTGGTCAATTGTTATGATTCTTTTTTAACTGATATTTATTAAGCCTAGATATGTCATCACTCATCCAAACTTACATACATCCAATGGGCTTCGTACCAACGACTTCATAATCCGCAATAATGTTCTAACTTGAGTAAACAATACTCATAAATTATATCACTTTCAAGTTTTAACATTGACTGATGCTGCAGAGCAGTGCAGGTTCTCTAGTTTTATATCAAATATAAATGTGATTTAACTAACACATTTATAGTCCGTTGTTTACTTTTGACAATTAGACCTACTGTGACAGGAGGATAAACCGACATTGTAAACTTTAGGATCCAGGTTTACAGTCAGTATGAGTTGAGCAAGTCGAAGCTTCATCATAGAGATGAAAAGAGTTGCCCAGAAAGTTGCCATCTCAAATAATAGAGGTGGCGTTATACTGGTTGGTTTAGATCACTTTACATCTAGGAACAACGATTTCTCTGCTCAACAATAAATTTCCTATAAGCGGTCAGCTGAATCTTATTAATATTTTAAATGTGAAAGTTTGGATGTTTGTTTGGATGTATGGAGTTCCATCAAACATAAACGTGACCGATTAAGTTAAAATAGTGCATGAACATATATTACAGACCACATTACCATATAGACCTTATAATTTCCACATCCAAGCTTAGGGCTCCACCCCCCTCCCAGGTCCCGTAAGTTCCAATGCAAATCTTAAGGAGGATATCATTTATAAAATTACCAGCTGTAGTTGTTTGTCAGTATGGGCAAAGGAAGTCAGATGGTTCAACTAAACAAAGATTATTTAATAGTGCTGGTCAGGTTAGTATTAGCGAATTTCCCCTATAGGGAAGAAGCTATTACCGTAGTCGGCATGGTAAGACCTAGGCCCGGGACCATGATAATTTTTCGTTTTGAGGTCCCCAGACCCCAAAAAAAAACACCATTCGTTCGAAACTGATATGTGTGTGTGTGTGTGTGTGTGTGTGTGTGTGTGTGTGTGTGTGTGTGTGTGTCCGTGAGCACGATAACTCTCGTAAAAATGATCCGATTTTTTTGAAATTTGGTATAAACGTGTAAAGCAACATTTATGACTTTGAGTTCGAAAACCAGCCAGATCGCTCTATAATGGGTTTTTAAGCTAATATCAGTATAACTCAACAAGGTTATATACCAGTTTTTATTCATTTATGTTAATAATTAAGGGAGACATAGCATTTAAAAAAATATCCATAAGAATAACATGGGGCTGAGTACGCAGGTTTGTTGTTACGGGAGCCTTTGGAAAAAATTTGTTTTTTTGAGCAAATATCAATATACCACAACCAGATGAAGCCATGTACCAGGTTTTGTCAGTATACGCTCATAAATAAGCGAGATATACAATTTTTGTTTTCCTCCATAAGAATATCATTAGACAACGTACTGTGTTTAGCACTTTCAATATCTCAGTAACCAATTGACGTAGAGAAATGATCAAAATACATTGTGTGTTTTTTTAAATCTACATCAATGGTAAAAGTTAAAACTTGACTATTCAAAAAAATTATATGTAAAAAATTCAAAAAACCCATTTTTTGGGTACAAACCCCCCCCCATTAACCATACGGATGGAGCGATCTGGGTGGTTTTCAATCTTAAAGTCATAAATGTTGCTTTATACGTTTGTACCTAAGTTCATCAAAATCGGATCATTTTTACGAGAGTTATCGTGCTCACGGACACACACACACACACACACACACACACACACACACACACACACACACACACACACACACATATATGTATATATAGTTTCAAACGAATGGTGTTTTTGGGGTCTGGGTCTGGGGACCTCAAAACGAAAAGTCATCATCGTCCCAGGCCAGTCTGCAGGTCTTACCATGCTGACTACGGTAATAGCTTCTTTCCTATAGGGGAAATTCGCTAAAACGATAACTTCTAAACAGTTTAATGTAATTAATTGAGAAACTTTAAGTTATTATAATCAAAACTAGATTTAAAAGCTATGAAATTTTTAAATAACTATAAATTATTCATTTAAAGCATTTAATACTGTAAAACAACACAAAAAATAATTCTCAGGAGACGCAAATTCTGGTGTTAGAGAAGGGATAAATTTCAACTTAATTAAACACCCAGATTTTGCCCTGTCAACTGCAGAGCTTAGGAGAACGTCAACATCATCTAAACAATTGCACCTTTAGGCTTAGCGTTTATTTTACGTTACCTTATTTTTCAACTGTCATTGAGGTGGACTTAAAACGAGAGCCCCGACCTTTTGATGTAAATAACAATTGCGTCTCTAATATGAGTCCTAAAATCAATTAGTCTTATTAATGTTTCTTTCCCAATAACAAATAACCTAATAACCTTGATATGTTTGTACTTAATAAAAAATACGTTATTTTTTATCCAACCTGAGTAAAAAATGTATAAATATATTGTTAAAGTGCGAAGCATTTAATTTACTAAACTCATTCTCACCATCAACGTCTTCAATTGAAGACTTTATGGGCTTGATAAGTATAATGCCTACAATATATAAATTTAAAAATGCAAAGGGAATAAAAACGGTTTCTGTCCTTGGAAAAACGCGAGATCGTTTTCATGCGCCCTACAATTAGGTTACAATTACATTAAATTAGTATTTTTAGACAACTGTCCTTTGTTTTCTGTAATTTCTGTTTCTCTCTGTTAATTTTCCATCTTGCTATTTGAATTGACTAAACCGTTTTATTGCTATCGATTGTTTGAGGTTTTGTTTTACAATTATAGTTTTATTGAAGTTGCTGGTTATCTAACGGGGAAGTATGAAAGTTAAGAAAAAATAGGTTAAGTTGAAGTTAAGTTTGATATACTATTCGTTTTGTGATTTGATTTAACGAACTGTAGTTATAGTAGCATCGCAATTGGGACTAAACAATATGCAAAGATTATGTAACCGGTAATGCATTTAATTGCAGCATCATAAATATTTAGTATTCAGAATTAAAACGATGTTGAAACTATTTAAGATTAATCCAGTAACTAGATACTTTAGTGTGACCTATAAGGTTCAGGCTTACCATCACCTAGCTAGCTATCAAGCAAACTTTCAAGTCTTGGATTAACTTTCTCACTAGAAATGTAAAAATTGCATCTACGATACCAGTATTTTTTTGGATGGGGGGCAAATTTAAAGTTATTAATTTGTATAAGAATTGAATACATTAGATTCCCATATTTTTTATATATTTATATGAAACTGTCATAAAATATCATTTAGCTAATATATGTTTAGTAAGTTGGCAATATTAACCACATCATAGTTATGACTGGTATATATTGTCTTGGGCATTTAATCAAACATTATTGAATAATTTTTGGTATTTCGAAAGTTCCTCAATACGAGATATATTTTTAAAAAATATGACAAAACATTAGGTAAATTTTGCACAACTCCTGGTGGTACATAAAACATTGTATTTGTATGTTTTAAATATTTTTGTTATTTGGTATTCTTGTTACTAACTTGTCTATTTCAAATCATTGTTTTAATATACGTTGATATTTAATGTGTAGTTTACACGAAGCATATTACTATAGAGGATGTTATTATTCAGAATATTAGAGATTATAATAATCATGATAGAAATCCATCGAGAGTTAAGAAGCTGAACCTTTGAAAACCATTTCATTCACGCTACAGTGACTAGCGAGGGCAATTCTATTCTTGGAGCTGTTCTTTTAAGTATATTATAGTGTCATAGCTCTGAAACAAAAATAATAATAAAATATTATTATCAATAGTTGGGTTTACATTTTTAAATTATCCCTGTTAAAAGAATGTTTAAGATGCATTCATGATTACCAAACCTTTTTAACCTTTTTAAGGTCAATTGATTTTTGTTTTTCTATGTATTAGCTATATGTTTAAGTACTCATATTATTAAATTCGTCATAATTATGTTTGAAATGTCTTCCTTAGAAATTTATTAGGTTTGATTGAAAAGTTCAGAACAATATATTTTATTTTATCTTATTCCTAATAAACAGTCATAAAAACAAGAAAATTAATATATTTTTAATTTTCTATAAACGAGTGATAATATTAAATTAGAGTGTGGGGAAAAACATTTGGTGAATGCAACACGGAAAACCCAATTTCTCATGATACAGATTAACGATGACATAATCTGCAAAAGATCAGCCGGGTTCAGCTTTACAGTTAAACTCCCAGATTTAACGACCCCACGTTCCAATCTGTCATAAAAGTTTCCAACTGCGATCAGGGTTATGAGGAGAATAAAACCGAGAGATAACGATATGCCTAGGATATTGTTCATCACTAGCCAAGTGTAATCTACCTATTGAAAATTAAACTGTTCTGTACACATTTCTGTGTACATTTTGTAGCTATGAAGAGATTCAGAATTTATTTGACAATAGTAATATAAAAGCGCTAATGCACTGAGTATAAGTAACTTTTATTTTTAGGCTTGTGTTTGTTATAAATTTCATTACTGTTTTAAATTAATTAATAATATTATGATTGTTGTTGTTATTTATATTAGGATTTTCTATGAGTAAACCCGGGAAAATTCTATGTAAATTACGAGAAATTACCACATTGGTTTTAGAAAAACTGCAGTTACAGCTATATAATGATTGGTATTTAAAATCTTCACACATATTCTTTGGCATAATACTTTAAATTGATTTAAAGGAAAAATGTTTAAGTTTAGCTTCTGTTTTCAAGTTATTAAGGTTTTAAAATATTAAATGGCCGCCATATTGGAACTTGAAGTGCTGGATGTGTCAAATTACATATAAAAGAATAGCCCTAAACAAGTGTAATACCAGTGCTAATTTTATAAGTCAGTTCCTCAAGTGTTAAGTTATGGTGTGTTTATTAAAAATTACATTCAGACCTAAGCGGGATGGATAAAATACGTCTTACAGCACTATAAGTATATTTACACTTATACTGACTGTACTTACATACAAGACGGTAAAATATACACAAAAGATAGTACAAGGTGATCGATTTCAACCAGTTACACCGGTTATCATCAGGCCCAATGAGAGAAATGCTGATGACAGGTGTAACTGGTTGAAATCGATCGCCTTGTACCATATTTTATGTATATTTTACCGTCTTGTATGTAAGTACACAGTATAAGTGTAAATATACTTATATTGTTGTAAGACTATTTTATTTATCCTGATTAGTTGTAACTAATAAAGCAATTATTCAGACCTAAGACGGGAATCTGTGCGAGATAGATCCTACGTTAAGAGGACAAACTCGTACCAATTTTTTTTGTTTTTTTTTACCCCAGGAAGTAGTTTCTCAGTTTCCGTAATCAGTTCGGAAACACCATGTATGTCGAATGACCTCATTTATTCTTCAATACATGTTTTAAACGCGTCAGCTCTATAAGTTACAAATTAATAAAATATAAAAATTTAATTTTCTCAGAGGTAAAACATATTATTAACGATCTCCTAGCCCCCACAGTCAATCAAGAACCACACCTATTGTTTAAATTCATAAGTTACCATAAGGAATAGAAAAAGAAAGGAATAAAAATGAAAGAAGCTCAGGAACAATCAAGTGGTAATTATGTTTCCGATTCCAAATCGCGCCACACCAAGAAATCCAATCAGTTCACACAAAGGATGTAATTACTCTGGTTTCTTATGCTAGAGTTTAATTGTCATTTAAAGATTGCATGGTATTTAAAAATTACATTAGGGTTTTAGTGAATTTAGTAAAGTACATTTAGATGTAAATATCAAACTTACCACATTATGATATTAATTCGTAACTACGTATATTCGTATTAATTCGTAGTTACTGTAAAATTAAATTAATGGTTACCTTTTTTAAAGTCTAAAGCAAAAAGCCTTTATTTCTTTATATTTAACGAAAGCCGAGTTGAATTGAGAATGTGAAGGTTTGTGGATAAATATCTACGCAACACGTGACTCTTCCTCGTTATTTGTGGTTTCATACAAGAAAGATTTACGGGAACTGATATAAGAATACAGCTTTTACTTTTCCTCTTACTATACTGTGAAATTGTTAAGAAAAATAATGTGTAAGAAAAATAATTTTAGAAATGTATTTCTCTGAATTATATTTAAAATCACGTTGTCTTTATATTTTCTCTTAGGTATTTAATTTAGTATATTTATTCGTACAGTATTAGAGAAGTATTCCCTCATGCAATTTTAATCCTAGAGTTTTGGGTTTTTGTTTTTCATTGAATTGTAATACGAAATGAAATATATTTCAGTCAATGGGAACAAACTACCATTCTATAACGTTCGTCTCCTGCGTGTTTTTCCTGGAAACCCACTCATGCATGATTTGTACTGTAATTTTCTTTGAGTGCAAGTATGCTGGAATTACTCAACCATTCTCCGTAATGCAAAGCTGTCTGCACATTTTACAAAGTTGTCTGCACATTTTACAAAGCTGTCTGTATCTGTACTGTAGTGTGCCGTTAAAAAAACGATATTAGGTTAAAACAGTTTACATTATTGTATCTTAACGTATAAAAACACAGTTTCAATAAAACTGCTTCATTAAAACATGTTGTATGATATTTTTAATCCAACCGTTTTGCTTAACTATTCAGCTAACTTAACAATAGCATTTTATAACCTTTTTAAATTAAAAGGTAAGAATTACAAATATGGAATTGAGATACTAAATCAGAACATGTTATAGCAAATTATCGGTTACTTAGTCATCACTAGTTAAAACCACACTTAATATAAATTGTACAGAGCTGTTGATAACTCCAGATCCTTCCTTTTTAGTACACATATATTTACAATTTTTCTTTTTTTAATGTGTAAAATGATGCAAAAAAAATTAATTAATAAGTTTAAAAAAATATATTTTAATATATAAAACTCAAATACCCCTGACTGACTGACTCACTCACTCATTGATCACGACATCTCACTTAAACACAGAACGGATTGCAATGAAATTTGGATCATACCTTCCTCCTGGGAAGGTGCTCACTATGAAGAGTTTTAAGAAATTACCATAGGACTCCGCCCCACGGGGAGTCAAAGTTCCAATCCTGTGTTATTCTTATGGTCATTCACTTTAAGTTTGAGCTGATGCAAATACAATCAGCTGATCTTGATTCGTAGTAGTTCCACGGGATTACTATAGAATGCAGCACACACAACTGTCAGTTGTTATATATTAAGATTATTTGCGGGGCAAAGCCTGAGGGAACAGCTAGTTCATAATAAAATTATGACGTGGTTAATTCGTTTCCCACAGCAAAATAATATCAAGGGCATGGTTATTCAAGCTATGAACAGAGTTTCTCGCCACGTGATCACGTCATACAAACGTCGAGGCTTCAGGCTAGTTTCTAAATAATTATAAGTCTGATACTTCTTAATTTAGCCTTTTTTATGTGAAAGGTTACTTAAAATAAGTGTTAATTCATATAATTCGCTTAAGTAGGCTATTACTAATGTTTTTTTATAACAGTGTAAAAATATTTTAACCAATTTAAACATACAGCTAACGTAGCTTTAATACTTGAACCAATTTCAGAGGGAGGCCGACACTAAATCTATTACGCGGTGGAAGAATATAAATTCAATCAGAACCATTTTTACCAATGACGGAGTTCCCTCATTAAACGATTATATGAGACAAAACAATACTCTCATCTGATACTGGGCATCTCTCTAGCCTCGCGGTTAGCGTCTTGGACTTCAGTTGAAGGGGTCATGGGTTCAAATCCCGGGGTATCCACAAAAATTTGAGGGGTTTGAACCACTTTCCCTAAAAGCGTTAATTTACCATATTGACAAAACTCTCGTTGGTGTTGAAATACAAAATAAAAATAAAAAACTCTCAAACTAAACCTACACCAATTGAGGTTGAGTGATACAAAAGGTAAAGGCCTACATCTACAATTTAATAAGCATTGATTAAAACAGATCTAATACTTTCATCCATTGAATTGACTTTACGACAGCTATGATGCAGTTTAATCAATTTAATCAATATAAATAAAATTATAATTTTGTCTTAAAAATGTGTCTAATTTATAGAAATACAAAATGAAAATATTTATATCTGAAGTCGGGTTTGATTCAAAATTGTTTCCTCTTTCAATTCGAAATCGAATGCCAGGTCTTCCGAATTCGTTATTTGCATATAACTTGATAGCAGACGAAATGTTTCTAAACAAATTTATTGTCTCAAGTTTTAAAATACCATGTTTTACATTTAAAGCGAGTTTTTATAACTGAATATCGTATTTGAGCATTTTACTAGATGAGTTAATATTCCCAAAGTTTCTAGACTAAAATACCGTCAAATAAATAAATATCTAGTAAACATGAACAGTTGTTTCGTTGGGTGAGAGATCCATCTTAAGGGCAAAGGCCATGTTTAGTGGTAAAAAATTGATAAGAGATTTAGTAAGAAATCTAGGGTTAATATAAAACGATATGTTATTGATGGTTATGATTTGTTATTCTTAAAATTGATGGTTATGATTTGTTATTCTTAAAATCCAGAAGACCAGTTAGTTCTTCCTGACAAATATATCAGATTTCCTTATAATAATATAACTAGACGTTTACATCAGATTTTCAATAAAGTGGTTTACCTATAATTTTATTGTATCCATAAAAACCAAATAACTGATTTAATATTTCACTCTTATAACATCAAAATATTAAAACCTCTAATTCCTCCAGCTCTCGACGTTGACGTTTGCAGTAAGTCTTCGGAGTTCAGGTTCGTGAAAACTATTTAAATTCATTGATACGTTGTTGTTAGTTACATCCTCAAGATATTATTTCTCATTAAAAACAGATATTTGTATAAGAAGTTAATGGGTTTTAGATGATTAATTTGAAACTGCATTAATTAAATGTTTATAGACGTAAAAAGGTGAAAGGCCAGTCAAGGAACCAGTCAAAGTATCACTATTGGACACAGTCTAAATAAAACATTTTTTGATGATCGCTTGAAACAAGACCAATTTGTTCTCTGGGTTTTAATTTAACAAAATCAGACGCTCCTTGTGCCCAAGTATCAAGCTGATTCCATTGTGGGAATATCTCTATATGTCTAAGTGGAAACAGGGCCGGATTTAGGAGCGGTGGGCCCCTAGACTCGATAAGTGGTGCGGGCCTATTTTCTTCTTTTTTTGCTTGTATGATGCTTTTGTATGTGGCTCTGTGTTACTTTGTGTGGTGTGTATTTTTACGACTACTTAAATGGGGAAGTAAGAAAGAGTTTTAATTTTACATTTTTCATTCTTCGTACAGGGGTCCAGCAGGCCAACAAATATGCATAGGTTGAAAATGCCGCACATCTTCATTGTTACCAGCGTTAACGAATCATTAAAATGTTCTTATATTTTATTTAATTAAAGATATATTTCCTGACGTAAGTTATTGCTTAGGTTTTTTCCATTTGAAAGTAATTATGAACAATTAATGATTCCACATTTTGTTTTAATTGCAGGACAACTTTGGGATTAGGCGTCTTTGACAAGACACGGCTGATGTCACGAGACAGGTTACCTCGCAGCTCAGTAGCGTAAGGTAGAATAATTAGGGATGTTCGAATATATAAGGTTTTTCGTATTAGATTTCAAAAAATAAATATTTAAAGAATGACTAATATGCGATACAGACTAACATAAAATCTCTATTTTACATGCGTTTTCACCATTGTTATGTAGAACTTGCTACTTATCTCTTTATATTTCAAAATTTGCTCTTTTTTAGCTTTCTACATCTGTTTTTTCTAATATGTCATTTTCTAATGCGAGACTGCCACTTACTAGGTATTGTCTGATATTCTTTATTCAGGTAAGAATTTCATGAACGTATTTGGGACAGGCATTGCTTAAAGTAATACTTGGTAATTGTTATGTTCCAGGCCTCTGAAATAGTAATTAGGTTAGTGTGTTGTGTAACCTGATATTAGGTTTTTGCAACTAATATTTTTCTGCTCTAAGTTGGTGTAACTGATACCGTAAGATATCTAGTATGGCACAACCCTAAGAATAACTGGTGTTTTATTACTGTGCGCTGTTCTGCTTTTACCATCTCTATCCTACCCTGCACTGAGCCTCGCAAGGTGGCCAGTCTCGTGGCGGGAAACCGCGTCATGTGAAAGAGGCTTTGCGACTGTCAAGCTTGTGTAAGATATAAGAGGATACAGGAACCTGAGGAAGATACAAGTTATAACAATGTGATGTGAACAATGGAAAATGTCCGCAATAATATCTTAAACAACATAAACTCACCATCACCAACAATGAATTGTAACAGTCAGAGCACTGGGGAAGGGCATCTCTGCACCGTCATTGTGGTTTTGCCTCCATCAAGCAGATTTTTCCGTTTTGTTCCTCCATTTCTAATCAAATGAGTTCTTTCTTTCTTATTTGTATGCAAAGTGGACTGTGACGGCGATGGTCTGATCTGACATTTGTTCAACTTTCTACCTTTTAATTGAATTTGTGCGATAAATTTGTAGGAATATTTTACATATATAATTACGAGGGTACTGACCTACATAGCGTACATTACTGTCAGAAAGGGCAACCATGCACGATTTACTCAAAGCGTTCAGGTTCAAAGTGTCAACCCTGCCTCTAAGCAACGATAATCTAAATTCAGAGAAATGGGCGAAGTTTAATAGCAACAGCATTATTGTGTTAAACCACTTCTTATTTGCATGTTAACATTTAAATGTATTGGTTATTACTCTTTTAATTAAACTGAAACTCATTTCTAATAGGATTGTGATACAATCTCTTCAATTTGTTTGTCATAATTGATCTTACTTAACGAATTAGTTGCACTTAATATTCTTTTCATAAATTTAAGTTATTATAATTTGTATTTTCAAATAAATATTTTACAATTTCTGGTATTTATATTTTGAAATATAAAAATAACTTATCCCGTTTTATGTTTATAAATAACTCTGCTCGAAAAACTTTATTATTATATCAATTAATAATATGTATCGTACTTTTACAATTTGATATTATTTTGTTAAATTTAAATTTAAATTTTGTTTGATATTATTTTCTATAGAGGTTTGTTTCCGTAAAGAGGTTTTAATGTTTTATGCAGAAGTTTTAAATATGTACAAAGCTTTTAAAAAGTTACCTTTTCCAAAGAAGTAGCTGATCAAAAATTAACTCCAAAACGTTGGTTAATTGTATAATGACCCATAACTAGTACCCACGACTTCGTTTGCACGGTCTTTAGTAATTTCCTTAGATTCCCATATATTTCCCCGTTGGCATTTAAATAACAAAAAACATCACTCCATAAGGTTTGGTTCAAAGTTTTATGACTTCGAGTAATAGCTAGAAACCTAGGAATAACCTGGATTAGCATACGAAGATTTATCTTAATAGAAGTATGATATAGGAAGACATTGGGAACATACAAAAAAACATGAATTTAAATAGAGAGAGATGAATAGGACAGTTTTGAATAAATTCCTTCATCTCTTCCTACATTTAAATTACGTATTGCCACTTTGCTTTTTTTTGCAAAATATACTCATTTATTATATGCTACATCAAAAATATGTTATAATTTTGTTCGATTTTAATCTTTAATGCAAGAATACCGTCTATGTGCTAGACAAAAAAAAAACAAATGAATCTTTAATTAAACCGGTCCACTCCTATCTGACATTGCTTTCACACTAAACTCTCCGTTCTTACCCTGGTTCTACATTTGCGGTCGTGTCAACTATTTTTACATTTTACTTTTCTTTAATATGTGTAATTAAATAATACTTTTTCATATAAATCATAGCACACTTCTAAACTAAAGTTTGTTTTGTGACTAGTTAAAATAACATACTAATTGTTGTATGTATCCTTGAAAATTATTGGTGAACTATTAAACACGCAGTAGACTCCCTCCAGTCCGGACACCTCAGGACCGACCCCCGGCCGGATAATAAAATGGCCAACCCAGCCGGCGATAGTTGTAAATATAAAATATAACTCTATAATAACATTCCAGTTTATAAGAAATCTACTTTTAAGATGATCTAATCAATTAGAATAAGAAACCGAATTCTCCCGTCAGCAAAACTGAGATGTTTTTATTATATTTTAGTTTTAAAATAAACAAACAAATTGACTTCGGTCGATATCTGCCATGGGAAACCCTCCCACGGGCAGTTATCTCATTTCTATGAGGCCGGCCGGACCATCTGGTGGCCGAACCAACCGAGGCCGGATTAAAGGGAGTCTACTGCATTATTATATGCCTTAAATAATAGAACGTTCATTTAATGTGTTAAAGTATCTCAACCCCAAATTTCAAACTGTTTCCTGTGCTACATATTCTTCATTTTATCAAACAAAAATTAGATCGAGGACCGTTTAAAGGTAGTAAAACATATCTAAAAGTTTAGCAAAAGTAAAATAATCTAAAAAATAATAACATACATGTTGCGCTGATATTACATTACAAAATGCTTTATTGTCAATTTAAATAAATATTAATTTTAGGTTGGTTTACTTATAGAGTGCGACATACGCAGAACTTAATTGCAAATGCTTATGTCGTATTTAAGAGTGAAAATAGAGGGAACAGCAACTATTGATTAGAGCATCAACGTATGAAAAAACTGTATTACTAGATAGTACTCAGTAAAAGTGGGTTTACCGTTGGTATGAATAAATGAAATCAATAAACACATTTCATCTAATATCCCTAAAGAGTACAAGATGATTTAAGTTTAATCCAGATTTCTTATTGGACGACTTAACTTCAAGCCCGATGTAAAGTTATTTTGGTATAGTTTAATTAAGTTGATGCTAATCCTCAGCCACAGCCTCAGCCTTCCAGAGAATGTTCGTAAGAAAATGTCTAAGTAAAATTTATAATGCAAGATTTTACTAAAGTTTTTCAACACTTACATTTTCAAATCACTCTTTCTATCCTTAACTGTGCAATATTTTCATCCTGAAATACTTGGAACTACATGAAAATGCAGTATTGAACACAATGATGTGAACGCAACAATCATTGAAAATGTATGTAACTGGGCTTTGTACGCACTACAATGTTACTTTTAGTTACGGTAAGGCTTTTTTGCCAAAACCTTAAAAACATAAAATTGTGGTATTAAAACGGGGGTACTAACCAAGAGGATTATATCGATTATATGTCAAAGTACAATAGTCTGAAAGGTTACGCGTATAATACCACTGAGTAAAATTAAGTTTCGGTACATAGAACCATTTTTGCAATTGTACAGATGTATTCATAATCTAAACAATGCTACTAAAATAAATATGGATACAACCCATTTTAATTAAAATTTATAAATATATTTATATCACGGCTTGTATAATATTTATCTTATTTTATAAATGATCAATTATCTTTTTTACTTCATTGAATTAGTAAACAAGCTTAAACATAAGTAATTGATTGAATTAAGTTTAACTTGAATATTACACATCGTACTGTTTACTTAATGTCTACAAGTGATCGGTAATCTAATATCAGTTAGAATCCTGTTCTTTCAACGAAGGGTTTTAAATCACCATGCAACATCTGCGTACAAGGTGCGTACAAGGCGTAAAAGGTAACAAAAACAATTCTCCCCATATTATTTTCTGAATAGATATTTTAAATTATCTTGCTTTAACCTTCTTAGAAGTTACAGGCTAAACATGGGGCAGTTTTGATTATTTTACTCCAAGGGGAAGGAAATGGGGGTAACTCAAAGAGTTTTTAGGGGAATATAGTTACGAACCAAAATTTTAGTCAATATTTTTTAGTCTTATCTACGTGGTAAATGATATAACACAAGTCTGTACATAGGATTTATATGATTAGATTGTCCCAATCCTTTCAGCTTTAAACTAAAGAAAATAACAATTATATCAACTACTTGTATACCATTACTATGTAACTATATATCATTAATTATGCTATATTTTTTACCTAAATAAAAACTTTTGGACGAAAAATATTAAAGAATACCAACAATTTAATTTCTGATAAATTCCAAATTTACAAAGTTAGAAGATGTAGGGACCATAATTGCATAATTGAAAACACAAAGGTTTTTGGCTGTTTGATAAAAATTATGAGAACTTTCAGAAATTTGAAAAAGAATTATAAAAGGTCAGAGACAATTTAATTTATTTCTGAAATTACTAGGGACAATTTGAGGTCAGATGTTGAAAGGGATGCACGTGCCACGTTAATTAGAGCCAACACTTGCTAGTAAATTGGTTTTGGTTCTAAGTTCATGTCACCGAGGTTTGTTTTCAGACTATACTTTTTATCTTGTAAAATGTTATAGTTTTGCATGATAAGTGTTGTAGAGGACCTAGTAAGAGAAATTGTCAAGTTAACATTCTGTTAATAAAGAAATAATAAAATCTTACTGAAGTTTGCAATGTTTGTTCCATCTCTCAGCTCAATAAGGTTACTGTAAAGAGTATTAAATCATATTTTTCAGTTGTCAGTACTTTTTTTCCTCCGCTTGGCTTAATCTATTTCCGGTAATAGGTAGACTGTTCATCCCTTAAAAAAAAGGATCAGTTCAAAAATGATCATTGACATAAATAATCAATAAAATCAATAGTTTATATACAATTTAAACTGAAGTGTTAAAATTGTCATACTAAAGAAATTAGCAAATAACAACTTAAAAAGTTATTGTTTAATTGAATTTATAAGAAATTCAGTATCCAGTATACGCATTTAAAAAATCATTTATTTACATCTAGGTTAAGCTTATCAAGTAATAACATCTCATCCAAACGACAGGGACCTTTATTAGTCTTTGGTCTAGTTAGTTGTTGTGTATGCTTCCCACAGTGTCAAATTCTATTAAGCTCAAGTTCCCCGAAACTTTAGCAGTAATCACTATTGAAGGTAAGTTTTGCCTTGTTGTACAGTTGATAAGGAACCATACTTTTTCATTACATAAGTTTCTGATTCGGATCAAATTTAATTTTAGACATAATTAGCAAATTGTCATAATTTTGTAATAGTAAAATACAATAATTAATAGCCTCTGACTTGTAATCAGAGAAAAATAATGTATAGAGTATTTTTTAAATAGTTTTAAGGTGGGTTTAAGTGGGTAAATAAACATCAACATTTTATAACGGACGATTTTTCAGTACTAACTATGATTATGTATGATAATCTTTTATCTGATTGTTACAATAAACAATTTTTATTTTGCGTTTTATGGTAATCGTAATCGTGTTTTAATGGTATTTGTATCTTAAACTCTTAAATTAAAGCCTTTTTGCTTGCCTTTTAGTTTGCTAATAATCATCAGAGTTGGCTTATAGAGTGTTTTACAATGTATAAGCACGTATAAACTAATGAATAAGAGCCAGTAACCAATTGCATAAATTGTTTAACACTGTTTTGTTATGAACCCGTACGGAAAAATCGTCCGTTATAAATTGTTGATGATTATTTTCCCCAGTTAAATCCACCTTAAAACTATTTTGAAAAACCCTCCATACATTATTTTTCTCTAATTAAAAGTCAGAGGCTATTAAATATGGGATTTTACAATTAAAAAATTATGACAATTTAACAATTATGTCTAAAATTAAATTTGATCCGAATCAGAAACTGATTTAATGAAAAACTATGGTTCCTTATTAACTGTACAACAAGGCAAAACTTACCTTCAATAGTGATTACTGCTAAAGTTTCGGGAACTTGAGCTTAATAGAATTTGACACTGTGGGAAGTTTACACAAAAACTAACTAAACCAAAGACTAATAAAGGTCCCTGTCGTTTGGATGAGATGTTATTACTTGATAAGCTTAACCTAGATGTAAATAAATGATTTTTAAAATGCGTACTTGATACATTAGCTCTGTTATACGTTCAACTAACTATACAAGACATTGTAAAAATAACTATTTAATTTGTTATCTGTTAAGTTCATTATTATCACATTGTTAACACTTTACTCTAAATTGCTGCTTTCTAACACATCTACATACAATATTAAACTTTATTTGTATTATTATTCTTTATCGTTTTTTCAATTAAATCGTACCTAGAATATTTCCCACCCTTAGATAATTATACATGTCTTTTAAAAAATATGAAAAGTTTTAAACTTTTAAAATTTGGCTTATGGAGTTTTAAATAAATATACTAAATAATATATTGGGTATTTAAAATAACCAGTAATTTCAAAGTAGTTAATTTTAAATGTAGTCTATGTTTCCATAACAAATATTACTTAGATTATTTAGATTTTATAGATTATTTGAGTACTTTAAAAGCTATAGCATGCATGTTGAAGACTTAAATTTAAAATACTCAGCCCTCAGATTCATGACAAACTAAAATTAATGAAAAATTGATTCACAGAAATAGTTGGAGTGTTTTATCAGACGAATTTGCGAAACGAATTCTTCCAGAAGAAGAGAATATCATGTTAATAAAATTAATCTGTTCGTTATATAGGTAATACCCCAGAAAACTACTACTTTAAACCTACTAAACAAATTAATACCATATGCAAGCAACGTGTTCCTGCTACTAGAAATAGTAAATTACATTTCATCTCTTATTTAGCTTATTAGCGAATTTCCCCTATAGGGAAGAAGCTATTACCGTAGGTCTCATGGTAAGACTTAAGCCCGAGACCATGACACATTTTTTTTAGGTCCCCAGATGACTAAAACACTATTCGTTCAAATTTATATATATATATATGTATATATATATATATATATATATATATATATATATATATATATATATATATATCACGTGTCAGTGAATTAAAAATGAATTTTGAAGGTTACTCTGGTAATTTTCTTTTAAAAATAATATATATATATATATATATATATATATATATATATATATATATATATATATATATATATATGTGGCCGTGAATGCGATAACTTGAGTAAAAAACGTCCGATTTCGATGAAATTTGGCTCAAATGTGTAAAGTGACATTTATGACTTTAAGTTCGAAAACCAAAAAAATCGGGCCATGGGAGGGGGGGTTTATGGGGGTTTTAAATTTTCCAAAAATAAGTTTTTTGCATTTTTTACCCTAAAATTTTTAAAACACTTAATTTTAGTTTAGACCATGTTATAGAGCTTAAAAAACAAATAATATGGTATTTTGAATTATTAAGCTAGGTTAAGTGGTTGCGGAGAAAATCCAAAAAAAACCTGCTCATAAAATCTCCTATGTTAATCTTATGGGAAAAAGATTTTTGGATTTTCCTAAGTTAATTTTAATGTAAACTTAACATTTGCTTTTACCAATCAACTCAGCTACACAAAACGATCATTTTGGTGTTTAAATTGTGATTCTACGTCCAACCGTTGCAGAGATATTCAAAGTGCTAAACACAGTACGTTGTCCAATGTTATCCTTATGGAGGATAAATAAAATTTGATATCTCCATTATTAATGAATGTATATTGATGGAACTTGGCACATGGGGTCACGTAGTACTGGTATATTGATATTTGCACAAAAAATTGATTTTTTGTTGATTATCCCCGTAGCACCGAACCTGCGTACTCTGCCCCCGTTATTCTTATGGAGAATAAGTAAAATGTATTGACTCCCTTAATTATGAACATAAATTAATAAAACTTGGTAAGTTGCTTCACCTTGTTGAGTTATATTGATATTTGCAAAAAACCCCATTTTTTTCGTTCCTTGTTGCAGCAAACCTGCTTACTCATCTCCCATGTTATTCTTATGGAGAATAATTAAAATGTTATATAGTGCTTACTTATGATTGAACATTGATTAAACTTGGTATGTGGCTTCAGCTAGTTAAATTATATTTATATATGCACAAAAACCAATTGTTTGTGTTCCTTGTTTCAGCAAACCTATGTACTCATCACCAATGCTATTCTTATGGAGAATAATTAAAATTGTATATATCGCTTATATATGAATATATTTTTATGAAACTTGGTATGCGGCTTTATATGGTATTAAGACATATATTATGCATTGGAAATTCACTTAGTACGCAGGTTTGCTGTGACGGGGGTATTTTTTCTTATTACAGTGAGTGCATTACATATGGGAAATATTAACAACCAAGCCAAAGAGTCATTTGGTGATTCGCTGGCGCAGTGGTCAAGGCGGCGGTCTCGGGAGCGGCCCTGTCCTGGGTTTGAATCCCAATCCTGGATGGTGAATGTTATCAGTACTGTCTAGTACTGTAGCGGCTCTCCCTCGCTTTGCTTGATACGGTCCACGCCCAGGCCCGAGGCTCATGTGGCTGGCAAAGTATTGCGAACCAAAGTAGTCTTAGAACACAAAACTGACTGGCTTACATAAAATAAAAGTTAAATTGCCTTCTGTCAAAAGAAATAGGGTGAGAAGTTGTTTTTTACAACCTGAATAATTCATCATTAAGAGGATAAAAAAATGTAGAATAGGATTTACAGCCATGCATATCATTATTCAACAACCCTAGTCTCTACATTCAGATCAAGGTTATTTATATGCAAACGAGCAAACGATCTCATCCACTCAAATCATCAGATTGAAACTCATGTTCGCAATAATCATGAACTTAATTTTGAACGTCAAAAACAAACTAACATAAGATTGAGACACTCGATTACATATTATTGATACAAGAATAAAGATTATACAAAAATGCGTTTGTTTATATTATAATAACAGTGTAATTAAATAAGCATAATAAACTATGCAACTTGCACTATAATTACCGCAGTACAGCGATGACTCTTTTCAAGGCTGCACTCTTTAATCGGTATATTCGGTTTATTTGAACTTTTCAAAACGTTGATTTAATTTTACATGTACTGAATTTAAACCATTCATCAGTGTAAATTTAAAATTGCTGACAAAATTACATTCCAGATTTAATGAAATATTGAAGCATTTATTTTCAATCAATGGTGAAATGTATAATACTGTAATAACATTGTTTTAAAACTTGAATCACTCTTACCCTAGAGTACACAGGCCTACCAAAATATATCCATTTTTTACTATTCGTAATATTACTTAAGATATTAAGACAAAATTCATAAAAGCTAAAATTATTCGAGTCTAGATCTAATGTTTTATAACAAATCATTAATAACTGGATGACATATTTTACATCACGTGTGGCCAAAATAATCTTTTGAATCGACGTTTTACGGGATTTAAATTTGTAAGCGAACTTAAATCTTTAATCTTGTGTTCATATCCATATTAAACTGTACTCGGTTTACATTTATCAAATTAAACTTCTTTAAAATAGATTTAGAGCTACATAAACATGGCATGTTGAAGTTCAGTGGTTTACACTGCAGGGGTTGCGCTTGGTTGTTGACCACACAGAAACCAGTACAAACGGTGAAATATAGACTAACAACATTGTTTTAAAAACTTCAAAAAGTACATCCTTAGATAACTGAAGTACATTCCTTTAATTGTATTTGCGATATTATATAAAGAAAAATTTAGATAGTATAACAAAATGTCCGATTGTTTGACTTCATTTTTAATAGAAATCATAAATAGCTGAATATCAACAACCATAAACTTCCTTTAAAAATTATCTTTAAGATACAACAAGCTTGTTAATTCTATAGTGTATTGCAGATACAATTATTGTTTTCAAAATGTAATTCATGGATAGCAGACCCTATATTTAATTGTATTGACATTACAACTTGTTATTAAATTTAGATTGATTTATAAAAAGTATAAATATACTTGAGATCATAAAGTGTATTAATAAACTTATTTAGAGATGAGAATAACCAAAGCCATAGTGCACTATATGATTTTGACCACAACAAAACGAATCTATAATAATTGTATTTGCGATTGAGTCTGGTCTATATTAGTTCTAGTATATATAGTTTATTTGGTTTTCATTCATTTTTAAGTGATTTTGACTAGTGAAAACTTCGTATTTTCCTCATTAACATCAGTCACATTATTTGTTTGTTTTAATTTTGTTTATGATAAATTAAATCAAAATTAAGTAAAAGTTCGATACCATTGTTGTTTTAACCCTGATAAACGGTGCAACCATTGTTTAAACTGTTTTTATACATTCTGTTTTCTAAGGTAAGAGTCCTGGTGTTTGGATTTCTCAACTCACATGCCATTGTAGCATTAACTGGCACTCAGTCCAAAGTATTTATTACACTGTGCATACAACAGTAAAACATATGAATCACCTTTTTCGGGCAAGGCCCCAGTTCTCTAGTTTTACACACAGTCTGCTTCTGGCAAGCGGAGTGCAAGATTAACTGACAATAATTTTCAAAGACATGTTCAAAGACGGAATATTTTTTACTTAAACATTCTACAGTTAATTTTGGGATTGTTCAGTACAAAAATTATGTAAAACCTAGTTTTAAAATCATTTATTTTGTAATATACTTATTGAAAATACGCAGCTTCGGCAAAAGTAACCCTACTAAACTCCGAATCACGTTTTTGGAACAAATTTATATGGTATATTCAAAGAAAGTGATACCTATTACACTACTTATCTTATTACAAAAAGTTACAAAAGTAACACAGTTATAAAAGTATTACAACATTTTGACAATATGAGACATGTAACAGTTAAGTTACATGTCTGATATTGTATAAAAGGTTGTAATAATTTTATAACTGTGTTATAAGATAGTTTAATCTTATAAAGATTAAATTTTAACATTCAAATGACTAAAATTTATTACAGTAGAGAATCTTTTAGTAGTAAAATACAAATTGCATTATGACCAAGCAAAACTTCAAGTATTATCGCCAGTCTAGCTAGACTTGCTGTTTAAAATTGCCCATATTAGGCTTCTTAATCAGTGTGGAGTTTTCAGTCAATTAGTAGAAGTAAATACAGTAGGTGCAAAATGATCAAAAACCTCAACTGTCTATTGGAAGTGGCTGCTTAGTGAACATGTAACAGTTCCTCTCGAGTGATTTGTCCAAAGGCTCGAACACGAGCTTTACACATGTTGTCCATATCAAAGGTGTAACACAACACACCATATGTATTTCTCCTTGGGACCAAACTGAGCGAGTGCTTATTCGTCAAACAGTTTTCCGCACCACTATTTATTCTCACTGTCCATTATTTTATACTGCACAAGAAAAACAGTTATATAATAAATTTCCTTTTTAACATTAAAATGTAATTTTAAACAGTTAAAACAATTTAACTTAATTTTAATTACCATGTAAGGCTGTCCGTGTTTTCCAACGTATAATCTTAAACAGCTTTTATCAAATGCAATTTTTTATTATTAATAAGACGCTTTTCCTCTCTTAAAAATAATAGTTAAAATATTTTGAACCTTTTAGTAAAATACTGACGGTTAACCAAAGATTCTCCCAAATTATGAAAAAGTCTTATCGATGTAAACACAGAAAGTGGTGATGGTGGTGGTGGTGGTGTTCCTCTCACCATAGTTGGTTATTGGTTTATCTAAACAGAGAAGTTTAAAGTTGGAATATGTAAAAATTTGATTGCGCACATTTTTTCTAAGTTTTAGATACTTTTATCACTTTCTACACTCACACATGCTACATTATCACAGTCTACAAGCTCAGAGTCACAATGATTCGCTTCAGCCAACGTAGAAGCCGAGTCTTATCCAGAGCTTTTTCATCTTTCAGTCTTCTTCCTTTTCAGTGATTTATGTCTTTCTCCATAAGGTTAGTGGTTTAACACACATTTAATGGTAGAGAATATTAAAATGTATGAATAGTTTAAATCTTTAAAGCGATAAACGTAGCCATTTTCATTTTACAATCGCCGTAATTGACTCGTCCGAAAGTATTACCGCCACTGATGTCGTTTAGGGAGCACTTAAATGACGCTGTCACAAAACGAGGATCGAGGGAGAGTTCATTAACGAAATTAAATTTTTCTCCTAGGGACTTTCCTTGTGTAATTATTTTGAGTAGTTTAACATTTTTGAACATTAAACCATTGACTATTGATTAAACCCTCTAATTATCTTGACTTTAAACATAATTTAAAACCAAAATAGCCCCAGGAAACCACATAAATATAGTTTACGTTGCAAAAGAAAATTAATTTAAATCAATTAACAAATTTAATGCAACAATTAATAAAATTAATAAACAAATTATAATTGACCAATAAATACACATTTTTCAGAGTTGTTTACTACCAAGGGGGTCACATAGCTCTGAATTCCATAACGCCAAATCATATTAGTGATCAACTAGATCGAAAATGGAATATGTGTCATAACTCCGAAAATATAGTTTGTCTTTCAGAGAGGCACATACACTTTTGTTATATTTTGTGGAGCATTATGTTTTGGTAGAGTCAGACTCATTAAGTTTTATTTAAAGTAAAACAAACTATGTTTTCGGTTGAGTAACTCTAATTTGTTTCCGATCATAATTTTCGATCCTTGTTTTCGGTCGTCGAATTAAACAAATTAAAAGTTAAGTCCAGCCGTAGTGTGACATTTAAACGAACATTACTTGTGTCGAAAGAGGGGGGGAAGGGGGGGGGGGTTAAGAGAAAGAGATTGAGGTTTGGCAATAGGTTAGGTTAGGTTACACGAATTAAAGTTATATAAGTAACTCTAAAAGAATTGTTATAAATTCAGTGTACAAATTATAATTATATAAACAATACCCATTTTAATGGCTTCATCTCCGTGTATACATGGAGATAAAAAAGTCTCCATAGAATTTGCAAGTTATTTGCATAATATAAAGCAACTTTAATTACTTAAACATAACTGTTAAATTGTGTTCTGTCTTTGCCAAGCTTTGCAGGTGAAAAAACGTTATTTAGATACAGTGTAAATAACAAATATTTTGACGAGCAACATTTGATTAGTTAAATGATATATCATTGATAATTTATTCATTTTTACTTCTTCGACCGATATTTTATTTATAGTTCTAAAATTGTTACCTATAATTTATTAAAAATCAAAACTTTAACTTTCCAAAAAAATATAGCGTTTTGGTTTATTAATACTCTGAAACGGAAACAATAGAGGAAGCAAATACTTTGCAGTTTCCGGAATACATAATAAGACGGAAGTTTCCTCTCTACATATCAAACAAAGATTTTCCTCACGTATTTTCGTTTTGTAACAGAACGCGTTTTAAACGTGCTTTCAATTCAGGTCATCCGTCTTGTAGAGTTACCGTCATTTGTCACATACAATGTAAGATTGTTTTGTCGCGATACGTTCTTCTCGGGTAACAATCAAAAAACGTTTGTGTTTCACCTTTGTATTATAACATACCCAACTAGAATATGTTCCGGTTTTTCGAGCAGCCGTTAAACTGAACAAGTAAACAACCCTGCATGTTCATTTATCACTATGGTTTAGAGAATCAAAGACATTTTGTAGAAATATTATGTGCACTTAAATATGACAAGGTGTTTATGGAGAATGATAAATATTTAATAGGTAATGTTTTTAAATTAGTTTGCTTTAAATACGAATTTTAAAATTAAAGACATATGGTTTAGTTCATGTTATTATTGAGTACAAAACAATTCAAATTAACCAAAAAATACATATTTCATACATGAAATAAGCACGTATTGTAATATTTTGTGCTACTCTGCAACTGACTCAGTTTCCATTGCATTGTCGAAGGGTAAATCGATTTTACAATAAACCTAATGAACTGTTTTTGTTAAGTTTTTTGATATTTTGATTGGACAGTTGTTTCCCTGTCTTTCTAGTTAACACAAATGGTTCAGTATATATATTGCTGTTAGACTTGTGATTTTATTATTGAAATTGTGTTGAAGTGTTGCGACTATTAAATACAATGCGCATGACATCTTCATTGTTAGTTGTTGTCATCCCTTCACAGAAGTATATATTTAAATATATCATAGCCCGTTTTGCTTTCGCTGAGATGTGCTTTTTGTCGAAATGTATTAACTTTGTACATTATGTGAATAACAAAGCAAATTGTAAGTATTTTTTCAATATAAAAACACTTGTGGTTTTATTCATATTTGTTTATATTTAAATTCATCTCACGACAACACAATATATGATGACGTTATATTGTTACGTAATGTAAGATTAAGATTGAACACTGATCAATTTTATTGCTGTTTACATCAACTGCCACCCAAATAGTAGCATACAGTAGTAGTAAATTGTAAAGTAATGTTCCTGGCAAATCTGTTGTCTACAAAATGTTGGCATTTGCCAAAAATGTCGATATTGCTAAATGTTATACTAAGAAGAATTGGGTTTTCAGCTTTATCACGGTGGCCCTTAAGAGTATAAGAATGAGTCTAGGGATGAGTTACTTCCACGTTTTGAGTGCGTTCATTGGAAAAGGGTAGGAAAGGTGGTAAAAGGCAAAATTGAAACGTTTCTAACTTGGTTGGCCATCCAATCTCTGCCAACGAACAGAACTACCAACCCACGAAACACAAGGTTAAGATACTTTCAGCTACTAAGAGAGTTCATTGGGCTTTTAAACCTAGTCATAGAAGAAAGTTGTACCTACAATGTGTACTACTAATAACTTTAAATATGAATATATTACTTCTATCCCTGAACTTTTATAATTTCTGGTACAACAGCTTAAATTAAAAATATTCATCTAGCTTGAAAATATTAAGTTAGGGTTTATAAATAATATTTAATATTTTGATGTAAATTACAATAGATTGTTAAACATTGTCACGGAAAAAATATTGTTGTTGTTATTATTATTATTATATCTATGAAAGTGGTGGAGTATAGATATATCAATATTTAATAATATATTTATAGCTAATCTGTATCTCATATAATGCTAACTGTCGCATTTAATAAAATTACGTACAAATATACAATATTTTGTTTCTGAGCATTACATACTTGATAAACACATGAACATATGTGGATGTGAAATAAAACTGTTGCACAATTTGCAGTTGTTATCCAACTGTGAGTTAGAAGAAAGGCGTTTATAATACGAGTTATAATTTTTCTTTGAACATCATTATTCCAAAATAAAGATATTGAAGTTTTACAACGACTGATTTTTAGAAATCAGAATTATGTTCCAGGAATGTTTATAACCTGTCCACAATAATTGTTTAGAAACAACATAATTATAATATTTTTTAAGACATATACATCATGAAAACCCATATTAAATACAATTCATACACACTAAAACAAAATGTATACATGTATATATTTTCAAATTTTTAGGAGGTAAAACAAAATTTACGAAAAAATATTTCAACTAATGCCATTTTCCTGAGACCAGAAGAACGTAATTCACATCATCGCGTTTGAAATGCATACTCTTTGTTGAAAGTTATCTGTTGGTTCGGGTTTTACGGTTGGCTTCCCATATTTAACGACTATGATTTTGCCTCTGACGAAAAAAAAAAATTAAATTAAAACTTTTATTTGATTTGTTTTACGCTGTACCTTTCAAGGTATCACTAGGCTAATACAAATACATGAAGCGTTATAGAACAGCTATTAGTATTTTTTTTTCATTCTAGTAAATGTTAAAAAGACAATACTGTGAAAGGGCGAAAGAACAACTGAACTCAGAATCATCTTCACTTTTTACAAACGTGGTTAAGAATCTTCAAGTAAAGGAAACTCACTTCAAAGTTGAGGTTATGGTTCTCATACAAACTCCATTTCCTACCTAGAATCTGCGAACGTAAATGAAAAATCGTTGTTCACCACCTTTTTGTTGTTTCTAAAAATCATAATTATATATAAGCGAGATGCTAATATACCGTAGATACCTAACCGAATGTAAATACCAACGTTTCTTTTACCTGGATTAGCCTTAGTCAAATGATCAATGACAATCGAGGTCCTACCGTTTCACAGTGAATCAGAACCACAAATAACTGTAAACTGCAAACTTCCATAAGTTCCCTAACATTCTTGTACTTTTGGAAGACACTGCTTAACTAGTCTTTAGCTTAACCCTTGAATCTGTAAACCTTAAAGGCCAATAACTGAATTATAAATCTAAATGTATAAGTAATACACCTGCAATTATAAAAAAAAAACTGCATATTTTGATGAATATGTGTCTGTAAAAAACGAATTGGCATTAATGGAAATTATGGTTTATACTACAAAAGGTGTAGGACAGTTAATCACAAGACCCAGCAAATTTTCGAAGTGAAAATACATCGAGTAACAGGACGAGATATTTTGGAAACATAACCCTCCCCCCTCAATAATGTGTTTTTTACCACCCGCCATCTAGGAGTGCATTATGAAGTGCTTATGAATGTCATCAATATATATGTATTGGGGGTATAATTATTGTACTGAGTACGCAGGTTTGCTGCTACGGGGGTATTCAGTGTTTACTCTTCATTAGTTTAAAATTCTCAATCTACGTACTTTGGTATTATCCATATTTAATACTCCTACTTTTTAGGAAGAATTTTAATAATAAAATGGGGAAAGAACTGCAAACGATTCAATAAAGTTGTACCCGAGTAATAAATGAAATTAGCTTCTATACATTTGAGAAACAAACTTCTTACGTTTCTTGCAACTTGAGTAACCAATAAGTGCCCTAATACCCTCTTCCGATGAGAACGATTTTACCATTCAAAACTTTTTATATTTTTTATATCACAATTAGTTCTAAGATTAATGCCTGATGTTTAATATTATATCCACTTTGTTACCGATATTATAAATATAATATTTATTTAAAATATAACTAATATTAATCATTGTTTTAACTTAGTCTATTATGAATACTAAAATGTACATTTATTGGGTTAAATAAGTTTTAATTATAATTTAAATGGTTAATTTATACCTTCTGAGGTACCACAGGTTATGTATCAAATCGAATTAAAAGGTTTATTTATTGAATAGTTCTGAAAATACGGCAATACTTGTTTCATGTGGTTAAATTAGATCTGAAGATCTAAAAATTTAAGATGTAGAAAATAATACCAAACAAATTTTTACAACACAAAACAAAAGCCTTGATGAGTTTGCTCGTGTGTAAAAATTACTAGAATGTGGGTGGGAAGGTATGATATCTTATTTAGAGCTGAAATAAATAAATGTTACAAAGCGCTATCCCACAATACAAAGCGCTTATTTAGAATGTAGGTCAACCATAAACGGAATGCATTTCAGTTGTGTTCCGAGTTAGTAAAGAGGATGAAGATTGGACATTACGTATCCTCATCTGATATGTTCAGAGTTAGTTTAGAGGATGAAGATTACAATCACGTATACATATATGTTGTGTTCTGAGTTAGTGTATGGCATGTAGATTATAATTACGAGTACATATCTGTTGTGCTCTTAGTTGGTTTAGAGGATATAGATTAAAATTACGTGTACATATATGTTCTGCTCTGAGGTAGTATAGAGGATGTATATTACAATCACGTGTACATATGTTGTTGATTTCGAGTCAGTTCAGAGGACGTAGATTACAATCACGTATACATATATGTTGTGTTCTGAGTTAGTGTATGGGATGTAGATTATAATCACGAGTACATATCTGTTGTGCTCTTAGTTGGTTTAGAGGATATAGATTAAAATTACGTGTACATATATGTTCTGCTCTGAGGTAGTATAGAGGATGTATATTACAATCACGTGTACATATGTTGTTGATTTCGAGTCAGTACAGAGGACGTAGATTACAATCACGTATACATATATGTTGTGTTCTGAGTTAGTGTATGGGATGTAGATTATAATCACGAGTACATATCTGTTGTGCTCTTAGTTGGTTTGGAGGATATAGATTAAAATTACGTGTACATATATGTTCTGCTCTGAGGTAGTATAGAGGATGTATATTACAATCACGTATACATACATGTTGTGTTCCGAGTCAGTGTATAGGATGTAGATTACAATTACTTGTACATATCTGTATATTCTGAGGTGGTATAGAGGATGTATATTACAATCACGTGTACATTCGTTGTTGATTACGAGTTAGTATAGAGGACGTAGATTGCAATCACGTATACATATATACGTTGTGTTCATGTGTACATATGTTGTGTTCTGAGTTAGTGTATAGGATGTAGATTATAATCACGTGAACATATCTCTTGTGCTCTTTGTTATTTTAAAGGATGTATATTACAATTACGTGTTCATCTCGGTTGTATTGTGCGTTGTATAGAGGATGTAGATAACAATCACGTGTTTATCTCTGTTGTATTGTACGTTGTATAGAGGATGTAGATAACAATCACGTGTTTATCTCTGTTGTATTGTACGTTGTATAGAGGATGTAGATAACAATCATGTGTTCATCTCTGTTGTATTGTACGTTGTATAGAAGATGTCAATTACAATCACGTGTTCATCTCTATTGTATTTTGCGTTGTATAGAGCATGTAGATATCAATTATGTATACATATTTGTTGTGTTCAGAGCTAGTAAAGAGGTTGTGGGTCAGCCAGTAGCGTCATACATATCTGGTTTCTTCCGAACCACTTCTGCTCCACTTTTTCTTTACCTTAAGTCTCCTTTATCATACAACTCTTACAATTTTAATGTAAAAGTGTGTTATTATTTATAAAATGTGAATCACAGGCCTAAAATAATATTATCCTAGACTGAAGGATCTATTAAGGTTTTATACAATAAATGCATAACATTTATATATAACAAATCCTAGACTGATTTAATTTTTCCTCTTCACCCTGAAATCGTTTATTTTATTTAACATAAAATTTATATTTCTTGACATCGGTTTTATGAATGGTATTCTAGGAAAGAGAAATCCTCGACAATAATAAACTATTTGGTTTAATTTAGGCTACTTAAAAAAATATATTAAATTTAAAAAATCACAAAGCTGAAATAATACATTAATCATCTGAAGCAGTGAGAAAGTTTAAATAACGTTAGATTAGTTCTTGTGGTCGTTGTTATTCAATATTCTAAATGTACAAATTTATTACTCTTGGTGAAATAACTACGCATGTTAACTAACATTTACGAAACATTCTCACTTCATTAACCCTTTGACAAGTATTTAACCCTTGTATGCAATACTTATGAACCACACAGTATTTGTATTAGTATATCACAGTACAGTAGTTTGGGTTATACATTAACTCTACCTTAAATAACGTTATAACTATTAGGTATAAAGTTTGTTACGAGCACCAAAGAATAAATAACCTGAACATCTGGCCAGTTTTACAAAGCTCAATCACTCAAGATGTAAAATAAGAACCTGTCACATTACTGGACCAAGGAAGCTCAGGTAGAGATGTCGCTGGAGGGACGGGCGAGGAGGTTTAACATTGTTACGTTTTGCGCAACTAATTGTGATTGATTAATCAAATTGTTAAACCTTTTTTGCATCGAATTTACTTTTTTTGACTCTAGGCAAACTATTTGCATATTAAGTCTTAACAAGTAATTGCATCTAATAACAAACTGGATTCCAGGTATTGAACATTAAACAATCATTGAAACTTGTAAATTTATTTTACAATATACTACTAAACAAATATATTTTATAGACTTGCAAAGTTTTCGAGACTGTACAGTAATTTAGAAAACTACCATCGACTTGATGCTTTACAGCTGCCTACGTATTTGGCCAACGATGTGTAGTCAAACACCGCCTGACATGAGGACATTACTCTGTGTCAACTCCTTTTTAGGTTGAATACCTGGTAACGAGCTACTCTACGAATTGACAAAGTAAAAACATATTGATCAGGACTTTTTGGGTGAATTAATATCGGTAAATAATATAAACATGCTATTAATAATTAATTTAATTTTAAGGTGTTTATGAAACTAAACTACTGAGGGAAAAAATAAAGAACCACTGAAGACTGTCATTATGTATAAATGCTAAACCCAAGAACACAGTTTTTAGTTACAAATCTATGCACACATATTACAAATTAATTAATTTTTTACTTGTCTTATCTATTTTAAAATGTTGTTTATTTTCATCAAGATTGTGTTAGATCAAACCAGTGTGCAAACAAAAGTATTTTCCGTCAACTAGATTTGTTACATAGAACTAAAACAAATGTAAAGTTTTATCCAATCTCAATCACCTCTAATTACAGATTCACATATAGCAGAAATATACGATGTGATTTCCTAAAGACGTTCAACAGCGTACTGATATAGGGGATATAAATGTAACATTATTTAAATAACATAAACTCTTTCCTTCCGGCGGATATTCATATAATATTTGATATTTTAACTTTTCGTTGACAAAAGATACACTAAAATTGTAATTATAAACTTGAACAATTAAGCATTAGTAATTTCAGACAGGTCCCGGAATCTAAATTTAGTATTTAAATCACTGATTGCATAAGAAGTGAGTTGTATAATATTTAAAATTTGAGATAACAATTTCCATTAGAGGATTAATAAATTTAAAATAAAATTTAATAAAAAAGGCAACTGAATGAGCAATCAGTTTTACCACAGTTTTAAGATTTGGCTCAAGATCGATCTGATGAAACTTAGATTATGAGGCGAGCAGTCTAGCCCCCAAGATAACCCATTACTAGACTTGTATAACTCCTTCATTGCGTGAAGAAATTCAAGCTTTTTACGCAATAAAGAATTGTATTAATTAATTTAAGAATGAAGGTTCCCACGTAAAGAAATTAAAGATGTGTTCCTTCATTTAGATATTTGTTAAAAAATAATATGTAATTTGTTTACCATTGATCACGATATATATTGCTCTGATTGAAATGTGTTTAATATCGATATCGAATTTCTATTTTTGTTTTCCTCCAGGCAGAAATTTCCCATTTACTCGGGAGCAGGAGTTCATTAAAGAGTGATTGCTCCTCTTTAAAAAATTCCCACTTTCAACACCTACAATGTACTCAATAGAGTGATAACTTCTAGTTCGCCCTACCTAATATCCAGCTCTCATTGATCATTTGGCTACTAATGATCAGTCAGTCTGGCTTAAGAATCAGTCGGTCTTAGTCAGTAACAAGGCTACCGAATGCATCTTACTCGTCCTTCACTCCTAACTCGTTCAGGTTATACTTAAAATATGTCCTAGTTGTTTTGGGGGGTCTTATACAGTGATTGAGTGATGAAAAGTCATTAGGTTTAATATTTTTGTTTATAAGTAAATTTTACAAAATAATATTCTCTTAAAAGAAAAACGTCTGTATGCATATATAAACAATGGATGTTGGAATCCAGTTGACGGATGTTTCTTAAAAATTGATAATGTTGGATTTAAAGCCTCTGAAATCAATAGTAAAAGTTCTTAACCCCAGGAAAACTCAATTTAAATTTTAAAACGTGAACATTGTACATATAGAGTTTCAAATTGCAGCAAAATAATCATAGCAACTGATCAAAACTAATCAGTTTGCTGTCAAAGTAACACTAACGTGGTAAATTGTCAATATAACTTTCCTCCGAGCCAAGCTCAGCCCCCAAGTACTCATAGTATAAAATAACTATATTTAACATAACATGCGACAGGTAGTGAAAATCTCGATGGGTAAACGGAAGAGTTAAGCATACCACCATGCACAATCCAAGAGGAACCCATTTGAAAACAATTACCTTGGTAACAAACTCTACAGGATAAAATATAGGTCTAAGTGAAATTTTGATTAACGATAATGAGTATTTTACAGCGTTTATGACCTTTCTTACTTGGATTTAATAGGCAATAATAGTGTTAGGATAGAAACAATAAGTTAATTTAATGAATGTTAGGGTTATGTATAACATAATATAACAAAACACTACTTAGAAAACCAAAATAACTGTAACATTATCTATTTTGTGATATGTAAAAACATTAAAATCATATACAATTTTCTCTACGTTGGTCATAAAAAGATTAATTTTGTATCGCCATATTAATAAACCAATCTGAACGACTCGTAATGAAATAGTGTTTGTATATTGTAATATAATATAATTGTATAATAACTTATTATATATATATATACAGCCATAGCAATGTATTTTCTATTTTCTGTTATAAAGTTGAGTTCTTTACAAATAATTGGTGAACTATAATCATAATTAAATTTCATAGAGGTCAAGTTTATCAGCACGATGTAGAAGCAACCTATACCATGTAAATTAACGGTTAATGAATCAACGCTTTGACTACAAAGGATTACATGACTGTTACGCATAGCCTTTGTTTCAGTTAATATGTAATAGGGAATATAGTGAAATTTACTCTTTAGGGTATATGGTCTCACTCCTTCATCCAATCTTAATTTTGGATTCTAAATATTAGATCTGATAAACTGAACTACTGAAGGACAAAAAGACTTCGAGGCCATAAATCACCACGGTAAAATTGCGCGTACTTTCACTAAAACATTGCCCCCAAATTTATCCATTGCTATACCTATTACTAAGCCATTAATTTTAAATTGAAAACTCATCATCAATATTTTTATTTTTAGTACGAAGCCTTTCGAATACAATGTTTTCACGCCAGGTACGCGAAGAACTAAACTTTAGGTCACAAATTGTATGTAAACATTGTAAAATCTAGTTTTTCGAGTATCTGATGATGTACCTCGTACATAAAGTTGTATGTAATTATTAATGATGGGTTTTCAATTTTAAACCCAGGTTCCCAGGATGGGTTTTTACATTCAGGTTTTGCCGAATTTTTTTAGATTACTTAAATCATGTTTAATATAAACGAATAATCTAAAATTAGTTTTACCAACAATTTAATTTGCAATTTACTAAATCCATTAAAAGCCCGCGTTTTAACAAATTTTCCAAGTAAAAATAGTAAAACTACCATAATCAGGAAGGAAATATTTAAGGCACGAGCATTTTAGGAGCAGTGTGATAAGATCTTGACATATCCAGACATGGAGTTCAAAATCGTTAAACATTGAGTTGGTTAGTTAATAGACAAATATTATGTTTTATGTTAGGATACAATATTTGATCAAACATTTTTGTTTAATTTACCCTCAATCGTTTTAATACCCTCACTCCTCACAAAAACTTGCAAACTATAACAAATGTGTGGCTGATTGGAGCTTCGGCAAGGGACGGCCACCTTGCACTCCAGTTATACTTCAACAAAACCTTGGCGAAGAATGTTGTTTTTATTAATTTCTTTGAGTAACATATCTTTGTAATATATTATAACTGTCCCGAATAAATTCTACCCAGCACAAATGCAATCACGCGGTGATAAAAAGTAATATAAACTTTACTCTGTAAAAATGTAACGACTCCGTCAATGAATTTATGCTTAGGTAATAACCTGAAGAAATCGAATTTATCTTCTTGACGAGATTTCCATGACAACTTTAGATGTCAAAGCGACGAGGATCCAAGATGGACTTAACGCTGGTAATCATCTACATAATTTCAATACGACGTTCGTGTTGGTTTCATAATTTGTCGGAATATTGGCCGTATTATAGTGATACTTTTGCTCATCGACGAGTCATTGGTGTTGACTGACTGAGCTGCTTAAACATGCTGAAGCAAGACGAATAATAATCTAAGTTTTTTTAGTCATTCTGAGTGTATTTTCATCGAGTATATTTATCAATTAAATACAAGCAGTGTTTGATTTCAGATTAGGTAAACAAATTTCTTTTTGACAATATTTGTATATACATAGTTTGTAACATACATAAATGCAAGAATATATTGAAAACTAACTACCATTTGTTGCTTTTATAAAGGAGAGACCGACGGAGCATAAATAAACTGCAATTTGTAGTTTACAAAGAGAGTTGATCACAGTTATCTGCTGAGGCGTATCAAACACACCTTTATTGGAAATAGTGTTTAATTGGTTATTTTCTCCTCAAAGAGAATGTGCTCGTTTTTATGACCCCCATTGACTAGTGTTATTGCGTTTGAAATTTGTCATATTTTTAACTTGTATTTAATTTAGTTAGAATCAGAAACTTCATCTTCACACTTAAAGTTCATGGCCTAAATTTGGCTTGGCACTTTGTTAAGATAATTTTCTTGCCTCGCGGTAACAAGAAAGTTCCTGTTAGCAAAGTAACCAGATTCACCTCCATGGTAAGCTAGGCTGAATGAAGGTCTTGAAGTTCCTGCAACAGAAAGTTTGATTGTATAACTTGTAGTTGTATCGGTGGTTCTCTCAGTATTCCACACAGATTTGTTATGATCGTAGATATAGGTCAGTATAATCGACACATTTTGCAATATGAGTTCATGATTCACAACGATGATATATGAACTGACGTTGTAACCTATTCTACATATTACGATGCTATTTCAGTAACTGTTTGATCAAGTTAGATTAAAGATCTCTTTACTTGTTGCTGCACTGTTTTGTTGTTTTAAACCGCTGCCAATATCACTCGGCTGTTGATGTGGGCCATATCAGACCTCAGTGATATTGACACTCATTTTGGCTCTCTTTCAACCCAAGTGGTTCATTAACAATATCACTCCTTTCACTGTCATAACAGGATATTAAATCGTTTTCAGATCTTATGCTATTTTAAATTATGTAAATAACTAATGCTAAATTTTAATCAAATATAAAAGTGATTTTTTTAACTAACAGATTATTTGTAATACAATATATATATATATATATATATATATATATATATATATATGTCTGATAACGTCGGTTAACCCGAAGTCTTTTTAAATGCTCTTAGTTTGTGTTGTTTAGAAATTATGTTTTCTATCACTGATTTAATTTGTTGTAAATCGTATAATGTTTCGAAAACTGGATTCAAGCATATCAAATACCAGTACATGTAGCAAGTAGTTGACAAAGTAAAATAGTGACCTTCCAAACAGTACTCTATGTAAATAAGTATTTGTTTGCTCGTAATAAATTAGGTCGGATAACTGTGCTCTGTACCTCATTGTTGCATGTTGTAGCAGACTGTTGAATATTACATTTCGCTCCTCTGCTCGTGCCAAAAGTTACATATGTAAAATTTTATAAGTTGAAATCAAGATTTTTGCGATTAAAAATAGGGCCGATTGCTTGAAAATAATAACTTGTTTCTTCGTTAAGTAAACAAGCCACGCAATTTGATAGTAAATGGATAAAAGAGAAGAGATAAATTTCACTCGTCGTTAGTAAATAAATATTGTTTAACTGATGTCTACTTATTTTTAAAATAACGCTTTTCTCCTGAACGTCAGTATTTATCATCTGATATAATCTTTGGTCATTTGTCAAACTCGCGAAGACCAAGGAAACGCTTAGTGGGGAGATTTATTTTCTTTGATATCTTAAATATCCTGCCAAGCACTGTAGTAGGAAAACAATTGTGATAAATGCGGTTATCTTGGGTATACCTGTCCCTTGTTGTATTTTTGTAGTTTAAAATCTGATAAGTTAGCTATGATAAGTTTCACATTTAGCAAATTGTAATATCAAAAGTCATTGAAATTTTCTTTTTATCTAAAGTTATTACTAATGGCACAAATAGTAATACGTTTGTTATTAAAGTTACTAAAAGAGTTCGATAACAGTTTTGGCCACAATTAAATGAGTGGCAGTTCTAATCAACTATGTTTTACGACAACCCTCACAGAACACACACCTTTATTAATTTATATTTATAAAATTTGTGCAATCACTTAAAAAACTAGTAATTTACTACCCATTTTCCCAGCCACTACGAAATTACAAAAAATAAATATAAAAACGATAATTTATGATATAATGATTAGATTCCAAGCTGTTAATTATGAAAGATACATACGTTTATAAACATGTTAAAGGAAGCAGAAAATTTACAAACAGAAATATGTTGGTAACAGAACTAAAACATACAGGGGTAATATAATTTAAAATATTCATTATTTCAGGACGTTTTCAACCATTGCACAATTCGTTAGTTCAATGCAAAGTTAATTTGAATGTGGCTTTTATTTCAAACATGTTGCCCCTAAGGCTATCTATGTTCTATTAATACTGCAGTAATAAACTTCATTATGAAACAAAGTAACATTCCCCTCTTTGTGTAATATATACTGAATCTATCACAGAATACACACATTTATTAATTTATCTTGGCGAGGTGTGTGAATATTATAGTGATTTGGGTAGCTTATTTGTTTATACCATCTAATTGTCAATCAAATTGATAATTATATTTGTTATGTTGTTATTGAACTAATAACAGTATGTTTCAAAATGTAAAGATTTTCCTAACATTAAATAAAAGTTTGCAATTTAATTGCTACGTATGTGACTTATTACTAGCAATAATATTTACAAACCAATTACAACTCTTACGATTATTTTTTAATTTCTTTCAAGGTTTTGTATAAAAAAAGTAGGACAATGCCTGTACTGCGGAACAATCGGAGTGAAGATAACAAGAATATTTCTGAACATGCTAAACCAAATAACCGAAATAGAACAAGGCTGACGATGTACACGATGTGATCAATAAAGATGAACCGACGTGAATACTTTATGTGAAATACCAACTTTATTTTTGCGTACAACTAACAAATACCTTAGCGGACAAATATAAAACAATTTCCTCGAATATATTACTCGTACAATTAAATCTTAAGATTAATACATCTCTGAGATATCACGATACAAAGCACTAAAGTATTTTACACACCAAAAGTGAAATCAAACATCTGGTAATTACAAATGTTGCTTTATTAAAAATGTGAGGCTTTAAAAATATGTTTTAATGGATCAAAAATGGGTTTGATGTAAAGTGTGACGTTCATTTTTTCAAACACGAATTATTATATTTGCCTTAAGGAGATTTTGTCAACAAAGAAAACCCATTCTATGGTATTTATGGGATAATACTCTGTTTGGAAATGCACCTCAGACTTTCTAACATATAAAATAACAGTATCTAGAAGTAACAGTTTAGTTACATTAATGAAATTGTTTATCTTAGTTGATGTATGTTTAACTTCATGCCATGTGTTACTTGAATTATGAGTAAGTTACCAAGGGATGATTTATCAGACCGTGTTTGTTGCCAATTGGTTTATATTGATTTTGAATTTATATTGAGCTAGCTGATAATGATGACCATGATTCGCATGATTCGCTGGTTAAGACTCCTCCTGCAACTAAATCTGTTTAAGTAATTATCTGATCCATTAAGCCTATTGCCCATGAGAATAACATTGTAACGTTAAGGGCCACTGGAGCAGAGCGCTAAGGGATTGCAAAGATGGGAATAGACCTATATGTAGCTCAGATAAATTATCTACCAACATGCAATTTTTCAGCTCGATTGGTTCAGTAGTTTTTACGTTAAAATGGAACATACAAGTCGATAGACAGACAGACACCACCTTTCTATAATACATGTATAGTATGTAACTGCCATACAATTTAAAAAAAATATAGTCGAAATTTCCCTGTCGCACCAGAACTTCTTTATTGTATTGTTCTAATAAAACAACGACCGTCTACAATAAACTGTACTCATGTCTTACACAATATAATACATTTCTTCGTGAGTATGCATACATACCGAGTCTATATAAAAACTCTTTTATATTTGAGACCGTTTAACCTTGTGTGGGCTGACAGGATGTAGGAGGTGGGGGTAGGCCCATCAGGCCCCTTCTCCTACCCACAATGCACAGCCAATGAATACATTCAGTTCCTTCCTCTTCCTTCCCCTGATTCCTCACAAAGTTAAATTATCTCCAGTATAGTAAACAAATGAAACGAAACAGTATGTCAATCTTAAATTATGTTTTCGTTACGCTGACGTCTACTGAGTGTATAAACACATGTGGAGATATTGGTTGTTCCTGCTGTCCTATTACAAATGACGTATGATACTGGACCCTACACATGTTACCTCGCCAGGTTTCTCTTAAGGATATCTAATAAAACTGTGTAAAGCCCTCTTAGGTAAAACCTTTGTCTTTAAAATAACCAAAAAGGTGCCCAAACAGATTTTACAGTGAAAGTGCAAGTACTTAAAATATTTCTAGTCAATTTCAAAATTTTTTATTATATTAATCCAGGTCTGTAATAAAAAAACTTAGGAAACCATAATATATTCTTTAGGACTTTTTTAAGGGTGTATTTTAAATGCGATACAAAATTATAGCTTAAAAACATAAATTGTGATTTATATGGTTAGAATAATGATTTATTTCAGTTTTAGTTTTATCGTCAAATAGTCCAACACTCCTAAATAATTTTTTCAACACTGCCGTTGAAATTATAAGGTTTTGAACACTGTAATAAGTTTAAAAAGCTAGTTCAAAATGTTAAGTTTATTTTGCATCTAACTTTTTTTGCTGTAAGCTACTCGTACATTGCTGTAAGTTTGACCCAGTTTAATAATGAATTTTGATTGGTGCATTGTTGACTTCTTGGTTATAAAGTAAAGGCTTCTAAAATTGGACCAACTTGAATCCAAATCGTAAGAAGCGAATGTCATGAGGTTGTTGGTCCAACTACAGTTGTTTTAGTTAAGATTGAGTTGGTCTGTTGGTCTTGGGTATTATGCAATAAGTCTAAGGGGTTGAGTTATTTCTGCTCCACTTCTCCATTAGACCTCGCCCTCTTTTATTTCCCATTAACGCCGTTGTCATCAATATTGTTTTAACTTAAGCAGCTTTTACACAAGTGACTTCTTATTGTTATTTCTGAAATTTGCGTTCAATGATTTATCGGCATAACTATACAAATTGTCTTGACTAATTATTTGCATTATTTTCTAATATTTATTATTATTTACGTGGAGTGATACACATTATATCCTCCACTTGCCAAGGTAAATGAGAAATACTTATGATTCGAGGGAAAATCAATTCCTTTTCAATCACTAGAGGAAAATCTCTCTAACATAAACACCTTAATTATCAAAATCAATCATGAAAAAAATGTAGTTGACCGGGCAAATAATGCTAAGAGAATTTTATTAAGAAGTCAGATCCTTCTTATGAATCAGAGCTTCGCGGATATAAACCAATAAAAGTTTCAAATCACTGAGCTATTCAAACATCGCATTACTGTCTTGTTGAACCAGTTTGGTAATACACCTACGGCCGGAAAAATACTGTAATTTCGTGTTTCGTGTGCTTTCGCACTGTTTTTAAAACGTGTTTTTGTTTGTGGACTGACCAAAGCAATGACGAGCTTAGTTACGGATTTAACCTTCAGGGGTCTGATAGTGAGTGACCTTTAAAGGGCGAAGCTCGAACAAATTTTGAGCACCATGGAAAAGTGTGCAACTTGGAATCAACGATAGTTTTAAGTTAGTAACCTCGAGAGTTGCTGGTTCTTTAAATCTTTAAATGTAAGGGCCAGTTGTTAACTATGATTGTTTAAGGCAGACATTACTTTATAAAACAAGCAAGATGGTAATTAGGAGAGCTATTTGACAACCCATTGACCATTAAATACAAGCATCTGTAGGTAAAAGTGCGGCGACCTTAAGTAAGATAAGGATAAGAGTCTCTTGTACCGATTTAAATTCAAATGAGCCGCCAAATCGCGAATCTGCCGAAATTATAATCACCCAATCAGTGCAAAGGTTCACTTGTGGAGGTTGCGGATGGATCTAACGCGAACGAATGATTCAACGACTCATTTTCTTATTTGCAAGGAAAAAGTTGCTGTATCATCACAAATAATTTCAATTTGTAATAAAAACCGTGTCAATACCCTTACAAATATTTGGTTACCCTGGGGTTGAAAAGTGTGCCGCTCACAGCAGCGGTACGCAGTGGAAGTCTTGAGGTTATTGAATTGTTGTCGTGGACCCTGAAGACGAAAGCAATTTGCCCAGGGGTACTAGTGGCAGGGGGTGGGCAGGCGGGGATCTGGGGGAAATGTTTGGTGGATCCTCAACCCCTATCAACACTCAACTATGTACTGAATTTAGTTACTGATTTCTATGTTTGGCAGCAGTTTTCAAAATGGAATATCATAAAAATGGATAGACTACAAAAACTGCTCTAAATACTTAATGGTTTTTTTCTATGTATGGTTATATAAAGGGTGAAATGCAGAAGGTAAAATATGCCACTGAAAGATACAGTTTTTTGAAGCTGGATGAATGCACAAAAATAATTTATCTTTAAGTTTACTAATATTGTTGCAAATAATTACTATTGACTCGGCGCTTATCCTTGTAGCCTGCAAAAGTAAGTAGACTCCTGTATTTAATTTAACTCCTGGATGTTACGGCGTTTGGCCGCCCCAATATAAAAATATATTCAGCCACTTACAAAATGCAGTTTCTTATACAGTGATACAGTGATGACAAAAAAATAATGTGGCAACTGGGATTTATAGGCTGCTTGAGTTGGCACCTGAGATTGCTTCGATACCAAGTTGTCGATTTATTTACAAAAAATAAACATAGGCTACAATTAATAAATTATTAAAAAATACAAGAAGTGGGCAACTAGTTTTAGTAAAGCTCAATAGGTCGGCAATTCCTTTCTTTTATAAAATAATTAAGGCACTCTTAACATACAAAATTGGTGTTGCACCCTAACCTCAACAATAATTATTAATAATCAAGAATTAAATGTTTTGATGATAAATTACTTAATCTCACAGATTAATATAGTAAAATGACAGTGCGAAAATATAATACTATGAAATCCTAAATAATATGCGGCCTGGCTGACTTTAGAATATAATTAGATTACGAAGTACAAAAAATAATTAACAACTAATAATTAACAATTTTCGGGTCGACCCATACAAACACATTCACACCAAACATAAAATTACTAGACTTGGTCGGTGGGGCTACTGCTAACTACTTTACACCGATTGAAAAAATTAATTGTGCAACGGTTTTTGCATGAAACTGCCTTTTTACCGGTATGATTTGGTCAAGTTCGCGGATTTTCACAGGTTATTTCGCGTATTTCTCAACTAAATAAACTATATCACTCGGTTAGACAATTATATCTCTGCAGGATATAGTCTAGTGTACAGTGAATTTATAAGTACAAGACGACCAAACGGATTCAAGATCGAATTTCGACACAAAACGAGTAGCGCAACCTTTCCTAGCAGACTTTTACCCCCGAATGCGGCGATTCCTCGTGGCCGTTGAATCATTCGTTCGTGTTAGATCCATCCACGACCCCCACCAGTAATCCTTTGCACTGATTGGATTATTATAATTACGGCAGATTCGTGATTTAGCGACTCATTTTAATTTAATATGTACAGTTAACATCGAAGCTAATATAAGCACCAGTGGTTAGGATAAGTTTTGGAGTATTCAGTTACCAATTTAACTTGCACTACGACCTCCAATCCATAATCATCAATAAAACAAATAAAGGCACGTCTGTTAGTTTTCCTAGTCCTAAGTAACATTTTACAGCTTTTTGATAAAATTTAGGGCGCATAAGCACAAAAACATAGACTTTACACACTACGTGAGTCAATGACACAAGTAAATATTGCTCGGATCATACAGTAGTATTCTAAAGAATATGAGGCAGTAGTTTTATTATTTTTTAAATAACTTTTTTGAACTTTAATATTTGCTTAATATCGATAAAGTATTTTAAACAGAGGTAAATTTCGGAAAGTGACACTATCGGTTTGTTTTAATTAACTTTTGGTGTTCAATTAGACACCCACTCCAACTGTTCTCCCCACACAGCCCAGAATTCCCTCATTTTCACCTCTATACAATCATAAATAAACAGTTTTTCATTCGACTGTGTTCAAAGTTATTATACTTGTAATAAATTTATTAATATGCAGATCCACTCCTCCACAACAACCAGACAGACCTAAATTTTGCGATTTAATTATGCATCAATTAATACAGTCTAGTTACTATCTCTAATGTATATAGGAAATAAGTCTATTTTTACTATTATACAATTAATTACAAAATACAAATGTATGGAATTCAAGTGGTTATTATCGTTTACTTTATTCGAAATATTAACATTCACTGTGCAATTCTAATTGTCTACCGAAGCCCGCATTGTTCTTTAAGGAGTGGAGATTTAAAACACCGTCCTATGTGTCCAGGAAGAACATCATAAACATTTTCAATTAAAACTCTGGATTGCGCGCTTATAACAGTGACAATAATACATATACGTTCGTTTATTCTAACAAATGTCCTTTACATTGACTGAGAAATATTTAATTATGATAAAATTAAAAATATATATTTTCTTCGTCTATGTAGTTATTTACTTCACGTAATTCTAATGGTCAATCGACAGTTGTAAGATGAAATGTAGACATTACTCTGTAGAACAGGCAAACTGGCAATAAGGAGAGCAATTTGTCAGCCGAGAGAGCTGCTTGCCAAGCCATTCTGGGCGTTAAAACACCAGCACCTGTAGGTAACAGAGGCCTTAAGAGGCTGTTCAAATTATACTTTAAGAAATATTTTGGAATGTCGTTCGTGTTTCAGTTGTTTGCCAAAAGTTTTATTTATTGAAAACTGTAAAAGTAAAAAGGTTTTAACACAAAATCGAGGTATATGTTTTAAACTTGATATCTAGCTTACACCGCAGATTCAGATGCATGTTTTCGACACGACAATGGAACTAAAGATTATGGCTTTTAGTAAAAAGGGATTCTAAATACGGGAGTTTTCCTTAAATAATACTCATAAATGGGAGCCGAGATTTGTTGTAAGTAGTGTATAAAAAAGTACACTATGACAGAAGAAGGATTTATCAAATCGAAATCAGAACTTTACTATAAGTGTTTTGTTTGTTTCTGAGTTGCTGAATTAGAGACTTTTAAAAAGCGGGTAGAGCTTTGCTCAAAAAGAGTTTAAGGATAGTGGAGGAGGACAAGCCTTTGAAACTAATGTAAGCTGGAAATCCTGTTGCACGAGCCACCCGACCCTTGACATGGAACATATCAATGTTCAATTTCATTTTGACTGTTTAAAAATATCTATAAACATGTATTTTTCTTCATTACGGGGCAGTTAGTTTAAAACAACCTGACTGCCAATTCCCTAATTGTAAATTGATTGCTATTTTGTACTGATGAAAGTATCTTTTCTTAGAGTGGCTACAACAGGGGTTTAATTAACTGCAGGTTTCCGTTATAAACGTGTTCCAACAATCACACCAACATTTCGGTTCATTAAATCGCAAGACAAGTTTTAAGTTTAAAATACTTGTATTTTCCAAAAAATAATATTTTCTGCAGGTAATATTCTTTATAATTAGCTGTTTTAAATTTAAATGATTTTATCCTGCAAAATATTTTCTGACAATTTGAGTGGTTTGTTATTAAAATACCAACATCCGACAGCAAATGGTGAAAATATTAATTTCAGTTTCTAAACGTTTGACACATATTTCATCATGACTTAAAACCTGGTCAATTAAAAAATTACATATTTATTTTGAAAATATTGTATTTATAACTGATATTATAAGAACAAATACGATCTTTTATAAGCATTGCACGTTTTGTATGTAACTTTTCGCAGTAAAACCCTTGAGGGTTATATTTTATGCCAAACAATATGTCCGTAAGTAGGGGGCAAAGACCGATTCAAAACCAGCAAAGGCTTGCGAGGAGGAATGAGGAATCACCCCCCCCCCCGTGACGTCAGCCCCCCCCCGGTGACGTCAGCCCCCCCCCGGTGACGTCAACCCCCCCCGTGACGTCAGCCCCCCCCGGTGACGTCAGCCCCCCCCCCCCGGTGACGTCAGCCCCCCCGGTGACGTCAGCCCCCCCCCGGTGACGTCACCCCCCCCCGTGACGTCAGCCCCCCCCCGTGACGTCAGCCCCCCCCCCCGGCCGCCAATGGCACTTTTCGTGATGACCTTGAACATGAGGAAAAAACTTTCGAAAATTAATAACTAGCCTATTTATCCACCGATTCCCACGGGACTTTTTTCAGAGTGTAGGCCTATCCCCAAGGAAGCGAATGACGTAAGAACCCCATAGATCCACCATTAAACAAGGCCGCTATTAATTTAAAACCGCGTTTTCCTTATGGGATCTCAGCTGTTTACCAACCGATTTTGACGAAACCTCACCACATGTGGGGCCGTGACCTAAGAAAACCATCGCTTAAAGAAAATTGAAAATCCACTGTTAAACGGGCCCGCTATTAATTTTCAAACGCGTTTTCCTCATGGGATCTCGGCTGCTTGCCGACCGAATTTGATGTGACTTCGTTACACGTTGTATGCCGGCTTGACTAAAACCAGCACAGGCGTGAGAGGAGGAATGAGGAATCACTTACCCTCCGTTTACTACAACCCTCGCATATATCGGGGGATTAACCTCCCGAAGGAGCCAAACTATGGCGTTGCGGCATAAGACGTGTGACGGTATCACATTAAAGTCTCCCAGGTCAGCCCTGAGTTGCCGACACTTGTGTGGGGCCAACGGTCTTTCTAGCCAAAATTCAACATGTAATTTTCCGAGGAAGCATCTCGTATAGTAATACACCGTTTGCAGAAATACCTCCGCGTCTATCGAATCCACCTCTGATATCGTGGAATGTATATGGAAAGGCATTGTCGCTGGATAGGACCCTACCGGCTCCGAAACCATTGTGAATAAATGAAACATGGTGCACCGCTTGCCAGTACCGTTAGAAGGAGACTGACGGGTAGGACCGAAGGTGTAAACAACTCGGAGGGCAACTCGGAGGAAACTGCCATGACGTCATCCTCCACCTACGTGACCGCCACAGTCGGTTTACCCATTAGCGGTTCCAGTGGAAACTTCCACGACCGATTTCTCCTCCCGACCGGAGTGCTATTTATGAGCGCGTCTTCAGAGGTTTCACCAGTTTGTCTTTGGAGCTCTTACTGTGCGGACGAAGTAGTGCTGTCTCTGCGATACATCTACACAACTTGCTGTTCATTGTCTTTGGATTCCCGTAAAAGTTAACGTAAGTAACATGTAATTTACTTTTTCATCAGAAAGTTTACCAATGCTCTAAAATCTTATTAGCTAAAATTAATATTTAATGTTTTGCATATCTCGGTACACTGAGTCTTGTCCTTGTCTCTTTTCAGATGGAGATGAGTGAAACCGTAATGACCTTGGAACAGTTGTGTTTTCTAACGATTAAAGTTAACGAACCAAATTTAAAAAGCAAAATAGACTCGCTTCCACTCCTTTTTAAAAACGTTTTGAGTGAAATAAAATTTGGTTTCGCTTTTAAATCGAACTTTCAAGTGCCTAGTGGAATTACAGACGAGAGCGAAATCGCTATGTGTGAGCGTAACAAAGACAAAGACGTGTACCAGTGTTGGGAATGTCATACGAGCGATTCATGTCATCTATTTCTATCTAACATTATTAAAAGGGTTAGACTCGCCTCGTTCCCAGGGGTATCGCTACCAAAGTGTTTTTGCTGCGACAATTGTGCCTTTGTAGCGAACGGGGAATACAGATACCCGATGTTTTTGTAGATGGCTGGTCCCTGCATGTGTGTGGTCTGCGGCCGCGTGTTCGCAAACGCCGGAAACCTGACTCGCCACACGACAGCCGCTCACAGCGACCGCCATCTCAACTGCGACGTCTGCGGTAGACGCTTCGGGCGAAGCGATAACCTGCGACGCCACCTCGCCACAGTTCATCTTCTCACTCCTCACGACCAAGCGCCAGGTACGGTTTTTATGTTAAACAAGAATAGGTGGATTGCTAGCCTCTGTGTAATTCCTCACCCTTGTATTTACTGGACCTAGGTAAACTGGCGATTGTGATGAGGAAGAGGTCGTTAGTTCTCTATACAGTTCCTCACTCATCCTCACGATCAAGCGTCAGGCATGGTTTTTATGTTAAACAAGAAACCGCCAGTACTAATGACTTGTTTTCGAGAGAGTAAACGGCTTTAGTCGAGTAAACAGATTCAAGTAGTAAACAAGGGGCTGCCAGCCTCTGTGCGATTCCTCACTCTTGTATTACTGGGCCCGGGTAAACTGGCGCTCGAGATGAGGAAGAGGTCGCCAGGCCTCTGTACAATTCCTCACCCTTGTATTTACTGGGCTCAAACTGGTGATTGAGATGAGAAAGAGGTTGCCAGTTCCTCACCCTCGTGTTTATCGGGGTCACTAATAGGACTTGTTTTCCTGTTCGCAGGCCATCCGTGCCCGTTGTGCTCCGTCGCCCTGGCGGGTCCCGAGGATCTTCGCCACCATATGGAAGCGGTCCACGGTGCGAGCCCGTCTGCTTCAACTTCCTCCTCCTCCTCTGCAACGCCACCCTTCAGAGACCCACGGCCCGAGTGCGACGCGTGCGGGCGGCGATTCTCCCGCGGGGACCTGCTCCGGCGTCACGTGCAGCTGGTGCACGCCAACGAGGTCCGCTGTCCCGATTGCGGCGCCCTTTTCCACAGGGCCGCTTTTCTCCAGCGGCACATGGAGAGCGCCCACCGCGGCATGAGGTTTGCGTGCGCCTACTGCGACCGAGGCTTCACCCGGCGCTACAACCGGGACCGGCACGAGGCCCACAACTGCCCCGTCGTGAGGAACCTCGTTGTGGACGAGATGCCGCGCCTGCCCGTCCTGTCACCCGAGCCCCGACCCAGCCGCGAGCCCCAGCCCGGACCCAGCCGCGAGCCCCAGCCTGGACCCAGCCGCGAGCCCCAGCCCGGACCCAGTCGCGAGCCCCAGCCCGGACCAAGCACGGCACCCGACGGGATGGTGGGTGGCGGCGGACTACCCACGTTCCGCCCCATCCAACGGGCGTTCCGCGGTCGCCTCCTGACCTTCGGCCTGTCCCGACCCATGGAGGACTTCTTGGCCGTGGAGGACGCGCTGGTGCTGCTGTTCGACAGCGTCCTGGAACTGCTGGCCGACGTCAGGACCCGACACCCGAACATCAAGGTGAACATGTTCCTAGAGTGCGAATTCGCCAACGTTCACGGAGCCACCTGTCTGCGGGCCTTCAAGACAAAGAACGTGCCTCTCACCGCCGCGTCCAACTTGGAGGACTTCCTATCGGCTTCCTTCCACAAGCTGGAGGAAGAGAAGGAGCAGTGCCTGCTAGTGGGCAGCGGGTGGAGCTATCTCCGAATACGCGACCTGGAGATCCGCGTCAACCTCTACACCCCGTTGGGAGAACGCGGAGCCCGGTTCGTCCAGCTTCCCAGGACCATCTGCGAGACGCGTGCCGTTATCAACGTACAAAACGTCGATGACATGTGCTTCGCGTATGCCGTCCTGGCCAAGTTCGTCGTGCAACACCCGGAGAGGCCCGCATCGTACACACCGGACGTCATGGCACGCTACGACTGGGTCGGCCTACGCTTCCCCGTGGCCGTGAAGGACATTAAGGTCTTCGAGAGGAGGAACCCCATCAGCGTCAACGTGTACGGGATCGAGCGCGCTATGGTGGAGAGACGCCCCGACGGATCGCCAAAGTTCCAGGACCGCGTGTTCCCGCTGAAGATCTGCAAGCGGGAGTTGGAGGATCACCGGGACCTGCTGTACGTGACCACCGGCGGGGACAGTCACTACGCCTACATCGCAAACATGAGTAGGCTAGTGCGACACCAGCTGACGTCTTACGGCCACGCCATCCACGTGTGTAAGCGATGCTTCGCCTACTTTGACAACCGGCCCAACAAGCTGCAACTGTCCGGTGCCGAGCGTCTGGAGGAGCACATGCGATACTGCACCGCCAAGGCTCCCCTTCGCCTGGACTTGTCGAAGAAGCAGCAGATCCGCTTCGCCCACCCCGAGTACACTAGGCGGGAGAGGTTCTGCATCTACGCGGACTTTGAGTGTGCTCTGCAGCCCGTCGCTGTTGACCCAGCGGAAGCGCCGCCCGGCACGAGGCCCCTGCAACTGCACGTCCCGTACGCCTTCGCCTACCAGATCGTGGACTCGCTCGGCCTGGAGGAGTTTGAGCCCCGCGTCTACTTCGGGGCTGACGCGTCCAAGGTCTTCATGGAGAGGTTGAAGATGGACGTGCTGGCGCTGTGGGAGTTCCTATTCAGCATGAGAGCTCTGCACCCTTCTCTGACCCGGCAGGAGATAGACGAGTACCTGGCGGCGACTCACTGCTACCTCTGCGGGAAGGAGTTCACGGACCAGGACGTCAAGGTGCGGGACCACAATCACGCCCCGCCCTACGAGTTCCGAGGAGCCGCCCACCGCTCGTGCAACCTCAGGTACCGGGAACAGCGACACATCAACTGCTACTTCCACAACCTGTCCAACTACGACGCCCACTTCGTAGTGCGCGAGCTGGCCATCGACCCCGGCGACGTGGACGTGTTGGCCCACACGGAGGAGCGGTACATCGCTTTTACCAAGCGATTCCACTTTGGTCAGCCCGGGGACAACCAACGACAGAGCAGTTTCGCGGTGCGCTTCCTAGACACCTACAGGTTCCTGTCCATGAGCCTGGCCAACCTGGCGGCGGGACTCCCCACGGACAGGATGCGTGAGACGAGGAAGCGCTTCCCCGACGACCGGCTGTTCGACCTGGTGCGCAGGAAGGGCGTGTTCCCCTACGACTTCGTGACGTCCTACGACACGCTGTACAGGACCAGGGAGTTGCCGCCTAAGGAGGCGTTCAGGAACTCCATGACCCTGGAGGACATCAAGGACGAGGAGTACGAGCACGCCCTCAACGTGTGGCGAGCCTTTGAGTGTCACAACCTCAAGGACTATGCGGACAAGTATCTGCGATGTGACATCGCCCTGCTCACCGATGTCTTTGAGCAGTTCCGCGACACCTCGTTGGCAGAGTACGGGCTGGACCCTGCCCACTATTACACCTTGCCGTCCTACGCCTGGGACGTAATGCTCAAGACCTGCGACGTGGAGCTGGACACGCTGCAGGACTTTGACATGTACCTGTTCGTGGAGCAGGGGATCCGGGGAGGCATCTCTCAGGCCATCACCCGCTACGCCAAGGCCAACCACGACAGGTGCCCGGACTACCGCCCGGACGAGCCTAAGCGCTTCCTCCTGTATCTGGACGCCAACAACCTCTACGGCTGGGCCATGTCCCAGCGCCTGCCGACCGGAGACTTCCAGTGGCTCAGCCGTGAGGAAATACAGGCGTTGGACATTGCGGCGCTAGACGCGGAGGCCGATCGAGGCTACATCTTGGAGGTGGACCTCCACTACCCTGCGCGCCTACACGACCTGCACAAGGACCTTCCCTACTGCTGCGAGACGAAGCGTCCGCCAACAGGGAAGTTCCCCAAACTGTTGACGACCCTGGACGACAAGACACACTACATCTGTCACTACAGGGTCTTGCAGCAGGCGCTGCAAAACGGATTGGAGCTGGTCGCGGTGCATCGGGCGATCTCCTTTCGCCAGTCGCGGTGGTTGGAACCGTACATCCTGATGAACACGGAGCTGCGGAAGAAGGCCAAAACGAAGTTTGAACAGGACTTCTTCAAGCTCATGAACAACGCGGTCTTTGGCAAGACCATCGAGAATGTACGGAAGCGCCTCAACGTGAAGCTGGTGTGCACCCCGGAGAAGTTTTCCAAGTACGTCGCCAGATCCAACTTCCTGGACCGGACGTACTACACGGAGGACGTGGCCCTGGTGCATCTGTCCAAGGTCAACATCGTGTTGGACAAGCCCGTCTACGTAGGCATGACAGTCCTGGAGCTGAGCAAGTGGCTCATGTACGAGTTCCTGCGCAAGATGAAGGAGCGCTACGGTGACCGCCTCACCGTGGACTACATGGACACGGACAGCTTTGTCTTTGACATCGTGTCCCAGGACGTCTACGCCGAGATGAAGGAACACCTGGACGACTTCGACACCAGCGGCTATCCGAGGTCCCACCCCTGCTACAGCCCCGTCAACGCCAAGGTCATTGGAAAGTTTAAGGACGAGTGCAACGGCCTGTCCTTATTCGAGTACCTCGGCCTGCGGTCCAAATTATACTTTATGGACATTGAGGACGCGGCGACAGGCGGCAGCAAGGCTCTCAAGCGGGCCAAGGGGGTGGCAAAGGGCGTTGTCAAGAATGTCCTCACCCCCGACGACTACAGAGAGTGCCTGTTTGACGGGGTCCAAAAGCGCACCACCAACGTCCGCTTCCAGTCTCACTTGCACCGGGTCTACACCGTGGAAGTGGACAAGCTGAGCCTCAGCCCGACCGACGACAAGCGGTGCGTCCTCCCCGACGGCATCCACACTCTGCCGTGGGGACACAAGGACGTCCCGCCGCTACCGTCAGCCAGGAAAGGAGGAGATCGACCGCAGCGGATGGAGGTGGACGGTGAGGAGGAGGAGGGACAGCGCCAGGACGAAGACGAGGAAGAAGAGGAATTCCCCGTCTAGTTGTATATATTAGTTATAAGAGAAAAAATTGTAAATAGTATTTGTAAGAAAATATAATAGCTTTATGTACAGCATGAACCCGAGTTGTTTATTTCCTCCCTTTGTTCACTCAAAAGTCACAAGCCGTTAGGCTCGGAAAGGCGTTATGGGCCGTTTGGCCCGAGCCGTGCAGCTTAAAAAGCCCCCGCCAACCGGGAGCGATTGGCGGCGCGTGTCGGGGACGGCCCTGAAGGAGTTGCCCAGGAAGGAGTTGCTAAGTGGTTTGCTGACGCTCAAGGTTGCACCCTCGAATTACTCAGCGGTTTGCTGATGTCCGAGGGGTCTCGTGACGCGCCCTCTTTTGCGACCTTCACTGCCGCTTGGCGGGGGCTCAGCCAGTGACACGCGCCGCTGGTATATAAACCTGAGGTCCAGCCCCGCTGCCTCAGTTTTGCTAATTTGTTTAATTTAGTAAGGAGAAAGGAGAAATGAAAACACAAGCTTTATCATTATGAGGCATGTATTGTACAGTAATAAGGTTACATACACATACTACAAAAACCTTACAAATTAGTTTTAAGCGAATATGGAGTGGAAGAGTCTCCGGACGAGAGCGTCGTTGGCGGCGGGAGCGGCAGGGTCGAAGAGCTGGACGTAGTCGCTGAGTGACATGCGGAGAACAGCCCGGCAGTACAGGTAAGTGAGGCAGTAGTAGCCGCAAACAGAAGTATCGTAGCCCTGGAGCCGATACCTGTTGTAGACGTAGTGGCGGTAATGAGGATTGCGCCTCAGGAACATTTGAAAGTCGGCCTGGTATGGCGGCCTTCCGTAGCTGTCCAGGTACTCGAGTCTGTCCTCTTCCGAGCAGTAAAACGCCACCCAGTGTTCGCCTCCCTCGGTGTGTGCTACCGTGTTGGACACGATGGCGGTGAGAGGCTTGACCGGCACGTCCGGTAGTTGGTCAGAGGCGTAGACCGCAACGTTCCTCAGTCCGGGGATCTTCGCCAGGCATTCTCTGATCTGGACGGTATTCATCGTGGGCGGAAGCAGCACAGGCAGCTCGAGGTGGACGAGTCCAGTGTGTCGTTAGCCACGAGCCAGTCCCGCAATACTATGCAGTTATGAAGGGCGCAACGGTTGTGGGAGCTCTTATGGTGGCGACAGCGCAGGGTCCGGTAGGTGGGTGGACCGTTGAGCGACCCACAGCCCAGATCCTCCATGTCCTGAGCGGTGGTGGCGGCGGGCTCGGTTATGAGGTGGCGTTGTACAAAGTCCCTCTTCTGCGATCCTTTGACGTAGACCAGGGGACGGTGGATGAGGCAGGAGCGCAGCTTGTCCAGCAGGGCGACGTACGCGATGTCCCCCTGGTCCCACTCCAAGCCGTGGCAGTGGCGAGTGACCCAGACGCTCTCGCGCTGTTTCTCGGAAGTCAGGAGGTCTTTACTGAAGGGCGGGCGGGCGATGTGGTGTAGGAGCAGCGTGCCGGTAGTCACGTCCACCACGCAAACCTCTTTCAGTAGAAAGTCATTATCACTGTCTTTAAAACACTGCATATCCATCACCACGCTTCCGTGATGACAGCGCGCTGGCGGCGGCTCGTTGTAGATCGGTGGCGGCACGTCCATCCCGTACGGCTGACTGAACTCGACTGAGCGCTGGCGGGAGCGCGCCTAGCGGGTTAACCTTGGGTGCGCGCGCCGCCATCACCTAACGGTCCGCGCACGGTGACCTTGAGCGCGCGGCAACTCGTTTACCCGCCAAAACCTAACGGTCCGCGCGCGGTGACCTTGAGCGCGCGGCAACTCGTTTACCCACCAAAGTCGACTGTGACGTTGCGATGACGGTCCACCTCCACGACGTTGTCCAACTCGGCGTACACTATGCAGTTGAACGCCTCCGCCAAGGCTTCGGAGAACCCAATCTCTATGCGCAGGTTACCGTTGCGCACCAGGTTCCAGTGGCTGGATTGAGAGGCCGCCATATCGGGTGTCAGATCAAACGCCATCAGGCAGTATCCGTAGGGGTATTCGTTGCGACTGACTTCGTTACCACAGTCTGAGAAATTGATGCCGGTGCCAGTGTACAGCGTGTGGTAGGCGAGCACGCACAACTCCTGACCGAACGTGTAATCCGGTTGAAGCGGCTTACATGGCACTTGCTCACCATCTATGTACAGCGCGAAGAAGTTCACGTGGCTGTGGGTGAAGTTGAACGGGTTCTTCTTGTAGTCCCCGTTGAACGCCTGATTGCTGACCAGGCCAACTATAACGCGTTTCGGCAGTTGTCCCAGAAACACACTGTCCAGAGTCTTGCTGCTGATACCGGAGGGTAGCGTGAAGGATTTGACTTCCACGCGCGTAATGGGATATTTGGCTGTACCCGACTCCAGCGTCCTGCTGTGAGCCAACAGCACGCTCGGGTTGATCTTACAGCGGCGCATGAACAGGTTGACTTCGGCGATGTCCACTTTGTAGTCTGTCACGGTTTTGGACATGATGGAGAATGAGTTCTTTGACCTGATCAGGCGAAAGCGCATCTCCACGCCGTTTAACATGAACTTCTCCTGGTTGCACAGGTCGACGTGCAGATGTCCGACCATGTCCGCGTACCGGCTGCCCTTGACAAACTCCCTCCGGTTCTTGAGCCCGGCATTATCCTCCTCAGTATTGTCCATGTACCCAGCATAGTCCTCGTAGAACAACTCCGCGGTGAGGTGCGATGTCTTGGCATCACCGCCATAGGACAACAGGTTCTCCAGGTAGGCGCGATAGGCGTACGTGTTGTTCTGAGGAGACACCAGTTTGTTGTTCAGGTACAGGTCCACTTGACTGAACAGCGAGTGCAGCCAGTTGTTAATCGGACCCACCTCTTTTATCGCTTGATCACCCGTTACAGCGCCTCCGTTAGCCGTTCTAATGGTAGCCTTCACATGCAGTAGCGTCTGTGACAGATCCGTGTACTCGTCCCCGTGACCCGGAACTATGAACTCCACGGGCGAGTCGTCTGTCAGGGAGGAGATGGGCTTGTACTGCACCCATTTACCGCTCTCTATACTGGTCTGCGTGGGCGGTAGCGAGAACAGGTCCAACTCGGTCTTGACACACTCGCACGACTTCTGATGTAGAAACGCCATTATCCAAGAATGTCCTTCACGGTACTCTCACTCTTCTTGCTTCTCCTCTTCTTAGCGACACGTTTTGCGGGCTTCCTCTTGGGCGCAGCGCTCTTCTTCCTCGCTCCGAGGAGTTTCGCCAGAGACTGAGGAGTAACCTGCTGTACACGCCTCCTCTTATAGGCGCCACCACCGCTCAGCAGGCGATCCAGTTTTTCATCGGCCTTACGTTTCAGCGACCCGGTAAACTGTCTGAGCCGGGTGTTGGCCGCGACTCGGGGGTCGGCTGTGCCCGCTGCCACGTCGCCCAAGAAGCCCACACCGGACCTCAGCGCCTCCTTGCCCAGCGTCGATGCGCCGGATCTGATCAAAGGGACCACTGTACGCATCAGCCCGCCTAGGAAACTGCCGATGCCGTGTCCGCGTTGGAAAGCGGCTCCTCTGAATACGGAGGATACGCCATGGCCCGCCTGCTGGTGGCGGTAATACGCCAGATAGGGATCGCTCGGATTCATTGCCGCTGCCTCTCTTTCCTGAAATGAAGCTTCATGCACGTAGTCCCGAAGTGGAATGGCAAGTGTCGCCCTTGGTTGTCCCTTAAATCGATTTCCACGCTCTCGAATGAGGTTTTAATCACCGGCACGTAGTGCGGGTCTATTATATACACTGTCGTGTTGGCACCGTACGTGTAATTCCTGATGTCGATGTTGAGGATCTTCAGTAGTGGCGCCACAGCGTCGCCCACCAGTTGGGGTTCCACCAGGTCGCAATACACGTACATGTGTGATGGCAGACCGGCGAAGAGGTTAGCCGGCCTCACGGACCTGTGACGCTTGACGATATCCGTATCCACCTCGTAGCCAAACTGTAGCGCCAAACTGGGGCTCAGTTTGAGGCTCTGAACGGCTGAAGACGTCGACATCAATTCCACCCTGGAGGACCTCTCGTCATACGAGAAGGCGCACAGGTTACTCTTCATTTGAGGGTGGTTGTTGATTGCGTGCACGAGTTCCTCGGTACTACTGTAATTGCCCGGCTCCACTTTGATTAACAACTTGTCCACCACGGCCAACCCGCCTTTCGAGTCCCTCATTCCCAGCACTAGTTTGATGTAGGTTCCCTCACCGACGGTCAGAAAAGAGAAGGGGTAGTGCGCCTCCGCCAGAGCGACCTCCCACTCGCCGTCTGACAGATCAACGGTCGAGGGTAGATGGGTCGTGTAGTTTGTCACCATGTTGTTGGGATAGTAATTCATTGAACTGTTACTGGGCAACGTCAGGTAAAACTGGTCGTGCCTCGTCATCGCAGCTGTTGCACGTCCGCTGCGGGTACCCACGAATTGAAGTCCTCTCCGTAACCGGCCCACTTGACTAGGTAGCGCTTACTGGAGCCTCGCCCTTTAGTGTCCAGTATTTTATCTATTTGATACAGGCGATCCGGGGCGATCGTCACCTTTTGCATCTCGTGCTCGTAGAAGCGCCCTTCCAGCGGCGTCCCGTTCAGGTCGCGCAACACGTACAATGGCAGAGGATGCGACCCGTATACGTGGTCCACCACGAACAGCTCCTTACTCCAATTGGTCTCGTAACCTTTGGCGAACGTACTCTTCTCCTTGGCTATGCGCACCGTGTCGCCCGGCTCGAACCTGGGCTTGTGTCGCCGGATCGCCTTTCCATACATGTGACGCCACACCTTGTACACCGTTTGATCATCGCCGCTGTCCGCGTCCACGGGTCGTAGGCCACCCAGGCTCTTGTGCGGGCTGCGGTTGTAGGCGTCCACAAGCCTGTCCAACACGTCCACGTAGCGATACGTGTTCTTGTAGGTCAGGTAGCGCCACATGCGGGTCTTGAGCGTGCGGTTGACTCGCTCCACCACCGCCGCCTTCACGTCGGGGTTCTGCGTGGTGAAGTAGTTTACACCGTGACTCTTGAACACTCGCTTGGTCGCGGCCCCGGTGAACTCCGTCCCCTTGTCGGTCTGTAGGCAGCGAGGAGTCGCCTCAGCGAATATCCTCTCGAACGCAGCAGCCACCTCAGGCCCGCTTTTCCTCTTCAGTGGTACCGTGAACAGCCGCTTACTGAATACGTCTATCACAGTCAGCAGGTAGTTGACTCCGTCGTTGTACCGGCTCAGGCCGCGCATGTCGTTCAGGTCCGCCTGCCACAGCTCCCGGGGCCCGAACACGGCGTAGCGGTTGCGAGGAAACCGCTTGCGCGCAGGCTTGTGCAGCGTGTAGGTGTCCTGGGCGCGCAGCCAGTCGGCTACCCGACGTTTCGGTAGGCGCGCGGCTCTGGCCAGGGCGGCCACCCCGCCGAGGGAACCGGGCTGGCTCGGGTCGTAGTACAACTTCTCCATTACGGTGTGAACGGCTCCCAGTTGTCCAATGACGATTCCCGGTCGGGTTCCTCGGTTATTATTCTTCTCCTGGCCGCTGGGGGCCGCGGTCTCAAGCGGTCCAGTATCAGCGTCAACCTCGGTGAGAGGGGTGTCGACGAGGCTGTCGTCGTGTCTCCCCAGGGGCTCGATGCCGAGTCCAGTCCCACGCCTAAGTAACGCAACGCCGTGGGATTGCTCACGTATTCTTTGGGCACGTTCATGTCCTTCAAGGCGGCCATCACTTGATGCCAGCCGGTAGGCAATCGGTCCGCCCTTCGCGCTCTCACTATGCTGTGCGCGATGTCCACTATATTGGAATCGGGGATCTTCACCTTGTTCACGTACACCGCCCCACTGGCGTCCCAGGCGATGGGGCTGCCTTGCCGGGTCATGAATCGCAACAAGTTGCGCGCCACCGACCTGTAGATTTTTGAGAACGATTCCACAATGTCCTCCTCCGCCGAGGCGCTAGACTCGTGCTTCATCTGACTCGGACCTCCCGCCGCTTCCTCCTCCCTCTCCTCACCCTCGATGATTGACAGACCTATGGGTTGACGTTTAGCCGCGGAAAAGTGCAGGAACCGCTGTAACACCTGCTGATATTGTTTCCATTTCTCCGTATCGTCCAGCCGCTTGTCGCTCAATATGCGATACATCTCAGCGTCCAGGCTGGCTGGCTTATTGGCGCTACCTGCTCCTCCTCTTGGCTCCGGCCCTGGTCCCGGTCCTTCTCGCAATCTCTCGATGAGCTCCTGCGGTACAACCACCATTTTCCTAGCGTACTCCATGTCCGATTAGCTTCTGCGCTAGAACGGGCAGAACAGCGTTCAACAGCAGAGGTAGGAGGATCCCTCCGCCCCGTTGGACGAGGTAGTGTCGCTTCTTGGCCCAGCCCTCGCCGCGTTTCACCAGCCGTCTGAGCGCCTGTTTGTGTTTGCTCAATTTGTGTTTGCTCAATTTGCGTTTGAGGCAGGGAGAAAGCGGTACGTTTCCGCGTAGCACGTTATACGCGCACTCGCACAACGACTTGATGCGACTCTTGTCGCACACTTTTAACAGGGCCTTGCGTTCTTTGGGCGTAGCGTGTATTAGGGCCCTCAGCAGCGCCGCGTCCTTCTTCACACGGTGTGACATGATGACTGACGCTGGCGCGCGCTCGGCCTATTTATCACTTCTTCTTGGGCAGGTACACGTAGTTCACCGGATCGTCTGGGAAAATGGTTGAACGTACGCGCATCTCTTCAGGCGTGGACTGTTTCAAGTCTATGAGCAGGTAGGCGTGCGGATCACGCGTGGCGTCCGCGTAAGCCTCCTCCACGAATTTGGGGTTTTCCGGGTATACTTGGCGAGCCAAGTGTTTGATCTGAGCGCGATCCCTGGGATTCTTGAAGCACACTATGTAGTGGGCGTTCAGCGATATGTCGCGCTGGCCCCTGCCCTGGTGAAACAGGTTTTGCGTGATGAAGAACACGCTCATGTTGCGGTGGTGCGAGCCCTTGGTGAACAGGTCCACCACGCCGGAGCCAGCCTCGCGCATCATGTCATCGACAATAACCAGGGCGGGCTCGCTACTGTCATAGTCGTCCAGGTCTGGCAGGCCGGCTACGTAGCGCACGGCAGAGTCCGCACGGCTCTTGCCACCGCCACCACCGCTGCCATAGTGCCAAGTGATGCGGGCGAACCGCGTATCACACATGCGGTCGGCGTGCTCTATGAAGCGAGCCACGAAGTGCGACTTGCCGCTGCCTGAGGGCCCGGCCACGATGGCGGTGAACGGGTGTTTCCACCTCAAGTCCATGGCGTCTACTGACTGCCATGCACCGCCACCTCGGCTCTTGTAACTATAAGGTTCTTTTCTTGCTCTTTTTTATTTGATTTTATTTTTCAATTTTGGAAGGAAATAAGGGAATAGGAAATACCGTTTATTTTATACAAATTCCAGGAAAGGAAGTTTGCTGCCAGGAGGGCCGCTTCTCTTTACAAGGCTCGTCCTCGGCCCCACGCCAACGTTGTACTGGGAGATGGCGTTGTCATCCAGGACTGCAAGGAACCGTCGAGGCATGTAGATCCGGATCGGGTCGTCACCGACGAGACCCTCCAAGGTGGCCATCACCGCCTCGCCGTACGGTGTATCTACCCGCTCGAATGAGCGAATCGGGTACACCGCGTTGTCCCGCAGATCCGCGATGCGAGTGTAACCCGCGGCCTTGCAGCTATTGAGGGCTGTCCTGAGGTCCATCTTCTGGTCCGTGTTGAGCATGGCGCAGCGGCTGGATGCAGAATGACCGGCTCTCGCCACCGAGTCGCCTTTTATTGGCGGTGTCTACGTGCCGACTCACGCGTATCAACAACATGATGACATAGTTACTCACTCAATTCCAGGAAGGGTGATGTAATGGAAAGCTTTACTGCGTAAACAAGTGGATTGTTCTAGAAGCGTCTCGGTTATCAACTGCTTAGTGGAAGTTTCCACGCTCAATTCCAGGAAGGCTGACGTAATGGAAAGCTTTACTGCGTAAACAAGTGGATTGTTCTAGAAGCATCTCGGTTATTAACTGCTTAGTGGAATTTTCCACGCTCTCTCGTTTACTGGGTAGCGCGCTTGGAGTGCGCACTCCTCTTGGGTTTCCCTGAGATGATGCAATCGGTCTTTCGCCAAGTGGGTAGAGGAGTAGCGGTCCTAGTGATCCCGTCGTATCTTGACTCTCCCGTCTCGCTATTTGCCAGCCATAGGTTTTGCAATCTGGATAGCAGGTCCTCTAGACATATGCAGATTTCATCGTTTCGCTCCTCGTCCAAGTACAAGCCGCAGCTGAACGTGGGGCGACCTCCTTTGAACACATTCATCTTCAACAGTACGTTACCGCTGTTAGTAGGGTTCTTCACAGTATACTGATATCCGCCAGCGGACCAGCACAGTGTCGGAGAATCGATAGGCACTTCCTTCCTCTTTACAGTCCACCCATCGAGCTTTTTCTTCTTTGACGCACATCCCTGCTGAACTGGCGGTGCGTTGGCGTTCTCATCGTTCATTGCGTTCAGCTCCTCTAGGAAGGAGCGGATCGTTTGGTCCACTTCGGCTGCGCTGACTCCGTTTCCGTTCATGGTGACGTCTCGAACAACACTGAGGTCGCGCGCGCGGCTCTGCCTCGGTTTTATACCCAGGTTGCACGCTTCAGCGAACCTTCTAGAAGCTTCCAGAAACGTGAGAGGTGGTCCTTCGCTAACGGGGAGCACTCCAGTCAGGAGGCCTCATGCAACACACTTGTCGGAACCTTCTAGAACGGAGGAATGTGGGAGTGATGAGGGGTCTGGAAGGCCGCTGATGAGTAAACAACCCTGGGCAGTCACGTAGGCCCTAGCACGCGCCTCGACACGTGACTCCACGGAGCCGCTCGCAGTTTGGCTTAGTCAAGCCGGCATACAACGTGTAACGAAGTCACATCAAATTCAGTCGGCAAACAGCCGAGATCCCATGAGGAAAACGCGTTTGAAAATTAATAGCGAGCCCGTTTAACGGTGGATTTTCAATATTCTTTAAGCGATGGTTTAATTAGGCCGCTGCCCAACATGTGGTGAAGTTTCATCAAAACCGGTCGGCAAACAGCCGAGATCCTATAAGGAAAACACGTTTAAAAATTAATAGCGGGCCCGTTTAACAGTGGATTTTCAATTTTCTTTAAGCGATGGTTTTCTTAGGTCACGGCCCGACATGTGGTGAGGTTTCGTCAAAATCGGTTGGTAAACAGCTGAGATCCCATAAGGAAAACGCGGTTTTAAATTAATAGCGGCCTTGTTTAATGGTGGATCTATGGGGTTCTTACGTCATTCGCTTCCTTGGGGATAGGCCTACACTCTGGAAAAAGTCCCGTGGGAATCGGTGGATAAATAGGCTAGTTATTAATTTTCGAAAGTTTTTTCCTCATGTTCAAGGTCATCTCGAAAAGTGCCATTGGCGGCCGGGGGGGGGGGCTGACGTCACGGGGGGGGGGCTGACGTCACGGGGGGGGGCTGACGTCACGGGGGGGGGCTGACGTCACGGGGGGGGGTTGACGTCACCGGGGGGGGCTGACGTCACCGGGGGGGGGGCTGACGTCACCGGGGGGGGGCTGACGTCACCGGGGGGGGGGGGGGGCTGACGTCACGGGGGGGGGGGGGTGATTCCTCATTCCTCCTCGCACGCCTTTGCTGGTTTTGAATCGGTCTTTGCCCCCTACTTCCGTACGCCACTAGATTGTCATGATGTTTTATTGTTTTGGACTATTTGGTATTGATTTGTATTGTTCATATTTGAAACTGTTTGTTATGTTAAATATCTGGTACCTTCACATCATCATAGTAACAATACTGAAAACAGATCATTCAATCTATCGATTCAACACAACTTTTAAATATTTTAACAAAAACCTGAATATACAGGACTAAAAAATTTTTGGTTCACTCCCATCTGAAATTAAATACATTTATTGTTCGGAGTGCTACCATTTGACTGCAAAGACACTGCTTATTTATTTCTTTGTTTAAAATGTCCATAATATGGTCATCCGGGTGAGTGTCATGTCAATAACTTGGTTTCAGCCTTTCTTTTATTAATAATTATTAATTTTATAAATGTCGATCATATGGTCATATGATCAAATTTAATGCCCAAAAGTTGGTTTAAGCTACCTTTTTATTAATTACTATTATTAATATTTGAAATGCCGATCAAATTGTCATCCGTACAAGTATCATGACGATCAATTGGGGGACCTTCTTGTTAATAAGAGTTGTTATGAATTTCCTAATGCTCAATAACCTAGGAATATTCTGTGATTTCCTTCTTGTTTGACCTAACTGCAATTAAAATCAAATGACGGGTCTCATGCCAAGATATGGTCTGAGGGCCTGTTACGAGATAAAGGTAAAGTTATTTTGCAGTGCATTGCTGTGCTTTTCATTTGGTATGATAGCCTGAACAACAAAACCCATCTGCTATTTATCATGGGGCTATTAATAAATTATTATTTCTAATAACAGGCCAACCTCATATTTTAATATGACAAGTTTTTATTTGAACCGTTTCTTTTAAGAATATTTAATAAATGTTCTGGCACAGATCAACCCAAAACAAAACCAAATAAATAATATAAAAGGTATGAATATAAGAGTAATTTATATATGACTTATAAGACCGATTTAAATTCAAATTAAGGTGTTACTTTATTTGATTTGTTTGTTGGAGGAAGTTAGAAACATCTTGAAGGGCGAATCAAAAGTGCAGTGACCACCATTACTAGCTTATCGGCTAAAATTCAGATCAGTCTAATTGGCTTTTGTCCAGTTTGGAAACAAACTTCTCAAGACCCTTTAAACTTCGTTCAATGAAACTAGAACCTTACAAACTCTGAAGTCGTTCTGGTACACTAATGTGTTCGTGCTCAGTCTTTTATTTGATTTTAACAATTGAATGTGCTATAACTTTTGTTATTATTCTGATATTAAAACGTTACGAATAAATGCAAAATCGGTCAGTCACAGTCAGTAATGTCCCCTTTGAGAATTTATATTTAGACATGAAGGTAATTTAGACACAATCCATATGTGGGTAAATTGTAATCCAAATATGCAAACTAGCAACGAGAGTATTATTTGTTTTGGTTACTGCCGATCTGTTTACTAAAGAGGTGACATTCCAGATAATTACGGTAATGACATAACGTGGTTGCTGATTATTATTAATTCTGGTAGTAATATTGCGAAGGTTAACATCCGATCTACTGTATTAGCGTGGTAAAATTACAAACTGGCATACCACTGGTATAGTGGTGACATTCGCGGTTACATTAACAACTATTTGCTTTGGCTACATTAATCTTATGTTATAAAATGTTCCAAAATTAAAATTTTTAATTTAAATAGAAGATACCTCGCAGTTCACTTAAATAAAAAGAAAATCATTCAAGAGTAAACATAATTTCATGCCATTAACGATCAAATTAAATCAGTAAACATTAAATTCAACTGTATATTGATGAGTTGTTTTTATTATCAAGTACAAACATTTAATAACAAATTTTAAAAGAGTAATTTTACCAAGCGTTATTTGCATTTTTTTTTTGAACGAGAGTTTTCGTGAATTTAAATTATTATTACATCGCATCACAAACAGGCATCTCTTTAAAATTATCTATTTCAAATTAACTTTTTCTTCAAATTTTTACATATACAGATTTTTTAATTTTCCTCTAATTATTGGATTGGTTTAGGCTCTCATACAACAAAAAGTCTGATCTCAATTTGATTGACCGGTTCAGCCCATTGTAATTAAGTGATGTTAAATCCATGACAAGTTTAATGCGGGTTGACAGGTGAAAGACTTGTAATTAATAAATAACAATATTTTAATAATATTTCAGGGTTATTAATGGGGCAATGATTTTTATTTTCAATTATACGGAGGTCTTTGACATAAGTTATAACTTTATTAAATAATTGTTTACCTACTAAATTTACAACATTTCCTGGAACCTCATGTGTCAAACTGTGTTTACTCGTTCATACGCATTAGAGAAGGTGCATTCCACTATGGAGATAGGTGTCTAACATCATCGCCGTGTATTATTATGCCAGCATTCCACTGTTCCTGGGCTTAGATATGGCGTTGTAAGGTTATTCAAGTTAAGGATTAATATTCGTACAAATGTGTCTGACGACAGCTCTGTCTCTTTCCTCTAGCGAAATCTCCTCTACAACTATTGAACTCTAAAATCATCGTCAGGTATTGTCAGTATTTCATTGTGTCTGGACACAGACTTGACTGTTGTAAGGCTGTTCAGACTAAGGGTTAAGGCTCCGGTCTACCCCTTTCCGCGCAGCGCTAGAAAAAAAGTTTGCAGAATCCCTCTTTACAGCTACTATATAAACCCTTCAATTAAAGTTAGAGTCTAATATTAAAGAAGAAAATACTATCTAAAATTGTCCCTTTTTACTTATTTAATTTGCTTATTTCAATTGAATTTACACGCCCTTGTAAATGTCCTAAAATTAGTTTATTTTTTTCCTAACTACAACAAATAAAGACAGAAACATTCTTTTGAAATTCTAAATACGAGAATGAGTAGAATTAATTTTCTTCTGTTAAATCCTGTTTATGATATGTTGATAACATAATTATCATACCCGAAACAGGGATTCTGCGGACCTCCGCAACGCTCCTTTTCCCAATCTTAACAATGTATTTTCAAGAGGCGGCGCAGATTTTCCGTAGGGTAGACCGGAGCTTTAAGAGGGCTCTAAACCTTCGCCAAACGGCTGAAAAACACGCCTCCGTATTACTCAAATTCTGAGGTTATTAAAGCACCTAGCGACCTCCAGTGAACGATAAAATGTTTCTCATGAAATTAACTAGGTTGAAAAAGTTATTTTAAGGTTTTAAGTTATTGTTATACATATTTTATTCGGGGTTAAACTCAGTGAAAATTGACCATTTTCTACTATGTAAATGTCAAACAGTTAAGATCAAATTAGAAAGTTTTTCTGTTTTAAAACCCTTATTAGTTATTCAAGATCATTTCCCGCTAGGCAGGATTTCATAAAAACCAATATTTATCTCATAAATCGAGTAATTTGTGAAGGTTGTTTCTGAAAAGCGCTTCGCAAAACATCCCCGTACAGAGGACGCTCTGGCGAGCGGCGATGGAACTACCACCGCCAATGAGACATTCGTCAGTGTCGCCAACCTCTGTTTCTCTACCTATTGGGACATCGGACGGACGTAATTCCCCAGAAAGGTCCTCTGTGTCCTTGCTTCAAACTACTCTAAAGACACAATATTTGCCCGTCGTACCATACCGTCATTCTTGATGATATAGCTAAACCAAATTTCAAATGACATTATCTGGGCTTTTTACCGTTCAAGAATGTGATCAATATCATTCAATATGATTAAATGATTAAACCTAATATACTGTAATACACCAAAAATTTGAATAAAATTAAACCTTCCTTAAACAATATTTTTTACAAAAATTAAGATTGTTCAAGTTATTAATGTTTACAGTTGATACAAATAGTAACAATTATATTTAACGTTACCAAGTGCAATCCGTTTTATATTGGTTTTCGTTAACCGTATAGTAAGAAGTTTCTCATTAACAATCATAACTGTAACTCGGCGTAGGTACAACGTGGCTTTAGCCAACTTCATCACAATCTGTTTCATGTCATTTTCAAAGTGTGTGTGGTTGTACAATACTTGTATAACGCGGCGCGGCGGCCGCGCCGATTTCCAAGAGCACTGAGCCGAGAGGTGACGAGGCGCCCCTCGACCAAGGGTGGGAGTGCATCACCTCACTTCCTGGAAGATCATCCCCTACAGCATTTTCCTTGTCCGCAAACCTTCAGTTCATCAGTTGATCTTTGTGACAGTGAAAATACCCCCAGTGTATAAAAAGGCAAAAATATTGCCATTTCGTCATGTGAACACCTCAAGGAATGAGGATGGAAGCGTTTGGATTATGATTATTATAACAGATGATAATAATAAACCATAGTTTGTTATCATACTCAAGATGTTTCATTTCTGTTTACTAGTGATAATAATGCGGAAGCGGATTGCAGACGATGATATGAATCTTATTGTCATACTTTATCCCTTTTATCATATTATCTGTTTTACTTTCTCCCCTCGCATGTATAGACATAGTGTATATACGAAAAAAGAGTCCCTGGACCAAAAATACTAAATAATTTTGTCAAAAGAATGTTTTTTTATTCTCGCAAAACCGTAGACCTTACAAGTAACGATCGAAAGGGGCGCCAAAATCGGATGGGGGCGCATCATATTTTCTCCCTTATTACATATAATAGCAATATTAAACTCGAATCATTACAATTTCAATTAAAGATGAAACCCCAGTTGAATACTCTCCAATCCCCAAACCATATTTTTCCTCATCTAGGAAGTACGTTAAAATAATCGAAGAGAGCCGGTTAAAACACTTAGTTGCATCATGTAACTTGATATTTTAACATTGTAATTTTCTTTCAAAGTATTGCAAGTTTTATCCAGCACATTCTCAATACGGTACCAATCAGAATACCCTGAAGTTGTCACAAATCGATAAAGGTCAAAACAACTTCTCAACTTGGAATTGAGGGGAGCGGAGGATTTGTTATCTGATATGTAAATGTAATGTTTAAATACCCCCGTAGCAGCAAACCTGCGTACTCAGCGAATTTCCAATGCATATATATGTATCTTAATGCCAACTAAAGCCACATACCAAGTTTCATCAATGTACATTCATAAATAAACGATTTATGACATTTTAATTATTCTCCATAAGAATAACATGGCAGCTGAGTATGCAGGTTTGCTGAAGTAAGGAACACAAAAAATGGGGTTTTATACAAATATCAATATAACTCATGTAGGTAAAGCCGCATACCAAATTTCATTAATTTATTTTCATAATGAAGGCAGATAACACGTTACTTATTCTCCATAAGAATAACATGGGGCTGAGTACGCAGGTTTGCTGTTACGAGAGCCTTGGGTAAAAAATTGTTTTTTTTTTTTAGCAAATATCAATGGTCCACAACCAGATGAAGCCGTATACCAAGTTTCGTCAGTATACGTTCATAAATAAGCGAGATATAAAATTTGTATTTTCCTCCATAAGAATAACATTAGACAACGTACTGTGTTTAGCACTTTCAATATCTCGGTAACCAATTGACGTAGAGAAATGATCAAAATACCAAATTGTGTGTTTTTTTAAGCTGAATCCAATGGTGAAAACTAAAATTTGACTATTTCAAAAATTATATGTGAAAAATTCAAAAAACCCATTTTTGGGTTAAAAAAACCCAAAATACCCCTTCGGATAGAGCGATCTGGCTGGTTTTCGAACTTAAAGTCATAAATGTTGCTTTACACGTTTATACCAAATTTCATCAAAATCGGATAATTTTTTTACGAGAGTTATCGTGCTCACGGACACACACACACACACACACACACACACACACACACACACACACACACACACACACATATATATATATATATATATACAGTGTCGAACGAATGGTGTTTTTGGGGTCTGGGGACCTCAAAACGAAAAGTTATCATGGTCCCGGGCCTAGGCCTTGCCATGCCGACTACGGTAATAGCTTCTTCCCTATAGGGGAAATCGCTAAAAAGGGGCCGCGCCGTGCTGGAGCACGGCTCGCACTGCCCCAAAGCCGGTACTGATTATTACCATTTTATTTTAATTGATATAATTTTCCTTTTTATTACTGAAATGTCTTTAATTCCAAACGAAGTATTTTGTATCTTAGTGCCAATTTTTATCTTTAAAACCATAAACTATAACTAATTCAATGTTTATTAGTGATTGTTACATCGGGTTACTTTTCATGTTTTTTATTAACAGTTAAAATGTTGCAGTCTAACCTAATCCCAGAAATTCTGTAGCATATTACAGTACACTGTATACAAAACTTATGTGCAATACAGTCGGGTTTTTACTTTACAACTTGTTTTTCTTCATCCCTTATACAACGTGATTGATAACTATTTATCTGAGTAATGATTCCATAATATTACACAATTGCACGTTTAAATGTTGTGTACCATTCCGAAATTAAGTTATATAATATCTTACGTTTTTACAACTATTATTTATATAATCGAATTTCACAATTATTATTTGTTCTTGGATCTATTCTTAATCTTTAAATAATCTCACATGTTTTATCATAGAGGGTACATTTTATATCCTACGGACATTTTTATTGACAACTACATAAGAACTATATGAATTTTCTATGAATTCATACATTTTAATGTTTATACATTTTTGTTATTCATGCAAAATGGTCGTTACAAACATTTTGAGTTCGGGGCTAAATCCAAAGTGAGATTCTCAAAGAGAATTTTAAAGGAATATAGAAGCAGTGAGGTGACAGCCGAGACATCAGCCTGCCTCCTGCCACTGGCGACATCGGGAGTTACCTTTGTTCGTTCAACTTCCCCACGAATCCATGGATTCCCTTTCGGTTGGCAGTAATGCGAAAAACCGGTTTAGAGGGTGGCTCGCCTAGCGCGGCCACTTGTGAAAATTGAAACTACGTGGAGCTTTGTGGGACACAGATCGTTGTACTCCACTTTGGCCAAGGACCTTTAGAGCCACCTTAAGGGTGCACCCTTCCCCATGCGGATTGAATGATCCGCATGATGTTGTTTAGCGCCGCACCGTGCCGCCACCAAGCAGGGCCATGCATATTTACACTTGAACACCTTTTTGTTATCCTTAGTCGCACTGTTATTTTACAGATCTCTACCAAACTATTAGCAGTTTCACACTTTTCAGATGCCAATCTAGGTATTGCACGGTTCATTTTTTCCAAAATAATTTTTCTCCTTGCGTTAATAAGCTTTAAAAAACGCTTAATTTGAAAACTTTACTAATGGCCTACCACTTGTTTTGAATTAAAATCACGATTTTTAAATCGTATGATACATTGATGAACATTTTGTGGATGAAATAACAACGAATCATTTTTAATTGGTTAACAATTAAGCCTACAATGTGGGAGATGCAAACCCCTTATTTTAGTGTGCTGAAGGCAGGTAGACCGGAGGCTTAATGCTCGGACTGACGTTTCTGACGACAGCTCTGACCCTTTCCTCTAGGGAAATCTTCTCTACAACTCTTAAGATCTAACATCATCGTCATGTAATATTATGTCAGTACTCCATTGTGTCCGGGCACAGACACGACCGTTGCAAGGCTATTCAGGCTAAGGGTTAATGCTCGTACTGGTGTTTCTGACGACAGCTCTGACCCTTTCCTCTAGGGAAATCTTCTCTACAACTCTTAAGCTCTAATATCATCGTCATGTAATATTATGTCAGTACTCCATTGTGTCCGGGCACAGACACGACCGTTGCAAGGCTATTCAGGCTAAGGGTTAATGCTCGTACTGGTGTTTCTGACGACAGCTCTGACCCTTTCCTCTAGGGAAATCTTCTCTACAACTCTTAAGCTCTAACATCATCGTAATGTAATATTATGTCAGTACTCCATTGTGTCCGGGCACAGACACGACCGTTGCAAGGCTATTCAAGCTAAGGGTTAATGCTCGTACTGACGTTTCTGACGACAGCTCTGACCCTTTCCTCTAGGGAAATCTTCTCTACAACTCTTAAGATCTAACATCATCGTCATGTAATATTACGTCAGTACTCCATTGTGTCCGGGCACAGACACGACCGTTACAAGGCTATTCAAGCTAAGGGTTAATGCTCGTACTGGTGTTTCTGACGACAGCTCTGACCCTTTCCTCTAGGGAAATCTTCTCTACAACTCTTAAGCTCTAATATCATCGTCATGTAATATTATGTCAGTACTCCATTGTGTCTGGGCACAGACACGACCGTTGCAAGGCTATTCAGGCTAATGGTTAATGCTCGTAATGGTGTTTCTGACGACATCTCTGACCCTTTCCTCTAGGGAAATCTTCTCTACAACTCTTAAGCTCTAACATCATCGTCATGTAATATTATGTACGTACTCCATTGTGTCCGGGCACAGACACGACCGTTGCAAGGCTATTCAAGCTAAGGGTTAATGCTCGTACTGGTGTTTCTGACGACATCTTTGACCCTTTCCTCTAGGGAAATCTTCTCTACAACTCTTAAGCTCTAACATCATCGTCATGTAATATTATGTCAGTACTCCATTGTGTCCTGACACAGACACGACCGTTGCAAGGCTATTCAGGCTAAGGGTTAATGCTCGTACTGGTGTTTCTGACGACAGTTCTGACCCTTTCCTCTAGGGAAATCTTCTCTACAACTCTTAAGCTCTAACATCATCGTCATGTAATATTATGTACGTACTCCATTGTGTCCGGGCACAGACACGACCGTTGCAAGGATATTCAAGCTAAGGGTTAATGCTCGTACTGGTGTTTCTGACGACAGCTCTGACCCTTTACTCTAGGGAAATCTTCTCTACAACTCTTAAGCTCTAACATCATCGTAATGTAATATTATGTCAGTACTCCATTGTGTCCGGGCACATACACGACCGTTGCAAGGCTATTCAAGCTAAGGGTTAATGCTCGTACTGGTGTTTCTGACGACAGCTCTGACCCTTTCCTCTAGGGAAATCTTCTCTACAACTCTTAAGCTCTAATATCATCGTCATGTAATATTATGTCAGTACTCCGTTGTGTCTGGGCACAGACACGACCGTTGCAAGGCTATTCAGGCTAATGGTTAATGCTCGTACTGGTGTTTCTGACGACATCTCTGACCCTTTCCTCTAGGGAAATCTTCTCTACAACTCTTAAGCTCTAACATCATCGTCATGTAATATTATGTACGTACTCCATTGTGTCCGGGCACAGACACGACCGTTGCAAGGCTATTCAAGCTAAGGGTTAATGCTCGTACTGGTGTTTCTGACGACATCTCTGACCCTTTCCTCTAGGGAAATCTTCTCTACAACTCTTAAGCTCTAACATCATCGTCATGTAATATTATGTCAGTACTCCATTGTGTCCGGGCACAGACACGACCGTTGCAAGGCTATTCAGGCTAAGGGTTAATGCTCGTACTGGTGTTTCTGACGACAGCTCTGACCCTTTCCTCTAGGGAAATCTTCTCTAAAACTCTTAAGCTCTAACATCGTCATGTAATATTATGTCAGTACTCCATTGTGTCCGGGCACAGACACGACCGTTGCAAGGCTATTCAGGCTAATGGTTAATGCTCGTACTGGTGTTTCTGACGACATCTCTGACCCTTTCCTCTAGGGAAATCTTCTCTACAACTCTTAAGCTCTAATATCATCGTCATGTAATATTATGTCAGTACTCCATTGTGTCCGGGCACAGACACGACCGTTGCAAGGCTATTCAAGCTAAGGGTTAATGTTGGTACTGGTGTTTCTGACGACAAGTCAGTTTCTTTCCTCGAGGGAACACGACTCTTGATGTCTAACATCATCTACTGATTTTTAAAAGACCAATAATGCACGATTTAAAAAAAATTGCCTTGATTTTATAAAATTACCCAGTTCGTATTGGTAATTTGAATTCGGTCTTATATCATATTAAAGTGTGATCTCACCACCTTGATTTAGTTCATCAAGAAGTATGTTTCCTGTTTAAATGTACGACTACATCTTTTTTATTAAATAAAATATTACAAGGATTAGTTGTGTACCAAGATTGAGTTTAATCACCTTTTAAAACAGACAAACTGAGGAAATTTTAATTTCTAAAACCTCTTTGGTTACAGGATCAAACATATGATTTACATACAAATCACTAATATTATAAAAATGAGGTGGTGTATGTATACTATTCCATCACGCCAAAACCACTGGACCAAATCTGCTGAAACTTTGCACATATTTAGTATATGTACCGAGGAGTGTCATAGGCCTATTGCCGTTTAGAAATTACCTCAGCTCTCTGCCCAACGGGACTTCCAAGTTCACATGTTATTCATGTGGAGGAGAGTTTTCTTTGGTTTACGTCAAATGTGTGTTTTCATAATTCAATTAATTTAAATAAACAGCTGTTATAAGTAGTATATCTAACTACAGACTGTCATTGTTTTGTTTACAATTTTTCTACTCTAAATTTTCCAACGAGGTGTAAATCAGCCCGTTGCAAAGCACGGGCATGGCATCTAGTGACTAATAATTTTAACCAATGGACTTAAAATATCAGCTTCAATATATTACGCCAATAATCTGCTTTAAAGTATCACTGCTGTTAAAGTAAAGTTGAATAGTACTTCTATCAACTTGTACTAGCTATGCCAATCATGCCTGAGTGATGTCTCGTCGTCACTTGATATTCGCCTGAGTCAAAGCGAGCCCTTGACGTTGATGGCTCGTACTAGATTACATTTTGCCCTCGGTTGATGGGAAGCAAACTGAAATTGTAGCGGGGAGTAATTAGCTTAGAGAGAGTGGTCCTGTAGTGCAATCGATGGGGTTGGGAGTTACGACATGCACAGCTGAGAAGAACCAGACAAGGGTTAAATGGCGGCAAAGGGGATTTGATTTTATGTTTTGACAAAATCCCTACGTAAAACTAAATACCCCCGTCGCAGTAAACCTACATACTAAGCGAATTTCCAATGCATGCATATTTTTTTACTATTTCATAAAGCCATTTACCAAGTTTCACAAAAATACATTTAAAAATAAGTGATTTATAGCAATTTATTTATTCTCCATAAGAATGGCATTAGAGCTGAGTATGCAGGTTTGCTGCAACAAGAAATATAAGACATGTGTTTTTATGCAATTATCAGTATAACTCAACCAGGTGAGGCTACGTACCAAGTTGTAATCGTTTATGTTCATAATCAAGGAAGACATAACACTTTACTTATCGTCCATAAGAATAACATTAGGGCTGAGTATGCAGGTTTGCTGCTATGGTAATCAACAAAAAATCTTTTTTTTGCAAATATCAATATACACCAGTACTATTTGAAGCCACATACCAAGTTTCATCAATATACGTTCATAAATAAACGCGATATCAAATTTTAATTATTATCCATAAGGATAACATTGGACAACGTACTGTGTTTAGCACTTTGAATATCTCTGCAACGAATGGACGTAGAAATTAAAATTTAGCACCAAAATGATTTTTTTGTAGAGCTGAACCGATTGGTATTAGCAAATTTCAACTTTACAGAAAAATTAACTGTGGAAATGCTAAAAACCTTTTTCCCATAAGATTAACATGGGAGATTTTAAGAAACATGTTTTTTTTATTTTCTCCGCAACCACTTAACCCAGGTTAATAATTCAAAATGCCATATTATTTGATTTTTAAGCTCTATAAAATGGTCAAAACCAAAATTGAGTGTTTACAAAATTTTAGGGTAAAAAATTCAAAAAACTTACTTTTGGCAAATTTAAAACCCCCATAAAACCCCCTTCCTATGGTCCGATCTTTCTGGTTTTCGAACTTAAAGTCATGAATGTCGCTTTACACGTTTGTGCCAAATTTCATAGAACGTGGATGTTTTTTACTCAAGTTATCGAGTTAACGGACACACACACACACACACACACACACACACACACACACACACACACACACACATATATATATATATATATATATGTATATATATATGAATTTGAACGAATAGTGTTTGGCATCTGGGGACCTTAAAATTAAAAGTTATCATGGTCTCGGGCTTAGGTCTTACCATGAGACCTACGGTAATAGCTTCTTCCCTATAGGGGAAATTCGCTAAAAACCGGAAAAACTATCATTATAACCTATTTTAATGCAAAGAAGCACAGCATTCAGCTATTAATCAAAAATGAAATTAATTGTTTAAAAATAATGTATATTTTTACTTTAATAATCATTTATTTATTTTCTACGGAAAGCACCATTTTGGTACAATTATTCACAACTAATTCAATAAACATGCAAGAACTGATTAGTCTATAATGATATTTCGGTGGAAATATTTAATAGGTCAGTGGTAATACAGAGGTTCATAATTCTAATATTGTTTGATATATTTAAAAAATATACATTTACAAAAATTGTGAAGGGCTAAAATCTATTTAAATTTCTTCAGGCAAAATAAATACAGGGTGAGTTTCTACTGACGCCCATAACTTCGCCAGGGGATTCTAATGATAAAAAGGAACAAAAACGTTCCAGTAAACGCTAGTCCGATTCCGAACCGTTTGGTCATAATTGAGAAATTTGTTTTTTCTACAAAATATTGGACTTTGTCCTACTATTTACTTTATAAAAATGAAACCAATTAACCTAGCGATTGATATTTAAAATAATTAGAAAGCGCATTAAATTTGCTATAAAACCAAGGTTACATATAAAAATTTCATTTCATACATCGGTTCCTAGCCAAGTTGAAATTAAAAATATGCTATAATTAATTATTTAGGCTAAGTTTAAAGACCCTTTCTTGTTACTTTAATCTGGTGCAACGCGATGTCCAACTAGATAGAAAACTTCCTCATTTAACAAGCTTTAAATTGATATGCTATTTTAAACTGTTGTAGGTGGGAATGACAGAAAAACTACCACCAAACTAAAGTAAAACACTGTTTACTGATTTGGATTTAGCAAGGTAACAAACCTACTAATAATAACCTACTCACTGATTTACTGTGAGAGAGCTGAGAAAACGTGTCCGCATCTGCATCAGACAAAATGGTGGTCATTTCGAAAACTTACTCAAGTAGCAATCAACATTGTTCATTCTGAAGGCTTGTAATTTAATTTGTTAATGCAAAGTAAACAATGAGTTACCGTATTACAATTTTGTGGTCATTTGCCTTGTATTATTAATAAGAATACCCTCACTTTTAAACCGTGTTTTTATTTAGGTTGATAATAGTTTTTCTGTCATTCCCACCTACAACAGTTTAAAATAGCATATCAATTTAAAGCTTATTAAATGAGGAAGTTTTTTATCTAGTTGGACATCGCGTTGCACCAGATTAAAGTAACAAAAAAGGGTCTTTAAACTTAGCCTAAATAATTAATTATAGCATATTTTTCATTTCAATTTGGCTAGGAACCGATGTATGAAATGAAATTTGTACATGTAACCTTGGTTTTATATCAAATTTAATGCTCTTTCTAATTATTTTAAATATCAATCGCTAGGTTAACTGGTTTCATTTTCATAAAGTAAATAGTGGGACAAAGTCCAATATTTTGTAGAAAACGCAAATTTCTCAATTATGACCAAACGGTGCGGAATCGGACTAGCGTTTACTGGAACTTTTTTGTTCCTTTTTATCATAGAATCCCCTGGCGAAGTTATGGGCGTCAGTAGAAACTCACCCTGTATAGTGTTACAATACAACCCTACCCTAACTTAAAATTGCAAGATAACACAGCAAAATATATTATTTGAGCAAATTCAATGTAAGATAATCATAGGCCTAAAATTTAACTTACAGCTAAACCCACCTGCACTTCTGTTATTCATTAAAATCATTTTATTTACATTTAGGGGAGCTAACTTGTAGAATTTAAGTATATTTGTATTATAATAGAAATGACAGAATTAGCCTATAGAACGTTAAATACTTCAATGCAAGCAGTAAAATAACATTTAATCTCAATCCTCCATGAACCGCTTAGTCGGGCGTTTCAATCAACTAAACAGTTTTAATGAAGAATTGAATCATACTGTTATACAAAATTCAAATCTAGATATATCAATGACGAATTTAATAACAAAATTTGTATAAGGGGGCCTAAATTATATTACTTGCAAAGAAATAAAGTATCTTAAAGGATCAGCTCTTGGCTGTTGAAAATGTAAACACTGTACTCCCACAGCAGAAGGTTAGAGTTCAACTGAGCAACTAAAACTATGGTGTAGGTAGAGTCAAATAAGCTGTTAAAACAAACTAATGTAATGAACCTTATTGCTAATTTATGGCCAGATGGGATATTTTTTTATTTATAATGCATCTTGCATATTTAATTTGTATAATAATTATTAAATAAAAGGAAACTGATTTTAATATTATTTTTAACACGGCAAAAATATGAATGTTTGTAATATATTATTTATAAGAATAGTGTAAGAAAGTTATTTTCTCTCATAACGCGAAATTCAAGTATTTAAATTTAACTTAAGTTTATATTTTATTTTAAATTTAACCTATTTTGGAATAAAGGTTTTGGTAACATTTAACGTGAATTACGGTTATCAGATGTACCGCATATAGTATCCAAATCCAAGTTGAGAAAGTTGCTAAAGAGCTGTGCTCAATAATACATCAACATCTGGAAGACAAAGTTAAACAAGGAGGCTATTGTTGAGAAAATTTGAAAGAAGATTGACATTTAACTCAGAGCTCCACATTTATTATAATTTTTATCTAATTGCATCCATTAAATGATTTAATTAAGCTGTTAGAAAGTACTAAATTTATGTTTTAAAGTTTTTTTTTTTAATTACTAAACCCAAAAATATCTCCAGGGACATTATTTTTGTTTATTAAAATTGACCACATGGATATTGCACATATCTTGGTAACCGACGCTGGAGGGGATTTTACCGTAATAATATATTGAAGTAACTTACAATAACTAAATTATTTTATTTTTATTTTGCCGAATTTGAATAAAGGGATTAATAAACTAGTATGCCTTGGCAAAGAACCCCTCCCTGAATAAGAACCTCATGAAGTATAAGTTATCTACCTAATTTGTTGAGCACTAGAGCATCATTTATGTATTTTTTATTTAATCATTGAGCTGTCTTTGATGTTTGTTTTGAATTGTACCTAAACTGAATAAAGTTTGTTAATTATGTTTCTGGTTTGTACTTAAAAGATATCCTCTTCAAGGACATATAACTTAATTTATTAATATAAGTTAGTATCGTAATATAAAAAAATCATATTTTTAATTGTTTTGAACCACTAGTTATTTGTTTTGTAAATACATTAAGACGATATTTAATATGTCTTTTAAACATAGACGCAATGATTGTTGTAAACGTATTAGTAACCATTAAAAAACATATTTGTGTAGAATTTACCAATGCAACTGTTTTATTCAAGCAACTTATTGGTTTTTGGTCGGCGAATTCGGCTGTAAAACTACCATTTTGTAAACGGTCTCTCTCTAGAATATGCAAGCTCTTACTCTCTAAATGTGCCTTTTTGTACTAATGAAAAATTAATTGAATATCTGAGAGAACGAAGATAACAGGAATAACAGTTTTCAAAAGACGAGCTAGGCAGTCTACCCCTGAAGAAGGGTTGTTATCTAACTCCACTCGGGGGTCTTTTAGACGATCAAATTTACAGCAACGCTTAGGGTGTGATGAGAAACTTCAATCTTTACCCTAAACTGTTATTGTTTTGAAGTTGTGTCTCATTTGTAAACCAACTCTTCGCTCTTCTGATTTTGTCCTTCCAAGTACTTTTTTCAAGGATATGTTTGAATCAAATTTGATGTAACTAACAAAAATATAATATTCAGTGAAATTGTAATATACATAAATATATATTGAAAATATTACCGCTGTGGGAAGTAACATTAAAAATATAGTTTGTAAATGTTTGAAAAGTAAATACAAAATGGGATTTTTGTATATGTACTCATTATTTACACTATATTTCTCGAACTTTCGAATTGTTTAAAGATATTATTTCTAGGCTTACCTTAACAATCCAAACAGTTCACACAACTGTTTTCGTCATACTGCTTCAAAAACATCTGTTTTTGACAGATGCGTTGAGATTCAAAAGTTCTTCTTTTTAGTCTTTGGATAATAACATATGTTTTGATGATCATTATCGTACTAGGACTAAAAAGATCATTGTTGATGATACTTTTGATTCGAGGTCGTCAAAAATCGATTAAAATTCATTCGATTATAAATAATCGAAACATTCATTGTTATTATCGAAACATTCAATGTTGTATTGTTATTTGAAGAACAACCGATTGATTCGAACCACAATGATTGGTTTGAATGATCGACTCAACAACCGATAGATATGAATGAACCGAAGTTACGCATGTGCAACAGCTGATTGTTTCAAGAGACAAGCTGAAAGAAACATTTGAGGTTATGAAGACACAGTACGTAAATTTTACTTTTGTTTTTGTTTAAACCTTAAGTTTTTTGGCAGTATGACGAAAAATATAGTTCGTCACTCGGATCAAAAGTGTCTTTTTAATACTCGCTCATTTCCCAGCCTCGGCTTCGCCTCGGCAGTTAAACTGGAGCTCGTATTAAAAAGATCCACTTTTGATCCTAGTGACGAAATATACTATTGTGTGAAATGTGTAAAATATAGACGAAATCCAATCAAGGATAATAACTTTTAAAAACTTGTTTTCCTATACATCCACTGATAATGAGTTTTCGGGCCTGAAATCTATTTGGATTGTTCAGGTAAGCCTATAAATATTATAAATCAACACTCTAGAGGTTGCAATACTATGATTGTTTAAAGATATTTTTAATTTACGTATACAGTATTATTGTAATGTATTACTTCCAAAACTATTCTATAAACCATAAAACTCTACAAAAATTCACAAAATATGTTACGATAATTCAAAAAATATTCGAACATATTGTATTAAACTTCTTTTACACATATGCATGACTTAATAAAACCTAATGATATAACTAACAGATGAGCGAATTAAGTGAGTGAGTCTATAAAATGTAAAGATAGTCTATATTGAAATTACTTTCACAATTCTGTGTTTCCACGCGATAACTCAAAAAATACTCAACTAATTACAGTCAAACTTGGCAAGTATGTTCTTTAGGCTGTTAATGAAAATGGAGGTCCTCCGTAACACCGTTTCTACGATAAAGCGTTTTTAAATACCAACTTAATCCCCGTAAGAAAAGCATTGGATATGATCCTGTGGCGGTAGGGGCGTGCTAGGTAATAATGAAACGTATATTACATTTTCCTTATTAATAAGATAGTACCTGGGGGGCCGAGCTTTGCTTTGGCTTTGCTTTGCTTTGGCTTTGGGGGGCCAGTCACTTTCTTTAGATGACTCGGAGTAATATTTCACCACTTCCCCCTACTGATAATCAGATTTGTATTATTAAATTGCCTCTTTTCTACATTTTTAAGGTCCCTCCAGTTGTTATTTATAGCTCAATGTCCCTTTGATTTATTTTACTACTCTATATATGTAATCTTAACTCAAATATTTTAATCTCTGCACTCAGGACACCACATGTTAATAATCATAAACAACATGAGTATTACTTTGACAGTTCCCTGGTTGATTATGAACAGCTGTTACAATTCTTTTGTTTTGATTTGAAACTCCATAAGCCCGATGTTAATTTTTTTAACTTTTCATTTTAGTTTTTTTACATTATTTGATTTTTCCTAGGGATGAGGCCTGTCTAGAACTTATTGTTATCCCAGAAATTAGTTATTTTGATCATTTGAAGGAAATCGTTGGAGCCGTTTTTGAGATCCGTGTCGCAAGCAAGCAAGCAAGCAAGCAAACCTTACTCATATTAGAGTATAGGATAAGTTCATTTACGCACTTATAGTTCAGAGGTATTAAGATATGAAATATTACAAAAAAGGCATAATAAAACCTAATAATTAATAATAATATTATTTAACTACTGGTATATTTTCATGTGTCCTTTTTCTAGATTCGAAACAGATTATGTTCAATTATTATACATTAACAGGCGTTATAAGCAATAAAAAGTTGAGTTTTGATGTGGTTAGTTAACTGTAGTTGTAAATATATAGATCCTATGGACTTATTGATTACATGGTTAATGATTGGGCAAGCTAATTGCAAACCATGTGTTTTCTTCAATACTATTCTTATGGACAATTATTACGGCCCATTCAGGCTAGGCCTGAGAGAGGCCCAGAGAGGCAAGTGCCTTCCTCGGTGGTGCTCGGTTTTAGATGATTTTAGGTTTTATAAGGAGTTAAAATATTATATTTTCACGAGCACTAAAACCGTAAAACTTTTACATCTCTTTTTTAATTTAAACTTGTAATAATCTTTATTATCTTTAACGTTAGATGTTAACTTGAATATTATACTGTAAGTAGTTTTCAAATACTGCTACAATTTAGAAGTATTTATATTTGGTTTTAATATTTCTTTGCAGTAGCACATTGGTGCGATCCGTGAAACGTTTATCATTGGTAACTTATTGATTTATTTATTATTTGCTGAATAGTATTTTACATTAACAAATTATATACAAATAAATAAATATAATCATAAATCATTTCTAAATAAAATAAAAGATCTCTTCATTACCTATTTAAGATCACTTCCACACATTATTTGTGAGTGCATGATATATATTATTTCCCAATCATTTGGACGAATGGTAAATGTTGTTATCAGTATATTAAAATGAAAAGGTTGTTATTGATGAGTGAACGAAGTGAGAGCATCTATTAGCATAGTCAATGATTCGTTGTCTGTCAGTGTGTGTGTGGCTGAGTGTATATATTCGTAATGCAATAACCTAAAAACGGCTTCACGGATCATTTTCAAATTGTACACAGCTATTTTCCAGTACACTTTACGGTATCAGTTCAAAAATGGATCACTTTCGTTTAACGGTTGTTTAATAATTAACATTTAAAAGTTGTACAATTTCCATAAGGTAAAGCATTGGACAAAAATTACCGTTAGTAAAGTGCGAAATACTAATAAAATATTGTTTCGTAATGACAAAAAACTACCTTTAAATTATCATATTTATTTGTGTTACGTTTAAATAAGTAAAGTGCAGTCCGGTTTACATGAGTTCATACAATCTGTCAAATTTTTTTGAAATTTTTGGATTCAAAAACTATTACTAGTTTTTATGAGACAACGTTCTCTTGTAAAGTGAGGAAGTTATTAGTTTTTCCACTAGATTTCAGCTCCCTATCATTTTATATTTACTTCTACTAGCTGTGCAACTTTGTCGGTTTATGATATTTAATACCCCCGTAGCAAACCTGCGTATAGTCAGCGAATGTACAGATACAAAATATATATACCTAACCACCCAAGCAACATACTACGTTATTTTTGGTCAAAACGTTCGCAACTTTGATATAAGAAGTTGAGTTTTGAAATTTCTATGATATAAGAAGTTGAGTTTTGAAATTTCTATAATATAAGAAGTTGAGTTTTGAAATTTATATGTTTCAAAAAAATATTATTAAATAAATAAGCGTGGAATTACAATGTATTGGATGAGCCAAGAGTAACCTAGATTGATTTATAAAGTTCAGTAGCCGCTTGTCTGTTTGTGTACACGTGCGCGTGTAAAACTAAATAACGGTAAAATATTTTTGTATGAGATTTTATGGAGATATTTATGATATCCAAGGAATGTTTTCATGCAGGATTTCCTAGCCTAATTGAATTGGTATGCCATAGTAAACATATTTATTGTTGTGTTACAAAAAAAAAATATATATATATTTAGGATTTAGGATTAATGATATATATATATATATATATATATCATTATCATAAGACTTAAAATTGACCAAACTAAGTCTATAGAGTCCACTGGATCAAGAATTTGTTTATATTCATTCATTTTCTGAGTTCGCTCATCCAGTTACGGGAATATTTGAGCGTACTCCTAGTAAAATTTAAAACAATATAATAGGTGAAAAATCTACTTTTTAAACAGCGTTAAAAATAATTCGGATCTAAAATTATTACTAAGCTGTGTCTTACTTTTTTTAAGTCATCTAAAATGTTAAGGGAAAAGTATCAACATGTAAGGGCAGTGTTTGTTTCTGATGAAACCAATAATGTTGACTCAGTGAGGCGACACTATAAACTGGCCCTTGTCTGATACCAGACGATGCATCAGGGCTCGTTCACACCTCAGTGTAACATATAAGGTACGATGAATTTAGTTTTTAAGTTACAACTAAATAACATATATGTCAATATAAATACAAACATCGGATTAACTTAATTGCAACAAAACTATATTTGTATTGACGTTATTTTATTTACATAAATTAACGATATAAATTAATTACATGAATAAGTGACACAAACGACAGTTTTATAATAGTTTGTTTTTTATAGTTTGTTTTTGTTTCAGGAACACAGAGCGGAGAATAAAAAGCCATCACAGTTAATAAGATCAAGTTACACGACGCGACGTTTTGTGATCTGGATTCTGATCCCGTCTTCAGGTGCTAGGAATGCTTAGAGAATAATGCAAGTTTTCAGAGGAAATACAGGTCAAATGCTGTAGTTGAAACTATACTAAAATGTAAATTCATGATGACCTTACCTGCTATTACAGCCAGAACTATGTAATAAACCAACTGGGGACAGAACGTCACTTGAGGGCTTGAAGGACACACTTAAATGTCAATGTTGCTTAAATGATCATGTTTTTCTGCCCGGACAAATACTCCGCTAAGATTAAACACAGTTGAGACTTTTAATCAACTTTTTCCGCAGTACTACCTGTCATTATACTGATGATGTAATCATAAGTAAATCAACTGTATTTTTGAAAATCATAATAGCGATGGATTTGAATTTATTTTTTGATTTATTTGGATTTGTTTAAACACTACAAGCTATATGTAAAGTCCAAATAAGTCAAAAAATAGAATAAGTAAATCAATTCGTTTTTACATATAATTTATGAAGCGTGTGTTTTTATCGGGAAGTCATATTTCCCTTAATACTTCATCAACAATGATCGAGCCATCACTTTTTTTGGTGCAAAAAAATAAATATTAGAAGAACCTTTGCACCACCAAAACATAAAAAATAGGCTTGTAACATGTGAGAACTATAGGCTTGTAATATGGAACGTTTTGGTGTTGAATATTATGATACAATATTGGAATAATTAATGTAAGAGGTATTCAGCTAACTACAAAATATACTGCATAATAAAATAAACAGTTTTATAAGTGAACTTTATTGAGATATTTTTATTTTTAAGGAATAGAAATATTTATTACATGACTGATACGGCTTAAATAATAAAACCTAAATTAATAAACTATCCTTTTAAGAATCTTTATTGTACTAAAAGAATGATTTTATGCTGTGGCTGTAGTTCTAGGGTGGTAGCAGCAAAACAACTAGCCTACATAAAATGCTTTATTGACAAACAACTTTATGATGTGTCACAGTCACTATTCAATTTGGCGCCCTACGCTGTTTTGAAAGCGTCCTACGCTGTTTTGATGGATCAGATAAAATATAAAACTACTCCGTCGGAAGTGAAGAGATGTCTAACGTTAACAATTTAACATCAAGTTTAATTTACCATTAATTGATGTAACTAATAAACTCATTTCTAGAACAAATTATCTGCTCAGCATGACACTAGAACGACATTAACCGCCGTTCGGTTTAACGAGGTTAGGCTGAAGTTGTTTAGTCTTTAATTACAACTTAAAAATAACCTCAGTAAAAGAATAACGAGTTCGCACGCAGCACGCTGACGTGAAGAAAGTGAATTTCCACATAACAAACTTTGAAAACTCAAAATCAGTGTAAAAACATACATTTACTCAAATTTTTATTAAAAACTGAAAATATTTATTTTTGGCCGTTCTGATGCTCCTGGTTTCATTTACCTGCAATGCTGGGAATACAATTTTGCACATTATAAGGTTAGGAGAAGGTCCAGTCAGGCTTGAAAGTAGGCATGAGGTTGCTGGGGATGATAAAGTACACCAACAAATGAATAACAAGCATTTCTAATGTAAAACCCGTATAAGACTACGTACTGTTTTGGGTATTATTTAATAAATTCTAGCCTTGTTTCCTTATGCAAAATTCCGTAGATACAAACTTTTATTAATACTGTTGTTAATATGAAAGCTCGGATCAGCTTAAGGGGACTTTGAGTTTATTAATGCATCCAGTTCACAGAATTATAAGTATTATTATGGACATTCATACATAATATAACTCCCGCTTGTAAAAAATACGAATTAATCAATACACATTTTCTTTAATAACTGAGAAAATATTTATGCTAGAATGATGAAAAACTCACAACGACACAGGCAAACAGGGTGGTTGTTGTGGGCTTACAACTTTTGCCTCACTAATTCCCTTCTTTTTACACGCATTAATCCGGGGCTTTTCTGACCCTTTTTAGGCCCAAAATCTCAAAATTTGAAAGATTAATTCCCGAAAAAGGGATTTAGTGTTTCCCGATTCTTTTGCCCAACGAACTTGTTCAACTAATTATAAAAAGGAACGTCCCTACCAAATTTGAAGTAAATCGGACAAAAAATGCGACTGCTAGAGTGCATACACATTATATATATATATATAATTTTGAACGACCCCCCAAAACGTGTTCAGGGGGTCACGTTAGGAACTTCTAGGGTGGTCCTGGGCTTAAGTTTCACCATGCGGGTCATGCTAATAATTCACTTTCCATAGGAAAGTCACTAATAAAGTCAAGTGTATCAGTCATCCGCGACATTTTCCAACAAAACGTACCGAGGTGTTAACATTAAAGGTCAATGACAGAACATCCTCTCGGAGCAGTTGGAGCAGTGTTTCCTCATGGGTTCATGTATTATTTAAATTCTAGCCTTGTTTCCTTATGCAAAATTCCGTAGATACAAACTTTTATTAATACTGTTGTTAATATGAAAGCTCGGATCAGCTTAAGGGGACTTTGACTTTATTAATGCATCCAGTTCACAGAATTATAAATATTACTATGGACATTCATACATAATATAACTCCCGCTTGTAAAAAATACGAATTAAATAATAATTAGGTTTCCTCAAGTTTTGCGGTTGCATGGTTCAGTCCGCATTGTTTGTTTTTTAGAGGATTAGGAGGTTCTGGCAAAGCCGGCTAAGCGTATCTCCCTTCGAGACATTATTCAGCCACCGGAAAGAGGGGATGTTTAGGGACGGGAAAGGTGGTAGAACGGGGTCAGTCTGCCTTGCTCCAGAAAGGGAGAGAGGAGAACCTTACCCAGCTCCCGGGCTCTATGGGTTACAGAACCCCAGCACGATTTGCCCTCTAGCCCCCCCCAAGTTCGCACAGAGCCTCCAACCACTCAGGAGTTGGGGGGCCCATGACGGTTCGTCCCCCAGCCCGTCGGGTAAGGGCCCTTCATCCCAGGCTCCCAACCTAGACTGCAAGGAAGATCCACTGCTCCCTCCTAGGACTCGGACTAGACTGGGTATCCTGGCTCAACTGGAAGTCAAGCCCCCAGAAGAGATAAGGAGGAACCAAGGAAGGGTAGTTGGTCACACTTGATAGCCAAAAGACTTACTAATACTGTGACAACTTCATTTTTTTGTACCCAATGTCGACCTGTGTCCTAGTATAGACCAGTCAGAGAGCCTTCGAGGGCAAAGGTCTGCATTAAAAACGTAAAAAATCTAATAATGGGTTTAAACAAACACTTGTGCACTTTTTGGGAAGTTTAAAACATTTGATTTTTTGGCTGTTCTGATGTTCCTGTATGTTGGGGTTGCAATGTTCTACATTATATGATTAGGAAGGGTCCAGTCAGGAGTAACGTAGATATGGGGGTGTTGAGGCTGATATAAAACTACATCATAATATCAACAACTCCCATTTCTAATATAAAAAAAACCTATAAGACAACGTACTGTGATTAATCAATTACATTCTCATTAATAACTCGGTTTCTTTGTTATTGCAGAATAAATTTTAAATATAGACCTTGTGCGGAGCTTAGAACTGGAAGTTTATTTGTTATTAGCGAATTTCCCCTTTAGGGAAGAAGCTATTACCGTAGTCGGCATGGTAAGACCTCGGGACGGTGATAACTTTTCGTTTTGAGGTCCCCAGTTTCGTTTTGAGGACAAAACACCATTCGTTCAAAACTGTATATATATATATATATGTGTGTGTGTGTGTGTGTGTGTGTGTGTGTGTGTGTGTGTGTGTGTGTGTGTGTGTGTGTGTGTGTGTGTGTGTGTGTGTGTGTGTGTGTCGGTTACATCGATAACCGATTTTGATGAAATTTGGTACAAATGTGGAGAGTAACATTTATGACTTTAAGTTCGAAAACCAGATTGATCGGTCTATGGGAAGGGGGTTTATGGGGGTTTAACATTTTCCAAAAATAAGTTTTTTGAACTTTTTACCTTAACATTTTTAAAACACTAGATTTTGGTTATAGCCATTTTATAGAGCTTAAAAAACAAACAATTTAATATTTTGAATCATTAAACTAGGTTTATTGGTTGTGAAGAAAAGTCAAAAAATGTGTCCATAAAATTTCCCATGTAATTCTTATGAAAATACGGTTTTTAGATTTTCCTCAGATAATTTCACTAAAAACTCCACATTTCTTTCTACCAATCAGTTTAGCTCTACAAAACAATCATTTTGGCGTTTTACGTCCAACTGTTGCAGTGAAATTCAGTAGTGCTAAACACAGTACGTTGTCCAATGTTATACTTATGGAGAATCAATAAAATTTTATATTTCGATTATTTATGCATGTATATTGATGAAACTTGGTATGTGGCTTCAACTAGTTGTGGTATATTGATATTAGCACAAAAAAATTGTATTTGTTTATTTTTTCCGGTAGCAGCAAACCTGCATACTCGGCCCCCATGTTATTCATATGGAGAATAAGTAAAGTTTCATATCTCCCTTAGTTATGAACCTAAATTAATAAAACTTGGTATGTAGCTTAACCTGGTTAAGTTACATTGATAATTACAAATACCCCCCGTCGCAGCAAACCTGCGTACTCAGCGAATTTCCAATGCATTGATATGTTTCTCACTAGTACATAAAGCCACTCACCAAGTTTGACAAAAATACATTCATAAATAAGTGATTTATTACATTTTATTTATTCCCCATAAGAATAACATTAGGACTTAGTACGCAGGTTTGCTGCAACGAGGAAGATAAGAAATGAGTTTTTATGCAATTATCAATATAACTGAACCAGGTGAAGCTACTTACCATGTTTTATTAATTTATGTTCATAATTAAGGGAGATATAAAACGTTACTTATTCTCCATAAGAATAACATTAGGGCTGAGTATGCAGGTTAGCTGCTACGGGGACAATCAACAAAACATTTATTTTTTGTGCAATTATCAATATACCAGTACAACATGAAGCCACATACCAAATTTCATCAATATACATTCATAAATAATCAAGATATCAAATTTTATTTATTCTCCATAAGGATAACATTGGACAACGTACTGTGTTTAGCACTTTGAATATCTCTGCAACGGTTTGACGTAGAATCACAATTTAAACACCAAAATGATTGTTTTGTGGAGCTGAAGTGATTGGTAAAAGAAAATGTGAAGTTTAAAGTAAAATTAACTGAGGAAAAGCCAAAAACCTTTTTCCCATAAGATTAACATGGGAGATTTTATGACCATGTTTTTTGGATTTTTTCCGCAACCACTTAACCTAGGTTAATAATTCAAAATACCATATTATTTGTTTTTTTAAGCTCTATAACATGGTCTAAACCTAAATTAAGTGTTTTAAAAAATTTTAGGGTAAAAAATGCAAAAAACTGATTTTTGGAAAATTTAAAACCCCCATAAACCCCCCTTCCCATAGTCCGATTTTTCTGGTTTTCGAACTTAAAGTCATAAATGTCAGTTTACACATTTGAGCCAAATTTCATCGAAATCGGATGTTTTTTACTCAAGTTATCGCATTCACGGACACACATATATATATATATATATATATATATAGATATATATATACATATATATAAATTTGAACGAATAGTGTTTTGGACATCTGGGGACCTCAAAACAAAAAGTTATCATCGTCTCGGGCTTAAGTCTTACCATGAGACCTACGGTAATAGCTTCTTCCCTATAGGGGAAATTCGCTAAAAAACACATTTCTTATCTTCCTTGTTGCAGCAAACCTGCGTACTCAATTATAATGTTATTCTTATGTAGAATAAATAAAATGCTATATATTACTTATTAATGAATGTATTTTTGTGAAAATTGGTAAGTGGCTCTAGGTAGTAGTGATTCCATATATATGCACTGGAAGTTCGCTGGGTACGCAGGTTTGCTGTGACGGGGGTAAACACACACACGTTTTTAAGAAAAGCGGTTCAAAGCTTTCACATTGTTGTGGACACCCCGGGATCTGAACCCGTGCCCCCTTCAACCGAAGTCGAAGACGCTAACCGTTAGGATACTTTAACCACTTGCCTTCGGAAACTAGTACAGTAGTACGTAAGCTGTGTAGTAACGAATAATGTTGATGTATTCAGCTGGTTAGAACCGTACCAGCAGTGTTGAAGTTTTAAATCAGCTATACGAAAAATGTTTGACACATTTAGATTATCATTGTAATATTATAGTTTTCATAAAAATCGTCTAAGATAAAGTAAAAGTCAAATTACGATATAATTTACATCAATTGAAACTTATAAGCATGAAAGCTCGCATACTCAACAGTCGGCGGTTATCTTATCTCCCGAGGACGTGGAAAGTTGATATTGCTCACAAACTTGGGTTATTTCACTTAAAGTAAATATAAACGTTACATAGGGATGCCGTCTCGCTCCGATCTAGGGCTCTAAGGCTTTAAATGTTCCGTTTATCTTACCCCTTTCCTTGTAATTAAATTCACAAAACCCAAAACACAAACACTTTGGTTATATAGATGGAAATTGTTTTTATAAATGTAAATTAATCATAGTGCTACGCATCACTCTACTGGTTTACATATTCTAAGAATATCAAAGCAATATTTATGTTCAAATTTAATTATAAAATATAGATATTATAACAATTTTTTTCAATTTATGAGTTTTACTAAAGGATTGGAAATAACATCCTCTTTGCCGCCAATTAACCCTTGTCCGGGTCTTCTCAGCTGTCCATGTTGCAACTCCCAACCCCATCGATTAAACTACAGGACCACTCTCTCTAAGCTAATTACTCCCCGTTACAAATTCAGTTTGCTTCCCATCAACCGAGGGTAAGATGTAATATAGTACGAGCCATCAACGTCAAGGGCACGCTTTGACTCGGGCGAATATCAAGTGACGACGAGACATCACTCAGGCATGATTGGCAAAACATAATATGTCAAAGTTGATGATTAATATACAAATTTAATTTAACAAATAATAATGACTGTGCTAAAAATGCAATAAAGTCGATTATTGGTGTGACTACGCAATAAAGTAATATAATTAAGCTAATATTTACAAGTATTAACAAAAAAGTACACAAGTACATTATTTATAAACTTTAAAATTCATAACTCAAAAATAATTAGATTTTTTTAACGAGACTATCTAAGTATACTAAATTACGCTCTATAAGACTAAGCGACTACCATATCCCAGAATATCTTTTCAATGCCACTTTACAGTAAGACCGAAATAAAAATCGGTACGTTAAAAATCGGTTTACTAGTGGATTTTCACGAAACTTGGTATTTACGTTTACTAATGTTAGGTCTATCATATAACGTGCAAACAGTAGCCTATGTCCAACACAAGTTTAAAGGCCACTTCACAGGAAAACCGAAGTATAAATAAATTTGGTTTACTGGCGGATTTTCACGAAATATGGAAATAGGCTTTGTTTTGTACGCGGTACATGACCCCTTATCATCGGTTTTAACCTAGCGTTAATTTTAGTGCTTCTAGGAATTTTGTTATGCCTTTTCCAACAATTAGCTCACCGACAAAGGACTCCTACGAACGCTGACTTGGCGTAAACACGTCAATCACTTGTCATCCTTTGTCTTATTCTTCCGAGAGCTGTTGTCCTTTTGTTTGCTAAAAGCTTTTGGATTGACTGGTCCGTCCAGTTAAGAGAAAAATAATAGCTCTTTCTTACACGGGAATTTCCAGAACTGATCCACCATCATCACTAACAGTCTCATTAGTCACATACGTCAGGATGGAAAGGGCGGATGACCCAAGAAGATCGATTACTGCATCAATGAACAAATTGCAGCGATTTAAACGTTGCGGCTTGCGCGAAAGACTCGCGGTCAAGAGTGTGTTGGAACAACCGAGGGACGTATTCTTCGAGTAGGAACTTCATAAGAAAATACTTTATGATGTAGAACACAAAACGGAGAAAAAAGACTGTTGAGTTTAACGAGACGCTAAATACGCGTTACACTTCCGAACCGTGTGAGGACGATGAACAACAGCTATCATAAATGCAAATTGCGCTCGATGAATTGAGATTTAGCAGAAAAACTAGAATCGATGTTAGAAGAAATACCCCCGTCGCAGCAAACCTGCGTACTCAGCGAATTTCCAATGCATAATATTTGTCTTAATACCACATAAAGCCGCATACCAAGTTTCATAAAAATATATTAACATATAAGCGATTTTAATTATTATCCATAAGAATAACATTGGTAATGAGTACGTAGGTTTGCTGAAACAAGGAACATAAACAATTGGTTTTTATGCAAATATAAATATAATTTAACTAGGCGAAGCCACATACCAAGTTTCATCAATATTCAATCATAAATAAGCGCCATATAACATTTTAGTTATTCTCCATAAGAATAACATGGGGGCTGAGTAAGCAGGTTTGCTGCAACAAGGAACAAAAAAAATGGGTTTTTATGCAATTATCAATATAACTCAACCAAGTGAAGCTACATACCAAGTTTTATTAATTTATGTTCATAATTAAGGGAGCCATTACATTTTACTTATTCTCCATAAGAATAACATGGGGGCTGTGTATGCAGGTTTGCTGCTACAGGAATAATAAAAAAAATCAATTTTTTGTGCAAATATCAATATACCAGTACTACGTGAAGCCACATACCAAGTTACATCAACATACATTCATAAATAATCGAGATATAAAATTTTATTTATTCTCCATAAGGATAACATTGGACAACGTACTGTGCTTAGCACTTTGAATATCTCAGTAACAGTTGGGCGTAGAATCACAATTTAAACACCAAAATGATCGTTTTGTGGAACTGAACAGATTGGTAAAAGCAAATGTGAAGTTTACATTAAAATAAACTGAGGAAAAGCCAAAAACCTTTTTCCCATAAGATTAACATGGGAGATTTTATAAGTGGGTTTTTTGGATTTTCTCCGCAACCACTTAACCTAGGTTAATAATTCAAAATAATGTATTATTTGTTTTTTTAAGCTCTATAACATGGTCAAAACCAAAATTAAGTTGTTCAAAAATTTTAGGGTGAAAAATGCAAAAAACTGATTTTTGAAAAATTTAAAACCCCCCTTCCCATGGTGCGATTTTTTTGGTTTTCGAACTTAAAGTCATGAATGTCATTTTACACATTTGAGCCAAATTTCATCGAAATCGGATGTTTTTTACTCAAGTTATCGCATTCACGGACACATATATAGATATATATATATATATATATATATATATATATATATATATATATAGATATATATATATAGATATATATATACATATATATAAATTTGAACGAATAGTGTTTTTGTCATCTGGGGACCTCAAAACAAAAAATTATCATGGTCTCGGGCTTAAGTCTTACTATGAGACCTACGGTAATAGCTTCTTCCCTATAGGGGAAATTCGCTAAAATGTAACAAGATGTGACAAGATGTGTCACGAGACGCGCATCGCACAATTTACTTCAAGCGCCAATAATCGCGGTTCGCGTTAGTAGTACGAGAACAGTTACACGGTGCGGACGTAAACATGAACGCTTACGGCTCCACGGGTGAGTACATCAAAACGTTTATAAACGAGAAAGATGCGATGAACGATAACGAATTTGCATCAGCATCACAGCCTCAGACAACACCTGTCACCTCTGGCAAGAAGAGAAAGATACCGGATTCGCTCAAAGTGGAAACTAAAAAGCCAGGATGGGTGCCGAAACCTGCTGTGGATTGTCCCATAGTGTCGTGGGAGGACAACAGAAACGTGTATGCGGTTCAAAATCCTGCAAACAATGGGCGCTCATCATTGAAAATGCAACTGTACGATGGTCCGGAAATGATCTTCAAGTGCGGTTTATTTGTGGACAATAAATGTACTGAGTACACGAGTGTAATGGACTTGATCGATAAACTGGAATACTTGTGGGTCGATAAAGCGGCTGGTGTTCCAAAAATCATGGATTTGACTCAAACTGTAGCACCGAGCCATACCGATTGCACAACACCATCACCTAAAAAGCGCGCAAAATGTTCCCGCCAAAAACTTTAGAACCCCACATTTCAAGAACAATAGACCACCTACCGTGTAGAATTCCAGGAGTGAGAACAAAAGAACACCTGCGTCGACTAAAATAGACGCGTGCGGACACGTAGAAACCTGTCGTACCACCCACGGTGTCGAACCTTCTAGAAACAAAGGTAGACGAGGACAATCGAAACCGGTGGAACGCCATTTTGGCGGGAATTGTCCTGACCGTGTCAGTCTCTGTCAGACCTTCGTTCCGAGCAGACGCATCACTAGCACTACAGTTCAATATTTCGAATGCCATCTGCAGTGTAAATGAGAAGCACTGAAGCTACAGGTTGAGGATTGTAGCGTCATTTTGTCTCCATACTACTGTGTTGGATAAAGCTACTTGCGTTTCTCGTGTTTCATAATCATGTCTAATATTACAGTATATATTTTTAAAAACCGCATCGTTACTGTAATATTTGATAATGAAAATAATCCGTGGTTTTGTGGTTAGGAGATAGCTGATATTTTGGAATATGTAGAACCGAAAAAGGCAGTAAAAGACACACACAAAAAAAGGCAGTAAGAGCAAAACACAAAATGCATTACAAAGATTTAAAGAAAGGTGAATTGCCTCCAATGTCATTCATACAGCCACAAACTATTCTTATAAATGAACCCATTTGATATTCGTTAGTTATGAAGTCTATAAGGAATTTAACAGACAATTTCCAAGACTGGGTTATAGAAGAAGTCCTACCGTCCATAAGGAAGCTTGGAACGTTCAATCTCATCGATGAAAACCAACTTCTAAAGAAAGAAAACGCTCAGCTCACACAGTTGTTCGTAAACTCCACCAAAGACAACCGACACTTGGCCCACATGAAAAATCAGATAGAGGCTGAAAACCAATCCATGAAATATTGGTTGTGGGACCAAGCGCCAACATCCAGAACTCCAACATGTGTTTTGTGTGTTGGTTAAAGAAACACTTCTGGAGATGTATGGCGTTTGTGAATATAAATGTGTAGGTATAGAGAAAATAAACTTTAACCACACTTTAGTAAAGCGAAGAAAGAAGGTTTTGAAGTTTGTTTCAAGATAAAGAATGTTCCTAACGGATTTAACATCTTGAACAAAACTAAGGAAATTGTGAACAATTGTATTATGCACTAGGAATCTGCATCCAACAACATTCTTACCTCTCACAATTTTGTAAATACTGTAAAGCACGTTATAAATGAAACTTCACTAAACATCTTCTAATTATAGTAGTGATAAGTTATCTGCCGAGAAGGAGATCCGCAGAATCCCTGAATGTGGCTATGATAATTATGTTATCAACATACCATAAACAGGATTTGACAGAAGAAGATTAATTCTACTCATACTCGTATTTAGAATTTAAAAAGAATGTTTCTGTCTTAATTTGTTGTAGTTTGAAAAAAAACAACTAACTTTAGTATATTTACAAGGGCGTGTAAATGCAACAAAAATAAACAAATTAATAAGTGTAATTTGTAGATAATATTTTCCTCTTTAATATTAGACTCTAACTTTAATTGAAGGGTTTATATAGCAGCCGTGAAGAGGGATTCTGCAAACCTTTTTCTAGCGCTGCGCGGAAGGGGTAGACCGGAGCCTTAACCCTAAGTCTGAACAGCCTTACAACAGTCAAGTCTGTGCCGAGACACGATGAAACACGATGAATGTGTCTGACAATACCTGACGATGATTTTGGAGTTCAATAGTTGTAGAGGAGATTTCGCTAGAGGAAAGAGACAGAGCTGTCGTCAGACACATTAGTAGTGGATAAACACCGGTTTAGCATCACTTCCGGCGCTTTTTCCCCATGTTATTCTTATGGGGAGCCGTTTTTGCACCGACGCCAGCTCCCGCCTATAGAGCTCCCGCGCCCTAGCCTATACTATTGTCCAACCCCTGCCTATATTAAATATATTGTCCCCATCCCCATCCCTCCTCTATATTTTTAAAAATTAATTTTCAAATTCAGGCTAAAAAACTATCTTTGGTGTTTACTGTCCGATTTGTCTGCAATTTGGATATGTTATTGTCCTAGGCAAGTGTTTTAATAAATTACACTTACATTTCCCAAATTCACTATAACGGTCAAATTAAAAAATATTTTTGAAAATACTGTAGTGCCAATTGCCAACTTCTTTATTTACTGCCCGATTTGTCTGCAATTTGGATATGTTATTGTCCTAGGCAAGTGTTTTAATAAATTTCACTTACATTTCCCAAATTCACTATTACAGTCAAATTAAAAATATTTTGGAAAAATACTGCCAATTGCCAACTTCTTTATTTACTGTCCGATTTGTTTAAAATTTAGATATGTTATTGTTATAGGCAAGTGTTTTAATAAATTCCACCTACATATCCCAAATTCACTATTACGGTCAAATTAAAAAATATTTTTGAAAAATACTGCCAATTGACAACTTCTTTATTTACTGTCCGATTTCTTTAAAATTTGGATATGTGATTGTTCTAGGCAAGTGTTTTAATAAATTCCACTTACATTTCCCAAATTCACTATTACGGTCAAATTAAAAAATATTTTTGGAAAATACTGCCAATTGCCAACTTCTTTATTTACTGTCCGATTTGTTTAAAATTTAGATATGTTATTGTTGTAGGCAAGTGTTTTAATAAATTAGACTTACATTTCCCAAATTCACTATTACAGTCAAATTAAAAAATATTTTTGAAAAATACTGCCAATTGCCAACTTCTTTATTTACTGTCCGATTTGTTTAAAATTTGGATATGTTATTGTTGTAGGCTAGTGTATATGCACCATCCACATTTTACAAATTCACTATTACGGTCAAATTAAAAAATTTGGAAAAATACCGCCAATTGGCAACTTCTTTATTTATGGTCTGATTTGTTTAAAATTTATATATGTTATTATTCTAGGCTAGTGTATATGTACACACCATCCACATTTGACAAATTAACTATAATGGTCAAATTTAAAAAATATTTTGAAAAATATACTAACAATTTCAAACTTCTTTATTTACTGTCTGATTTATTTTCGGGTATGTTATAGCTCTTATATAGGTAACAAGACCACACTACCACACGTTCCACCACCCCGTATAATACATTATTTTGTCTGTTTTGTTTGTTTATTTTGCTGTAATCCCAAAACTGACTTTGCTGTTTATTGTCCGATTTGCCTACACTTTGGATATAGTTGATGTGTTGTTTGTTTTGCCGCAACCTAAAAACTAACATTGGTATTTGTGTTTTTACAAAACTATATTTTGTAAATTACTACCAATAACTCCTTTTTTTTTACTTTTCGACTTGTTATATCCTCTTATATCTAAATTTACCGTATATTTTTTTTCTCTTTTAGTGCTGTTTTGTCGTAACCAAACTTTGGATATGACTGCAATATATTACTGGCCATTGCATAAGTAAATACCCCATTTCCAAAAGGGGGGTGTATCGATACACCCCCCTTTGCAGTATATGTTCAAAGCATTGCAAGCTTATTATATTCGCCACAAGCTTATTATATACATCCAGCTGTTATATTTGCCCCATTTCCAATATTGTTGTGAACCTCTCAACTACCTCTCATTGTAATAATATAATAAGTAATCCACAAAATATTTATGGTCAGAACTGCCTAAATTTTGGATATGTTGCCAATGCGATAGCAAAAAAATAAATTTTTAAAACCCAAAACAACTAAACACAAAACACTAATCTTTCTTTGTGCTTGTTTGGAGTAGTCTTTATTTTATCCAACTTAATTTTAATTTTGTAGTTAAAATCAAACTTCCCACATTCTAGCTCCCTTTCCAGCCAGTGGTTAGAGACATAAAGGTTACGAATATTTTCAAACTGTACAATATATCTTTTTCTACCCCTATGTTGGACTTGTTTAATAGCGCCTATTAATAATTCCGCACCATCTTCCATATCCTCCAGTCTACTACATTCTTTAAATTTAATATTGCCTTTAATATCTTGCATCTCTATGTCTTCTTGTCCATCATCCCACACATTGTCATGGAAACTTAGGTTTTCTATTTTTGGAAAGGAATTACCATAAAATGTTGTGGTTCCGTTAGTGTTAAAGCTTGCAAGTGGCTCGTTGGTAGGTAGGTAAATAATGTCCAAATCACCTCTATATGGCAACACGCTATAACCTTCCCTATTCTTATTTATCTCTATAAACACAGTTTTACAGACACCTTTAACATAGTATACACCCCTCTGTCCACCCTTTTCTGCCAACACCCCCACAAACTTGTTGTTTACTACAAACGCATACACTATATAATGTCCATAATGCTCTAGATCCTCCCAACGTCGCAGGAAGTAATCTTTTAATTTATCCTCTCTTTCCCTTATTTCTTGTTCTTTAGCCAACTGTGCTTTGTATTCCTCTGCAACAGTATTTTCCACCAATTTACGCTTATTACTGTCGATGTCTTCTAATTCCAATTTCCTCTTTTTGGAACACCTCTCTAAGAAAGGCTTGGAAAGTGGCTCTATTTCTTTAATAGTGTATGGGTACAGGTTATTGGTCCGGCTTCTTAAAACGTAGGGAGTAAGGTTAGGACTTTCCACTAAGCCTAATTCTTCTAAATTGATGTTTTTAGGTATAGTGGAGAAAGGTGTATTTGATTTTGTAAAACACGTGCCCCCAGATTTGATGTAACACTTATGCTTTACACTTATGGCATCAGGAAATTCCTCTATTACCTCCACGTAGTTAGTTGGTAAACAGTTAAAGCTAAATGCAGATAGAGCATACTTTATTAACTTTTCCCTTTGTGTGCTATCTTTTGGCAGTTTTAGTTGTACTCCAGTTATCTTTTTCGTATTACAATTACCCCAATACGCGTATTGTAATAAATCGTTAAACACTAAACAACAACTGTTTTGTAATTGATTGGCAACTTTCACCCACATCTTATGCAGAGGGACAGCATAGAATGGAGCATTTTGGAAGTACCGTTTGTTGTCTTCTATTAGACTTAAACAATCTCTTAAAGGTTCAAACCCTTTACCAAAACCTCTACAATAGTTATAGATTGTTGCCTCTAACCTTGTTATTCCATTCTCTCTAGCTAGTTTAGACGAGAACGTTTCTTTTAGTCTCGCATCTGGACAGTTTATAAAGTTTATTATATGGTTTCCTATACTTTTAACTACTCCAGGGCTTGTAATCTGGCATATAAATTTATTATATATTTTTACCCTGCTATTTACATTAAACCATGTTAAACAGTCTTTACTAACATTATCTACAATAACATTATATCCATTCTCCCCTTGGTAGCAAAAGTCAAAGTTTTCTGTAAGATATTGGCACATTTCCTCTTTATTAAATATTCCAGCCAAATCTAGTGTTATATCGAAATCCATAAGATAGTACATTTCTTTTTCCAGATCTTGCAGCATCTTTGGAAGGTCTTCCAACAAATCCTTAATTTTAACATTTGCAAGCTCTATTTTATAGGGAATTGCTATAGGATCATCGTACTTTTGTTTAATTTGGTCAATATCTTTCTTTATTATTTGTAAGACACCCTTGCTTTGGACCCCAGAGGACCTCTCCAAGGAGAATGGTAGTTTGGCTACAACACCATGTCGAGCTAAAGAGAACTTTTTAAATATTCCTCGTAAGTAGCTATTAAACAAGCCACATATTTCCTTCTTAACTTTAAATTTATTCCGAACATCCCCATCACAATCCGTAACATTGGTTATCTTAACTAACATTATGTTATCACAAAACGCATCTGTTATAGATGTTAAGTTATTTAATTTTGGTTCGCCCTCGCAATAGTTTATATTACCTATGTCTGTAAGAAGGTTATTATTACGGAGATTTTCTAATAAAAACCATATACCGAATCTTTCATTAGTAGGTTTAATACAATTTCCCAATAAATGGCTAACAGAGTACATTTCTTTTATACAGAAAAAAGTAGCGGAAACATGTAAACAGGAGAGATTACACCATAAGCATATAGGTGTTGTGGAGTAAATATATTGTATATAAACACAGGCGAGCGGTAAGTGTAACATGTAAGTGGACACCCATGTGCAAATATGGAATACCCACTATTAATATAATTCCAAATTCGACTAAATAAGTTTATAGTCTCAAAATAATTAACATATTAACTAACCCACCCCGCATTAGTACCCAAATTGTCGAAATTCTATAACTGTCTATTCTTAGTCCTTGTATTAGGTTTTGTACTATTAAACCCTACATTCCGTAGAGTAATTTATGCGTGTTATTTAATACAGATACGCACATTCTACAAGACCTGTACATCTGTTGTATAAGCAGCAGAATAGACGTCTCATTGTGTTGTTGTAAAGTAAAACATAAATGTAAATTGTGCTGGATACAACTGGCCAGATATTAGACAGGAAATGTGTTGGAAGTGTATTGTCAAGTAAGACAAACACCACATAGTGCAGCATGTACGCAATCCATTACTAGACAAATGTATAAGGTATTGGTACAACATCCGATATATTAGCCAAATCCACAATCAAACAGTAAAAAATAAATATTATAGTAACAGAAATAGTAAGAGTATAAGGACATAGTAATATTTAAAGTTTATAAGACAACACAAATGTAGAGACACAATAAATAACACACTCCAACACATTACGACACAAGCACAGATACTGGTTTACAGCCATTTAACACAACTTTACAGGTTCTGTCAACCGGCACAAAAATAGTTTGTAAATTGTGTAAGAAATATATGTAATATAAACAAATTTAACACAATCATAACATTTTGAAAATGTTATGATTGTGTTAAATTTGTTTATATTACATATATTTCTTACACAATTTACAAACTATTTTTGTGCCGGTTGACAGAACCTGTAAAGTTGTGTTAAATGGCTGTAAACCAGTATCTGTGCTTGTGTCGTAATGTGTTGGAGTGTGTTATTTATTGTGTCTCTACATTTGTGTTGTCTTATAAACTTTAAATATTACTATGTCCTTATACTCTTACTATTTCTGTTACTATAATATTTATTTTTTACTGTTTGATTGTGGATTTGGCTAATATATCGGATGTTGTACCAATACCTTATACATTTGTCTAGTAATGGATTGCGTACATGCTGCACTATGTGGTGTTTGTCTTACTTGACAATACACTTCCAACACATTTCCTGTCTAATATCTGGCCAGTTGTATCCAGCACAATTTACATTTATGTTTTACTTTACAACAACACAATGAGACGTCTATTCTGCTGCTTATACAACAGATGTACAGGTCTTGTAGAATGTGCGTATCTGTATTAAATAACACGCATAAATTACTCTACGGAATGTAGGGTTTAATAGTACAAAACCTAATACAAGGACTAAGAATAGACAGTTATAGAATTTCGACAATTTGGGTACTAATGCGGGGTGGGTTAGTTAATATGTTAATTATTTTGAGACTATAAACTTATTTAGTCGAATTTGGAATTATATTAATAGTGGGTATTCCATATTTGCACATGGGTGTCCACTTACATGTTACACTTACCGCTCGCCTGTGTTTATATACAATATATTTACTCCACAACACCTATATGCTTATGGTGTAATCTCTCCTGTTTACATGTTTCCGCTACTTTTTTCTGTATAAAAGAAATGTACTCTGTTAGCCATTTATTGGGAAATTGTATTAAACCTACTAATGAAAGATTCGGTATATGGTTTTTATTAGAAAATCTCCGTAATAATAACCTTCTTACAGACATAGGTAATATAAACTATTGCGAGGGCGAACCAAAATTAAATAACTTAACATCTATAACAGATGCGTTTTGTGATAACATAATGTTAGTTAAGATAACCAATGTTACGGATTGTGATGGGGATGTTCGGAATAAATTTAAAGTTAAGAAGGAAATATGTGGCTTGTTTAATAGCTACTTACGAGGAATATTTAAAAAGTTCTCTTTAGCTCGACATGGTGTTGTAGCCAAACTACCATTCTCCTTGGAGAGGTCCTCTGGGGTCCAAAGCAAGGGTGTCTTACAAATAATAAAGAAAGATATTGACCAAATTAAACAAAAGTACGATGATCCTATAGCAATTCCCTATAAAATAGAGCTTGCAAATGTTAAAATTAAGGATTTGTTGGAAGACCTTCCAAAGATGCTGCAAGATCTGGAAAAAGAAATGTACTATCTTATGGATTTCGATATAACACTAGATTTGGCTGGAATATTTAATAAAGAGGAAATGTGCCAATATCTTACAGAAAACTTTGACTTTTGCTACCAAGGGGAGAATGGATATAATGTTATTGTAGATAATGTTAGTAAAGACTGTTTAACATGGTTTAATGTAAATAGCAGGGTAAAAATATATAATAAATTTATATGCCAGATTACAAGCCCTGGAGTAGTTAAAAGTATAGGAAACCATATAATAAACTTTATAAACTGTCCAGATGCGAGACTAAAAGAAACGTTCTCGTCTAAACTAGCTAGAGAGAATGGAATAACAAGGTTAGAGGCAACAATCTATAACTATTGTAGAGGTTTTGGTAAAGGGTTTGAACCTTTAAGAGATTGTTTAAGTCTAATAGAAGACAACAAACGGTACTTCCAAAATGCTCCATTCTATGCTGTCCCTCTGCATAAGATGTGGGTGAAAGTTGCCAATCAATTACAAAACAGTTGTTGTTTAGTGTTTAACGATTTATTACAATACGCGTATTGGGGTAATTGTAATACGAAAAAGATAACTGGAGTACAACTAAAACTGCCAAAAGATAGCACACAAAGGGAAAAGTTAATAAAGTATGCTCTATCTGCATTTAGCTTTAACTGTTTACCAACTAACTACGTGGAGGTAATAGAGGAATTTCCTGATGCCATAAGTGTAAAGCATAAGTGTTACATCAAATCTGGGGGCACGTGTTTTACAAAATCAAATACACCTTTCTCCACTATACCTAAAAACATCAATTTAGAAGAATTAGGCTTAGTGGAAAGTCCTAACCTTACTCCCTACGTTTTAAGAAGCCGGACCAATAACCTGTACCCATACACTATTAAAGAAATAGAGCCACTTTCCAAGCCTTTCTTAGAGAGGTGTTCCAAAAAGAGGAAATTGGAATTAGAAGACATCGACAGTAATAAGCGTAAATTGGTGGAAAATACTGTTGCAGAGGAATACAAAGCACAGTTGGCTAAAGAACAAGAAATAAGGGAAAGAGAGGATAAATTAAAAGATTACTTCCTGCGACGTTGGGAGGATCTAGAGCATTATGAACATTATATAGTGTATGCGTTTGTAGTAAACAACAAGTTTGTGGGGGTGTTGGCAGAAAAGGATGGACAGAGGGGTGTATACTATGTTAAAGGTGTCTGTAAACTGTGTTTATAGAGATAAATAAGAATAGGGAAGGTTATAGCGTGTTGCCATATAGAGGTGATTTGGACATTATTTATCTACCTACCAACGAGCCACTTGCAAGCTTTAACACTAATGGAACCGCAACATTTTATGGCAATTCCTTTCCAAAAATAGAAAACCTAAGTTTCCGTAACAATGAGTGGGATGATGTTGGACAAGAAGACATAGAGATGCAAGATATTAAAGGCAATATTAAATTTAAAGAATGTAGTAGACTGGAGGATTTGGAAGATGGTGCGGAATTATTAATAGGCGCTATTAAACAAGTCCAACATAGGGGTAGAAAAAGATATATTGTACAGTTTGAAAATATTCGTAACCTTTATGTCTCTAACCACTGGCTGGAAAGGGAGCTAGAATGTGGGAAGTTTGATTTTAACTACAAAATTAAAATTAGGTTGGATAAAATAAAGACTACTCCAAACAAGCACAAAGAAAGATTAGTGTTTTGTGTTTAGTTGTTTTGGGTTTTAAAAATTTATTTTTTTGCTATCGCATTGGCAACATATCCAAAATTTAGGCAGTTCTGACCATAAATATTTTGTGGATTACTTATTATATTATTACAATGAGAGGTAGTTGAGAGGGTCACAACAATATTGGAAATGGGGCAAATATAACAGCTGGATGTATATAATAAGCTTGTGGCGAATATAATAAGCTTGCAATGCTTTGAACATATACTGCAAAGGGGGGGGGGGGGGTGTATCGATACACCCCCCTTTTGGAAATGGGGTATTTACTTATGCAATGGCCAGTAATATATTGCAGTCATATCCAAAGTTTGGTTACGACAAAACAGCACTAAAAGAGAAAAAAAATATACGGTAAATTTAGATATAAGAGGATATAACAAGTCGAAAAGTAAAAAAAGGAGTTATTGGTAGTAATTTACAAAATATAGTTTTGTAAAAACACAAATACCAATGTTAGTTTTTAGGTTGCGGCAAAACAAACAACACATCAACTATATCCAAAGTGTAGGCAAATCGGACAATAAACAGCAAAGTCAGTTTTGGGATTACAGCAAAATAAACAAACAAAACAGACAAAATAATGTATTATACGGGGTGGTGGAACGTGTGGTAGTGTGGTCTTGTTACCTATATAAGAGCTATAACATATCCGAAAATAAATCAGACAGTAAATAAAGAAGTTTGAAATTGTTAGTATATTTTTCAAAATATTTTTTAAATTTGACCATTATAGTTAATTTGTCAAATGTGGATGGTGTGTACATATACACTAGCCTAGAATAATAACATATATAAATTTTAAACAAATCAGACCATAAATAAAGAAGTTGCCAATTGGCAGTATTTTTCCAAATTTTTTAATTTGACCGTAATATTTGTAAAATGTGGATGGTGCATATACACTAGCCTACAACAATAACATATCCAAATTTTAAACAAATCGGACAGTAAATAAAGAAGTTGGCAATTGGCAGTATTTTTCAAAAATATTTTTTAATTTGACTGTAATAGTGAATTTGGGAAATGTAAGTCTAATTTATTAAAACACTTGCCTACAACAATAACATATCTAAATTTTAAACAAATCGGACAGTAAATAAAGAAGTTGGCAATTGGCAGTATTTTCCAAAAATATTTTTTAATTTGACCGTAATAGTGAATTTGGGAAATGTAAGTGGAATTTATTAAAACACTTGCCTAGAACAATCACATATCCAAATTTTAAAGAAATCGGACAGTAAATAAAGAAGTTGTCAATTGGCAGTATTTTTCAAAAATATTTTTTAATTTGACCGTAATAGTGAATTTGGGATATGTAGGTGGAATTTATTAAAACACTTGCCTATAACAATAACATATCTAAATTTTAAACAAATCGGACAGTAAATAAAGAAGTTGGCAATTGGCAGTATTTTTCCAAAATATTTTTAATTTGACTGTAATGGTGAATTTGGGAAATGTAAGTGAAATTTATTAAAACACTTGCCTAGGACAATAACATATCCAAATTGCAGACAAATCGGGCAGTAAATAAAGAAGTTGGCAATTGGCACTACAGTATTTTCAAAAATATTTTTTAATTTGACCGTTATAGTGAATTTGGGAAATGTAAGTGTAATTTATTAAAACACTTGCCTAGGACAATAACATATCCAAATTGCAGACAAATCGGACAGTAAACACCAAAGATAGTTTTTTAGCCTGAATTTGAAAATTAATTTTTAAAAATATAGAGGAGGGATGGGGATGGGGACAATATATTTAATATAGGCAGGGGTTGGACAATAGTATAGGCTAGGGCGCGGGAGCTCTATAGGCGGGAGCTGGCGTCGGTGCAAAAACGGCTCCCCATAAGAATAACATGGGGAAAAAGCGCCGGAAGTGATGCTAAACCGGTGTTTATCCACTACTCACATTTGTACGAACATTAATCCTTAACTTGAATAACCTTACAACGCCATATCTAAGCCCAGGAACAGTGGAATGCTGGTATAATAATACATGGCGATGATGTTAGACACCTATCTCAATAGCGGAATGCACTTTCTCTATTGCGTATGAACGAGTAAACACAGTTGGACACATGAGGTTCTAGGAAATGTTGTAAATTTAGTAGGTAAACAATTATTTAATAAAGTTATAACTTATGTCAAAGACCTTCGTTAGATAAACATTGCCACTTACCACAAACCTAATCTCAAATGGACAACTGAGGCTAAAATGGTAATCGGCGGGACTTCTATTGTAACGCTGTTATAGGCGAACTTTAGATAATTCCAGAGATAAACGCCCTACCAGAGTCGAGTTTGTCGGATTGTTTAATTATGAATTTGTTATTTCAAACGTTTTAGGGTTCTATATAATATAATCAGTTTTGATCCTAACCCAAATTTTGAAGATTTCAAGATATTCAAATTATGAACAAAGTTTTATACAAACGGTATGATGATAATTGAAAATAAAAATCATTGCCCCATTAATAACCATAACATATTATTAAAATATTGTTATTTATTAATTACAAGTCTTTCACCTGTCAACCCGCATTAAACTTGTCATGGATTTAGCATCACTTAATTACAATGGGCTAAACCGGTCAATCAAATTGAGATCAGACTTTTTGTTGTATGAGAGCCCAAACCAATATCCAATAATTAGAGAAAAATTAAAAATCTGTATTTGTAAAAATTTGAAAAAACAAATTATTTGAAATATATAATTTTAAAGAGATGTCTGTTTGTGAAGCGATATAATAATTTAAATTCAGAAAAACTCTCGTTTTAAAAATTCAAATAACGCTTTGTAAAATTACTCTTTTAAAATTTGTCATTAAATGTTTGTACTTAATAATTTATAAACAACTTATCAATATACGGTTGAATTTAATGTTTACTGGTTTAATTTGAATGTTAATGGCATAAAATTATGTTTACTCTTGAATGATTTTCTTTTTATTTAAGTGAACTGCGAGATATCTTCTATTTAAATTAACAATTTTAATTTTGGAACATTTTATATCATAAGATTAATGTAGCCACAGCAAATAGTTAGTGTCACCGGTAATGTCACCACTATACCAGTGGTATGCCAGTTTGTAATTTTACCACGCTAATCCAGTAGATCGGTTGTTAACCTTCTCAATATTACTACCAGAATTAATTACAATCAGCAACCACGTTATGTCATTACCGTAATTAACTGGAATGTCACCTTTTTAGTAAACAGATCGGCAGTAACCAAAACAAATAATACTCTCGTTGCTAGTTTGCATATTTGGTTTAAAATTTACCCACATATGGATAATTTCTAAATTACCCTCATGTCTAAATATAAATTCTCAAAGGGGACGTTACTGACTGTGACTGGCCGATTTTGCATTTATTCGTAACGTTTTAATATCAGAATAATAACAAAAGTTATAGTATATTCAATTGTTAAAATCAAATAAAACACTGAGCACGAACACATTAGTGTACCAGAACGACTTCAGAGTTTGTAAGGTTCTAGTTTCATTGAACGAAGTTTAAAGGATCTTGAGAAGTTTGTTTCCAAACTGGACAAAAGCCAATTAGACTGATCTGAATTGGAACCGATAAGCTAGTAATGGTGGTCATTGTACTTTTGATTCGCCCTTCAACATGTTTCTAACTTCCTCCAACAAACAAATCAAATAAAGTAACACCTTAATTGGAATTTAAATCGGTCTTACATGTCATATATACATTACTATTATATTCATACCTTTTAGCGAATTTCCCCTATAGGGAAGAAGCTATTACCGTAGTCAGCATGGTAAGACCTAGGCCCGGAACCATGATAACTTTTCGTTTTGAGGTCCCCAGACCCCAAAAACACCATTCGTTCGAAACTGTATATATATATATATATATATATATATATCTATATATATATATATATATGTGTCCGTGAGCACGATAACTCTCGTAAAAATTATCCGATTTTGATGAAATTTGGTATAAACGTGTAAAGCAACATTTATGACTTTAAGTTCGAAAACCAGCCAGATCGCTTTATCCAAAGGGGTATTTTGGGGGGGTTTTGTACCCCAAAAATGGGTTTTCTGAATTTTTTACATATAATTTTTGAAATAGTCAAATTTTAGTTTTTACCATTGGATTCAGCTTAAAAAAACACACAATTTGGTATTTTGATAATTTCTCTACGTCAATTGGTTACCGAGATATTGAAAGTGCTAAACACAGTACGTTGTCTAATGTTATTCTTATGGAGGAAAAGAAAAAATTTACATCTCGCTTATTTATGAACGTATACTGACGAAACTTGGTATACGGCTTCATCTGGTTGTGGAACACTGATATTTGCTAAAAAAAAAACATTTTTTGCCAAAGGCTCCCGTAGCAGCAAACCTGCGTACTCAGCCCCATGTTATTCTTATGGAGAAAAAATAACGTGTTATCTCCCTTAATTATGAAAATAAATTAATGAAATTTGGTATGTGGCTTTACCTAAATAAGTTGTATTGATATTTGTATAAAACCCCATTTTTTGTTTTCCTTCCTTCAGCAAACCTGCATACTCAGCCGCCATGTTATTCTTATGGAGAATAATTAAAATGTCATAAATCGTTTATTTATGAATGTATATTGATGAAAATTGGTATGTGGCTTTATGTGGTATTAAGATACGTATATATTCATTGGAAATTCGCTGAGTATGCAGGTTTGCTGCTACGGGGGTATTATATTATTTGTTTGGTTTTGTTTTGGGTGGATCTGTGACAGAACATTTATTAAATATTCTTAAAGGAAACGATTCAAATAAAGACTTGTCATATTAAAATATGAGGTTGGCCTGTTATTAGAAAGAATAATTTATTAATAGCCCCATGATAACTAGCAGATGGGTTTTGTTGTTCGGGCTATCATAACAAATGAAAAGCACTGCAATTCACTGCAGTGCACTGCAAAATAACTTTATATCGTAACAGGCCCGCAAACCATATCTTGGCATGAGACCCGTCATTTGATTTTAATTGTAGTTAGGTTAAACAAGAAGGAAATTAACAGAATATTTCTAGGTTATGGAGCTTTAGGAAATCCATAAAAACTCTTATTAACAAGAAAGGGCCTCCAATTAATCGACATGATCCTTGTCCGGATGACGATTTGATCGGCATTTCATTAATAATAATAATTAATAAATAGGTAGCTAAAACCAACTTATTGACATTCAAATTGATCATATGACCTCTTCAAAAATTAATAATTATTAATAAAAAAAGGCTGAAACCAAGTTATCGACAAGACACTTACCCGGATGACCATATTTATAGACATATTAAATAATTAAATAAATAGGCAGAAACCAAGTTATCGACATTACACTTGCCCAGATGACCATATTATGGACATTTTAAACAATGAAATAAATAAGCAGTGCCTTTAAGATCAAATGGTAGCAACCCTAACAATAAATGTACTTCATTTCAGATGGGAGTGAACCAAACAATTTTTAGTCCTGTACATTCAGGTTTTTGTTAAAATATTTAAAAGTTGTGTTGAATCGATAGATTGAATGCTGTTTTCAGTATTTTCACTATGATGATGTGAAGGCACCATATCTTTAACATAATAAACAGTTTCAAATATGAAAAGTACAAATCAATACCAAATAGTCCAAAACAATAAAACATCATGACAATCTAGTGGCGTACGGACATATTGTTTGTCATAAAATATAACCCTCGAGGGTTTTACTGCGAAAAGTTACATACAAAACGTGCAGTGCTTATAAAATATCGTATTTGTTCTTATAATATCAGTTATAAATACAATATTTTCAAAATAAATAAGCAATTTTTTAATTGACCAGGTTTTAAGTCAGGATGAAATATAACTGTCAAACGTTTAGAAACTCAAAGTAATATTTTCACCATTTGCTGTCGGATGTTGGTATTTTAATAACAAACCACTCAAATTGTCAGAAAATATTTTGCAGGATAAAATAATTTAAATTTAAAACAGCTAATTATAAAGAATATTACCTGCAGAAAATATTATTTTTCGGAAAATACAAGTACTTTAAACTTAAAACTTGTCTTGCGATTTAATGAACCGAAATGTTGGTGTGATTGTTGGAACACGTTTATAACGGAAACCTGCAATTAATTAAACCCCTGTTGTAGCCACTCTAAGAAAAGATACTTTCATCAATACAAAATAGCAATCAATTTCCAATTAGGGAATTGGCAGTCAGGTTGTTTTAAACTAACTGCCCCGTAATGAAGAAAAATACATGTTTATAGATATTTGTAAATAGTCAAAATAAAATTGAACATTGTTATGGACCATGTCAAGGGCCGGGTGGCTCGTGCAACGGGTTTTCCAGCTTATATTAGTTTCAAAGGATTGTCCTCCTCCACTATCCTTAAACCCTTTTTGAGGAAAGCTCTACCCCCTTTTTAAAAGTCTCTAATTCAGCAACTCAGAAGCAAACAAAACACATGTACCAAAGTTCTGATTTTTTTGATAAATCCTTCTTCTGTCATGGCGTATTTTTTATACCCTTTATACAACAAATCTCGGCTCCCATTTATGAACATTTTTGTAGGAATCTCGTATTTAGAATACCATCTTTCTAAAAGCCATAATCTTCAGTTACTATTCGAAAACATGCATCTGAATCTGCGGTGTAAGCTAGCTATCAAGTTAAAAACATATTCCTCGACTTTGTATTAAAAACTTTTTACTTTTACAGTTTTTAATAAATACAAATTTTGGAAAACTATTGAAACACGAACGACATTCCAAAATATTTCTTAAAGTATAATTTGAACAGCCTCTTAAGGTCGCTGTTACCTACAGGTGCTGGTGTTTTACCGCCCAGAATGGCTTGGTAAGCAGCTCTCTCGGCTGACAAATCGCTCTCCTTATTGCCAGTTTGCCTGTTCTACAGAGTAATGTCCACATTTCATCTTATAACTGTCGATTGACCCTTAGAATTAAGTGAAGTAAATAACTACATAGACGAAGAAAATATAAATTTTTAATTTTATCATAATTAAATATTACTCAGTCAATATAAAGAACATCTGTTAGAATAAACGACCGTACAAGTATTATTGTCACTGTTATAAGCGCGCATTCCAGTTTGATTGAGGTTCAATTTAAAATGTTTATGATGTTCTTCTTTGACATATAAGACGGTGTTTTAAATCTCCACTCCATAAAGAAAAAATGAGGGATTCGGAAAAGAAATATGGATTGCACAGTGAATGTTAATATTTCGAATAAAGTAAACGATAATAATCACTTGAATTCCATACATTTGTATTTTGTAATTAGTTGTATCATAGTAAAAATAGACTTATTTACTATATACATTAGAGATGATAACTATACTGTATTAATTGATGCATAATTAATAAAATCGTATTGCAAAATTTAGGTCTGCCTGGTTGTTGTGGAGGAGTGGATCTGCATATTAATAAATTTTATTACAAGTATAATAACTTTGAACACAGTCGAATGAAAAACTGGATATTTATGATTTTATAGAGGTGAAAATGAGAGAATTCTGGGCTATGTGGGAGGACAGATGGAGTGGGTGTCTAATTGAAGACCAAAAGTTAATTAAAACACACCGATAGTGTCACTTCCTGAAATGTACCTCGGTTTTAAATACTTTATCGATACTAAGCAAATATATCGTTCAAAAAAGTTATTTAAACAATAATAAAACTACTGTCCCATATTCTTTAGAATACTACTCTATTACTCACGTAGTGTGTAAAGTCAATGTTTTGTGCTTATGCGCCCTAAATTTCATCAAAAAGCTGGAAAATGTTACTTAGGACTAGGAAAACTAACAGACGTGCCTTTATTTGTTTTGATTGATAATTATGGATCGGAGGTCGATGTGCAAGTTAAATTGGTAACTGAATACTCCAAAACTTATCCTAACCACTGGTGCTTATATTAGCTTCGATGTAAACTGTACAGATTCAAATTCAAATGAGGCGCCAAATCGCGAATCAACCAAAATTCTAATCACCTAATCAGTGCAAAGGATCACTGGTGGGGGTCGCGGATGGATCTAATACGAACGAATGATTCAACGGCCACGAGGAATCGCCGCATTCGGGGGCAAAAGTCTGCTAGGAACGGTTGCGCTAGTCGTTTTGTATCGAAATTCATCCTAGAATCCGTTTGGTGGTCTTGTAACTTATAAATTCGCTGTACATTAGTCGTATATCCCGCAGAGTGATTTAGTTTAGTTGGGAAATACGCGAAATAACCTGTGAAAATCCGCGAACTTGACCAAATCGTGAACTTGACCAAATCAGACCGGTAAAAAGGCACTTTCATGCAAAAAACCGTTGCACAATTAATTTTTTCAATCGGTGTAAAGTAGTTAGCAGTAGCCCCATCGACAAAGTCTAGTAATTTTATGTTTGGTGTGAATGTGTTTGTATGGGTCGACCCGAAAATGTAAGTTGTTAATTATTTTTTGTACTTTGCAATCTAGTTACATTCTAAGGTCAGCCAGGCCGCATATTATTTAAAATTTCATAGTATTATATTTTTTCACTGTCATTTTACTATATTAGTCTGTGAGATTAATTAATTTATCATCAGAATATTCAATTCTTGATTATTAATTATTGTTGAGGTTAGCAACCCCAATTTTGTAGGTTAAGAGTGCCCTAATTATTTTATAAAAGAAAGGAATTGCCGACCTTATTGAACTTTACCAAAACTAGTTGCCCACCTCCTGTATTTTTTAATAATTTATTAATTGTAGCCTATGTTCATTTTTTGTAAATAAATCGACAACTTGGTATCGAAGCAATCTCAGATGCAAACTCAAGCAGCCTATAAATCCCAGTTGCCACATTATTCCTTTGTAATCACCGTATCACTGTACAAGCAACTGCATTTTGTAAGTGTCTGAATATATTTTTATATTGGGGCGGCCAAACGCCGTAACATCCAGGAGTTAAATTAAATACAAGAGTCCACTTACTTTTGTAGGCTTCAAGGATAAGCGTCTAGTCAATAGTAATTATTTGCAACACTATTAGTAAACCTAAAGATAACTTAAAGATAAATTATTTTTGTGCATTCATCGAGCTTCAAAAAACTGTATCTTTCAGTGGCATATTTTACCTTTTGCATTTCAGCCTTTATATAACCATACATAGAAAAAAACATTAAGTATTTAGAACAGTTTTTGAAGTCTATTGATTTTTATGATATGCCATTTTTAAAACTGCTGCCAACCATAGAAATCAGTAACTAAACTCAGTGCGTAGTTGAGTGTTGATAGGGGTTGAGGATCTACAAAAAATCTCCCCCAGATCCCCTAGTATCTCTGGGCATATTGCTCTCGTCTTCAGGGTCCACGATAACAATTAAATAACATCACGACTTCCACTGCGTACTGCTGCCGTGAGCGGTGTGCTCAGATACACTTTTCAACCCCAGGGTAACCAAATATTTTGTAAGGGTATTGACACGGTTTTTATTACAAATTGAAATTATTTGTGATGATACAGCAACTTTTTCCTTACAAATAAGAAAACGAGTCGTTGAATAATTCGTTCGTGTTAGATCCTTCCCCGACCCCCACCAGTGATCCTTTGCACTGATTGGGTGATTTGAATTTCAGCAGATTCGGAATTTGGCGGCCCATTTAAATTTAAATCGGTACATGGGACGCTTATCTTACTTAAGTTCGCCATGCTGTTACCTACAGATGCTTGGCTTTAATGGTCAATTGGTTTGGTATGCAGCTATCTTGGCTGACAAATAGCTCTCCTAACTACGTACCATCTTGCTTGTTCTATAAAGTGATATCTGCCTTAATCAATCATAGTTAACGACTGGCCCTTACATTTAAAGATTTAAATAACAAGCAAATACTGAGGTTACTAAGCTAAAACTATCGTTGATTCCAAGTTGCACACTATGGCGACTCGAGCTTAAAAGTTCACTCTCTAACCGACCCCTGATGTTAAACTAAGGTCAAATCCATAATCAAGCTCGTCATTGTCTTAGTCAGCCCACAAACAAAAACACGTTAAAAAACAGTGCGAAACACATGAAACACGAAACTAATTTTCCGGCCGGAGGCGAATTACCGAACTGATTCAACAAGACAGGAATGCGATGTTTGAATAGCTCAGTGATTTGAAACTTTTATTGGTTTATATCCGTGAATATCTGATTCATAAGCAGGATCTTACTTCTTTATTCTCTTAGCATTATTTGCCCGGTTAACTACTTATTTTTTTCCATGATTAATTTTGATGATTAAGGTGTTTATGTTAGAGAGATTTTCCTCTGCTAATTGAAAAGGAATTGATTTTTCCCTCGAATCTCAAGTATTTCTCATTTACATTGGCAAGTGGGGGATATAATGCGTATCACTTCATGTGAATAACAATAAATATTAGAAAATAATGCAAATAATTAGTCAAAACAATTTGTATAGTTATGCCGATAAATCATTGAAAGCAAATTTCAGAAATAACAATAATAAGTCACTTGTGTACAAGCTGCTTAAGTTAAAACAATCTTGATGACAACGGCGTTAATGGGGAATAAAAGAGGGCGAGGTCTAATGGAGAAGTGGAGCAGAAATAACTCAACCACTCAGACATATTGCATAATACCCAAGACCAACAGACCAACTCAACCTTAAACAACTGTAGTTGGGACCAACAACCTCATGACGTTAGCTTCTTACGATTTGGATTCAAGTTGGTCCAATTTTCGAAGCCTTTACTTTATAACCAAGAAGAAGTTCCATAGAAGTTAGTTCCTAACGTGACCCCCTGAACACGGTTTGGGGGTCGTTCGAAATTTTATATATATTTGTGTGTTTGCATTCTAGCGGTCGCATTTTTTATCCAATTTACTTCAAATTTGGTAGGGACGTTCCTTTCTGTAATCAGTTGGACAAGTTCGTTGGGCAAAACAATTGGCAAACTCTAAACCCCTTTTTTGGTGATTAACCTTTCAAATTTCGAGTTTTTGGGCCAAAAAAGGGTCAGAAAAGCCCCGCATGTAACATTCACTCATGCAAAAAGATGGGAATTAGTTAGGCGAAAGTTTTAAGCCCTCTCTCGTCATTCTAGAATATATAATTACAGAGTTATTAAAGAAAATGTGTATCGACTAAACACAGTACGTTGTGTTATGGGGGTTTTACATTAGAAAAGCTTGATATTCATTTGCAGGTGTACTTTTCTCATCCCCAGCAACCTCACGTATACTTTAAAGCTAGACTGGACCCTTTCCTAGCCTTATAATGCGCAAAATTATATTCCCAGCATCGCAGGTAAATAAAACCAGGACCATCAGAACAGCCAAAAAATCAATGTTTTCAGATTTCAATTAAAATTGGAATAAATGTTTATTTTTACACTGATTCTGAGTTTTAACATTTTTTCTGTGGAAATTAACTTCCCTCACGTCAGCGTGCTGCGGGCGAACTCGTTTTAGCCATTAAATAAATCACAATTTATGTTTTTAAGCTATAATTTTGTATCGCATTTAAATTACACCCTTCAAAAAGTACGAATAAAGAAGTAAACGAATAAATTATGATTTCCTAAGTTTTTTATCACAGAGGTGGATTAATATAATAAAAATATTTTGAAATTGACAATAAATATTTCAAGTAATTCCACTTTCACTGTAAAATCTGTTTGGGCAAATCTTTGGTTATTTTTTAAAGGTAAAGGTTTTAACTAAGAGGGTTTTACACAGTTTTATTAGATATCCTTAAGAGAAACCTGGCGAGGTAACATGTGTAGTGTCCAGTATCATTCGTCATTTGTAATAGGACAGCAGGAACAACCATTAGTCTCCACATGTGTTTATACACTCAGTAGACGTCAGCGTAACGAAAAAATAATTTAAGATGATATACCGTTTAGTTTCATTTGATTACTATACTAGAGCTTAACCTTGTGAGAAATGAGAGAAAGGAACTGAATGTATTCATTGGCTGGGCATTGTGGGTAGGAGAAGGGGCCTGATGGGCCTACCCACACCTCCTACATCCCGTCAGCCCACACGAGGTTAAACGGTCTCAAATATAAAATAGTTTTTATATAGACTCGGTATGTATGCATACTCACGAAGAAATGTATTATATTGTGTAAGGCATGAGTACAGTTTATTGTAGACGGTCGTTGTTAAATTAGAACAATACAGTAAAGAAGAGCTGGTGCGACAGGGAAACCTCGACTATATTTTTTTCAAAATTGTATGGCAGTTACATCGTACACATGTATAAAAGAAAGGAGGTGTCTGTCTGTCTATCGACTTGTATGTTCCATTTTAACGTAACAAATACTGAACCAGTCGAGCTGAAAATTTGTAAGTTGGTAGATAATTTATCTGAGCTACATATAGGTCTATTCCCATCTTTGCAATCCCTTAGCGCTCTGCCCCAGTGGCCCTTAACGTTATTCTCATGGGCAATAGGCTTAATGGATCAGATAATTACTTAAACAGATGAAGTTGCAGGAGGATTCTTAGCCAGCGAATCATGCGAATCATGGTCATCATTATCAGCTAGCTCAATATAAATTCAAAATCAATATAAACCAATTGGCAACAAACACGGTCAGATAAATCATTCTTTGTTAACTTCTCATAATTCAAGTAACACATGTCATGAAGTTAAACACATATCAACTAAGATAAACAATTTCATTAAAGCAACGAAACTGATACTTCTAGATAACTGTTATTTCAAATGTTAGAAAGTCTGAGGCGCATTTGCAAACAGAGTATTATCACGTTAATACCATTGAATGGGGTTTTTTGTTGACAAAATATCCTTAAGGCAAATATAATAATTCGTGTTTGAAAAAATAAATATCACACTTTACATCAAACCCATTTTTGAAAAACATAAACATATTTTTAAAGCCTAACATTTTAATAAAGCACCATTTGTAATTACCTTTCACTTTTGGTGTGTAAAATACTTTAGTGCTTTGTGTGGTGATATCTCAGAGATGTATTAATCTTAAGATTTAATTGTACGAGTAATATATTCGAGGAAATTGTTTTATGTTTGTCCACTAAGGTATTTGTTAGTTGTACACAAAAATAAAGTTGGTATTTTCAATAAAGTATTCACGCCTGTTCATCTTTATTGATCACATCGTCAAGTGTACATCGTCAGCCTTGTTCTATTTCGGTTATTTGGCTTAGCATGTTCAGAAATATTCTTGTTATCTTCGCTCCGATTGTTCCGCAGTACAGGCGTTGTCCTACTTTGTTGATACAAAACCTTGAAAGAAATTTAAAAATAATCGTAAAAGTTGTAATTGGCTTGTAAATATTATTGTTAGTAATAAGTAGTAGCAATTAAATTACAAACTTTTATTTAATGTTATAAAAATATTTACTTTTTGAAACATACTGTTATTAGTTAAATGACAACATAACAAATATAATTATCAATCTGATTGACAATTAGATGGTATAAACAAATAAGCTACCCAAACCGCTATAATATTCACACACCTCGCCAAGATAAATTAATAAATGTGTGTATTCTGTGATAGATTCAGTATATATTACACAAAGAGGGAAATATTACTTTGTTTCATAATGAAGTTTATTACTGCAGTATTAATAGAACATAGATAGCCTTAGGGGCAACATGTTTGAAATAAAAGCCACATTCAAATTAACTTTGCATTGAACTAACTAATTGTGCAATGGTTGAAAACGTCCTGAAATAATGAATATTTTAAATTATATTACCCCTGTATGTTTTAGTTCTGTTAATAACATATTTCTGTTTGTAAATTTTCTGCTTCCTTTAACATGTTTATAAACGTATGTATCTTTCATAATTAACAGCTTGGAATCTAATCATTATATCATAAATTATCGTTTTTATATTTATTTTTTGTAATTTCGTAGTGGCTGGGAAAATTGGTAATAAATTACTAGTTTTTTAAGTGATTGCACAAATTTTATAAATATAAATTAATAAAGGTGTGTGTTCTGTGAGGTTGTCGTAAAACATAGTTGATTAGAACTGCCACTCATTTAATTGTGGCCAAAACTGTTATCGAACTCTTTTAGTAACTTTAATAACAAACGTATCACTATTTGTGCCATTAGAAATAACTTTAGATAAAAAGAAAATTTCAATGACTTTTGATATTACCATTTGCTAAATGTGAAATTTATCATAGCTAACTTATCAGATTCTAAACTACAAAAATACAACAAGGGACAGGTATGCTCAAAATAACCGGATTTATCACAATTGTTTTCCTACTACAGTGCTTGGCAGGATATTTAAGATATCAAAGCAAATAAATCTCCCCCACTAAGCGTTTCCTTGGTCTTCGCGAGTTTGACAAATGACCAAAGATTATATCAGATGATAAATACTGACGTTCAGGAGAAAAGCATTATTTTGAGAATAAGTAGACATCAGTTAAACAATATTTATTTACTAACGACAAAGCCTCAGGAAGCAGCTGCGTATAAAATTTATCACTTCTCTTTTATCCATTTTACCACAAAAGTGCGTGTTTTTAGCGAATTTCCCTTTTAGGGAAGAAGCTATTAACGTAGTCGGCATGTTAAGACCTATAAGACCTATAGTCGGCCCGGGACCATGATAACTTTTCGTTTTGTGGTCCCCAGACCCCAAAAACACCATTCGTTTGAAACTGTATATATATATATATATATATATATATATATATATATATATATGTGTCCGTGAGCACGATAACTTTCGTAAAAATTATCCGATTTTGATGAAATTTGGTATAAACGTGTAAAACAGCATTTATGACTTAAAGTTCAAAAACCAGATGGATCGGGCTATCCGAAGGGGTATTTTGGGGGGGTTTTGTACCCCAAAAATGAGTTTTTTGAGTTTTTTACACATAATTTTGAAGAAAGTCAAATTTTAGGTTTTTCTATTGGAATCAGCTTAAAATACGCACAACTTGGTGTTTTAATCATTGCTCTACGTCAAATGGTCACATAGATATTGAAAGTGCTAAACACAGTACGTTGTATAATGTTAGTCTTATGGAGAATAAGACAAATTGTATATCTCGCTTATTTATCAACTTATCCTGATGAAACTTGGTATATTGCTTCATATCGTTGTGGTCCATTGATATTTGCACAAAAAACATTTTTTTACCGATAGTTCCCGTAGCAGAAAACCTACGTACTCAGCCCCCAAGTTATTCTTATGGAGAATAAGTAACGTGTTATCTCCCTTAATTATGAACATAAATTAATAAAATTTGGTTTGTGGCTTCACCTCCTTGAGTTATATTGATATTTGTATAAACCCCATTTGTTGTGTTCCTTGGTTCAGCAAACCTGCATACTCAGCCGCCATGTTATTCTTATGGAGAATAATTAAAATGTCATAATCGTTTATTTAAGAAAGTATATTGATGAAACTTGGTATGTGGCTTTATGTGGTATTAAGATACAAATATATGCATTGGAAATTCGCTGAGTACGCAGGTTTGCTGCTACGGGGGTATTTTATTTAACTAAGAAACGCTAGAAAGTAATTATTTTCAAGCTTTATAATTATTTGAAAAAATATTGATTTAAACAATTACAATTTGATATATGTAACTTTTGGCACCAACAGAGGAGCGAAATGTAATATGCAACAGTGTAACGATCTGTTACAACATGCAACAATGAGGTACAGCGCACAGTTATCCGACCTAATTTATTGCGAGCAAACAAATACTTATTTACATAGAGTATTGTTTGGCTGGTCACTATTTTACTTTGTCAACTACTTGCTACATGTACTGGTATTTGATATGCTTGAATCCAGTTTTCGAAACATTATACGATTTACAACAAATTAAATCAGTGATAGAAAACATAATTTCTAAACAACACGAACTAAGAGCATTTAAAAAGACTTCGGGTTAACCGACGTTATAAGATTATATATATATATATATATATATATTGCTTGAATTGAAAATTAGGGCTACTAATATTATTATTTTTAAAAACATTATTAACGAGTACCCTTTTTTTGAAACATTTTTATTTTTACTTCTTTTTTTTTTTTTTTTTTTTTTTAATAAAAAATAAAAATAACAATAAGATGGCCATTATGGTTGAAACTAGTCAGTAAAAATAAAAATGTTTCAAAAAAAGGGTACTCGTTAATAATGTTTTTAAAAATAAAAAAAAATATATATATATATATATTGTATTACAAATAATCTGTTAGTTAAAAAAATCACTTTTATATTTGATTAAAATTTAGCATAGTTATTTACATAATTTAAAATAGCATAAGATCTGATAACGATTTAATATCCTGTTATGACAGTGAAAGGAGTGATATTATTAATGAATCATTTGGGTTGAAAGAGAGACGAAATGAGTGTCAATATCACTGAGGTCTGATATGGCCCACATCAGCAGCCCAGTGATATTGGCATCGGTTTAAAACAACAAAACAGTGCAGCAACAAGTAAAGAGATCTTTAATGTGACTTAATCAAACAGTTACTGAAATAGCATCGTAATATGTAGAATAGGTTATAGAGTCAGTTCATATATCATCGTTGTGAATCATGAACTCGTATTGCAAAATGTGTTGATTATACTGACCAGATATAGGTCAGTATAATCAACACATTTTGCAATATTTTGCACATTTTGAAATTACGATTTGTTAGATACGATCATGACAATTCTGTGTAGAATACTGAAAGGACCACCAATACAACAAAAAGTTAAACAATCAAACTTTCTGTTGCAGGAACTTCAAGACCTTCAGCCTAGCTTACCATAGAGGCTAATCTGGTTACTTCGCTAACAGGAACTTTCTTGTTACCGCGAGGCAAGAAAATTATCTTTACAAAGTGCCAAGCCAAATTTAGGCCGTGAACTTTAAGTGTGAAGACGAAGTTTCTGATTCTAATTAAATAAAATACAAGTTAAAAATATGACAAATTTCAAACGCAATAACACTAGTCAATGGGGGTCATAAAAACGAGCACATTCTCTTTGAGGAGAAAATAAATAATTAAACACTATTTCCAATAAAGGCGTGTTTAATATGCTTCAGCAGATAACTATGATCAACTCTCTTTTTAAACTACAAATTGCAGTTTATTTATGCTCCATCGGTCTCTCCTTTATAAAAGCAACAAATGGTAGTTAATTTTCAATATATTCTTGCCTTTATGTATGTTAAAAATTATGTAAATACAAATATTGTCAAAAATAAATTTGTTTACCTAATCTGAAATCAAACACTGCTTGTATTTAATTGATAAATATGCTCGAAAAAAATACACTCAGAATGAGTAAAAAACTTATATTGTTATTCGTCTTGCTTCAGCATGTTTTAAGCAGGTCATTCAGTCAACACCAATGACTCGTTGGTGAGCAGAAGTATCACTATAATACGGCCAATATTCCGACAAATTATGAAACCAACGCAAACGTCGTATTGAAATTATGTAGATGATTACCAGCGTTAAGTCCATGATATTATCTTGGATCCTCGTCCCTTTGACATCTAAAGTTTTCATGGATATCTCGTGAAGAAGATTAATTCCATTTCTTCAGGTTATTACCTAATCATAAATTCATTGTCGGAGTCATTACATTTTTACAGTGTAAAGTTTATATTACTTTTTATTACCGCGTGATTGCATTTGTGCTGGGTAGAATTTATTCAGGACAGTTATAATATATTGCAAAAATATTTTACTCAATGGAAGTAATAATACACCCGTCGCAGCAAACCTGCATACTCAGCGAATTTCCAATGAATTATAACATAAAACATTAAGCCACTTAACAAGATTCATAAGAAATATATCCACAAACAAGCGATATTTAAAATATTAATTATATTCTCCATAAGAATAACATTGGTGATGAGTACGCTGGTTTGCTGCAACAAGGAACACAAAATAATGTGTTTTTATATAAATATCAATAGAACTCAGCTAAGTGAAGTCACATACCAAGTTTCATCCATATACATTCATAAATAAGCGATATATAACATTTTAATTATTTTCCATAAGAATAACATGGGGACCGAGTACCTAGGTTTGCTGCTACGGGAACCATAGGCGAAAAATTGCTTTTTTGTACAAACAACAATAAACCACAACCAGATGAAGTACCATATTACCAAATTTCGTCAGTTTATGTTCATAAATAAGCGAGATATAGAATTTTTCTTTTTTCCCATAAGAATAACATTAGGCAACGTACTGTGTTTAGCACTTTCAATAACTCAGTAACCAATTGATGTAGAGCAATTATCAAGAGACGAAATTGTTTGTTTTTTTATGCTGAATTCAATGGTGAAAATTAAAATTTGATTTTAATAAAAGTTACATGTGGAAACCCCAAAAAGCCCATTTTTGGGGAACAAAACCCCCCCAAAACCCCCCTTTGGATGGTGCGATTCGTCTGGTTTTCGAACTCGTTCAAATAAATGCTACTTTACACGTTTGTACCAAATTTCATTAAGATCGGACCTTTTTTACGACAGTTATCGTGCTTACGAACACACACACACACACACATATATATATATATATATATATATATATATATAAATATATATAAATTTGAACGAATGGTGTTTTTGGCATCTGGGGACCTCAAAATGAAAATTTATCATGGTCTCGTGCTTAAGTCTTACCATGAGACCTACGGTAATAGCTTCTTCCCTATAGGGGAAATTCGCTAAAAACCAAAACCAATTCGCCAAGGTTTTGTTGAAGTATAACTGAAGTGCAAGGTGGCCGTCCCTTGCCGAAGCTCCAATCAGCCACACATTTGTTATAGTTTACAAGTTTTTGAGAGGAGTGAGGGTATTAAAACGATTGAGGGTAAATTAAATAAAAATGTTTGATCAAATATTGTGTCCTAACATAAAACATATTAACTAACCCAATCGATGTTTAAAGATTTTGAACTCCATGTCTGGATATGTCAATATCTCATCACACTGCACCTAAAACGCTCGTGCTTTAAATGTTTCCTTCCTGATTAATGGCAGTTTTACTATTTTTACTTGGAAAATATATTAAAACGCGTGCTTTTAACGGTTTTAGTAAATTACAAATTAAATTGTTGGTAAAACTGATTTTAGATTATTCGTTCATATTAAACTTGATTTATGTAATATAATAAAATTTGGCAAAACCCGATTGTGTAATGTAACCTTACAAATATTTATGGGGTAGTTTAAAATTGAAAACCCATCGTTAATAATTACATACAACTTTATGTAAGAGGTACATCATCAGATACTCGAAAAACTAGATTTTACAATGTTTACATTCAATTTGTGACCTAAAGTTTAGTTATTCGCGTACCTGACGTAAACACATTGTATTCGAAAGGCTTCGTACGGAAAATAAAAATATTGATGATGAGTTTTCAATTTAAAATTAATGGCTTAGTAATAGGTATAGCAAAGGATAAATTTGGGGGCAATGTTTTAGTGAAAGTACGCGCAATTTTACCGTGGTAATTTATGGCCTCGAAGTCTTTTTGTCCTTCAGTAGTTCAGTTTTTCAGATCTAATATTTAGGAGACAACAATATTAAGATTGGATGAAGGAGTGAGACTATTTATCCTACAGAGTAAATTTAACGTTTTGCCCTATTACATATGGTATTTACATATTACCTGAAACAAAGACTACGCGTAACAGTCATGTGATCCTTTGTTGTCAAAGCATTGTTTCATTAACCGTTAATTTACATGGTAATGGTTGCTTCTACATCGTGCTCATAAACTTGACTTCTATGATATTTAATTATGATTATAGTTTACCAATTATTTATAAAGAACTCAACTTTATAACAGAAAATAGAAAATACATTGCTATGGCTGTATATATATATATATATATATATATATGTGTGTGTGATATAGTTATTATATCATTATATTATATTACAATATATAAATACTATTTCATTGCGAGTCGTTCAGATTGGTTTATTAATATTGAAATACCAAAAATAATCTTTTTATGAACAACGACGAGATACTTGTATATGATTTTAATGTTTTTACATATCACAAAAATTGATAGTGATATAGTCATTTTGGTTTTCTAAGTAGTGTTTTGTTATAGTATATTATACACAACCCTAACATTCATTAAATTCACTTATTGTTTCTATCCTAACACTATTATTGCCTATTAAATCCAAGTAAGAAAGGTCATAAACGCTGTAAAATACTCATAATCGTTAATCAAAATTTCACTTAGACCTATATTTTATCCTGTAGAGTTTTTTACCAAGGTAATTGTTTTCAAATGGGTTCCTCTTGGATTGTGCATGGTGGTAAGCTTAACTCTTCCGTTTACCCATCGAGATTTTCACTACCTGTCGCATGTTATGTTAAATATAGTTATTTTATACTATGAGTACTTGGGGGCTGAGCTTGGCTCGGAGGAAAGTCATATTGACAATTTACCACGTTAGTGTTACTTTGACAGCAAACTGATTAGTTTTGATCAGTTGCTATGATTATTTTGCTGCAATTTGAAACTCTATAAGTACAATGTTCACGTTTTCAAATTTAAATTGAGTTTTCCTGGGGTTAAGAAATTTTACAATTGATTTCAGAGGCTTTAAATCCAATATTAAATTTTTAAGAAAAATCCGTCAACTGGATTCCAATATCCGTTGTTTATATATGCACACAGACGTTGTTCTTTTAAGAGAATATGATTTTGTAAAATTTATTTATAAACAAAAATATTAAACCTAATGACTTTCCATCACTTAATCACTGTATAAGGTCCCCCATCACAACTAGGACGTATTTTAAGTATAACCTGAACGAGTTAGGAGTGAAGGACGAGTAAGATGCATTCGGTAGCCTTGTTACTGACTAAGACCGACTGATTCTTAAGCCAGACTGACTGATCATTAGTAACCAAATCATCAATGAGATCTGGATATTAGGTAGGATGAACCAGAAGTTATCACTCTATTGAGTACATTGTAGGTGTTGAAAGTGGGAGTTCTCTGAAGAGGAGCAATCACTCTTTAATGAACTCCTGCTCCCGAGTAAATGGGAAATTTCTGCCTGGAGGAAAACAAAAATAGAAAGTCGATATTGATATTAAACACATTTCAATCAGAGCAATATATATCGTGATCAATGGTAAACAAATTACATATTATTTGTACACAAATATCTAAATGAAGGAACACATCTTTCATTTCTTTACGTGGGAACCTTCATTATTAAATTAATACAATTCTTTATTGTGTAAAAAGCTTGACTTTCTTCAGGTAATGAAGGGGTTATACAAGTCTAGTAATGGGTTATCTTGGGGGCTAGAGTGCTCGCCTCATAAACTAAGTTTCATCAGATCGATCTTGAGCCAAATCTTAAAACTGTGGTAAAACTGATTGCTCAGTCAGTTGCATTTTTGTTACATTTTATTTTTAATTTAATCATCCTCTAATGGAAATTGTTATCTCAAATTTTAAATATTATTCAACTCACTTCTTATGCAATCAGTGATTTAAAAACTAAATTTAGATTCCTGGACCTGTCTGAAATTACTGAATGCTTAATTGTTCAAGTTTATAATTACAATTGTAGTGTATCTTTTGTCAACGAAAAGTTAAAATATCAAATATTATATGAATATCCGTCGGAAGGAGAGAGTTTATGTGATTTAAATAATGTTAAGTTTGTATCCCCTATATCAGCACGCTGTTGAACGTCTTTAGGAAATCACATAGTATATTTCTGCTATATGTGAATCTGTCATTAGAGGTGATTGAGATTGGATAACACCTTACATTTCTTATAGTTCTATGTAACAAATCTAGTTGACGGAAAATACTTTTGTTTACACACTGATTTAATCCAACACAATCTTGATGAAAATAAACAACATTTCAAAATAGATAAGACAAGTATAAAATTAATTAATTTGTAATATATGTGCATGGATTTGTAACTAAAAACTGTGTTCTTGGGTTTAGCATTTATACATAATGACAGTCTTCAGTGATTCAGGTTCATTATTTTTTCCCTCAGTAGTTTAGTTTCATAAACACCTTAAAATTAAATTAATTAATAATAGCATGTTCATATTATTTACCGTTATTAATTCACCCAAAAAGTACTGATCAATGCGTTTTTACTTTGTCAATTATGTCCGCATGTCAGGCGGTGTTTGACTACACATCGTTGGCCAAATACGTAGGCAGCTGTAAAGTATCAAATCGATGGTAGTTTTCTAAATTACTGTACAGCCTCGAAAACTTTGTAAGTCTACAAAATAGATTTGTTTAATAATAAAATAAATTTACGACTTGTAGTTTCAATGATTTTCTAAAGTACAATTAATGCAACCCAGTTTGTTATTAGATGCAATTACTTAAGACTCAATATGCAAATAGTTTGTCTAGAGTCTAAAAAAGTAAATTTGATGCAAATAAAAGGTTTAACAATTTTGATTAATCAATCACAAATTAGTTGCGCAAAACGTAACAATGTTGAACCTCCTCGCCCGTCCCTCCAGCGACATCTCTACCAGTAATGTGACACTCCTGTGTGTGTGTGTGTTACTCCTTGGTCCAGTAATGTGACAGGTTCTTATTTTACAATATTGAGTGATTGAGCTTTTGTAAAACTTGCTAGATATTCATGTTATTTATTCTTTGGTGCTCGTAACAAACTTTATACCTAATACTTATAACGTTATTTAAGGTAGAGTTAATGTATAATCCAAACTACTCTACTGTGATACACTGATACAAATACTGTGTGGTTCATAAGTATTGCATACAAGGGTTAAAGACTTGTCAAAGGGGTAAATGACGTGAGAATGCTTCATAAATATTAGTTAACATGCGTAGTTATTTGACCAAGATTAATAAATTTGTACGTTTAGAATATTGAATAATAACAAACACAAGTAGTTATCTATTGTTATTTAAACTTTCTCACTGCTTGAGATGATTAATGTATTATTTCAGCTTTGTGTTTTTTAAAATTTAATACCCTTTAAGTAGCCTAAATTAAACCAAATAGTTTATTATTGTCGAGTTTTACTAGAACACCAATCATAAAACCGATGTCAAGAAATAGAAATTTTTGTTAAAGAAAATAAACGTTTTTAGGGTGAAGAGGATAAAGTAAATCAATCTAGGATTTGTTATATATAAATATTATGCATTTATTTTATAAAACCGTAATAGATCCTTCAGTCTAGGATAATATTATTTTAGGCCTGTAATTCACATTTTATAAATAATAACACACTTTTACATTAAAATTGTAAGAGTAGTATGATAAAGAAGACTTAAGGTAAACCACAATTGGAGCAGAAGCTGTTCGGAAGGCAACAGATATGTATGCCACTACTGGCTGACCCACAACCTCTTTACTAGCTCTGAACACAACGGATATGTATACATAATTGATATCTACATACTCTATACAACGCACAATACAACAGAGATGAACACGTCATTGTTATCGACATCCTCTATACAACGCACAATACAACAGAAATGTACACGTAATTGTAATCTACATCCTCTATACTAAGTCAGAACGTAACAGATGAGTATACGTAATGTCAAATCTTCATCCTCTTTACTAACTCAGAACACAACTGAAATGCATTACGTTTATGGTTGACCTACATTCTTCTTACGCGATTTATATTGTGAGTCAGTGGTTTGTGACATTTATTTATTTCAGTTCTAAATACGATATTATAACTTCCCACTCACATTCAAGTAATTTTTACACACGAGCAAACTCATCATGGATATTGTTTTGTGTTGTAACATTTGTTTGGTATTATTTTCTAGATCTTCAATTTTTAGATCTTCAGATCTAATTTAACTATATCAAACGATATGAAACAAGTATTGCCGTATTTTCAGAACTATTCAATAAATACACCTTTTAATTCGATTTGAGACATAACCTTTGTTACCTCAAAAGGTATAAATTTACTTATTTCAACTATAATTAAAACTTATTTAACTCAATCAATGTACATTTTAGTATTCATAATAAACTAAGTCAAACAATGATTAATTATTAGTTATGTTTTAAATAAATATTATATTTATAATATCGGTAACAAAGTGAATATAGAATATTAAACATCAGGCATTAATCTTAGAACTAATTGCGATGTAAAAAAATATAAAAAGTTCTGAATGGTAAAATCTTTCTCATCGGAAGAGGGTATTAGGGCACTTATTGGTTACTCAAGTTCCAAGAATCGGAAGAAGTTTGTTTCTCGAATGTATAGAAGCCAACTGCATTGATTACTTGGGTACAACTTTATCGAATCGTTTGCAGTTCTTTTCCAATTTTCTTAGTACATAATTCATAATTTAAAATTAATGAAGAGTAAACTGAACACCCCCGTTGCAGCAAATCTGCGTACTCAGCGAATTTCCAATGCATATATATATGTAACTTAATACCAAATATAGCCACATACCAAGTTTCATCAATATACATTCATAAGCTACACTCCTAGATGGCATGGGTGGTAAAAAAACACACATTATTGAGGGGGGAGGTTTATGATTCCAAAATATCTCGTCCTGTTACTCGATGTATTTTCACTTCGAGCCTTGTGATTAACTGTCATACACCTTTTGTACTATGAGCCATAATTTCTATTAATGTCAATTAGTTTTTTACAGACACATATTCATCAAAATAGTATGCAGGGTACTTAGGGAAGTTTGTAGTTTACAGTTTTTTGTGGTTCTGATTCACTGTGAAACGGTAGGACCTCAATCGTCATTGGTCATTTGACTAAGGTTAATCCAGGTAAAAGAAACATCCAGGTATTTACATTCGGTTAGGTATCCACGCTGTATTAGCATCTCGCTTATATATAACTATGATTTTTAGAAACAACAAAAAGGAGGTGAATAATGATTTTTCATTTACATCCACAGATTCTAGGTAGGAAATGGAGTTTGTACGAGAACCATAACCTCAACTTTGGAGTGAGTTTCCTTTACTTGGGAAGATTATTAACCACGTTCATAAAAAGCAAAGATGATTCTGTGTTCAGTTGTTCTTTCGCCCCTTCACAGTTTTCTTTTTAGAATTTACTAGGATAAAAAAAAAAACTAATAGCTGTTCTATAGCCTTAGTGATACCTGGAAAGGTACAGCGTAAAACAAATCAAATACAAGTTTTAATTTAAAATATTTTTCGTCAGAGTCAAAATCATAGTCGTTAAATATGGGAAGCCAACCGTAAAACCCGAACCAACAGATAACTTTCAACAAAGAGTATTCATTTCAAACGTGATGATGTGAATTACGTTCTTCTGGTCTCAGGAAAATGGCATTAGTTGAAATATTTTTTCGGTAGATTTTGTTTCACCTCATAAAAATTTGAAAATATATATATTTATACATTTTGTTTTAATGTGTATGAATTGTATTTAATGTGGGTTTTCATTATGTATACGTTTTAAAAATATTATAATTATGTTGTTTCTAAACAAGTATTGTGAACCGTTTATAAACATTCTTGGAACATAATTCTGATTTCTAAAAATCGGTCGTTGTCAAACTTTCAATATCGTTATTTTGGAATAATGATGTTCAAAGAAAAATCATAACTCGTATTAAAAACGCCTTTCTGCTAACTGACAGTTGGATAACAACTATAATTATGCAACAGTTTTATTCCACATCCACATATGTTCATGTGTCTATCGAGTATTTAATGCTCAGAAACAAGATATTGTATGTTTGTACGTAATTTTATTAAATGCGACAGTTAAAGCAAAAAATGAGGTACATATTAGCTATAAATATATTATTAAATGTAGGTATATATATATATTCCACCACTTTCATAGATAATAATAATACTAATTATAATAACAACAATAATATTTATTCCGTGACAATGTTTAACAATCTATTGGAATTTACAACAAAATATTAAATCTAATATATATACAGCCTAACTTAATATTTTGAAGCTAGATGGATATTTTTAATTTAAGCTGTTGTACTAGAAATTATCAAAGTTCAGGGATAGAGGTAATATATTAAGAATTAAAGTTATTCGTAGTACACATGGTAGGAACAAATTTTTCTATGACGAGGTTTAAAAGCCCAATGAACTCTCTTAGTAGCTGAAAGTATCTTAACCTTGTGTTTCGTGGGTTGGTAGTTCTGTACGTTGGCAGAGATTGGATGGCCAACCAAGGTAGAAACGTTTCAATTATGCCTTTTACCACCTTGCCTACCCTTTTCCAATTTAGACACTCAAAACGTGGAAGTAACTCATCCCTAGACTCATTCTTATACTCTCAAGGGCCACCGTGATAAAGCTGAAAATCCAATTCTTAGTATAACATTTAGCAATATCGATGTTTGAGGCAAATGCCAACATTTTGTAGACAACAGATTTGTCAGGAACATTACTTTAAAATTTATTACTATGCTACTATTTGGGTGGCAGTTGATGTAAACAGCAATAAAATTGATCAGTGTTCAATATTAAACTTACATTACGTAAACAAGATAACGAGATCGTCATATATTGTGTTGTCGTGAGATGAATTAAAAAATAAACAAATATGAATAAAAACACTTTTCAAATAAGTGTTTTTTATATTGAAAAATACTTACAATTTGCTTTGTTATTCTCATAGTGTAAAAAGTCAATACATTCCGAGAAAAAGCACATGTCAGATAAAGCAAAATGGGCTGATATATTTTAATATATCCTTCTGTGAAGGGATGACATCAACTAACAATGAAGATGCCATGCACATTGTATTTAATATTCGTAACACTTCAACACAATTTCAATGTTAAAATCACAAGTCTAACAGCAGTATATATACTGAACCATTTTTGTTTACTTTAAAGACTGGAAAACAACTGTCCAATCAAAATTAAAAATACCCCCGTCATACCTAGCAAACCTGCATACTCAGCGAATTTCCAATGAATATATAACATAACACATTAAAACACTTAACAGGATTCATCAGAAATGTATTCACAAACAAGCAATATTTAAAATATTAATTATTCTCCATAAGAATAACATTGGGGATGAGTACGCAGGTTTGCTGCAACAAGGCACACAAAATAATGGGTTTTTATGCAAATATCAATATAACTCATCTTAGTGAAGTCACATACCAAGTTTCATCCATATACATTCATAAATAAGCGATATATAACATTTTAAGTATTTTCCATAAGAATAACATGGGGACCAAGTACCTAGGTTTGCTGCTACAGGAACCATAGGTGAAAAATTGTTTTTTTGTGCAAACAACAATAAACCACAACCAGATCAAGCCATATACCAAATTTCGCCAGTTTATGGTCATAAATAAGCGAGATATACAATTTTTCCTTTTCTCCATAAGAATAACATTAGACAACGTACTGTGTTTAGCACTTTCAATATCTCGGTAACCAATTGACGTAGAGCAATGATAAAAATACCAAATTGTTTGTTTTTTTAAGCTGAATTCAATGGTATAAATTAAAATTTGATTTATATTAAAACTACATGTCAAAACCCCAAAAAACACATTTTTGGGGTACAAAACCCCCCAAAAACCCCCCTTCGGATGGTGCGATTCATCTGGTTTTCGAACTCGTTCAAAGAAATGGTACTTTACACATTTGTACCAAATTTCATTAAGATCGGACCTTTTTTACGAGAGTTATCGTGCTTACGGACACACACACACACACACATATATATATATATATATATATATATATACAAATTTGAACGAATGGTGTTTTTTGCATCTGGGGACATCAAAATGAAAAGTTATCATGGTCTCGGGCTTAAGTCTTACCATGAGACCTACGGTAATAGCTTCTTCCCTATAGGGGAAATTTGCTAAAAAAAACATAAACAATCAAACAAACAGTTCATTAGGTTTATTGTGAAATTGATTTCCCTTCGACAATCCAATGGAAACTGAGTCAGTTGCAACGTAGCACAAAATATTACATTACGTGTTTATTTAATGTATTAAATATGCATTTTTTATTATTTTAACGGTGTTGTACTCAATAATAACATAAACTAAACCATCTGTCTTTGATTTTAAAATTTGTATTTAAAGCAAACTAATTCTAAAACATGTTCTATTAAATATTAATCATTCTTCATGAACACCTAGTTATATTTAAGTTCACGTAATATTTCAAAAAAAATTCATCGATTCTCTAAATTATAGTGACAAAAGAACATGCAGGGTTGTTTACTTGTTCAGTTTTAACAGCTGCACGAAAAACCGGAACACATTCTAGTTGGATATGTTATAACACAAAGGTGAAACAAAAACGTTTTTTGATTGTTACCCGAGCAGAACATATCGTGACAAACCAATCTTACATTGTATGTGACAAATGACGGTAACTCTACAAGACGGATCACCTGAATTGGAAGCACGTTTAAAACGCGTTCTGTTACAAAACGAAAATACGTGAGGCAAATCTTTGTTTGATATGTAGACAGGAAACTTCCGTCTTATTATGTATTCCGGAAACTGCACAGTATTTGCTTCCTCTATTGTTTCCGTTTCAGAGGATTAATAAACCAAAACAATATTTCTTTTGGAAAATTATAGTTTTTATTATTAATAAATCATAGGTAACAATTTTAGAAGAATAAATAAAATATTGGTTGAAGAAGTAAAAATTAATAAATTAACAATTATATATCATTTAACTAATCAAATGTTGCACGCCAAAGAATTGCTTATGTACACTGTATCTAGATAACGTTTTTTCACTTGCAAAGCTTGGCAAAGACAGAAACACAATTTAACAGTTATGTTTAAGTAATTAAAATTGCTTTATATTATGAAAATAACTTGCAAATTCTATGGAGACTTTTTTATCTCCATATATACACGGAGATGAAGCCATTAAAATGGGTATTGTTTATATAATTATAATTTGTATACTGAATTTATAACAATTCTTTTAGAGTTACTTATATAACTTTGATTCGTGTAACCTAACCTAGCACATTGCAAATCCCCAATCTCCTTTGCTCTCCCCCCTCTTTCAGCTCAAGTAATGTTCGTTTGAATGTCACACTACGGCTGGACTTAACTTTTAATTTTTTTCAATTCGACAACCGAAAACAAGGATCGATAATTATGGTCGGAAACTAATGAGATTTACTCAACCGAAAACATAGTTTGTGTTTTGTGTTACTTTACTTAAAACTTAATGAGTTTGACTCGACCAGAAAGTTATTCTCCACAAAATATAACAAAAGTGTATGTGCCTCTCTGAAAGACAAACTATATTTTCGGAGTTATTACACATATTCCATTTTCGATCTAGTTGATCACTTACATGATTCGGCGTTAAGGAATTCAGAGCTTTGTGACCCTCTCGGTAGTAAAAAACGTTGAAAAATGTGTATGTTTTAGTCAATCATAATTTGTTTATTAATTATTGCACTGTTTTTTTTTTAATTAATTTAAATTAATATTCTTTTTCAATGTAAATATATTTATGTTATTGATTGGGATTATTTACTTTAAAACACGTTTATAGTCAAAATAATTAGAGGGTTTAATGATCAAACATTTTAAACTACAGTACTCAAAATAATTAAACAAGGAAAGTCTCTAGGAGAAAAATTTAATTTTGCTAATGAACTCTCCTTCGATCCTCCTTTTGTGACAGCATCATTTAAGTGCTCCCTAAACGACATCAGTGGCGATAAGGCTTACGGACGAGTCAATTAAGGCTGTTGTAAAATGAAAATGGTCTACGTTTATCGTATTTATTTCAATAATTAAACCATTTAGGTACAGATAGATTTGTAATTAATGTAAACCGTTCTTCTTCTGTATCTTGTATAATACTTTTTAATTTTCTCTAACGGTAAACGTCTGTCTTGAACCACTAATACTTTGGAGAAAGAAATATATCGCTGAAAAAGAGAAAGACTGAAAGATGACATAAGACTTGGCTTCAACTTTGGCAGAAGCAAATCATGTGACACTGACACTGTAGACTGTAATAACGTAGCAAGACCAAATCTTGATTTTAACCCTCGTAATACAAATATATAAAATCCACAGAAAAAATCTTACAATGCAATAATTCTTCCATATTCCAACTTTGAACTCTAATCACATTGATATGACTTCTCATAATGTTGGGAGAAACTTTTGTTGACTTTGGTTGGATATGCGTAAGTATCTTATTGAATGGTTCAACATCTTATAACCATTATTTTTAAGAGAGGTACTGTACATTAATTGTACACTTATCTGTAATCATTTAAACTAAAAAAAAATTGCATTGTATAAAAGCCTGTTTTACATTATACGTTGGGAAACCCGGACAGCTTGACGTGGTAATTACGAATAAGTTAAACGATTTTTACTGCTTTAAAGCCATATTTTAAAACTAAAAAGTGAATTTATTACAAACATTTTTCCAGTACAGTATAAAAGAATGGACAGTGAGACTGAAGAGCGGGGTGGAACACTGCATGACGAACAAACACTCGCTCAATTATTTCACAAGGAGAAATAATGGCTTAATATTTTACAAACCATAGCAGAAAACATCTATGAACATCGCACAGTGTCATATGGCAATGTAAACTATTTTTCCTTGCTATTGCCATGACATGACAAGCATGGGGGGACGGCCCACAGAGGAAGTCATAGGAATCTTAAATGTAAGCACGGGTCGAGTGATACCTCATTTCAAAGAGCTCAGTTAGAAGAGTTGAATGCCGCAAACCGCATCTCAAAAGATGTATCCAATCAGAAATGGTGGGTTGTTTTAGGTACACATTGTGAAGTACATTATGCGCTGCCATTTCTGACTGGATTAAAAAAAAAATTAATTTTAAAATGAAGTGGTGAGATTATTTAACTTACCACTTAATTTTAGAATTAATTTTTTTTTTAATCCAGTCAGAAATGGCAGCGCATAATGTACTTCACAATGTGTACCTAAAACAACCCTCTATTTCTGATTGGATACATCTTTTGAGATGCGAATTTCGGCATTCTACTCTACTAACTGAGCTCTTTGAAATGAGGTATCACTCGACCCGTGCTTACATTTAAGATTCCTATGACTTCCTCTGTGGGCCGTCCCCCCATGCTTGTCATGTCATGGCAATAGCAAGGAAAAATAGTTTACATTTCCATTGACACTGTGCAACGTTTATAGATGTTCTCTGCTATGGTTTGTATAATATTAAGCCGTACCCAGACTTTTCAAACACCCTGATAGTATGTTGTGATACACCTTTGATATGGACAACATGTTGTAGGACTCGTGTTCGAGCAGGCTTGTATTGTGGTTTGGACAAATCACTCGACAGGAACTGTCACATCATCACTAAGGAGGCAGCCACTTCTAATAGACAGTTGATATTTTTGACCTTTGCACCTATGTACTTTTTATAATCGACTGAAAATTCCACACTGATGAAGAGGCTTACTATGGGCAATTTTAAACAGCAAGTCTAACTTGGCTGTCGATAATACTTGAAGTTTTGCTTGGTCATAATGCAATTTGTATTTTACTACTAAAAGTTTCAATACTGCAATCACTTTCAGTAATTTAGATACTAAAATTGAATCTTCATAAGATTAAACTATCGTATAACACAGTTATAAACGTATTACAACCTTTTAACAACATCCGACATGTAACTTAACTGTTATGACATAAGTGTGTTACTTTTGCAACTTTTTGTAATAAGATACAGTAATGTAATAGGTATCACTTTCTTTGATTATGCCATATAAATTTGTTACAAAAATTTGATACGGTGAGTTTAGTTACTTTTGCAGATGCTACGTATTTTCAATAAGTATAACAAAAAATAAATTATTTAAAAAACCAGATTTTACATAATTGTTTTACTGAACAATCCCAAAATTAACTGGAGAATGTTTAAGTACAAAAATTCCTTTGAAAAAGTATTTGAAAATTATTATCAGTTAATCTTGCACTCTGCTTGCCAGAAGCAGTCTTTTTGTAAAACTAGAGAACTGAGGCCTTGCCCGAAAAAGGTGGCAACCACTGATTCCATAAGATTCATATGTTTAACTGTTGTATTCAGAGTGTCAAAAATACTTTGGACTGAGTCCCAGTTAATGCTACATTGGCATGTGAGTTGAGAAATCCAAACACCAGGACTCTTACCTTAAAAACAGAATGTAGAAAAATAGTTTAAACAATGGTTGCACCGTTTATCAGGGTTAAAACATCAAAAGTATCGAACTTTTACTTAATTTTGATTTAATTTATTATAAACAAAATTAAAACAAAAAATAATGTGACTGATGTTAATGAGGAAAATACGAAGTTTTCACTAGTCAAAATCAATTAAAAATGAATGAAAACCAAATAAACTAGATATACTAGAACTAATATAGACCAGACAATATCGCAAATGCAATTATTATAGATTGGTTTTGTTGTGGCACTATGGCTTTGGTTATTCTCATCTAGAAATAAGTTAATTAATACAGTTTATGATCTCAAGCACAATTATACTTTTTATAAATCAATCTAAATTTAATAACAAGTTGTAATGTCAATACAATTAAATATAGGGTATGCTATCCATGAATTACAATTTGAAAAAAATAATTGTGTCTGCAATACACTATAAAATTAACAAGCTTGTTGAATCTTAACGATAATCTTTAAAGGAAGTTTGTGGTTGTTGATATTCAGCTATTTATGATTTCTATTAAAAAATTAAGACAAACAATCGGGCATTTTGTTATACTATCTAAATTTTGCCCTATATAATATCACAAATACAGTTAAAGGGATATACCTCAGTGATCTAAGGAAAGATTCTTGAAGTTTTTAAAACAATGTTGTTAGTCTATATTTATACTTAATGTTTATATTTAATGTTGTTAGTCACCCTTTATACTGGTTTCTGTGTGGTCAACAACCAAGCGCAACCCCTGCAGTGTAAACCACTGAACTGGAACATGCAATGTTTAAGTAGCTCTAAATCTATTTTAAAGAAGTTTAATTTGATAAATGTAAACCGAGTACAGTTTTATATGGATATGAACACGAGATTAAAGATTTAAGTTCGCTTACGAATTGAAAGCCCGTAAAACGTCAATTCAAGAGATTATTTTTGCCACACGTGATATAAACTATGTCATCCAGTTATTAATGATTTGTTACAAAACATTAGATCTACACTCGGATGATTTTAGCTTTTATGAATTTCGTCTTAATAACTTAAGGAATATTACGAATAGTAAAAAATAAATATATTTTTGTAGGCCTGTGTATTTTAGGGTAAAAGTGATTCATGTTATAAAACAATGTTATTACAGTAGTATACATTTCACCATTGATTGAAAATAAATGTTTCAATATTAAATTAAATCAGGAATGTAATTTTGTCAGTAATTTAAATTTACACTGATGAATGGTTTGAATTCAGCACATGGAAAAGTAAATCAAAGTGTTGAAAAGTTAAAATAAACGGAATATACAAATTAAAGAGTGCAGCCTTGAAAAGAGTCATCGCTGTACTGCGGTAATTATAGTGCAAGTTGCATAGTTTATTATGATTATTTAATTACACTGTTATTTTAGTTTAAACAAACGCATTTTTTCATAAAAATTATTCTTGTATAAACATATCGAGTGTCTCAATCTCATGTTAGTTTGTTTTTGACGTTCAAAATTAAGTTCATGATTATTGCGAACATCAGTTTCAATCTGATGATTTCAGTGGATGAGATCGTTTGCTCGTTTGCATATAAATAACCTTGATCTGAATGTAGAGACTAGGGATGTTGAATAATGACATGCATGGCTGTAAATCCTATTCTACATCTGTTAATCCTCTTTAATTATACAGGTAGTAAAAAACAACTTCTCACCCTATTTGTTTTGACAGAAGGCAATTTAACTTTTAATTGATGTAAGCCAGATAGTTTTGTGTTCTAAGAGTACTTTGGTTCCCAATACTTTGCCTGCCACATGGGCCTCGGGCCTGTGCGTGTACCGTATCAAGCAAAGCGAGGGTGAGCCGCTACAGTACTAGACAGTACTGATAAGATTCACTATCCAGGATTGGGATTCAAACCCAGGACAGGGCCGCTCCCGAGACCGTCACCTTGACCACTGCGTCAGCGAATCACCAAAATGACTCTTTGGCTTGTTTGGTAATATTTCCTATATGTAATGCACTCACTGTAATAATATAAATAAGCTAAATAAGAGATGAAATATAATTTACTACTTCTAGTAGCAGGAACCCGTTACTTGCATATAGTATTAATTTGTTTAGTAGGCCTAAGGTAGTAGTTTTCTGGGGTATTACCTATATAACGAACAGATTAATTTTATTTACATAATATTCTCTTCTTCCGGAAGAATTCATTTCACAAATTTGTCTGATAAAGCACTCCAACTATTTCTATGAATCAATGTTTCATTAATTTTAGTTTGCCATGAATCTGAGCGCTGAGTATTTTAAATTTAAGTCTTCAACATGCATGCTATAGCTTTTAAAATACTCAAATAATCTATAAAATCTAAATAATCTAAATAACATTTGCTATGGAAACATAGACTACATTTAAAATTAACTACTTTGAAATTACTGGTTACTTTAAACAACTATTATATTATTTAGTATATTTATTTCAAACTCCATAAGCCCAATGTTAAAAGTTTAAAAGTTTTGATACTTTTTAAAGAATTGTATAATTGTCTCTGGGTGGGAAATATTCCAGCTACGATGTAATAAAAAACATTACATAGAATAATAATATAAATAATAACGGAATGTTAATATTTTATGTACATGTGTTAGCAAGCAGCAAACTAAAAGGCAAGCAAAAAGACATTAATTTAAGAGGTTAGTATAGAAAAAACTTTAAAACACGATTACGATTACCATAATACCCTAATTAAAAATTGCTTCATCATTCTAATAGATAAAAACTAATCAGAAATCATAAGAGTTCGCATATGGAGTATTTTACAATGTATATGCAGGTATAAGCGCCTAAGAGCTAATAGCCAGTTGCATACATTTTTAAACATTCTATCGTTAAGCATTTTAACAGTCGTTATCACGTTACGGATATGGCCTGTCCGTTATATATTTTGATGTTGATTTTTCTATATTTAAATCCACCTTTAAAACAATTCTGAAAATCCTCCATACTTTGGTATTCTCTAATTAAAAGACAGATGATATTAATTTGTATTTTATTTTACAAAATTATGACAATTTCCTAATTATGTTTCAAATTAAATTTGATCCGAATCAGAAACTGATGTAATGAAAAACTATGGTTCCTTATCAACTGTACAACAAGGCAAAACTTACCGTCAATAGTGATTACTGCTAAAGTTTCGGGGAACTCGAGCTTAATAGAATTTGACACTGTGGGAAGTTTACACAAAAACTAACTAAACCAAAGACTAATAAAGGTATCTCTCGTTTGGATGAGATGTTATTACTTGATAAGCTTAACCTAGATGTAAATAAACGATTTTTAAAATGCGTACTGGATATTGAATTTCTTATAAGCTCAATTACACAAAAATAACTTTTTAAGCTGTTATTTTTTAATTTATTTATTATCAAAATCTTAACAATTTAGTTTAAATTGTGTATACACTATTGATTTTATTGATTATTTATGTCAATGATCATTTTTGTACTGTTTATTTTATTAAGGGATGAACAGTCCCTATTACCGCAAACAGATTAAGTCAAGCGAAGTAAAAAAAGTACTGACAACTGAAAAATGTTACTACTCTTTACAGTAACCTTATTGAGCTGAGAGATAAGACAAACATTGCAAACTTCAGTAAGATTTATTATTTCTTTATTTACAGAATATTAACTTGACTATTTTTCTTACAAGGTCCTCTACAACACTTATCATGCAAAACTATAACATTGTACAACATAAAAAGTACAGTCTGAAAGCAAACCTCGGTGATATGAACTTAGAACCAAAACCAATTTACCAGCTAGTGTTGGCTCTAATTAACGTGGAACGTACATACCTTTCAACATCTGACCGCAAATTGTCCCTAGTAATTCCAGAAATAAATTAAATTGTCTCTGACGCTTTTAATAATTATTTTTCAAATTTGTGAATGTTCTCATAATTTATATCAAATAACCAAAACCATTGTGTTTTCAAAAATGCAATTGTGGTCCCTACATATAACTATGCAAATTTGGAATATAAAATTGGTCTTCTTTAATATTTGTCGTCCAAAAGTTGTTATTTAGGTAAAAAGACAGCATAATTAATGATATATAGTTATATAGTAATGGTATATAAATGATTGATTTTTATTTTCTTTAGTTTAAAGCTGAAAGGATTGGGATAATCTAATCCATATAAATCCGATGTACAGACTTGTGTTATATCATTTACCACGTAGATAAGACTAAAAAATATTGACTAAAATTTTGGTTCGTAACTATATTCCCCTAAAAACACTTTGAGTTACCCCCATTTTCTTCCCCTTGGAGTAAGTAATGAAAACTGCACAATGTTTAGCCCGTAACTTCTAAGAAGGTTAAAGCAAGATAATTAAAAATATCTATTCAGAAAATAATAAGGGATGAGTTGTTTCAGTTACGTTTTAGCCCCCACAAGGTGGTGCGTACAAACGCAGATGTTATTGCTTGGTGATT